>CM035836.1:146370609-147693068 GCA_020510985.1 Pholidichthys leucotaenia | reverse complement strand
GGCTTCGCCGACATATCCTCGCCCAAATGCTGGGATACGTTCTGTCCCAAATGAGAGAGTTATTTGCCGATTTTTTTTCTCCAGGAGCAGAGCAGAGCGAGACACGTCCGTCCTACGTGGCAGCCATAACCGGAAGTCGACCCCAAACTTTTGAACGGTAGTGTATATGATGTCTTGAGATCTCCTTCAAGCCACTGTATAAATGTAAAAGCTTTACATAAACTGACACCGGCATGATAATAGAAACAGACCCATGTATTGCATTTTTTAAAAATTGCATACAAGGTGGGGCGGGGGATCAAGCTAAATTTAGAAAACTTTATTGAGCCACTCAGACAACCCCACTCATAAATTTGCAACAAATCAGAATAGGACAGACAGGAATATAGGACAGTAGAATGCAGCAAGAGGAGAGAAGGTGAACTGGCAGTGCTTGTGAATGATAGATGGTGCAACCCTGGGCACATCAAATTAAAGAACAGCACTGCAGCAAGGACATTGAGTTGCTAGCCGTTAGCATGAGGCCATACTATCTACCGAGGGAGTTCTCACATATTATTGTGATCGCTGTTTACATACCCCCCTTTGCTAATGCAGCATGTGACATCATCCACTCAGTCACCAGTAGGCTACAGACTCAACATCCCACTGCTCTTCAGCTAATCTCTGGTGATTTTAACCACACTTCACTGTCCTTGACTCTGCCCATTTTTACCCAGTATGTTACGCACCACACCAGAGACAATAAAACACTGGATTTATTTTATGCCAACATCAAAGAAGCATACAAGTCATCATCCCTCCTCCCTCAGAAGATCTGATCACAAGATCTGATCTTCACCTCTTGCCTGTGTACACATCCCTGGTACACAGACAACCTCCTGTTACCCCTACAGTGGAGAGCTGGTCAGAGGAGGCTGAGGACACTCTGAAGGACCGTTTTGAATCCACTGTGTGGAAGCAGCTCTGTAATCCACATGGGGAAGACATCGACAGCCTCACGCACCACACTACATCAACTTGTGTGGGGTGAACACTGTATCCACCAAGAACATACAGTGTTTCTCAAACAACAAGCCCTGGATCAACCCTGGAATAAAGATGCTGCTGAAGGAGAAAAGGATCTTCAGGTCAGGAAACAAGGAAGAGTTGAAATCCATATACTGTAGAGGGAGCTGAGGAGGAGGATCAGAGGGGGGAAGGATCACCACAGAAAAAAAGATGGAGATCAAGCTGCAGCAGAGCGACATCAGCGGTGTCTGGAGAGGCCTCAAAACCATCTCTGGGCACTAGGATACTGCCTCCCAGGCCATGGGGGGTAGGGAGTGGGTGAACAATCTGAACCTGTTCTTCAACAGGTGTGACCAACCACCCTCTCCTTCTCCTGCCCTCCAACCCCTGCTGCAGTCACCTTCATCTACTCCCCCTGTCCACTGCCCCACCGCCACCCCTCCTCTTACACCGCCCCCAGCTCTCAGTGTACATCCCCTGACATTTTTCCCCTCACATGCCCAACACACTCTCCTCCCAGCACACAACCCCACTGCCCCAGTCTGTCCCTCACTAGACCCAGGTGAGATCTGAGCTGAAGAAGATCAAAGCAAGGAAGGCTGCAGGTCCAGATGAGGCTACTCAAGTCCTGTGCAGACCAGCTGTGCGGGATTGTTGAGCACATCTTCAGCTTGAGCCTGGAGCTGGGGAGGGTACCACAGCTGTGGAAAACATCCTGCATGGTACCCGTGCCGAAGACGCTGCACCTCAAGGACCTGAACAGCTACAGACCAGTGGCCCTCACATCACACCTGATGAAGACCCTGAAGAGGCTGTTTCTCACCTGTCTCCATCCCCTCGTGAGACCAGCGATGGACCCACTTCAGTTTGCCTATCAGCATGGCGGGTGGAGGATGCAGTGATCTTCCTTCCTACAACGTTCCCCGTCTCACCTGGAGAAGCCTGGAAGCACTGTAAAGATCATGTTCTTCGATTTCTCTAGTGCTTTCAACATCATTCAACCAGTGATCCTGAGGGACAAGCTGCTGTGTGCAGTGGTGGACAAACACCTGTCATCGTGGATCCTGGACTACCTCACAGACCGGCCACAGTTTGTGAGGACCTAGGACTGTGTGTCTGACACCATCATCTGCAGTACGACACCCCCACCCCCACCCCAGGGAACAGTTCTGGCTCCCTTCCTGTTCCCCCTCTACACTGTAGACTTTTCATACAACACACCACACTGCCATCTACAGAAGTTCTGACGACTCTGCGATCGTCTGCCTCATCTCTGATGGGGATTATTCGGCGTACAGAGGACTTATCCAGGACTTTGTGGACTGGTGCCTGTGGAACTGTCTCCAGATCAATCATCAAAAAACCAAAGAACTGGTGGTGGACTGCTGCAGGTGTGGAAACCCCCCCCCCCACACACACACACACATACACAGCACTGGTAAACATCCAGGAAACAGACATTGAGATGGTGACGTCTTACAAGTACCTGGGTGTTCTTAGTTAATCCTTGTCTGGCCACTTAAGTGACCGTTGCAGCCAATTGTCTGAAGGCAGGGTGGTCTTGGGCTAGGGCAATGAGGTTAGCCAGAGGTCGTTGCAACTTGGGTCATCCAGGACAGTCTGGGCTGAACTTGGGGGCGATGCCAGCCCTGGGGTGGGGGTGGGGGTGTCAGACGAGTGCTGGCAGAGAGGGCCTGCTTGGCCAGAATCCCATCATCCAACCTGGCCACGTGGCTGAGGGGCCGCAGCCTTCCTCTTCTGATCATGGTGGAGATGGGGATGGAGCAGCCAGCCCTCATGAAGACCTCATAGTTTGTGATGTGGTGGAACCATCGGTTGCCGAGGATGTTATGGAGGCAGGTCTGGTGAAATTATCCAGATGGCGGGTGGTTGTGGTGGAGAGGGTCGTGGTCTCAGACCCATAAAGGAGGATGGGAACCACACATGTGTTGAAGATTTGCAACTTTGTGGACCTGCGGATCTTCCCACCCCGCCAGACTTTCTGGAGGGGCCAGAAACACTGCGAGACAGCTGCAGGCAGCAAGTAATCTCTGGATCTGATGAGCAGGAGCTGCTGATCTTACATCTGAGGTAGACAAAATCGTTGACAATCTCAACCAGCTCATTAATGATGGTGATGACTTGCGGTGGTGGTGGCAAGAAGTCTGACTTCATGTCTGACTGGATCTTTGTCTTGGCCAGGTGATGGTGAGGCCCAGGGGCAATGCTTCCTCTGCAAGCAGCTCCAATGCCTCGGTGATTGCTTATTTGCATGATGAAAAGCACCACATTCTCCATGTAGCACAGGTCTGAAGTGGGAGTGGAAGTCAACTCCAAGATTGGGGCAGCATTCAGTCGTGTTCTTGACCCAGTAGTCAACCACAGCATTAAAGAGGTTTGGCATGGCGACGCATCCCTGCCGGACTCCTGAGGTGGAGACAAAAGGGTTACCACCTCAGGACACCTCTTGGGTGTTCACCTGAACAATAAACTGGACTGGTCATACAACACCAACATGCTCTACAAGAAGGGGCAGCGCAGGCTGTTCCTTCTTATGGGGTGCAGGGGGCACTCCTGAAGACCTCCTGCAACTCTGGTGGCATCAGCCGTCACATATGGAGTGGTCTGCTGGGGCAGCAGCATCATAGTAGCCGACAGGAAGAGACTGAACAGGCTGATCAAAAAAAGCCAGCTCTGTTCTGGGGTGCTGCCTTGACCCAGTAGAGGAGAGAGGAGGATGGTGGCTAAGCTGTCATCTCTACTGGAGTCCAAGTCCCACCCCATGCGGGACATGCTAGATGCACTGAGGAGCTCATTTAGTGGCAGGCTGCACCATCCTAAGTGCTCGAGAGAGAGGTTTCGCAGGTTCTTCCTACCTGCTGCTGTCAGACTTTATAATCTAATCTGTGCTGCTCCTAGAGATCGTACATAACACTACTACTTTGCACAATAGGGACTGTTCCCTTCCAATGCATTACTAATACAATTACAAATATTATTGAAGGTAGCAACAACACTGTTCATTCAACTGTGAAATATACTGTTTGGCTTTATATTTATGTATTTCCAGGTAATTTAACTTAACTGTAATGCTGTAAATACCATTTAACTGTAATACTTTCGCACTGTGTATGTGAGGGGGCTGAAAAGTTCATAGGCTGAAAAGTTCATAGTGGTCAAATTTGATCAAATGTGGCTTATTTTTCAACATAGTCTCCTCTTCGGTCCACACACTTCTTCCATTGTTGCAGCGCCTGGATCCCTGCGGTTGGAAAAATAAACTACATTTGGTCAAATTTGACCATTATGAACTTTTCAGCCCCCCCCCCCAAATACGTACGGCATATATACTGTATATATGTATGTATATTTACTGTTTTACTGGGGTGTATAGAGTGTCAGGGAGGGATAGTACCTCTGACGAGGCAACAGTCGCACCTCCGGGTGGTCGGTCCGCTTTGGTTCCCACCTGGCACTCAACTCTCACCTGTGGCTCCAAGTAGCTGTCTGCATGCAACAGCGGCCACACCCCGGTAAACCGCTTCGACTGGCAGGAGAAACCAGGTGAGGGCAGCCGACGGGTTTGAAACCCTCGGTGAGGTAGGGCTTGTCTTCCTACGCATGCGTAGACTGGATCTGGCAGACTGCGCGGAGGAAACCATCAGATTGGCTCAATGGGCAGGAAGGCAGACCCAGCAAAGTGTTATGGAGCACAACTAGGGCACAGTGAGACACGTAGGACACTGCTGGCCATCCATTGCATCCTAATCTATCTCCAGCCATCTTGACTACGTCTTTCCACTGGATCCAGATAGGCTGGAATGAGAGAGTGAGAGTGATGACCCTGCGCAACTCTCCCTCACTTAAATTCACGTGCAAGTCAAGCCATCACCCCCAAGTCCTGTGGCGATGGGCAAGTGATGAAGCAGAAGGCACGGATACACTGGAAGCTGTAGCCACAATCCCACACACAGGCGGCTCAGGGCATAGGGTCGTTCTCTACTGGACTGAAGCAGCAGTGGAGTTCGGCAGCCCCCTGGGTGTCTGAGCAGCCCTCTTTAGGATTCGCTCTGCTCACCTCCACGGCCTGAGGAAGGGGCTAGAAAAGGTTCCCTAAATATAGCCTGCTTTGCTACACCCTGGCCAGCAAGCAGCGGCGGGGATCCCACCCTAGTGGTTGAAATTCTCAGAAGAAATCAACTAAGGTGACATCACTCACCATTGGCACTTGGAATGTGCAAATGCTCATGGACAGCTCCAAAGTGGACAGACCTGAGAGATGGACAGCACTTGTCGCAAGAGAACTCAGCAGGTATAATATCCACATCGCAGCTCTGTGCGAGACCAGGTTTGCAGATGAAGGTCAGCTGACAGAAGTCAAAGCCGGCTACACTTTTTTCTGGAGCGGCCGAGGCAGCGAAGAATGCCGTGAAGCAGGAGTGGGTTTCGTGATCAGATCTAATCTGATCAGCAAGCTTACCAGCCTCCCCAAAGGAACAAACGACCACTTCAAGACCCTGTGGCTCCCCCTCCGAAGAAAATGCTGTGCCACATTCAGTGCATATGCCCCCACCATGATGAACCCAGATGAGCTCATAGATAAGTTTTACGAGGACTTAGACTCTCACTGAAGGTGTACTGAAGGAGGACAAACTCATTGATCTTGGAGACTTTAACCCTAGAGTTCGTACAGACTACCAGACATGGGAGGGAGTCCTTGGGAGAAATGGGGTTGGAAAGTGCAACAGCAACGGTCTACTCCTGTTGAAGACGTGCGCCTGTCATGACCTTCTGATCACTAATACTGTCTACTGCTTGCTTAATCGCAACAAGACCTCCTGGATGCATCCACGCAGCAAGCATTGGCATTTGATCGATTACATCATTGACCCTGTTTACATGGTCACAAGTATACCAATTACAATCAGCTTTCTGGAGTTATCTGATTATTCAAACTGTCATGTAAACAGAGTAATCAGATTACCTTTATTAATTTACTCATGACCATGTAAACAGGGTCGAAGGCTCATTAACGGTTTATGAGAAAACAGATCAGCACATCTAGTTTATTTGCCCAGTAAACTGTTTACTCAGTGTGTGTAAACACCAAAAGCTGTTTATTACCTTTATTGGTTTACTCCACTAATCCGTTTACTCGTGACCATGTAAACATGGTCAATGACCATGTAAACATGGTCATTGTGAGAAGGAGAGACAGGCAGGATGTTAGAGTGATGAAGGTGATGTGTGGTGCAGACTGCTGGATGGATCACAGACTCATTCTCTCAAAGCTCAACATGCACATCCAGCCCAAACGGCATCCACAGGGGAAAAAGGCACAACAAGCAACTCAATGTCAGCAAGCTGGAACAGCACTCCGTGCAACAACCTCAGTGAGGACCTGGACAGCAAGCTTAGTCAGCTCGACCTCGGGGCGTACAAAGCAGAAGAAGACTGGGCAGCTTTCAGAGACATGGTGTACGACACCTCATTCACTCATCTGGGCCAGAACACGCACAAACACCAAGATTGGTCTGATGAAAACAATGAGGACATCCAAAAGCTGCTTGACGAGAAATGTGAAGCCCACAGAGCGTACCAGCAAGACATTAGATCTGCCTCCAAGAAGGCAACCTTCAACTCCATCAAAGGAAAGGTGCAGGCAAAGTTCAGAGAGATGCAGGACTTCTGGCTCAGCAAAAAGGCAGATGAAATACAGCAGTACGTTGACAGTAACAACTCCAAATGCTTCTACGATGCCCTTAAGGCCATCTACGCGCCTTGGTCTTCTGGGACATCACCACTGCTCAGTGCTGATGGGTCCACTCACCCCACCGTCAAGAACACAATCCTGGAAAGATGGGCAGAACATTTCAGCAGCGTCTTGAACAGACCTTCGTCTATCATTGCAGAAGCCATCACTCACATGCCCCAAGTTGAGGTGAACACGTCTCTGGAAGAACCTCCAACCGAATCAGAAGTCCAAAAAGCGATCAAACTCCTTTCGAACAGCAAAGCACCAGGCTCTGATTCCATCCAAGCTGAAATCTACAAGGCAGGAGTACCAGTTCTAATACAGAAACTCACCGAGTTCTTTCAGGCCATGTGGCAGCAGGAAGTTATCCCCCAGGAGCTCAAGAACACCTCCATTGTCCATCTCTACAAGAGAAAAGGAAACAGGCAGTCCTTTGACAACCACCGTGGGATCTCTCTCCTTGCCATCACCGGCAAGATCCTTGCAAGAGTCCTCAATCACCTCATTCAGCACATGGAAGGCGGTCACCTGTCAGAGAGCCAGTGTGGCTTCAGAGAGGGTCGTGGAACTGCTGACATGATCTTCACCTCACGCCAACTTCAGGAGAAGTGTCAAGAGCAGAATAGGGACCTCTACACAACATTTGTAGAGCTGAAAAAAGGCTTTTGATACAGTCAGTCATGAAGGGCTGTGGAAAATCATGGCGAAGTTCGGCTGCACGGACAAGTTCATAAGCATAGTGCGCCAGTTCCATGACAGCATGCTTGCTCGAGTACTGGATGGAGACTCCTCCGAAGCTTTCCCAGTCACCAATGGGGTCAAGCTGGGCTATGTATTCGTGCCCACACTTTTCAGCATGATGTTCACAGCCAAGTTGTCTGATGCCTGGGGGTCAAGCTGGGCTGTGTACTCGTGCCTACACTTTTCAGCATGATGTTCACAGCCATGCTGTCTGATGCCTTCTGCGATGATGAAGAAAGCGCCGTCAGGATCAGGTACAGGATGGACGGCAGGCTCTTCAACCTGCGGAGACTCCAAGCCAAAACCAAGGTGGAAGAGGACTCAGTGCGTAACTTCCTGTTTGCGGACGACTGCGCACTCAACACCGCTACAAAGGCCCAGATGCAGCAGAGCATGAACTGCTTCTCCACTGCTTGCAACAACTTTGGGCATAATCAGTACGAAGGAACAGAGGTCCTGCACCAACCCGCACTGCAGAAGAGTTGCGTGGAACCAACCATCACTGTCAACGAGGAGACCCTCAAAGCTGTCAACAAGTTCACATACCTCGACAGCACACTCTCCAGGTCTGTCAACATCAACGATAAGGTTGATTCGCGCATTGGCAAGGCAAGCTCAGCATTTGGATGGCTATATGCAACAGTGTGGGAAAGGAGAGGCATCAGGCTCACCACAAAACTGAAGGTGTACAAGGCAGTTGTCCTGCCTTCCCTACTGTACACCTGCGAGACCTGGACATTCTCCGAGTGCCATGCCAGAAAGCTAAACCGCTTCCACCAGAACTGCCTCATTAAGCTCCTGAAGATCACCTGGCAGGACAAAATCCCTGACAGAGGTCCTCTCCCGAGCTGAGCGGCCTAGCATCCACATCCTGCTCAAGAGAGCCCAGATTAGGTGGGCTAGCCACCTTGTTCGTATGCCTGACTCAGGCCTACCAAAGAGACTGTTTTACGGTGAACTAGCAGAGGCCAAGCACTCACAAAGTGGTCAGAAGAAGCGCGACAAAGACACTCTTAACGCCTCCCTGAAGAGCTTTGACATCAGTCCTAACACCTGGGAGACCCTAGCGCTAGATCGATCAGACTGGCGTAGTTGTACAAGCAAAGGTGCTGCTTCCATTGAGCTGAACAGGATTGCCAAGGCCCAGTGAAAACAAGAGCTTCTCAAGTCCAGAGCCACCCCTGTATCTTCTGGCTGCACAGACCACCTGTGCCCGACCTGTGGCAGAGCTTTCTGTGCTCGCATCGGACTGATCAGCCACAGCCGGACACACTGCACCCAGTCCTCTTCCCTGTGATGTCCTTGGTCATCGTCGAGAACGGCAGACGAACAAGAGCATTTACTGTTTTTCTACTCAATTTCTTTATTTATTACCTCATTTATTATTGCTCCGAATGCTGTTATCCCTTTGCTGCTGCAATCCTGTAATTTCCCCATTGTGGGACTAATAAAGGTTTATCTTATCTTAAGTCCATCTACCACAGACTATATTTAATCAGAAAAAAGTTGTTGAAAATTGGGGAAAAAGGGGGTTCCGCTTCCAGGTCACCAAGGGATGGCAGCATAGAATGTGGTCTCCCGACCAAAAACAAGAAATTACATCGAAAAAGTCAAATTAAAACCGACAAAAACTAGTCCTAACATCTACAAAGGAGAGGAGATGCCTCCGAAAGTGAGAAATAAATCAACCACTGTGGCGACGTCCACAGAAACGGATGCGCCGCAAGATCAAGAAGCTAATGCTAACTCTACCGCTGCTAACCAGGGAGAAAACGACACAAATGAGGACGAAGGAGAGGTGACTAACACCACAATACTGAAAGAACTGCGTGAATACAGACAAGAGATCATGAGAGAATTTGCCAAGACAAACTCAAGACTGGATGAAGCGGAGAAAAGAATTGTGGGGAACGAGGAAAGGCTACAAGACATGGAAGGAGTGGTTGCAGGAATGCTAAAACTGCAAGAACAACTTCAGGAGAAATTAACGGATCAGGAATGCAGGTCGAGAAGAGAAAACATCAGGATTTATGGAATTCCCGAACAAAAAGAAATGGACCCAAAGACAATGATTACATTTATAGAGAAAGTGCTTAGAGATAACCTTGGCATCCCTGATACTGTAAACCTGAACATAGAGAGGGTGCACCGAGCACTCACCCCACAGCCCTCACCTGGAGCCAAGCCGAGATCTATCCTGGTCAAATTCCAGAGCTTTAGAATGAAAGAAGAAGTAATCCATTTGGCATGGCAGAAGAAAGGCTTTACTCTGGATGGCCATAAGATAAACTTGGATCATGACTATGCTCCGGTAATTCTACACAGATGGAAAGTATATGCCGAGGCACGACGAGTCCTGAAAGAAAACAAAATACGATTTCAGACTCTCTATCCAGCTCGCCTAAGAGTTCACTACGAAGAAGGGCAGAGAATGTATGACACAGCGGAAGAGGTGACAGCGGACATGGTCTGCCATTGCCTGCCGGTGAAAGTGATTGAGCAACCAGCAACGTTGTGGGAGAGGATTCAGCGAGGAGCCTGGCAGCCAGCACGGACCAAACGGACCACCGCGGCCGGGAACACGCAGAACTTCAAGCAAAAGTTGCAAGCATTTAGACACACAGCAACGGAGGATACAGGTTGATTTGGTCTTTTTTGATTAAAGATAAGAAATAAATGAGACAGATATGTAAGAAAAGAACTACAAAAATTTTGGTCGGAGGAAGGGACAATGAGGGGACACTGAACTGTTTATATGGCTGATGTCATAGTGGAGGGCCGTCTGACACACTGGAGGTGTAGAGGCTATCCCTCAAACCAGCAACGGGTCAGTAAATCGACCTTAGGGTTGGAAGTTAGTTTTGGAATCTGTTCAATGTTCACAAAGTTTGTTTTTGTTATTCATTTTGTTATTCCTTTTCCAAGGGAGTGCTTACAGGGAACTGAGGTTAAATGTAAATATTTGAATGCAAGGAGAACCGGTTGAAACTGTTTCTTTCAATGTAAATGGAGTTCTGAATCCTATAAAGAGGAGTAAGATTTAGACAAAACTAAAACGAGAAAAGGCACAGATTGCCTTCCTTCAAGAAACCCATTTGAGTCAATCTGAACATGCAAAATTAAAAAGGCAGGGCTTTAAATTTGTTTTCTCCTCTTCTTATAAAGCTGGGCACCGGCGTGGGGTTGCTATACTTATTTCAAATTTGCTAAATTATGACCAGAAAAAAAGGATTAAGTGGAAGAAGATGAATGAATGAATGAATGAATGAATGAATGATCATATATCAGAAGTACAAGATAAGGAGGGAAGATTTACCAAAATTACTGGTAAAATAGAGGGGCATGAAATAACGCTTATAAACGTTTATATTCCACCCGGAAGCGATTGGACTCTCTATAGACACATATTTGAGTTAATGATGAATTCTTAGGGAGTGGTAATCTGTGGAGGAGACTTCAATATTAGATTAAATCCAAAATTAGATGTATCAAGTACAACCAATGTAGAAAATGCACTAATTAAAAAGGTAAATTCATTGATGAAAGAAGTGGGAATTATTGACGTTTGGAGAGAATTACATCCTAAAAGTAGAGACTACACACACTATTCTTGCCCACACAGTGTTTATTCAAGAATAGACTTATTTTTTTGTGTTCAATAATGATTCTTTCAGAGTAAGAGATTGCAAAATTAAGACAATTGATCTCTCGGATCATAGTCCCATTTCATTGTTATTTTAGAAAAGGTCAGAAAAGTGTTGTGGAAGTTCAACTCAAATATATTTGAGTTTTTATAATATATAATAATAATAATATAATAATAATAATTATAATATATATTTTTTTTTTTTTTTTTTTTTTTTTTTTTTCTCTCTCGGCGCCACACGAGTCGGCTGCCTTTTGCAACAGCGGCTCGATTCCGAGTCTTTTTCCCTTCCTCTCTCTTTTGATCCGTCTTTTTTTTTCACCCCACTTATATCACGGACACACAGATCGTCCTAAATGTCTCCTGAGCCGGTGGACGGAGCCACTGTTTATAGCAGGATACGATACAGCAGAGAACAGCTGCTAGCATTCAACCGCCACCCGGTCCCATTGGAAAAACTCGACATACCGAGTGAACTGAGGCGAAAACGCCGCGGCTGCCGGGCTGGAGTAAGGCGGAGGACAAAAAATATAAGGTACAGACCCTCCCTTCCATCTGTTGTCATGGGAAATGTACGGTCGATACTGGGAAAGTTAGATGAGCTAGCGGCTATCTCCCGTTATGATAGCACATACCGGGAGTGCTCTCTCCTTTTGTTTACTGAGACGTGGCTAACTGAACTAGCAGCAGATGCTAACATTGAGCTGGAGGGTTTTCACATGATACGAGCTGACCGAACACCAGACAGTGGCAAGGCTAGGGGCGGTGGAGTGATCATGTATGTTAACAACAACTGGTGCAGACCGGGACATATCACTGTTAAACAACGACACTGCAGCAAAGACATTGAGTTGCTAGCTGTTAGCATGAGGCCTACATATCTCCCGAGAGAACACTCACACGTGATCTGCATTGTTGTTTATGCAAATCCGACGGCGAACGCTGGGACAGCACGTGACGTCATCCATTCAGTAACCAGCAGGCTGCAGACAGAACACCCAGATGCTCTTCTCCTCATCTCAGGCGATTTCAACCATGTTTCACTGTCTCCCATTCTACCCACGTTCACCCAGTATGTCACATGCCACACTAGAGACAATAAAACACTGGATTTATTCTACGCAAACACTAAGGAGGCGTACACCTCATCACAACTACCCCCACTCGGGAGATCGGATCACAACTTGGTTCATCTCCGGCCGGTGTACAAACCCCTAGTGCACAGACAACCTCCGGCCATGCACACTGTGGAGTTATGGTCTGAGGAGACAATGGACACCCTAAAGGGCTGTTTTGAAGCCACCGCCTGGAAGCAGCTCTGCGATCCACATGGTGAGGACATCGATGGCCTCATTCACACCTTCACGGGCTACCTCAGCTTCTGTGTGGACAAATCCGTTCCCACCAAGACCATACGGCGTCACTCAAACAACAAACCCTGGATCAACCCTGAGATAAAAACACTTCTGAGAGAGAAGAAGAGGATCTTCAGGTCGGGGAACAGGGAGATGCTGAAGTCCGTACAGAGGGAGCTGAGGAGAAAGATCAGAGAAGGCAAGGACAGCTTCAGGAAGAAGATGGAGGACAAGCTGCAACAGAGCGACATCAGCGGGGTCTGGAGAAACCTCAAAACCATCTCGGGGCTCCAGAATACCTCCCCCCAGGCCACAGGGGGCAGGGAGTGGGCGAACAACCTGAATCTGTTTTTCAATAGATTTGACCAACCGCCCTCCCCCCTGACTGCACAACAACCACTGCTGCCTCTAAAGAAATCAAGTCCTGCTGCCCACTCCCCACTCTACCAACACCCCCCCACTCCCAACACACAGCCCCCCATCCTGACCCTGACCAGGACCCAGGTGAGGACGGAGCTGAGGAAGATCAAGGCGAGGAAGGCGCCGGGACCGGACGGCATCAGCGCAAAGCTCCTCAAGTCCTGTGCAGACCAGCTGTGTGGGATTGTGACGTATATCTTCAACATGAGCCTGAAACTGGGGAGGGTACCACAGCTGTGGAAAACATCTTGTGTGGTACCTGTACCAAAAACTTCCCACCCCAAAGACCTGAACAGCTACAGACCGGTGGCCTTGACGTCCCACTTGATGAAGACCCTGGAGAGACTGCTCCTTGCTCACCTCCGCCCCCTGGTGGAACCAGCGATGGATCCACTCCAGTTCGCCTACCAGCATGGCATTGGGGTGGAGGATGCGGTGATCTTCCTCCTTCACCGTTCTCTGTCCCACCTGGAGAAGCCCGGGAATATGGTGAGGATCATGTTCTTTGACTTCTCCAGTGCTTTCAACACCATCCAACCGATGATCCTGAAGGACAAGCTGCTGCGCGCAGGGGTGGACCAGCACCTGTCATCATGGATCCTGGACTACCTCACGAACCGGCCTCAGTTTGTGAGAACCCGGGACTGTGTGTCCGACACGATCATCAGTAGCACGGGGGCCCCCCAGGGAACGGTGCTGGCTCCCTTCCTGTTCACTCTTTATACTGCGGACTTCTCACACAACACAACACACTGCCATCTACAGAAGTTCTCTGATGACTCTGCGATCGTTGGCCTCATCTCCAATGGAGATGAAGCTGAGTACAGAGGGCTTATCCAGGACTTCGTGGACTGGTGCCATCGGAACTGCCTCCAGATCAACGCGAGGAAAACTAAGGAGCTGGTGGTGGACTGCCGCAGGCATGGGCAGCCCCTCACAGTACCAGTAAATATACAGGGAACAGACATCGAGATGGTGACATCCTATAAGTACCTGGGTATTCATCTGAACAATAAACTAGACTGGTCACACAATACTGATGCACTCTACAAGAAGGGACAGCGCAGGCTGTTCCTGCTGAGGAGACTCAGGTCTTTTGGTGTACAAGGGGCGCTGCTGAAGTCATTCTATGACACGGTGGTGGCATCAGCCATCACTTTTGGAGTGGTCTGCTGGGGCAGTGGCATTACTGCAGCCGATAGGAAGAGACTGAACAAACTGATTAAGAAAGCTAGCTCTGTCCTGGGGCAGCGCCTTGATCCGATGGAGGAGATAGGAGAGAGAAGGACGGTGGCTAAACTGTCATCTCTGCTGGAGTCCGAGTTCCACCCTATGCAGGACATACTGAATGCACTGAGGAGCTCATTTAGCAGCAGACTACATCATCCCAGGTGCACAACCGAGAGGTTTCGTAGGTCCTTCCTACCAACGGCTGTCAGACTGTACAACCTAAGCAGGGCTGCTCGCAGAGATAGCAAAAAGACGTAACAAACTAATAGTTTTTTGAATGCAAAAGATGCAATAGACTTACACAATGGTCCTCTCCGGCATACAACTAGGAACATACCGGTCGCTATGGAGGGTGAGAATATGTATGGGCACATAATCATACCATGTAGGATAACTAAGTAGACGGTTATGCTGTTTCATTCCATCTAGCAACAATGCTCTGCACTGTGTGTGTTTATATATTTGCATATTTATTCCATCTAGCTACAATGCTCCGTACTGTGGGTGTTTATATATTTATATATCTACATATTATTCCATCTAGCAACAATGCTCTGCACTGTGTGTGTTTATATATTTACATATTTATTCCATCTAGCTACAATACTCTGCACTGTGTGTTCATATATTCATATATTTATTCCATCCAGCTACAATGCTCTGCACTGTGTGTCTGTGTGTGTGTGTATATATATATATTTTATAGTAATACGTACATATGTTTATTAGCTGCTCTTGCTTGCTTGTTTTTTTTTCTTGCCTTCTGATTGTTGCTCTGAGTGTTGCTATCCCTGTGCTGTTGCAATCCTGGAATTTCCCCGTTGTGGGACTAATAAAGGCTTATCTTATCTTATCTTATCTTATCTTATATATTAAATGATTCCGAATTAAGACAAAAATTAAAGATGACATCAAGAACTATCTTGAGTTGAACGACACAGGCGAAGTGTCACAGATAATTTTGTGGGATGCTCTGAAAGCTGTAATGAGAGGAAAGATCATTTCAATGACGTTACACTTGAAAAAATTAAAAGGGGCAAAAATTAGCTGATCTCCAAGGAAAATTAAAACGATTACAATGGTTAGACAGTAATAAGAGTAATTCAAAAGTAAAAGAGGAAATAAGATTAAAAGTGAAATTGATAACATCTACACGCAGGACACCCAGAAAAAAATTGTTTTTCTGAAGCAAAAATACTACGAAATTGGAAGTAAATCGACTAAATTTCTAGCATATAAATTACACAAACAGAGAGCAGAAAACACAATTTATAGAATAAAACACCCCCAAATGAAGAGGGTCGAAAACAAACTGGAAAAAATACAGGAAAGTTTTGAATTATTTTATAAAAATTTGTATTCCCAACCTCAAACTTCTAACGAGACACAAATAGAAGATTTTTTAAAAGCATTGAACTTACCAACAATGACAAATACACAAAATGAAAAATTAGTCCAACCAATAACAACCAAAGAACTAAATGTGACCATTTCCAAATTAAAAGTGGGGAAGTCCCCAGGCTCCGATGATTACACTACAGAGTGGTATAAAGGTTTTAAAGAAGAATTGTCCCCTATACTATTAAAAACCTTTAATTGGATTATACAAAATGGTGAAATCCCTCCATCTTGGAAAGAAGCAGTCATTTCTGTCATATCCAAGGAGGGTAAGGACAGACAGGATTGCAGTAGCTACCATCCCATTAGTGTCCTTAACTTGGATTGTAAATTATTCACAGCAATAGTGGCTCGAAGACTTGAAAAATTCCTACCTGATCTGATACATTTAGACCAGTGTGGATTTATCCAGCAAAGACAGACCTTAGATAATATAAGACGCTCCTTACATGTGATAGGTCAAATAAATAAGGAAAAGACTAAGGCCATTATTGTAGAATTAGATGCCAAAAAGGTGTTCGACTCAGTCAGATGGTTATTCCTCTATAAAGTATTGGCAAAATTCGGCTTTAATGAAAATTTTATCACATTAATACAATCCCTTTATGATAAGCCAAGGGCTCGTGTAAAGATCAACGGAGATCTTTCTGACTCCTTCTTCCTTGAGCGAGGAATGAGGCAGGGATGCCCGATTTCACCCCTTCTTTTTGCCCTTTATATTGAGCCCCTTGGCCAATTGATAAGACAGACTGGGGAGATTAAGGGGATTACAGTAGCTGGGAATGAACAAAAAGTTGCAATGTTTGCAGATATACTTGTTTTTTTGGAGGAGCCTGAAGAATCTTTTATGAAGTTGATGTCTGTATTAAACAGCTTTGGGAAGTTATCCGGTTACAAATTAAATATATCTAAAACTCAGGTGATGACCCTGAATTATGAAGTTTCAAAATCTCTTAAGGAAAAATATAATCTTGACTGGGATGCGGTCTCCCTAAAATATTTAGGCATAATTCTCACAAAAGACATCTCTAGACTGTCTCAAGCAAATTATGACCCACTATCATTAGCAATAAAATCAGACATATATAGATGGAATCTTGTACCCTTTCTCAATTTAAACTCAAGGATTATTGCAGTGAAAATGAATATAGTTCCCCGATTGCTGTATTTGTTCAGAACATTACCTACTGAAGTGAGTGACAATCAATTCAAGGAATGGGACAAATGGATTTCACGCTTTATATGGCAGGGGAAGAAACCAAGAATATGCTATACTGTTTTACAATTAAGGAAAGAAAAGGGTGGAACAATGCTTCCTTGTTCAAAATGCTATTATTATGCTTCTCAAGTTATTCCTCTATTATATTGGTGTAATCCAGACTTCCAAGCTAATTGGAAGATAATAGAATCCAACATATCACCTATATTCCCCTTACAAGCTGCAATTTCAGATAAAAGATTAGCTGACCAATTACAGGGTCTAAACCCTTGGATTGAAAACACACTTAAGGT
Source organism: Pholidichthys leucotaenia (assembly GCA_020510985.1). Classification (NCBI taxonomy): domain Eukaryota; kingdom Metazoa; phylum Chordata; class Actinopteri; order Cichliformes; family Pholidichthyidae; genus Pholidichthys; species Pholidichthys leucotaenia. Next base: position 147,676,000 of record CM035836.1, on the reverse strand, counting down.
ATGGCATAAAGTAGTGAAAACCTGTGAAATAGGAAACATGCTAAGAAATTTCAGATGGTGTGCCTATGACACAGATTTTCAACCCAACAAAAGTGATAAAAGATTTCAAACTTGGACAAAAAAAGGGCTAACAACGTACCTCACCTTTACAAGTAAAGGAACACTACAGAATTTCCAGTCCCTACAAACCAAATTTGGTCTTGAGCAAGTAGACTTCTTCAGGTACCTCCAAATACGTGATTATTTTAACAAGCATAGCAAATCTCTAAACCTATCTTCAACAGAGTCACACTTTTTTAAAATTTTAAAGTCAGCTTATGACACTTCGATGAAAAAGGCAATTTCTAAGTTATATAATGGGATGCTAAATGCAAGGAACGGTGATACGCTACACATTAAGAAAAAGTGGGAACATGAAGTGGGAATGGGCATTTCTGATGAGAATTGGGAAAAAAAATTGTATCTTTCAATGGTTCTCCACAAACTCATTGGTATGGAGAGAACACTGTTGGAAAAATGTGGTAAGATTTTTTAAAACTCCTCACCAAAGCAAATATAGAAACATAAATAATGAGTGTTGGAGAAGGTGTGGATCTGTTGAAGCAAATCATTTTCATATATCCTGGGAATGTCCAGTTTTGCATCAATATTGGTCTGGAATTCATAAAGCTTTAAATGATATCTTCAAGGTAAACATTGCAAACGACTTTTTAAATTTATACGTATATGGGTCTTGTTCTAACTCTGGACAGAAGAGGGGACATAAAATTGCTGCAGTTGCTCTTAGCAGCCAGTAAGAAATCAATTACTAGAAAATGGTTAAACCCAGCCCCACCCACACTCAATGATTGGTCTGGAATAATTTTGGAAATCTTCAAAATGGAAAAATTGACGTATTAATAATTCAAAGGGAAAAATTTTATTCAATTTGGAACAAGTGGATTCATTTTATATCCCCTATTCGGAATGATTTTGTATGACTCCAGATGTAAACATCCTTGTTGAATCACCTTACTAAGACTGAAATTTTGTTTATTTATTCTTCCAGATGAGAAGAAGGAATGACTGTAAGCCCCCAGTTCAGTTTGTTTGTTTTTCGTTTTTTTTTTTTTTTTTATTTAATTTTTTGTTCCTATAAAACAAATAAGAGAAGGACTATGATACAAATGTCTGAATGCTATATTTGTAAAGATGGCATCCTTTTCTAATAAAAACATAAATGAAAAAAAAAGAAAATTGGGGAAAAAATAGTCCAATAATTGGGTTGTTTAGTCCACAGGATTTGGCCCAAATTTATCCTCAGAATAGTTTTTTGCATTTGGTCATGGTGGTGGGAGTCTGTCTCACAAAAGTCAAATCCACTTTTGTTTAAAAAGTGCTTTATAAAAATGCACATTTTTTAACTTTTTTTTTTTAGTTTGACATAATGCTTGTTACATAATATCTGGAACAATCTAAAACCAGTGCTAGCGCTATTCGCTTAAAAAGCACTATTTGAATACAAGTATGTATTCAAATGTGTCTTTTTATTGATGTCCATGCTGTGGGTGTCCCCAGCCACCCCTGAACTTGAAAGCTAAGCAGGGTCTATCTTGGTTAGCACTTAGATGGGAGACTGCTTGGCAATATCAGGTGCTGTGATCTGTCCCTTGCCCAAAGCTGCTGGTGTGGGTGCCTTGCTACACACAACTCAAAAGGGATCTGGATGTTGGTGACTACATGCATTTTTTAACAACTTTAAAGGCATCTTTTCTTCATTTTCCAGCCAAATTTAGACCATACAGAGACGTCTATATGAAGACGCCTTTTCAACGACCATAAAAAGACTGCTTTTCATCATTCATTTTTCAACCAAATGCAGACATTTTTTAGACAGTTGGCAAAGCCGTCTTTTCAACATTTTTTCAACCATTTTGTGCTGGGAGGGTTTGCAGTGATCTTTGGTCACTTAATTTTTTTTGGAGCTGTATATCAAAAAACATGTAAGTGACCTAATTAAAAAAAATAGAAAAAAAGTTCTAAGTTTTTCTATCAGGCTAGATTTACAAAAGTTGATAAAAAATGAAGTGATCAGCCTGTGATTTCCACAGACATCTGCCCATGTGCACAATAGTTTGCCACTTTTTAAACTGAACATTACTGCTGTATGTTCATTTTCATCTCATTTCATTTAATAATGAGCACAATCATCCAGTGTAGACAACTTCAAAGGTGCACACGGCAGGTTATAGCTGCGGTCTGTTTTTTAACGTCCTATGTATAATGACAGTGAAACTAAAGCTAGACGGATCCTGGCTCTTATACAGTGCTTTTTTATCCCTCACTGCCCTCAAAGCAAAACTGTTGTTACAGTTACAGTAATCCTAAAAAGAATGATAATGCCTTAAGTTCTCCTAAATGGGTGGAGCCGGACTCCAGTGTTTTTCCATTTATAGAACATAACCACCATGTTGTTTAGAATAAAGGTCGCACCCCTACTGCTGCTGTGTTTAATCAGTGTGAATTTGACATTTTTTTGTTCTCACAAATGGGAAATTAAAATTGTCTTATATGGAGTTTTAAATAAACCAAAGTGTTATATCGAAAAACATGTTGTCCTCAATAACCAATGAACATTTTTTCTCAATAATAAAATAATAAATAGATAAATTAATGGGACAGTTCACTCACAGCTGTAGCAATTATCAGTTTTATAAGGACAATCGTCCTCATTTAATGTGCTCAGAGAGCTTAGCAAAATGCAAATGCCACAACACAAATACAAAAGCATGTTAACAGTGTCAGTGCTAACGTAGCGTTACTATTAGCATGCTACTATTAGCATTAGCATCAAAGCTAATGTTAGCATCATATTATGGAGCTGTTTCATAAGTTAGCATGCAAACTTTAGCACGCTAACATTACCACTGACGCTGACGTTAGCATTAGCATGCTAATGATGCTGTGAGTCATTAGCACCATGTGGACATCTGTGGTTACCCACATGGAATTTACGTGTGATACAGGTAAGCAGGCTGCTTTAAACCCATCTGGGCCCCACATGGGTTTAATGCAGATGAACAGGCATCAGTAGCACTGGTGCCATAGGTAAAGTCCATGTGGGCAAACACAGATGGGGCCAACATAGACCTTGTGAACAAACCCACATGGGACCCATAAGACAGCCCAGATTTAACCTATGGTGGGGTCCACATGGGCATGCTGGCTGGGAAAGATTTTTCACAAACCTTTGAGCCATTTGTCTGCAGAGCCGATCATTGCATCACGTTGTTTTCTGTAAAACTCAATCACCCTGCAAGACAAAAACAAAAGTTTCAGGAGTTGCCTTGACGTAATTAAAATTTTTAACATAACTAGGGCAAATTTTGTTCTCAGTCAGGTGGGGAGTGGCGTACCCATCAATGTGCTGAAGGAAACCATCTTGTCCCCAGCTGTGCAACAACTGAGACACCATGAGCTGGAGGAAAGAGAGACTCAAATGTTACAGTATATAACTATTATATGATTGTAAAAATGACTCCTTAGCAGATAATCTATTATTTGATTACTGTCTAAGATCTGCAATGCTGTTGAGCCAGGACTCAAAACTTCCCGATTTTAAAAGTTGATAACACACTCACAAATGCAGAAGGAACTATTGCAACAGATCCTTAATAATCCTCTCTTCCTTAAAAAAAAAAACCCACGTCTGTAACTCCTCCTAGTCCAACATCTCATCTTGTGTTGGTACAAGTCAGACATGAACACAATTAAGAGTGGGAAGAAAAGCTGGCAAAGAACACAGCTCTGTGATGACTCTGCTCACAAATATGCGCTGCTGTTGCCACCCTTTGTGAAGACACAGTGGAACTAAGCCACTGTGTGTACAGCAGCGCCACATCACCACTGTCAACACCCTTTTCATTTCTAACTTCTAACTAATAAGGCTCATCACTGAAACTTGTAAGTGGAATCCTAATCACCTGTGTGAAGGTGCTAGTGTGCATGGTGGAGGCCTGGATGTGCAGCACCACCCTGTCGACCAGAGGTTTGGGACCCGTCACGAAGCCTATCCTCAGCCTGAGGTGAAAAAAAAAGAGCACAAAGAGTTAAGTAATCTGAGGCACAAACATGCAGGTGCAGCCATGTGTAAAACCTGAGGTGAAACATTAACTCTAATCCTCTTATACACACCCATACAGTTCGCCTGTGTGGGGCTAATGCGCAGCTTCACTGTGCCAGATGATGGTAAAACTGTTTATACAGTGTAATAACAGCACACTTATAGCATTGTTGTATTTTTGCAGTTATATATAAGTTATAGGACATATGTGTCAGTGCAGGCACACTAACTGGCAAATCAAGAATCCTTCTGTTAGAAATGCTTTCAGTGCCTAAATACTGGTAACTTACTGACAAATATCTGTTGGTGAAAATCTAGCTGATGAGAAAACTCGTGCTATAACAGTTTACCAATGATGTTTACAATCTAATCAATAACCTACTTTAGCCCTTTATTAGGGTAGCCTTATTGTAAAGTGGTTGGTTATATTTAAACCCTTAATTTTTGATATTATAAATTAGTGTTGGGAATATTAACATGTTAATGTAATTAAGTACAGTAGTCCAATTAACATGATTTTAAAAATATAACATAAATTAAAGCCCCACGGCACTTCCTGGTATTGCAGAACTTGAAACAAGAAACAGCTGTCCCGCCCAGACAGTCGGTGTGGTACAAACTCACACAACTCACACACTCAACACAAACTTCTCATTTAATTCTGGGTGTTGGATGAGGAATTATGTGGAAATTTGGACTGTTGATTACATTTCATTAGACACTAAAACCAGCAACCGCAGGGAATGAATCAGCTACCCTCGCACTAACCGGAACTTAGCATGAGGCTAGCCACAGCAGACCAACCGTTTGCTTTTTTTTCCTGCTGGCAAATGTTCGCTTTTTAGACTGTCTGTGGATGTGCGGGATCGTGGAACACATCTTCAGCCTGAGCCTGAAGCTGAGGAGGGTACCACAGCTGTGGAAAACATCCTGCGTGGTACCTGTGCTGAAGACTCCGCACCCCAAGGACCTGAACAGCTACAGACCAGTGACCCTCACATCACATCTAATGAAGACCCTGGAGAGGCTGCTCCATGCCCACCACCGCCCCCTGGTGGGACCAGCGATGGATCCACTTCAGTTTGCATACCAGCATGGCATCGGGGTGGAGGATGCAGTGATCTTCCTCCTACATCGTTCCCTGTCCCACCTGGAGAAGCCTGGGAACACTGTGGATCATGTTCCTTGATTTCTCCAGTGCATTCAACACCATGGAACCAGTAATCCTGAGGGACAAGCTGCTGTGTGCAGGGGTGGACCAGCACCTGTCATCGTGGTTCCTGGACTACCTCACAGACTGACCACAGTTTGTGAGGACCCAGGACTGTGGGTCTGACACCATCATTTGCAGTACCCCCCCCCCCCCCCCCACCAGGGAACAGTTCTGGCTCCCTTCCTGTTCCCCTTCTACACTGCTGACTTTTCACACAACACACCACACTGCCATCCACAGAAGTTCTCGGATGACTCTGTGATCGTCGGCCTCATCTCTAATGGGGAGGATACGGAGTACAGAGGACTCATCCAGGACTTCGTGGACTTGTGCCTCAGGCGAGGACAACCCCCCACAGCACCGTTAAACATTCAGGGAACAGACATTGAGAGGGTGACATCTTACAAGTACCTGGGTGTTCACCTGAACAATAAACTGGACTGGTCACACAACACCAACATACTTTACAAGAAGGGGCAGCGCAGGCTGTACCTCTTGAGGAGACTCAGGTCGTTTGGAGTGTGAGGGGCACTCCTGAAGAACTTCTATGATTCGGTAGTGGCATCAGCCATCATATTTGGAGTGGTCTGCTGGGGCAGCAGCATCATGGCAGCCAACAGGAAGAGACTGAACAGGTTGATCAAAAAAAACTAGCTCTGTTCTGGGGCGATGCCTCGACCCAGTGAAGGAGATAGGACAGAGGAGGATGGTGGCAAAGCTGTCATCTCTGCAGGAGTCCAAGTCCCACCCAATGTGGGACACACTGAGGAGCTCATTTAGCAGTAGGCTATGCCATCCTAAGTGCTCGAGGGAGAGGTTTCGCAGGTCCTTCCTACCTACAGCTGCCAGACTTTATAATCTAACTGGTGCTGCTCATAGAGGCCGTATTAAACATCACAACTTTGCACAATAGAGATCGTCCCCTCCAATACACAACTAAGACAACTGTAATTATTATTGAGGGTGGCAACCACACTGTTCATTCAACTGTGAAATACATTGTCTGGGTCCATATTTATTTTTGCCAGGTAATTTAACTAACTGTAATGCTGTTGATACCATCTAGCTGCAATGCTCCTGCACTGTGTATATAACTGTATATACAGTGGTGTGAAAAAGTGTTTGCCCCCTTCCTGATTTCTCATTTATTTTGTATGTTTGTTACATCTAAATGTTTCAGATCATCAAACAAATTTAAATATTAGACAAAGATAACACAAGTAAACATAAAATGAAGTTTTTAACTCAAGGTGTTGATTATTAAGGGTGGGAAAAAAATCCAAACCTACATGGCGCTTTGTGAAAAAGTGATTGCCCCCCGTTAAAACATAAATTAACTGGTTTATCACATCTTTGGAAAGCTGAGTTCAATTTCTCTAGCCACATCCAGGCCTGATTACTGCCACACCTGTTCTCAATCAAGAAATCACTTAAACAGGACCTGCCTGACAAAGTGAAGTAGACCAAAAGATCCTCAAACGCTAGACATCATGCTGCAATCCAAAGAAATTCAGGAACAAATGAGAAACAAACTAATTGAGATCTATCAGTCTGGAAAAGGTTATAAAGCCATTTCTAAAGCTTTGGGACTCCAGTGAACCACAGTGAGAGCCATTATCCACTAATGGTGAATACATGGAACAGTGGTAAACCTTCCCAGGAGTGGCCAGCCGACCAAAATTACCCCAAGAGTGCAGCAACGACTCATCCAAGAGGTCACAAAAGACCCCACAACAACATCCAAAGAACTGCAGGCCTCACTTGCCTCAGTTAAGATCAGTGTTCATAACTCCACCATAAGAAAGAGACTGGGCAAAATGGCCTGTATGGCAGATGTCCAAGATGAAAACCACTGCTGAGCAAAAAGAACACAAAGACTCTTCTCAGTTTTGCCAGAAAACATCTTGATGATCCCCAAGACTTTTTTGAAAATACTCTGTGGACTTGTGAGACAAAAGTTGAACTTTTTGGAAGATGTGTGTCCCATTACATCTGGCATAAACATAACAGCATTTCAGAAAAGGAACATCATACCATCGGTAAAATATGGTGGTGGTAGGTGTGACGGTCTGGAACTATTTTGCTGCTTCAGGACCTGGAAGACTTGCTGTGGTAAATGGAACCATGAATTCAGTCGTCTACCAAAAAATCCTGAAGGAGAATGTCCAGCTGTTCATGACCTCAAGCTGAAGCGCACTTGGGTTCTGCAGCAGGACAATGATCGAAACACACCAGCACGTCCACCTCTGAATGGCTTAAGAAAAACAAAATGAAGACTTTGGAGTGGCCTAATAAAAGTCCTGACCTGAATCCAATTGAGACGTTGTGGCATGACTTTTAAAAGGTGGTTCATGCTCAAAAACCCTCCAATGTGGCTGAATTACAACAATTCTGCAAAGATGGGTGGGCCAAAATTCCTCCACAGTGCTGTAAAAGACTCATTGCCAGTTACTGCAAATGCTTGATTGCAGTTGTTGCTGCTAAGGGGTGGCCCGACCAGTTATTAGGTTTAGGGGGCAATCACTTTTTCATACAGGGCCATGTAGGTTTGGATTTTTTTCCCCTTAATAATAAACACCTTCATTTAAAAACTGAATTTTGTGTTTACTTGTGTTATCTTTGTCCAATATCTAAATTTGTTTGACAATCTGAAACATTTAAGTGTGACATACAAAAAAAAAAAAAAAGAGAAATCAGGAAGGGGCAAACACTTTTTCACACCACTGTATATATATTTATTTACTGCTTAAGTTAACCAATTCTTATCTTAGTATCTTATTTACTATTGCTTTGAGTGCTGTTATCCCTGTGCTGCTGCAATCCTGGAATTTCCCCATTATGGGACTAATAAAGGCTTATCTTATCTGCATAAAGAGCTAGAGATGGACCAAGTAAAAACATCTAAAACGTCTTGTTCACCTTATAAGACCTTAAATAACAGATAAGTTTTCACACTGCATGTTTTGACCTCAGCTGGACATAAGATAAATGGTTTGTTTCAGGGCCCCTCCGTGGATCGCCACCTTATTGTGGTGGAGGGGTTTGTGTGCCATAATGATCCCAGCAGCTATGCTGTTGGGGGGAGCTTGCCTCTGGTAGGGTCTCCCAAGGCAAACTGGTACTGGGTTGAGGTCCAGACCAAGAGCAGTCCAATGGATCATTCATTCATCTTCTTCCGCTTAATCCTTTTTGGGTTGCGGGGGGGCTGGCGCCTATCCCAGCATCTTTTTGGGCGAGAGGCAAGGTACACCCTGGACAGATCGCCAGTCCATCGCAGGGCCAACACAGAGAGACAGACAACCATTCACTCTCACATTCACACCTAAGGACAATTTAGAATCCCCAGTTTGATGCCAATTAACCTAACTTGCATGTTTTTGGTATGTGGGATGAAACCGGAGAAATCCCGGAGTAAACCCACACAGACAGGGGGAGAACATGCAAACTCCACACAGATCACTGTTGGTCGGGGGCTGGGATCGAACCCAGGATCCCCCGGCCAAGGGTGAGTTGCTGTGCTGCCGCAGTGCTAACCACTCCTTCACCGCACCGCCCTATCTCCATGAAAAAAAAAAAAAAAGGTACAAGGACCCAGTGGGGATTGTGATACTGTGAACCAGGTGGCAATCTGGGTTACTCTGTTTGGACTGCTGACTCTGTGACCTAGACCCCGAGATAAGCAGTAGAAGATAGCTGGATGGATGAATATGCTACAGGTGACTTCTAGCTTTTATTTATGGTTTATATATAGATGATTAAAATGGCAGATTGTGTAACTGACTATGGTCTAGATCAGTAGTCTGTCACCTCTCTTGCCCATATACAGTGGCTCCCTGAGGCCGTGAGAAAAAAACTCATGCATTTTAAGTAAAGAAGCAATGAATTTACAAGAAAAAAAGGCTGAACATTCATGAGGAAAATATCCTGAAAAACAGAAAGTGAGAAAACCTGAAAATTTATGCAAAAACTCTCATAAATTTATGGAAAAAATTAGCAGTTTTCTGAGGAAAACACTGCTATATTTACAAGAATAATGTTACAAAAATTCTGGAAAAGAAATCAAAATTATTGTAAAAGTTGGAGTTTTATGAGAAAAATGTAATAAATTTATGTAAGAAATGCAGCAGTTTAACCCATGAAAGGCAATACATTTACAAAGAAAAATATAATAAATTTATAAGAATAGCTGAAAGTTTATGCCAAAAATACTTTAAATTTAGGGAAAATGTTGCAATTGGCACAAAAAAGTCACAAATTTACCAGAAAAAACTACAATTTTATTAGAAAACTGTTGTAAATTCATATGAAAAGGCAGCATTTTTACCTTGAAAAGGTAACAATCAGATAATAAGACAATCTTATGAGAAAAGCAGAAGATTATGCCAAAAAATATGAAAATTTATGAAAAGAGCTTACAACTTTACTGGGAAAAATGTCACAAATTTACATGGAAAAAAGTCTTGAATTTTTCACGATAAAGGTATTACATTTGCAAAGAAAAAAATATGCCAAATTTAGAAAAAAACCCCAAAACACATTAATGACAAAAATATAACAAATTTTTGGGAAAAAACATTACAATTTAGTGAGGAAAACACCCACACAAGTTTGCAACAAAAAAGACAAACTTTTTACAAATAATTTAAAAAAAAAAAACAGAAAACAAAGCAATTTTGTGAGAAAAAGGTAAGACATTGACAATAAAAAAGCTGCAATTTTCTAAGAAAAAACTCTTAATTCCCATGTTGTCAGGCCAGATTGTAATTGTAATTCTGCTGTTTTACCTGTTTTTAGGCTCAAATTGTCATGATTGGCCCTTTCAGGGCAGGAATAAGGCACCAATCACTAGCAGTGAGTTTGCTCCTTTAATAAGGAATCATCATCATCATCATAGCGGTCTGTCGTGGGCAACAATGACTGTTTCATTTAGGTCTGATCAGATTCCTCCACACAGCTCTGTCCTTAGCCTTCCGCTGCCAGGAACTCCTGTCTATGTCCAACTTCATCAAGTTTCTTTTTACAGTGTCTTTAAATCTGAGCCTTGGTCTACCCTGATTGGGTTTGCCCTCGCATAACTGTGAGTAGAGTAACTGCCGAGGGAGACGCTGGTGGTCCATCCTCTCAACATGTTCAAGCCATCTCAGGTTCATCTGTATTAGCATGTCCTCAATTGATGGTAGACAGCTCATTTCAACACTTCTATGTTGGTTATCTTGTCTTTCCATGAGATGTTCATTATGGCTTGAAGGTGTCTCATCATGTATGCGTGGAGTTTCTTCACCTGCACTCTGTAGACAGTCCAAGTTTCAGCACCGTACAGTAGAGTTGCCAGTACTGTCGCTCTGTACACTTTGCATTTCACACGGATAGACACATGTCGATTGTTCCACAGTCTCTCCCTCAAGTTTCCAAACACAGTGCTCGCTCTTCCCATTCTGAGAGATAGTTCATCTCCCAGCCTAGCATTCTCTGAAAGAGTACTCCCTAGATACTTGAAAGTCTTCCACTTGACTAGTGGCTCTGTACCAGTGCTGATTTCTTCTGGTAGTGATGTTGATAATTGGAACTCTGGTGGTTGATAAAGGCACTCCGACTTCTTGATGTTGATTTGGAGGCTGAATTGGCTAGCTGCTCTTGCAAATTTCTCCACTAAAGATTGCATATCTTCCACACTGTGTGCAACTAGAGCACTGTCGTCGGCAAAGAGCATTTCTCTTACTACCTTTATCGATGTCTTACTCTTGGCTTTAAACTGTGCCACACTGAACAAGTCTGCTTCTTTCCTTGTTTGAATGTATACTCCTTCTGAAATGTCTTTGAAGGCCACCTCAAGCATGGCTGCCAGATATAGCGAGAAGAGTGTAGGCGCCAGCACACACCCTTGTTTCACCCCGTTGCTTACTGAAAAGTCTTTAGATACTGAACTACTCATTGCCACGTTTGCTTGCATACATGTATGGAGTGCCTCAATCAGGCTGACAAACTTCTCTGTACAGCCATATGTCTTGAGTACCTGCCAAAGTCCTTGTCGCGAAACAGTATCGAAGACTTTACTGAAGTCTATGAAGACTACATAAAGCGGCATGTTCTGTTCGATACACTTTTCTTGAACCTGTTTCAAGCAGAAAATCATGTCCATTGTGCTTCTTCCACTTCTAAAGCCGCACTGGGTTTCCGGTAGTACATTCTGCGAGATGTGTTCATTGAGTCTGTTCAGTAGTACACGTGAGAGAATCTTACCAACAGTGGCTAGCAGTGATATACCTCGGTAATTTCCACAATCTTTCCTGTCACCTTTCTTGAACAAAGGCACAATACTTGCATCCTTCCAGTCTTGAGGTACTTTCTGGGCATTCCATATCTCTTGGGTGAGCTTGTGCAGGCAGTTGGTCAGTTGAACACCACCAAATTTCCACACTTCTGCTGGAATTCCATCCCTTCCTGGAGCTTTACCATCCTGTGTTGTCCTGATAGCTCCCATTAGTTCATCAAAATTTGGTGGTTCATCCAGACTTGATACAGCTGGTTGCTGCACTAGAGCTTCTTTAGCTTCTTCAGTGAGATCTCCAGGGTTGTTTAGTAGTTGGTCAAAGTGGTCTGCAAATCTGTCCAGGATCTTGTCTTTCTCCTGCAAAACCGTTTCACCATCCATAGCCTTTAGTTGGATCAATCCTCTTGGTTTAGGGCTGTTGATTTCTCTCAAACCTGTGAAGAATGTTTTCATGTCCTTTCTGTCTGCTGCAGTTTGAAGTTCCTCTGCTTTTTCATCCCACCAGTTGGGACTTCATCTCTCTGGTGTACTTCTGTAGCTCACTCTGAGCCTTTGAGTATTTCTTCTTCTTCGACCTTGTGTTACACTGTAGGTTTTCCTTCCTAGCTGTATTCCTTGCTTCTAGTAGTTTCTTCAGGTGTTCATCATGCTCATCAAACCAATCTTGATGTTTCCTCTCAGGGTGGCCTAATACATCACTCGCAGTCTGATACACCGTATCCTTCAGTGTTGCCCCTTTCTCTTCTATGTCATTCTCTGAGTTGTTGCTGTCCCAGTCTTTCAAATTTTCATCCATTTCCTGTGTAAGTTCTTCTTGCTTCTTTTGGCCTTTCAGTGCACTAGTGTTTAGCTTCCGTGGTGGCTTCGCACCCGTCCTGCAGTGCTGTTTTCATCTCCAAATCCTTAATCTAGATCTCAGCATAACATGATCAGTACCACAGTCCACGCCTCTCATTGCGCTGGTGTCCAATACATCCCTTATGTATCTCTGCCTGACTATGATGTAGTCTAATAAGTGCCAGTGCTTGGATCTTGGGTGCATCCATGTCTTCTTGTGTGTGTCCTTTTGCTTAAATAGAGTGTTGGTTATCACAAGGTTGTACTCTGAACATAGTGCAAGTAGAAGTTCTCCATTAGCATTGCACTTGCCTACTCCATGACTGCCTAGCACTCCTTTCCATTTCTCAGTGTCCAAACCAACTCTGGCATTAAAATTTCCAATGAGTATCAGTCTGTCATCAGTCGGTACACACCTGATAGTTTCACGTAAATCACTGTAAAACTCTTCCTTCAGGCCAGATTGGAATAAGGAATAAACACAAAATAACAGCCATGAAGGCAACTTCCAAAAAGGCAATTACAAAGGACCACGAAGGGTGATTTACAAAAGGCTAATTACAAGGACCACAAAGGGTGTTTACAGAAATAATACAAATGATGAAAAACCACAAAAGGTAACTTACACATAAACAGGCGAGGTAGAGTACAAAGCAGAAGAAAGACTGGAATCGGACGTGGGGATTCCAGTCAGCTCAAGACGAGGTCGCTGCGAGGAATAATCCCCGCAAGCGAGCTTAAATAGTGATACAGTGACTCAAACATGAATCAGGTGTGGAGTGTGTAGTGTAGTAAGATGGCGGCTGTGGCACCCTGGGTGCAGTGGGAGGTGACGGCCCACCTTTCCGGTGGTGACGTCACCTGGGGTATGAAGGGCCAGGGCGGAAGGGACACAGTCTCTTTCGCTGTTGACCCTTGGCCTGTACGGAGCACCTGTTATATTGTTGGTTCCTATAATAAAGCTACATTCAACTGCACCTCCTGCCTGCTTCTTGGTAGTGTGAGTTATGGACATAACATTTGACAACGAGGTAAAAGGTATGAAGAGAGGTTTTTCCTGCTTTCGGCTGTTTCTGGAGGCCCCGGGCAAGCCGCCCGTCCCTTGGGAGAGGTGGTATGCAGCTTTACGAAACTATGTGGTGGCCCCGGTGTCATGGGCAGCGGGAGCGCGGCCCTCCCCTCCAGTCTCACCTTCTTCAACTCATCACTGCACCTGAGGCAGAAGACACACCTGTGCCCGCTCATCAGCCAGCGTACTTAAGGAGGTTCCCTCCGCGCAGTCTACGCTGGCTCGTCTGGGTATACTGCCCGTGTTCGGACTTGCTTGTATATTATTGCGATCATTAACACGCCTTTAACCATCTCTTTCTCCTTCTACCCAGGTTGCTGCCCTCGTGTAGGTGTGTCGCCAGGACTGTGCGCGCTCTCCTGCCCCACCTCACTGTCCTTCAGCACCTTCATCTCCCCGGTCAGGCACCATCAGCTCCATTCCCCTCCTACACTACTGGTTCGTCTATTTTCCTGCTGGGTCCTGCCGGTCATCCCTGGATTTCCCAAGTAAGTGGCAAGCTGGCTCACCCATTTTCCCCTTACTCTACTCCTCAGCTCATGGCTCTCGTCTTCTCTCCACAGGTCCATTTCCTCTGGCGAGTGACTGTTTCTATAGCTGTGCGCTGTTATTTTGCCATTTAATAAAAGCTGTCAAACGTGCCCCTCAGTGTGGTTCCATCCTGTGTTTGGTATCGTGCGCGTGGGCTGTCAAGAATTTAACGTCATAACACCAGGACCTTGGTGAGTTGGAAAAACTGTGTGCGAGAGCTATTTTGGTCCATAATCTCGGCATGGAGGGTCAGCGGATTCTTAGCACATTGGGTGCTAGCGACAGCTTTGACGACATGGTGGGGCTAATGGCATGCTACTTTCGCGCCCCAGAAAACATTACAGTAAAAAGAATTTGGTTTCGGCAGCGCTGCCAGTGGACAGGAGAGTCGGTACAGCGGTTGGTCACAGATCTGCGTCAGCTGGCAGTAGAATGCCATTTTGGAGCATTAGAGGAAGAAATGGTCCGTGACCAATTGGCGGAGCATGTCCTTTGTTCTGCGGCACGGTCCAGGCTCCTGACACACATGGGTGAGATGACGTTAGCCACGGCTGTCGAGATAGCCCAACAGTTTGAAGCTGCGGAGAAGCTGTCGAAGGACTTGGATGAGAGAAGGTCACTGGCAGAACCACAGGTGAAGGCGCTGGCTGTGGACCCGGATAGCGAGAACAACGAGGATGAAGAGGAGTACGTTGCCGCTATAAGAATTAGGTACGCCCCAGGTTTGCCAAGATGTTATGGCTGTGGGTCCACAAGGCACCGGTACAAGGCAAGAGCGTGTCCGGCGAAAGGCAAGCACTGTGGCAAGTGTGGTCTCCTGCATCATTTCGCCAGGGCCTGCAGGAATTTTGAGTGGGAGGACCGAAAACGTGGAGTGGATTCCTTCTCCGTGACTCCTACGGTTGTTCATACCGTCTCTCTGAGCACAGATGGGCACATTTATTGTAATGTGTTGCTGGATGGTGTGGAAGTGCTGTTGTTAGTGGACACGGGAGCGGTAGCTTCGGAGTTGAGCTGGCCCACTGTGAGGAGTCTGTTCCCGCACTTCCGCATGAGAGAACTGTCGACGCCATACTGTGGCTATGGTGGAAACAAACTATCCATCGTGGGTTCACTGGAGTTAACCCTTTGAGTGTGAGATTTCGTGTGCCCCTAGTGGCAGAGCGCGGTGCTGCGTCTTGTTATCTTACTCTGACATCCCCGGCTGCACTGATGATTTGTACTGATCTGCCAGTTTCAGAAGGTGGCAGACACATGTTGGAGGACTCAATGGATGACACGTAATACACCAAAGAAGAACTCCTCATTTCCTTTTCCTGTTTTCATCCTTTTAGCCCAGAAAGCTAATATGGCTGCCGTCCATCATTGTGCACCGTCACTTAGACGGCTTCGTACACGGAAAATAGCTGCGGGATACAAGCGAAATTTATGTGGGATAATCATAAGACTTTGTAGATGTGGTAGAGAGTGTAAAAGACCGACAGGACGCAAAATAACGACCACAATGGGTGAAAACGCAGCGACCACGGCAGCGAGCGAGTCCCCTTAGCCACTGGTAAGTGACAAATTTCTTTGTTTTTTTTTTAACATTGTACTGATTTCTTGTTCATATACTTTGAAGATAAGATAACATCATACCCCTGTAGAGACAATGATGTCAAAAAACCGAACCATTCTTTGCGTAGATTTTTCCAAAGTCCAGTATTGACTGAGTTATGGAATTTATATAGCTGCCGCAACATTATGCAAATTAGATGCATAAATTTGTTCCTATCTGAAACTTTGGATCATATTTTACATCTTTCTAATTGACAGTAAGCCATTATCTCTTACCACTTTCAAATTATAGCCTTGGAAATCTGAACTATTTTATTGACAAAAAATATTTACCACTCTTAACCACTAGGGGTTATGTCGCAATTTGGCGACAGTCACACTCAAAGCCTTAACAGCTCGGTACAAGTTGGCAATGTTGACAGACGTCCACTTCGTGGTGACAGCTAGAGGGTCGAACATCATGGGGTGTGATATGTTCTACGGTCTGGGTTTGAAGATCACCAGCGGCGTCGGAGAGGAGTGGTCGGGCTGTGGCCTGTGGGACTGTCCTGCCCCATACGTAGACGATGATGCGGTTTGGGACACTGACTGGCCTAGTAGTCTGGGAAAGGATCAGGACGAGACCCACCATGGATCGTCACGGGAGGGTTCCGGTGCCAGTGTCCACGTTGTCCTTGGTGTGGGAACTGGACAGCACGGTGGGACACCAGCGACGACAGATGGAGCCGAATCGCGAGCCCCCCTCCGCTTCCGTAGTGCAGCCTGAGGATCACAAGAAACAAGGAGCTACAGTGGCTTTGCCGGCACGCCAAATGAAAGAGAGCGGGACAGGACCGGCTGGCGTGGTAATACGACGTGCCACCCAGCAACACTGGAAGCTAACAAAGACTTCGGACTGGGTCGGTAGCATGGTGCGACCCAGAGAAGAAGTCTGGATTAGATGTCAAGGGCATTTACTGCAGAGTCGTGCTCCATTATGGGTTGCGCACGAGGTTCGGCCCAGAGGAAAGGCTCGGCTGAGGTGGGCCCATGAGAAAAGAAAACGACGTGATGGTCGGAGCGGTTGAGAGTGATGGCTGCCCGGGAAGATGGCTACCTGAAACTGTCAGATGATTCGTGGAGACATCCCAACGAGCTGTGGTGCGTGGAGAAGAGGAGATGCCGACGCAGCCCATGCCCGGAGGCGCTCCGGGCAGGATCCACCAGATGGAAATCCACAGAATGGCTCTTCCACCAGGTCTGTAAAGTGACTGTGGGGTGGGGGGTGGGGTGGGGGTTGACTTTTAACAGGTGTTTGCTTTGGTTTATGACCCCAAATCATTTAGCTATGCTTCACTTATGCTTATTGTGTGTTTGCCCTGTGTTTCAAAAAAAAAAGAGTCCCCAACACTGTTTTGGAATTGTTGTGATGTGCCCTGGTTATAGGGTGGGTGTGTTGGGGTGGGGGCCGCCAATAAGATAGTGAATATACATATTGCCTGTTATAGTTTGTTGTGTAACAGAAGTTTTATTGTATACACATATACTGTATATCGTTCTATGATTAATTTAGTTTTAGGAACATGGCTATATTTTTTTTTCCTTTTGGACTATGGTGATTAAGGCGGCACAATAATCTGCCTAACCATGTAGAGGTGAGCCAGCAGTCCACCTGGCCCCTCTAGCTTAGTTACTGTATTTTGTGTGCTTGGATAGGATTGTATATATTGTATATTCTGTGTTTTAGAGCGTGAGTCGGGTTACAAATTTGGGAGGGCCTAACTGGTGTGCTTGGATTTTTTCTACAGGGGGGAAAATGTAGTGTAGTAAGATGGCGGCTGTGGCACCCTGGGTGTAGTGGGAGGTGACGGCCCACTTTCCAGTGGTGGCGTCACCTGGGGTATAAAGGGCCAGGACGGAAGGGATGTAGTCTCTTTCGCCATCGACCCTTGGCCTGTACGGAGTGCTTGTTATATTGTTGGTTCCTATAATAAAGCTGCGTTCAACTGCACCTCCTGCCTGCTTCTTGGTAGTGTGAGTTATGGACATAACAGAGTGAAAGTGATTAACTGACTAACTAACCTGCACTTATATAGCGCTTTTCTAGTCACAAAGACCACTCAAAGCGCTTTCACTAGTACTAACCCTCTATTCTAAGGGCCTATAGGAAACAGATAACTAGGGATAATTTAGAACAGCCAATTAACCTAACATGCATGTCTTTGGATTGTGGGAGGAAACCGGAGCCCCCGGAGTAAACCCATGCAGCACAGGGAGAACATGCAAACACCACACAGAAAGGTTCCGACCCCTGCCAGCCTGGGGATTCGAACCAGGAACCTTCTAGCTGTAAGGCAACAGTGCTAACCACTGCACCACTGTGAACTAAACACAAACAGCTGTGACAACCACAAAAAGACTTGACAGCCAGAAGTCACAATCTGCGCTGTCAAAATAAAAGCACAAAACATAATGGACGAGAAATCAAGACTAAATACAAATACAGAAAAGGAGAAAAACCACAAAGACCTGAGCACGGCACAGACCTGTGCTCGGCATCATTACACAGATATTTTTGTGGCTCCATGCAAATTTGTTTTATACAAAAATCACTCACAGTAGTAGTACAGAATGCCGATCCCCGGTCTAGATAATGTTATTCTTTATTCAAAACAACTACAGAAAAAAATCCTCCAGCATTCACAAAGCTCCCTCCCTTCCCCAGTCCTGCAGGCAGCAACAGACAGAAGCACAACCTGATTGACATCAGGTTTAGACTTGCTGAGATAAATTCTCCAAACAGGAGCACTCATCAATATATGGACTTAAAAAAAAAAAAAAAAAAAACACACACACAGAAATCTTCCTTACCCTGAAGACAGAATCTTGGAAAAGGAGTCTGTCCTGATGATCCTCCCATCAACGTCCATGGAGAGAAATGTGGGAGCCCACGGCTGCATCATAATCAAATACAGCAAGAAAAAGTTCAGATGGCACCTTTAAATTAAAGTAAAAAAGTGCAGTCATTTTTGTACTTCAAAAGTAGATAAAATTCTTTCAGTACCTTTTCAAACTGCAGGAAATAGTATGGGTCATCCTCAATTATAAGCATGTCATACTGCCTGGCTAGCTGTTAAAAAGACACAGAAATACTGAGAAAATTAGCTTTACAAAAAATTGTATTTAGAAAAATAGTAGCTTTACTGGCTGATTTGCTCAACTCTGACAGAACGGAGTTTCCAATTAAGTCGAAAACCAGCAGTGTGACCTCTGAATATAAAACATAGGAAGAGGTCAACATGCCAGTCATCAGTAAGAACCAGAGGCGGACTTACCATTAGGCAAAGGTAGGTGGTTGCCTTTGGCCCCAACCTGCTAGGGGCCCCAATCTACTAGGAGCCCCATATATTTTTTTAAAATGTTTAGCATATTTAACGTGGTATCTGACAAAATATAGAAACAAGGGTATTTATAAAAACGCCAAATCAAGTCACGGACATGACGTCCTCCCCTCTTCTCCTCAGACTGTTGAACTGCTCCATGTTATCTCAGCGCCATATAATATGAGAGTTGCAACACTCCAGTAGACTTCTATAGAAACAGTGAAAGGCGGAAATCACGTGGGTCATGGAGTGGGGAATAGTTCCAAATGGAAATTTGGAAATTGGAAAATGGAAATTTTCCCCATAGACCACCATTCATTTCACGGACTGTCTGTTTAACCCCTTGCACTCCGGTCAATTTCCCTAAAAACGCCAAAAAATAACGTGCCCAAATTAAATCCAAAGCTGTTCTTCAATCCTTTGGAGCATCTTCATGGGGTTGGTCTCATTTAAAAGAAAACACTTTGAATTTTTTGGCAAAACAGTCATAATCTCTCTAAGTGCTCCGGCCACTGAGTTACAGTCATCTAAACATAGTGAACTTGAAGAAAATAAATTTGGCCTGGGTGTTTTTGTGGATACAAATGCTTGCAAATAACACACAGCTTCAGATCCGGGCTGGAAAATGCAACAGAAATGTAGAACCAAGTGTTATCCAGCTGAGGTCCAAATTTTGTAACAATACCACAAAAAATAAATATATTACACAGCTTTTTCCTCAGGTAGTTCCCAGGCGTTTTTGAATTGTGCCAAATTGTGCCAAATGGCACAGTTTGGAAAAACGTCTGTAACTTTTGAATGATTCAATGTAGAAGCTTCATTTTGGGCTCTAATGAAAGGTCACACTCAGGGCTGTGTCTGTGTGGGGGGGGGGGGGGGGGGGTTGTCCCCCCCCCCCTCGCTACAGAGGAAAGACATCGCCCGTTGCGCTATGGTCCGTCATGCAGCGATGACGCACAGCAGTAATTTACCGATCGGTCAAAAGTCATTTTGATTACAATTTTCAGGGATAAAGAATAATTTAGCTTAGAACACCTTACCACTTCACAGCAGAAGCGGAGCTGGCGAACTTCTTCCTCATTGTCAGACGAACGCGACGCTGGTCTCACGACCCGATCAAAACATAATTCCATTATTGCGGTTTTGCGCTTCCATGATTGCGGTTTTTGGGGAACGATTTTTCAAAACAAATAACAGTAGTAATTAAAAAACGACTGGCGAACGCGTGCGTGTCACTCAGCCTTCGTCGTCGGCCTCCGTCGGTCTATGATGACCATAGAAGACAATCCTAATGTCTATTCTGCTGGGACAAAAACAAAATAAGCACCGCCTGGCCGAACATGCCGATGCGCAAATGGCAGTCGCTGTCACACAGGTTCCACTTGTGGATGGTCTCCGTGCTGCTGGGTCTGTGGGGTTCTTCCTGCGGGTCCTTTTTTGATCTGCTGTAGGCAGCAGTCTGTCTTCACCCAGCCTTAAAAAAAACAGCTCGCGAACATCTCTGCTTCAATTGGCTCACTGCATTCACAGCTTTGGTAGGCGGGTCCTTCTTGCTAGGTTTTCAGTCATTGGTTCTTCAAGGTTTCAGAAACCCAATTCAAGGCTCTTATTAGTCGAATGAGAGGTCAATCAGATGATCTAATCTGTTCGCGGCTGTGTCTGCAGTGGAAGAACGGATATGCAGCTCCCGCAGCTCCATCGTGCGTCCTAGAGCGCACGAAGGCGCTCTCGTGCACCCTCGTGCGCTCTGGGATGCAGAGACTTGCCCGCCCGCGGTACAACGGAGTGCAAGAGGTTAATAATCCCGGGTAAGTTAATGAATGGCCATCGTTTTGGTCATTTTACTGCTTAAGTTAACAGGTAGATTCTGTAGTCTGTGATCTTGTTTTATTTTGCCAGCTTTTTTCCTTGTTTATGTGCGGTAAAAGCTCATAAACTTGCAATTGTTACTAGCCTGTGCTAGCTCAGCTAGCTAGCCGGGTCAGCCCTTATTTCAAAAAGGTGAAGGGTGAAGGCACAGTTTCTGAGAGACATTAGAGATGGGTAGTAGTATTACATGATGGGGCATGGCATTAAGATAGATAGATAGATAGATACTTTATTTCGAACAAAAAAGTATAACAAAAACAAAACAAATGACAAATGCAATAAAGTAACAGCATACAGTGTTCGAAAGGGAGAAGGAAGAAGTGAACACTTATTAATCCCATCTCCTCTTTTCCATAAATACACCCATGTGAATTATATACAAATTACCACATTTAAGACCCCAAGTAAACAATTAACTGTATTTTGTACATATCAACATTAACACCCATCCATCCTAACATACATTGACGTCCCTACATCAAAACCAGCCTCAAACAACACAGATATACACAGTGCTGTCCCACCCACCATTCCATAGTGTTCCAGAGTGAGCATAGTGAATCGTACATATAAATACTACCCTACTAACATATATCCTTTCAGCAAATAATGTTTATACCTCTTTTTGAATTGATTTCTGTTTGTACATAGTTTCAGTTCCAGCTCCAGACTGTTCCACAAATCCACCCCAGACAGATATACACATACTTTTCTTGGTTGTTCGTATCTTGGGTTTTGTAAAGTTTAAGTCTCCTCTCAAATTATGATCATTGTCTCTTTTTTTAAATATTTTTTGTATATTAGTTGGGAGTTGATTATTAATTGCCCTCTACATTACTTGTGCTGTCTTAAATTTAACTAAATCGATGAACTTTATGACATGTGACTTTAAAAACAACAAATTGGTATGGTCTCAATATCCTACATTATTTATCAAATCAAATCAAACTTTATTGTCATATTGCTGTACATACAACTGTAGTGCAGGCAAGATGAAATTGTGTTTCTCTCGGCAACCATACAAATAGAAGCAGCATGATTTAAGACACACTCACACATAGCTTCACCCCCCCCACCCCCACCCCCCCATCCATTCACACATCCCTGAGACATACTTGGGAAAAAACTAACTAACTATAATATACAAATAATATACAAAATGTACGTAGGTGCAGTAGTGTGTATGAGAGATTCCGGGGCAACTGTTCAGCATCCTGACAGCTTGTGGAAGGAAGCTGTTGATCAGTCTGGTGGTTCTGCCTCTGATTATTATCCTTATAGCTCTTTTTTGTAATGTGCATATTGACTGTAGGTTGGTCTTGTAGGTGTTTCCCCAGACTTCTACACAGTAGTTAAGATAAGGTAGAAACAGTGAATTGTACAGTAAGAACAATGATTTATAGTCCAAGATGTGTCTTGTCTTCCCCAGTATGCCTATACATTTTGCCAACTTGGCCCGGATGTGACTGATGTGAGGTTTCCAGCAGATTTTATTGTCTAGCGTCACCCCCAGAAACTTATTTTCCTGTACTGTTTCTATTCTGGTATCATCTATCGTTACCATTATTTCATGATTTATTTTATAATTTCCAAACAACATAATCTTTGTTTTTTTTAGATTTAGAGATAATTTATTTTTGTTGAACCACTGCGTTAATTTTTTCATTTCAGTTTTGACCACCTCTAAAACCTGCTGCAAATTCTCACCAGTGCAAAGGATATTTGTGTCAGCCGCAAACAAAATAAATTTCAGAATTTTTGATACTTGGCATATGTCATTTATATACAAAATAAAGAGTTTGGGTCCCAAAACTGACCCCTGGGGCACACCACAAGTGATGTCCATGAAGGGTGATTTGTGCTCACCAATTTGTACAAATTGTTGTCTGTTACTTAAATAACTTTCCACCCAACTCAGTCCAACCCCTCTTATCCCATACCTTTCCAGTTTCCTTAGTAGTATTCTGTGGTCAATGGTGTCAAAAGCTCTCTTTAAATCTATAAATACTCCTACAGCAAGCTTTTTTTTTTTTATCTATACAACTAGTAATTTCTTCAATAAGTTCGATCAGTGCCAAAGATGTAGATTTATCTGCCCTATAACCATACTGGCTGTCTGTAAGGAGGTTGTGTTTTTCAATGAAATCATCCAGTCTCTTAGTGAAGATTTTTTCAAGTATTTTGGAGAATTGTGAGAGTAAAGAGACTGGCCTGTAATTTGTGAAACAATGACTGTCTCCTGTTTTGTATAGAGGTATTACTTTTGCTATTTTCATTTTGTTTGGAAATTTACCAGTTTGAAATGACAGGTTACAGATGTGGGTGAGTGGCTTAACAATTCCTTCAATTACTTTTTTCACTATTGTCATGTCAATTTCATTCCAGTCCGTTGATTTTTTGTTCTTAAATTTACTCACAGTCTCGATAATTTCCATTTCAGTAACTGCACCCGAAAAGATTGTGTTTGGATTTCTATCTTCTATTTCATTTACAGAACCACTGTTGTTTGTTTCTGTTGTCACTATTGATTTTGCTAATTCAGGACCAACGTTTACAAAAAATTTATTGAAACCACTGACCACATCCTCCATATTATTTATCAAATTGCCATTTTCAATAAAATATTCTGGATAATTAGCATTCTTAGGTCGATTACTAATAATCCCATTGAGTACTTGCCATATTCCTCTTAAGTTATTTTTTATTATCCTCTAATATTCTGTTGTAATATTCTTTCTTACAGGTCCTCATTATATTAGTAAGCTTATTTTTATATCTTTTATATTTGATCTCAGCCTCCACCGTTCTGGTGAACTGTTTATATAATGTATTCTTCTTTTTACATGCATTTATTAACCCCTTGGTGACCCAAGGAATATTTTTCTTTTGTTGTCTGTCACTGTATTGTTTTATAGGACAGTTTTTATTGTACAATGATTGAAATATTTGTAAAAATTTATCATATGCTTTATTTATATCATTTTCATCATAAACTATCTTCCAATCTTGTATTAATAATTCCTTTGTCAGTAAATACACTGATTCTTCGGTTCTTATTCTTTCATATTTAATATTTTTGGTATATTTTTTCTTCCTATAGTCACATTGATAGACAACAAAAATTGGCAGGTGGTCACTGATATCATTCAATAAAAGCCCACTCCTGATATTATTTTCCGTAATGTTTGTGAATATGTTATCTATTAGTGTGGCACTGTGTGACGTGATTCTGCTAGGTCCAGTAATTGTTGGATGTAAGCCCATTGTGTTGATAAATTCTTCTGTCAAGCTATGTTGTTTTGAATTCATCAGATCTATATTGAAATCCCCACAGATGAACATAACTTTATGAGTTAGTTTTGCATACATTTTTTCCATCCAGTCCTTAAAATAAGTCAATGTTTGATCCAGGTGTTCTATATACACAGCTCACTACTATATTCTTCACATTGTCCAGACAGATTTCTATTGTAATACATTCAAATAAATCATCCACAGTTACTGACAGATTTTCCAACAACCTTGTATTTCAAGCTCTTGTCAACATAAATTGCAACTCCTCCTCCTTTTTTTGCTTTTCTATTTATATAATTTAATTCATAGCCATCCATGGTAAAATCCACTCCTTTCTCTTCACTGAGCCACGTCTCTGATATTGCCACAATATTGAATGGCTCTTTAAACTGATGTAAATAATCTTTAATGTTATTAAAGTTGGCATAGAGACTTCTGCTGTTGAACAGGATCATAGAAATATTGAAATCAGATGTGACCATTGTGTTAAACTGTTCATCCGTGTAGTTACAGTCATTATTGATGGAGCTAAATATATTATTATCAGGGTCTATGTTATATTCTACGTCCTGTGGGTTGTGATCTGTATATTCAAAAACTTTCAGTTCCTGTTGTTCCTGTTTGTTGATCTTTTGTTTCATGTTGTTAAATGTCTTGTAGCAGATGAGTATATCCCTTCAGTGTCCTACAATTGTCTCTTGTTGCTGTCGACTCCAGTTCATAATATTCAGTGATATTTGTCCAGTTCCATAATATTACGGATGTTGATAACCTTGGCTTCTTCAGGTGAGCCGTTTAATTTGATGTATATTTTACAGTTTGATGTCCAGGTGTTTTGAATCTTTTTCTGCTTTCTCAGGTATCTTGCTTTTCTGGCTATTTCTGCGTTTTCTTTTGTAAGGTGCTCGTTTATGTAAATGTTCGTTCCTTTCAGTTTCCTACCTTGTTTAAGCAGCGCAGTCTTGTGTTTTCTGTTGACAAACCTCATGATGACAGCCGGTTTGTCGCCGTTTTTCCTGGGCAAAGGGTGGCAGGCCTCAGTGGTGTTACAGTCCAGCTGGATTCCTTTGGACTGCATGAAGGCCGCCACTTGTTGTTCCGTAGATTCATCTTCCAGCGCGTCGAGCCTCCCTCCGCTGTCCGCGGCCACCGCTCGCGCGTACGATTGGGGTTTAATATGGAGCTTCGTGATGATCACGTCGTTCACCCGGGTGTTCTGCTCCAGTTCCGACACTCTGCTCTCCAGATACGCCAGCCTCTTGTCCTTCTCGGCGTTCTGGATCCGCAGCGCTTTCACCTCCTCGACCAGGTCCAGAATGTTTTTTTGCCGCAGCTTAGCAGCAGAAATCTCTTCAGCCAAGAAGTCCAGCGATCTTTTGATGTCGTCCACCTCCTCAGTCTGCTGAGCTTTCTTGGGACCCATGATCCCGGCCGATGTTCGTTTACTGTGATCGTAAAAAAAAAAAAAAAAAAGAAAAAAAAATTGCGCCCACCCTATGATGGCCCATTCAGAGTGCTGGAAACAGGGGACAAGCATTTTTTGTTAGATTTTGGAGGGCGTCGGGAGAAAATATGCATAGACAGACTTAAGCCCGCCTTTGTGGTGGCGAACGAGCAAGTGCTGCTGGCTTGGGCCCCTCGGTGTGGAAGACCCCCACGGAGAGCTCCCCAGGCAAACGATTCACCAGGACAGCCACACGGGCAAAGCGGAGTCCCCCCCCCCCCTCGCCACGGCCCACCCGCAGTCAGACACACCTCCAGCAGCCCCCCGCCGGCACAGAAACCCCGGTTACAGCAGATATGGGAGGAGAATGAAGCCCAAAAGGCATGTGGACTGAAACTCTGTCTGGGGGTGGGGGGGGGGAATAGGACCTTGAGTGAGTCAGCAGACAGCATCCCAGTCAGGATGCAGAGGACACAGAGAATAAAGAGAGGTGGAGAATAGCAAGGAGATCATGGGGAGTTTAGCAGGAAGAAGGAGCTGTGGGGGGTCAAGGGTGAATGTATTGTGATGTGAAGTGTCATGCCTTGTGATGTGAAGTGTCGTGGAGATGTGAGACGAGCTGTGGATATAAAAGGAGAAGCTGTGCTTAGCTGTTTATGCTTTTTGTGTATGACTGATGGGAGAGTGTAATAAACTTCGTCTGCTCGTAACCTTGCCTCCTCATTTCGCACTCTCCACACTGGTGGAGAGTGTGAAACTGGTGGCCAAATTCATGGCAGACGGATTATTACACACTTCACATCTCTCAAGCACAGAACAGAATGAATCATTTCCACAAGCTCTCTGCTTTTCCCCCAATCACTCTTCACAAGTTTCATGGCACTTCCGTGAGATCGTGGGTTCGATCCCTGCCCCCGGCCAACAGTGATCTGTGTGGAGTTTGCATGTTCTCCCCGTGTTTGCATGGGTTTACTCCGGGATTTCTCTGGTTTCCTCCCACATGCCAAAAACATGCAGGTTAGGGAGTTAAGGGGCGCTTGCGCACGCAGCGACCGGCAGCTGGTGGTTTGTCACCAGACTGCAAAACAAATCTACCTATGGGTACAAAATAAGTAATAAATAAAAAAATAAATTAAAAAAAAAAACTTCTGAACACACAGCATGACATTTACATTACACTGCATTCAACCCCCTATGTCCTCGACTCCTTCCTGCCATCTCGCCAGGAACTCCCTGGGCATTGTTCTCCCATGCTTATTCACTGTCTCTGTCTGAGATGCTAAATAATCTGACTCCCCCAAGGTCCCATACTGCCCCCCCGCCCAGCATCTTATAGACAGAACAATAGAACATCAGTCCACATGCCGTTTTGGCTTCAGTCTCCTCCCATATCTGCTGCAACTGGGGTTTACCGCCTCCGTGGCGCTGCTGTGCCTGTGGGGAGCTGTTGGGAGTGTGTCTGACTGCGGGTGGGCCATGGCGAGGGGGGGGGGGGGGGGGGACCTCGCTCTGTCCGTGAGGCTGCCCTGGGGAGCTCTCCATCAGGGTCTTCCACGCCGAGGGACCCTAGCCAACAGCACTTGCTCGTCCGCCACTACGAAAGCGGGTTTAAGTCTGTCTATGCCAATTTTCTCCCGCCTACCCCCCCAAGTCTAGCAAAAAATGCTTATCCCCTGTTTCCAACACTCTGAACGGTCCATCATAGGGTGGGCGCAATGGAGGACGGTGGGCCATTGCGGTATAAAACCTGTGACAGAGCAGATGCGACTTATTATTTTGTTCATTCAAGATTCAAAGGCTTTATTATCATTTGCACAGTTAAGAAATGCTACATTTCCTGAGCAATGAAATTCTTACTTTGCTCTCCGAACGAATGCCAAGGTAATAGGTACACAGCGATACTAATAAGGTAATAATAACTCAATCCTTATACTAATGGATGCTAATAACACACACACCAACGCACAGTTAGAAAATTGGGACTCTTAAGCACGCCTTGATACTAAATACTAATACTAATGAGTACTAATAGCACACATTAGGCAGTTGGGGCAGCTAAAGCAGTTGATGCAGTCAAACAAGGTTCCAAGGTTGTCATAGCCAGGAGCGGTACTGGGGTTAAGCTCCCAGTGCTCATAAAATGCTCCTTATGGCGTGCGTCTCGAAAAGCCTCTGACAACTAAGTCCAACTCCTAGCCTGCCCGTGTGGTTTAGTCTCTAAGCCCGGCGGAACTGCTTTTACTAATAGGAGAAGGGGCGAGGGCGGATCTCTGGCGCCTTAAAACCAGATGCTTCGGGTAGATGGTGGCTCGTCAACCTGGGAAGGTAGCCCATCTAGGGGAAGGCAAACCCTGATTTCAAACCTCCTCTGCCTTGCGGCACACCTGGTCACGGGAAAGGCTTCGGGAGTCAACCCTGAGGAAAAATCCGGAGTCGGAGCCCCTAAGGCAGTTCTCTGTTGTGCTCAACATCGTTCTGGCAGCTCCTGCGACGGCGCTGGTGCCAAACTATAGCAGCCCTGCTGTTCCTTTGGATTCATCAGTGACGTGGAGAGGGGGAACATGCTGCATGGGTAACATCTTGTCCTCCATATCTTCCTGCCCAGGCTTGAATCCTACCAACGCCCAACACTGGAAGGTAGAATACCGGTGCGCATCGGCCTGTTCAGCCACAGGCGGTGCTGTTCCAGCAGAGTAGATGTTTAGGATTCTCTTCCATGGTCATCATAGACCGACGGAGGCCAACGAGTCAAACAAGAGGAATGAAATTGGAATTCACTGGATGACTATAGCGGTAGTGGTATATTGATATCAGAGGTGATGTGAACCTGAGATGGCATAAACCTATGTACAGTGTGCAAATGAGCATTGTGCAGCGAGCAGCATTTCTCTGTAATGATAGTACCAGTAGACTGTACAAGATAAATAGCAGCAGAGATGATAATTAGCAGCAGAGATGATATGGACATCAGACGGGGTGAGACTATATACACTGTACAGGTGAGCAATGTGCAAATTTAGCAGCCGGTGAGTGAGTTTCTATATGCAAAGCTGTGTTGCGGAGTTTTGGGAATTGTTATTTGTTCAGGAGTCTGATGGCAGTGGGTAAAGAAGGAGTTTTTCAGTCTGGTTGACCTGCATTTCACACTTCTGTACCTCCGGCCTGAGGGTAGAAGTGTGAACAATTCGTGCTGGGGTGGGTGGGGTCCCGGAGGATGGCGTCAGCTATTCTTTGGACTCTGCAGTGGTAGATGCTCTGCAGAGAGGGGAGTGGAGTCCTGATGATCTTCTCCACTGTCTTCACCACTCTCTATAGGCATTTGCGGTCCAGGGCGGTGGTGCTGCCATACCACGCAGTGATGCAGTTGGTCAGGATGTTCTCGATGATGCAGCTGTAGAAATTGTTGAGGATCCTGGAGGACATGCCAAATGTCTTCAGCCTCCTCAGGAAGTACAGCCGCTGTTGAGCTCTCTTAACCAGTTCTGTGGTGTTGTGTGTCCACGTAAGGTCTTCGCTGATGTGGATGCCCAGGTATTTAAAGCTGCTTACCCTCTCCACCTCAAGCTTCCGGATGAACAACGGCTGATGGGGTCTCCTGCTCTCTTTCCTCATGTCCACTATCATCTCCTTTGTCTTGTCCGTGCTGAGGGTGAGGTTGTTGTCCTCACACCATGACACCAGGTTGGCCACCTCCCTCCTGTAGGATGCTTCGTCATCACCAGTGATGCATCCTATCACTGCTGTGTCATCCACGAACTTTAGGATGATATTGTCCTTGTGGGAGGCAACACAGTCATGGGTGAAGAGGCATATATATATATATATATATATATATATATATATATATATATATATATATATATATATATATATACACACTACCGTTCAAAAGTTTGGGGTCACTTAGAAATTTCCTTATTTTTGAAAGAAAAGCACTTTTTTCAATGAAGATAACTTTAAACTAATCAGAAATACACTCTATACATTGCTAATGTGGTAAATGACTATTCTAGCTGCAAATGTCTGGTTTTTGGTGCAATATCTACATAGGTGTATAGAGGCCCATTTCCAGCAACTATCACTCCAGTGTTCTAATGGTACAATGTGTTTGCTCATTGCGTCAGAAGGCTAATGGATGATTAGAAAACCCTTGTGCAATCATGTTAGGTCTGCAATGCTGTAATTGCTGCAAATGGAGGATTCTTTGACAAAAGCAAAGTTTGAAGGAAAAAATTATTATTTCAAATACAAATCATTATTTCTAACCTTGTCAATGTCTTGACTATATTTTCTATTCATTTTACAACTCATGGTGGTAAATAAGTGTGACTTTTCATGGAAAACACAAAATAATTGTCTGGGTGACCCTAAACTTTTGAACGGTAGTATATATATATATATATATATATATATATACACACACAGTTGTGTTCAAAATAATAGCAGTGTGTTGAAAAATGTGAATAAACATCAAAATTCTTCAAACAAATTGTATTTTAATGAACACAGATGCATTGGGGACACTGCACATTCTATTTCAAAGCAAGAAAATTGGAAAAAGTAATTGAATTTGATAATATTTTACAGAAAGTCAAGAAATATAATGTTCAAAAAAATAGTGTTGACATCTGTCTTTAGTGTGTTTGGGGTCATTGACTTGTTGAAACACCCATTTCAAAGGCATTTCCTCTTCAGCATACAGCAACATGACTTCTTCCAGTATTCTGATGTACTCAAACTGATCCATGATCCCTGGTATGGGATAAATAGAACCAACACCATAGTACGAGAAACATCCCCATATCATGATGCTTGCACCACCATGCTTCACCGTCTTCACTGTGTACTGTGGCTTGAATTCAGTGTTTGCAGGACGTCTGACAAACTGTCTGTGGCCCTTAGACCCAAAAAGAACAATCTTACTCTCATCAGTCCACAAAATATTACGCCATTTCTTTGTAGGCCAGTCAATGCAAATTGTAACCGCTTCAGCACGTCTTTTTTTTAACAATGGGACTTTGCGGGGGCTTCTTGCTGGTAGCTTGGCTTCACATAGACGTTGTCTGATTGTTACAGTACTCACAGGCAACCTTAGATCTTCTTTGATCCTCCTGGAGCTGATCATTG
Organism: Pholidichthys leucotaenia; assembly: GCA_020510985.1. NCBI lineage: Eukaryota > Metazoa > Chordata > Actinopteri > Cichliformes > Pholidichthyidae > Pholidichthys > Pholidichthys leucotaenia. Next base: position 147,645,324 of record CM035836.1, on the reverse strand, counting down.
GCTGAGCCTTTGCCAGTTTGGTTATTCTCTGATCCATTTGAATAGTCGTTTTTCTTTTTCTTCCTCGCCTTTCTGGTTTTGGCTGCCATTTTAAAACGTTTGATATCATTTTAGCTGAACAGCCTATCATTTTCTGCACTTCTTTATAGGTTTTCCCCTCTTTTATTAATTTCTTAATCAAAGAACGCTCTTCTTCTGAACAGTGTCTTGAACGACCCGTTTTACTCTGTTTTTCAAGGACAAATGCACAGCCAGCATATGCAGCGTCAGTTGCCTTGATCCTTAAATAATGGCCACCTCACCTCACTAAGTGAACTCAGCACTGCTATTTTTTTGAACACGCCCCTTTCAGTTAATGATTCAGTTTCACAGAATCAGCAGCATGCACGTCATGCCTGTTGGGTCTGTTGGTTTTCTATACCTTTACTAAACCTTCTAGAAACTTACTTGCAGTGTAGAAGTTGAAATTCTAACAAAAACAGTGATTTATCTTGTTAGTGATGTGGGACTGCTATTATTTTGAACACAACTGTATATGTATTAAAAGACCTAGAGAAGGTTTTGGCTCAGTTTCTGCTTTCAAAAGACTTCTCTTTTCCGCCACTGCTGCTCGTCACAGCTGGCTGCCTCCAGATGAAAATTCACAGAATAGGTATGTGGGACTATAATGTTCTGAATGAGGCTTTAGAAAATTATGAATCAGTTTGTAAATCAGTGGATTGAAAATGTACTTGTACATGTACAGATTGGATCCTGGGGTCCACTTGGGGTGTTTACTTGGGTCAGGGGTCCACTTGACCTGTATCTGTTGTAGACAGTACCATGGCTGCTAGCCCATATTGCTAAATGACATGTCCACTGTGTCAACAGCTACCCTTCAGAGGAGGAGATGATGAGGGAACTATATACCATGAGTCTGACCAGTTTGTTCTTGAAGATGACCCATCATTATGGCCTAAGCACCTGACAGACAAAGAGCGTTGTTATTTTGTTCAGAGAGGGCCTGTGTCATGAATTGCCCTTCGAGGCAGAGAGGTGAGACCCACGCTGGACTGTGAGTTTGTGAAATTTATTGAAAAAACAACAAACATAAAGTCTACACAGTGCTCTAATGGAAAATGCAAACAAACAGGTAAACTTACTAGTATAGTACACCAGAGCAAGGACAGGGATCTGGTGGAGACGAAAAGAAACTTCTTCAAGACAGCGGCAAGAAGAAAGGAAAATACTAGCCTAAAATAAGATTAGAAACAATTACCTACGTGCTGACAGGTGGGGGTCACATGAGCGGGCAAGGGAAACAATGATTCGTAATAGTACCAGCTGGAAACAATGAGAGGGAGGCGACGGGCTGACAGCTGACAGGAGCTACGCCCACAAGGAGCACCATGACCATGACAGAGCCCCCCTCTCAAGGGGTGGATACCAGACACCCCAGGATAACATCAAAAGAAAAAGAAAGACCCCCCCTCCCCCCAATAGGAGCACAACAAAATCCACCCTGGGTGGGTGGTGGGGGGAACAGGCTAGTAGGGAATGAAACAAAACCCAGCTCAGGACCCACACCAGGGGAAAACCCCAACCCCCCCCAAGCCCCCCGGACCAAGGAACTGGATAGTTCAGGCAGGCGACCAATGTCCCAGGCCCGCCAGATGACTTGAAGGAATGAGTCGGGTGTCCTCCCAGAGAACGTGGGCCACCCAACTCTGCGGCACAGTCTGTCGGGTGGCCTGCCAGAGTTCTTCAACCACCTGAACAGAAGAGGTGGTCCAGGAGGCAGCTGCCTGATGGAAAGGGATAATGACGGGCAGGATAGTGGAGTCGGGAAAACCATGATGATGTCAGGGTGAGGAGAGGGAACCACAACAACCTCGGACAGAGGAGGGAAACCATGACGGCCTCGGGCAGAGGAGGGGGAACCATGATGGCCTCGAGCAGAGGAGGGGGAATCAAGACGGCGTCAGGCAGAGGAGGGGGGACCACGATAGCAACAGGCAGGCATGTAGCACCCTCGGTGGTCCCAGAATGGGACATTGCAGCACCCAGGGTGGCTCCGGGATGGAGCGGACCTGCACCCACGGTGGCTCCAGGCTGGCACGGAGCACCCATGACGACCTCAGCTGGAGGGGGAGTAGCACCCACGGAGGTCCCGGGCTGGGACGGAGTACCCGTGACGACCTCAGCGAGAGTTGCTGGACCTATGGGGATCTCGGGCAGTGAGCCAGAACCCACAACGTCTTCTGGCTGAGCTGGACAATCTTCGGTGACCCTGGGGGAAAGCTCAGCCAAGAGAGACATAGAAACAGGGTCAGGGCCACCGGCAGCTATGGAGCCCGATGAGGTGAGCTCAGGTGCAGCTGACGGCTGCACTTGGCTCTCCCCACCAAGATCCCGACAAGATGTCTCCAAAGCTGAGACAATGAAAACAAAGGAGAGCACTTGCCTCAGCTCGAGCTCGACCGCCGTCCAGGACTCCGTTGATCCAGGCGACAATGTTTTGGGTTGGGTCCTCTGGTGGTTCAGCTCAAACTCTGCTGTGGCGGCCCCAGCAGCAGGCATGATGGTCGATGCTGTCCCAGGACCCCCCAGTGATGTGACCCACGCAGGTGGCTCGCCCTATGGTGACAGGAGGTCGATTACCAGCTGGCGCTGGATCCCGCTCAGCTGAGGCCTGGGGATGCTTCATTGTCGGCACAGACATTAGCTCAGTAACAGCGCTCTCCCTCTGTCCAGATGGTGGCTGCAGGGCTGGGACTAGGTCCTCCATAACCGCAGGCTCCTCCATCGTCTAGCGGCTCAACCCTGTAGTTGGCGGACACTCAGGAAGGGTAGGAGGAGACACGGACAGAGCAGGTGAGAAATTAGTGGCTTCAGCAGGTGGCTGCATCACCTGCTGCAGCCACTGAGGGCTCAGGGGACTGCAAACCCTGAGCCTCACTACCGGGAATCAGGCAAGGCATATCATCATAAAATGAGGGAGAATGAAATGACACTTGCCTGTGTTCCCAGGGCTCAATGTTTCCTGCTGCAGCAGCTGTAGCGTCCTCTCCGTGGCTATGGTGGATATGGGCCCCTCAGAGGATCATGGAGGAGCCGCCCCTGTGGACACGGAGACAGGCGGAGCTGGAGGAAAAACAAACAACCTCTTGGCAGCGGAAGAGAGCGCCAAGGAGAAGCAGAAGACAGCAGCTGCGGAGCGGGAAGGAGCTGATGATTCAGCCGGAGAAGAAAAACACGGTGAGTGCACTGCTGAGGGAGGCTTCTGCCTAGGCAAAGGGGAAGTTGCTACCAGAGAGGTGGGAGTATTCCTCCGGCGGTCCGGAGCTGGGTGATGGTGACGTCGTGGAGCTGATGGAGCAGGAGCAGGAATGGGTGTATTGGAGAGTGAGCAGAGTGTCTGCCGCCGAGCGTGCTTTGGCGTCGTCCTCGGACTCGCTGGAGGCGGTCCCCATCTCAGCCCGGGAAAGGACTGCTGGAGGACGGAGAGCGTAGCCAACAAGTCCACGAACTGGGCATGTTTCCACAACCCCAGATGCACCTCGACAATGGCAGTCGCCGAATCCACCTTTTCCCAGATCTTCTTTGGGTTGCAGGAAGTGAGGGCTTCATCCATGAATCCCTGGATAAATTCGGCAGCCGATTCCTCCTCCACACTCGGGGATCCCGCTGCCGACCTCCCCTTGATTGTCAGAGACCAACGTGCTGGGGACATGATGAGCTCCACAACAAATAGGTGAGTGAAAAACAAAAATCTGCAAACTCACAGCAGCTGGGTCTTTACTGGCCACTGTCTTCTGTCATGAATTGCCCTTTGGGGCAGAGAGGCGAGACCCACGCGTTGGACTGTCAGTTTGTGAAATTTATTGAAAAAACAACAAACAAAGTCTACACAGTGCTCTAATGGAAAATGCAAACAAATGGGTAAACTTACTGGTATAGCGCACCAGAACAGGGACAGGGCTCTGGTGGAGACGAAGAGAAACTTCTTCAAGATGGCGGCAAGGAGAAAGGAAAATACTAGTCTAAAATAAGATTAGAAACAATTACCTAAGTGCTGACAGGTGTGGGTCACATGAGCGGGCAAGGGAACCAATAATTTGTAATAGTACCAGCTGGGAACAACGAGGGAGGCGACGGGCTGACAGCTGACAGGAGCTACGCCCACAAGGAGCACCAACCAGGAAAAGCCACTGACAGCTGCCAACCACAACAATAAGAAATTTAAAGAATAACACATCGACAAGTACAGACTGAGAAATCAGTACAATTTAATACAAAAGTAAGAACATGACAAAAACTGAAACATAAACAGGAGAATGAAAAACAGTGCAAGAATAACAACCCCCAAAAAGACACAAAATACAACAAATATATACATACAGAGAAAAGGCCAGGAGACCGAGCATGGCGGAAACTTCCAGTGCTCAGCTCATGACAGCCTGTTTAATATTTTTTGTATTTATCCTTATTTTTTGTGTAATATATAGTCCCTAGTCTCTACATAGTACGGAAGAGGGAGCACAATAGATGCCTCTGCAAAATGGACCAGTAGCAGACCGTGAATAGGACCCTGCTAGCAAATGTGGGTATGTGTAAACAAACAACAGATCTTGCATGTGATTTTAATTTTTAAATAATACACAAGAGTCTACATTTAATGCATTTGTTAAGATTTGAGATTAGTAATCCACTTCAATACAAAAACAAGATGTCACTAGATAATAAAGTTACTTGAGCTGCAAATGTGCAAACTGTTGACCCCCCATCCCCCGCCACCACAAACTTCATTGCAGTTGGTTTGGAGACTGTTACATCTGAGAAATGACCAGGCAGGAGGCGAGTCTTGCGGCTTCCTGTGGTAACGTATCGTCACTTCCTGTGTTGCTGTCTGTCTGTGGTTTGCTCTGTGGTTAGCTCTCCTCATTCTCCTGAGGATTTTGCCTTTAATTGCATTTTAATCACTTTTTTTTTACCGTTAGCTCTCACTTCAGTTTATCAAGCCTCCTGCACCTGTGTGCGCACTCAGTGTCATCTAATCACCCTCTTTAGCCTTCTGTTCACCTTTCAGGTTAGCCACTAGCTATGGCTACTAGCTCTCCTTCCCCTTCTCCTCTGGTGTGCTCTCTCTGTCAGATGTTTAGCTATACCTCTACCCTAATGTATCTACAACATTTATCTAATGTAATAAATGTTGTCTTTCTGAGACGCTCGAGGCAAGGTTGTCTGATTTGGAATCCTGGCTCCGCTGCATTGAAACACCATCTGCGCCAGTTAATAATGACGGACGTCCCTTAGCTGCAGCGGAGCTCCCTAGCATAGGGTGGCCTGCTAGCGGTCCTCCGGTCCTCCTCAGCAGCGAGGAGACTGGGTGGGTGATGGTGAGACGGAAGCCTAGACACAAAGCCCCGGTACACCACCAACCTGTTCATGTTTCTAATTGTTTTACCCCACTCAGCGACACACCCGCTGAGAAAAAAACTCTGATCATTGGCGACTCTGTAGTCAGAAACGTGAACCTAGAGACTCCAGCAGCCATAGTCAAATGCATTCCTGGGGTCAGAGCAGGCGACATTGAGTCAAATTTGAAAGTGCTGGCTAAAAGTAACTGTAAATACTCCACAATTGTTATCCACGCCGGCATTAATGACGTCCGACTCCGGCAGTCGGAAGTCACAAAACTTAATGTGGAATTGGTGTGTGACTTTGCAAAAACAATGTCTGCCTAAGTGTTGGGTAGGATGTCAGTAAGACCTGAATAAATGAATGAATGAATGTGAATTTTATTCGGTAATGAACATACAGTCAAAATAATTAAAAATATGTAGGACACATAAGAACAACCAAAAGGGTGTAGGCTGAAGCAAGTGCTTATATAGCACCTACCCCGTTACAATTTTAAAATCAATAACAAAAATTTGTCATACCCAAAAAAGTGAAAAGGAAGTGTAGAACAAAGAAAAAGTAGGGCCCCATTTCTGTCTTTGCCTTAGGCCCCAAATGGACTAAGTCTGCCCCTGGTGAGAACACAAACCTCATAAATGTCCTTCTTCCTGTTGGCTGTCATGGAGGCACCAGTGGGGTTTCCTCCATTGGGGATGGTGTAGAGGATCTTCGGAGCAGTGCTGCCAGGTTTGTGAACCTCCGACGGGTCCCACTGAGACAAAATCTCCTTCAGGGCGACAGGAATCATGCCGTACTGATCACTGGGAACGTTGATGATGTTGCACCCAAGTGGCTGGAGCTGCAGAAGAAGGGGGAGAAAGCTCTACAGTCACAGCGGTCACGCTCAGCTTGTGTTTTTAAATGGAAATGTCCTCTTACTGCTGCAAGGGTGCCTGAATACGTAGGTGCATCCAGAAGCACATTATCTCCAGGGTTGACCAGCATCTCCAATACCTGAAACCAGCAAACCAAAACATTCAGACACAAGTAGAATATTCAAGCCAAAAGTAACATTTGTTTGTTTAGAATCAATTCTAAAATGAACAACTTTTTTCTTCAAATTTGTGACTTTTTTCTTGTAAATTTGCAATATTCTTATACATGCAGGTTAAAATTTTAGAACAAGTAAGTCTGACTTATCAAAGTTTATTAAAAAAGTGAAATTATCTTGAGGTGAGTGACTGTGTTGTGTATTGAAAATGCCACCTTTGTTGCCTAATTAGGGCCCGAGCCCCACGTGAGTGGCAAGAGCACTATTGTAATTGCTCAGATTATTAGGGTTCCAAGAAGCTATGATTCTGTTTGTTATTATTATCATTATTTGTCATGGTTGTGTATTCCCTGATCCTGTATTCATGTCTCTGGTTTACCTTTTGTTTCAGTCCCTCGTGTTTTCCATGCCTATAGCCACTTCCTGCTGTTTCTGATTACACCTGATTGCTCACACCTGCCCTGTGTCTGCTAATTATCCACCTGTCTATATATGTGTGTGTCTTTCCTTGTCAGTTGTGCTGTCCTTGTCTCGTGTTGGTGTGATTGCACGCTTCCATCTAGCCTGTTTGTGCCCTTGTCTAGTATTATCCTGCCTGTCAGAGTTCTGTCGCCGTGCTTAAGTTTTTGTTTCAGCCCATGCGCTACTTTATTTTCTATTTTCTGTTCAGTCCTGCAATAAGTAATGGTTTATCAAATTAGCCTGGCGTTTGGGTCCTCACCTCCTTCACCCCGGAGGGGCTCCTGTGACAGGACGCCACCAGTCCAGGACCCAGCGGACGAAAAGAGGAGGAGGAGATGGAGAAGGGGAGAGTGACTCATTGTGGAAGTGCTTCAAGATTTGATCTCCACAGGAAGCCACGAACTGCTGGGGGGTCGTGGCCAAAAACCTCGAAGCCCGCCCGAACCTGCGCTGCAGCCCATGGCTGCAGGGGCTTCCTCTCCCTCCACTGCCTGAACCACCAGTCTCCTCCTCACCAGGGTCAGCAGCCCCCCCGCCAAGGTTATCTCCTGTGGAGCACGCTGCACCACGGGCCCCTTGGGAGAGATCCGCTGCAGAGAGAGAAGAATTTCGAGAATCTTGGTTGGTGTTCGGCTGGCCTAGGTGGAAGGAGGGCGCCGGGAGACGCCACTCCTCTCAATGCTGTATACCACCACTGGTTCTGGATCTTCCCCAGACAGCTTCTGCCTTTCCTCTCTCCTCCTTCCCGAGCGCCACGCCCATGGACGTTGCCCGCCGCCAGGAGCTGCAGGACCTCATCAGGGATGTGGGAGTGCTACACCATTTGCCTGCACCTGGATGGGTGGGAGTGGGAGGACGTGGCGTGGAGGGATGTGGCGTGGAGGCACGCTCATTAGATCGTCGCAGCGAAGCCCCATCTGAGGGAGGACATTCCTGCCTTCCTTAATGATTTCCTGTGGTCCAACGAGTTTGCGCCAGAGGAGGAGGAGCCATCATCAGTTTCTGAGGCCGGTGTGCCTCCATCATCTGTTCCTGAGGCCAGTGCGCATCTGCCGTTTGTTCCAGAGGCCGGTGCGCATCCACCATCTGTTTCTGAGGCTGGTGCGGAACTGCTGTTTGTTCCAGAAGCCAGTGCGCATCCACCATTTGTTCCACAGGTTGGTGTGCATCCGCCGTTTGTTCCAGAGGCTGGTGTGCATCCATCATCCGTTTCTGAGGCCGGTGCGCATCCACCATCTGTTCCTGAAGCCAGTGTCCATCCGCCGTTTGTTCCAAAGCCTTCGCCTTGTGTTCCTGTATTCAGCATGTCATTGACACCTGCTCCTGAGCCCTGTGAGCCGCTGTCATCTGCTCCTGAGGGCGATGTGTTCCAACCATCTGTTCCTGAGCTCAGTGCGCTGCTGACACCTGCTCCGGAGGACTGCGCGCTGCTGTCATCTGTCCCTGGAAGTCAGCGCGCCCTTGTCACCAATACCTGAGGTTAGTGTGCAACAATTATCTGTTCCTGAGTTCAGCACGCCCCTGTGAGCTGTTTCTCAGGGCTGCGTGCTTCAGCCGCCTGCTACGGAGCTAAAAGTGCCTTCATCACTGGCTCCACAACGAACAACTCACTTGTCATCTGTTTGTGAATTAAAAACTTCTGTATCCTTGTCTTCAGAGGCAAGAGTTCCTGTATCAGTGTCTCCTAAGCTAAAAACTTCCCTGTTATCAGTTTCTGAAGCAAAAACTCCTGTGTTGGTAACTCCAGAGCTAGAAACTCCTATGTTATTAGCTCCTCAGCAGGAGACTCCAATGTTATCTTCTGAGTTTGAGACCACTTTGTTGTTTTCTTCTGAGCAAAAACCTCTTGTATTTTCTCCAGAGCTCGGAGCTCCAATGCGGTTATCCTTTGAGTTTAAAATTTCTGTTATTTCCAGGGCATAAAGCTCCTATGTTGCTGCCAGAGCCAGATGTGCTTATGATGTTTAAAACTCCTTTGTTGTTGTCCCCGGAGCAAAGGGTGCCTTTGTGGTCTCCAGGGCAAAAGGCTCCTTTGTGGTGTTCAGAGCAAAACTCTCCCATGCCACCTCCTGAGGTTCAAGGGTCTATGTTGTCATCTTGTGAGTTTAAAAGGTCTTTGTTGTCACCTCCTGAAGTTAAAGTCTCTGTGTTATCATTATCTCTAGAGTTTATGTCGTTATTATTTACTGGGGTTAAAACTCTTATGTTATCTCTTGAGCTGAAAGTTCCTATGTTAGCTCCTGTGTTAAAAGCTCCTGAGGTCAACGCCCCCACGGTGCCATGTTCATCCATCTGGTGGCCCTTGGACTTTGGTAGGCCACCCGACGTGCCGTGTTCATTCGTCTGTTGGTCTATGGACTTTGGTAGGCCGTCAGACCCACCATGTACTCCAGTCTGGGGACTCATGGACCTGGGTCGGCCCCCGGATCTGCCTTGTTCCCCGGTCCAATGGCTGTGGGTCGATGGAAGACAATCCGACCTGCCCTGTTTATTGGTTTGGGGCCTGGGGCTTTGTTTGGTTCTCCAAGCTGCATTTTTAAGTCTGACTTAATTTGAAGAAAACTTAAGTCTGACTTATCAAAGTTTATTTAAAAAAGTGAAAAAGTGAAATTATCTTGAGGCGAGTGACCGTGTTGTGTCTTGAAAATGCCACCTTTGTTGCCTAATTAGGGCCTGAGCCCCACTCACAAAGTGAGTGGCAAGAGCACTATTGTAATTGCTCAGATTATTAGGGTTCCAAGAAGGTATGATTCTCTGTTTGTTATTATTATCATTATTTGTCATGGTTGCATATTCCCTGGTCCTGTATTCATGTCTCTGGTTTACCTTTTGTCTCAGTCCCTCATGTTTTCCATGCCTATAGCCACTTCTTGCTGTCTCTGATTACCCTGATTGCTCACACCTACCTTGTGCATTCTAATTACCCCCCCCATATACAGTGGTGTGAAAAAGTGTTTGCCCCCTTCCTGATTTCTCATTTTTTTGTATGTTTGTCACACTTAAATGTTTCAGATCATCAAACAAATTTAAATATTTGACAAAGATAACACAAGTAAACACAAAATGCAGTTTTTAAATGAAGGCGTTTATTATTAAGGGTAAAAAAAAAAATCCAAACCTACACGGCCCTGTGTGAAAAAGTGAATAAAACATTTAACTGTGGTTTATCACATTTATTTATATGTTAATTTTAAATTAACATATAAAGAAATGATTTTTGAGCAATATAAAAATAAAGGGCAGTAATATTACAATGTGTCTTCAATGAAAAAAGGTTGTTATTGTGTGTGTTATTGTGTTATGGTGATTGTGATGGTGTTGTCTGTGTTGAACATACAAGAAGTATTTATTTATTATTGTTACAATTATTGTTGGATGTTGGTATTGTTGTCAATATGGACTGTCGTGTCATTTCTGTTGCATAATTTGACTATGGGGTGTATTATGGTGAATGTGGCTGTGGGATGAATGATGACTAAGTGATATTGTAATTTGTTGGGTATGGAAAAGGGGTGGGACTATATAAGCATTGGCTTCTTCCCACTCCTTTTGAACATTTTATTTTTGGCTTGATTTTTGTTTTGTTTTAAATTCTTTTTTCTTTTGTCGGAATGTTCAAATAAATAAAATCAGTCAATCAATCACATCTTTGGAAAGCTGAATTCAATTTCTCTAGCCACACCCAGGCCTGATTACTGCCACACCTGTTCTCAATCAAGAAATCATTTAAATAGGGCCTGCCTGACAAAGTGAAGTAGACCAAAAGATCCTCAAAAGCTAGACATCATGCTGTGATCCAAAGAAATTTAGGAACAAATGAGAAACAAAGGAACTGAGCTCTATCAGTCTGGACAAGGTTATAAAGCCATTTCTAAAGCTTTGGGACTCCGGCGAACCACAGTGACAGCCATTATCCACAAATGGCAAAAACACGGAACAGTGGTGAACCTTCCCAGGAGTGGCCAGCCGACCAAAATTACCCCAAGAGTGCAGCAACGACTCATCCAAGAGGTCACAAGAGACCCCACAACAACATCCAAAGAACTGCAGGCCTCACTTGCTTCAGTTAAGGTCAGTGTTCATGACTCCACCATAAGAAAGAGACTGAGCAAAAATGGCCTGCATGGCAGAGTTCCAAGACGAAAACTACTGCTGAGCAAAAAGAACATAAAGGCTTATCTCAGTTTTGCCAGAAAACATCTTGATGACCACCCCCCCCCCCCCCACTGCATGCCAAAAACATGCAAGTTAGGTTAATTGGAGGCTCTAAAGTGGCCCCAGGTGTGAATGTGTGTGTGAATGGTGAAAGGGTTGGGCGCCGCACCAGTGGCTGCCTCATCCACTCATGTGGATGCCCTGTAATTTCCCCATTGTGGGACTGATAAAGGATTCAAAAAATTCAAATTCAAAATTCAAAAATTCATGGATCATTACCTTATCGTGGTGGGGGGTTTGCGTGCCCTAGTGATCCCAGGAACTATGTTGTCCAGGGCAATTTGCCTCTGGTAGGGTCACCCAAGATAAACTGGTCCTGGGTTAAGGGGCAGACTAAGAACGATCCAACAGACTCTCATGATGAATGCTCAAACAAGGACTCAGTGTACCCTGTCCAGTATGAGGTTACCGGGGCCCCACCCTGGAGCCAGGCCTGGGAGAGGGGCTCGATGGCTAGCACATGGTGGCCGGGTTTCTGCCCATGGGACCTTGCTGGGCTTAGCAAGAAGGAGATACATGGGTCCGTCCTCCAGTGGGCTCACTACCTGCAGGAGGGACCATGGGGGTCCGGTGCTATGTGGATCAGGTGGCGGTCGAAGGCAGAGACCTTGGTGGTCTGATCCCAGGCTTCCTAAACTGGCTTTTGGGATGTGGAATGTCACCTCTCTGGTGGGGAAGGAGCCTGAGCTGGTACATGAGGCTGAGAGATACCGGCTAGATATAGTTGGCCTTACCACAACACACAGCTCTGGTTCTGGAACCAGTGTCCTGGAGAGGGGCTGGAGCTTGGCCTACTCTGGAGTTGTCACAGACAAGAGGCAATGAGCAGGGGTGGGTATTCTTGTATCCCCCCCACCTTGCTGCCTCTATATTGGAGTTTTCCCCGCTGGATGAAAGGGTTGTTTCCCTTCCCCTTCGGGTTGGGAAATGGGTCCTGACCATCATTTGTGCCTATGCACCAAATGATAGTTCAGAGTACCCACCCTTTTTGGAGTCTCTGACTGGGGTGCTGGAGGGTGCTCCTCTTGGAGACTCCATTGTCCTACTGGGGGACTTCAATGCGCATGTGGGCAACAATAGTGAAACCTGGAGGGGGGGTGACTGGGAGGAACGGCCTGCCCGATCTAAACCCGAGTGGTGTTCAGTTATTGGACTTCTGTGCTAACTACAGTTTGTCCATAACGAACACCATGTGAAAGCATAAGGGTGTCCATATGTGCACCTGGCACCAGGACACCCTAGGTCGCAGGTCTATGATCGATTTTGTTATTGTGTCATCAGACCTGCAACCGTATGTCTTGGACACTCAGGTAAAAAGAGGTGCAGAGCTGTCAACTAATCATCACCTGGTGGTGAGTTGGATCTGATGGCAGGGGAGAATGCCATTCAGACGTGGTAGACCCAAACGTATAGCGAGGGTGTGCTGGGAACGTCTGGCTGAGGCCTCTGTCCGGGAGGTCTTCAACTCCCACCTCCAGAAGAACTTTGACCACATTCCGAGGGAGTCTGGAGACATGGAGTCTGAATGGGCCATGTTCTCCACCTCCATTGTTGAAGCAGCTGTCCAGAGCTGTGGCTGCAAGATCGTCGGGGCATCTCGTGGTGGGAACCCCTGAACAGAGTGGTGGACACCAGTGGTGAGGGCGGGTCATTAAGCTGAAGAAGGAGTCCTATCAAGCTTGGTTAGCTTGTGGGACTCCCGAAGCAGCTGAGGTGTACTGGCAGGCCAAGCGGTGTGCAGCTCGGGTGGTTGCTGAAGCAAAAACTCGGGTGTGGGAGGAGTTCGGTGAGGCCATGGAACAAGACTTTCGGTTGGCCTCGAAGAGATTCTGGCAAACTGTTCGGCGGCTCAGGAGGGGGAAGCAGCTCCCTGTCCACACTGTGTATGGTGCGGATGGGGCACTGCTGACTTCGACTGGGGATATCATCGGGCGGTGGAAGGAATACTTCAAGGATCTCCTCAATCTCACTGACAGGCCTTCCACAGAGAAAGCAGGGCTTGTGGATGAGGGGGACGGCTTGCCCATCACAGGGGCTGAGGTTGCCAAGGTGGTTAAAAAGCTCCTTGGTGGGGACTTCTGGTCTGGACGCCATGGTGATAGCAACTTAACGCTGAACCTCCCAGATCCAATCCAAGGAAAACATCGTCAAAATCAGACTTAACGGATTTTTGGAAGAATAAAAATCAAAAGACAAAAACACCATGCCTAACCACAAACAGAAGAAACTGGCATTCCCCAGGTCAGGACGCGCGGCGGCCACAGAATCTGATCCCGAGGACCTCCATTCAGGAGACGAAGAGCTGGGCCTAGCTAACAAAAAGGTTAGCCTGAAATCGCTATATGACGAATTACGACGATTTCGGGCCGAATTTCACGAATTCAGAGAGGAACTAACAAGGACGAACAGCAGATTGGACCAGGCCGAAAACTGAATCTTGGAAGCTGAAGAAAGAGTAAAAGTGCTTGAAGATTCTATGCTGGATTTACACAGAAAACAGTCAAGGCTGGAGGCTAAGCTAGCCGACCAAGAAGGAAGACAGAGACGAGATAACATCAGAATTCACGGTCTGAAAGAAGGAGCTGAAGATGGTTTCAACACAGTGGCGGAATGCGTGGAATCCTTATTGAGAGAGAAGTTGGATATTCCACAAACCACCGATTTGAAAATAGAAAAGGCCCATCGTACATTAGCCGCAAAGCCAGCGGCGGAAGCACACCCGCGTTCAGTGTTGGTAAGATTCTCCGATTTCAAAATAAAACAAGAGGTTGTAAGACGGGCTTGGCAGAAAAAAGGATTTATGCATCAAGAGAGAAAAGTCTTCGTGGAGCACGATTACGCCCCTGAGGTTCTTAAAAAGCGACGGGAATATAACGACGCCAAAAAGGTTTTACGGGAAAAGAATCTACGCTTTCAGACGCCATTTCCGGCGAAGTTAAGGGTCTTTTACGGTGAAGAGTCATGTCTCTACAATTCAGCGGAAGAAGCAACAACCAACATGGCGAGAAGAGGACTCCCGGTAACGGTGTTTAAACCCGGAGCGAATCTGAGCGAGAGGATCAGAGCTCAAACGTGGTCCACTCAAAGACCTTCTAAATCCACGGGCCAGCAGCGGGAAACCCAGCCCCAGAGCTACAAAGATAAGCTTTCCAGTTCCAGGAAGGAATAGCGACCTTTTTGTTTTTTTCTCTCTTTTCAGTCATTCTGCACTTCCATCCCCCCTCCTACAAGGTAACAAACATTAAAGGAGATGCAGAATCAGCATGTGGTAAAACCTTTCATGGAGCAGTTATAGCATTAGAAACAAATGTCTTCTTAATTTAAAGGAAAAAAAACAAATCTTGTTAAAATAGAAATGTAACAATGACCCACATGTTCTCCCCACACTAACAAATACTGTACTAGAGTGAAGGTTTGCTGTGATGGGGGTGGGAGGGTGCACACAATCTCATAGGGTATAGGCATAAAAAAAAAAAAAAAAAAAAAAAAAATCATTACAAATTCGGATTGGGATCTGAAATTCACGTTAAAAACATGGGACAACTTACAGGGGTAAGAGAGGGCCCTCAACACGTATCAGAGTTTGAGGAATTTCCCTCAGAGCCTACACTCCATCAGGGCTCTTACAGGGTCTTTAAAGAGACCCCAGTTCAGGAAGTTTTTTTGACAGTTTTTTGTTTTAAAGTTTCGTACACTATGTTCTTAATGTTTTTTATGTTCTTAATGTTCTTTCAGTTTCTGAGTAGCAAAAAAAAGGGCCACCACACTGTTATACTAAATAAGAAAATACAATGGAGAAACGGGGTGTAACCAAAATAGCCTCATATAATGTAAAAGGGATCCTGAATCCAGTTAAAAGATCCAAGATTCTACGCAAAATGAAAAAAGACAAAGCAGAAATAATATTTTTACAAGAAACCCACCTAACAGACGTGGAACACACTAAACTCAATAGACAAGGGTCTAAAATGATCTCTTCATCTTCATATAAATCAGGGAGGAGGAGGGGAGTAGCGACATTGATATCAACCAAAATTACATTTGAAAAAAAATCAGAACACAAAGATAAAGAAGGGAGGTACAGTTTGGTAATTGGGCGGCTAGAGGGAGAAGATATCACCCTGCTGAATGTATATGCACCACCAGGGGCTAAATGGAAATTTTATAAAAATGTATTCGACCTAATGATAACTAAAGCCCAAGGTTTAGTGATATGTGGTGGAGACTTCAATCTAAGACTGAATCCATACTGGGATGCAACAGGTAATTCTTCACATCAAAATTACACTCAAAATAGGAAAACTCGGATGCTACTAAAAGAAATGGGAATCTGTGACGTATGGAGGGAATTCAACCCCAATGTAAAAGATTATACTTTTTATTCAACGCCACATTCATCTTACTCAAGGATTGATTACTTTTTTATGTTTAATAGAGACATTGGAAGAGTAAAAACATGTAAAATAGGACTGATGGATCTCTCTGACCACAGTCCGATCTATATGGACTTAAACATCCAAAAATACACAAATAATACATTTTCCTGGAGGTTGAATTCAAATGTCCTGAAAGGACCACTGAAAGATGAATTGGAATCAGATATTTTCAAATATTTGGAAGAAAACGATAATGGAGAAGTATCCCCTTTAATACTGTGGGATGCGTGCAAAGCTGTAATAAGGGGAAAAATTATTGCAAAACTGCCAACCCAAAAGAAACTGAGACAAGAAAAACTAATCACACTAGAGTCAGAACTCAAGAACCTAGAAAAAGAACACAAAGACAACACTCATTCTAATGGCTCGCTTAAGATTAAAGAAATTAAAAATCAAATAAATGAGATCTACACAATAGAAATCCAGAAGAAACTTACATTTCTGAAACAAAAACACTATGAAGCAGGCAGTAAATCGGCAAAATTACTAGCCTATAAATTGAGGAAACAACAAACAGAAAGAGCAATCTACAAAATCAGAGACCCAGTATCAAAGGAAATAAAATTCAGAATTCAGGATATTCTTAAAAGCTTCGAGAATTACTACAAGAACTTATACTCCCACAAAAAACATAAAAACGCATCCGAGACATTCCTAAACACATTACACCTTCCCCAACTTACGGAATCACAAAATAAAACACAACTGTCAGAAATACAACCTAAAGAATTGGAAAAAGCAATTATGAAACTTAAAGCTAACAAATCCCCAGGAGCAGATGGCTATACAGCAGAATGGTACAAAACCTTTAAACAGCAACTATCTCCTCTCCTCCTGAAAACATTTAACTATGTCCTCCACACAGGGGAAATCCCCCCCTCCTGGAGAGAAGGGGTCATTGCAGTTATACCTAAACCTGAAAAGGATAAACTAGAATGCTCCAACTACAGACCAATCAGTGTATTAAATCAGGACTATAAGCTTTTTACCATTATCTTTGCCAAAAGGTTAGAAAACATACTGACAGACTTAATTCACCTAGACCAAACAGGTTTTATAAGACAAAGACAGACACAAGACAACATTCGACGCACTTTACACATAATTCATCATATAAAAAAATATAACTTAAATGCAGTCATATTGGGATTAGATGCTGAAAAAGCATTTGATTCGGTTGACTGGTCTTTCCTATATAGAATCTTATCCAGTTTCAATTTTCATAACAACTTCATTAGAACTATACAGGCATTATATAAAAAACCAACAGCTAAAATAAGGATTAACGGTAATTTATCATCATCTTTTGAGCTGGAAAGAGGATGTCGTCAAGGCTGCCCCCTGTCTCCACTGCTCTTTGCAATCTTCATAGAACCTCTGAGCCAATGGATAAGACAAAATCAAGAAATTCAAGGTATTACACTTGGTCAGAAAGAACATAAAATAGCACTCTTTGCTGATGACATTTTAATATACCAAGGGCAGCCAGACACTTCTCTACCAGAACTAATCTCAGTTTTTTCAGACTATGGAGATTTATCAGGGTACAAATTAAACATGCATAAAACCCAAGTTTTAACATTCAACTATGACTCAAATCATTTTTCACTAAATGAACTCAAAACTAACTGGGAGTTGGAATCTATGAAATATCTGGGGGTCAATATCCCGAAACAACTCGACAAAATTATAACACTAAACTATGATCCACTGGTGACAAAAATAAAATCTGACCTAGCAAGATGGAATATGATACCATTCTTAGGTACTGCACAAAGAACTGAAGCAGTCAAAATGAATATACTCCCACGTCTTCTATACCTTTTCCAAACAATACCGGTAGAACCCCCCCAAAAAACATGGCAGGAGCTAGACAGAAGGATCTCAAGATTCATATGGCAGGGCAAGAGACCTAGAATCAGATATAGAACCCTACAGCTAAACAAAGACAAAGGTGGGCTCGCGCTGCCAAATATCAGGGATTATTTTATAGCTGCACAAATTAAAACTTTAGTAGAGATATGTAACCCAGTCTACACTGCACAATGGAAGGAGATGGAATGCCAACTAACAAGTGACATCCCCCTACAGGCGATAATAGGGAACAATGCCTTACCTAAACTCTTGAATAACACTAACCCGTGGATAGAGACCCCGCTAAAAATTTGGTTTAAGATAGTCAGAGAGAATCAAGCTAAAGAGCCCTATCGACTTCTGCAATGGATTGCCTATGATCAAGACTTTACCCCCAATAAAACAGACACTAGATTTAAAGAGTGGAAAGAGAAAGGGCTGATAAAATATTACGATTTCTTTAAGGGGCAAACTTTAAGAAGTTTTGAAGACTTGAAAAAACAAGGTCTAATAAATCAAGACCTTTACAGGTTCTTTCAGCTTAGACACCACATAAACAATATACTTAAAAAGGAGGATTTGGAAAGGGCCCAGTCAGGTGTTCTGAAGGTCTTCTTAATGGCATATAAAGGGATCCCAGGGATCAGATACATTTCTAAAATATACCAAGGTCTTCAAGACTTAAAAGGAGACAACACATCATATATAAAAGAGAGATGGGAAAAAGAGGGGAATTTCACTTTACAATTGGAAATATGGGAAAAGCTAAATAGACAGCAATGGAAAAGTACCTCATCCCTGCAGTGGAGAGAATTTGGATGGAAAAATTTGGTAAGATTTTTCAGAACACCTGCACAAAACAAATTTACCCATAAGGGGTTGAACTGTTGGCGCTTGTGTGGTGAAAAGACTGCAAATCATTTTCATGTGTTTTGGTCATGCCCAGTTATCCACCAATATTGGACCAATGTACAGACAATATTGGGGAAAATATTCAAAATAACAGTTCCCTTTTCTTTTATAACTTTGTATCTGGGTTTACTACCGGACTCACTGGAAAGACGAGGAGATAAATACTTATTCAATGTTTTAATATTGGCAAGTAAAAAAGCCCTAACTAAAAAATGGATGCTGAAGGACTGTCCTACACCTGAAGATTGGATTAACGTGATTCAAGACATTTACTCGATGGAAAAGTTGACACTCGCACTGAGACAGGACATGGATGGGTTCATGAACTTTTGGCAACCCTGGATCGCATATGTGTCTTCCATTAGATCTAATCTTTGACAAATACCATTTCAATGATGGTCCCACTCTTTGTTCCAACGCTACTCAGATGCTCTTTTACTTTTAATTACTTAATTTTCTGTTTGTTTGTTTTTTGCTGTTCTGTTTGTTTGTTTATTTGGGGTTTTTTTGTTTGTTTGTTTGTTTTTTTTAATTTAATTCTCTTTAATTTCACTTTTTCTTTCACTTTATAAAAAAAAAAAAGGGGGGGTGTTGTAATAACTATTCTACCAATGTTGTCAAATAGCAAAATATAAGGGAACGTACGATGAAAATGTTAACAATGCAATGCTGTAATGACCTGTATACCCTTTACAAAAACTTAAATAAAAAAAAAAAAAGCTCCTTGGTGGCCGGGCCCCGGGGGTGGACGAGATTCGCACCGAGTACCTCAAGGCCCTGTATGTTGTAGGGCTGTCATGGCTGACACGCCTCTGCAACACTGCGTGGAAGTTGGGGACAGCGCCTTTGGCATGGCAAACCGGGGTGGTGGTTCCTCTCTTCAAGAAAGGGGACTGGAGGGTGTGCTCCAACTTTAGAGGGATCACACTCCTCAGCCTCCCTGGGAAGGTCTATGCCAAGGTACTGGACAGGAGAGTCCGGCCGTTGGTCGAACCTCAGATTCAGAAAGAGCAATGTGGTTTTCGTCCTGGCTGTGGCACATCGCACCAATTCTTTACCCTCTCGAGAAGCCTTGAGGGTTTGTGGGAGTTTGCCCAACCAGTTTACATGTGTTTTATGGACTTGGAAAAGGCTTTCGACTGCGTCCCTCACGGTTTTTTGTGGGGGGTGCTTCGGGAGTATGGCATATCGGGCTTGTTGTTATGAGCTATCCGGTCTCTATACGACCATTGTGAGAGTTTGGTTCATATTGCCAACACTTGATCGGACTCATTCCCAGTGAGAGTCGGACTCCGCCAGGGCTGCCCTTTGTCACCAATCCTGTTCATAATTTTTATGGACAGGATTTCTAGGCACAGCCAGGAAACTGAGGGTGTCATGCTTGGTGACCACAGGATCTCATCTCTGTTGTTTGCAGATGATGTTGTCCTGTTGGCTTCATCCAGCAATGACCTACAGGTCTTACTGGGACGGTTTGCCGCTGAGTGTGAAGTGGCTGGGATAAGAATCAGTACCTCCAAGTTCGAGTCCATGGTCCTCAGCTGGAAAAAGGTGGATTGTCCTCTCCGGGTTGGGGACAAGCTCCTGCCCCAAGTGGAGGAGTTTAAGTATCTTGGGATCTTATTCACGAGTGAGGGGTGAATGAAGCGAGAGATTGACAGACAGATTGGGGCAGCATCTGTAGTGATGCGGATGTTGTACTGTTCCATTGTGGTGAAGAGGGAGCTAAGCTTTAAGGCAAAACTATCGATTTACCAGTCAATCTACGTTCCAATCTACCTATGATCATGAGCTTTGGATAATGACCGAAAGAATGAAATCACGGTCACAAGTGGCTGAAATGAGCTTTCTTTGTAGGATTGCTGGACTCACCCTTAGAGAAAGGGTGAGGAACTCAGTCATCCAGGACAGGCTCAGAGTAGAACTGCTGCTCCTCCACATTGAAAGGAGCCAGTTGAGGTGGTTTGGGCATCTGATCAGGATGTCTCCTGGACGCCTCCCACTTGAGGTGTTTTGGGCACGTCCCACTGGGAGGAGACCCTGGGGCAAACCAGGACTCGCTGGAGAGACTATGTCTCCCAGTTGGTCTGAGAATGCCTTGGTATCCTCTCTGAAGAGCTGGTGCAGGTGGCTGGGGAGAGGGAAGTTTGGGCTTCTCTGCTTGAACTGCTGCCTCTGCGACCCGGACCTCCGGAAAAGCCATAGAACATGGAAGGATGGATGGCATCTTGATGATCCCCAAGACTTTTGGGAAAATACTCTGTGGACTGACGAGACAAAAGTTGAACTTTTTCGAAGGTGTGTGTCCCGTTACATCTGGCGCAAAAGTAACAGCATTTCAGAAAAGGAACATCATTCCAACAGTAAAATATGGTGGTGGTAGTGTGATAGTCTGTGGCTGATTTGCTGCTTCAGGACCTACAGTAGAAGACTGGCGGTAAATGGAACCATAAATTCTGCTGTCTACCAAAAAAATCCTGAGGGAGAATGTCCGGTCATCTGTCCGTGACCTCAAGCTGAAGCGCACTTGGGTTCTGCAGCAGGACAATGATCCAAAACACACCAGCAAGTCCACCTCTGAATGGCTCTTTAGCTGTCCCAGTCACCATATGGCGACTGTGACGGTTAAAGGGTGGTCAAGGTCCCTAGTGGTCAAGAGTGGAAACAATTTTTGTCAATAAAATAGTTAAGACTTCCAAGGCTATAACTTGAAAGTTGCAAGAGATAATGGCTTACTGTCAACTACAAAGATGCAGGACTTCCGGTTATGGCTGCCACGTAGGACGGACGTGTCTCGCTCTGCTCTGCTCCTGGAAAAAAAAAATCGGCAAATAACTCTCTCATTTGGGACAGAACGTATCCCAGCATTTGGGCGAGGATATGTCGGCGAAGCCTAAGGCTGGAAAACCAGGAAAAGGAAAAAGCGAGCCGCCGAAACAGTCCAAATTAACGGACTTTCAGGTCTGTGACGCAGCAAACAAAACTCCATATATGGCGGAGGAGGCTGGCAACGCTGCGATTTCTGCGGGGAATGGCGCAGATGCGCTGATGGCAGCCATGAGTTCAATGAGAGCGGACTTTTCCTCTAGATTTGATGGGATTATGACAGCGTTGGAAGGAATAAGAAAGGAATTGGGTGACTGTGTAGAACGAACGGCGCAGATGGAGCTCCGTCTCGCTAGTGCTGAAGATGACATCACCCGTCTTCAATTAAAGGTGCGCACTTTGGAAAAAAAAAATAAATCTCTGGAAGATAATATTTTGGATTTGGAATCTCGGTCGAGACAGAATAATTTGAGGCTGGTGGGTCTTCCAGAGGAATCAGAAGGTCGGGACGTATGTTCCTTTCTGGAAAAGTGGATTCCGGAGGTGCTGGGCAGCGAGGAGTTGCAATCAGCAGTGGTTCTGGAAAAAGCACATCGTATTGGCCCACGGAGAGATAAGGGACCGCCGAGGACCTTAATTATGAAGTTTCTTAGCAACAGAGACAGGATGAAGATCTTCAACGCTGCACGTGCTAAAGGAGAGATTAAACACCAGGACCAGCAGGTGCGGTTCTACCCAGATTTGGCCACAGGAATCCAGCAATTGAGGAAGCAGTTTGATCCCGTACGTAAGGAGCTGCGCAACCTTGGGATTCGTCATGGTGTAATCTACCCTGCGAGACTGCTGACCACGTATGAGGGCAGAACCCACATCTTCAAGACCCCAGAGGAGGCGCAGGAGTTCATCAAGAAGATCAAAGAAGAAGAAGAGACTGGTAGGAGCTAAGCATGAACAAAATATAAGGTAGAATAATTAAGCATTTGCACAGGCATCTGACTGACTTGAAGTAAATAGTAAGTTTACAAAATATAGATTGTATTATATATTAAAAAACAAAACAAAAACAAAACAAACAAAAAAAAAACTATGATGTACAAAGTTGTTAAAAATTTTGGAGTTAAGTTGGAAAACTACAGAGGAGAGTTAATGTTACGTCATTAAAAGCAGTAGAGTTAGGGTGATTGGGAGGATGAAGAAGGGGTGGCTTAGGCTGTTCTCCGTGGGTGTGGAACGGTCGATGGCTATATCGGGAGACAGAATTTTTCTTTTGATTTTGGGGGGTTTGCCACAAGTGTGGGAAGGGGAAATTTGTTTGTGTGTAGTTTGTAGGATGAATGTTCAACCACTCATGTTTTTGCTTCTCTGTATGAGCATGTTTACACTGCAAGGTAATCCTAAACTCTCTATTGATCATGGACCAAAGTGTTAATCTTAATTTAACTTCATGGAATTGCAGAGGTCTACAAAATTTAAAAAAACTTAAACAAGTTATGAATAAAATAAAGGACATGGGTTCAAGAATTGTGTTTTTACAAGAAACTCATCTGATAGAGGAGGATGTTAAAAGAATTAGGAGTAGATGGCAGGGAAGTGTATTCACCTCTTCATTTTCATCCCGAGCCAGGGGAGTTATGACTCTCATACATAAATCAGTTCCTTTTCAAGTGAAAAATGTAATTGGAGACAAATTTGGAAGATATGTAATCATTCAAGGTTCTTTGCTATTAGAAAATATAAATCTTGTGAACTTATATGGTCCCAATATAGATGATCAGAAGTTCTTTGCTAATTTATTTCTCATCTTATCATCACTTACAGGGCAACATATAATAGCAGGGGATTTTAATTGTACATTGAATCCAGGTGTGGATAGATCAACAGGACTGGATTGTACGCACATTGGATGTAGGATGACTATTAATCATTTTATGAAAGAATTGAGATTGTTAGATATATGGAGAGAAATGAAACCACAAGTTAAAGCCTATTCTTGTTATTCCAGTACCTACAAGACATTCTCACGTATTGATTATTTTTTGATTTCCACAGAATTAAGGTCCAAGATTCAAAACTGCTTTTATGATAACATCGTGATCTCTGATCATGCACCCTGTTGTCTAATATATGTAGATAAAAAATTGACAAAGGAATCAGGTAGATGGCAATTTCAGCATAAATGGCTTCAGGATGAGGAATTTGTCAAGTATATAGAAAAACAGATAGACGAGTTCTTTGACATCAATACTACACAAACATCAGCATGTGTAAAGTGGGAGGCTTTCAAAGCTTTTATTAGGGGACATATTATTAGTTATACAGGATCAAAATCTAAGAAGACTCGAGAGGAGAGAGCTAAATTGGAACATAAAATAAAAAATCTTCAGGAAAAAGTGTATGCAGGAAGTGACCCAAGGTTGGAGAATGAATTACTGATTTTGAGAGCTGAATACGACAAAAAATCAGCGAATAGAGCTGCCTCGAGTCTTCTAAGATTGAAACAATCTTTTTATGAACAAGGTGAAAAATCAGGAAAATTATTAGCATGGCAGATTAAACAATTGGAAATTAAAACACCAATTACCAGTATTATAAGTAATGGACAGGTAGTTATAGATCCTTTAGAAATTAATAGAGCCTTTAGAGATTACTATGAAAAATTATATGATACCAAAAATGAACCTGATTTAACAAAACTAAATGGGTTTTTGAACGAACTATCTATACCGTGTATTCCAAATGAAAACAGGGAGATATTGGAGTCTAAAATTAGTCAAGAAGAAGTTGGGCTAGCCATTGATAATATGAAATCAGGAAAAAGTGCAGGACCAGATGGTCTTCCAGTTGACCTTTATAAAAAATTTAAGAATAAATTAATAAAACCTTTTTTGGAAATGGTTTTAGAAGCATTTCAAAATAATAATTTACCATCATACATAAATAATGCCTTAATTATACTGCTGCCAAAACCAGGTAAGCCCTCTAATAAATGTGAAAATATGAGACCAATAAGCCTATTAAACGCCGACCTTAAGATAATCTGTAAAATTTTAGCAAGACGAATACAAGAAATTTTACCAAATATTATTAATCGAGATCAGAATGGCTTTATAAAGGGTAGACAAGGCTTCCATAATGTAAGAAGACTATTTAATATTATTTATTTTAATAAAGAAGCACCGGATACAGCTCTCCTATCATTGGACGCCGAAAAGGCCTTTGATAGAGTTGAATGGCCCTTTCTTTTTGAAGTCCTACAAAGGTTTGGACTTGGAAATAATTTCATAAAATGGGTTCAAATAATATACAATAATGCTACAGCAGAAATCCTAACAAATAACAATATTTCAAAACCAATAAAAATCAATAGAGGATGTCGACAAGGCTGTCCACTTTCACCTTTACTGTTTACTATGGCAATTGAACCTTTAGCGATAGCGATACGTTTACATTCACAAATATATGGAATTAAAGTTGGACCAACAGAACATAAGATCTCCCTGTACGCCGATGATATAATTTTGTTTATGTCGAATCTAAAAAAATCAATTCCAACCTTGTTGAATTTAATAAAGAACTTTGGGGAAATATCAGGATATAAAATAAATAAAACTAAATCTTCAATATTAATGCTAAATGAGACCCAGAGAAATTACCCAGCCCCTGAGGTAAATCAATTCAATGTTGTAAATCAGTTTAAATATTTAGGAATCCAAATTATGCCTAAGCTAGAATCAGTCGCCAGTGTCAACTATGAAGCCTTAATGTCAGATATCAGTGAGTTAACTCAGAGATGGATGTCACTACCAATGTCGATGATCGGGAGAATCAATATACTTAAAAGTAATATTTTACCTAAAATACTTTATTTATTTCAATACATTCCCTTATCACCACCTTTAGATCTATTCTCAAGAATAAAAAAAAAGTTAGTGGAATTTATATGGAGCAACAGGAGGGCTAGATTACGTTTGTCTTTATTATATTTACCATTTGATCGTGGAGGTCTGAAATGTCCAAATTTTTTGTTGTATTATTGGTCGGCACAACTGAGGTCTATGACATATTATTTTTCATCAAATGATCTCCCTCACTGGACTGAAATGGAATCATACAATTTACCTTTACCTCTTCCCATATTCATATACTCAGATTCGGCAAAAAAATTACAAAAACAAGTTAAAAATCCATTTGTAAAGCATATGATCAAAATATGGTGTGAAGCTAAAAACTATTTAAAAGAACCACAGTTATTGTCACAATTTAGTCCAATATGGGGTAATCAATATTTTAAACGAGGGAGAGCGGACGCTGTATTTAAAGTATGGAATTTAAAAGGGATACAAAAGATTCAGGATTTATATTTGCCATGTGCAGACAACATAATGTCTTTTGAAGAGCTGAGGATCAAATTTAATCTCAATAGAACACATTTTTTTAAATATCTTCAACTTAGAAACTTTATTCGATCAAATCAAAATAAAGCTCTCACTCGACCTATTTATTCATCCTTGGAAAAAATGATGATGAAAGATAGTAAAAGAAAGGGTATTATTTCAGAGTTTTATAACTCATTGACACTATCTTCAAGTGAAAATTCACTGAAAAGATTAAACTACTGGAAAGAAGATCTGCAAACTGAAATTTCAGAGGAACAATGGGAATTGGCTTGTACAGAAGCTCAAACCAAATCAATAAATGCACGCCTTAAATTGATACATTTCAAATGGTTAATGCGGATGTATGTTACACCTGAGGAGTTAAATAGATATAACAAAAATATACCAGATACATGCACAAAATGCATGGAAAGTAAAGGAACCCTATTTCATTGTTTATGAGAATGTAGATTAATAAGAATGTTTTGGGAAGAGGTGAGGGTAACAATTGAAAAAATAATCTCAAAACAAATCATATTGAATCCTAAACTGTTTTTGTTGGGTCTGTACCCAGAAAAGCATAATTTTAATAAAAGTGAAAGAACATTCATAGACCTCAGTTTGCTTAATGCCAAAAAATGTATTGCACTATTATGGAAAAAGACTCATAGACCAGATGTGACTCAGTGGTTAAGACAGATGTTAACAAACCTTCCATTAGAAAGAATAACATATATACTAAAATCAAAGGAAATTGTGTTTGAGAATATATGGAGACCTTTTATTGATTATGTAAAAAATTTAAACATAACTCTTGAAGAAGAAGGTGAATGATGTGTGTGGACCTTGTAAATTCCAAACTGGTGAACATAATATGTATACTTATGTATTGGATTGTCTAGACTAAACAGAGGAGCATTGTTGAAGATTTGATTTTGTTGGTGGTTGTTGGTGTTTTTAGTGCATTTTTTTTTTTTTTTTTTGTAGTACTTTAGTGTTAGTGTTTGATTGTTTGTATCATGTTTGTTAAAAAAAAAAAAAAGGTTCAATAAAGATATTGTGGAAAAAAAACTACAAAGATGCAGAATATGATCCAAAGTTTCAGATAGAAATAAATTTACACATCTAATTTGCATAATGTCGCGGCAGCTATATAAATTACATAACTCAGTCAAAAGTGGAGTTTGGACACATTTACACACAGAATGGTTCGGGTTTTTTTTTAACACCGTTTTGTCTACAGGGGTATGTTTTTATCTATTCTTCAAAGTATATGAACCAGAAAATCAATAAAATGTAAAAAAAAAAACCAAAAACATATATTTGTCTCTTGCCTGTGGCAGGGGAAGGGGCTCGCTCGCTCACGTGACCAGTCCATTTTCGCCCATCGTGGTTGTTGTTTTAAGTTTGGTCGGTCATTTACACTCTCTACCACATCTACAAACTCTTATGATTATCCCACGTGAATTTCATTTGTATAACGTGGCTATTTTTCCAGTATGATGCAATTTCTCTGAGCCTCCATGACAATGACGGGCACGGCCATCTTGGTGTTGTGAGCTCAGTTTTCACCCATCATGGTTGTTGTTTTGCGTTTGGTCAGTCATTTACACTCTCTACCACATCTACAAACTCTTATGATTATGCCACGTGAATTTCGTTTGTATTATGCGGCTATTTTTCCAGTATGATGCAGTTTCTGTCAGGATCGCCGCCATGACCATTGTGGCAGCGGCCACATTGGTGTTGTGAGCTCAAAGCAGAAAAAGGAAGAATAATAATGAGGATTTCTTCTTCTTTGCTGTATTCCATGTCAGCCATGATTCCTTCGACATGTGTCTGCCACCTTTTGAACTGTCAGATCAGTACAAATTCTCGGTATAGCCAGGGGACATCAATGAGTTGACAGCTGCAGTTGCTGTGCTGTGCCACTGGGGGCGCGCGACCTGTCCATGAAATGTGGACAGTTAAAGGTCTGATGACACGTTTTTGACTTCATCTAATTTTTCAACACATAATACAATATGACGAAATAGGTTGGTCTGTGCAGTTCTAAATCAAACAGGCTTTTTTCACGCAACTATTCAACGTCTTCATGAGCGCCACGTCACCAATTGCGTCAGTGGCTGGAAAACCCCCCGGCCATGTTGTAACGTCATCAACAGAACACAGCGCTTGGCTGCCCATTGTACACACAGGATGGAAGCGGTAGAAAACATTGACGATGGTTCCAGCACATGTAGTCTGGAATTGGTTTGCGCTGTCCAGTCTTCAGACGATTACGGTTCCGAAGAATGGGATGACAATGAAGAATCTGGGGCATCAGACCTTATAGGTTTGAGCCGTGCCAAGCGGGCATCGTGCCTAGCGAGTCAGACTCGGAGAGTAACAGTGGAGAGGCACACATGTCCGCCGCAGCAGCAGCGACAAACACACGGCAGGGGAACACCGAGTGTTATGCTTTTGTTATAGATATTGCAACAAATTATTTGTTCATAAATATTATTTATTTAAACCCGATTTTTCAATAAAATCATAGCATTGTATTCTCTGTGGCTCAGGCATCGGGTTTATTATGTATTATATTTTGAGTTCTTGTTGTTTTTGTTTTGTACATGTGTTTTATGTGTGTTTTGACCCACTTTCAGGTGGGCACTGTCCAAGATTCGCCGGTCCGACCACATGCCCTCTCTCTTTGACAGTCAGCAATTCATGTTTTGTGTGCATCATCTGCCGTGTTGTCAGCCAGCCAATATTGCCAACACTATCACGACGTGTTAGCCACTCCCCACAGCCGTGGTTCTGTTGCACCCCTTGAAGCGATGTCGGCTCTGGGGCGCAACCGTGGTTAACACGTCTCCTCTCCATATGTTCGCTGGGCGATGTCGGCCCCAACGCCAACTGTAAGTGTTTGTTTATTTTTGTAAGTCTTCACCTTTTTGGGAACTGTTGTCATCATTCTTATGTTCAATACATGTGCTGTGGTGAATCCTGCATGTAAATCCATTCATCATGACCCTCCGTGCGCTCTCACGCAGGGCACGGAGAGGGAGGATGAAATAACAAGGATTTGTGTGCAGGGTTCACCACAGCACATTTAATACAGAAAGACAGACAATTCCCAAAAAGGTGAAGACGTACAAAAAACACAAACACACTTACTGATGGCGTTCGGGGGCCGGCATCGCCCAGAGAACGAACAACAGGAGCCGTGTTAGCCACAGGTGTGCCCCAGAGCCGACATCACTTCAAGGACGCACGAGAACCACGGCGAACATGGAGTGACTAACATGTTGTGAGAGTGCTGAAAATACCGGCAGACTAACAGCACAAATGACAATACTATGGACCAGCAGTGCGTGACTGGCAAACGGCCGCGAAGTACACGCACTGCTGGTGATGGTGTGATGAGAAGCACCTGGGCGAGGACCAGGAAAGATGATCAGTGGGAGTTTGAATCAGCTGATGATAATGAGAGAGGGGACGTGGCCGGACCGGCGAGCTGTCAGCATGCGATCACAGAAAGTAGGTCAAAGCTGCGTGTAAATCCATTAATCCTTCACCTCCTTGAGTGCTCCTCCTGCGTAAAAGCGCACGAGGAGGCTTATGACAGTTGGAGCTGAAGCGTGTGATGTGGTCTTTCACGGCCTGCTGTTTATCTAAGCCTGCGACACAACGCAAAGGCATAGCCGTAAAATTAAAACAAGAAACCAGAGAAACTGTGAGCTACAAAGCTGCTGTCATTCCAGTCAACAACACCGGCATCCATTCTGTCGCTTACATCGTGGTGGTGCCGCCCTTCATTTGGTGGGTGGCACCACAGTCCAGTCAGCGGCTGCAGTTTTTTGATGATAACTAGTTTATGCAGGCATGGTTGTAAATATTATATTGATCATCGACAATGACTTTTGGGTTTACACAACATGTTAAAAAATGTCAAAATCGTGTCATCAGACCTTTAAAGGGTTAAGAAAAACAAAATGAAGACTTTGGAGTGGCCTAGTCAAAGTCTTGACCTGAATCCAATTGAAATGCTGTGGCATGACCTTAAAAAGGCAGTTCAAGCGCAAAAACCCTCCAATGTGGTTGAATTACAACAATTCTGCAAAGATGAGTGTGCCAAAATTCCTCCACAGCGCTACAAAAGACTCATTGTCAGTTATCACAAACGCTTGATTGCAGTTGTTGCTGCTAAGGGTGGCCCAACCAGTTATTAGGTTTAGGGGGCAATCACTTTTTCCACACAGGGCCATGTAGGTTTAGATTTTTTTTCCTCTTAATGATAAACACCTTCATTTAAAAACTGCATTTTTTGTTTACTTGTGTTATCTTTGTCTAATATTTAAATTTGATGATCTGAAACATACAAGTGTGACAAACATACAAAAAAATGAGAAATCAGGAAGGGGCAAACACTTTTTCACACCACTGTACATGAGAATTTCAACCAGTGCGTATACATCATTGCTACATTTGACAAAAGTTAGAAATCACCACATTGAGGCTCTGTTTTGCTGTTACTAACAATGTGATTATTTATTGAGTGACTACTAAATTATCAGGATAAGATAAGATAAGATAAGACTTTATTAATCCCACACTGGGGAAATTCATTTGATACAGCAGCACAAAGTCAGTAAAGAATAACAGAAACCAAAAATAAAAAAAACCAATAAAAACCTACTAAAAACACAAGATCAATAATATTTAAAATATGTACAAATTGCACTAAATTAGTGCAATTAAAAATAAAAATTACAAATTACTACATTTAGTACAATTTGTTGGTACAATAGTACAAAATTGTTGGTACCCCTCTGTTAATGAAAGAAAAACCCACAATGGTCACAGAAATAACTTGAATCTGACAAAAGTGGTAATAAATAAAAATTCTATGAAAATTAACCAATGAAAATCAGACAATGCTTTTGAATTGTGGTTCAACAGAATTATTTTAAAAAACAAACTCATGAAACAGGCCTGGACAAAAATGATGGTACCCTTAATATTTGGTTGCACAACCTTTTGAGGCACTCACTGCAATCAAACGATTTCTGTAACTGTCAATGAGACTTCTGCACCTCTCAGCAGGTATTTTGGCCCACTCCTCATGAGCAAACTGCTCCAGTTGTCTCAGGTTTGAAGGGTGCCTTCTCCAGACGGCATGTTTCAGCTCCTTCCACAGATGTTCAAGAGGATTTAGATCAGGGCTCATAGAAGGCCACTTTAGAATAGTCCAATGTTTCGCTTTTAGCCATTCTTGGGTGTTTTTAGCTGTGTGTTTTGGGTCATTATCCTGTTGCAAGACCCATGACCTGCGACTGAGACCAAGCTGTCTGACACTGGGCAGCACATTTCTCTCTAGAATACCTTGATAGTGGACTTCCGGTCTGGACGCCATGGTGATAGCAACCTAACGGTGAAACTCCCAGACTCAATCCAAGGAAAACCTCCTCAAAATCAGACCTAACAGATTTTTGGAAGATTAAAATTCAAAAGACAATAACACCATGCCTAACCAAAAGCAGAGGAAACTGACATTCCCCAGATCAGGACGCACAGCGGCCGCGGAATCGGAACCAGAGGACCTCCGTTCAGAAGACGAGTGCCTGGGCCTAGCTAACAAAAGGATTAGCTTGAAATCGCTATTTGACGAATTACGACGATTTCGGGCCGAATTTCTTGAATTCAGAGAGGATCTAAAAAAGGCGAACAGCAGAATGGACCAGGCCGAAAACCGAATCTTGGAAGCTGAAGACAGAATAAAAGTGCTTGAAGATTCTGTACTGGATTTACACAGAAAACAGTCAAGGCTGGAGGCTAAGCTAGCCGACCAAGAAGGAAGACAGAGACGAGACAACATCAGAATTCACGGTCTGAAAGAAGGAGCTGAAGATGGTTTCAACACAGTGGCGGAATGCGTGGAATCCTTATTGAGAGAGAAGTTGGATATTCCACAATCCACCGATTTGAAGATAGAAAAGGCACATCGCACATTAGCCGCAAAGCCAGCCCCGGAAGCGCCCCCACGTTCAGTGTTGGTAAGATTCTCCGACTTCAAAATAAAACAAGAAGTTGTAAGACGGGCTTGGCAGAAGAAAGGATTTATGCATCGAGAAAGAAAAGTCTTCGTGGAACACGATTACGCCCCTGAAGTTCTTAAAAAGCGACGGGAATATAACGACGCCAAAAAGGTTTTACGGGAAAAGAATCTACGCTTTCAGACGCTATTTCCGGCGAAGCTAAGGGTCTTTTACGGGGAAGAGTCATGTCTCTACAATTCAGCGGAAGAAGCAACAACTGACATGGCAAGAAGAGGACTCCCGGTAACGGTGTTTAAACCCGCAGTGGATCTGAACGAGAAAGTCAGAGCTCAAACGTGGTCCACTCAGAGACCTTCAAAATCCACGGGCCAGCAGCGGGAACACCCAGCCCCAGAGCTACAAAGATAAGCTCTCCAGTTCCAGAAAGGAATAGCGACCTTTTTGGGTTTTTTTTTTTTCCTTTCTCTCTTCAGTCACTCTACACTTCCATCCCCCCTCCTACAAGGTAACAAACATTAAAGAAGATGCAGAATCAGCATGTGGTAAAACCTTTCATGGAGCAGTTTTAGCATTAGAAACAAATGTCTTCTTAATTTAAAGGGGAAAAAAAAAAAAAAAATCATGTTAAAATAGAAATGTAACAATGACCCACATGTTCTCCCCACACTAACAAATACTGTATTAGAGTGAATGTTTGCTGTGATGGGGGTGGGAGGGTGCACACAAGCTCATAGGGTATAGGCATAAAAAAAAAAAAAAAAAAAATCATTACAAATTCGGATTGGGATCTGAAATTCACGTTAAAAACATGGGACAACTTACAGGGGTAAGAGAGGGCCCTCAACACGTAACAGAGTTTGAGGAATTTCCCTCAGAGCCCACACTCCATCAGGGCTCTTACAGGGTCTTTAAAGAGACCCCAGCTCAGGAAGTTTTTTTGACAGTTTTTTGTTTTAAAGTTTCGTACATTATGTACTTAATGTTTTTTATGTTCTTAATGTTCTTTCAGTTTCTGAGTAGCAAAAAAGAGGGCCACCACACTGTTATACTAAATAAGAAAATACAATGGAGAAACAGGGTGTAACCAAAATAGCCTCATATAATGTAAAAGGGATCCTGAATCCAGTTAAAAGATCCAAGATTCTACGCAAAATGAAAAAAGACAAAGCAGAAATAGTATTTTTACAAGAAACCCACCTAACAGACGTGGAACACACTAAACTCAGTAGACAAGGGTTTAAAATGATCTCTTCATCTTCATATAAATCAGGGAGGAGGAGGGGAGTAGCAACATTGATATCAACCAAAATTACATTTGAAAAAAAATCAGAACACAAAGATAAAGAAGGGAGGTACAGTTTGGTAACTGGGCGGCAAGAGGGAGAAGATATCACCCTGCTGAATGTATATGCACCACCAGGGGCTAAATGGAAATTTTATAAAAATGTATTTGACCTAATGATAACTAAAGCCCAAGGTTTAGTGATATGTGGTGGAGACTTCAATCTAAGACTGAATCCATACTGGGATGCAACAGGTAATTCTTCACATCAAAATAACACCCAAAATAGGAATACTCGGATGCTACTAAAAGAAATGGGAATCTGTGACGTATGGAGGGAATTCAACCCCAATGTAAAAGATTATACTTTTTATTCAACGCCACATTCATCTTACTCAAGGATTGATTACTTTTTTATGTTTAATAGAGACATTGGAAGAGTAAAAACATGTAAAATAGGACTGATGGATCTCTCCGACCACAGTCCGATCTATATGGATTTAAACATCCAAAAATACACAAATAATACATTTTCCTGGAGGTTGAATTCAAGTGTCCTGAAAGGGCACTGAAAGATGAATTGGAATCAGATATTCTCAGATATTTGGAAGAAAACGATAATGGAGAAGTATCCCCTTTAATACTGTGGGATGCGTGCAAAGCTGTAATAAGGGGAAAAATTATTGCAAAACTGGCAACCCAAAAGAAACTGAGACAAGAAAAACTAATCACACTAGAGTCAGAGCTCAAGAACCTAGAAAAAGAACACAAAGATAACACTCATTCTAATGGCTCGCTCAAGATCAAAGAAATTAAAAATCAAATAAATGAGATCTACACAATAGAAATCCAGAAGAAACTTACATTTCTGAAACAAAAACACTATGAAGCAGGCAGTAAATCGGCAAAATTACTAGCCTATAAATTGAGGAAACAACAAACAGAAAGAGCAATCTACAAAATCAGAGACCCAGTATCAAAGGAAATAAAATTCAGAATTCAGGATATTCTTAAAAGCTTCGAGAATTACTACAAGAACTTATACTCCCACAAAAAACATAAAAACGCATCCGAGACATTCCTAAACACATTAAACCTTCCCCAACTTACGGAATCACAAAATAAAACCCTACTGTCAGAAATACAACCTAAAGAATTGGAAAAAGCAATTATGAAACTTAAAGCTAACAAATCCCGACTTCCGGGAAGATGGCGGAGAGACATAACACTTAAACAAAGAGCTCTCCCTAGCCGGATTAAAAATCATCGGTAAATGGCCAACTCGACATAAACGAATCAATAAACTAAGGGATGAAAACACGAAGGAACCAGGCACAAGGACAAAAACAGGGTAAAATTGAAGAATTCCTCTCCAACAACGCAGGAAAAACCGCTGTACGCAAAGCCCAAAAAAGCAAGATGTCTACAGCAGAGAAAATGGAAGACACCAGACTCGACAACATGAACGCTGGCATCGCCAGTTTGGGTGAAGAGTTAAGAGAATTCAAGCGACAGCTACAACAGGATTTAGCGGCTCTTAAGGAGGAACTGAAAAAAGAAATTAAGGAGGAAATCATGGACCTCCGAAGAGAAATGGAGCGTAAATTAACGGAAAACATGGAGGAGCTGCGCTCCCAGCGGGCGTGTATGACAGAAGCGCAGACCCGAATTTCGGAACTAGAAGATTGGAAAAGCGAGGCAAACAAACAACTACAGACCCTGACGACGCAAACGCAGAGGATGCAGGAGAAAATAAACGACTTGGAAAGCAGATCCCGACGAAGCAATATGCGCATCTTTGGAATTCCGGAGGGCATTGAAGGCAACTCGATGACAAAATTCATGGATCAGTTCTTAAAAAAAGAACTGGAAATACCCGGAGAAACGGATCTGCAGATTCAACGGGCGCACAGAACACCGGCACAGAACCCGAAAACAAACTCTCCACCCAGGTCAGTTGTGGTAAACTTTGTGAAATATGACATAAAGGAAAGAATCCTGACGCAAGCATGGAAAAAAAAGATACGAATCGGCGACAAACAGGTATTTTTTGACCATGACTACCCGACAGAAATCGTGCAGCAGCGGAAGAAATATGCCAATATTAAAAAAACGCTGAAAGAGAAAAAAATTAGATTCCAAACGCCGCTAACGAAAATGAGGATTCATTGGGAGGAAGGCACAAGAACCTACAACACGGCCGAAGAGGCAGCGCGGGATATGATGGAGCGGGGCCTTGAGGTGAGCGTGCCGAAGGAGACGGCTGGAGCAGCGGCGGCCCTGAACGCACCACGACAGACGGAGTGGAGACGAGTGAACGGCGGAAGAAGGGGGAGAGACGTAGAGCAGCGGGCCCAGGACAAGCTACAAGGCTTTCAACTGAAAGCCTAGATCATAACAAAGATTAAGAAAGGCACAGAAGAAATGAAGGCCAAGAAGACAAGGTAAAAGAGAAACAGACGGCTAGGAGAGGTTTAAGTGATATTTGTTGGACATTTCTAGACTTATGACTATTACTTTGATAGTAATTAGAAGTCTAGGGAGGGCCCTTCACTCTGTGAAGACAAACCCCCCACCCACCAACAGGGACCAGTGGGCAGAAGAAAGGCCCAAAGTATGGAGGTCGAGATTTTTTAATGTGTTTTTATATAAATATGTGTTATTTTTGTTGTTAAAGGGGCTAGGAGCACAAGTTAAAAAAATGGAAAAACATGAATATGGGTAAAAATCTTAAGATAATGACACTAAACGTGAATGGTCTGAACTCACCTGTTAAAAGGGAAAGAATAATAAGAAAATTCAAGAAGGAAAAAGCTGAAATTATATTTATGCAAGAGACACATTTGAGCAAGACAGAACATGTGAAACTAAAGAGATCTGGCTATAAGAACTCCTACTACAGTTCATTTAAGGGAGGAGCAAAAAGGGGGGTTATGATACTAATCTCAAATAAAATACAATTTGAAAGTGAACAGGAAATCCAGGATAAAGAAGGCAGGTATGTAATAATAAAGGGAAGAATAGATGGTATGCAGATTACATTAGTGAACATCTATGCCCCACCAGAAAGTGACAAGGGTTTTTTTCAACATCTGTTTGATCTCATAGCAACACACAGTGAAGGAGTCCTAATTTGTGGAGGAGACTTAAATGCTGTCATGGATCATGAAGTTGACACAACAAGTGTTAAGAAGACAAAAAAACATGTAACAAAGTTCATAAGAACCTCACTGGCAGAAATGGGTATGGTAGACATATGGAGGGACCTACACCCACTCGAAAAAGACTATACACATTATTCAGCAGCCCATAAAGTACACTCTAGAATAGATTACTTCCTTATGAATGAAGGTGACAGACACAGGGTGAGAAATTGTTGGATTGGAGGGGCAGAAATATCAGATCATAATCCTATATACATGGAAATATATTTAAACAATAGAAAACGACAAACAACATGGAAACTTAACGTAGGACTGTTAAATGATGAGAAAATGAAAGAAAGAATAAAAATAAACATAAACGAATATATCCAAGAGAATGACAATGAAGAAGTGGACCCAACAATACTATGGGACGCACTAAAAGCCGTGTTAAGGGGTAAATTAATTGTTGAAACAGGAAAAGCAAATAAGACTAAACTGGAAGCGTATGAACAAAGATGTGAGAGACTGAGGGAATTAGAACGTAAACATCAAAGCACAAATGACCCAAAAATATATCAAGAAATTAAAGAAGAAAAAACAAAGATAAAAGAAACACAAATGGATGAAATTGAAAGGAAAAATAGATATCTAAAGCAAAAATATTATGAAACGGGGCCAAAAGCCACAAAACTGCTGGCAAAACGGTTAAGAAAACAACAAACAATGAATAATGTATACAAGATTAAAGACCCCACCACAAATAAAACCACAGTTAACCCAGAAAACATCGAAGAAATTTTCCATAATTTCTACCAAGAACTATACTCGCAACCTGAAGAAACAAATCAGAATCAGAATCAGAATCAGAATCAGCTTTATTGCCAAGTATATTTACAAGTAAACACACAAGGAATTTGACTTGACATTGGGCGCGCACATTAGGCGCATCCAATGACACGGCAGCCATAGAGGCGCCTGTCTGCAGTGAGGGTAAAGGGGGGAGGGGGGGGGGGAACACAATAGGCAGAGAGAAAAAACATAGTTATCAGAATCACGCTCGTATAAGCTCATATAAGCTTATGAGCCAAATTTTGATTACACAGAAAAAAACCCTCTATGCACATTAGCAGACGATAGATACAATCACACAGCAGAGGGAGGGAGAGCAGTGTGTGTATATTTGCATGTCATTGTGTAGTGTGAGTGTAACAGTTGTTAGTGAGCAGCAGAGGGCGCCTCCAGGCAGTGGATAGATGTTATAATCATGTGACTTATAAACAAGTCAGAGATCAGAGTCTGTCTCTCTTTTCCTCTTCCTTGCAGAAGGCACATGGGCAATGTCCTCGAGAGACCAATCCGCTGACGACAACAACTGATTGTTGATGTATGGGTAGACATAAGCCACTACCCAGCGTTATCTTCATCGAGGAGGAATGTAAACAAAGGCGCCAAAACACAAGGTCAAATCTGCACAGTGCACTCAGAGAATAAAAAATTTCTCTCTCTTCGATTCTGTGCTTCAATTTCATACAGGCTTGAATCATACTTTAGATCATTCTCTGGAGAGCACTCAGCGATCCACAGATGTTATCCACCTACCGAAACATAGGTAAAACATGTCCAGAGAGTTCGTTCTCTCTTCAATGCATGCCAGATAGTAAATTCCATGTTAATCCTGCCGCTGACAGTCAGTGCTCCCCCCAGCTGGACGAATTGTTGAATTTGTTAAGGGAGCTACGCCGGGGTCCGCATTTGATTAGCTCACCCAGATAATTTCGATACACTAGGAAAACTCCAGGGGCCAAACAGAAGATCCTGTGATCAGTTCAATCTCAGTCGAATCACACAGACACATGAATTCCAATACCATGAGTCTCCCTTGGGTTCCCCCTGACCCGATCTTCTACTTTTTAAAGTGGTGACAATCGCATATAAGTCGCTTTCCAGATCCATAATTTCCATTTGGATTAAGATTCAGCCAGGAGAAGAGTGACATTGCAAGCTGGGATCAGAAGGGAGAGGATTAGGAGGGAGAGGGAAGAAAAGCGTCTGCTCTCTCTCAGAAGCGGAAGTGAAAATGAAGTGAAATACTAAAGATATCAAAAAATTTCTAGACACATTGGACTTGCCATCAATAGGAAATCAACAAAATGAAAAACTAACAGCAGAAATAACAACACAAGAGATCAGAGATGTGATTAAGTCACTTAAAAACGGTAAATCACCAGGTAGTGATGGATAGTCTTCTGAGTTTTATAAACTGTTTATAGAAGAACTCACGCCACAACTCCTAAAGTCATTTAATTGGACGCTGAACAACAACAAAATACCTCCATCATGGAACGAAGCAATCATTTCAGTTATTTTAAAACCAGGGAAAGATAAAGAACAATGCGGAAACTATAGACCAATCTCTTTATTAAATGTAGATTATAAAATATACACAACAATTATATGTAAACGAATAAAGACATTCTTGACGGAATTGATAGAAGATGATCAAACTGGATTCATAGAGGGACGCCAAACACATGACAATATCAGGAGAACAATACATATAATTAACCAAATACATAAAGAAAAGAAAAGCGCAGTAATAATGAGTTTAGACGCAGAAAAAGCATTTGACAGGGTTAACTGGAAATTCCTATATAGTGTACTGGAGCACTTTGGATTTAACGAAAAATCAGTACAATGCATAAGGACGCTATATCAAGAACCTGTGGCAAGAATCAAGATAAACGGTAGCTTAACAGACAAAGTAAATATACAAAGATCAACTAGGCAGGGATGCTGCTTATCGCCTACCTTGTTTGCTCTGTTCATAGAACCATTGGCTCAAGCGATACGACAAAATAAGAAATTAAAAGGTGTAACAATAAAGGGGGCGGAACACAAGATTGGGCTATTTGCAGACGATATTATAGTTTACCTTGAACAACCAGATGAATCAATAATGGAAATGATGAACTTGATAGAAAATTTTGGAAAATTATCAGGATACAAGATAAACATAACAAAAACACAAATACTGACATTCCACTATAACCCTCTAAACCAGATAACTGATAAGATCAAACTAAACTGGAACCAAAAAGAAATAAAATACCTTGGAGTGAACATACCTAAAGACCTAAGCAAAATATATAAAGCAAACTATGATAGGTTGGAACAAGAAATAAAAAAAGATATTGATAGATGGTCAATCTTAAATATGGATCTGAATTCAAAAATTGAGACAGTCAAAATCAGCATACAACCTAGATTACTTTACCTCTTCCAGGCTATACCAACAGAGATTCCAGATGCCCAATTCTCAAAGTGGGACAGGATGATATCGAGATTTGTTTGGGGAGGTAAAAAACCAAGAGTGAAATATAAAACCCTCCAATTACCAAAAGAGAAAGAAGGCATGGGCCTACCGAGTCTAAAGGAATATTACTACTCAGCACAAATAAGATATATCATATGTTGGTGCGACGAGGGATATGAGGCAAAATGGAAAGAAATGGAAAAGGAAATTGAGGGACTCCCAGTACAAAGCATAATAGGGGATAAAGATGCATATAAGCAAATCAAACAAATAGACCCAATCACTAAATTTACTTTAGAACTGTGGTATAAAATAGTACAAAAATATAATATAAGGGAAGACATAAAACTATTGAAATTTCCCCGTTGTGGGACTAATAAAGGCTTATCTTATCTTAATATAAGGGAAGACATAAAACTATTGAAATGGGTAGCATTTGACAGTCAGTTTGAACCGGCAAAACAAGATAGGGGATACAAAAATCTGGTGAACAAGGGAATCACAGCATGGGGCAATATCGGAAAAAAAGATCTCGGGAGCTTTGTAAATATCAGGAGAAAATTTAAATTAGAAAGATCAGAATTTTTCAGATATCTGCAGATGAGAGATTACTATATGAAGATTAGGCATAACCTCCAAACAGATGTGAACGAGATTATACAACTTATTTTAAGCTCATATGCAGGAAATAAAATAAGAATTATTTCAAAACTATATCAGAAACTTATGACAAACAATCATACAAGTAACTATATAAAGGAGAAATGGGAGAAAGAGCTCAATTTAAACATAACAGAAGAAAGCTGGCAGGAAATATGGAAAACACAACACACATCAACAAATTCAAGGGCATGGAGGGAATTTGGATGGAAAAACCTGATTCGCTTTTTCATTACACCACAGATTCAAGGAAAATATACAAATACCCAATCTTTATGCTGGAGGGGATGTGGGGCTCAAAATGCAGACCACTCACATATGTTTTGGAAATGCTACAAAATATCATCATTTTGGAAATCTATGCATGTGACAATACAGAGGATATTAGGATATAATATACCAATGAACTGTAACCTGATGTACTTATGTGATCTTAAAAAAGACAATGTTATACAGGCTGAGGACAGATATCTAGTTAAAATCTTGTTGATTGCATGTAAAAAAACTATCACAAAAAAATGGCGATCAGAAGTTCTTCCTGACCAAGAACAATGGACTGACATTGTTGAGGACATACGTATGATGGAAAAACTAACATATCGACGAAGAATGCAAGAAGGAATATGGGAGAAAAAATGGCGGAAATGGACACACTACAAAGTGCAACAACGAGGCAGAAATTGAAAGAATAACCAAAGACACTGAAAAAACCAGAAGAATTAAGAGATGGAAACTAAAAACTTGATGCTCCAACATTTGTCCCCCCCCCTTTTATTTTTTATTTTTTTTTATTTTTTATTTTTTATTTTTATTTTTTTTATTTTTCCCTACCCTAACCCCTTTGTGTTTTAAATGTAGAATGTGATCTGAATGCATTATATATGATGAAAAATGAATAAAAATCTAAGTTACAAAAAAAGCTAACAAATCCCCAGGAGCAGATGGCTATACAGCAGAATGGTACAAAACCTTTAAACAGCAACTATCTCCTCTCCTCCTGAAAACATTTAACTACGTCCTCCACACAGGGGAAATCCCCCCCTCCTGGAGAGAAGGGGTCATTGCAGTTATACCTAAACCTGAAAAGGATAAACTAGAATGCTCCAACTACAGACCAATCAGTGTATTAAATCAGGACTATAAGCTTTTTACCACTATCCTTGCCAAAAGGTTAGAAAACATACTGACAGACTTAATTCACTTAGACCAAACAGGTTTTATAAGACAAAGACAGACACAAGACAACATTCAACGCACTTTACACATAATTCATCATATAAAAAAATATAACTTAAATGCAGTCATATTGGGATTAGATGCTGAAAAAGCATTCGATTCGGTTGACTGGTCTTTCCTCTATAAAATCTTATCCAGTTTCAATTTTCATAACAACTTCATTAGAACTATACAGGCATTATATAAAAAACCAACAGCTAAAATAAGGATTAACGGTAATTTATCATCATCTTTTGAGCTGGAAAGAGGATGTCGTCAAGGCTGCCCCCTGTCTCCACTGCTCTTTGCAATCTTCATAGAACCTCTGAGCCAATGGATAAGACAAAATCAAGAAATTCAAGGTATTACACTTGGTCAGAAAGAACATAAAATAGCACTCTTTGCTGATGACATTTTACTATACCTAGGGCAGCCAGACACTTCTCTACCAGAACTAATCTCAGTTTTTTCAGACTATGGAGATTTATCAGGGTACAAATTAAACATGCATAAAACCCAAGTTTTAACATTCAACTATGACCCAAATCATTTTTCACTAAATGAACTCAAAACTAACTGGGAGTTGGAATCTATGAAATATCTGGGGGTCAATATCCCGAAACAACTCGACAAAATTATAACACTAAACTATGATCCACTGGTGACAAAAATAAAATCTGACCTAGCAAGATGGAATATGATACCATTCTTAGGTACCGCACAAAGAATTGAAGCAGTCAAAATGAATATACTTCCACGTCTTCTATACCTTTACCAAACAATACCGGTAGAACCTCCCCAAAAAACATGGCAGGAACTGGACAGAAGGATCTCAAGATTCATATGGCAGGGTAAGAGACCTAGAATCAGATATAGAACCCTACAGCTAAACAAAGACAAAGGTGGGCTCGCACTGCCAAATATCAGGGACTATTTTATAGCTGCACAAATTAAAACTTTAGTAGAGATATGTAACCCAGTCTACACTGCACAATGGAAGGAGATGGAATGCCAAATAACAAGTGACATCCCCCTACAGGCGATAATAGGGAACAATGCCTTAACTAAACTCCTGAATAACACTAACCCGTGGATAGAGACCCCGCTAAAAATTTGGTTTAAGATAGTCAGAGAGAATCAAGCTAAAGAGCCCTATCGACTTCTGCAATGGATTGCCTATGATCAAGACTTTACCCCCAATAAAACAGACACTAGATTTAAAGAGTGGAAAGAGAAAGGGCTGATAAAATATTACGATTTTTTTAAGGGGCAAACTTTAAGAAGTTTTGAAGACTTGAAAAAACAAGGTCTAATAAATCAAGACCTTTACAGGTTCTTTCAGCTTAGACACCACATAAACAACATACTTAAAAAGGAGGATTTGGAAAGGGCCCAGTCAGGTGTTCTGAAGGTCTTCTTAATGGCATATAAAGGGATCCCAGGGATCAGATACATTTCTAAAATATACCAAGGTCTTCAAGACTTAAAAGGAGACAACACATCGTATATAAAAGAGAGATGGGAAAAAGAGGGGAATTTCACTTTACAATTGGAAATATGGGAAAAGCTAAATAAACAGCAATGGAAAAGTACCTCATCCCTGCAGTGGAGAGAATTTGGATGGAAAAACTTGGTAAGATTTTTCAGAACACCTGCACAAAACAAATTTACCCATAAGGGGTTGAACTGTTGGCGCTTGTGTGGTGAAAAGACTGCAAATCATTTTCATGTGTTTTGGTCATGCCCAGTTATCCACCAATATTGGTCCAACGTACAGACAATATTGGGGAAAATATTCAAAATAACAGTTCCCTTTTCTTTTGTAACTTTGTATTTGGGTTTATTACCGGACTCACTGGAAAGACGAGGAGATAAATACTTATTCAATGTTTTAATATTGGCAAGTAAAAAAGCCCTAACTAAAAAATGGATGCTGAAGGACTGTCCTACACCTGAAGATTGGATTAACGTGATTCAAGACATTTACTCGATGGAAAAGTTGACACTCGCACTGAGACAGGACATGGATGGGTTCATAAACTTTTGGCAACCCTGGACCGCATATGTGTCTTCCATTAGAACTAATCTTTGACAAATACCATTTCAATAATGGTCCCGCTCTTTGTTCCAACGCTACTCAGCTGCTCTTTTACTTTTAATTACTTAATTTTCTGTTTGTTTGGTTTTTTGCTGTTCTGTTTGTTTGTTTATTCGTTTGTTTGTTTGTTTGTTTTTTTTATTTAATTCTCCTTAACTTCACTTTTTCTTTCACTTTAAAAAAAAGGGGGGGGGGGTTGTTGTAATAACTATCCTACCAATGTTGTCAAATAGCAAAAAATAAGGGAACATGTGATGAAAATGTAAACAATGCAATGCTGTAATGACCTGTATACCCTTTACAAAAACTTAAATAAAAAAAAAAAAAAAAAAAAAAAAAGAATACCTTGATAGTCTTGAGATTTCATTGTACCCTGCACAGATTCAAGACACCCTGTGCCAGATGCAGCAAAGCAGCCCCAGAACATAACAGAACCTCCTCCATGTTTCACAGTAGGGACAGTGTTCTTTTCTTGGTATGCTTCATTTTTGCGTCTGTGAACATAGAGCTGATGTGCCTTGCCAAAAACTTCCAGTTTTGTCTCGTCTGTCAATAGGACATTCCCCCACAAGCTTTGTGGCTTGTCAGCATACAGTTTGGCAAATTCCAGTCTGGCTTTTTTATGATTTGTTTTCAACAGTGGTGTCCTCCTTGGTCGTCTCCCATGAAGTCCACTTTGGCTCAAACAACGACGGATGGTGCGATCTGACACTGATGTACCTTGACCTTGGAGTTCACCATGAATGTGTTTAGATGTTGTTCTGGGCTCTTTTGTTACGATTCATATTATCCGTCTCTTCCATTTTTCATCAAGTTTCTTCCTGCGGCCACGTCCAGGGAGGTTGG
Organism: Pholidichthys leucotaenia; assembly: GCA_020510985.1. Classification (NCBI taxonomy): domain Eukaryota; kingdom Metazoa; phylum Chordata; class Actinopteri; order Cichliformes; family Pholidichthyidae; genus Pholidichthys; species Pholidichthys leucotaenia. The sequence goes on along the minus strand of CM035836.1, from coordinate 147,601,206 downwards.
CTACAGTCCTGTGGATCTTAAATTTCTGAATAATACAGTGGGGAAAAAAAGTATTTAGTCAGCCACCAATTGTGCAAGTTCTCCCACTTAAAAGATGAGAGAGGTCTCCAATTTTCATCATAGGTATACCTCAACTATGAGAGACAAAATGAGAAAAAAAAATCCAGAAAATCACAGTGAAGGATTTTTAATGAATTAATTGGTAAATTCCTCGGTAAAATAAGTATTTGGTCAATAACAAAAGTTCATCTCAGTACTTTGTTAGATACCCTTTGTTGGCAATGACAAAGGTCAAACGTTTTCTGTAAGTCTTCACAAGGTTTTCACACACTGTTGCTGGTATTTTGGCCCATTCCTCCATGCAGATCTCCTCTAGAGCAGTGATGTTTTGGGGCTGTCGCTGGGCAATATGGACTTTCAACTCCCTCCAAAGATTTTCTATGGGGTTGAGATCTGGAGACTGGCTAGGCCACTTCAGGACCTTGAAATGCTTCTTACGAAGTCACTCCTTCGTTGCCCGGGCAGTGTGTTTGGGATCATTGTCATGCTGAAGGACCCAGCCATGTTTCATCTTCAATGCCCTTGCTGATGGAAGGAGGTTTTCACTCAAAATCTCACGATACATGGCCCCATTCATTCTTTCCTTTACACGGATCAGTCATCCTGGTCCCTTTGCAGAAAAACAGCCCCAAAGTATAATGTTTTCACCCCCATGCTTCACAGTAGGTATGGTGTTCTTTCTCCTCCAAACACGACAAGTTGAGTTTTTACCAAAAAGTTACTATTTTGGTTTCATCTGACCATATGACATTCTCCCAATCCTTTTCTGGATCATCCAAATGCTGTCTAGCAAACTTCAGACGGGCCTGGACATGTACTGGCTTAAGCAGGGGGACACATCTGGCACTGCAGGATTTGAGTCCCTGACGGCATAGTGTGTTACTGATGTAGCCTTTGTTACTTTGGTCCCAGCTCTCTGCAGGTCATTCACTAGGTCCCCCCGTGTGGTTCTGGGATTTTTGCTCACCGTTCTTGTGATCATTTTGACCTCATGGGGTGAGACTTGCGTGGAGCCCCAGATCGAGGGAAATTATCAGTGGTCTTGTATGTCTTCCATTTTCTAATATTTGCTCCCACAGTTGATTTCTTCACACCAAGCTGCTTACCTATTGCAGATTAAGTCTTCCCAGCCTGGTGCAGGTCTACAATTTTGTTTCGGGTGTCCTTTGACAGCTCTTTGGTCTTGGCCATAGTGGAGTTTGGAGTCTGACTGTTTGAGGTTGTGGACAGGTGTCTTTTATACTGATAACTAGTTCAAACAGGTGCCATTAATACAGGTAACGAGTGGAGGACAGAGGAGCCTCTTAAAGAAGAAGTTACAGGTCTGTGAGAGCCAGAAATCTTGCTTGTTTGTAGGTGACCAAATATTTATTTTACCAAGGAATTTACCAATTAATTCATTAAAAATCTTTCAATGTGATTTTCTGGATTTTTTTTTTCTCATTTTGTCTCTCATAGTTGAGGTATACCTATGATGAAAATTGGAGACCTCTCTCATCTTTTAAGTGGGAGAACTTGCACAATTGGTGGCTGACTAAGTACTTTTTTGCCCCACTGTATGTGCAACTGTAGTCACAAGAACATCAACCTGCTTGGAGATGGTCTTATAGCCTTTACCTTTAACATGCTTGTCTATAATTTTCTTTCTAATCTCCTGAGACAACTCTCTCCTTTGCTTCCTCTGGTCCATGTTTAGTGTGGTACACACCATGTCACCAAACAGCACAGTGACTACTTGTCACCCTTTAAATAGGTCGACTGACTGATTACAAGTTTGTAGACACCTGTGATGTTAATCAGAGGACACATCTTGGTTGAACATGTCCCTATGGTCACATTATTTTCATTCTTTTCTCGGGGTACCATCATTTTTGTCCAGGCCTACACAGTGGCTGTAACAGCCTACTACTAAAGGAGCTGCTCAGAGCTTCCACAGCTTCATGTAGGGGGTGAGAGGTGTTGTCCATAATAGACATTAGCTTAGTTAACATCCTTCTCTTCCCCTACTACCTCAATGGAGTCCAAGGGACCAGCCAGGGCATAACTTGCCCTCTTGACCAATCTGTTCAGACGTTTCCTGGCCCTCTCCATGATGTTTTAGCTGTTTTTAGTTCTGTATTTATTATTATAAATATAATTATTAATATTTATGTCAGGTCAGGCACTGGTTTGCTTGCTACCGGATAACCATGAAAACCGGGACTACCCGTCTCATGGGTCGGGCCGTCGGCAACTCAACCGGCAACCCCGCCCTTCCGAGGGTGTGAAGGGTGAAACTGGGCATCCTCGCAGAACTAAAAACAATATCTGTCACAAGTCTGTGGTGGTCCACTCCCAGTTACACGGGGTGAGACTGAACATCCTGGCAGATAAGCACATCTGTCGCAAGGTCTGTGGTGGACTTTTGCCAGTCGGTGCATCGTGACATGCACTACACAAATAGCAGAGATAAACAAACCTATCATCTGGTCAGTCACTGCAACAGATACTGGAGTCAGTTTGTCTTGGCCTGTTCTTGCCACTGATAATACCTCCATCTGCCAAGAATGTGCTGCTAGTCCAGCAAAAGCTAGCGGTACTCAAATATTTTGCAAGCAGTTTCATGAAATGGTCAGTCAGAAAGCAACTCATACCGGCTCGGACATCGCCCAGGTTAACAAGGTCAGGAGTTCCTGGCAGCGGAAGGTGAAGGACAGAGCTGCGTGGAGGAATCTGATCAGACCTAAATGAAACAGTCATTGTCGCCCCCAACAGACTGCTATTATGATGATGAGTTCTGTATTTTTTAAACAAAACAAAAAAAAAAAAATAAAATAAATTCTTTGCTCAATTTCAAATAAAACATAATTTCCATCCATCTTCTTCCGCTTAATCTTTTTTGGGTCGCGGGGGGGCTGGAGCCTATCCCAGCATCTTTGGGCGAGAGGCAGGGTACACCCTGGATAGATCGTCAGTCCATCGCAGGGCCAACACAGAGAGACAGACAACCATTCACTCTCACAGTTATACCTAAGGACAATTTAGAATCCCCAGTTTGATTCCAATTAACCTAACTTGCATGTTTTTGGCATGTGGGAGGAAACCGGAGAAATCCCGGAGTAAACCCACGCAGACACGGGGGGAACACGCAAACTCCACACAGATCACTGTTGGTCAAGGGCTGGGATCGAACCCGGGATCCCCCGGCCAAAGGTGAGTTGCTGTGCTGACGCAGTGCTAACCACTCCGCCACCGCGCTGCCCTACATAATAATTTAATCATAATAATACAGGGGAACACTAAATGTGTTTTTGACTCCAAATAAATAACTCTAAAATTCTGAAATCTACAACTTAAATCCTAAAAATGGAAAGTTTTACAGGAGAACACAAACTAAATTACAAACATTTAAAAAGATTAATATTTACAAAACTAAATCTCACAAAAGTCTGCCTTTACACTATATTTTCAGTATTAAAAAAGTTTCAAACTGTAAGCCCAAAAAGGGACAGAAAATATAATTAATTCCACAGTACAAAATTCTTTTGGAGGTTTTTTTTTATGTCAACAATGTTTTTATCTTTTTAACCTGGTCTGGGTCTGTCTGGGTTATGCTGTCACAGGGAGAGAGGAGGTGGATGTGTGTGGAACTTTTCATGTTCAGTAACACACAGAGCAAATTACTGTTTTGACATATCAGAGGGTCGTGGAAATTACCTTCATAAACAATATCATGCAGCCCAATGGGGATGCTGTCCCAGGAAGATGTGGAGGAGCCGTGGGGACCTTCCATCAACAAACCCCGGGTGGACTCGTACCATCGTAGGCAGCCAGAGTGGTGGTGGTCACAATTTCACAGCAGTGTTTCATTCCGCAGGTTACACCAGGAAGGAAGCGTGGCTGTCCGTCTGTTGTATCCCATGGAGAACATCCAAGGTCCCACGCCATAAAATGTCTGGGCAGCCGCCTATACAGCACTTGAGTTCCGCTTTTTTGTTCAGTTAAAACAAAACAGTATAATTTTTCCCCAAATTATATTAAAAAGCTTCAGAGTCCGAACGGAGGACTCTCGAGGTCTGGATCCGGACAGGAGTCTGCCAGTTGGCGACCCCTGCTCTTGGCCAATCAAGTTGTACAGTTTCTCTCTGGCATGTAGTTTGGGGTTTAACTCCAGATATACTGATTCAAATTTGATGAAACTTCAGACTCACAATCACAACAGTGTTCTTCAGCAAACCAGCAAATTAAGATAAGATAAGATAAGCCTTTATTAGTCCCACAACAGGGAAATTCCAGGATTGCAACAGCACAGGGATAGCAACACTCAGAGCAACAATCAGAAGGCAAGAAAAAAAACAAGCAAGCAAGAGCAGCTAATATACATATGTACATATTACTATAAAATATATATATACACACACACACAGACACACAGTGCAGAGCATTGTAGCTGGATGGAATAAATATATGAATATATGAACACACAGTGCAGAGCATTGTAGCTAGATGGAATAAATATGTAAATATATAAACACCCACAGTACGGAGCAATGTAGCTAGATGGAATAATATGTAGATATATAAAAACACAGTGCGGAGCATTGTAGCTAGATGGAATAAATATATAGATATATAAATATAAACACACCCAGTGCTGAGCATTGTAGCTAGATGGAATAAATATGTAAATATATAAACACACACAGTGCAGAGCATTGTTGCTAGGTGGGATGAAACAGCATAACCGTCTATTTAGTTATCCTACATGGTATGATTATGTGCCCATACATATTCTCACCCTCCATAGCGACCGGTATGTTCCTAGTTGTATGCCGGAGAGGACCATTGTGTAAGTCTATTGCATCTTTTGCATTCAAAAAAACTATTAGTTTGTTACGTCTTTTTGCTATCTCTGCGAGCAGCCCTGCTTAGGTTGTACAGTCTGACAGCCGTTGGTAGGAAGGACCTACGAAACCTCTCGGTTGTGCACCTGGGATGATGTAGTCTGCTGCTAAATGAGCTCCTCAGTGCATCCAGTATGTCCTGCATAGGGTGGAACTCGGACTCCAGCAGAGATGACAGTTTAGCCACCGTCCTTCTCTCTCCTATCTCCTCCATCGGATCAAGGCGCTGCCCCAGGACAGAGCTAGCTTTCTTAATCAGTTTGTTCAGTCTCTTCCTATCGGCTGCAGTAATGCCACTGCCCCAGCAGACCACTCCAAAAGTGATGGCTGATGCCACCACCGTGTCATAAATTCCATGCAATTCTGTTAATGTTCAAAGAATCATGTTTATGAAATGTCTGTCAGCCATTTTGTCCTGTCAGTCAAACATTTTTTTTTAGCGTTTTGAGGGGTTAAGATACTCACCTGTCGTGCAGGAGCCCCGGGTTCAAATCCTTCTGGTAACATGCCATTTTTCTAAAGTGCAACATACCTCTTCTGTGTGTATGAAAACAATATATAGTGCATACTGCTGGGAATCCTTTCAATTGAACATTTATCATTTGAGAAAAAGTGAAAACTAAAGGGATAAGGACCTGTACTTATATAGTGCTTTTTCTAGTCTCAAAGACTTCGCTAGTACTAACCCTCTATTCTAAGGGCCTATCAGAGACAGATACTGTACCTAGAGACAATTTAGAATGACCAATTAACCTAACATGCACGTCTTTGGATTGTGGGAGGAAACCAGAGCTCCCGGAGTAAACCCACACAGCATAGGGAGAACATGCAAACTCCACACAGAAAGGTTTCTACCCCTGCCAGCCTGGGGATTCAAACCTGGAACCTTCTAGCTGTTAGGCAACAGTGCTAACCACTGTACCGTAGTTATGGTGAGTGCTTGGGAAGCAGGAGGTCCCGAGTTTAAATCTTGCCTGGGATGTCTTGTTCTTCTAAACTACAACTGAAGTACAGCATGGCCCTTCTGTATATTTTAAATCAGCACTATGTTAGATTTTCACCTCAAGATAATGTTTGCAAAATTATATTGATGGTACACCAAGATTTGACCAAGTGAATATCACTTTATCCATAGCCTGAGTGGGACCACATTGCCTTCAACAGCTCTTTTTTTGGTGTTATTACTGGGGGGACAGCAGATGTGGCCTCAGTCTGTGGCCTTGGTCCCAGCAGCAAATCACAGGGCACAAATTTCACCACCAACAGCAAAAAGCCTTGTGGCTGGCTGTTGGGACTGGGGTCATGGTTGCCGTGGTTGTGGCCTTTTTGGTGTACATAGTGCTGCTTTAAAAACTAATGTGTACTAGACCTTAGGTTTTAAATGCTGTTGCTAAGCAATACAAGACCTTGAAGTCCACACCTGCATGGAACTCGATGATTGCCACTTGCGGCTATTTTTCTTATTATTATTGTTTTTATATTTGTCAGCTGCTGGTGTCAGTACCTTACAAAGCCCCTCCTGACTCCCCGTTGTCACACATATGTCCATCTGGCCGTTCTCTGGGCTATAGCTGGTGGTTGGAGGGTTGTGGAGGTTCTTCTGCAGATTTTTCATCCAACTCACCAACTCGGGTATTCTACACAGGGATAGTATCAATTAAAGTTTTTTGTGATCTTAAGGTAGATCTTTCAGAAAAAAAGAAAATGTAAGTAATAACTGATCTATTCTAGATAAGACTCATATTCTGAGAAATATTCCAAAGAAATGATTTTTTATCTCTCACCCATTAGAGGCAGAGTACTGCAAAGCTCTCTTCATCACCGTCTCATCAAAAGTAAAACTCTGTCCGCTCTTTACTTGGATGGATGCGGACAGGAAGGGAAAGGTGTTTGTGTTGGGAGCCCCGCCGGCCAAAGAAATCAGAGACGGAGGTGACCTCTGCTGTAACTCAGCTTTATACAACAACACAAGGAGTACACAGTGAGATTTCTATTCAAGTATTATACTAATAATGAACTTCACCTGCAGTTAAGAGTGCATTATCAGGCTGGATCACTCAGGCTACTCAGTGGTGTACACTTACACTGAAGGGTGTACTCACTTTTGCTGCCAGCAGTTTAGACATTAATGGCTGTGTGTTGAGTTATTTTGAGGGGACAGCAAATTTACACTGTTATACAAGCTGTATGCTGACTACTTTACATTGTATCAAAGTGTCATATCTTCAGTGTTGTCCCATGAAAAGATATAATAAAATATTTACAAAAATGTGAGGCGTGTACTTACTTTTGTGAGATACTGTATATGGTGCATAAAAACTGAAAGCAGCTTCTCCATGTTTGGTTTTAACTCTGGGAACAGACAGCAAACCTGTTCCAGATGACCTGAGCTGCCTGGAAGGTTAATCATGAATAGAAGAAGAATAGAAAAATATTGACTCGGTAGGAATATTCATTCCAATTTGAGCCACTACCTTAGGGTAACTATTTCACAGTCATCATGGGCAACAATGGGTTGTCCAATGCCCCATAATTATAGAGGACTGGATGATCCTCAAAGTGCTTCTCAAATCTGACCTTAAAAACATCCACACTCGGGGCATTCACCACGTCCTCTGGTAGATTATTCCACCATGAAACCATTCTATTGCTAAAGAAAAACAACATACGGTTCAACCTAACACTGTTCTTTTGAAGCCGCAAATTATGACCTCGGGTCTTTGTATCTGTCAGTAGGTCTGGTAGACATAGATCTGCATCATATTTCTTATCAGGGATGGCAACAGGAAATTCTGATTTCAGTTGAAATCTAATTTGGTCGATTGACTTATGGGGGGGCCGGGGAGTGCAGCCCCCCTGAAGCTGGGAGGTTTTCAGTAAAACAGAAGTAATTTAGACTGAAAAAAATGATAAAAAAAAAATTAAATACTTGACTTAGATAAATCATTAAATTTAATGAAAAGTTAACTTACTTTTTCTTCAATGTTGTCTCACTGTCTTTAGTCCAACATATTTAACAGTTCTATAAGAATTTATTACACTATTTACACTGGTCACCAAGTCACTTCTAATGTGAAACTTTCTTCCTTTTTGCAGCAAGCTGTGTCAGTCTCTGAACTTTGAACTTCATCTCCTTTTCTGGTTTCTTCAGAAACTGTCCGAGTGTTTCTGTTACCACGTCGAACTTTGAGCCAATTTTCACCTTTACCGTCACTTTTCTCTCAAGCCAATTCCATCGGAACTTATTTTTGACACTTTTGTCTATTTCTAGCACTGATGACTCCTGATCCTTCGATAAAAATCTCATAATTCCGCTGAAAACAATACCGAAAGCTCAGAATTCTAACACGAACCAGGGATGTGATTTGGGGTTGGGGAAATTATCTAAAAATTCAGCAGGGGGTCTGGGGGACATAGTCCCCCAGCGGGGTCCGGGGCAGAGCCCCGGTGGGGGGGCAAGGGGGGCGAAGCCCCCTGAAGCTCCTGGGTTTTTATGATTTTTAAGTACCAGAGCTGTGCTTAAATGACATAAAACACACAGCTGAATGCCACTTATTACTGTATAATATTGACTTATGTTCCAAGAAGATAGCATTCCTAAAATATTCCAACAAGCATTATCCATCACATGCTTTAACACTTGATCAAATCAAAATCAGTTAATTTTATCTATTCCATAATAGAAATAAAATTCCAACATACCGTTACTTTTTATAATTTCAGCATTCATTTCAGATCACCAGTTTCAATCTCCATTGAGACTTGAGCAGTTCATTTTGCACAATCACTGATGTAGCCAAGTCTTAGAAATATTCAAAAGTTATGAGTCAATGTCCACTATGCACCGTCAATTTCAAATTTTCAAATTTTCAAACTGTTTGGAATCATAAAAGGGGATGGTTAACTTTTATTACCGTTTCCTCCCCCGCACAGCCCAGCTCATACAGCCGTTGTACGCCGCCAGTAACAGAGAGTTAATGGCTCTCCACCTGGCCATACGCCACTTCCGGTCCTGCCTGAAAGAGCGCACCTTCACTGCGTTCGTGGACCACAAGCCGCTAATGTACTTAACGTACTTTATCTTCCTGGAGGATAAAATAAAGCGGAATTCGGCAAATTAGCAGAAAATCACATCCCTGAGAACACGCCGCCATGAATTTTTGAAAAAGCATACAACGAGCCATTTGATTGGTCCAATCGTTTGCAACTATCCAATCGCAGGGCTGTCAAGCTACTGCAATACAGTAGTAACTTGAACACAACACATCCGGGTTATCGCAGGAGACGACTTCCGGGGAAGCGCCGAGCGCTTATGTAATCATGTTGATTTTCGCTAAAATCGGTAACAATAAGGTACCTTACCCCCCCTAAAATTTTCTCAACGGATTTAGACGATTCACAGAAATGATCAGTTTGAAAATAAATCGGCGGAAATCCGCGGATCGGCGGAAAATTGCCATCCCTGCTTATGGATGTACTTAAAGGTATTGATTAGGTCTCCTCGTAAACACCTATACACTAGCGTAGGAATATTGAGGTGCCTCAGGCACTCTTCATACGACAGGTTGCTTAACCCAGGCACTCGTTTGGTGGCACTCCTCTGCACTTGTTCAATCACGTCTGCAAGCTTCCACAAGTGGGGTGACCATACAGGGACTACATATTCAACATGAGGCCGTATCATTGTCTTATATAGGAGCCTGAAGACTTCATTATCTATGCATTCAAAGCTTCTTCACATGACACCTGTTATCTGGGTGGCTTTCTTTACCATTGTCTGTATGTGCTTTTCAAAGGACAGCTCTTTATCTACAATCACTCCAAGGTCCCGTTCATGGTCTGTGAATTGGAGGGGAACACTTTTTCCCTGATCAGTAATTTCATATATAAATTCTGGATGACCTACCCCTGTTCGTATCACTGTGCATTTGTCAGGATGAAAGCACAATTGCCACTTCACAGCTCATTCCTGGAGACTCAGTAAATCCTGCTGTAGGCTCTTACAGTCTGTTGGTGATCTTATGGGCATGTAGATTTTTGTATCATCAGCAAAAAGCTTCAGGTTAGCCCCAAAAACTTCAGGCAAATCGCTAACAAATAATGTGAACAACACCAGCCCAAGGACACTGTCCTGTGGATCACCACTTGTGACGTCAATCCACTGTGACGGATCCATTCACACAAACCCTCTGCTGTCGTCCTGTGAGGAAGGAATTAATCCATTTTAATAGCTTGCCAGAGATACCATAGCTCTCTACTTTTTGTAAAAGACGGCTGATGGGTATTGAATCAAAGGCCTTTTTAAAATCAAGATAAATAGCATCCACTGGTATGCCAAGATCCAACCATTCTGTCCACTGTTCAACGCATTCTCGCATCTGTGTAACTGTGGAGCACACTGGCAGGAAACCGTGCTGATGCGTAGAAAAGAAATTATTTTTCTTCATATGTTTGGCCATTTCATCACAAATAATACCCTCCAATATTTTACAGACTACTGCTGTAAGGCAAATTGGTCTATAATTACTAGGGAGATTTTTAGTCCCTTTCTTAAATATTGGTGTAATATATCCTTTTTTCCAAATTTCTGGGAGTTTACCTTCACTTATAGATTTTTCAAATATTATGTACAGTGGAGACCTAATGACATCTGCCAATTCTGTAAGGATTCTTGGGTGAATACTGTCAGGTCCCATTGATTTATTAGGATTCTGTCAAGAACCGAGCCGGCTTGGTTTCCCCTGGCTCGGTCCTGGCCGCTCTATGGGTACGTGCCACATTGTATGTATGTTAGTATGCATTTCTGTGTGCTTTGCAATGCCCATAGCCACTGCCTTCTGGCCGACAGCAGGGAGGCAGCCTCTTGGGCTCACGCTAGTGAAGTCAAGGACGGTTTCCCTCGGGGCTTATTCGGACTACTGGACTGCTCCAGCTCTGTGAGTAAATTACTGCGCGTGTTTTTCCCCGGTGTTTCTCCCCTGCAGACTGTTGAGCGTCCAGAAGGACTCCTTTAGCTTCAGAGGAAATATGATCTGTAACTGTTTGTCTAAGTGTTGTATAAATAAATGTGTGTGGTGCTAACCTGCATGTAAATCCTCATCATTTCCCCCCTCGCCGTGCGCATTGGAAAAGCACACGGGAGGGTTCATGACAGAATGACACAGCCATTTAAAAGGATTTAGCGGGCTACACCCACACATACCTTTGCCATTTAATAATCTTTTACTCACCAGTCTGTGAGTTATGTTGGACTTAATGGGGACACGCAGTTATCCTCTGAGTCTAGGATGGGAGTGCTGCCAAGCGCTCATGGAGATAGACGGGCTCATCGCCTCGGCACGCACGTATTCCACCCCGGAGGATATACTGTGGTATGTGGACTTGGCGGATGCAGCAGCTCAGCGGTGCCTCCAGAGGGAGCTGAGAGGTTGATTCATTTAGCAGTGCTGCGGTGAGAGTTCGGCGGAGGGGTGAGGAAGTCCCCCAAGAGGACCGGGCTCGCGCCAAAGGGCAGGCGCTCCCGGAGTTCCGTTGATCCTGCTCCACACCTGAGTTCAGCACCAGCTCCTGCTTCGACCCGACCAGCTCCAGCCCCCAGCAGACGGCGTCGTCCAACGGCAAAACGCCGGGAGAAGCTCTCCTCGTCGGCAGCAGCTGCCGCCTTTCCAACTGCCGTGAGGTCCGCTGTGCTCTCCCCGGCAACGCCCACCCCCGTTGCCATGGAGACGGCTTCTCTTCCACCTGTTGAAGAGGACCGAATCACCGTGGACACAGGGAGGGATGACCGCCTGCCAGCTGCAGCAGTGAACAGCAAAGACCAGGATGACAGGCAAGTGTCTTTTCATTCAATCCATTTTGATAATAATAAGCCTTGTCTGTCTCCCGGGGGAGGGGCCCAGTTACAGCAGTCCGCTGGGCTCCCTCTATCAGCTGCAGCTAATAACCCTTCTCCTACCCTCTCTCTGTCTCCTCCTTTAATTCCTGAGTGCCTGCCGGTCCAAGAACCGAGCCGCCAGCTGGTGGAGAAACTGGTGGTTTCAGATGATTCCTTCCCAGAGCCAGCACGGAGGTCTCCCTGCGGCCACGCCGGTGGACGAAGAGTGGTCAGCTATGCTCGCCGCGCTCAACCACCGGGTCAAAGAGGAGCGCCGTGAGAGGGAGGTCCGAGGACGCGCTTCCCTGGCTGTGAGGATTTTACCTCCTATGCCTACTCAACCCCCGCATTCACCATCAGACGAGGAGTGGGCGAACCTGCTCGCCGCAGTCAACAGCCGGGTCGAGGAGAAGCATCAGAGGACCAGGACTGCTAACACCATCTCGCCTGCCGCGGATGCATCCACAGCGGACTGGGAGCCTGAGCTGGACCTCCTTGAGGCTGGGCCAGAGTATTCATCGCCAGGATCGACGGAGCCCTAGACAGCGGTGGAGCTCAAGCTCAGGCAAGTACTCTCTCTGGTTTTTCTGATCGCAGTGTTAGAGAGATCTTGTCTGGCTGGAGGTGAGGAGAGTCAGGCGCAGCGCACAGCTGCGTCTGAGCTTCCCTTGCTGGGCTCCACCGCTGCCAGCGACCCTAACCATCTTTCTTCTCCTGCTTCCCCTGAGCTTTCATCTAGGGTCGCCAGAGAGGGTGTGTCACCGCCGGAGGTCAATGAGGGTCTGGCTCTCCCTGCAGAAGCCCGTCCGGAGCCTGCTCCCCTCCTACCTGAGGCTGTCATGTGGATCCATCCGCAGGCCGAATCTCCGTCGGCACGGCAGACTGGTTTCGGACCATTGTGAGGGGCTGCGCCCCCGGGGCAGCCCGATGTGGGTGCTGCGCTCCTGCCCAGACCCATCATGGACACCACGCTCCAGGTCAGGGTTCACCGTGGGTGCAGCTTTGGCCCAATCGGGGTCCACCGTGGGTGCGGCAGAGCCTCAGCCGGAGGTCACCATGGGTGCTGCAGAACCTCAGCCGGAGGTCACTGCGGGTGCTGCAGAGCCTCAAGCAGGAGATCACCGCGGGTGCTGCAAGGCTCCTGCTGGAGTCCATCGCGGGTGCAGTGGAGCCGGCCCGGTCGGGGTCCATCGCGGGTGCAGCGGAGCCGGCCCTGTCGGGGCCCATGGCGGGTGCAGCTGTGTCCCAAGCTGGGACCACCGAGGGTGCTGTGGACCTGCCGGAGGACGCCGTGGCCCCCTTCTTCGCCCTGTCCATCGCTGGGGAGGTTCTCGCTCTCCGGTCCGGTCACCCACCATTGAGCCTTCCGGTGGGCAGGCCACCTCCTGCTTCACCCCTTCGGTCCTGGTGGCTGAATAACACTGGCTGGCCAGTGGAAGGATTGACTTCCCGGGTCTGGTGGCCCATGTTTTCCGGCAGGCCACCAGATTCCATCCACCGGACCTTCTGCTGGGCCTGGGACTCTGGGTGGCCTCCTGAGCCCCAACACCCGTGGACTTGGGGGGTGTTGATTGAGGTCCCTGGGCGGGGTGTGTGTTCCCACCTTTCCTGTTCCCCCTACCTCCCACCCAAGTTTGTGTTGTTTGTTCCTGTTGGGGAGGGGGGTGTTGGGATGTCTCTTTGGGTGTCTGGGAATCCACCCCTTAAAGGGGGGGCCCTGTCAGGAATCAAGCCGGCTTGGTTTCCCCTGGCTCGGTCCTGGCCACTCTATGGGTACATGCCACATTGTATGCATGTTAGTATGTATTTCTGTGTGCTTTGCCGTGCCCATAGCCACTGCCTTCTGGCCGGTAGCGGGGAGGCAGCATCTTGGGCTCACGCTGGAGTGAGCGCTGTCTAACTGTCTGCCGGTTGGACCACGCCCCCTCTCTATCGCTGCCAGCTGTTCCCACTCCCGTATGCCATCTTCCCGCGTCTTGCCCAGGTGTACCCAATTTGTGGAACCAGCAATACGTGTTCTTAAGGAGCCTGCCTCCAGTCATGCATTGCTGGGTCACTGAGCTTCATCGGAGCATTTCTCTGCTAGTGAAGTCAAGGACAGTTTCCCCTCGGGGCTTATTCGGACTACTGGACTGCTCCAGCTCCGAGAGTAAATTACTGCGCGTGTTTTTCCCCCGGTGTTTCTCCCCTGCAGACTGTTGAGCGTCCAGAAGGACTCCTTTAGCTTCCGAGGAAACATGATCTGTAACTGTTTGTCTAAGTGTTGTATAAATAAATGTGTGTGGTGCTAACCTGCACGTAAATCCTCATTATTTTCCCCCTCGCCGTGCATGTTGGAAAAGCACACGGGAGGGTTCATGACAGAATCAAACTCTTTAATCTGTTATTAATCAAGAACCGGAAGATCTGAGATATATTTTGGCCCTAACCCATTCAAAGCTTTATAAACCAGCAGCAGTAATTTAAAATCAACTCTTTGACGGACAGGAAGCCAGTGAAGCAATCTTTGAACTGGAGTGATATGATCCATTTCTCTGGTCTTGGTGAGGACTCAAGCTGCAATGTTCTGAATCAGCTGCAACTGACAATAATTAATGAGTATAATCCAGAGAATTTTTATTTAAAATGATTCCAGTTGTGATCCTATTTGAAATAAACAGATGAATATAAAACTATTAAAAAAAAACTCTGCTCTAACCAGATTTCTTCAATTGTGTCATAGACTATCTGATGACCAAGGTCTGCGAGCGGGTCCCTGGCATGCAGTTTGACAACTACCATCTGGCTGACCTTGAAAATGCTGATGATACCATCCTGTTCAGCCCATCCTACAGTCAGCTGAGAGATGCTCTAGTTGTCTACTACAAAGAGGCAGCGAAGCTGGGCCTTCAGGTAAGCTGGATGAAGACTAAACTAATGCATGTCGGCGACGGTTTGGCTCTACCCCGTTACAGCTCGGGAACGATGCTGTCAAGTTTGTCAGTTCCTTTGTGTATCTGGGCTCCACAGCGACCATCAATGGGGACATGAACCAGAGATCAACAGCAGACGTGGCCTCGCTGCATCAGCCCTGCAGGCACTATGGAAACCTCTCTGGTGTCATTGTTCAATCTCCCGAAAGACGAAGCTCTGCATATACAATGCGTCAACCCTCTCCATCCTACTCTATGGGTCAGAGACATGGCCACTGACTAAGACTCTGGCCTCGAGAGTGGATGGGTTTGATAGTCGCGCCCTAAGAACCATCGAGAACATCAGGTGGTCTCAGCGCACTTCTAATGACGCGCTCTGAGCCCGCACACATCAGCCTGCAGCATCTCACCTTATTACACAGCGGTGCATCCGCTGGTTTGGCCATGTCCTCTGCCTCCCACCAGAACACCCAACAAAAGCCATCCTCATATTCGACCCCAGGGCCTCAGGGTGGAAAAGACCTCGGGGCAAGCCACGCACCAGATGGTTTGATGTGGTGGAGAGAGACCTCCGACAGCTCGGAATTGCTCTTGACGACGCAGAAGAGCTGGCCCAAAACCAGCAATGTTGGCACGCACTAGTTATCCTGATTGGCTCTACGTATGATGATGGCCACCCAGCCCTCACCCCACAGGAGTATTAAGTAAGTAAGTATCCAAAGGAGGTGTTGTGAAATGGATCCTGACAATTTCCCACCACTACACCCCAACTAACAGTACTCAAAGAGTTTTCACCTTGTTACCTAACACCTGTTGGAGCCTTATCATGTAAATATTTAAAAATCAACTCTGAATTACAAATTCTTACAAAGTTAACAAAAAAAATGTGTGACAAGCATGCTCAATTGACCTCTGCTGGTAAATATGTTATCCTCTATAATGGCATGTGTATGTCTCTTTGCCAAGCTTGCTTTCTCCAAGTAATATAAATAAAACAGACACTTACTCAGCATTCTTATTGGGGATGGCTTCCTGGCTGCACTTACAGCTGTTAGAAAGCGTGCGTAATTCATGATCTCTGCCGAATTAGAGAGCAGCAAATCTTATTTTCTGATCACTTCAGTCATCTGGCTTATACCTGTTTAAAAAAAAACATAGGGGAAATGTCAGCTCTCATTCTTTGAAATCTATTTTACTTTTTACTCAAAATTTATGGAAGCATTTACTAAAGATGATCAACAAATAACTTATGAGGAAAAAATATTAATCATGAGAACATAAAGGCTACTGATGACACACCAATTCTATTAATATTTGTATCAATAACAATATTAGTATTGTAATGTTGCGGCTGTGATAAGGGGCAGGGGAATTCTCCCAGCATGCTTTGCACCGCAGGATGTTCAAAGACTGTTACTGCTCTTGTGTTCTGAGCGTTATTCTTGTACCATTATAATTGTGTTCTAAGTCTAGTTGTGATCATGTTGTTTTCCCTGCGTGTGAGAGTGAGGTGAGTGTGTGTGTGAATGACCTCCCCTCTGTTCTGCATAATTTGTCAGTGAAGAATAAATGCCTGTTACATTTCAAATCCTCTCTCATTAATGTGTGAACCCTTGAAACGTCACACTGGTGTCAGGGGTGGGATATTTGAGAGACGGAAGCAAGGATCAAGGCAGAGATTCGACAACTTGAACAGCTCATTGCCCAGATGGAGATGGGCAGCAGTAGGGATGCCAGTTCCCAGAGCTGCTTGCCGCAAAGAATGGGGAAGCGGGCTGGATGAAGTAAGCGCATCCCGTGTCCCACCTTTTTCAAGGCAGGATGGGGAGCGCCAGCAGGGAAACTACGAGGCCAGCGATCCCACTGCAGCCAAGAGCAGTGATCAGCACGGAGGCGACCGTCCCAACCCCAGCGCCACCCACCTGCCAACCGGCCAAGCTTGCCCGCTTTGGTGGCAAAACCTTACTAGACTACTTCATCCAGGTTGTACTGGCCGCCACACTCAACAGCTGGACACCTGAAGAGACAGCTGTGCAGGTCGCACTGGCTCTGGAGGGCGGAGCCTCTGCACGCTGTCCAATCTCCGGCATGAGGAATGTCACAGCTGGCCAGCACTACAGGGGGCACTTTGGAGGTGGTTCAGGACAACGACCCACGCTGACCACGCCTGGGAACAGCTGACCAGCTGCCGTTGATGCGACCAAGAGAGCCTGGAGGCCTATGCAGCAGATGTCCGGCTGCTGACACAGCGTGGCTACTCAGACTTTGAGCCAGAGGCAGTGAAGAAGCTCACCCTGCAGAGTTTCATCTAAGGGCTCTGCCCGGTCCAGGTCCAAGAACACGTCTGGATTCACGCCACGAGCAGCTGGGAGACAGCCGTGGCAGAAGCGGAGCAGGTGGAGCTAATGCTGGAGTGCATGGTTGACTTTTCATCACCAAGGCAAAGAGCTTTTCAGGCCACAGCTGAGAACGAGGACGAGGAGGAGCTGCGCCAGACCACAGCTGCACAGCCGGCGAGAGTATGATGGCAGCGCAAGGAGGGATGCTTCCGCTGCGGGGAGCCTGGCCACATCACGCGCCACTGCCCTGCACCTACCCCGCGACAACTAGCCCCCTCACCAGCTTTAAACTAGAGCGAGGTGGCACAGACGGGGATCTGCCGCCTCTCACAGACATTTCCCCAACAAACTCTCACCACGTCTGGGCTGACATGTACATACGCCAGGGCTGTACCTGCAGTGCAGCCTGGACACCACTCCAGTCTGGGCCCTGATTGACTCCAGTTCCACCATCTCCCTAGTCTGACCCAGGGCGCTGCCCGGGACAGATGAACTCAGACTGCAGGGGTGGGAACCCACCAGGAGCAGTGTCATCACAGCCACCAGTGAACCGCGCCAGATTGGGACGGCGACGAGTCCTTGTTGTGGGAGTGGCCGGTCAGAACACAAACCACCCGTTCTGGCTGACTGACATCCAAGACCCCTGCATCATCAGACTGGATCTGCTTGCAGCATGGGCTGCAAAGATTGGCACTGCCAGCTCTTCTCTCCTGCTGGGGGCTGAGACCATCATGCTCTGCGGCAACAGCCAGACGGGGAACCAGGGGACCCATGCATTCAAGGGGCTGTCAGCATAGGCCGAGCTGAGGGGATCGCTGCTAGAGCTGACCGCTGCAGCACCACCAGCACAAGTGGAGGGATCGTCATCGCCGCTAGAGACAGCAACGGGGGGCCGCCAGCAAAACGAATCACCACATCATCAGAAACCCAGCAGGCAGCTGAGGAGCTGTTCCAGCGGAGCTGCAGGGGGTTAGAGCTGGGGCAGAGACGCCAGCTGTGGGAGCTGCGGGACTGCTACATCAGTTTCTTCGCCGCCAGGGATGAAGAGTACACCTGACCCAGCTTGGTGCAGCACAAGATTGACACCGGTGAGATGAGGCTGATCCAGCTCCGGCCCCACCATCTGCCTTTTTGAAGGCGGGCGGCAGCAGAGCAAAAGATTCAGGAGATGCTGGAGGTGGATGTCACTGAACCCTCCAGCAGCCCCTGGGTGGCGCCGGTGGTTCTGGTCAAGAAGAAGGACGGCTCATGGTGGTAATCTGGATTACATTGCCGGTTCCAGCTGGTTCAGCTCGCTCAACCTCCGCAGTGGCTACTGGCAAGTGAACCTGTCACCAGAGGCTTGCCAGAAAACAGTCTTCTCCATTGGGCAGGTACTGTGGCTGTTCAAGGTGATGCCTTTTGGACTTTGCAATGCCCCGGCCACCTTTGAAAGCCTGATGGAGCGAATGCTGGCTCACGTCCCCTGGAGCTGCTGCATTGTTTATCTCGATGACCTACTGGTTCACGCAGCTGCTTTTGGTGGCGTCCTGTCCAACCTCCGGGAGGTGTTGGATGCCATCCGCTGGGCCAGGCTGCGGCTCCACCCTCGGCAATGCCACCTGTTTCGGCAAGAAACCACCTTCCTGGGCCACGTTGTCAGCGCTGTTGGAGTTGCCACTGACCAAGAGAAGGTGGCAGCGGTGAGAAACGGGCCAGTCCCGCAGAATGTAGGAGAGCTGTGGAGGTTCCTCGGACTGGCCTCCTATTATAGGAGGCTTGTGAAGGATTTCACCACCATCGCCAGCCCGCTGCATCAGCTGACACAGAAGGGCCGCATGCTCGAGTGGAGTGAGGACTGTGCTGCTGCTTCTTCCCAGCTCCGCTCGACATTCATTGGAGCCCCTGTGCTGCAGTACCCTGACCTGAACTGCCCCTTCATTGTGGACACAGACGCCAGCAACCAGGGCATCAGGGCGGTGCTATCCCAGGAGGAAGAAGAAGCAAGAAGGAAGAGCAGGCAGTTGCTCTTTTCAGTGGCACTCTCAGCAGAGCTGAAAGGAATTATTGCATCACCCGCCAAGAGCTGCTGATAGTCATCCAAGGGCTTTGCCATTTCTACCCATACATTTGCACGGGGGGGGGGGGCAGCTTGGGTTGGACCATGCTTCCCTGATCTGGCTACTGAACTTTAAAGAGCCGGATGGACAGTTAGCAAGATGGCTGGAGGCACTGCGGGATTATGATTTTCAGATTATGCATCGAGCAGGCCGCCTCGATGCCAACACTGACATGCTGTCCCAGCACCCCTGTGCTGTGGAGGCCTATTGGCAGTGCCAGTGGGCAGAGGATTGTGACCCAGCACTCTCACTGGCTGCTGCTCTCCAGACCGCTGCGGGCGGTTATAGCACAGTGGTTCACAGCGCGTCCTCAGATCATCAGCCAGCTCTCCCCAGCAATGATGTCACAGAGGCCCTCGACATGCAGCAGCTTCGGATCGAGCAGGATGAAGATCCTGTAGCCTCCCGGGTCCGACAGTGGCTGGACACGGACCAATGGCCCGCATGGGAGGCTGAATCGGTGCTGGACCCAGAGACCAATGCCCTACATTCCCAGTGGGCCAACCTCTGCTGTTGTGAGGGTGTTGTCTACTGGCGGTGTCAGTCTCCAGCTGGGCAGCATCACGTCTGGCAGCTGCTGGTCCCCTGACAGCTTTGCCCCAAGGTGCTCCAGTTGGTCCATGGGTTGGTGGGGGTGGGCCACTTCAGGGTGACTAAGACCCTGCAGCCTCTTTGGGCCCGGTTCTACTGGCCGGGGTGTCATCAGGACCTGGACCTCCATGTCCACCGCTGTGACACTTGCATGGCTCAGAAAGGGCCAACTCAACAATTCCACGCCCCCTGGCAGCAGTACCGGGTAAGGGCACCCATAGAGCGTGTAGAAGTGGACATTCTGGGCCCTTTTCCAACCACAGGTCGGGAGAACCGTTACATTGTAGTGGCAGTGGATTACTTCACCAAGTGGCCAGAGGCGGATGCGGTCCCTAATCAGAGCACCACCACCACAGCATGAAAGCTGCTGGTTGTTGTCGGTTCGGTGTGCCAGAGGAGCTGCACAGTGACTAGGGACAGAACTTGGACGCAGAGATCTGCAGGCAGCTGGGGGACCACCCCGCTGCACCCACGGCCTGGTCGAACGTTTTAACCGGACCTTGACCACCCAGTTCGCCATCCTAGTGGACCAGTGACAGCGAGACTGGGATCTGCACCTGCCCCTGGTTCTGTGGGCATACCAGACAGCAGTTCAGGAATCCCCCCGGTGCACCCCTGCAGCAATGATTGTTTGTGCACGAGCTGCGCACCCGGTGGACTTTGGTGTTCAGCCCTCCCCTGGAGCCAAAGGTGGAGGGCAAAACCGGAGTTGGATTATTTGTTTTGCGCGGAGAGCGTCTTCACATGGTACACGAACTGGCTTGGGAGGCTCTGGTAGCGGCAGGGAGTCGACAGAAGCGAAACGGTATGAATCCCACAGCCAAGGGAGGGACTTTGCACCCCGGGGATCAAGTCTGGGTTTTCTGCCTGGAGCGGAAAAAAGGAGCTGTCACCAATGCTCGGCGAGCCACTGGCTTGGGAACCATGCATGGTCCTACAGAGACTGTCGGCTGTAGCGTACAGGGTGAGGCTGCAGAAGAGGAAGCCGGGTAGTGGTGCTTCACCGCGACCGCCTTGCCTCGTACCAGTCATCTGCCCAGTGGTTGGCCGAGCCAGAGGCCCCATCCCGACCAGGGACCCAGGCCGAGGCTCGGATGGACACTAACGAGCCTGTGCATGCTAGCCACCAACAATGGTGGCCGCCCTGGACGGGTTCATGTTGGACTTTTGAGTTGGACTTATTGTTCTGGGGACAGAAACCAGTCTGGGAAGCGGGGGGCAGTGTAACGTCGGGGCTGTGATAAGGGTCGGGGGAATTCTCCCCGCATGCTTTGCGCCACGGGGGATTCAAAGACTGTTATAATTCTTGTGTTCTGAGCGTTATAGTTGTACCGTTATAATTGTGTTTTAAGTCTGGTTGTGATCGCGTTGTTTTTCCCTGCGTGTGAGAGATTACATGTCTGTGTCACCCTGAGTGAGGTGAGTGTGTGTGAATGACCTCCCATCTGTTCTGTGTAATTTCTCAGTGAAGAATAAATGCCTTACATTCCAAATCCTCTCTCATTATTGTGTGAACCCTTGAAACGTCACAGAATGTAGCAATTGTTCAGATCAAACTTGTCCATAATAACAAACATGTTGTTTTTTTTTAAATGCAAACAGAAAAGGCTCACTGAGATTTAAAAAAAAAAAAAAAAAAGTACGTGGCGGTAATGCACCTATAAGCTGGTTGCCCACTGCCAATCAAATCTAAAAGACGAAGAAGAAAAGTACCCTGGCAGAGACAGGAAGCAGCCAGGTTAGCCATGTATGGCCACACATCTATACATAAAATTTAACTCATTTCTGAATTTGACTAATTTGCAAGTTAATTTACACAATCAAATGATACATAAATACAGTCTTAAAATTTATTTCAAACTACACCAATTAGGACCAGGGTAGGTTTAACAACTAGATCCTTGTGTTTCAGTCATCAAACCATTAGAAAACAATAATTTCAGCGTACCAAGAATAATTGTAAAATTAGAATTTTATAATTGCGACCCGAAAAGGCTTAAGCGGAAGAAGATGGACGGATGGAGTTCAGGATCCATCCGCCCATCTTATAGGACTTATCCTGGGGGTCCGGGTTGCAGGGGGAACAGACTAAAGCAAAGAAGCCCAGACTGCTACCTCCGCTCCATGACACGTACATGTCGCACAATCCGCGTCGATTGTCCGACAGGTCCCACCAGAGAGATATGGGGATAGTATCTCATAATTAAAAATGGTAAATGGCATTCACTTATATAGCGCTTTTATTCTCATCTCTTGATGACCAAAGCGCTTTACAGATCCTGCAATCCACCCATTCACACACTGATGGTGGCATGCTGCCTAACATGGCGCTTCCAGACCCACCAGGAGCAATTGGGGTAAAGTGTCTTGCCCAGGGACACAACGGCAGGATATCTGGGGAGAGCGGGATTTGAACCGCCAACCATGTGGTTATTGGACAACCTGCTCTACCTCCTGAGCCACTGCCGTCCCCATAATTACGGCGTTTTCTAGTAATTGTGATATTTTTGAAAGATCTTCTCTTGTAATTTCAGCTCAGAAAAATCAATGGATTTCATTAAATCAACTACACGTCGATAATAGTTAGCTTACAAATATGCTGTTACATTTACATAAATACTAAACAATCAAAACATGAGCAAACACTGACCTCGGCGAGTAAATATAAGCAATAGTACAAAACAGTGAATAAATAACCACAAATTACTAAAAATACACCAGCTCACCCAGTTGTTCCCCAACGTGCTCTTGCTATGATCAGCCGGTTTCCTTCTTCTTCTTCTTCTTCTTTAGATTTGATTGGCGGTTGACAATTAGCTTACAGGTGCATTACCGCCACTGACTTGATTATCACCACTCTATATCTTTGTATAAGGAGTTCTGAACAATTCCTTATGTGTGAAAAAATTATGCGTCCTTGAACTGTGATCGTGGTGCGGCCGTCCAAAAAGGGGCTCATATAATTCTACCCCCTTCTGTCGCTAGGGGCGGTAATGAAACATTTTACATAACCACAAACTGGAAGTGACGATCGTCAACTTCCTGCTTTGTTTTGTTAGCGGGTGTTGGTAACTTCTTATGCTTGAGTTCGTTAATCGTTTAAAAAATGTAGTTTTGGAGGTGAGGTGGTTCCCAGGGGTTTATGTTTTTACGGTGGGTTATCCAGCATCAGCCACAGATGTTTAAGGCGTGTTAGCAAATGTGGCTAAACAGGGGAAGTGTGTGTTTATAACCTTTGTTTGAGTCGGTTCAATGGGGAAAAGGAAGGATATGATTCACCCCAGGTTTCTAGGTAAGTTTGCTGCTGGATTAATTATATTTTATGTTCATTTTGAAATACTAGTGCATACCCGCGCGTGCCCGTAGAAACCAAATATAAGCAAGTATTTCTGCTTGCCCGTAGAAAGTTACTGTTACCATGGCAACAGTAATCATGGCGATGCCTACCTTTGATCTTTGACATGGTACCCGTGCATGCCCGTAGAAATCTAGTATAAGCAGGAATTTCTGCTGCATGCCTGCCTTTGATCTTTGACATGGTTACCATGGAAACAGTAACCATGGTGAAACTTGCCTTTGATCTTTGACATCACCACTCGTTCAGTGATGCCTGCCTTTGCTCTTTGATCATGTCATATGATCCTATGTGTTACGATCCTATGATCGTGACACACACAAAGTCCTATGATCGTGACTTTGATGCCATAGCGAGTCCTATGATTGTGACAGACAGACAGACCCACAGATTTTCTTGAATTATATGCAGTGATAAAATTGCTGCTTACAAAAATGTAGGTACACTAGTGCATACCCGTCCATGCCCGTAGAAACGAAGTATAAGCAAGTATTTCTGCATGCCCGTAGAAAGCAGGTGTAAGCAAGCACGTCACCACTCATTCAGTGATGCCTGCCTTTGATCTTTGATGATGTCATAGCAAGTCCTATGATCTTTGATGATGTCATAGCGAGTCCTGTGATTGTGAGCAATGCCTACCTTTGATCTTTGATGTTACCATAGCGAGTCCTATGATCGCGACACACAGACAGACATACAGACAGAACTTATAAGAACTCCTTTTACAAAGATATAGAGTGAAGAAGACAAGGTTGCCAACCGAGAAGAGTTCTGACTTTTGATACATAGAGTGATGTTTACTAAGTGAAGTACGTAAGGACTACAGCTCCTGACCAGATAGAGTGATGATGTGGAGTGCGGTGCGTGGCGGTGATGCACTTGTGGGCTGGTTGCCAACCGCCAATCAAATCTAAATGAAGACGAAGAAGATAGGACACAGTGGAGACAACACAGAAGAAGAAGAGAGTGAAGTACAGATAGAGTGATGACCTGAAGAATATAGAGTGGGACTAGATAGTGTTATAGACATCTTGTAGGCATGGATATCTCACTGTTTGAAGAAGAAGAAGATTGTTCAGAACTCCTTATAAGAACTCCTTGTACAAAGCTATAGAGTGAAGATGATGGAGTGATATAGAGTGATGAATTTGTAAGGACTATAGCTCCTGACCAGATAGAGTGATAATATAGAGTGAAGTACGTGACGGTAATGCACATGTAAGCTGGTTGCCAACCGCCAATCAAATCTAAAAGAAGAAAGACGAAGACACACACAGAATTTCTTGAACGTGACACACACAGTCCTATGATCGTGACACACAGACACGCAGACAGACACACAAAATTTCTTGAATTATATATAGAGTGATGCTTACTTGACAAGACTTGGTTGTCCTCTTAGCTGCTTTTCATTTCACTGATTTGAAAGCCGGTTAGAAATGTTTGTTTATATTGTTAATAGTTTATTCTGATCCAAAATGTTGGCATCTTGGGTCGTTTTAATAAATTTAAAATCTATTTCACTGAGATCGATGTTGATATTACTCTTCTATTCAGGCTCAGTTGCAAAGAAATGACAAAAAAGTCATAACTTTGACAAAAACATTGTAAATTTACACACATGGACAAAATTGTTGGTACCCCTCTGTTAATGAAAGAAAAACCCACAATGGTCACAGATATAACATAAATCTGACAAAAGTGGTAATAAATAAAAATTCTATGAAAATTAACCAGTGAAAATCAGACAATGCTTTTGAATTGTGGTTCAAGAGAATTACTTTAAAAAACAAACTCATGAAACAGGCCTGGACAAAAATGATGGTACCCCTAGAAAAGATTGAAAATAATGTCACCATAGGGACATGGTCAACCAAGATGTGTCCTCTAATTAACATCACAGGTGTCTACAAACTTGTAATCAGTCAGTCGGCCTATTTAAAGGGTGACAAGTAGTCACTGTGCTGTTTGGTGACATGGTGTTTACCACACTAAACATGGACCAGAGGAAGCAAAGGAGAGAGTTGTCTCAGGAGATTAGAAAGAAAATTATAGACAAGCATGTTAAAGGTAAAGGCTATAAGACCATCTCCAAGCAGCTTGATGTTCCTGTGACTACAGTTGCACATATTATTCAGAAATTTTAAGATCCACGGGACTGTAGCCAACCTCCCTGGACGTGGCCGCAGGAGGAAACTTGGAAGAGACGGATAATACGAATGGTAACAAAAGAGCCCAGAACAACCTCTAAACACATTCAAGGTCAACTCCAAGGTCAAGGTACATCAGTGTCAGATCGCACCATCCGTCGTTGTTTGAGCCAAAGTGGACTTCATGGGAGACGATCAAGGAGGACACCACTGTTGAAAACAAATCATAAAAAAAGCCAGACTGGAATTTGCCAAACTGCATGTTGACAAGCCACAAAGCTTCTGGGAGAATGTCCTATGGACAGATGAGACAAACTGGAACTTTTTGGCAAGGCACATCAGCTCTATGTTCACAGGCGCAAAAATGAAGCATACCAAGAAAAGAACACTGTCCCTACTGTGAAACATGGAGGAGGTTCTGTTATGTTCTGGGGCTGCTTTGCTGCATCTGGCACAGGGTGTCTTGAATGTGTGCAGGATACAATGAAATCTCAAGACTATCAAGGTATTCTAGAGAGAAATGTGCTGCCCAGTGTCAGACAGCTTGGTCTCAGTCGCAGGTCATGGGTCTTGCAACAGGATAATGACCCAAAACACACAGCTAAAAACACCCAAGAATGGCTAAGAGCCAAACATTGGACTATTCTAAAGTGGCCTTCTATGAGCCCTGATCTAAATCCTATTGAACATCTGTGGAAGGAGCTGAAACATGCCGTCTGGAGAAGGCACACTTCAAACCTGAGACAACTGGAGCAGTTTGTTCATGAGGAGTGAGCCAAAATACCTGCTGAGAGGTGCAGAAGTCTCATTGACAGTTACAGAAATCGTTTGATTGCAGTGATTGCCTCAAAAGGTTGTGCAACAAAATATTAAGTTAAGGGTACCATCATTTTTGTCCAGGCCTGTTTCATGATTTTGTTTTTTTAAAATAATTCTGTTGAACCACAATTCAAAAGCATTGTCTGATTTTCATTGGTTAATAAATAAAAATTCTATGAAAATTATCACTTTTGTCAGATTCAAGTTATTTCTGTGACCATTGTGGGTTTTTCTTTCATTAACAGAGGGGTACCAACAATTTTGTCCACGGCTGTATGAGAAAAACTTTTCAACATTACTTTAAAAAAGTTACAAATGATAACAAAAATCAGTCACACATTTATGAGAAAAAAATTGGCATATTTGAAAGAAACTTGTCTGACATGTAGGAGAAAAAAACACAAATTTATGAGAATGAAATCTCTAATGTAAAAAAAAAAAATTGCAAATTTATCGAAAAGAATTCAAATGTCTGAGAAAAAAGTTGAAAATTTTTAACAGTTTTTCATTAATGATCATGTCAAGTTTACTTCTGTTCTGTTGCATATTTAAGCACAACAGGTGTTAAGTTAGAAACAAAGCAATGCAATCACACAGAATGGCAACTAAGTCATGCAAAAATAAATACAAATATAGGTCAGAATCAAGGCTATGAAACTGGAAATGTGGCAGATATCATTTTTTTAATAAAAATCAAAATAGATATTTACAGCTGGAACAGTATTGGGAAAATTGACAAATCAAATATTTACATTAAAATCAATTTAAAGGTAAAAAGATGTCTCCCTCCCTGCATGTGTTCCAGCAGCATGTAGCAAAGAGTCAATATCCTGTTTTTATATGAACTTGTCAGCAAAAGTTGAAATTCATTCAGTCATTTTCAGTGTTTCTTTTGGTCCATCCTCTGCAGGTGAAGGTGGCTCCAGACTGCATAGTGACCACAAGAGGAAACACAAAAAGCACAAGAAGCACAAGAGGAAGCACCACAGCTTCTCTGAGTCCCCAGAGCCCGAGCCTGTCCCCGTCCCCGTCCCCATCCCCATGCCCCGGCCTCCTCCGCAGCTCCGGCTCAAAATCAAACTTGGAGGTCAGACACTGGGGACCAAGAGGTGAGGGTTTGTTTTCCTCCGGGTTTCAGTGTCGGGGTTAATTGATCAGTGTTCCTTATATACAGACACTTTATTTTGATGTTGTGTCTGCTAGCGTTCCCACCTTCACCGTACATCCTGGCGTGGCCTGTCCTCCCTCACCGCTGATGATCATCGATAACGATGTAGACAACGGTGATGAGGACGATGAGGATGAGGATGATGATGACGAAGAAGATGAAGAGCCCTCTGTGCCTCTGGAGCAGTATCGAGCATGGCTGGGTGATTTGAAATCATTGTTTTTCTGTTTTGGCTCAGAAAATATTTATTGCCATTTCTTTATAAGATTTATTTCTTCTTTATCAGATGAAGACAGCAACTTGGCCACTTCCCCGATGCCTGATATGGACTCCGACTCCATGCTGGGTGGGCCCGTGGACGAGGAGGAGAGGTGGCTGGATGCTCTGGAGAAGGGAGAGCTTGATGACAACGGGGAGCTGAAGAAGGAGATTGACGAGTCTCTGCTCACCGCCAGACAGGTGAGGACCATGGCAAATTTTGTTGGGTAGGAAGAAAGCAGTAGAATGCTTCAGAGGAGCATTCACACCACGGTATCTGCAGCTGTAAGGAAGTTAAATTCAGGACTTTTAAGACCTTTTCAGTTAGCCTTAGCCAGTTATTTAGCAAAACTTAAAGCAGTTTTGAGGCAGTTTACAGAATCAATGTTGCAACAAGATAATTAAAGCAGCACTATGTAACTTTATTGTTCTGGGTAGGAACACTGAAAAGACTACAACTATGGTGACTATGACCTCAGTCCCAACAGTGAATCACAGGGTGCTTAATACCTGAAACTGCCGCTACCCAAACAACCAAAAACCTGCACTGGAGAAAAAAAAAAAATCCAGAAAAAAGTCACAGTTTTACAATGATCAGAATTAGGTAACAATGTATTGGTTAATACTTGATTAATACTTGATATAATACTTGATATAATATTTGATATAATACTTGATTTATTCTAACACATTATTCTTAATTGTTCAGAATTTTATAGAACTAGTGCATACCTGTGCATGCCCGTGTATACCTGTGCATGCCAGTAGAAACCAAGTATAAGCAAGTATTTCTGCATGCCCGTAGAAAGCAAGTGTAAGCAAGCATTTCTGCATTCCTGCCTTTGAGCTATGACATGGTTACCATGGCAACAGTAACCATGGTGATGCCTGCCTTTGATCTTTGGCATGGTTACCATGGCAGCAGTAACCCTGGTGAAACCTGCCTTTGATTTTTGATGTCACCACTCGTTCAGTGATGCCTGCCTTTGATCTTTGACGTCATCCCTCATTCAATGATGCCTGCATTTGATGATGTCATACAGTGATGCCTGCCTTTGATCTTTGACGTCACTCCTCGTTCAGTGATGCCTGCCTTTGATCATTGATGATGTCATAGCGAGTCCTATGAAACCTGCCTTTGATCTTTGATGTCACCACTCGTTCAGTGATGCTTGCCTTTGATCCTTGACATGGTTAGTGGCAACAGTAACCATGGTGAAACCTGCCTTTGATCTTTGACGTCACCACTCGTTCAGTGATGCCTGCCTTTGATCCTTGACATGGTTAGTGGCAACAGTAACCATGGTGAAACCTGCCTTTGATCTTTGATGTCACCACTCGTTCAGTGATGCTTGCCTTTGATCCTTGACATGGTTAGTGGCAACAGTAACCATGGTGAAACCTGCCTTTGATCTTTGACGTCACCACTCGTTCAGTGATGCCTGCCTTTGATCTTTGACATGGTTACCATGGCAACACAAAGTTCTATGATCGTGACATCGTGACAGAGATTTCTTGAAGTATAGTGATATCAGCTGTGGCTATACCACTGCTGTACTAGCATGTTGTTGTTTCTTAAATAACCAAGGCATTTCAACACAAACATTTGTGTAAAAAAAAAAAAAAAAAAAAAAAAAAACAGTGAGCAAAATTAGAGAACAGGGACCACTGTGTCCAAAGAGATTTAAACAATGTTTTTTTTTAGGACTATAGGATTCAAAAAGTAATAGGAAGTGTAGAGGCCCTTGCTTTGAATGACTTCAGCACATCTGCGCCCACAGGACATCACTAGTTTCTCACACTGCTCTGGTGTGATCTTGATCCATTCTTCTTTAGTTTGTTCCACAGTTCAGTAACTGTAGTGGGTCTCTTAGCCGTTACTTTGTCGCAAGGATTTTCAAGAGATTCTCTATGGGGTTTAGATCTGGACTCTGGGCTGGTCATTTCATTGTTTCAATTTCAATATTGTTAGATTCAAGGAACTGTTTAACCCATTTTGCAGTGTGACAGGGAGCATTGTCTTGCATGAAAATTGCAGGCTGATTGGGAGACAATTGCTGTGAAGGAATTGCATGTTGCCTAAGGAGTTTCACATAAACATTTGCATTCACCCCGCCATGTAGCTGTACAAGAGGCCCAACTCCTGCTGCAGAAAACATCCCCCAAACTATGACACTTCCTCCTCCAAATCTAACTAACTTCTTTACACACTTTGGTTCGATCTTTCCCCAGTTTGATGCCAAACATGTTGTTTCCCATCAGACCCAAATAAAGTGAACTTACTCTCATCACTGAAGTGCACTCTGGGCCAGTTCTCCTCTGTCCACACAACATGCTCCTCAGCAAAGGCAAGTCTAGCCTTTTTATTCTTTCTGCTGATGAGAGGTTTGGCCACTGCAAAGTCCAGATTGTCTTAAACAGAGAGACACTGTGTGCTGAGACAGATCCTTGCCCTGTTCAGCAGTGAACTGGTGAGTAATTTAAGCTGCAGTGTTGAACCGATTCCCCCATTGAGAGTCTTCGTATAATCCTGTCCCCAAACCAGAGCAGTGTGACAAACTAATGATGTCCTGTGGTGCAGATGTGTTGAAGTCATTCAAAACAAGGGCCTCTACACTTATTTTTTTTAATCCTGTAGCCCTAAAAAACCCAGCATTGTTTAAATTTTCTCTTCTGACACAGTGATCACTGTTCTCTAATTTTGCTCACTGCTTTTTTTTTTTTACAAAAATGTTTCGAGTTGAAGTGCCTTGGTTATTTAAAAAAAATATGCTAGTACAGCAGTGGTATAGCCACAGCTGATATTCTGTAAAATTCTGAACAATGAAGAATAATGTGACCCGTCATGAGTAAACCAGCAACAAGTCGGACTGACGCGATTCCTAAAAAACACAGAAATACTTTTTTTTTTTTAAAATTTGTGGTTTTTGTTTTTTTGCAAAATATGCTAGTTGAAATCATGAAGAAGCTACTCCATGCTTCAAATAAGTGTGTGGGAGAGTTTAAAATTGTAACCTTTGTATTTGGAATGGAGTAGTTTCAGAGGGAAATATCTGAGACCGCTTCCTAGTTTCGGGGGTGTGGATACCACAGCTGATTTACATATCCGGTTTGTTTGGCTATTCACACGTTTTTGTTATTCATTTCGGCCAATCAGCAGCATGTTCAGGAACCTCCTCAAGGAGGGTTTCCAGAGCTCCTTTTGATAAGCACTGTAAGGGCCCTTTTCCACTAGTACCTACTCAGCCCTACTCGCCTCGACTCTACTCGGTTTGTAGGGTTTTCCATTAGTACCTGGTACCAGGTACTTTTCTTGGACCTACTTCACTGAGGTTCCAACCGTGCTGAGTCGAGCTAAAAATGTGACATCAGCAGATTGCATGCCACTGATTGGCCAGGGCGTAACGTCAGTGGATAAGAGTGATGTCCTCACAAGATTCAGAACCGCCATTTGTAAATTTGGCCATGAGTTTTTATTTCTGTGATAATCAACAAAATAAATAGCTACACACAAATCAACACCATCACAAAACACTCACCATCTTCCCCGTGAGCAGCCATCAGCTCGGAGACTTCCTGGTATTTCACTTCGGAACACTGCAACGGTGCCAAGGCTGAAACGTTCATAGGGTGAAAAGTTCATATAGTGGTTAAATTTGACCAAATGGGGTTATTTTTCAACAGTCTCCCCATCGGTGCACACAGTTCTTCCATTGGTGTTGCAGCGCTTGGATTCATGCTTGAAAAATAAACTGCATTTGGTCAAATATGATAGCTATGAACTTTTCAGCCCCGTTGGACCTGCTGCGGCGGAGCGAGCCGAAATGAAAAAGTATACCAGGAGGTCTCCGAGCTGATGACTGCTCACAGGGAAGATGGGGAGTGTTTTGCGATTTTAAGCATCTTTTACGTTATCAGTGAAAACATCAGCATGTCAACAACATAATGGGATAATGGGCCACCTTCCTGTAATGAGCCCAACCCCACCCACTTGAGGTGGTACTCAGTTGAAATGGAAAACCAGCCACACCGTGTCGAGCCGAGTAGAGTCGAGGCGAGTCGGGCTGAGTAGGTACTACTGGAAAAGGGGGGTTGGATTCATGCTAAGTCATGCAAATGACCAGCTTCTGTTACCGTCCCCCACTTGGCTCCCCTGAAAGGTGACAATCCTTGGATACTTTGAACCTGATTTTCTCAGAGAAGTAGTTTGAGAGGTGCTCACATTCAAATGGCCACATCTTCTTCAAATCTTTTTGGATTTCCATGTGTTAGACATCATTGCTAAAGCTTAGATTCCACACTTTTATAGTCTGTAAATAACTCAAAATACCCTTCAGGAGACTTGTTCCAGGTTTTTCCATGGCTGGTCACATATGTTAGAAAAAAATCAAGTATTCATACATTGTTCTCCAATTTTGATCTCAACTGTACAGGAAAAAAAGGTCAAAAATTGACAAAAATGTCACCAATTTATAAGAAAAAAGTCACAAATTTACCAGAAAAGGGTCAAACTTTTACAAAAAAATGTTGCAAGTTGACAAGTAAAATCAGCAAATTTGCAAGAAAAAAATATACAAAACCAGAAAAAAGTTTCAAATTAATAAGGAAATATACATGAAAAATTGGTTAATCTCTAAAAAAAGACAAACTAGTTGCAGATTTATAAGAAAATAGACTAATTTATGAAAAGAAAGTTGCAGATTTTGAACAGACAAATTTGAGAAAAATGTTTCAGATTTATTGTAAAAAAATTGTATATTTGCAGCAAAAAAGTTGCAATTTATAAAAATAAGAAAATTACAAGACAATGGGAAGTAATTTGCTAATATGAGAGAAAAACGGACACATTGATGACAAAAATGACCAATTTACAAGAAAAAAGTTACAAATTTACAAGAAAAAGTTACGTTTATAAGAGAACAACCAAATACATGAATAGAAAGTCAAATTTGTAAGACAAAACAGACACGGATAATTGGCCTAAATTTTGGATAATCTTGGATTAGACTTTTTAATGACACACTCCGGTGGATATAAACCCTCTATAAAAACAAGTTTACATAGTCTAAAATGTATCTTATGCCCTTTTTTCTACAAAAAAAACCCCTTTCATTGTCTGACAGTTCCATGTCAAAATCTTTTCACTTTTTCTCCTCCTTCAAATGCAAGGATCTGTGACTAGACCCATCCACATCCCACAAGGCTAAAGCTGGATTCATGCTGAACCTCTGCTGTCCACGGACGTGCAACCAGAAACCTCGTGTGACGAAATTTACGTCATCGTCTCTGGTCCGCTAGTGTCTGGAGTGCTTGACCGCGAACAACCACGTGCAGCCCAAATTTTGTGACCGTGCCACCGGCCCACGACCTGAACACGCTGACAGCGCATGCGCAAGACTGAACGTCCCATTCATGAGGTGGCAATATCGACACAGCATACCAAAACAAAGTAGACAAAGAAGACGAGAAGGCGGAAGACGAGAATAAACATACTTTTTGTAATTCTGCCACAGAATATAGTAACAGCAGCTCCTCTTCCTCTCGGTGACGGTTAAACAATGCCATTGTTGCTGATGTCCGTTGCTCTCACGTTTCTTCGTTTGTGAAAATCCTGGCATGTCAGCGCATTGGCGCTACCTATAGGGCAGGAGTGAAACTACAAATGATGATTGTGCGCATGCGTCAACCACTTGGCCTGGGTAGAAAAAAAAAAGTGAGCATGTACAGTGCTGCGTGTGCGCCAGGCTCATCCAAAGCGCATGCGGACCAAAGCGGACTAGAAGGGAAAATGCAGCATGAATAAGGCTTAATAGTGGCTAGTACTACATTAACCTCTTAAAATTCGGCTGTTCCATCCGTGGGAAGTTTCAAATTTTCTACTGC
This sequence comes from Pholidichthys leucotaenia, assembly GCA_020510985.1. NCBI lineage: Eukaryota > Metazoa > Chordata > Actinopteri > Cichliformes > Pholidichthyidae > Pholidichthys > Pholidichthys leucotaenia. The sequence goes on along the minus strand of CM035836.1, from coordinate 147,567,815 downwards.
TACCGAGTGAAGAAATAATTTTAATTTACTTTGTGTATGCTATCTTTAAGCATTTAGTAAAATTTGCTGGAATGCTAAGTAGTTAAGCAGAATAAATACTGTGATAAAAAAGACTCACCAGCTGAAGGACATGCCCAGCTGTATGCACAGAAGCCTACGATAATGACTCAAACTGCATTGATCCTGAAAAGCAGTTTAATGGTAAAACCCATCTTAATTTAGGTCAAGTTTTCAAAGTAGCTATCCAAAAATGTTAACTGGCCCTGGAGGATAACGTCAGTCAGGCCAGACAGTTCTTAGTCCTGATTGGCTCAACACTACGGACCTGTTATAGTTAAGTCACCAAAAACACTCAGTCTAAACTCGCCTTTTTTCAAGGGGAGGAGCTTAACTGAAATTTCACAGCAAAAAACAGACATAACAAATCTGAGTGATTTCGCTCTTGATGTCTTGTATGTCATAAAAAAACATGTTACAGATATGTTAACAAGAAAAAGAAACTGATTTTTGGTGGAGTATCACTTTAAGGATATGTAGACACCCAGCAGTAGAAGAGATGAGAAGTTTTGTAACATCCACACAAGTAAAGTGATCCATAATTTTCACTTATTTTACATTCCCCACTGTTTCTCTTTTCAGAAAGCTCTGCTACACAAGCAGCAGAGCCAGCCACTCCTGGAGCTCCCCATGGGCTACAAGGAGAAAGAGATGACCGCAGAGATGATGCAGAAGCGAGAGGAGCGCGCCCGGAAGAGACGCCTTCAGGCTGCCAAGAAGGCCGAAGAGAACAAGAACCAGACGATAGAGCGGCTGACGAAAACCAGCAAAGCCAAGATCAAAAGCATGAAGGAGAAGAAGTCCAAGCAGAGCCAGTGTCCCATGGTCCGCTACAGCGACTCTGCCCAGGGGATGACGATCTCCTTCCCTGCAGGGATCCCTGCTCCAGCCCCCGCACTGCCACGTCCTCCACTGCCTGCCCCAGTGAACTGTGGAGTCAGCGGGTGCACCAATCTGAAGAAATACTCCTGCTCAAAAACAGGAGTTCCCCTCTGCAGCCTGGAGTGTTATAAGAGGAACCTGCTGCTGGTGCAGAGAGCAGCCCAAACATCAGGGAGGAATGTTTCATGATGTGATATTCCACACTGACATAATAGCAGTCTTTGTGTGGCCATAAAATAGGGAATAAAATTTGGAAAAACTGCACATTTTTGTAAGAACATGTGCAGTGTTTTTTTGTTGTTGTTTTTTTTTTCCATATTAATAATGTATTACCTTAAAGGAGCTATTTGTAGTTTTTAGGTAATTCCAACAATCAACACTAGGTGGGAGCACCGCGCCAGAAAGGTCCTAGGCAGATCACTTTAAATGCTGCAGAGGCCTGCGACACTCATGACTCCTCATGTAGGTGAAACAGTGGTATTACAGGACAATCCTAACTGTAATCTCAGTACAGCTCTCCAAACACACATTGGCATCTTTTTTTATAACGTCATAACTGCAGTTCCTAAACATTCTAATTATAGGTAGAGCTGAGCAATTAACCGGCATAAAACCAAAACCATTGTGTGAGGTGTAAAACCAAAGTAATTTGCTCATGTCATTTATTTTAGGTTTTCCCCTCTCCCTGTTGTGTGCATGTGTATATGAGAGCTTTCACGTCCTGCCACTTTAAAAAGTGTGTCCTGTAGTCATGTGACTCCACACCCCGGAAGCAGTGCAGTCAGTGCTGTTCAGAAGCAGCAGAACAGAGCGGAAAAATTAAAACGGCTTGTATCGAAAAGAAATGCGGTGTCTGTCCACATAGCATGTCGTGATTGACTCTTTTGTTTCGTCTGGGGATGACAGGAAGGAGCAAGCGGGTGTGCTTAAGCTGTCATGGGGGGTGCGTTGGGGCTGGATCTGTGTTGGCTGCTGGCTGCCTTGGCTCAGCTGTTTTGCAATGGGAATGGACGGCGGGGTGGACAAGCTGGGGCTGTATTTAGGAACCCAGTCAGAGACTCATGGCTGTTTTGTGGTGGTATGTAAATTCTTCTCCACTGGATGGTGTTTGGATTGGTTGCATGAGTGTGGAATGACAGTAGGCCTGTTTCTTATTATATTATGCTCTTTTACTACCGAAACACCAAAAGTGATATATTGACACTGCACTCTTGTGTAATATTGCTTAATTACAAGCCTTGTCAGTGAACTATAAGGGAGAAGAAAGGAGGAAAAGAAACCTGAAACTGTAATGCTTTTAAAGCAGAAAAACTACAGATAGCTCTTTTAAGCCAAGCCTAACTATCCAGTTATGAAAAAATTACTTAAAGCAAACATTTCTAGAAAATCTTATTTTGTGTTTAGGAAAATATGTAAATTTTCATTCTATGAATAATGTAAAAAAAAGACTTGACAAATATCAATAGTTTGATTGAAAATGTTAAAATAATACCATCTGTTTTTCTAAACATCCATGTATCAAATAAGTGCATTTCCATAAAAAAAAACTGTACAGAATTTAATTTAACAAAATACATTTGCTGGTAACAAGCTCACACACCTCTCTGAGGTCAGCATAAGGATGATGCAGCAGACTTCACTTTAGAGGTTTGTACCAGAAACTCTGAGGTATACACTGAGAGGCTTTTCCATTTACATTAATGTTGTATCCATTTCTGATGAGCAATAAAGCACAAAAAGTCCTTTTTTTCAAGTTGATGTCAACAGCTAAACATCACAAAATTTCAGGACAATTAACAGAGTCCTCATGACATCATCCCTAAGAAACTTAGAAGCTAGCATAAAACTGTCCTGAGAATGCTTCATTAATTTAAGAAGGTTTTGTCCTCATTGACACAGATATGAGGACGATGCGTCACAGAGCCAAACCGAAGGAGAGCCTGAAGGCCATCTCCACAGGAACCTCTGGCACTGAGTCATGGAAGCACACATAGAACTCCTGAGGAACGGGCTCCAGCAGCATCCGTCTGAAAGTCAGAGAGAAAACGACAACAATAATAGTAATTTTCATTTATACAATAGTCCTCAGCTGCCGGACCAGACCTCAAAGTGGTTCACAGTTTCTTTACGTAGAGGAACTTGTTAATCCTTGGCTAATCAGAGGACATGGTGTTAAGCTGGATTTATGCACCCACATGTCACCGATGCAATGATCATCAATTTTTTCTTGTGGGTTGGGTGGAATCCATTGTTACGTTCCCAAAATGAGTTTCTGCCAATGTGTAGAGAGTGATTTGTGTTTGTCATGTGTTTTTGTTTATTAAATAGCAGTGGCCAAGAGAAGATTGTGATGGAGTTGGAGCTAATAAGTGTTAAGAAAAAGCAACTTTTCATACAATTGCTGCACAGAGAAGTCGAAGAAAACAATGTGTACAACCACCACTGCTACCGTTATTTGACAATCTCTGTAATTACTGGGGTTATAACAAGTCGTAAGGTTCTGTATGTGCTCACTTCCTCAATATTCTTTTGAATTTGGATCGTTGTTTAACTCACTTGCTTTGGAAGTTGTGTATGAGCAGAGCGAAGTAGAGACGAGAACCAGGAAATGTGAAGGGGGAGACAAAGCAGACCAATCACAGCTCTTACAGTCTGTGTCGCTGATGCGCACCTCTCATTCTCTGGAGAGATGCACGTTGGGTGACGTGGGGGATATTGTGTTAACACTGTGTCGATGCCGTCACAGGTGTCATGTCAACACGGGTGCATAAATCCAGCTTTAGTCAGCCAATCAGAGTAAACTAAAGAAAAGAAGGCAAGAGAGTAACCAAACAAAACCCCAGTCAAAAGTGAATGTTGAACTCTTAGACTCATTAGCAGTCTCAAAAGCCAATAGCAGGGTCCTTTATTAGTGTGTAGCTAAAGTCATCCTTTGAATGACTAATGAGACTCAGGCCATAAAACATAAGCTGTAACCTAGTAGTTTTCAAATTGGCAGCCACTTACAGTGGTGTGAAAAAGTGTTTGCCACCCTTCCTGATTTCTCATTTTTTTTGTATGTTTGTCACACTTAAATGTTTCAGATCATCAAACAAATTTAAATATTAGACAAAGATAACACAAGTAAATACAAAATGCAGTTTTTAAATGAAGGTGTTTATTATTAAGGGTAAAAAAAATCCAAGCCTATATGCCCTGTGTGAAAAAGTGATCCCCCCCCCCCTCCCCGTTAAAACAAATTAACTGGTTTATCACATCTTTGGAAAGCAGAGTCCAGTTTCTCTAGCCACACCCAGGCCTGATTACTGCCACACCTGTTCTCAATCAAGAAATCACTTAAATGGGACCTGCCTGACAAAGTGAAGTAGACCAAAAGATCCTCAAAAGCTAGACATCATGCTGCAATCCAAAGAAACTCAGGAACAAATGAGAAACAAATTAATTAAGATCTATCAGTCTGGAAAAGGTTATAAAGCCATTTCTAAAGCTTTGGGACTCCGGCGAACCACAGTGATAACCATTATCCACAAATGGCAAAAACATGGAATAGTGGTCAACCTTCCCAGGAGTGGCCGGCCAATCAAAATTACCCCAAGGGTGCAGCGATGACTCATCCAAGAGGTCACAAGAGACCCCACAACAACATCCAAAGAACTGCAGGCCTCACTTGTCTCAGTTAAGGTCAGTGTTCATGACTCCACCATAAGAAAGAGACTGGGCAAAAATGGCCTGCATGGCAGAGTTCCAAGACAAAAGCTACTGCTGAGCAAAAAGAACATAAAGGCTCGTCTCAGTTTTGCCAGAAAACATCTTGATGATCCCCAAGACTTTTGGGAAAATACTCTGTGGACTTGTGAGACAAAAGTTGAACTTTTTGGAAGATGTGTGTTCCATTACATCTGGCATAAAAGTAACACAGCATTTCAGAAAAAGAACATCATGCCAACAGTAAAATGTGATGGTCTGGGGCTGTTTTGCTGCTTCAGGACCTGGAAGACTTGCTGTGGTAAATGGAACCATGAATTCTGCCGTCTACCAGAAAATCCTGAAGGAGAATGTCCAGCTATCTGTTTGTGACCTCAAGCTGAAGCCCACTTGGGTTCTGCAGCAGGACAATGATCCAAAACACACCAGCAAGTCCACCTCTGAATGGCTTAAGAAAAACAAAATGAAGACTTTGGAATGGCCTAGTCAAAGTCCTGACCTGAATCTGAGATGCTGTGGCATGACCTTAAAAAGGCGGTTCATGCTCGAAAGCCCTCCAATGTGGCTGAATTACAAAAACTCTGCAGAGATGAGTGGGCCAAAATTCCTCCACAGCGCTGTAAAAGACTTATTGCCAGTTATCGCAAATGGTTGATTGCAGTTGTTGCTGCTAAGGGTGGCCCAACCAGTTATTAGAGTTAGGGGGCAATCACTTTTTCACACAGGGCCATGTAGGTTTGGATTTTTTTCCCCTTAATAATAAACACCTTCATTCAAAAACTACATTTTGTGTTTACTTGTGTTATCTTTGTCTAATACTTAAATTTGTTTGATGATCTGAAACATTTAAGAGTGACAAACACAAAAAAATGAGAAATCAGGAAGGGGCAAACACTTTTTCACACCACTGTAGCTCTGCTCTTTCACTAGCTAAAAGAATCATCATTCATCGTCTTTTTTTGGAAAGACAATAAAAAGTACTGCTTATTCAGTCATAAAACAGCAGATTGATGAAACAACAGAAATAATGGTGCACTCTTTAAAGGTCCCATTCACTGCACTTTTCTCACGTTAACTGCTCTCACAGGTCTTAATGAAATGTTTGTGACATATTTTGGTAAAATTTTCTTTAATTATTTAATTATTTGAGCATCATTGTGAATCATCTTCTGCAGCATTCCTCAGAACAGCTCGTTTCAGTGCTCTTTAAATGTCCAAGAGCAGCAGTTAACTCCGCCCTCCATCTTACATCACTATTGCTAATCTTAGCTGGCTAGTTCCTAGCTCGGGTAGTGAGCCTGAGCCAGCTAACGTAAAGTTAAGTTGATGCCAGGCAGCCTGTCTGTCAATAGCCACGGTTACATGTGCGAAATTTCTTCAATCTGATTACAATTCAGATCAGAACTTTACTGTTTACATGGATCCTAAAAAAGCTGATCCGATTAGGACGTGCGTTTCCATGTGTCACACGTTTGAACGGACTAAATCATTTTGACATGCGCACAATTATCCAACGTTCCGGAAACAGTAGAAGAAGAAGCAACTTCCGATGTAAACAAACCCCACTTCGTGTCTTTCTCTTTTTGAAATGGACCTGTATTGTGTTATTCAGACTGTAGTTTTGCTTCTGTAGTTCTCTGTAATGAAGCTACAAGTCCAGCAGTACATACTTCTGCAAATGACAAACAGAGGGAAACAGCAGGACGATACAGACCAGATTTGTTTTACGCCCACCATGTCTTCTGCTAGCTGCTGTAAAGGCAGAAATACGTCACGTCGACATGTGGCTGACATACAGACATGTGCAGTAAACATATTTTCTACCCAAACTTCGGAATAAGTGTTTATAGGCGCACCAATCGGATTAACAATTGGCATAACCCACCCGTCTCAATCGGAAGGAAATTTTGATCTGAATGAGTGTGATTGGGTCAGAATATTCAGATTGGCGTGTTTACATGAAGCATTTTTAGTCCGATCAGGCTTTTAATCCAGTTACTTGTGTCCATGTAAACATGGCTAGTGTCTCAAAGCTAAAGCAAGCTCTTATGTGATTAGACTGACAGACTCTGACTGCTAGCCCAGCTAATACTAATGGTTTGATGTAGTACTTTGAAAAGATAAAATAATCCAGAATAACACGAAACACATTATCAACTGTGGATTAGTGAACCAGCTGGAAACAGGGATGTCTGTTAGGGTGATTGAAATCTAAAGAAAATAACAATATAAACCCAGCTTGGTAAGCTAACGCCCTAGTGGCACTGTTAGCTCTGAAGCTTGGGCTCCCCACTCATCTACGTTTGCAGACAGATCGCTCTGCTGGCCAATAATAAAGCAGCGGGTGGGTATCAAGGCTGGGCTTACCTTTTTGTGATGTACAGCAGCAAACCCAGAAGAGTTAAAATGGCTCATCAGAGGCACAAATGATATAAAGGCTGTGCATTTTTAAAGAGAAGTGAGCATTTTGATGCTTTTTTCAATAATTATGTGACCAATAGATGCATTTCAGGTTAAAACCTACAAAACGTATTTTTTTTTCAATGAATGGGACCTTTAAATGAAAGCTCCACTTCAACAGGAAACATTACTATTAGTCAAAACTCCACAAAACCCCTTCTTCCTCAGTGCAAGAGCAGGCATACCCGATGACCCAATACGTCATGGTTGGTGGAGATTTCCTCTGGTCAGTCCAGTTCTCGGGCTTACACTGGAACAGGACTCCATGCTCCTTCACTGGACCCAGACCCCACCCACCACGCTGAGGCCTGTCTGCTGCACGGCGGCTCTACAGGAAAACAAAACAAAACATACAATCACTTGATTCATTGAGAGCATTCACTGCAAAGAATGTCAAAAGACATGCTCAGAAGGGTTCATTCGTTCATCCATCCATCCACCCACCCACCACTTTTCCAGAGGTCTGGGTCATGGAGGCAGCAGTTCAAGCAGAGGAGCTCAGACTTCCCTCTCCCCAGCCACCTGCTCCAGCTCTTCAGAGAGGATGCCAAAACGTTCCCAGGCCAGCTGGGAGACTGATAGGATATTTTTATGTTCTTCTGTATTAGGCTATATAATTTCATCTCTGTATTATTCTTTTATATATTATGTCTTTATTTTGGTGCATTGAATGAGCCATTACTGCATCTCTTGGCCTTTTCATGTCTCAGGGTCTGGAATGTTTTTGTAAGTGGATGCCTGCTTGAGATTAGGTTAGCAAGGTTGTAAAGAATGACGTAGATAATGACCCAGGTTTTATTGCTCTTGTCATATCAACCTGTCCTGGTCAGGATGCCAGAAATCAGCTATAGATTAGGATGCTTAAGCTGTCTCCGGGGAGATGACTTCACAGCCGTCTCCCGCATATTGATGAAGTCAAGGTCTGTTGTTTTTCCCTATAAGACACCAGACTTGGAATGTGTGGTCAGTGAATGAGTGTGGCAGACTCTGGGACGGTCAGACTGTAACTCTTTCCCCCTCTGATCAGAGTTAAATAAATGGCTCATGACTTGGAAACCGCCTATTGATTATTAATTCAGTCCCAATCAATCCATCTCCAATCCATCTTCTTCCGCTTAGTCCTTTTCGGGTCGCGAGGGGCTGGAGCCTATCCCAGCATCTTTTGGGCAAGAGGCAGGGTACACCCTGGACAGATCACCAGTCCATCGCAGGGCCAACACAGAGAGACAGACAACCATTCACTCTCACAGTCATACCTAAGGACAATTTGGAATCCCCAGTTTGATGCTAATTAACCTAACCTGCATGTTTTTGGCATGTGGGAGGAAACCGGAGAAATCCCGGAGTAAACCCACGCAGACACGGGGAGAACATGCAAACTCCACACAGATCACTGTTGGTCGGGGGCTGGGATCGAACCCAGGATCCCCTGGCCAAGGGTGAGTTGCTGTGCTGCCGCAGTGCTAACCACTCCGCCACCAATTCAATTTTATTCTATCAGAGACGTAGTCTCTCCAGCGTGTCCTGGGTCTGTCCCGGGGTCTCCTCCCAGTGGGACGTGCCTGAAACACCTCGAGTGGGAGGTGTCCAGGAGGCATCCTGATCAGACACCCAAACCACCTCAACTGGCTTCTTTCAATATGGAGGAGCAGAGGTTCTACTCTGAGCCTCTCCTGGATGACTGAGCTCCTCACCCTGTCTCTAAGGGTGAGTCCAGCAATCCTACAGAGAAAGCTCATTTCAGCCGCTTGTGTCCATGATCTCATTCTTTTGGTCATTACCCAAAGCTTATGACCATAGGTGAGGGGAGGAATGTAGATTGACCAGTAAGTCTAACTAACTAACTAACCTGCACTTATATAGCGCTTTTCTAGTCACAAAGACCACTCAAAGCGCTTTCATTAATACTAACCCTCTATTCTAAGGGCCTATAGGAAACAGATATCTAGGGACAATTTAGAACAGCCAATTAACCTAACATGCATGTCTTTGGCATGTGGGAGGAAACCGGAGAAATCCCGGAGTAAACCCACGCAACACGGGGAGAACATGCAAACTCCACACAGATTACTGTTGGTCGGGGGCTGGGATCGAACCCACGATCCCACGATCCCCACAATCCCCCGGCCAAGGGTAAACTGTGCTGCCGCAGTGCTAACCACTGCGCCACCGTGCACAACTTTGCCTTAGAGCTCAGCTCCCTCTTCACCATAACGGACCGGTACAACGTAAACATCACTGCAGATGCTGCTCCGATCTGTCTGTCAATCTCTCACTCCATTCTCCCCTCACTTGTGAATAAGACCCCGAGATTCTTAAACTCCTCCACTTGGGGCAGGAGCTTTTCCCCAACCTGGAAAGGTCAAGCCACCTTTTTCTGGCTGAGGACCATGGACTCGGACTTGGAGGTGCCAATTCTCATCCCAGCCACTTCACACTCAGCAGCAAACTGTCCCAGTAAGACCTGTAGGCCATTGCTGGATGAAGCCAACAGGACAACATCATCTGCAAACAACAGAGATGAGATCCTGTGGTCACCAAGCATGACACCCTCCATTCCCTGGCTGCACCTAGAAATCCTGTCCATAAAAATTATGAACAGGATTGGTGACAAAGGGCAGCCCTGGTGGAGTCAGACCGTTGAGAGTTTGGTTTGTATTGCGAACACTCGGTCGGACTGATTCCCAGTGACAGTTGGACTCTGCCAGGGTTCTGTCACCATGGGTTGAGATGCCGTCTCGGCACTCAGCCCATGTTTTCCCTCATCCCTGCTTCCCATTGAGCAGCGTCTCAGCAGGCTCCCAGCTGGCAGCATTATGGACGGCTGGGGCCAATTAGTCTTCATCAGCTGGGGCGCTGCCAATGAGGATAAATAGGAGCAGCCTCGATGACTCGGGGCTGCGACATAAACACATTGCTAAGCTGAAGCCCCTTCGTCTGGTGTCAGCTTATACTCCTCTTGCAGCATTCCTGTGTTTGTATCCCGCTGTGAGTATGTACGTCTTGTTACCCCCACGTCCGGTACGAGCTGCTTACCTCTGCGCTGTGCAACCTGTGAGTGTACCTCTGCATGAGTGTCTGTGCTCTCCTCATCCCTTATCCCTTACCCAGAATAAAACATCTCGACTCACTGGCTTGTCCCTGGCTCTGATTGCCCGGCTCCCTAGAGCCGGATATGACAGTATGTCGCAGCCAGAAGAGTTGCCGGCGGCCGTGAGTCGCTGTGGAAATGTACCTTTCTGTCGGGGTGTCAGCGCTGCTAGCATGCCGTTTCCCAGGAGTCACTTCCGGCGCCAGGGCGACGAGCTGAGGTCCATCTCGGAGGCTGTCGACGGGACATTCTTCACCCTGCACGACGCCTCCAACGCGAGACACTGGCATCCGGGCCGTGCTGAGAAACTCCTGGACTGTCACCCTCACTCTCTGTACCATCTGGAGGACAGTGCCAGGATAGACGCTGCAGGTACACAGCGAGAGAAGCTCCACGGGGTGGATGGAAATCCCGGCAGGGAGTCGAAGTGGGCGACGTCTTTCCCCGCTTCGGAGTCCCGTTCCTGCCGCTATTCCAGTCCGGGAGTTCGCGCCAACCAGAGGACTTCCCCCGACCTGCGCCACGTCACTCGGGATTCCCTTCAAGGAGCCGCAGCTGACAGCAGTTATGTCTGGGGTCGAGTGGCTGTCGCGAGCTCCACTGTGTTTCCTGTCACCACCTTCAGGCATGTGGCGGCGGCAGTGAGGTTGATGGAGAGGACTTCAGGGCTACGAAGCTTTCCCGTGCTCGGCGCCTTCCTCGCCTCGATCTCCAATCTGGAGCGGCGAATCCTGGGTTTCCCCCTCGCTTCGTTCCCCGGGAATAGCCGCCATCACATCGCCGAGTCACCTCTGCACGAACCTCGTCCGGATCCAGTTCTGGGCTATCGTCAGGACCGTTCCTCCCACGCAGCTGTCATCCCTTCGCCTTGTCAGTGTGGAGATTCTACAGCCTCGTCCCCTGAGCCTCGTTCCCCCGCTGTCATTCCTGGACATTCGGGCTGGCTCACCCCGGCTGTTTTCCCCTCCTCCTCGACGCGCTTCCTGACTGCTGTGTGTGCCTGGAATCCCGGCCTGGTGAGCTCTCTGCTGGAGACAACGCGAGCGATCCTCAGACGAATTCCCGGGGGGTCCTCCGTTATCGCCGGACGGGGAGAGGAAGAAGCAGAATCCACTACAGCAGGCAATACTCAACCTCCAGGGGGCAGGCAAGTCATTGTTTTTTCACACCTGCTTAATGATTTGCTCTGTCACATCCCTGGAGGAGAAGTTCAGGGTTCGCAGCTCCCTGAACTCTCCCCACCTGCTGTAACCTGTATTCCTAATCCCGCATCCTCTGTGTCTCTCTCCGCCGAGCGGTCCCCGGCTCCGGGTCAACGTGGTGGGATATGGAGAGGGCCTGTGGTTCCGCAGCTACATTGCGGACGGAGGAGGGGGACTGACTGCTGCGTGGAGTCTACGCCGACGACTGAGCGTCCCCGGGTCTCCACGGAGGAGCGGTTCGGTCCGGCGGGACGAGATTCTTCTGGCTTCACGCCGAGTGGATCGTCGGCGGGGTCACCGGAGCTGAAGGAATCTCAAGCTGTGCTGACCATCGTGCTGGCTGCGGGGCCCGACGCGGCTAGATGGGAGCCTGACAACGACCTGACGACGGATCCTGGATCTTCGCAGTCCTGGACGGCGTCAGAACCCGAGATCAGGCGAGTGCTCTCCTTTCTTTTCTCTCTTTTTATCTTTGAGCACTTCAGCCTATCTCCAGGGGAGACGAGCAGGGTACAGCCGCCCGCTGCGTCTGAGCTCGTCTCGCCGGGTTCTGGCGCTGCCGGTGATCCTGATCCCGGTTCTGTTTTCTCTTCTGAGCCTTCTTCCAGGGTCACCGGCGAGGAGTTGCTGTTCCTCGTGGTGCTGGAGGGTCCGGGTTCAACGTTGGAGGTCGGTTCTGGTGCAGTGTCCAACGTGGGTTCGCCCGAGACCCAATCGGGGTCCAACGTGGGTTCGCCTGAGGCCCGATCGGGGTCCGACGTGGGTGCTGCCCCAGTACTGTCCAGGTCCGGTGAGGAGGTGGCCGTTTCCCTGCGGCCTGACGCCCGCCGCCCTCGTCATCGGCTCTCCCCAGAGCCTCTTCCACCGGGATCCGCTCTGATCCTTCGCCCGTCTCAACGGTCCTGGTGGTTGAGTGATGCGGGTCGACGACCCGACCCACAGAACTTTCGGTTCGGTGATCTGGTTCCCCCCACTGGTCTGTGTTTCCCTCTGGGCAGCCTGGTTCGGCTGCCGGTGGACTGGATTCCTGGGATCTGGGTCCGGAGTTCGCCGTCCGAACATTTCTCTTCCCCTGATTCGCCAGCTGGACAATGGGCGGGGAGATCTCCGGAGCCATCTCGGCCATTTTTGGACTCTGCCTGCCATTCACCTCGGGTGTCACTTTTTCTTTTGTTATTAAGGTCACTCGGGTGTAATGTTTTGTCCTGTTGGTGGATTCGTTTTTATAGTGCTGTGTTTTCCATCGCTCATGCTCAGCATTTTACTTTTTGTGCCATGTTTTTAGCCTCGTTTTTTCATTGTAGAGTTATGTTTTGTTTCCTTTCAGACCATACTCTGCAGTTCTCCATTCATTCCACTCACTTTCATTTCTTTAGGTGACTGTGGGTATTTATATATTCGTGTGTGTGGGTTTTTCTTTGCCTGCACTCAGTATTTCTTTTTTGTCCTGTTTGTTCATTAGAGTCATGTGCCTTGTTTTCCGTAACACCATGCTCTGTAATTGTCCATTTGTTCCAGTCACCCTCACTTTTCTTGGTGACTGTGTGTATGTACTTATATTGGTGCTGTGTATTGTTTCCCCTTTTTTTGACCATACTCAGCATTTTTGCCCTGTACCTTTTTGGTGGTTTTTTTTCCTTGCTCTGGGTCACGCATTGTTGATACTCTGAGTAGTGTGTAACCGGCGTGCTGACCCAGTTCTTCTCCCCATCTGTACTTGGGTTAATTATTCCCTGTTTTGTCAGTGTTGTATTTGGGTTTTTTTTCCCGCTACCCTACATTGCCCCATTGGTGTTGTCCTTCCCTTGGCTTCTTCCCCTCCGGTCCTGCCTCCCTTCCTCCCACCCTAGGTGGGGGGGGGGGGGGGGGCTGGGATGTTCCTGGTCGTTCAGGAGCCCGACCTTGAGGGGGGGGGGGCTCTGTCACCATGGGTTGAGATGCCGTCTCGGCACTCGGCCCATGTTTTCCCTCATCCTTGCTTCCCATTGAGCAGCGTCTCAGCAGGCTCCCAGCTGGCAGCATTATGGACGGCTGGGGCCAATTAGTCTTCATCAGCTGGGGCGCTGCCAATGAGGATAAATAGGAGCAGCCTCGATGACTCGGGGCTGCGACATAAACACATTGCTAAGCTGAAGCCCCTTCGTCTGGTGTCAGCTTATACTCCTCTTGCAGCATTCCTGTGTTTGTATCCCGCTGTGAGTATGTACGTCTTGTTACCCCCACGTCCGGTACGAGCTGCTTACCTCTGCGCTGTGCAACCTGTGAGTGTACCTCTGCATGAGTTTCTGTGCTCTCCTCATCCCTTATCCCTTACCCAGAATAAAACATCTCGACTCACTGGCTTGTCCCTGGCTCTGATTGCCCGGCTCCCTAGAGCCGGATATGACAGGTTCATTCAACCAGCATTTATTCAAATAATATCCTGCCTTTTATTCCCTTCACAGATCTATTTGGATGCTTGAGGTTATGTTAATATAACATTGTGTAAAAGGTCTCACCCTTGCCGGGAGACTCTGCTGGAAGGCTGCTCGAATGGAGAGGCAGCAGTGGTGAAAGTTGCGTATGAGCTGAGGGTGAATGGAGCCGCTGAGTTGAGCCACCTCAGTGTGAGTGGGAGCGATGAAGATTCCCTGAACCGTTTCCATCAGGATGTAGTGGAACAAGGTATTCTCTGCACCTGAGGTCAGCCTGCCACAAACAGGGGAGACCAGATGTAAAGTCATGTGAAAAAATTAGGACACCCTATGAAAGCCTGTGTATTTTTTTTTTCCACCTATTTAGACATATGGATATTTAATGCGGTAGTAGATGGATGGATGGATAGATATTTAATACCAATTTTAACAACAGTGGGAGATTCAAGTAATATAACTAAACATCCATCCATCCATCCATCCATTTTCTACTGCTTTTCCAGAGGTCCGGGTCGCGGAGGCAGCAGTTCAAGCAGAGAAGCCCAGACTTCCCTCTCCCCAGCCACCTGCTCCAGCTCTTCAGAGGATACCAAGGCGTTCCCAGACCAGCTGGGAGACATAGTCTCTCCACCGAGTCCTGGGTCTGCCCGGGGTCTCCTCCCAGTGGGACGTGCCTGAAACACCTCAAGTGGGAGGCGTCCAGGAGACATCCTAATCAGATGCCCATACCACCTCAACTGACTCCTTTCAATGTGGAGGAGCAGCGGTTCTACTCTGAGCCTCTCCCGGATGACTGAGCTCCTCACCCTATCTCTGAGGGTGAGTCCAGCAATCCTACGGAGAAAGCTCATTTCAGCCGCTTGTATCTGCGATCTTGTTCTTTCGGTCATTACCCAAAGCTCGTGACCATAGGTGAGAGTAGGAACGTAGATTGGTAAATCGACAGCTTTGCCTTAGAACTAAGCTCCCTCTTCACCACAACAGACCGGTACAACATCCGCATCACTGCAGATGCTGCTCCAATCCGTCTGTCAATCTCTCGCTCCATTTTCCCCTCACTCGTGAACAAGACCCCAAGATACTTAAACTCCTCCACTTGGGGCAGGAGCCTGTCCCCAACCCAGAGAGGACAACTTAAGAGAGGACAATTAGGACATCCCCATATTTATTCCCACTTAAAATGGCTAAAATCACACACAGGTGTATCACATCAGGTGCACATGATTAGAACATCATTACTCAGCATTTTGAAGGCTTGTCCTATTTAAACCTCAGACATTTAGTTTGGTTGGTGATCAAATGTTTTTATTGAACAAAAGCACAAGTTTACAGGCGAAAAAAATGACAAGACTCCTTTTTTGTTTAAAACAATAAAGACAGACATGACAATACAAGAATAAACGATGGGACTAAAAACAAAATGCGTAACCATAATAATGAACCAGCACCTAATAAGATGCAAACAACACAGGAATAAAAAGAGAACTATAAAAAAAAATAAAGGGCACTACCCCCTACCCCGCTCGCTCAGGGAAACAAGGAAGTTTCTGCATCCAAAATGTTACACCACTCTAGGACAACTTGGTGTAGAAAAACGAGTTCTTTATTTACCTCAAAAAGGTTAATGCAGCACACATACAGAGCACGCGTTTGTGTCTTCTTCAGTAACTCGAACACAGAGAACCCCAGCAAAAAAACCCCCACTTGACCCATGTTTGCAGACGACACCACAGTGGTGGGACTTATTCAGAGGGATGAGGAATCAATGTACAGGGAAGAAGTTAGAGACCTGGAGAGCTGGTGCAGGGAGAACAATCTGGTGCTCAACGTGGACATGTGTCAGAGACATATGTCTCAGGGATGTGTGAATGACTATGTTGGGGTGGGGGCTGAGGGTGTGTGTGAGTGTGTCTTAAATTATGTTCTTTTTACTTATATGGATGCCGAGAGAAACGCAATTTCATCTTGCCTGCACTACAGTTGTATGTACAGCAATATGACAATAAAGGTTGATTTGATTTGATTTGATCCCTTGTATAGCCTATGTGCCTATGCAGCTGGAGTACCATGTTGCAATGCAGTACGTCAGAACACTCTCCACCACACCTCTGTAGAAGGTCCTGAAGATGCAGATGGGGAGAGAGGCCTGTTTGAGTTTCCTCAAGAAGTGCAGTTTCTGCTGGGCCCGCTTCCTGATCCCCAAGGAATTCTTGCTCCAGGTCAGGTCATGCAATGGAGTTTGCAAGGGGTTAAATATGTTCTGTGTATATAGTTAAAGTGGATCTGCTGGTGATCCGGGTTGCGGGAAGCCTCCTTAATATTTGCCCAGACTTTGGACCAGTTAAATTCAGAGTCAAGACTGGGGCAATCACGCCTCCACATTCTATCAATTGGGAAATCACTATAAGAGGCCTCCAGAAAGAAATGATACAGAACAGATACCAAACCTCTATTCTTAGTTCATGTTGCAAATAGCTTATATCAGTGTCTCTCAACCTGGTGTCCGCTTGAGCCTGGGGTGGGGGGTGGGGGGGGCAGAGTTCCATCTGTTTTGAGGTCATGAAATGTGTGGGTAAAAACAAAATGCATGAATGACATCAAATAAAGAAAGAGAATAGTGTGGTGAACACAATACACATGGCACTCCACCCAGTACAGGGGGTTGGTGGGAGAGAAGATAGCTGGAGATGCTGATGGTGAAAAGGTGAGAGGATCCAAACAAACAAAGACGTGCCTTTCGCCCCCGCAGTGCCAGGTTCGCACCTGAGGACGCGGGGTGCAAATGTATTGTAGCAAGACCTGCTCTGATGTGTGTGTCAATGTTATGCTAATGTGTGTACATGTCTTTCAGTCTGTATGTTAATGTGTTTTTCCCCTGTGTGCCGGAGGTGGGAATAAAAGTGTATAAAGGAGTTCGTTCAGGCACTCAGGTTTATTCTGTTCTATCCTGTGTTGGAGGTGAAATAAAGTTCTGTGTCGTGCAGCTCACTGTCTCGTCTGATTCCATCCTCCACAATGGCTGAGAAACATAAATGTGCGGAGGACCACGTGGAGTTAAAAAAGAAAAAAATACAATATATTGACAGTTACCTGAACTATGGATTTACAGAAGCACAGGACTCTTTTTGGCCAGAATGTGTTATTTGTGGTGAAAAGCTAGCTAATGACAGCATGAAGCCCAGCAAACTGAGACAGCATCAGGAGACTCGACACTGAGAGACCATTGGTGCAAGTCGGGATTTTTTTTGAGAGGAAACGGCACCTGGCACTTTCAAGGAGACACAGGGATATCAGAAAATCCTTTGAACGGGTAGGTAGTGATTTACTCAGAGCCACTGAAGCATCATTCAACTGTGTGCTGCTCATTGCGAAGGCAAAAAAGCCACACAGTATTGGTGAGCAGCTGATCAAGCCCGCATGTTTATTACCACTATCACTCCAAACATCACATCCCTGGTCAGAGACATGCAAACTCAAGGTACACATTAATATTCTTTTTTGAATCAACAGACTGGAGAGAGTAAAAAGCAAAGAAGCATTGAATTATTTTTTGCAATGATAATTGCTAGGTAGTGCTATGAGAAAGAGCAGTCAAGGATATTTGTTCTTTGTGTATGACCGGGGTGTTTTTAGGCCTACTGCCATTAGGCCCATACTGACTGACTTTTAGGCCTTTACTGATTTTTTTTTTTTAATTTGATTTTGTGTACTTTATTGATCCCCAGAGGGGAAATTGAGGGCATCCACCTGGATGGATGAAGGCAGCCACGGTACGGCGCTATCCCTTTACCATTCACACAAACATTCACACCTAGGGCCACTTTTAGAGTCTCCAATTAACCTAACCTACATGTTTTTGGCCTGTGGGAGGAAACCGGAGAACTCCCGGAGTAAACCCACGCAGACATGGGGAGAACATGCAAATTCCACACAGATCACTGTTGGTCAGGGGCTGGGATCGAACCAGGGATCCCATGGCCAAGGGTGAGTTGCTGTGCTGCCGCAGTGCTAACCACTGCGCCACTGCACTGCCCTTTATGCTGTCTTGTGTGTGTATACCCACTATTTTGGTTGTTAGAAATTTTCTTGTTAACATTTCTGTTTCATACCTCTGGCAAAGATGAAAACTTTGTTACCGACAATGAACAATGAAGACTCAGGACTGCCTTCTGGTGTCAAAAAGGCCATGTTTAAAAGTAATGCTGTCTTAAAACAAAAGGACAAATATTTTAATACCATTGCAGTCATTTGCCACATTTATTTTTTGTCTGTGTGTGATACACAAGTTCATATAATTCAATTTAGTTTAAGTATAAAGGAAAACAAACCTACATTTCAAAACAAATGGAATAGGTTAAGAACAAAACTGATGTTATTTTTTTTCCTAAATAAATGCTCTAAAATGACTTCATTCCTCTGGCGTGATAGTGTGGGCTAAAGGGGCCTGGCACTTCTGTGACACAGGCAAAGGGGGCTCCTGGGAAAAAGGCTGGGAACCACTGGCTTATATAAAGGATGGATGGGTAAAGGTTGTTGGCATGGGGCGCCATGTGCCTGGAGAGATGATCTAAGTTGCAAATAGAAAAAGAATGTGGTTGCAGGCAGATTAAAGCTCTTTCTGATACCCTGAAAGATGCGCAGCCCAGAATCACTAAATATATCATCTAAGGTGTGGACATTACTATTACTCTAAGCAGGGCATGAAACGGGTCTTCCTCCAATCAATAAGCTCAGGTTGTTAAAACTTGGTATATGTGTATGCCAGTTGTAGAAAATCTTACACTGAAGCTCAGCAGCACGCCATGTTTGAATAAGTTGTGATACTATCGGGCCAAAATGTAATTGACATTGTTTATTGGATATATTAACAAAGAGAACCTCCTGTAGGTTCCAGGGTCTCACACAGTTTTCTTCTAGCTTATGCCAGGAAATGGAGACGTTCGTGTCACGCCACACAAGTAATGGCCTAAGTACAAATGACCAAAAATAAAACTTTAAGTTAGGAACTGATAAACCACCACTGATCATTCCTCTTTGTGTAGTGGACAGTTTTAAATGATTCTGTTCCAAATGAACTGCGAAATAACAGAATGTTTTTGTTCCAATAATCAACAGGAGGGGAGAGGGGGATCACTGAACTGACAAAATTTATTCTGGGCAGAATGTTCATTTTAACTACAGAGACACGGGCTCTCAGAGAGTTGGGGAGACTAATCCACCTGTCTAAGTCTGCTTTAACTTTATTCAGTGTTTCTGAGTAGTTGTGCATCACAATGCGATTCAGGTATGGGAATATTTGTATTCCAAGATACTTAAAGTCTTGGACAACTGGAATGTCAGCTGGAAACTACAACCTCCTAGCTGAGTCATTAAGGGAGAGTAGTGTGGATTTGGTCCAGTTAATCTTAAAACCAGAGAGGCAGCTACATTCCTCACAAATGGACAGCAAGTTAGGTATGGATTGTAGGGGTTTCTCCATGAAGACTAAAACATCACTGGCATATATTGACAAGTGGTGGTGTGTATCATAAACTGAAATTGGGTGCACAGTGGGGGACTGACGAATCATTTGAGCAAGTGGTTCAAGTAAGAGAGCAAAAAGTGCTGGACTCAGAGGACAGCCCTGTCGGGATGATCTAGTAACCGGAGACAGCGCAGAGGATAGTTGGCCCGTGAGTACTAGGGACGAGGGATTTGAATACAGAACCTTAATCATATGAATAAGATTTTTGCAGAATCCCATTTTATCTAAAACCTCCCATAAAAAGGACCGCTCCAGCCTATCAAAGGCTTTCATAGCATCGAGGGATAGAACTGCAGCTGGGGTTTCTTTGTCAATTACAAGGAGAAGTTGTCTGACATTATCTGCAGCAAGCCTCAACTTTATAAAACCAGTCTGACTGCAGATGACTAATGTTGACGTGTGATTCTGAATACGTCAAGCCAACACTTTTGCATATATTTTAAGATCTGCATTTAACAAGCTGAGAGGCCTATAACTGCTGCAGTCTACTGGGTCCTTGTCTTTTTTTAAGAATAAAGATATCAGGGCTATGTTGACATCTCTTGAAAAACTGCCTTTGTCTATAGAAAACATTATCATATTTAAAAGTAGTGGGCCTACCTTGTCCCAGAATTCCACATATACTTCAGGAGGTATTCCATCAAACCCTGGTGAATTATTTCTTTGCATATCGAGAGCGACCGCCTTAAGCTCTTCCAGGGATATGGGTGCATCAAGTTGGATAGAGTCAGTTGCTGACAACTGACGTAGATCTAGCTGACTGATAAACTTGTGACAGCTATCTTTATCTAACTGAGTCTCTGATTGGTAGAGATTAGAGTAAAACCTGCAAAAGGTCTCATTCACCTGCTTAGGTCCAGTTATAATTTCACCAGTTGCGGATCTGTTAGCGGGATGTCAGCAAAGTACTTGATGGCTCTTATTTTGGAGGCTAGAAGGTGGCTGGGCCTAGACCCCTCGAAGTAGTAACGCTGTCTAGTCCTATGTATCAAAAATTCTGACTTGCTTTAAAATGTTAATTTCTTTCTTTATGATATCATGCTGTAATTCAGTCTGTTGGGAATATTTTCTTTGTAAATCGAATCAATTCTAGTCAAGTCAGCTTCCAAAGCCTGCAACTTAGCTGTTCTAGCCTTGCGTATGTTTGACAAGAAGCAGGTGACATTGCTGTGCATAATCCCTTTAACAGCATCCCATAATATTCTGGGGTCATCGACCAAGCCTAGATTAAAGTCCTGTAGATGGGATAAAAAATGAAATTTATAGACATCATTTCTAAGTAGGGTGGTATTAAAGCACCACCTAGCAGCCTGCTTGGATGAAAATAAGAAAAAACGTGTCGCACATATTTTATTAACAAACCAGCGCCGTGATGAAGAGTCCGGGTGATGTCCAACTGTGTAATCCAGGTACCGAATAGGATAGATCAGATCCAAAGATCCATGGTTAGCCAACGTGTTCATCCGGTTGTTGGGGCTGTGGGTTGCCGTTCCTAGTCGGAGGTGGGGTCCGCACCGCCAGGGGGGAGCTGATGAATTCCTTGGTTTTGTCCAGGGACTGGAAAACCTCAGTTTTTCCGGCAGCTCTGACTTTCAGTGTGGCGGGGTAAAGCAGAAAGAACTCCACTCCTTTTGCTCGGGCCGTGTTCATGGCTTTAGAGAAAGCTTGCCGTCACCTGACAGTGTAGCCACTGTAGTCAGGTGAGAAGCGAACCGATCGTCCATCAATTGTGAGCGGGAATTTCTTTTCAGCATGGAGGATAAGCTGGCGTGTTGTGTACCGGAGCACATTAAAGATTAGGGTACAAGGAGCATCTTTCCTCCTGTTGTTGTCACTGCGCACACAGTGGGCTCACATGATCTCACCCTCCAGATCACCTAGAGTAGGGAATCACTTCGGTAGTAACTTCGTGAGAAACTGCACAGCATTGGACCCTTCAAGTCCTTCTGGTAGCTCAGTGGCACGAATGTTACATCTCCTGCTTTGGCCCTCCATGTAAGCTAGCTTAAGCTGCATCATTTCCATTGCGCCCTCCTGGTTAGCTAGCCTTTCACAGTTACTTTCAACATCTGACCGTATTTTGTTCAGCTCCACATTAACAGTGCTGAGACTCTCAGTTAGTGATAATAAGTCTGCCTGTATGGCTCGTAACTTTTCTTTCGTGTTTTCTCCCTTCTGCTGGAGTTTATCAAAGCATACCTCCAGGAAGCCACGTTGTTTCTCAAGTACAGCCTCCGCTATGGCCTCCATGTCGGACATCCCTCTTGTCTTTACAGCACGACCAGGCACAAATTTCTTGCTTGAATCAGTCATGGCATTTTTACAAACAATAGTGCAGGCAGATGACCAACAAAATAGTTGTCACAACGGTGAAAATCAATTTTTAAAAAGCAATGCTGGGTTGAGCAGATTCGACCTAAGCTGCTGTCTTGTCCAGCTGATCACGTGACATCAGACATTTAGTTTGGTGTGCTCCTGACTGTTGAAGTGAGAATGAACACCATGGTGAGACTGAAAGAGCTGTCTGAGGCCTTCAGAAAGAAGATTGTTGCTGCTTATGAGTCTGGTAAGGGACTTAAAAAGATCTCAAAAGAATCTGAAATCAGCCAATCCACTGTCTGGAAAATAGTCTACAAGTGGAGGACATTCAAAACAACTGCTAACATGCCCAGGTCTGGCCGTCCAAGCAAGTTCACCCTGAGAGCAGACTGCAAGATGCAAAAAGAAGTCTCAAAAAACCCTTAAATGTCATCATGGGACCTACAGCAGGCTCTTGCTACTGTTGATGTGAAAGTGCATGTCTCTACAATCAGAAAGAGACTGCACAAGTTTAACTTGCATGGGAAGTGTGCAAGGAGGAAACCTTTGCTCTCTAAGAGAAACATGAAGGCCAGACTGAAGTTTGAGAGAGAGAACGTAGACAAAGACCAGGACTACTGGAATAATGTTCTTTGGACAGATGAGTCTAAAATTGTATTTGAACACCAGAACAGAGGACGTGTTTGGCATAGACCAAATACAGCATTCCAGGAACAGAACCTCATATCAACTGTGAAGCATGGAGATGGAAATGTCATGGTTTGGGGATGCTTTGCTGCAGCAGGACCTGGCCAGCTCACCATCATAGAGTCCACCAGGAATTCTACCATGTATGTATGTGCTTGAGGACCACGTGAGACCATCTGTAATAAGATTAAAGCTGAAGCAGAACTGGATCCTGCAACATGACAATGACCCAAAACATACCAGTAAATCCACCAAGGACTGGCTAAAAACTAAGAAATGGAGAGTCCTGGAATGGACGAGTCAAAGCCCAGATCTTAATCCCATGGAGATGCTGTGGGGTGACTTGAAACATGCAAGAAACCCCTCAAAGATCTCACAGCTGAAAGAATTCTGCATTGAGGAGTGAGGCAAAGTTTCCTCAGACCAATGTCAGAGACTGGTAGATGGCTACAAGAAGCGTCTCACTGACGCTATTTCAGCCAAAGGGGGTAACACTAGCTATTAGGCGATAGGGTGTCCTAACCATTTCCTCAGAATACGCATTTTTGTTGATATCTTTTGTTTAATGAGTAAAACGAGGTTAATTTTTGTTATTTACCTGCAGTTAAAGCACATTCTTTTCCAGAGATAAACAAAAACAAAATTAGACATCAATATGTGAACATTTTTTAATAAAGAAGTGAATATTTAATGGGGCGTCCTAATTTTTTCACGACTGTACTTCAACCAACTGTGGGTATGTAACTTTAAAGCAAATTGTTGCCCATCACCTACTTCATGGTATTGTACATCTCTTCTGTCTCTCTTTCAGTCAGAGTCTTCTTCAAAGTGCCCAGGTAGAATGGATTTGGGTGTTTCATCTTGGCCACCTGATAATGAAACAGCAAGTGTTAAAATTCAAGAAAAACTCAAAACCTGCGGGATAGTTCTTTTTTGTGTATATAAAATTATTAACAGGACTGCAACAAAATAGCTCAATCATCAAGAGCCTTTACTTCTCTCTGTCTGTACAGTATGCAGAGTTGCCAACTATTCGGAAAAGCTTGGAATAAGTAAGTAAAACTTTATTTAGATAGCACTTTATATAACACACATGATTACAAAGTGCTGCACAAGCCTAAAGTATTTCAACATTTCCAACACAACAAAATTGAACACATCAAAAGAGACAGACACACACACAAACACGCAGACAAAAAAACAAACTCACAGACTCATAACTGGACTCTTACAAGCACACACACTGCATAATGTGGGGTTCTAAAAATGCTCGTCGGTGGAGGTGGGTTTTCAAAAGTCATTTAAAACAATTCAAATTGTCAGTGCATCTGACGAATTGGGGTAGCGGATTCCAGAGGGTAGGTGCAACAATGGAGAAGGCACGATCACATCTTGTATTTTGGGTAGAATGTGGTATAGATTAGACCAGTATTTGAGGAGCAGAGCGGGTGAGATGTGGAGTACTGAACCATGAGGTCAGAAATGTAATCGGAGGCGAGAGTATGCAGTGCTTTAGAGATTCAAGATTCAAAGTTCAAAGGCTTTATTATCATGTGCACAGTTAAGAAATGCAACATTTCCTGAGAAATGAAATTCTTACTTTGCTCTCCGAACGAATGCCAAGGTAATAGGTACACAATATACTAATAAGGTAATAACACACCTAATACTAATGGATACTAATTACACTATACACACAGTTAGGCAATTAGGACACTAAAGCAGTTAAAGCAGTCAAACTAGAGGAAACAAGAAGAGTGAAACTGAAAGTTCACTGGATGACTGAAGTGGACAGTGGTACAGTCATGTGAAAAGATTAGAATACCCCATTACATATTCAGTTCTTATAAAGAAATGTTCACATATCTATGTCTAACCTTGTTTTTGTTTTTATTTGCATTTTAAACATTTATTTTAGCCATTTTAAGTGGGAATAAATGTGTGGGGGGGGGGTCCTAAAAAAGATGGGGGTAGCCTAATTTATTCCTCACTATTTGTTTAGAATTATATTTTACAGAAA
The DNA here is from genome assembly GCA_020510985.1 of Pholidichthys leucotaenia. Taxonomy (NCBI): domain Eukaryota; kingdom Metazoa; phylum Chordata; class Actinopteri; order Cichliformes; family Pholidichthyidae; genus Pholidichthys; species Pholidichthys leucotaenia. The sequence goes on along the minus strand of CM035836.1, from coordinate 147,543,454 downwards.
ATTTGAAAAAAGTCTTTAATTCATTTTTAATTGTTTAGTTGTATTACATGAATCTCCCAGTATTTTAAACACTGATATTAAATATCCATATGTCCAAATATGTTTTAAAAAAAAAAAAAAAACCCACACACACAGGCTTATACAGGGTATCCTAATTTTTTCACATGACTGTATATTGATATCAGAGATGATATGAACCTGAGATGGCATAAGCCTATGTAGAGTGTGCAAATGAGCAGTATACAAATTACAAATTAGCACCCAGTGTGAGAATTTCTCTATAATGATAATACCAGTAGACTGTACATGATAATTAGCAGCAGAGATGATATGGACATCAGACGGGGTGAGACCATGTACACTGTACAAGTGAGCAATGTGCAAATTTAGCAAGCGATGTGTGAGTTCCTATTTGCAAAGTTGTGTTGCGGAGTTTTGGGAGTTTGTTATTTGTCCAGGAGTCTGGTGGCAGTGAGAAAGAAGGAGTTTTTCAGTCTGGTTGTCCTGCATTTCACACTTCTATGGATGGACACTAGCCATTTTAAAATAATCAGGAAGAGAGTGTAAAAATCTGAAGGAAGTCAACACGATATTGGCAGTATTTTTCCTTATTTTGGAGTGAGAAATAGGTTTTGTGGTGTGAGACAGAGAGTAAAAGAGTGAGACTCACAACAATGAATTATTAACTTTTCTGCGAGGCTGTCGCACCGATGTCGGGCAGTCAAAGACACGCCTGAGATGCCATAATAGTCTCAAGTGACACTGAAAGCCTCACATGAAGTACCTACTTAAAGACAGTCACCACTAGTGAATCTATATTCACATTATGGTTCAGTGTTTGTGAGAAAACTTGTTAGAGCCTCTGTTGAAGTTTCTGTAGCCATAAACGCACTCGCCTGATCTCTGATGAGGTGGAATTACTGCTTATATGTTAGTACTTCAGTAGTATGAATAGAATGTAAAACTAGAGTGCACTCAGAGACCGCATACCTCCGCCAATGTTCCGTCCGTCCCTCCCTCCCTTTGTCCGTCCGTCCATACCTCTGCCAGTTTGTCCTTCTGTACCTCTGTCTATCCATACATTGCAATTTAGGGCCTTGGCCAAGGTACGCACTCATGAACCACCTCCAAAATGTAATGGGTTCATCTGTAGTCCAAGGGCCATCTGGTGAAAATTTCATCAAAATTCATCCAGTAGTTTTTGCGTAATCCTGCTAAAACACTATGAGATAATGGGGCCATGGCAGAGGTAAGCACTCTTGTATCACCTCCAAAATCTAACGGGTTCATCCTTCAGCTAAGGGTCACCTCTGGTGAAAATTTCATTTAAATCCATCCAGTAGTTTTTGCATAATCCCACTAACAGACAAACAAAAAGGCAGACAAATGCCAACAAAGACATCACCTTCCGCCATTTCTTGTGGAAGTAATAACCAAGCTCAACAGAAACAACTGAATACAACTGAAAAGCATATGCTGTTGCAGCATGTTTAAAACCCCATCTAAGACCTTGTTAGCTGCTTATGGCCATACCACCCTGAATATGCCTGATTGTGGCTGCTAAGCAGGGTTGGGCCTGGTTAAAGCCCTGTCACACCTTGACGATTTAAGCAGCATTTGCCAAACATATAAAAATTGGTCTAAAACGCTGGCATACGCCGAAATTTTCACTTTTGGCCGTATGCATCGCGTATCCATAACGATACGTACGCATAACGTTTTAGTAACTTATATAGAATATTTCCATAACTTATAAATAATAAACCAACGAATGCTTAGCATGTTGCCGATGCTCACAACTTATGAGCAACAACAGTCTAACTTATGCATAACTTATGCAAAGCTTATGATAACTTCTGCATAGCACGGTCATGCCAAACAGCTGTCGCCTCCCAATCCATCTCTGTTCAACCGAAATGATTCCCCCCTCCAAAGACAACGGCAGGGAGCATGACCGACCTGGCAGAGCTGTCCAATCTGTCAGGTCGGTCACGCCTAAAACAGCTGATGAGACATGTCACAAACGTCAGATGACAGTTGTCACAACCTGGCTCAAAGGCTCGTGAACTGATGGCGATAAAAAAAAAGTTTATTTTCAATAAAATGAAAAAAAACAAAAAAAACAAACCCAAGATAATGCATGGAGTGTGCTTTTGCCAGGAATTATAGCCAAGGGACAGCAAAGTGGGGTTTATCATGGAAAACAACTGAGCTCTGTGCTTCGGGTGATCAGCTGATTGGATCCACCTCCTCCAGTGTCCTGACATTTTGGCATATCTATCTGAACAGCACTGGACAGCTGATGGTACAGACTGCAGTCAAAGATAAAAAACATGACAAGGAGGGCTAAACAGCAAGAGCAAAGTGTGATTTATCATGGAAAACAGCTAAGCTCTGTGCTTTGGGCGATCAGCTGATTGGATCCACCTCCTCTGGTTTTATGACATTTTAGCATACCTATCAGAACAGCACTGGACAGCTGATGGTACAGACTGCAGTCTGTTATGTCCGGAAATGATGAGTGTGGACACATCCACACGTGTTGAGGTTAGCTTTAATGGATACTGGCTAAACAGGGTACACAGGGCAGGTGTTATTGAAAGGGTGGAGCGCCAAAGAGAGCGGCTAGCCTTGGGCGACCGAATAAATACCCTGTGGCGTCATGACGTCACACGTGCGTACGTGCTACTGCAGCATGGTGCATCGCGCCATTCCCCATATTCCACATTTACTCCAACCTTGAAAAGCTTAGAACCATATCAGCAAATTAGCCTTAGCAAGGGCAGCAAGTGTATATATATATATATATATATATATATATACAGTATATATATATATATATATATACACACACACACACACACACACACACATATATATATATATATATATATATATATATATATATATATATATATATATATATATATATATATAACCCAATATATAACCCAAAAACTGGCATATCGACTAGCGTACAGTTGGTCGCATGTACACATAATGTGGCCAAACGGGCTGATGTAACGGTTAGCCTGTTGCCTAGTATGAACAACATGTATACTTGACTGGACCAGTATATGAACCACCTAAGGCATATTTCCAACCATAACATTTTTTTAATATTTGTTTTAACCTGGGTAACCGGGTAGACTGCTGGTGTGCCCACATGGTCATGTGGGTTACTCTGTCACTTCTAACGGGCCATGCCCTGACTGAGCATGTACTTATGAACTTTAGAGTCAGTGACAGTTCAGAACTCAGCGGGGCCTCTATTGAGTCCGTGGAGGGCGCAGTCCTGGCGGCGCTGGCTCAGGCAATTCTGGAGGCCACCTCGCAGGAATTGTGGATGGCTCATCAGCAAAGTCCCAGTCCGGGTCCCATACTGGCTGGGTCGGCTCGGTTGCTATTTCTTGGTCCAGGGTAGGTAGTGGTGCTACCTTTCTCAGATGGCTGACATGCCATCGTGACCCATCAGCCATCTGGAAGGTGGCTGGTCCAAGTTAAGCAGTGATCTGCATTTGTAGTGACTGGAACATCTGCAGCTTGTGCGGGCGGTTGGATCGCCAGATCTGGACCCAGTCGAGCACCGTGAGCGATGGTTGTTTCCACTTCATGATGTGCTGCTGCTCCCTTGTCCCGTGGCTGGTGAAAGGTGCCATTGCTGGGGTGCCATCTAACGGAGGACATAAGTGGGTTGTAGACGGTCGTGGAGGCGAGCTGGTCTCGCCATTGACAGGATGGACCCTACATTCTCCCAGGTCCTGCATTAACACAGACTAGAACTCCTACGGTGGGGCGGCAGCTTGGGGAGGCTTACGCCATGTGAAGATGAGTTCTCAGTCTCCTGTGCTCTGCTCATTGAGCAGTGTGAAGCAGGGAGCGGCTGCGCCCACATCTGGGCAAAGAGGGCTCGGGCTGTCAGCAGCCAAACAGAATCCCATGTGATCTGTGATGGAAAACCCCAACTTGTGGAATAGATCACATCCCAGGATGTTGTCACCAAGGTGTGTCACTTGGAACATGAATGTTGGGAGGACTCTTGACCCATAGCGAACCGACAGAGTAACGGTTCCTACCATGCTGATTTTTGTGTGTCCATACCCGAACAGTTCCACCGCGTCTGGCTTGATTGGTTGCAGAGGGAAGAATTTCTAAACCGTGGCCCCGTTCATCAGGGACCTCACGGCAGCAGTGTCCAGCAGCAGCGGTAGACTGACGCCATCCAATTCCACTGTGCACCACTTGTATGGCGTATTACTGGAGTCCACTGAATGAATGGTGGCTGGACTGGGCCAACTGAGCGAGCTAAGCAGCAGGCTTGCTGGAGTTTAGCGACACACTTTGGCAAAGTGATTTAGCTTACCGCAGCATTGGCACTTCTGTCCTTTGGCGGGGCAGGTGGGCACGCATGTCTGGTGTGAGGGAGAGCCACAGTTACCACACGGTCGGCGTGCTGTAGTATTCTGTCGTTCCACGATCTTCACTTCAGGGTCCTCCTGGGAGGATGTGGGGTCAGCGGGTTCAGCAGCTGGGGTAACAGCCTGTGCTAGCAGAGCTAAATGTGGGGAGTGCAGGTTAAAGGCTCCTAGCTGCGTTGCTAACTGGGCAGCCGCTTCTTGCTGGGATGCTAACTCCACCTCCCTGGCTAGCGGTAAATTGTTCGGTACCATTAGCAGCTTCTCCTACAGCTTTGAGTTGGTGGTGTGCTCCGCTAGCTGATCTCACACCATCTCGTCTTCCAGCTGCGTGAACCTACACGTACTAGAGAGACAATCGATACAAGTCCTTTTCTCCTGCCTTAGCATTCAGCCTCTCATACAACTCACTATATGCCTTTTCCTTTGCCATCTCTCTCTTTGCCATGTGCCTAGCTTCTATATACTCCTGTCTACTTTCTTCATCTCCCTGACTATCCCATTATTTCTTTGCTAACCTCTTCCTTTCAATACTTTCCTGTACCTCCTCATTCCACCACCAAGTCTCCTTGTCTTCCTTCCTCTGTCTAGAACATACACCACATACCTTTCTACCCATTTCCCTCAATACTTTTGCTGTACTTTTATTTCTAACTATTAACTCTGCTATTAACTCTTAATAGCTATTATTAGCTATTAACTATTATTTCTATTATTATTATTATTGCTATTATGCTATTATTAGCTATTAACTCTGTATGCAATAAGATAAATTCAGCACCTTTACAGGAAAAGGTTCAGCGCAATATTCATTCTCTGGACAGCATCAGCTATTAAGAAAATAAGGATCAATTCACAGTAAATTAAAAGTACTCTAATGTGTTACTTTTCTATGTAGATAACAGAGGAACACAACAAATGACCTTTTAGTGATAGTAAACTAGTAACTTAATTTACTTTTAAAAGTAACACTACCAACCTAACCACTCTTCTCAATATACATCAGTATAACATCAACTATAGAACATTATGAACCTCTTAATGAATAAATGTGTAAACAAATACCACAGTTTGAAAGAATAAAACTCTGGCTGTACCTTAAATAGTCCTCCACTCCCTCTACTCCCATCAGATCCCCCTGACCCCAACGAGTCCCTGCGGCCCCCCAGCTTCCTTGTTGAATCCGGTGTGGAATGCGGACTGAAGCCTAGAGCCACTGACGACCTGGATCTTGACCGAGCATCCATCTGTCCTCCGCTGACACTGTCTGACAAGCTCCTCTGAGGACTGGACCTCCGGGACTTCTCCCCGAACAGACTGTGACCCCTGGACCCTGATGAGGAGCCTTTGACAGCCCCAGTGAGCTTGCTAAAGATGGGAGAGGAAGAAGCCAGACTGTCGAGGCGCTCGCGGGCTGTAGCAGTGGGGAGGAACCAGTCAGCGCAGGACAGGCAGGGAGCAGGTGGAGCATTCAGGCGCTCCTCAATACCAGACTCCAGCACCTCCAGCTGCAGCAGGGTGGCCTTCACCTGAGACCAGAACATAACAGAGTTTTAATCTCCTGTTGAAGTGTCAACAGGTCTTGGTTATCAAACAGTAATGGGAATGAAGCAGGATTGCTGACCTGATCCACGTAAACACAATCAGGACCTGGAGAGCCTAGAGCATGTGAAGCACAGCCACCTGCTTCCAGTAGGACGCACTGCATGAAATGCCTCTGAGGAGAGAGGAAATATTAAATACAACCCCAACTCCAGTGAAATTGGGACATTGTGTAAAACATAAATCAAAACAAAATACAATGATTTAAAAATCCTTTTCAACTAAGACAAGATATTTAATGTTGAAAGTGATAAATTTTATTGGGTTTTTTTTTTGGGGGGGGGGGGGTTGCAAATATTCACTTATTTTGAATTTGATGCCTGCAACATGTCCCAAAAAAGCTGAGATAGGGGTAAGAAAAGACTGGGAAAGTTGAGGAATGCTCAAAAAACACATTTTTGGAACATTCCATCGGTAAACAGGTTAATTGGAAACAGGTGAGTGTTATGATTGGGTATAAAAGGAGCATCCCCTAAGGCTCAGTTGTTCACAAGCAAAGGAATGATATCACCACGTGGGCTCATTAACACCTCGGAAAAAACCATCGTCAGTTAACATATAGTTTGTCGCTACGTGTCTCTACAAGTGCAAGTTAATGTCCTTCTACTTCCAGCGCAGCATCAGGTTCAGGTTCAGGTTACTTTATTTGTACCCGTAGGTAGATTTGTTTTGCAGTTGGTGACATCCATATTTACAAGCCACAATTACATTCAACATAGACACAAACACAGGCACACATCTTACAAAATAGGTAAATATAAAATATGTACAATATAATTTTTATAGCTTGTTCAACTCTTTGACAGCAGCAGGGACAAAGCTGTTTTTGTAGCGCTGGGTTCTACTTTTTGGGACAGCAAACCTCCGTCTGGAGGGAAGAAGCTGAAAGTTGCAGTGCAAAGGGTGGGAGTCATCATTTAAAATCGAGTCGGCCATCCTCTGTACTTGTCTGGTGTACAGGGATGTCAGGCTCAGCTGTGACTCACCAAGCAAACGACTGGACCATGGAAGTAAAACTAATAGTTTTTTTTTTTTGAATGCAAAAGATGCAATAGACTTACACAATGGTCCTCTCCGGCATACAACTAGGAACATACCGGTCGCTATGGAGGGTGAGAATATGTATGGGCACATAATCATACCATGTAGGATAACTAAATAGACGGTTATGCTGTTTCATCCCACCTAGCAACAATGCTCTGCACTGTGTGTGTTTATATATTTACATATTTATTCCATCTAGCTACAATGCTCTGCACTGGGTGTGTTTATATTTATATATCTATATATTTATTCCATCTAGCTACAATGCTCCGCACTGTGTTTTTATATATCTACATATTATTCCATCTAGCTACATTGCTCCGCACTGTGTGTGTTTATATACTTGCATATTTATTCCACCTAGCTGCAATGCTCCGTACTGTGGGTGTTTATATATTTACATATTTATGCCATCTAGCTACAATGCTCTGCACTGTGTGTTCATATATTCATATATTTATTCCATCCAGCTACAATGCTCTGCACTGTGTGTCTGTGTGTGTGTGTGTGTATATATATATTTTATAGTAATATGTACATATGTATATTAGCTGCTCTTGCTTGCTTGTTTTTTCTTGCCTTCTGATTGTTGCTCTGAGTGTTGCTATCCCTGTGCTGTTGCAATCCTGGAATTTCCCCGTTGTGGGACTAATAAAGGCTTATCTTATCTTATCTTATCTTATCGGCAGCCTCTTTTGCAGTAGCTACTCAGTCCTGAGTGTTTTTCTCACTTCTATTTTATTAATCGTTTTTGTTCCAACTTTGTCTTGCTCTTGTTACCTTATGTTCATCACGGACACCAATATCGCTGCTCCACGCTGATATTGGTAGTCTTTTTCTTCACTTCAGCTGTGATTGGGGATCCGGTGCGCTGTGGCTCTATTGTTAACATCAGGGATGAGCTGCTAGCACTCTGTTGCTGAGCAATGCTAACAGAGAGACCGGATGTCCCCCAGGAACTGAGGCGTATGCTGGGCTGGAGTGAAGCGACGGGAGAGGAAGACAAGGTATAAGCCCGTTCTCCCATCCATCATCATGGGGAATGTGAGGTTGCTTCAAAACATGGCAGATGGGTTAGTGGCTCTGACCCAGTATGAGAGAGCCTACCAAGAGATTAGCACAATATACCATGCTAACCACAGATGCTAACATCGGACTGGAGGTGTTACAGCCCCACTCCTTCTGGAGTAGGTCCTGGGTTTTCCTTTTTCCTTGTGTTGTAGGTGGAGCTGTGGAGGACCGCTCCTGGCCGAGGTGTTTCCTATATAAGCTACACCTGCGCACCTGTCAGCAGCTTTTGGCTCCAGCGGAGGCTGGCCGCCTTTCTGTTGTGTTTGCACTCTGCCCACTGCTCCTGTTTTCTGTGCGCCTGTCCTGTGCTGAGTCAGCTGCTTCTGCCCATGCTGTCTGCTACCTGTGGGGTTCTGTTTGGGCTTGCTGCTGCCACTGCGGTTATTGGTGCCGCTTATGTTCCGGACAGAGGTGTGCAGTCACTGGGTTGGCCAGTGACTGTCTATGTTTGTTCCATGCATCCAACACGCACGCGCACGCACGCACGCACGCACGCACGCACGCACGCACACACACACACACACACACACACACACCACTGATATTACAGATACATTTATTTTTCTTTAAAGGGTACCTGTAGTATCTGTCGAGGGTGTACCCTCCCTCTCGCCCAAAGATGCTGGGATAGGCTCCAGCCCCCCGCGACCCGAAAAGAATTAAATGGAAGAAGACGGATAGATGGATGGATGGATGGATGGGTACTTGTAGTAAATTTTAATCAAAAGCTACTTCAAAGGATCAAATATGATACTAGTGGTTCCATCATTCCGCGTCATTGGAGGCGCTTATCGCGCGCCCAATGTCAAGTCAAATTCCTCGTTTGTTTACACTGTAAACATGCTTGGCAATAAAGCTTTCTGATTCTGATTCTCTGATTCTCTGATCTAGTAATTTTGGTCATGATTCCTTCTCAAATACGTGTAAGTTTCAAGTCACTGCTCTCTCAGTCAGTCATGGTCAGCGACATCTTGCCTCCTCCACGGGCTGTTTCAGCACAGTAGTGACGCACAGTCATTGCTTTGTGCGATTGACTGGGTTGCAGTATAGCAGTCAACAAAGTTTCATCATCAAAATTTTATGTAATTTTTTACAAGCAAATCTACCCGCATATAATTTAATGGAATAAAATTCTAGTATATCAAGATTTATTCAACGTGTTCTGAAGTTACTTAACTGGGAACTTGCCTGTTCGTCAGGTTCCCTTCAGCTGCTGGTCCCTGGACTGGAGGTACCTGTAGATCATGCCGTTAATGAAGGCCATTTCCAAGGACAGTTTGCGCAGTATATATCCGTGCATATTTTGCGCTGTTTTCAACTTGGATCTCGACCCACTGATCATCTGCTGAACGCGTTTACTCATCCACGGTAAAGCCAGAAACAACGATTGTACATCACTTCTGGCCGGCGATGGCTGCTCCCTATTGGTTTTAACAGAGCGGTTTTCATGGGATAAAATTATTCAGTATACTGACTCTAGGGGGTAATTTTTACTGAATAAATACATTTTTGGTTTATAAGTAATACCTAAAGCAGGATTAATGTTGTTATAATGACCACTACAGGTTTCCTCTCCCTTTTTGTCCAGCCTTGAGCCGGGTTTTAACAAGGGCTTTCATCTACTGTGGGAAAATCGGTCAACGGAAAGTTGCATGAGCAAAGGAGGTGGACTGGCAATGTTTGTGAATGATAGATGGTATAACCCTGGGCACATCATGATTAAAGAACAACACTGTAGCAAGGACAACTCATTGAGTTGTTAGCCATTAGCATGGGGCCGTACTAACGAGGGAGTTTTCACACACTGTTGTGATCGCTGTTTACATACCCCCCTCTGCTAATGCTGATACAGCATATGACATCATCCACTCAGTCACCATCAGGATCCAGACACAGCATCCCACTGCTCTCCAGCTCATCTCTGGTAATTTTAACCATGGTTCACTGTCCTTCACTCTTCTCACTTTCTGTTTTGAATCCACTGTATGGGAGCAGCTCTGTGATACACTTGGTGAGGACATTGACGGCCTCACACACACCATCACAGACTACATCAACTTCTGTGTGGAGCCAAGACCATACCCACCAAGACCATACACTGTTTCTCAAACAACAAACCTGCATCAACCCTAAGATAAAGTCACTACTGAAGGAGAAGAAAAGGATCTTCAGGTCAGGAAACAAGGAGGAGCTGAAGTCCGTACAGAGGGAGCTGAAAAGGCAGATCAGAGAAAGGAAGGACAACTACAAAAAGAAGATGGAAGACATGCTGCAGCAGAGCAACGTCAGCATTGTCTGGAGAGGCCTCAAAACCATCTCGGGGCTCCAGAATACCTCCCCCCAGGCCACAGGGGGCAGGGAGTGGGCGAACAACCTGAATCTGTTTTTCAATAGATTTGACCAACCGCCCTCCCCCCTGACTGCACAACAACCACTGCTGCCTCTAAAGAAATCAAGTCCTGCTGCCCACTCCCCACTCCACCAACACCCCCCCACTCCCAACACACAGCCCCCCATCCTGACCCTGACCAGGACCCAGGTGAGGACGGAGCTGAGGGAGATCAAGGCGAGGAAGGCGCCGGGACCGGACGGCATCAGTGCAAAGCTCCTCAAGTCCTGTGCAGACCAGCTGTGTGGGATTGTGACGTATATCTTCAACATGAGCCTGAAACTGGGGAGGGTACCACAGCTGTGGAAAACATCTTGTGTGGTACCTGTACCAAAAACTTCCCACCCCAAAGACCTGAACAGCTACAGACCGGTGGCCTTGACGTCCCACTTGATGAAGACCCTGGAGAGACTGCTCCTTGCTCACCTTCGCCCCCTGGTGGAACCAGCGATGGATCCACTCCAGTTCGCCTACCAGCATGGCATTGGGGTGGAGGATGCGGTGATCTTCCTCCTTCACCGTTCTCTGTCCCACCTGGAGAAGCCCGGGAATATGGTGAGGATCATGTTCTTTGACTTCTCCAGTGCTTTCAACACCATCCAACCGATGATCCTGAAGGACAAGCTGCTGCGCGCAGGGGTGGACCAGCACCTGTCATCATGGATCCTGGACTACCTCACGAACCGGCCTCAGTTTGTGAGAACCCGGGACTGTGTGTCCGACACGATCATCAGTAGCACGGGGGCCCCCCAGGGAACGGTGCTGGCTCCCTTCCTGTTCACTCTTTATACTGCGGACTTCTCACACAACACAACACACTGCCATCTACAGAAGTTCTCTGATGACTCTGCGATCGTTGGCCTCATCTCCAATGGAGATGAAGCTGAGTACAGAGGGCTTATCCAGGACTTCGTGGACTGGTGCCATCGGAACTGCCTCCAGATCAACGCGAGGAAAACTAAGGAGCTGGTGGTGGACTGCCGCAGGCATGGGCAGCCCCTCACAGTACCAGTAAATATACAGGGAACAGACATCGAGATGGTGACATCCTATAAGTACCTGGGTATTCATCTGAACAATAAACTAGACTGGTCACACAATACTGATGCACTCTACAAGAAGGGACAGCGCAGGCTGTTCCTGCTGAGGAGACTCAGGTCTTTTGGTGTACAAGGGGCGCTGCTGAAGTCATTCTATGACACGGTGGTGGCATCAGCCATCACTTTTGGAGTGGTCTGCTGGGGCAGTGGCATTACTGCAGCCGATAGGAAGAGACTGAACAAACTGATTAAGAAAGCTAGCTCTGTCCTGGGGCAGCGCCTTGATCCGATGGAGGAGATAGGAGAGAGAAGGACGGTGGCTAAACTGTCATCTCTGCTGGAGTCCGAGTTCCACCCTATGCAGGACATACTGAATGCACTGAGGAGCTCATTTAGCAGCAGACTACATCATCCCAGGTGCACAACCGAGAGGTTTCGTAGGTCCTTCCTACCAACGGCTGTCAGACTGTACAACCTAAGCAGGGCTGCTCGCAGAGATAGCAAAAAGACGTAACAAACTAATAGTTTTTTGAATGCAAAAGATGCAATAGACTTACACAATGGTCCCCTCCGGCATACAACTAGGAACTTACCGGTCGCTATGGAGGGTGAGAATATGTATGGGCACATAATCATACCATGTAGGATAACTAAGTAGACGGTTATGCTGTTTCATTCCATCTAGCAACAATGCTCTGCACTGTGTGTGTTTATATATTTACATATTTATTCCATCTAGCTACAATGCTCAGCACTTGGTGTGTTTATATATTTATATATCTACATATTATTCCATCTAGCTACATTGCTCCGTACTGTGGGTGTTTATATATTTACATATTTATTCCATCTAGCTACAATGCTCTGCACTGTGTGTTCATATATTCATATATTTATTCCATCCAGCTACAATGCTCTGCACTGTGTGTCTGTGTGTGTGTGTGTGTATATATATTTTATAGTAATACGTACATATGTATATTAGCTGCTCTTGCTTGCTTTTTTTTTTTTTTTTCTTGCCTTCTGATTGTTGCTCTGAGTGTTGCTATCCCTGTGCTGTTGCAATCCTGGAATTTCCCCGTTGTGGGACTAATAAAGGCTTATCTTATCTTAAAACCATCTCTGGGCACCAGGGTACCACCTCCCAGGCTGTGGGGGTAGGGAGTGGGTGAATGACCTGAACCTGTTCTTCAACAGGTGTGACCAACCACCCTCTCCTCCCCCTGCCCTCCAACCCCTGCTGCCGCCACCTTCATCTACTCCCCCTGTCCCCTTTCCACCCCCTTCCCCCCAGCTCTCAGTGCACATCCCCTGCGTGGAGGAGGTACTGTTTACAGTAGGAGCTATTTGTTAGCACTGTACTGCTCCGTGGTGCTAACTGAGAGACCCGATATCCCTCGAGAAATCAGGCAAAAATGACGGGGATGTCGAGCTGGAGCAAAGCAACATGTGAGGAAGAAAAGGTACAAGCCCGTCCTACCATCCGCTAATATGGGAAATGTGACTGCTGCTTAATAAAACGGACAAACTAGTGGCTGTGTCCCAGTATGAGAGTGTCTACAGACAGGTTAGCATCATGCTATTCACAGAGACATGGTTAACAGAGCTAACAACAGATGCTAACATTGGACTGGAGGATTTCTACTTAATATGGGTAGATCAGACACCAGACAGTGGGAAGAGCAGAGGCGTGGGGCTGATTATGTTTGTGAACAACAAATGGTGTAATCCTGGACACATCACGATTAAAAAACAACACTGTAGCAAGGACACTGAGTTGCTAGCCATTAGCATGAGGCCGCCATACCTTCCCAGAGTTTTCACATGTCATCATGATTGTTATTTATGTACCCCCCCCCGCCCCCCTCTGCGAGCACTGAAGCAGCATATGACATCATCCACTCAGTCAGTAGCAGGCTGCAGACCCAGCATCCAAATGCTCCCCAGCTTATCTCTGGTGATTTTAGCCATACTTCCCTGTCCTCCATTCTGCTCACTTTCACCCAGTATGTCATGTGCCACACCAGAGACAATAAAACACTGGACTTATTTTAAGCAAACACCAAGGAGGCATACACCTCATCACCCCCTTCCCCTTGGTAGATCTGATCACAACCTGGTTCACCTCCTGCCTGTGTACAAACTCCTGGTACACAGACAACCTCCTGTTACTCGCACAGTGAAGATATGGTCCGAGGAGGCGAAGGACGCTCTGAGGAATTGTTTTGAATTCACTGCATAGGACCAGCTTTGTGATCCACATGGTGAGGACATTGACAGCCTCACACACACCATCACAGACTACATCAACTTCTGTGTGGAGAACACCGTACCCACCAAGACCATATGCTGTTTCTCAAACAACAAATGCTGGATCAACATTAAGATAAAGTCAGGAAAGGATCTTCAAGTCGGGAAACAAGGAGGAGCTGAAGTCCGTACAGAGGGAGCTAAGGAGAAAGATCAGAGAGGGGAAGGACAGCTACAGGAAGAAGATGGAGGACAAGCTGAAGCAGAGTGACGTCGGTGATGTCTGGAGAGGCCTCAAAACCATCTCTGGGCACCAGAATACCTCCTTCCAGACCACGGGGGGTATAGGGAGTGGGTGAACAACCTGAACCTGTTCTTTAACAGGTTTGACCAACCGCCCTCGTCTCCGCTTGCTCACCGACCACTGCTGCCTCCACCTTCATCTAGTCCCGCTGTCCACTGCCCTCCCTCCACTCCCCCTCGTACATTTCCTGCTGTTTTTCCCCTCACAGACCCAACATCCCCTCCCTCCCAGCACACAGCCCCCCTGCCCCAGCCTGACTCTCACCCAGGTGAGAGCTGAGCTGAAGAAGATCAAGGCAAGGAAGGCTGCAGGTCCGGATGGCATCAGCTCGAGGCTCCTCAAGTCCTGCGCAGACCAGCTGTGCGGGATTGTGGAGCACATCTTCAGTCTGATCCTGAAGCTGGGGAGGGTACCACAGCTGTGGAAAACATCCTGTGTGGTACCCATACCGAAGACTCCGCACCCCAAGGACCTGAACAGCTGCAGTCCAGTGGCCCTCACATCACACCTAATGAAGACCCTGGAGAGGCTGCTCCTTGCCCACCTCCACCCCCTGGTGGGACCAGCGATGGATCCACTTCAGTTTGCCTACCAGCATGGCATCAGGGTGGAGGATGGAGTGATCTTCCTTCTACATCACTCCCTGTCCCACCTGGAGAAGCCTGGGAGCACTGTGAGGATCATGTTCTTTGATTTCTCCAGTGCTTTCAACACCATCCAACCAGTGACCTTGAGGGACAAGCTGTTGTGTGCAGGGGTGGACCATACCTGTCATCGTAGATCCTGGAATACCTCACAGACCAACCACAGTTTGTGAGAACCCGGGACTGTGTGTTGGACACTATCATCTGCAGTACAGGGGCCCCCCAGGGAACAGTTCTGGCTCCCTTCCTGTTCACCCTTTACACTGCTGACTTTTCACACAATACACCACACTGCCATCTACAGAAGTTCTCTGACGACTCTGCGATTGTCGGCCTCATCTCTGATGGGGATGATGCAGAGTACACAGAACTTATCCAGGACTTCGTGGACTGGTATCTGCGGAGCTGCCTCTAGATCAATGCTAGGAAAACCAAGGAACTGGTGGTGGACTGGGGCAGGCAAGGACAACCCCCCACAGCACTGGTAAACATCCAGGGAACAGACATTGAGAGGGTGACATCCTACAAGTACCTGGGTGTTCACCTGAACAATAAACTGGAATGGTCACACAACACCAACGCACCCTACAAGAAGGGGCAGCGCAGGCTGTACCTCCTGAGGAGACTCAAGACTTTTGGAGTGCAAGGGGCACTCCTGAAGACCTTCAGCAATTCGGTGGTGGCATCAGCCATCACATTTGCAGTGGTCTGCTGGGGCAGCAGCATCATTGCAGCCAACAGGAAGAGACTGAACAGACTGATCAAAAAAACTAGCTCTGTTCTGGGTCGACGCCTCAACCCAGTGGAGGAGATAGGAGAGAGGAGGATGGTGGCTAAGCTGTCATCTCTGCTGGAGTCCAAGTCCCACCCCATGCAGGACATGCTAAATGCACTGAGGAGCTCATTTAGCGGCAGGCTGTGCCATCCTAAATGCACAAGGGAGAGGTTCCGCAAGTCCTTCCTACCTGCTGCTGTCAGACTTTATAATCTGTGCTGCTCATAGACACCGTATATAACACAACTACTTTGCACAGTAGGGACCTTTCCCTTCCAATACACTACTAATACAATTACAATTACTACTGAAGGCAGCAACAACACTGTTCATTCAACTGTGAAATATACTGTCTGGATTTATATTTATATATTGCTGGATAATTTAACTTAACTGTAAAGCTGTAAATACCATTTTTTTTCCACAATATCTTTATTGAACCTTTTTTTTTAACAAACATGATACAAACAATCAAACACTAACACTAAAGTGCTACAAAAAAAATGCACTAAAAACACCAACAACCACCAACAAAATCAAGTCTTCAACAATGCTCCTCTGTTTAGTCTAGACAATCCAATACATAAGTATACATATTATGTTCACCAGTTTGGAATTTACAAGGTCCACACACATCATTCACCTTCTTCTTCAAGAGTTATGTTTAAATTTTTTACATAATCAATAAAAGGTCTCCATATATTCTCAAACACAATTTCCTTTGATTTCAGTATATATGTTATTCTTTCTAATGGAAGGTTTGTTAACATCTGTCTTAACCACTGAGTCACATCTGGTCTATGAGTCTTTTTCCATAATAGTGCAATACATTTTTTGGCATTAAGCAAACTGAGGTCTATGAATGTTCTTTCACTTTTTTTTTTTCCACAATATCTTTATTGAACCTTTTTTTTTTTTAACAAACATGATACAAACAATCAAACACTAACACTAAAGTACTACAAAAAAAAAAAAAATGCACTAAAAACACCAACAACCACCAACAAAATCAAGTCTTCAACAATGCTCCTCTGTTTAGTCTAGACAATCCAATACATAAGTATACATATTATGTTCACCAGTTTGGAATTTACAAGGTCCACACACATCATTCACCTTCTTCTTCAAGAGTTATGTTTAAATTTTATGTTCTTTCACTTTTATTAAAATTATGCTTTTCTGGGTACAGACCCAACAAAAACAGTTTAGGATTCAATATGATTTGTTTTGAGATTATTTTTTCAATTGTTACCCTCACCTCTTCCCAAAACATTCTTATTAATCTACATTCCCATACACAATGAAATAGGGTTCCTTTACTTTCCATGCATTTTGTGCACGTATCTGGTATATTTTTGTTATATCTATTTAACTCCTCCGGTGTAACATACATCCGCATTAACCATTTAAAATGTATCAATTTAAGACGTACATTTATTGATTTGGTTTGAGCTTCTGTACAAGCCAATTCCCATTGTTCCTCTGAAATTTCAGTTTGCAGATCTTCTTTCCAGTAGTTTAATCTTTTCAGTGAATTTTCACTTGAAGATAGTGTCAATGAGTTATAAAACTCTGAAATAATACCCTTTCTTTTACTATCTTTCATCATCATTTTTTCCAAGGATGAATAAATAGGTCGAGTGAGAGCTTTATTTTGATTTGATCGAATAAAGTTTCTAAGTTGAAGATATTTTAAAAAATGTGTTCTATTAAGATTAAATTTGATCCTCAGCTCTTCAAAAGACATTATGTTATCTGCACATGGCAAATATAAATCCTGAATCTTTTGTATCCCTTTTAAATTCCATACTTTAAATACAGCGTCCGCTCTTCCTGGTTTAAAATATTGATTACCCCATATTGGGCTAAATGGTGACAATAACTGTGGTTCTTTTAAATAGTTTTTAGCTTCACACCATATTTTGATCATATGCTTTACAAATGGATTTTTAACTTGTTTTTGTAATTTTTTTGCCGAATCTGAGTATATGAATATGGGAAGAGGTAAAGGTAAATTGTATGATTCCATTTCAGTCCAGTGAGGGAGATCATTTGATGAAAAATAATATGTCATAGACCTCAGTTGTGCCGACCAATAATACAACATAAAATTTGGACATTTCAGACCTCCACGATCAAATGGTAAATATAATAAAGACAGACGTAATCTAGCCCTCCTGTTGTTCCATATAAATTCCACTAACTTTTTTTTAATTCTTGAGAATAAATCTAAAGGTGGTGATAAGGGAATGTATTGAAATAAATAAAGTATTTTAGGTAAAATATTACTTTTAAGTATATTGATTCTCCCGATCATTGACATTGGTAGTGACATCCATCTCTGAATTAACTCATTGATATCTGACATTAAGGCTTCATAGTTGACACTGGCGACTGATTCTAGCTTAGGCACAATTTGGATTCCTAAATATTTAAACTGATTTACAACATTAAATTGATTTACCTCAGGGTCTGGGTAATTTCTCTGGGTCTCATTTAGCATTAATATTGAAGATTTAGTTTTATTTATTTTATATCCTGATATTTCCCCAAAATTCTTTATTAAATTCAGCAAGGTTGGAATTGATTTTTTTAGATTCGACAAAAACAAAATTATGTCATCGGCGTACAGGGAGATTTTATGTTCTGTTGGTCCAACTTTAATTCCATATATTTGTGAATGTAAACGTATCGCCATCGCTAAAGGTTCAATTGCCATAGTAAACAGTAAAGGTGAAAGTGGACAGCCTTGTCGACATCCTCTATTGATTTTTATTGATTTTGAAATATTGTTATTTGTTAGGATTTCTGCTGTAGCATTATTGTATATTATCTGAACCCATTTTATGAAATTATTTCCAAGTCCAAACCTTTGTAAGACTTCAAATAGAAAGGGCCATTCAACTCTATCAAAGGCCTTTTCGGCGTCCAGTGATAGGAGAGCTGTATCCGGTGCTTCTTTATTAAAATAAATAATATTAAATAGTCTTCTTACATTATGGAAGCCTTGTCTTCCCTTTATAAAGCCATTCTGATCTCGATTAATAATATTTGGTAAAATTTCTTGTATTCGTCTTGCTAAAATTTTACAGATTATCTTAAGGTCAGCATTTAATAGGCTTATTGGTCTCATATTTTCACATTTATTAGAGGGCTTACCTGGTTTTGGCAGCAGTATAATTAAGGCATTATTCATGTATGATGGTAAATTATTATTTTGAAATGCTTCTAAAACCATTTCCAAAAAAGGTTTTATTAATTTATTCTTAAATTTTTTATAAAGATCAACTGGAAGACCATCTGGTCCTGCACTTTTTCCTGATTTCATATTATCAATGGCTAGCCCAACTTCTTCTTGACTAATTTTAGACTCCAATATCTCCCTGTTTTCATTTGGAATACACAGTATAGATAGTTCGTTCAAAAACCCATTTAGTTTTGTTAAATCAGATTCATTTTTGGTATCATATAATTTTCCATAGTAATTTCTAAAGGCTCTGTTAATTTCTAAAGGATCTATAACTACCTGTCCATTACTTATAATACTAGTAATTGGTGTTTTAATTTCTAATTGTTTAATCTGCCATGCCAATAATTTTCCTGATTTTTCACCTTGTTCATAAAAAGATTGTTTCAATCTTAGAAGACTCAAGGCAGCTCTATTCGCTGATTTTTTGTCGTATTCAGCTCTCAAAATCAGTAATTCATTCTCCAACCTTGGATCACTTCCTGCATACACTTTTTCCTGAAGACTTTTTATTTTATGTTCCAATTTGGCTCTCTCCTCTCGAGTCTTCTTAGATTTTGATCCTGTATACTAATAATATGTCCCCTAATAAAAGCTTTGAAAGCCTCCCACTTTACACATGCTGATGTTTGTGTAGTATTGATGTCAAAGAACTCATCTATCTGTTTTTCTATATACTTGACAAATTCCTCATCCTGAAGCCATTTATGCTGAAATTGCCATCTACCTGATTCCTTTGTCAATTTTTTAATCTACATATATTAGACAGCAGGGTGCATGATCAGAGATCACGATGTTATCGTAAAAGCAGTTTTGAATCTTGGACCTTAATTCTGTGGAAATCAAAAAATAATCAATACGTGAGAATGTCTTGTAGGTACTGGAATAACAAGAATAGGCTTTAACTTGTGGTTTCATTTCTCTCCATATATCTAACAATCTCAGTTCTTTCATAAAATGATTAATAGTCATCCTACATCCATTGTGCGTACAATCCAATCCTGCTGATCTATCTATACCTGGATTCAATGTACAATTAAAATCCCCTGCTATTATATGTTGCCCTATAAGTGATGATAAGATAAGAAATAAATTAGCAAAGAACTTTTGATCATCTATATTGGGACCATATAAGTTCACAAGATTTATATTTTCTAATAGCAAAGAACCTTGAATGATTACATATCTTCCAAATTTGTCTCCAATTACATTTTTCACTTGAAAAGGGACTGATTTATGTATGAGAGTCATAACTCCCCTGGCCCGGGATGAAAATGATGAAGTGAAGACACTTCCTTGCCATCTACTCCTAATTCTTTTTATATCCTCCTCTATTAGATGCGTTTCTTGTAAAAACACAATTTTTGAACCCATGTCTTTTATTTTATTCATAACTTGTTTAAGTTTTTTTAAATTTTGTAGACCTCTGCAATTCCATGAAGTTAAATTAAGATTAACGCTTTGGTTTATGATCAATAGAGAGTTTGGGATTACCTTGCAGTGTAAACATGCTCATACAGAGAAGCAAAAACATGAGTGGTTGAACATTCATCCTACAAACTACACACAAACAAATTCCCCCTTCCCACACTTGTGGCAAACCCCCCAAAATCAAAAAAAAAATTCCGTCTCCCGATATAGCCATCGACCGCTCCACACCCACGGGGAACAGTCTAAGCCACTCCTTCTTCATCCTCCCAATCACCCTAACTCTACTGCTTTTAATGACGTAACATTAACTCTCCTCTGTAGTTTTCCAACTTAACTCCAAAATTTTTAGCAACTTTGTACATCATAGTGGGGGTTTTTTTTTTGTTTTTTTTTGTTTTTTTTAATATTTAATACAATCTATATTTTGTAAACTTGCTATTTACTTCAAGTCAGTCAGATGCCTGTGCAAATGCTTAATTATTCTACCTTATATTTTGTTCATGCTTAGCTCCCACCAGTCTCTTCTTCTTCTTTGATCTTCTTGATGAACTCCTGCACTTCCTCTGGGGTCTTGAAGATGTGGGTTCTGCCCTCATACGTGGTCAACAGTCTCGCAGGATAGATTACACCATGACGAATCCCAAGGTTGCGCAGCTCCTTACGTATGGGATCAAACTGCTTCCTCAATTGTTGGATTCCTGTGGCCAAATCTGGGTAGAACCGCACCTGCTGGTCCTGGTGTTTAATCTCTCCTTTAGCTCGTGCAGCGTTGAAGATCTTCATCCTGTCTCTGTTGCTGAGAAACTTCATAATTAAGGTCCTCGGCGGTCCCTTATCTCTCCGTGGGCCAATACGGTGTGCATTTTCCAGAACCACTGCTGATTGCAACTCCGCGCTGCCCAGCGCCTCCGGAATCCACTTTTCCAGAAAGGAACATGCGTCCCGACCTTCGGATTCCTCCGGAAGACCCACCAGCCTCAAGTTGTTCTGTCTCGACCGAGATTCCAAATCCAGAATATTATCTTCCAGACATTTATTTTTTTTTTCCAAAGTGCGCACCTTTAATTGAAGACGGGTGACGTCATCTTCAGCACTAGAGAGACGGAGCTCCATCTGCGCCATCCGTTCTACACAGTCACCCAATTCCTTTCTCATTCCTTCCAACGCTGCCATAATCCCATCAAATCTAGAGGAAAAGTCCGCTCTCATTGAACTCATGGCAGCCATCAGCGCATCTGCGCCGCTCCCCGCAGACATCGCACCGTTGCCAGCCTCCTCCGCCATATATGGAGTTTTATTTGCTGCGTCACAGACCTGAAAGTCCGTTAATTTGGACTGTTTCGGCGGCTCGCTTTTTCCTCTACCTGATTTTCCAGCCTTAGGCTTCGCCGACATATCCTCGCCCAAACGCTGGGATACGTTCTGTCCCAAATGAGAGAGTTATTTGCCAATTTTTTCTCTCCAGGAGCAGAGCAGAGTGAGACACGTCCGTCTTACGTGGCAGCCATAACCGGAAGTCCTGTAAATACCATTTAACTGCAATGCTCTTACACTGTGTATATATCATCATCATAGCAGTCTGTCGTGGGTGACGATGACTGTTTCATTTAGGTCTGATCAGATTCCTCCACACAGCTCTGTCCTTAGCCTTCTGCTGCCAGGAACTCCTGTCTATGTCCAACTTCTTCAAGTTTCTTTTTACAGTGTCTTTAAATCTGAGCCTTGGTCGACCCTGATTGCGTTTGCCCTCGCATAACTGTGAGTAGAGTAACTGCCAAGGAAGACGCTGGTGGTCCATCCTCTCAACATGTCCGAGCCATCTCAGGTTCATCTGTATTAGCATGTCCTCCACTGATGGTAGACCAGCTCGTTTCAACACTTCTATGTTGGTTATCTTGTCTTTCCATGAGATGTTCATTATGGCTTGAAGGTGTCTCATCATGTATGCGTGGAGTTTCTTCACCTGCACTCTGTAGACAGTCCAAGTTTCAGCACCGTACAATAGAGCAGCCAGTACTGTCGCTCTGTACACTCTGCATTTCACACGAATTGACACGTCGATTGTTCCACAGTCTCTCCCTCAAGTTTCCAAACACAGTGCTCGCTCTTCCCATTCTGAGAGATAGTTCATCCTCCAGCCTAGCATTCTCTGAAACAGTACTCCCTAGGTACTTGAAAGTCTTGCACTTGACTAGTGGCTCTGTACCAATGCTGATCTCTTCTGGTAGTGATGTTGATAATTGGAACTTTGGTGGTTGATAAAGGCACTCTGTCTTCTTGATGTTGATTTGGAGGCTAAATTGGCGAGCTGCTCTTGCAAATTTCTCCACTAAAGATTGCATATCTTCCACACTGTGTGCAACTAGAGCACTGTCACTGGCAAAGAGCATTTCTCTTACTATCTTTATCGATGTCTTACTCTTGGCTTTAAACTGTGCCACATTGAACAAGTCTGCTTCTTTCCTTGTTTGAATGTATACCCCTTCTGAAGTGTCTTTGAAGGCCACCTCAGGCATGGCTGCCAGATATAGTGAGAAGAGTGTAGGTGCCAGCACACACCCTTGTTTCACCCCGTTGCTTACTGAAAAGTCTTTAGATACTGAACCACTCATTGCCACGTTTGCTTGCATACCTGTATGGAGTGCCTCGATCAGGCTGACAAACTTCTCTGTACAACCATATTTCTTGAGTACCTGCCAAAGTCCTTGTCGCGAAAAAGTATCGAAGGCTTTACTGAAGTCTATGAAGACTACATAAAGCGGCATGTTCTATTCAATACACTTTTCTTGAACCTGTTTCAAGCAGAAAATCATGTCCATTGTGCTTCTTCCACTTCTAAAGCCGCACTGGGTTTCCGGTAGTACATTCTGTGAGATGTGTTCACTGAGTCTGTTAAGTAGTACACGTGAGAGAATCTTACCAACAGTGGCTAGTAGTGATATACCTCAGTAATTTCCACAATCCTTCCTGTCACCTTTCTTGAACAAAGGCACAATACTTGCATCCTTCCAGTCTTGGGGTACTTTCTGGGCATCCCATATCTCTTGGATGAGCTTGTGCAGGCAGTTGGTCAGCTGAACACCACCAAATTTCCACACTTCTGCTGGAATTCCATCCCTTCCTGGAGCTTTACCATCCTGTGTTGTCCTGATAGCTGCCATTAGTTCATCAAAATTTGGTGGTTCATCCAGACTTGATACAGCTGGTCGCTGCACTAGAGCTTCTTTAGCCTCTTCAGTGAGATCTCCAGGGTTGTTTAGTAGTTGGCCATAGTGGTCTGCAAATCTGTCCAGGATCTTGTCTTTCTCCTGCAAAACTGTTTCACCATCCATAGCCTTTAGTTGGATCAATCATTTTGGTTTAGGGCCGTAGATTTCTCTCAAACCTGTGAAGAATGTTTTCATGTCCTTCCTGTCTGCTGCAGTTTGAAGTTTCTCTGCTTTTTCATACTGTGTTTATATGTATGTATACAGTGGGGTAAAAAAGTATTTAGTCAGCCACCAATTGTGCACGTTCTCCCACTTAAAAGATGAGAGAGGTCTCCAATTTTCATCATAGGTATACCTCAACTATGAGAGACAAAATGAGGAAAAAAAAAAATCCAGAAAATCACATTGTCTGATTTTTAAAGAATTTATTTGCAAATTATGGTGAAAAATAAGTATTTGGTCAATAACAAAAGTTCATCTCAATACTTTGTTATATACCCTTTTTTGGCAATGACAGAGGTCAAACATTTTCTGTAAGTCTTCACAAGGTTTTCACACACTGTTGCTGGTATTTTGGCCCATTCCTCCATGCAGATCTCCTCTAGAGCAGTGATGTTTTGGGGCTGTCGCTGGGCAACACGGACTTTCAACTCCCTCCAAAGATTTTCTATGGGGTTGAGATCTGGAGACTGGCTAGGCCACTCCAGGACCTTGAAATGCTTCTTACGAAGCCACTCCTTCGTTGCCCGGGCGGTATGTTTGGGATCATTGTCATGCTGAAAGACCCAGCCACGTTTCATCTTCAATGCCCTTGCTGATGGAAGGAGGTTTTCACTCAAAATCTCACGATACATGGCCCCATTCATTCTTTCCTTTACATGGATCAGTCATCCTGGTCCCTTTGCAGAAAAACAGCCCCAAAGCACAATGTTTCCACCCCCATGCTTCATAGTAGGTATGGTGTTCTTTCTCCTCCAAACACGACAAGTTGAGTTTTTACCAAAAAGTTCTATTTTGGTTTCATCTGACCATATGACATTCTCCCAATCCTCTTCTGGATCATCCAAATGCTCTCTAGCAAACTTCAGACGGGCCTGGACATGTACTGGCTTAAGCAGGGGGACACGTCTGGCACTGCAGGATTTGAGTCCCTGGTGGCGTAGTGTGTTACTGATGGTAGCCTTTGTTACTTTGGTCCCAGCTCTCCGCAGGTCATTCACTAAGTCCTCCCGTGTGGTTCTGGGACTTTTGCTCACCGTTCTCGTGATCATTTTGACCCCACGGGGTGAGATCTTGCATGGAGCCCCAGATCAAGGGAGATTATCAGTGGTCTTGTATGTCTTCCATTTTCTAATAATTGCTCCCACAGTTGATTTTTTTTTTACACCAAGCTGCTTACCTATTGCAGATTCAGTCTCCCCAGCCTGGTGCAGGTCTACAATTTTGTTTCTGGTGTCCTTTGACAGCTCTTTGGTCTTGGCCATAGTGGAGTTTGGAGTCTGAATGTTTTAGGTTTTGGACAGGTGTCTTTTATACTGATAACAAGTTCAAACAGGTGCCATTATTACAGGTAACAAGTGGAGGACAGAGGAGCCTCTTAAAGAAGTTGTTACAGGTCTGTGAGAGCCAGAAATCTTGCTTGTTTGTAGGTGACCAAATACTTATTTTTCACCATAATTTGCAAATAAATTCTTTAAAAATCAGACAATGTGATTTTCTGGATTTTTTTTCTCATTTTGTCTCTCATAGTTGAGGTATACCTATGATGAAAATTGGAGACCTCTCTCATCTTTTAAGTGGGAGAACTTGTACAATTGGTGGCTGACTAAATACTTTATTGCCCCACTGTATATACTGTTTTTCTACCCATTTTTTAAATCTTATTTATTATATGGGGCAGTGGTGGCCTAATGGTTAGGGATGTGGACTGGTGAGTGGAGCTTCGCTGGTTCAATCCCAAGACCAGCAGGATCACGTCTGAGTGGGATAGATGGCATAGCAGTGTTTTCCCCACCCTCCTTAACCCCATTGTGGTGCCCTTGAGCAAGGCCCTTAACCCCATCTGCTCCAGTGGAGTTGCTTAGCGGCCACAGCTCAGCCTGTGGTTGTACTGGGCAGCTTCCAGGTGTGAATGTGTGAGTGTGAACAGGGCGTCCTTGAAAAAGAGAGGTTGCCTCTCAATGGAACTACCCTGTATAAATAGAAGTTAAATTAAAAAATATATAAGTTATCTTATTTATTATTACTCTAAGTGCTGCTCTCCCTTTCCTGCTGCAATCCTGTAATTTCCCCATTGTAGTACTAATAAAGGTTTATCTTATCTTAAAACTCTAACATGCAAAGTGAAAGCCATATATCAACAACACCCAGAAATGTTGCTGGTTGCTTTGAGTCCGAGCTCAACTGAGATAGACTGTCGCAAAGTAGAAAAGTGTGCTGTGGTCTGACGAGTCCACATTTCAAATTGTTTTTGATAATCATGGACATCGTGTCCTCCAGGCTTAAAAGGAAAAGGACCATACAGTTTGCTATCAGCACAAAGTTCAAAAGCCAGCATTGGCAATGGTATGGGGGGGTGTTAGTGCCTATGGTATGTGTAACTTGCACATTTGTGAAGGCACCATTAATGCTGAACGGTACATACAGGTTTTGGAGCAACATGTGCTGCCATCCAAGCAACATCTTCTTCAGGGATGTCCCTGCTTATTTCAGCAAGACAATGCCAAGCCACATTGCTGTCTTCCATCAGACAGCTGCAGTTGGTTCAGAACGCTGCAGCTTGAGCCCTCACTAAGACCAAGAAAGTAGATCATATAACTCCAATAGAGTGAAGTACGTGGCAGTAATGCACCTGTACCTGGTTGCCAACCGCCAATCAAATCTAAAAGAAGAAGAAGTTCTCAAATCTTTACACTGGCTTCTTGTCTGTCAAAGAATAAATTTCAAAATACTGCTGTTGGTTTATAAAGCTCTGAATGGTTTCGAGCCAAAGTACATTTCAAATCTGCTAGTCCATTATGAACCACCCAACCACCCAGAGCCCTCAGATCATCAGGGTCAAGCCTATTATCTGTGCCCAGAGTTAGAACCAAACATGGTGAGGCAGCATTTAGTTTCATGCCCCTCACATATGGAACAAACTCCCAGAAAGCATCAGTGATGCTGAAACGCTCAGCTGCTTTAAATCCAGGTTAAAAACTCTCCTATTTGCCACAGCCTTTCAGTAGAACAATTGTCAATCTCCTACAATGCACTGTAAATTTTTATTTCTGTCGTATTCTATTTTAGCCTGCTTTAGTTTCTCTTTAATTTACTTTTGAGTTTGCCTTTAAATTCTCATGTATTCCTTTTGCAACTTGCTCTAATGCTTTAATGTTTTTATGTAAAGCACTTTGAATTGTCTTGTACACGAAATGTGCTATACAAATAAACTTGCCTTGCCTTGCACATTACAACAGCATGGCTTCGTAGCAAGAGTGCAGGTACTAGAATGACCTGCCTGCAGTGCAGACCTGCCTCCCATTGAAAATGTGTGACACATCATGAAGTGCAAAATACACCAACAAAGACCCTGGACTGTTGAGCAACTAAAGTCATACATCAAGCAAGAATGGGAAAAAATTCCACTGACGTAGCTTCAACAATTAGTGTCCTCAGTTCCTAAACATTTATTGAGTGTTGTTAAAAGTTAAGGTGATGTAACACAGTGGCTTCATTCAGACTGGAAGTGGTTTGGGGAGAATCTGTGACAAGCATCCTTAAGGGGTTAAAAGTAAAACTGTTTCAAGTTTATGGGAAAAAAATTGTAAATTTACAAGGAAAAACTCACCTATTACTTTTGTTGAGAGCCCAGTTTACACTAACTCTGGTGTAGTTTTTTTTTTTTTTCAAGATTTAAAAGTGAAGGGAGACAGGAATTGGAAGTGTGGTGCATGGGGGCGGGGGGGGGGGGGGGGGGGGGGTTATGTAGGAGGGACCGCTCTGACTTAGAAATGAATTGAGGATTGCTGCAATGGAGCGCTGCTGGTGGATTTTCGTGGACAGCAATTAGAAGTTTTGACAAGTCACAAAAAGGAACTAGAAAAGCACTCGGAGAGCGCAGACCTCCGCCAAGCGCCACAGTTCCCCCCATACAGTGTTTTACATCATAAATATTAATCCTACATTTATTGTGTGTACATTTTCAGATTCCTTGGCCATGAAAACATATGAGTAGCAACTGGATTCACATGGATAGGATTAGTGGTTCAGTAGTTATTCAGGAAAATCGCATTTCGCATAATGGCGGTTTTCTTCTGGATGTAGCTCCATAGCTACATAGATACAACAAATCCGTTGACACACTACAGATTCCACAGTGTCTTGGCTACATAATGGTGTTTGTTGAGTGATTTTAGCTTCATTTGTTCTCTTCCTATGAGGAAAATTGCAAAGGTCCCCTATTTTTGTTGATATTGTGGATCATACTATCCGGAATTATTGCATTATCCGGATCCGTCTTTGATATATTATAGAACCTGTGGGCATGTTGTCCTGTATTTTTTTTGTTTTGCAAGTGTTTTGACGATTTTTGGCAGACTTACATGCACAAATATTGAAAATGGCCCTATCTCGCAATGTTAAAGAATCCTTTAAAAAATTCCTGGATCCAGACGGTGATCCGGATCACCACCAAAATGTAATCATCTGTAGGATACCCCATTTCTGACCATCTGTGAAAATTTCATGAAAATCCGTCCATAACTTTTTGAGTTATCTTGCTAACAAACAAACAGACAAACCAACGCTGATGAAAACATAACCTCCTTGGCGGAGGTAATAAAAAGTGCCTTAGAGAATTACTTGCAAACATTATTAATGAGATACTGACCAGCCCTACTATGAGTAGGAAGTGGCGTCCCTGTGGTTGGCTGTAGCCTGGTGTGTTGCTGCTGCCTCTGTTAGCTCTCTGCTGGGGAAACACTTCTCTCCAGATGACCAGCTGACCAACTCGCTGTTCTGAGGACAGTGGCAGCAAGCAGTAGTGTTGGCAGTACAGACACACATCCAGCAGGTCCTCTTTAGGCAGGTGGTTGGCAATCAGGTAAGACTGTGAGGGGTGAGATGGGAGGATGCAGTGAGCTTTTAGTAAATCGGAGTCCACTATTTTTCATCTGACAAATGCACAAAAGCCAGCCTGGTGTCGTGGAAATGCGTATGAATGACACACCTGTCTGTTAAGTCATTCTGCACTTTATGTTTAAGTTTTTAAATGTAGTTTCACACTTTTACACTGGATTAGATCAGTGAAATAATGATATAATTTGGGCAAATCTGCTGAAGACACCAGTAAATTATCTTGGCTTTCCCTGTTGTTGTTATGGAATGCCATAGACATTACATAAACACATATGTTTTCTCATTTTAATGTTAAAAAGCAGTAACCTATAGTAAATAAAACCCATTGTGTTGTTAATGATGATATCCAATACACAATGATGTACTCGTGTGCATTTCAGAGGACAGATGCGTTCATATGCGAGTCACGTAAAAGTCACTTATAACCAGTAGGCAATTTTTTTTTTTAATAGGGTACAGTGGGAGCCCTTAAAAAACCAGTAGGCAATTTGAGGGGGGATGCCATCCTGTTTGATAGCAAAAAGGCAAAAAAAAAAAAAAAAGAAAACTTGTTACCCTGTCACCCCCCCCCCCCCATAAAGAGTATAAGAATAGTACAACAGAATATGTCACTGGGAGTATAGTTGCAAATGTACAAGAAAAAAGAAAATTAATGGAAAAAGTTGCAAATGTAAGAGGAAAAAAATCTATTTGAGTATATAAGTATAAATTCTTATTATCATAAAATTTATGAGCGAAGCGTACTAAATTTATTAGAAAATTCACAAATTTGCTAGGAAAAGGCAAGGCAAGTTTATCTGTATAGCACATTTCATGTACAAGACAATTCAAAGTGCTCTACATAAAACATTAAAGCATTACAGCAAGTTGCAAAAGAAATACAAAAAGTACACACAAAAAAATAAAAGAATTTAAAAGCAAACTAAAAATAATTTAAATAGAAACAGAAACAAGCTAAAATAGATAAAGTACAAGAAATAAAAGTTACGGTGTATTGTGGTAGACTAACAATTGTTCTATTGAAAGGCAGCAGCAAAAAAAAATTATAAAAAAGTTATACATTTCCAAGAAAGTGTTATAAGTTTACAAGAAAACTTCAAATGTCCCTCACAAATTTATCTACATTTTCTCTTAAAATAGCAAGTTTTTTCTTGTAAATTTGCAACTTTTTCTAATAAATTTGTGAAGTTTTTTCTTGTAAAGGCCAATTTTTTTCCTCATAAATTTGCTATTTTTTTCTCTTAAGTTTGCAACTTTTTTTCTCATAAATTTTCAACCTTTGTCTTATAAATTAGTGATTTTTTTTTAAATATTGTGAATTGGCATTGGAATCTTTTATCATAATTTTGCACCTTCAAATCTGTACCTAATTTATGTTTAAATGTTTATACCTTATCCCAAATTTGTGATCGCTGATTAAAAAATAATAAATCACCTACTGCTTATAACTATGAACATGAACTATAATGACAGACAAATCTGATCTGGAAAAAAAAAATCAGAACTGAACACTATAATTTCTAATGAGAACATAGCCTAGACGACATGTGAAATCACATTACAAGTGGGGTGCTATTAATATGCATTTCCATGACAACATATTGCATAAGTTAAATTACTAATCATACTTTAAATCTTTTCCAATTTTATATTTACTAGTGCAGTGCCCGGTCACATGACCATATAAGGAGTCATTCAGTTCCCGCTGAACTAAATAACACCTTATAAAGAGTTGTTCAGAACTTCTTTTAATAACTCCTTATAAGGATTCTGAGGTCAGGAGTTCTGAACAGCTCCTTATAAGGTCTTATAAGGAAGATCCAGTTCTGGATCGGGCCCAAATTTTTATCATTTTATCCCACTGGCCTCCAGAGCCTGCCCTGTGAATTTCAGCCCCCAGCTCCCAGCGGTTATACCTTTGCCACCTCTGTGTTCATTTAATAGCTCCCCTATGGACATTCAATAAAGATGTCCCCTCCTAAACTTCAACATATCTGGGGAGGCTGAAATTTACGAGGGTTATTGAGCTTAATATTATAGCTGTAAATCTAAATTTTTAGCCCCCAAATCCCAGCGGTTATACCTTTTCCACCTCTGTGTTCATTTAATAGCTCCCCTATGGAAGTTCATTAAAGATTTCCCCTCCTAAACTTCCACATATCCGGAAAGGCTGAAATTCGGGGATGCACACCCTCATAACTTCAGCAAAGCATATATCAGATCTGCGGTCAGTCTGACAAACAGTTTGAGATATATGCGAGGAACAGACAGAATGACAGACAGAGAATCCTTGCATTATAATATGATTATAATTATAATAACTTTTTTTTTTTTTTTTTTTTTTTTTTTCTCTCGGCGCCACACGAGTCGGCTGCCTTTTGCAACAGCGGCTCGATTCCGAGTCTTTTTCCCTTCCTCTCTCTTTTGATCCGTCTTTTTTTTTTTTTTTCACCCCACTTATATCACGGACACACAGATCGTCCTAAATGTCTCCTGAGCCGGTGGACGGAGCCACTGTCTATAGCAGGATACGATACAGCAGAGAACAGCTGCTAGCATTCAACCGCCACCCGGTCCCATTGGAAAAACTCGACATACCGAGTGAACTGAGGCGAAAACGCCGCGGCTGCCGGGCTGGAGTAAGGCGGAGGACAAAAAATATAAGGTACAGACCCTCCCTTCCATCTGTTGTCATGGGAAATGTACGGTCGATACTGGGAAAGTTAGATGAGCTAGCGGCTATCTCCCGTTATGATAGCACATACCGGGAGTGCTCTCTCCTTTTGTTTACTGAGACGTGGCTAACTGAACTAGCAGCAGATGCTAACATTGAGCTGGAGGGTTTTCACATGATACGAGCTGACCGAACACCAGACAGTGGCAAGGCTAGGGGCGGTGGAGTGATCATGTATGTTAACAACAACTGGTGCAGACCGGGACATATCACTGTTAAACAACGACACTGCAGCAAAGACATTGAGTTGCTAGCTGTTAGCATGAGGCCTACATATCTCCCGAGAGAACACTCACACGTGATCTGCATTGTTGTTTATGCAAATCCGACGGCGAACGCTGGGACAGCACGTGACGTCATCCATTCAGTAACCAGCAGGCTGCAGACAGAACACCCAGATGCTCTTCTCCTCATCTCAGGCGATTTCAACCATGTTTCACTGTCTCCCATTCTACCCACGTTCACCCAGTATGTCACATGCCACACTAGAGACAATAAAACACTGGATTTATTCTACGCAAACACTAAGGAGGCGTACACC
Organism: Pholidichthys leucotaenia; assembly: GCA_020510985.1. Classification (NCBI taxonomy): domain Eukaryota; kingdom Metazoa; phylum Chordata; class Actinopteri; order Cichliformes; family Pholidichthyidae; genus Pholidichthys; species Pholidichthys leucotaenia. Next base: position 147,511,640 of record CM035836.1, on the reverse strand, counting down.
TCATCACAACTACCCCCACTCGGGAGATCGGATCACAACTTGGTTCATCTCCGGCCGGTGTACAAACCCCTAGTGCACAGACAACCTCCGGCCATGCACACTGTGGAGTTATGGTCTGAGGAGACAATGGACACCCTAAAGGGCTGTTTTGAAGCCACCGCCTGGAAGCAGCTCTGCGATCCACATGGTGAGGACATCGATGGCCTCATTCACACCTTCACGGGCTACCTCAGCTTCTGTGTGGACAAATCCGTTCCCACCAAGACCATACGGCGTCACTCAAACAACAAACCCTGGATCAACCCTGAGATAAAAACACTTCTGAGAGAGAAGAAGAGGATCTTCAGGTCGGGGAACAGGGAGATGCTGAAGTCCGTACAGAGGGAGCTGAGGAGAAAGATCAGAGAAGGCAAGGACAGCTTCAGGAAGAAGATGGAGGACAAGCTGCAACAGAGCGACATCAGCGGGGTCTGGAGAAACCTCAAAACCATCTCGGGGCTCCAGAATACCTCCCCCCAGGCCACAGGGGGCAGGGAGTGGGCGAACAACCTGAATCTGTTTTTCAATAGATTTGACCAACCGCCCTCCCCCCTGACTGCACAACAACCACTGCTGCCTCTAAAGAAATCAAGTCCTGCTGCCCACTCCCCACTCTACCAACACCCCCCCCACTCCCAACACACAGCCCCCCATCCTGACCCTGACCAGGACCCAGGTGAGGACGGAGCTGAGGAAGATCAAGGCGAGGAAGGCGCCGGGACCGGACGGCATCAGCGCAAAGCTCCTCAAGTCCTGTGCAGACCAGCTGTGTGGGATTGTGACGTATATCTTCAACATGAGCCTGAAACTGGGGAGGGTACCACAGCTGTGGAAAACATCTTGTGTGGTACCTGTACCAAAAACTTCCCACCCCAAAGACCTGAACAGCTACAGACCGGTGGCCTTGACGTCCCACTTGATGAAGACCCTGGAGAGACTGCTCCTTGCTCACCTCCGCCCCCTGGTGGAACCAGCGATGGATCCACTCCAGTTCGCCTACCAGCATGGCATTGGGGTGGAGGATGCGGTGATCTTCCTCCTTCACCGTTCTCTGTCCCACCTGGAGAAGCCCGGGAATATGGTGAGGATCATGTTCTTTGACTTCTCCAGTGCTTTCAACACCATCCAACCGATGATCCTGAAGGACAAGCTGCTGCGCGCAGGGGTGGACCAGCACCTGTCATCATGGATCCTGGACTACCTCACGAACCGGCCTCAGTTTGTGAGAACCCGGGACTGTGTGTCCGACACGATCATCAGTAGCACGGGGGCCCCCCAGGGAACGGTGCTGGCTCCCTTCCTGTTCACTCTTTATACTGCGGACTTCTCACACAACACAACACACTGCCATCTACAGAAGTTCTCTGATGACTCTGCGATCGTTGGCCTCATCTCCAATGGAGATGAAGCTGAGTACAGAGGGCTTATCCAGGACTTCGTGGACTGGTGCCATCGGAACTGCCTCCAGATCAACGCGAGGAAAACTAAGGAGCTGGTGGTGGACTGCCGCAGGCATGGGCAGCCCCTCACAGTACCAGTAAATATACAGGGAACAGACATCGAGATGGTGACATCCTATAAGTACCTGGGTATTCATCTGAACAATAAACTAGACTGGTCACACAATACTGATGCACTCTACAAGAAGGGACAGCGCAGGCTGTTCCTGCTGAGGAGACTCAGGTCTTTTGGTGTACAAGGGGCGCTGCTGAAGTCATTCTATGACACGGTGGTGGCATCAGCCATCACTTTTGGAGTGGTCTGCTGGGGCAGTGGCATTACTGCAGCCGATAGGAAGAGACTGAACAAACTGATTAAGAAAGCTAGCTCTGTCCTGGGGCAGCGCCTTGATCCGATGGAGGAGATAGGAGAGAGAAGGACGGTGGCTAAACTGTCATCTCTGCTGGAGTCCGAGTTCCACCCTATGCAGGACATACTGAATGCACTGAGGAGCTCATTTAGCAGCAGACTACATCATCCCAGGTGCACAACCGAGAGGTTTCGTAGGTCCTTCCTACCAACGGCTGTCAGACTGTACAACCTAAGCAGGGCTGCTCGCAGAGATAGCAAAAAGACGTAACAAACTAATAGTTTTTTGAATGCAAAAGATGCAATAGACTTACACAATGGTCCTCTCCGGCATACAACTAGGAACATACCGGTCGCTATGGAGGGTGAGAATATGTATGGGCACATAATCATACCATGTAGGATAACTAAGTAGACGGTTATGCTGTTTCATTCCATCTAGCAACAATGCTCTGCACTGTGTGTGTTTATATATTTGCATATTTATTCCATCTAGCTACAATGCTCCGTACTGTGGGTGTTTATATATTTATATATCTACATATTATTCCATCTAGCTACATTGCTCCGCACTGTGTGTGTTTATATACTTGCATATTTATTCCACCTAGCTGCAATGCTCCGTACTGTGGGTGTTTATATATTTACATATTTATTCCATCTAGCTACAATGCTCTGCACTGTGTGTTCATATATTCATATATTTATTCCATCCAGCTACAATGCTCTGCACTGTGTGTCTGTGTGTGTGTGTATATATATATATTTTATAGTAATACGTACATATGTTTATTAGCTGCTCTTGCTTGCTTGTTTTTTTTTTTTTTCTTGCCTTCTGATTGTTGCTCTGAGTGTTGCTATCCCTGTGCTGTTGCAATCCTGGAATTTCCCCGTTGTGGGACTAATAAAGGCTTATCTTATCTTATCTTATCTTATTATAATTATAATCATAATCATATAATCATAATCATAATCAATTATAATATAATTTATATATCTATATATTTATTCCATCTAGCTACAATGCTCCGCACTGTGTTTTTATATATCTACATATTATTCCATCTAGCTACATTGCTCCGCACTGTGTGTGTTTATATACTTGCATATTTATTCCACCTAGCTGCAATGCTCCGTACTGTGGGTGTTTATATATTTACATATTTATTCCATCTAGCTACAATGCTCTGCACTGTGTGTTCATATATTCATATATTTATTCCATCCAGCTACAATGCTCTGCACTGTGTGTCTGTGTGTGTGTGTGTATATACTGTATATATTTTATAGTAATATGTACATATGTATATTAGCTGCTCTTGCTTGCTTGTTTTTTTCTTGCCTTCTGATTGTTGCTCTGAGTGTTGCTATCCCTGTGCTGTTGCAATCCTGGAATTTCCCCGTTGTGGGACTAATAAAGGCTTATCTTATCTTATCTTAAAACTACTATTAACAATTTCAACTGCATTTATGCAGTCTGTTAGTTAACATTTTAGTCAGGAATAGCTATTAATGATTTTATACACCATTTCTTTCTTTGTTTTTTAAAACAAAGTATGTCAATGTTTTTCAACCGGGGCTCCCCGGAACATTCAGTTTTCTGTGTGAAACTGTCTAAATTCACTTCTTGATTGATCAAAAAAAATTGCAAATAATTTGTTGTCACTGTGCATGGGTTCTGTAGGCACTCATGCACAACAAGGGCAAATTATTTCCCACAGACACTTGAACATTATAGGGAACACTGATTGAAAAACACTGATCCCTGTGATTTTCCAGCCAGTCTACTCAGTAGTAACTTTTCAGGTTAAACCTGCTCCAGGTTGAGTGCATCTGTCCATGTTTCCTCTCACTGCTAATCTGGTCTGGGAATCATTTGGTTACAACTGTCTGCTTCTTCCTCTTTCTCCTTAGTTAATATTTATACATTGTAATTGTAGTTGAAGATTTGCATCTGAACCACTCAACAGCCTTGTTGAGTTATCTCTTGTGATAAGTTATCTTGTGTACACACCATCTACACCTTTTGTTCTCAACATTTAGTGATAGCTTGTGTTTGCTTTGACTGTCATAAATACCTTGTAGAACAAGCAGGAGCCAAGAATCACATACAGACGTCTCAGGCCAAAGAAATCTTCAGACTGCAGAAGGATTAAGAAAACGCAGACAACACTAACGATTAAAGGAGGGAGGGACCAAACTGTGACCATGGTTACATGCTCATCACCACAGTATGGTTTAGCTGTTCCAGATAAGATGTTTACATGTGCAGCAGCTATGATAAACAAGCAGCTCTGTTCGGGAAAACAAGCGCAAAACAAGCATCTTAAAGAATAAAACTCTGTTTACCTCTGACAGAATAGTGAAAATAAAGAAGCATACACACACACACACAGAGGGGGGGAAATACAGACGTGGACAAAATTGTTGGTACCCCTCTGTTAATGAAAGAAAAAACCACAATGGTCACAGAAATAACTTGAATCTGACAAAAGTGGTAATAAATAAAAATTCTATGAAAATTAACCAATGAAAATCAGACAATGCTTTTGAATTGTGGTTCAACAGAATTATTAAAAAAAAAAAAAAAAACTCATGAAACAGGCTTGGACAAAAATGATGGCACCCTTAAGTTAATATTTTGTTACACAACCTTTTGAGGGAATCACTGCAATCAAACAATTTCTGTAACTGTCAATGAGACTTCTGCACCTCTCAGCAGGTATTTTGGCCCACTCATCATGAGCAAACTGCTCCAGTTGTCTCAGGTTTGAAGGGCGCCTTCTCCAGATGGCATGTTTCAGCTCCTTCCACAGATGTTCAATAGGATTTAGATCAGGGCTCATAGAAGGCCACTTTAGAATAGTCCAATGTTTGGCTCTTAGCCATTCTTGGGTGTTTTTAGCTGTGTGTTTTGGGTCATTATCCTGTTGCAAGACCCATGACCTGCGACTGAGACCAAGCTGTCTGACACTGGGCAGCACATTTCTCTCTAGAATACCTTGATAGTCTTGAGATTTCATTGTACCCTGCACAGATTCAAGACACCCTGTGCCAGATGCAGCAAAGCAGCCCCAGAACATAACAGAACCTCCCCCATGTTTCACAGTAAGGACAGTGTTCTTTTCTTGGTATGCTGCATTTTTGCACCTGTAAACATAGAGCTGATGTGCCTTGCCAAAAAGTTCCAGTTTTGTCTCGTCTGGCCATAGGACATTCTCCCAGAAGCTTTGCGGCTTGTCAACATACAATTTGGCAAATTCCAGTCTGGCCTTTTTATGATTTGTTTTCAACAGTGGTGTCCTCCTTGGTCGTCTCCCATGAAGTCCACTTTGGCTCAAACAACGACGGATGGTGCGATCTGACACTGATGTACCTTGACCTTTGAGTTCACCATGAATGTGTTTAGAGGTTGTTCTGGGCTCTTTTGCTACCATTCGTATTATCAGTTTCCTTCTGCGGCCATGTCCAGGGAGATTGGCTACAGTCCCGTGGATCTTAAATTTCTGAATAATATGTGCAACTGTAGTCACAGGAACATCAAGCTGCTTGGAGATGGTCTTATAGCCTTTACCTTTAACATGCTTGTCTATAATTTTCTTTCTAATCTCCTGAGACAACTCTCTCCTTTGCTTCCTCTGGTCCATATTTAGTGTGGTAAACATCATGTCACCAAACAGCACAGTGACTACTTTTCACCCTTTAAATAGGCCGACTGACTGATTACAAGTTTGTAGACACCTGTGATGTTAATTAGAGGACACATCTTGGTTGAACATGTCCCTATGGTCACATTATTTTCAATCTTTTCTAGGGGTACCATCATTTTTGTCTAGGCCTGTTTCATGAGTTTGTTTTTTAAAATCATTCTCTTGAACCACAATTCAGAAGCATTGTCTGATTTTCATTGGTTAATTTTCATAGAATTTTTATTTATTACCACTTTTGTCAGATTCGAGTTATTTCTGTGACCATTGTGGGTTTTTCTTTCATTAACCCTTAGATGCATGACCAACCAATTCCTACACTCTTCCCTGAGTGTGGTCAAAAATGACCCTAATTAGAATGAGTGCGTTTTATGCTGTAAACTTCAGGAATTTCTTTCATTTTGGTTAAAGATTATTATTTTTATTATATTTTGGGTGATTATTATTATTATTATTATTATTTTAAATTATATTTTGGTCAACAAAAGAATTATTTCATGTTTGACATGTTCATTTATTACTTTTTATTAACATTTTATCACAGAAAGGTAAAAAAGGTAAACAATCAGAAAGGAAAAAAAGGTAAAGTCAAAGTCAAAGTGCCTTTATTGTCATTCCATTGCTAATAAACAATGCAACAAAATTGAGATACTGCTCCCTAAAAACAAACTATCACACTCACAGTTCACTCATGCATTTAACATTCTTATAATTACAACAATAAATAATGCTTGAAACAATATTACCTAAAAGTTGAATACAATATGTACACAGCAATAATGAAAACATACTGAGTGATAAATAGGTGAAGGTGTGAGGGTTTGTGAGCTCACTGTGAGCAGCTGTTACACAGTATCCTTTTCTGGTTGTGAGCACTGCACACAGGGTCATTGCATTTCCAACAACAACTGCTGACTTTGCGGTCTTGTTTTCTTGTGCACATCTTACACCTCTTCCTCTTCTGTTGGCCCTGTGTGTTTCCCTCGTGTGGCTGGATTGCAGCTTTTATCACCCCACACCTTTCCATTGCTGCAGTGATGTAGGTTGGTAGGCATGGGTTGCCTTCCAGTCGAATTCTCATATAAGGCATCACAAGCTCATGTGAAAGCTCTGCAAGAAAGCGCCACTGGGCGTTTGTGATACCTGCACAGAAATCAGGGTGCTGAGCCTTGAAAAAGGAGTAGGCATTCAGGGTGGCAACATCAATCACATTGTACCACAGCACCATGGGCCACCTCTGCATTTGGCGTTTACACGTGTAGGTGCCAACCATCTGGTCCACAATATCTACACCTCCTTTCATCTGGTTGTAGAAGTGGATCACTTCTGTTTTTTTTTTTTTCTGGGTGTTTTCATCCACCATTTTGCTGTGGTGCATTGTGCTGAGGAGCAGAACAGCCTTCCCCATTTTTCCGACATAGCTGACCATGGTCATGCTGCCATTGAACCCAAATTCAGTGCTGAAGAGCTCCCTGGTCTTGGAAGCCTTCATCACAGGAGGGATGTCTGGCTTGTTTTGTCGCAATGTTCTCACAATAGTCAGACCCTTCTCCAGGAGATGCTCTGCAAGAGGCACACTGGTGAAAAAGTTGTCTGTGGTGATGTTGCGACCTGTGTGTCTGAGTCCACTGCACAACTGACTGACAATGTTAAGACCCATATTCTTACTGGCTCCTTCCCCTGGTTGTCTCCCAGTGTACACAATCCCATCAACTGCATAGGGGGTTTTTGCATCTCAAGCCCAGAAGATCTTTATGCCGTACTTCGCGGGCTTGCTCTTCATATATTGCATAAACTTGGTCCTCCCTCTGGATGGCACAAGTTGTTCGTCCACTGTGATACAATCACTGGGGATGAATCTCTGCCTGCAGCTGACAAGGAACAGGTCCCATACGTAGCGGAAGGGTGCCAAGTGGTCTGTTTCCAGTCGGGTGGCTCTGGTCCTCTTGTCATCAAAGTGCAAGAATTGGCGAATATCTTCAAATCGTCCAACTGACATAGTGGCCTTGTACATGGGGTTATATAGAGGACTCCCAAAGAGCTCACGGACTGATACATCCCAGTTCTTCTCACTTCCTGCAAGAATGGTCAATCCAATGAAGGCCATGAGTTCATCTTTGCTGACCTTTTTCCACTCCTTTCCTCTACCTGCCCATCTCACATCACAATACATTCATCCCTTCTCCCCCCAGCTACTCCTTCCTGCTATATTACCGTAATCTCTCCCATCTCAATACCTATTGTCCTCATCTGTTTACTCTCTCTGTTTACCCTGGCATCCAGTCTGTGATGTTAATTGCAGCGTCTACAGTGTTATAACTGTGGTGAAATTCCAGGGGGACAGCTTTGAGAAATGCTTGGGGTCATTTTTGACCCCACATATGGAATAGTGTGATACTGACACAAAAAATGCAATTACTTAAAAAATATAACAATTAGATACAAATCCAAATGACCTCATGTCAAAGACAACCTATTTGAGGAATACATGGAAGATTAAATGATAAAAAATTAAAATTACAAAGATATTGCAAAAAAAACAAAACAACTGCAGGTGTCACTGTTACCCCACTTATGCATCTAAGGGTTAACAGAGGGGTACCAACAATTTTGTATTTTGTCCACGTCTGTACATGTCAAACTCATGGCCTGCAGAACGAATAAACCTTGCCCAAAAAATTATAACTAATGCCTATAATTGGTGGCTCATCTGAATCTTTTTTCCAATAGATGGTGATTCTGTTTGGTATCTGATTTTGACTCAGTTTTTAATTTTCTGGGAGTTTGACCCTACTATAAGATATCAAGAGGTCCAGCAGGCAGCAAAAAATTAAAAGGAAAAACAGAGTTTAAATGAAAATCTTATTAACTATTCCTTACCATTTCACCAAAATCAGAAGACTCAAAATCAGAAAGAACACTGTCCACCTCCATCTGTGAACAGAAGATCATTAATCATGAATAACACATAATGACATGAGATGTTAAATGTGTTTCTTCTCTTGAGCTATTTTTAGACTTTTAACATGCTCTACCATCCAAAAGCTGTGTGTTGTAGGGACACCAGGTATTCAGGGAGTGGTGCAGCACCTTACGCATGACATCACCACGTCTCATATAGGTATATTGGGCGACCTCCCATTTTATGAGTCAGTTGATACAGAGACACAGAGCTATATGGTAACGGTACTCAGTGGTAGGCAGTTAGCCCTTAAACACGTGCCTGTATTCTTCATACCAACTTGTAATAAAGTTCATCAAATGGCAGCCACCTTGTCGGTCATCATTGCCAGGTTTGTGGACATAACATTTGGCGACGAGAGGTTAAACCATGGAAGCATGCTTACAACCACTTCCCGTGGCCACGTTGGCTGGACGCGTTCAAGACCTACATTTTGGCGCTGGACCTGGGTAAACTCGACAAAGTAAGGAAAAGAGCACTCCTTGTTCACAACCTCGGCATAGAAGGCCAGCGAATTTTCCACACGCTAGGACCGACTGAGTTTCATGTGGATGCCGTCGAGCTACTAACTAGCTACTTTGCCACCCCGGACAACATGACTGCACGACAAATCGTGCAGTGGGCTGCACGGTGGCGCAGTGGTTTAGCACTGTGGCAGCACAGTTTACCCTCGGCCGGGGGACCGCGGGGATCATGAGATCGTGGGTTCGATCCCAGCCCCCGACCAACAGTGAGCTGTGTGGAGTTTGCATGTTCTCCCCGTGTTGCGTGGGTTTACTCCGGGATTTCTCCGGTTTCCTCCCGCATACCAAAAACATGTAGGTTTAGGGCGCTCGCACACGCAGCGACCGGCAGCCGGTGGCTTGTCACCAGACTGCAAACCAAATCTACCTACGGGTACAAATAAGTAACAAAAAAAAAAAAAAATCAGTTTTCACCAAAGACACCAAAGGGTTGGTGAGTCGGTACAACAGTTCGTCACTGACTTAAGGCATTTAGCTAGTATGTGCCGCTTTGGACTGCTTTAAGATGAAATGGTGCAGGAACAGTTAGCTGAGCACACATGTAATGCTAGGATAAGAGCTAAAATGCTAACAGCGCCAAACGACATAATGCTAGCTAATACTATTGAGCTAGCGTTCCAGCTAGAGGTGGCGGAAAGGTTAGTCTTGGAGCAAAATGGGTGCCAAGTACAGAAGCTACCCGGACAGATGACGTTCGCTAACACAGTGAGCCCGGAGGGAGAAGAGGACTCGGCAGAAGAATTTGAGATAAATGCCATAAGCCGAAGGTCCGTCCGCTCAGAGAGGCTCCGTCTGTGGGAGCTGTGGGTCGCAACAGGACAGAGCACGTTTTAGCCCGGCAAAAGGACAACAATGTAACAAGTGTGGGTGCCTGAACCGTTTCGCCAGAGTGTGCCGGTTGCAGGCACCATGGGGCCCGTCAAGCAAGCCAGCCCACCCGCCAACAATGGCCATCCATGCGGTAAGCCCCGACATCAACAGTTATTCGTACAACATGGTTGAGCTAGACGGGGTAGCCACACTGCTCCTGCTCGGCACGGCGGTGGTGCAGTTGATGTTAAACTGGGCCACGGTGAAGAAGTTCTTCCCCAACCACAGAATCCAGAAGAACCCGACGCCGCTGTATGGTTATGGAGGTCACAGACTGTGCAATGTGGAAACGGTTGAACCGACTGTTTATTACAAGTCTAAAATTGTGTATGACTTCTCCTTCCAAGCGGCAGCGCGCAGTGACAACATCATGGGATGCGACCTCTTCTACAGACTCGGCTTCACCATTAGGGACAGCGCGGGGTTAGAATGGTTCGGACGTGGCAGCTGGAGCACAGCGGACCTCGAGGACGACAACATGGCGTGGGACGAAGCAATCACAAATGGCACCGATGCCAAAGTGTCCACCGTGCGCTCTCAGGAGGAGAGCCGCTCGGAAAGGGGACAGCTGGACTCGCCTACAGCCCTCACTCAGCCAGAACCAGAGCCGGAGCCGGAGAGGAGGGAGCCCAAGCATGCAGAGAGCCCCAAAACACAGCGACAGCAATTGGGCATGAACGATGCTCCCGACACGACACGGTAGAGCTTCTCAGACGGAGAAGAGGAGGAACTGGACGACTTCTGTACCCTCACTCAACGAACCACAACCGAGTCAACGGGTGAAGAGGCTGCCTCAACAACTGACACCAGAGAGGCTCCGGCCACCTTCTGCACCCATGACAAGCCTCAATTAATGACGGAGACAACGGGTGAAGAGTCCACAACAAACACAGTGACTACCGAATCGCCACAGCATGCAGAGCCACCGGGAGCGCAGCAACACATCAAACCAAGTAAGGTGCTGCTCCAGGTCATGGACTGGGTTCAGGTTTGCACCGGCGAGAGACCGGGACGACGACTGGCAGGGCCACAGCCAACAAAACACCGGGCGCCGCTGAGGATCGTGGCGAAGCTGGGAACAGCGTGCTTCAGGCTGACAGACGGTTTGGTTTGGCACGCTAACCAACTACGGTGTGTCCAGGTGGCTGCTCCAGACGGTGAGATTTTGCAGGAATCGGCTACCGCAGTGTGGGATCCGGGGCCCAACGTCATGATCATTGGCCCTGGCCCTGGGGGTCCAACAGTTCCAGGGACGAGGCCGCCACAGGCCCTCCACAAAGCCCCTCAGGCAGAACCGTTCTCCCCATGAAAGACTGTCCACAAAAAGACCGCTCGGGCAGCAGCACGGCTAACACGGTGGCCGAATAACCCACCCAACCGCGGTGGTCTACCCGCAGACCCTAGTCGTTAGGTTCTGGTTGTGTTCATGTAAAAAAAACAAAACAAAAAACAACAAATGTTCTAAATAAAACAATTAAGTGTGTGTTTTGATAAAATGTTTTGAATAGTTATAACCAGTGTGTTTATATAGCCAATACTTGAAGTATAAGCCTGCCTAATGCAATTTTAAGTTTGAACTAGGGATGGGCATAATTAACCGATTAACCGATAATTGATCATTAAGAATTTCACCGAGGAAGTTCATTTTCGTCGACAAACCGTTTTTTTTTTTTTAAACAATCCGAATGTAGGTTATTAGGCCTAGTGCACGGCCGTCCTCAAACAATGCAATGCATTTAACTGTGCCACTGGCAAAATTTGGGCACCAGGGGGCAACATTACACCATCGCCGTACCCTGGCGTGCCTCAGTTGATACATGCGAGCTTCCGTAGGGCAATCGCCAAATCATGAAGAGGTTGCGGCGAAGTGTTGCGTGGGACCATTTTAATTTAAAAAATGACCAGGTGTACTGCAATCACTGCAATGCAGCATACAAAAGAAAAAAGTAAAAAGAAATACAGTGATCCCTTGCTACTTCGCGCTTCACCTTTCGCACCCTCAGTGCATCGCGGATTTTTCAAAAATATTCATCAAAAATTCAAAATTGAGAAAAAATACATTAGAACATCACGTATCAACACGGAGAGCCCGCACAACTCAAAATCCACCTCTCTGATTCGCTGGCCAGCATCTCCCCACAAGAGATCGCTCCCGACTCTAGATTTTGTTCTCGTGTTGACTCGGCTCGGGAATCTCGCGAGAGATGCACTCTCGCGAGATTCTTTTCATTCTCTCGCTCTCTCTCTCTCCCGAGAGAGAGACAGAATGAACGTACGTATTATTTATATTATTTATACATTATTTTATGTATCAAAAAACTAACAAGATCAGCCTGGAATTCCACAAAGGGGGGTGACGCTACTTCGCGGTTTTTCACTTTTCGCGGTCGGTTCTGGGTAAAACGTCTCGGCCAATCAGCTTGCGGGGTGAAACGTCTCGGCCAATCAGCTTGCGAGATTCCCGAGCCGAGCCAACACAATGGCAACACGACATGTTGTGCGGCTCTCCGTGTTGATACCTGATGTTCTAATGTAGTCTACCTGCCTTGTTACCTACCTAAAAATGTTAATGATTAACCGATTATTAATCATTAATTCTCCCGATGATCGGTGAAGAAAATTTCACCGAATGCCCATCCCTAGTTTGAACCTTTTGTCTGATCAACTAATTCTGTGTGAATCTTCATTATGTTTGAATAGCCTTATTTAGACATGTTTGTGAGAATCATAAAAATAAGCTACATTTAATAAGTGATTAATTAGTGGGATTTACTTACAATCTGGGGAGGGCACGTGTCATGTGGTGGCCCTCGCGAGCCACCATAAGACGCCACACAGTCACCAGTGAGTTTCAGTGAGTTTTATTACGGTGAAAAATAACAACACAAGATGCAGGGGCAATGACACATAAGTCTACACACATCCGGAGGCGTAAGGCTAAACAGCTCTTTTACAGTTCCATAGGAGGAGACGGTCATACACAGGCAAGGTTGATGGAGTAATGACTACACAGGCTGCTGAGGCAGAGACACACAGAGGTCTACTCACACCGGGAGGGGTAAGGCTAACAGCTCACTTACTGGTCCACGGGAAGCGACGGTCAACCACAGGCAGACGAGGTAGGTAACAGTCCAAAGCATCCGTAGCTCAGATGAAGAACGACTGACACTGCTGCGTCTTACCGCCGCCAGTGCCGGGCTTAAGAAGGCGAAGCACTAACGACGGTAATTACAATCAGCTGACCGGCCGTTGACAGGCGGAAGCCCCACCGAGCACTTTCACAATAAGAGCCCGGTGAGGCCAGAATACAGCCCGCAACTGTAAAGGCCGGCAGCGAAACATAACTTAGCCCGAGCGCGATCAGAAGCCGTGCTCGGGTCATAACAGTACCCTCCCTCCACGGGCGGACTCCGAACGCCCCAAGGAACCACCCTGCCCCCCCGCCCCCCCCCCAGGGTGGGAGGTTGGGGGACAGGTGCGGAGGGAGAGAAACCAACCCTAAACCAAAAGGAAAAAGAATACACCAATTTCCCCCAGAACAATGACGAAACCAGAAAAAAAACAAGACATGACTAAAAATACAAGGGATACAAAACCATAAAGAGCATAAGCACCTGACACCGAACGTCTTCCCACAGGGACAACAGACAACCCGTCTAACTCCAAAGTACATAATCCCACGTGGTAAAGAACCCAAAGTAAGGATCTCTTCAAAAACCCAAACTTAACATGCCAAAATCATACTCCCAAACAACCTCAATACATGATAACTATGGAACAAGAAATACCTGGAAACACACGATAACTATGGAACAAGAAATACATGGAAACGCACGATAACTATGGAAGAAGAAATACATGGAAACACACGTGGAGCAATCTAAAATTGCTTGGCATAACGTGACTATAACTAGACTGCCTTTCAAAAAACACATGAGGCAACCTAAACACAAACAAAACAAGAAATACATACAAACACACATGGAGCAAACTAAAATTGCTTTAACATAACTTGGCTATGACTAGACCGTGGCTCCCCCCAAAAAACATGAGGCAATCTAAAATTGCTCTGACATAACTTAGCTATAGATAGACTGTGGCTTACAAAAAAAAGAAACATGGAGCAATCTAAAATTGCTCTGACTTGACTTAACTATGACTAAACTATGGCTTTCAAAAAAAAGAAACATGAGGCAATCTAAAATTGCTTGACTTAACTTGACTATGACTAAACTGTGGCTTTCCAAAAGAAAGAAACATGAGGCAATCTAAAATTGCTTTGACTTGACTATGACTAAACTGTGGCTTTCCAAAAAAAAGGAAACATGAGGCAATCTAAAATTGCTTTGACTTGACTTGACTATGACCTTCAAAAAGAAGAAACATGAGGCAATCTAAAATTGCTTTGACTTGACTATGACTATGACTACGTGAAGCAACAAAAAAAAAATTGCTAAACGTACTTGACATGACTAGGCACCGTATGGGCCCACAGATAGTCCCACAAACACAGTACATGATCAGGTGGCCTGCCCCAGTCCCAGGCCCCCAGAAACAAGTCCTCTGGTGGCCGAACCAGGTCACCCCGTAGCAAACACAGTTTATTGGGTGGCCAACCCAAGACGCCGAACGCACCAAGCAGTTCCTCAGGTGGCCGACCCGCATCCCACAACCACCAGGACCATGGAGGAATTGCATGCAGCCGCCCGCCTAACGACAAGACAGGAAAGCGCCGGTCTGCCAAACACAAACCTCTAACGGCCCCCAGCTGGTGGCTCCTGAGAGGGGGACAACCAAAAACTTGGAGCCCCTCGAATCCTGATTGGGTCACAGCCGCACCTGCGCTGGACCCCCACTGGACCTCGTCGGACCCCGATTGGGTCATCGCTGCACCCACGTCGGACCCCGATTGGGTCATCGCTGCACCCACGTCGGACCCCGACCGGGTCACCTCGGCCCACACGTTAGACCCCGACTGGGTCACCTCAGCCCACACGTCGGACACCGACTGGGTCAGGACTGCACCGGCGACGACCTCCATCTCCGAACCTGGAACCCCCAGTCCCGTGACCTTGACTGGCTCCGGACCGGTAACGCTGTGGAGGTGCTCAGAAAACAGAAGAGGACTGGGATCAGTTCCACCGGCAGCGCCAGAGCCCAGCGAGACGAGCTCGGGTGCAGCAGACGGCTGCCCCTCGCTCGCCTCCCCATGAGGCAGGCAAAAATGCTCTAACACACCATACAGGAAAACAAGGAAGAGCACTTGCCAGCACTCGGGCTCTGGAGCCGTCCAGGACTTCGCCGATCTAGGTTCAAGAAGACGCTCGTCGTCGGGCTCCCACTCGGCTGCGTCGGGTTCCACAGCCGGCCTGATGGTCTCTGCAGCTGGATCCTCACGCGCTGGCGTCCACCCCAATAACCCGTATGGCGTGGGGGCAGAGGACCCTCGACCTGCTGACTTGGGCTGCATCCCTGAGGACCCCTGGGGACGCTCTCTCGTCGGCACTGGCTCCTCATCGCAGTCCATTCTCCTCCTCTGTCCAAAACAAGGCTGCAGGGCCGGGATATTTCCCAGAGCCGCAGGCCTCCCCCTCGTTCGACGGCGTGGGACTAACGCCGAGGACCGCTCAGCAGGAGAAGACACAGAGGCAGCAGGTTTAGTACAAATGGCTACAGCTGGGGAAAGAAACTCAGGGAGCTGCGAACCCCGAGCCTCACCCCCAGGAGTCAGACAAGACAGATCACTAGGATAAATAGGACAGTGAAAATGGACTTGCCTGTCTCCCGGAGGGAAGATGGTATCAGCTGTAGTGGACATTGCTCCTTCCCTCGCTCGCTGGGTGGTAGAAAAGGACCCATGGACAGAGCCCACCGGCACAGGACTCAGCTCACTCACAGCAGCTGGCTGATTGAGGGGGACATCCCGGCGGCCCGGAACTGGATCCGGAGCAGAAGCTTGCCGAAGATGCGCCCGGCCGTGGCGCCGACGCCTTCGCCGGCCCCCAGACGGTGCGAACTCCCGAAACGGATCGAGGACAGGATCGGGATCCATAGGCAAAGAGCAGGAGTGCCTCTTCTCCTGCTTCATGCCGCGTTCCTCCTCCATCATCAGGTATATTTCGCGTTGCGCGGCGATGTCTTCCCTCCTCGCGTCGACTTCCGGGTGGTCGGTGTAGCGGGGAGAGAGATGACAAAGAATATCTTCGGCAGCGTCCAGGTACCAGTGTATGCCGTGGTCATAATCCAGCAGGGAAGCGGAGATGAGCAGCTCATCCACGACTTCCAGCACACCTGTCAGCTCGCGGCTCGGACTCCAAACGCGGCCCCTCCGCGACGGCATTCTTCACATACACAGTACCCAGACAGGAAAAAGCAAATGTCCAAAAACTCGAACCCACTGGTGAATTGTGTCCCGGGTTGGCGTCACCGTAAACGCCGTTTTGGCAGCAGTGTACTGTCATGTGGTGGCCCTCGCGAGCCACCATAAGATGCCACACAGTCACCAGTGAGTTTCAGTGAGTTTTATTACAGTGAAAAATAACAACACAAGATGCAGGGGCAATGACACATAAGTCTACACACATCCGGAGGCGTAAGGCTAAACAACTCTCTTACAGGTCCATAGGAGGAGACGGTCATACACAGGCAAGGTTGATGGAGTAATGACTACACAGGCTGCTGAGGCAGAGACACACAGAGGTCTACTCACACCGGGAGGGGTAAGGCTAACAGCTCACTTACTGGTCCACGGGAAGCGACGGTCAACCACAGGCAGACGAGGTAGGTAACAGTCCAAAGCATCCGTAGCTCAGACGAAGAACGACTGACACTGCTGCGTCTTACCGCCGCCAGTGCCGGGCTTAAGAAGGTGAAGCACTAACGACGGTAATTACAATCAGCTGACCGGCCGTTGACAGGCGGAAGCCCCACCGAGCACTTTCACAATAAGAACCCGGTGAGGCCAGAATACAGCCCGCAACTGTCAAGGCTGGCAGCGAAACATAACTTAGCCCGAGCGCGATCAGAAGCCGCGCTCGGGTCATAACAGCACGTCTGCTAAGAATATTCGTAGTTTTTGCAATTTTGTAAGAGGGGAGGAGAATGTGGTGTAGGGATACCAGGTATTCAGGGAGTGGTGCAGCACCTTATGCGTGACATCAGCACATCTCATATATTTTAGGTGACCCACCATTTCATGAGTCAGTTGATATAGAGACGCAGAGCTATATGGTAATGGTACTCAGTGGTAGGCAGTTAGCCCTTGAACACGTGCCTGTATTCTTCATACCAACTTGTAATAAAGTTCACCAAACGGCAGCATCCTTGTCAGTCATCATTGCCAGGTGAGTGGACATAACAAGCTCATCAACGTGTAATCAAATTCTAATGGTGCAAAAGCTATTTTAAGAGTGAACACAAGAGGTCGCCAGAGCTGCACTATTAAAAAAAACCCTTAGGCATAGAATTTAAACAAAACAGTTGGCAAACACTGGAAAAAGTCTGAATCACAAACTCAGAAGTAAACCTTGATTTCTGGAGGCAGTGTGAGCCACCGCACTGCCGGCAGTCCTTCGAGGAAAAGGGTGCCCGAGACGTCGGGCTGCGGCGCTGAAGAGGAGTCTTCCCTTAAACGTGACGGCTGGATGAGCTGCTGGAAGAAGAGGCAGAAGAAGTGGTCCAACCTTGGAGCATGGTCCACCTGGCAGAATGCACTGGAGGAGGACACAATGACATTTAAAAATTAAGTCATCTTTCAATAAATGCCTTCTTTAACATACTTTATCAATCAACACTAAGGGAATTTCTGGGCTATGTCAACAGAAATTTAAAAATAGAACAAGATAGATTACTTTAAAGACAAAGGTACAATATAAACACTATACACATATATAGTGTTTCCCTTATTTTTTTAAATACAGGCAGAAATAGTTGATACAGACAAAAAAAGATGCTCAAGAATCTTTGCTCACAAATTTTTTTTTCCTCATGTTGTAAGATTTTTGGTTGTTTTTTTTTCCATGTGACAATGATGCTTGCATTCATGAGTTGTTTTTTTTTATTTAATTATTCTGTTGTCATTTCTCTACTTTTAGCTTCTCAATATTAAACTGACCCTAAAATTAATATCACTCTTTATACATCACTCAGTTTTTTCACTGGTAAGGTTTGTTTTTTAACACACCTGATTAATAAATAAGTTTACTCATCACATCATTGATTGGATCATTCATTTTTCATTGTTGTTATTATCGTTTCATCCGTTATATTTTAATTTAATCATTTTAATCTAAAATTTTTATTATAATCTTACATACATACAACAAATCATACTGGTTGAACACATCCGTGATTGAAAAAGGAGCTGAAAGAAATTTTAACTGATTATTTTGGTTCATAGCGCAACCAAAATACTGAACGAGAAAACATTGTAGCGTAAGTTGGCAAATACAGTAAATAAGGCTGCATTAAAGATACATGAAAAAACATAATATCATAAAATTATAATATCTTTGAGAGTCTTGGGTTGAAGATAATTCTATGATTAGTGAACTCTAGCCTCAGTGCAGAGAGGGTGAGAGAAGCAACTGGGGAGAGCAGTGGATGAAAGGCGACACTGCAAAGGTTCTCAGTGCAAGTGATACTTTTCACATATAATAAAAAGCTGGAGAATATCTGGCATATAAAGACATCTTTTTTGGCATTTTGTAGGCTTGGCGGGGCATTTGTACCCTGGTGATCCACCATGTCTATTTAATGGTGGGGGAAACCCTGAGTGAAAGGGAAGATTTACAGTAGTACAGTACGACTGTAAAATCTCACAAATATGTCCCCACATTGCATTTTAAGCAACCAAATTAATGGCGACAAGGACAGCTGTTTCATCATCAAATAAGGAAAACACTCAGAGCAGCAAGGCGACATAGGAATTGTGTGTTGATGTAGACTATAGTATTTCAAATCATTGGCTATAATGATGTGGGTATGAGCGTCAGGTGATTTGTGACAGAAAAATAGCAAGAGTGAAAGGGAAGGTTGCAAGACAGAAGTGAGAGCTGCTATGATGTATAGCATGGAGATGGTGGCACCGACAAAAAGACAGGAGGGGGCGCTGGCAGAATTTAAGATGCTAAGATTCTCATTGGGAGTGACTAGGAGGGACAGGGCTAGAAATGAGTTTATAAGAGAGACAACTCAGGTTGAGCGGTTTGGAGACAAAGTAAAAGAGGCAAGGCTGAGATGGTTTGGACATGTGGAGCTGCCAGGCAAGAGGAAAAGAGGAAGATCACAGAGAAGACTCGTGGATGTAGTGAAGGAGGACATGGAGAGGGTTGGTGTGACTGAACACAACACAAGGGACAGGGTGAGATGGAGGCAGATGGTCTGCTGTGGCTGCCTCTAAATTGAAGAAGAAGATGAAGAAGAAGACTCTGTAAATGTCCCTTCTCATAGATGTGATCTTGGGTACATATAGTGAGTAGCACTACCATCATTATACATATACAGTGGGGCAAAAAAGTATTTAGTCAGCCACCAATTGTGCAAGTTCTCCCACTTAAAAGCTGAGAGAGGTCTCCAATTTTCATCATAGGTATACCTCAACTATGAGAGACAAAATGAGAAAAAAAAAATCCAGAAAATCACATTGAAGGATTTTTAATGAATTAATTGGTAAATTCCTCGGTAAAATAAGTATTTGGTCACCTACAAACAAGCAAGATTTCTGGCTCTCACAGACCTGTAACTTCTTCTTTAAGAGGCTCCTCTGTCTTCCACTCGTTACCTGTATTAATGGCACCTGTTTGAACTCGTTATCAGTATAAAAGACACCTGTCCACAACCTCAAACAGTCAGACTTCAAACTCCACTATGGCCAAGACCAAAGAGCTGTCAAAGGACACCAGAAACAAAATTGTAGACCTGCACCAGGCTGGGAAGACTGAATCTGCAATAGGTAAGCAGCTTGGTGTGAAGAAATCAACTGTGGGAGCAATTATTAGAAAATGGAAGACATACAAGACCATTGATAATCTCCCTCGATCTGGGGCTCCACGCAAGATCTCACCCTGTAGGGTCAAAATGATCACGAGAACGCTGAGCAAAAATCCCAGAACCACACGGGGGGACCTAGTGAATGACCTGCAGAGAGCTGGGACCAAAGTAACAAAGGCTACCATCAGTAACACACTACGCCGCCAGGGACTCAAATCCTGCAGTGCCAGATGTGTCCCCCTGCTTAAGCCAGTACACGTCCAGGCCCGTCTGAAGTTTGCTAGAGAGCATTTGGATGATCCAGAAGAGGATTGGGAGAATGTCATATGGTCAGATGAAACCAAAATAGAACTTTTTGGTAAAAACTCAACTTGTTGTGTTTGGAGGAGAAAGAACACCATACCTACTGTGAAGCATGAGAGTGGAAACATCATGCTTTGGGGCTGTTTTTCTGCAAAGGGACCAGGACGACTGATCCGTGTAAAGGAAAGAATGAATAGGGCCATGTATCATGAGATTTTGAGTGAAAACCTCCTTCCATCAGCAAGGGCATTGAAGATGAAACGTGGCTGGGTCTTTCAGCATGACAATGATCCCAAACACACCGCCCGGGTAAAGAAGGTGTGTTTGGGCGTGCCACGGGTGTGCCACGAAGTGGCTTCGTAAGAAGCATTTCAAGGTCCTGGAGTGGCCTAGCCAGTCTCCAGATCTCAACCCCATAGAAAATCTTTGGAGGGAGTTGAAAGTCTGTGTTGCCCAGTGATAGCCCCAAAACATCACTGCTCTAGAGGAGATCTGCATGGAGGAATGGGCCAAAATACCAGCAACAGTGTGTGAAAACCTTGTGAAGACTTACAGAAAACGTTTGACCTCTGTCATTGCCAACAAAGGGTATATAACAAAGTATTGAGATGAACGTTTGTTATTGACCAAATACTTATTTTACCGAGGAATTTACCAATTAATTCATTAAAAATCCTTCTTTATGACTTTCTGGATTTTTTTTTTCTCATTTTGTCTCTCATAGTTGAGGTACACCTATAATGAAAATTGGAGACCTCTCTCATCTTTTAAGTGGGAGAACTTGTACAATTGGTGGCTGACTAAATACTTTTTTGCCCCACTGTATATGTAGACAGCAGTAATAAGTTTAACCAGACCATCAATGACAGAGTAGCTCATTCTGGCCAGATGAAATCACCCCAAGAGTGCTCAGATTTCCTGACTGCTGACCTTGACCTTGAACACAGTCTTGATGCAGACCCACTTGAGGATCACTGTGCATGAGTTTCCCTCAACATTTGGGCAATTGCCTAGGAAGGGTAATGATTTTTGTGAAATTATCAGTGCCCAGATCTCCTGACCTTTGACCTTGACCTTGAGCTCAACCTGGATGCAGACCCATCAGAGGATCAATATGTGCAAGTTTGGTAAGCATCAGGGCAATTGCCTAGAAGGAGTAGCAAATTCTGTGATATGTGGACAGATGGAAAGACGCAAAAGCTCCTTTCAGCTTTGCCGGATGGAGCTAAAAAGTGAATCAGCTTTATTTCTGATGACAGAACAAAGTTAAAGTGACACCTCCAAAAATCGAGGTGTTTTTTTCTTAACATGTCTGTAACATGTTTTTATGACTTACAAGATATAAAAAAAGACATAAAAAAGAGAAATGTGCAGCTTCTTACTTGAAAATTTGCAGCTTTTTATTATTCATAATTTTGCAGCTTTTTCCTCATGAATTTAAAACTTTTCTTACTCTTGAATTTTCAAGTTAAAAAAAAGCTTAAATTTGCAGCATTTTACTCAAATCTTATATTTGCAGCGTTTTAGGTTGTCAACAGTTGGAAATTTACACCTTTTTTGTCTTTTTGCTAAAGTTGCAGCTTCTTACCCATAAAATTCCACTTTTTTTGGTCAGAAATTGGCAGCTTTTAACTGAAACTTGCACCCCCCCCCCCTTTTTTTTGTCATGTCAGGCGTTGGCTTACTTGCTACCGGATAACCATGAAAACCGGTACTACCCGTCTCATGGGTCGGGTCGTTTGCGACTAAACCGGCAACCCCACCCTTCCGAGGGCGTGGAGGGTGAAACAGGACATCCTGGCAGAACTAAAAACAATATCTGCCACGGGTCTGTGGTGGACCACTCCCAGTTACACGAGGTGAGACTGGACATCCTGGCAGACAAACACATCTGTTGCAAGGTCTGTGGTGGAGTGTGCCAGTCGGTGCATTGTGACATGCACTACACAAAGAGCAGAGATAAACAAACCTATCATCTGGTTAGTCACAGCAACAGATACTGGAGTCAGTTTGTCTTGGCTTGTCCTTGCCGCTGATAATACCTTTATCTGCCAAGAATGTGCTGCTACTCCAGCAAAAGCTAGCGGTACTCAAATACTTTGAAAGCAGTTTCATGAAATGGTCAATCAGAAAGCAACTCATACCGGCTCAGACGTCGCCCGGGCTTACAAGGTCCACGCTGATCTGTTCAGACGCCGACAGGCAGCGAAAAGTAAGCTAGGAGCAGGAAGACAAAAGAAGAGGAAAACAGCAGCCTTGTGTGTAGCAGAATGGAATGTATGCACTCTGTTGGACAGAACAACATCACAGTGCCCAGAAAGACAGACTGCACTTGTGGCCCTGGAAATGAACAGGTACAATGTAGACATAGCTGCACTTAGTGAAACAAGATTGCCTGGATATGACAGCTTGGAAGATCATGGGTACATCTTTTTTGGAGTGGGAGATCAACTCAAGAAAGGAGAGAAGCAGGAGTGGGCTTTGCAGTTAGAAAGGAGATAGCAGCAATGCTTGATGAGGAACCGGTGCCAATCAACAACAGGATAATGACTATGAGACTCCCACAACAGTGGAAGATGTATGCCACACTCATCAGTGTATATGCCAAAAACAATGACCAACACGGGGGAGGTGAAGGAAGAGTTCTACAGTGATTTACGTGAGACTATCAGGTGTGTACCGACTGATGACAGGCTGATACTCGGAGATTTTAATGCCAGAGTTGGTTCGGACACTGAGAAATGGAAAGGAGTGCTAGGCAGTCATGGAATAGGCAAGTGCAATGCTAATGGAGAACTTCTACTTGCACTATGTTCAGAGTACAACCTTGTGATAACCAACATTCTATTTAAGCACAAGGACACACACAAGAAGACATGGATGCACCCAACAGCCAAGCACTGGCACTTGTTAGACTACATCATAGTCAGGCAGAGAGACATAAGGGATGTATTGGACACCAGAGCAATGAGAGGCGCGGACTGTGGTACTGATCATGTTGTGCTGAGATCTAGATTAAGGATTTGGAGATGAAAACAGCACTGCAGGACAGGTGCGAAGCCACCACAGAAGCTAAACACTAGTGCACTGAAAGGCCAAAAGAAGCAGGAAGAACTTACACAGGAAATGGATGAAAACTTGAAAGACTGGGACAGCAACAACTCAGAGAATGACATAGAAGAGAAATGGGCAACACTGAAGGATACGGTGTATCAGACTACGAGTGATGTATTAGGCCACCCTGAGAGGAAACATCAAGATTGGTTTGATGAGCATGATGAACACCTGAAGAAACTACTAGAAGCGAGGAATACAGCTAGGAAGGAAAACCTACAGTGTAACACAAGGTCGAAGAAGAAGAAATACTCAAAGGCTCAGAGTGAGCTACAGAAGTACACCAGAGAGATGAAGTCCAACTGGTGGGATGAAAAAGCAGAGGAACTTCAAACTGCAGCAGACAGGAAGGACATGAAAAACATTCTTCATAGGTTTGAGAGAAATATACGGCCCTAAACCAAGAGGATTGATCCAACTAAAGGCTATGGATGGTGAAACGGTTTTGCAGGAGAAAGACAAGATCCCGGACAGATTTGCAGACCACTTTGACCAACTATTAAACAACCCCTGGAGATCTCACTAAAGAGGCTAAAGAAGCTCTAGTGCAGCGACCAGCTGTATCAAGTCTGGATGAACCACCAAATTTTGATGAACTAATGGCAGCTATCAGGACAACACAGGATGGTAAAGCTCCAGGATGGGATGGAATTCCAGCAGAAGTGTGGAAATTTGGTGGTGTTCAGCTGACCAACTGCCTGCACAAGCTCATCCAAGAGATATGGGATGCCCAGAAAGTACCTCAAGACTGGAAGGATGCAAGTATTGTGCCTTTGTTCTAGAAAGGTGACAGGAAAGATTGTGGAAATTACCGAGGTATATCACTGCTAGCCACTGTTGGTAAGATTCTCTCACGTGTACTACTGAACAGACTCAATGAACACATCTCACAGAATGTACTACCGGAAACCCAGTGCGGCTTTAGAAGTGGAAGAAGCACAATGGACATGATTTTCTGCTTGAAACAGGTTCAAGAAAAGTGTATCGAACAGAATATGCCGCTTTATGTAGTCTTCATAGACTTCAGTAAAGCCTTCGATACTGTTTCGCAACAAGGACTTTGGCAGGTACTCAAGAAATATGGCTGCACAGAGAAGTTTGTCAGCCTGATTGAGGCACTCCATACAGGTATGCAAGCAAATGTGACAATGAGTGGCTCAGTATCTAAAGACTTTTCAGTAAGCAACGGGGTGAAACAAGGGTGTGTGCTGGCGCCTACACTCTTCTCGCTATATCTGGCAGCCATGCTTGAGGTGGCCTTCAAAGACACTTCAGAAGGAGTATACATTCAAACAAGGAAAGAAGCAGACTTGTTCAATGTGGCACAGTTTAAAGCCAAGAGTAAGACATCGATAAAGGTAGTAAGAGAAATGCTCTTTGCCGACGACAGTACTCTGTGTGTGTGGAAGATATGCAATCTTTAGTGGAGAAATTTGCAAGAGCAGCTACCCAATTCAGCCTCCAAATCAACATCAAGAAGACAGAGTGCCTTTATCAACCACCAAAGTTCCAATTATCAACATCACTACCAGAAGGGATCAGTATTGGTACAGAGCCACTAGTCAACTGCAAGACTTTCAAGTACTGTATCTAGGGAGCACTGTTTCAGAGAATGCTAAGCTGGAGGATGAACTATCTCTCAGAATGGGAAGAGCGAGTGCTGTGTTTGGAAACTTGAGGGAAAGACTGTGGAACAATCGACATGTGTCTATCCGTGTGAAATGCAAAGTGTACAGAGCAACAGTACTGGCTACTCTGTTGAACGGTGCTGAAACTTGGACTGTCTACAGAGTGCAGGTGAAGAAACTCCACGCATACATGATGAGACACCTTCAAGCCATAATGAACATCTCATGGAAAGACAAGATAACCAACGTAGAAGTGTTGAAACGAGCTGGTCTACCATCAATGGAGGACATGCTAATACAGATGACACTGTAAAAAGAAACTTGAAGAAGTTGGATATAGGCAGGAGTTCCTGGCAGCGGAAGGCTAAGGATAGAGCTGTGTGGAGGAATCTGATCAGACCTAAATGAAACAGTCATTGTCGCCCACGACAGACTGCTATGATGATGATGATGACAAGACATATCAAGAGCTCACTCACTCAAAGGTCTCATATCTGTTTTTTTGCTGCAAAGCTTCACTTAAACCCCGCCCCATGCAAAAACCCGAGATGAGACTGAACGTTTTTGGTGATGTAACTATTCGTGTTGCTGGCATGTGGGTAGTGTTGAGCCAATCAGGATCCTCTGGCCGAACTGAAGTTATCCTCCAGGCTAGTTAGCATTTTTTAACAAACTGCTTTGAAAACTTGACCCAAATTCAGATGAGTTTTAACATTAAACTGCTTTACCACAGGCTTTATTCTGATAATGTAGTGGTAGCCACTGTTAGCCTTGTGGTATGTGGTTGGGCCTAGTAATCACCAATTCTGGCATTTTTTGGGGGGGGGGTGGGGGGGGAGGGGGTTGACATGAAACTGTAAGACAATGAAAGGTTTTTCGTAGAAAAAAGGGCATAAGATACCGTTTTAGACAATGTAGATTTGTTTATATAGGGGATTTATATCCACTGGAGTGCGCATTTAAGTCTCCAGCATCTCACTATAGTGTGCATTAACTGGAATAAATGGCCACCAGAAGGAGGAAGTTTCAGCCAGCTTTCAGTGTAAAAACCACCAAGGACCGACCTGTCTAAAGAACCGTACATCACTTTTAGAGTCCTGACTACATCTCCAACCACCGTCTTCAGGCACAGCAGAGGAACCCTGGAGGGAAATGGAAAAAGTCAATGAAGCTTCACAGTCAGCAGATCTGCCTCTTATCAAATATTTGGACTGGCAGCCAGGAGACCATTTTCCACTTATGGGTGTGCTTTTTGTAAACAATCCAATTTTGAAGCATGAATGAGTTTTAAGACTGGCCTAATCTGGTTGCTATACAGTAAATCAAAAGGTGGCTAATATGAAACACCATTTTACAAACTTCTTCTTCGCAACAAAAGAAAGAAAAGCACATGTTAAAATCGAGGCTGAGGAAAATGTTTTCATAGGTTGTGGTTTTAAATCATTCCACTTTTCCAAAAACACGCTGTGTCACAATCAGAATTTATTACCACACCAGCATCCTTGCCCCATTTTCAAAAACAGTACACCTGAACAATTTATCACCTTATATCTCATCCTGCCATATGGAAATAGCACTTCTTGTGTGTTCTAGTATCTGAAATGTGGTGGAACCATGTAAAAAAAATTGCTCCATGTGAGTGATGGTGCCTCTCTACCTCTCAGCAGGAAGACCAATGATTAGCAGGTTGTTGCCTTCTTTCCAGTAGCCAACATGGACCAGATGTTTCCCGAGCAGGAGGGAAGAACTGAGAGAAACCAAAATGAAGACGAGAGTTTGAGAACATTAAAGTCTGGGAATTAATAACTCAGAAAGAAAACAATGACATTCAAAGTGAATACAGGACGAGATGTATTTTTAACAATCAATAAAAAAATCTAAAAATTACACCGTTTAACACTAGTAAGTAGGAAGTTACTGCTAGAAAAAGTAGACTTAACATCCTTTTACACTAAACATGGATTTTTTTGTTCAGTAGGTTCTTACTACCATATTCAAACTGCTGTAGGACATTTGTTAAAAAAAAATCTGCACAACTCTGACTTCAGCAGACTTTTGCCTGTAAAAATGTACAATGGACAAATAAAAATCATCCAATTTTGTATGATCAGGACTGATGAGCATTTGAATAATCAGAACAAGGACAACATGGCTTAAGACTGCCAAGAAGCTGGACTACAATGACAGCATGGGGCTGATGTTTACTGACAACTGTTATAGGCTGGTACAGAAAGGAGCTAATGTTAGCCACAACAGCTAGCATAAGCATCAAGTCTCTAGGAAACTCACTGGTCCTCATTTGTAAAACACAAATTACGTAAGAGGCTCGCATGTCCAAGAGGGCTACAAACTTCTCCACTGTCAGGTGAAAATATGAAGATGGAACTTCTGCACACTAGAATAGCTGGCATGCACCATGTGTTCTGCATGGCAACAGTGTGAAACAGTTTGTGTCCTTATTTAAAGGTGTTTATCAATGGGATATGGTGAAGTGTGCTGTAGGAGTGACAAATGAATTCAAGGTGGGGGTGAGATTACACTGAGGATTGGCCCTGTGCCCGTTCTTGTTTGCTATGGTGATGGACAAGCTGACAGACAAGATCAGGCAAGAGTCTCAGAAGAGAGTGCTGGCAGGAGTGATTTTTGACAGAAGGATAGAAGC
This sequence comes from Pholidichthys leucotaenia, assembly GCA_020510985.1. Classification (NCBI taxonomy): domain Eukaryota; kingdom Metazoa; phylum Chordata; class Actinopteri; order Cichliformes; family Pholidichthyidae; genus Pholidichthys; species Pholidichthys leucotaenia. Next base: position 147,484,032 of record CM035836.1, on the reverse strand, counting down.
TACAGTGAAAGGGAAGGTTTACAAGACGGTAGTGAGACCTGCTATAATGTGTGGTTTGGAGACAGTGGCACTGACAAAAAGACAGGAAGATGGAGCTGGAGATAGCAGAGTTGAACATGCTAAGATTCTCACTGGGAGTGATTAGGAGGGACAGGATTATACATGAGTATATCAGAGGAACAGATCAGCTCCAGTGGTTTGGAGACAAAGTAAGAGAGGCAAGGATGAGATGGTTTGGACATGCGCAGAGGAGGGATAGTGGATATATTGGACAAAGGATGATGAAGATGGAGCTGCCAGGAAGAACCAAAAGAGGAGAACCACAGAGAAGACTCATGGATGTTGTGAAGGAGGACATGGAGAGGGTTGGTGTTACAGAAGAAGATACAACGGATAGGGTGAGACGGAGGCAGATGATCTGCTGTGGCGACCCCTAAAGCGAGCAGCCAGAAGAGGAAGATCAATAGGATATCTAACCAACAGAATTTAATGTAAAACAAATACAGTCACCTCTGTTTGACCATATGTTTAACAGGTTGACAAATGTTTTATTTAAAGTGTTGACTGACCCAAATAGTGTTGGACACCCCATTTCCCTTACAGAAATGTTATAACCCCAAATCCCAGCAGCCAGTGGGAACTTAGATGCTAAGACGTTCATAATAGTCCCATTTACCCCTGGTATTAAAATGCATTATTTTGTGATCGGGTTGCAATGAGGTAGTGCTTTGCACATAACATTTAGACAAGGTATCAACAGGTGTTCTTCAGTGTTCACATCAAGATCCTGCTGCTATCCAACACAGTCAGAAGGCTAAACCATCACATTCTCTTCTCAATGTAACAACAACCACAAGCATTACAGATATTAGATGTTAGCCACCTGTGAAGTTACACTGCTGTATAGACTCCTGCTTGCTTTTCGAAGCAGAGGATGAAGCAGTCTTCAACAAGTGAAATCATGGCAAATGAAAAAGGACACAGTCATGACACTAAACATATTAAGAAACAGTGTATTTTCCAATTTCAACCACTAAATATAAAATGGCATGAAATGTGTCATTCTGGTATTCAAAAATGTTAAATTAGGTGGAAAGTGATTAATCCTTCTCAGCTTGCTATACAGAATAAAAGATGAATGCAGAGGAAAGAGTGGTATTAAGCCGCCTTTTACTTTTATCGACACCAACATTTCCACCTACAGAGTTATTGCATCTGTATAGGAGCTGCATTGACTTGTGCTCACAATGAAACCTAGATTATCTTCAGAAGTAGTTTGGCTGACTGGATCACATCCGTCCCATCCGTTTCGACTGTATTTACACCGGCACTTTCAGGTGGTCAAGTGCTATCCTATTGTAATCCAATCATAAAAAATAATGCAATGCCATTAACGGCTCTTCTCTGTAAACTCAAGTCACCCTACTAGACATCTGCATTCCCTGCTGGTTCATAAAATCACAGTGAATATTACATCTTGTGTCATTCGGGCCTACTTTGTTGTTTATTGGCTGGGATGGCCTGGGAAATTATAATGTTAGCATAGCTAGCTCAGTGGCACAAGTCAGCGTGACCACAGTATTCATGGCAGGTTTTTACCTGACTAAGCATCTCAATGGTCGGCACAGCCCATCAGGCCACTAGCTTGGCTGGTTGATGACAGATGATATTTATGGACATTTTCTAAACAATCTATTCACCCTCGATATCTGTGATTCCAGCTGGATCATCTATTAACACTTAACAGTATATCTCATTTGTAGACGTTATCCTTAGCTTACTTTCTACAGTCTATTGTACTCAGGCCAGGACAGCTCCTCCAGTGAAGCGGTTAGCTACCATTAGCAGAGTTAACATTTCTCACTTTCAGGGTTGTTTCTGTGGTCATTACACATCAGCATCACATCATATCCTATTGATCACTCATAGCACACACCTCTATCACCGACAATGTTTTGGGGGCTTTTATATTCTCACTTTCAGCCAATTTGATGTACGTTAGCTCAGGCTGTGTTTGGTCACAGGAACCATGGGCGAACCAGCTAATGTTAGCCTCAAGATGGCTGCCTCAACAACAGATGAAATAACAAAAAAGGGTCATTAGGGTGAACCGACGCTCGTTAGCATTTAAAGACAAATGCAGTGAAATGGATAATTTTGAGAAAGGGTGCTTAAGCTGGGTGCAAATGGTGCTGCAATATTTAATTCCTTAGTTGTTTTGCACAAATCACATCAAAAAACATTTCATTAAGACCTCTGAGAACTGTGCCAACATGTGAAAAAAAAAAGAGCCCAACACGGGCCCTTTAAATCTGGGGGTTTCTAACCCTGATGGCTTTCATACTGTGTAGTAGTCCACATGCTAACCAAAGGAACACTAGGCCTCACACAATGAACATGCAATACGTAAAATGACCCTAAGAGATAGAAGCTTCCTGTTTTTGACATTAACTCCTAAATTTCATGCCCACATCCCCCCAAAACATGACCACTATACAAACAATAACCTTTTATACAATAGCCAGCGAATCTGCAGTGCTATTAATATATAGAAGAATGTTTGGTGACTTGTTATTGCTACGTTTTCCTACCTGATGATCTGGCCTCCAGTCACGTTCTCCAGCATGTCACACAGAGTCAGGAAGATCCCCCTCACTCCCTTCAGCCTGCTGGATGCTTCAGACACTGGATACTGGTACAAGATTTCCTCCTGCAGAGTCACACATACAGAGTGAGGTTAGAAAATTGCACATTGAACATTAAGAAAAAAAATCTGTGGTTAGGTATAACAGTTGCATATTTGTTTGTGGGTTCTTCAGTTGCCAAAGTTCAGGCTTTCTCTAAATTATAGACAGACCAGAAGAAAACTGGATGAGCCACTGGATGTTTTATTGCCCCAAACTATCAATGTTATTTTTTTGTCTATATTAAACTCGTTTTAAAGCAGCATATCTGCAAGGAAAAGTGAATTGTGAAAGTGCAGAAATCCAGAGAAACTCCTTCATATACTGTAGTACCCACTAACTTCAGCATTCAGACAATCTTTGGGACCAAAGTTTTGGAGCCCAAACACAGAAAACAGAAAGCTCTAATCAGATCCAGTGCGTTGTTTGTGATATTGGTATTCCTACTAGCATGCCGGTGACCTGAAAGCCAAGCAACTGAGGGGATAAGTGGACTGAAATGGTGGGCGAGGGGATAAAAAACATTCGGTGAAAAACCTCTTATAGCCCTGGCAACCAGAACAAAGACACAAACAACTACAATGGAAGATATGCACCTCGGGACCAAAGGCATGCTTATGGAGGCTGCTAAAGAACTGCCAACACCGTAAAACGCTTCAGCTTTGCCCTCTCTGTACATGTAGGTAAAAAAAAAAAAAAACTCCCATCACAGAATCATCACACAGCTAAAATACCACAGCCAGACTGCTACCCTGCAATCAAAGGGCCAAAAAATCAAAGTCAGACTTTAGTGGGTTCTTGCACGGCACTGTCATTTGGAAAATCAACCACTGGCTGATGTGGCTCCAGACAAGCTTCACCCTCGATCTGCAGTACAGCTTAAAGTCAAGATTAGAAAAAAAAAATCTGGCAGGCAGGGACACAGAAAGGAACTGCACAATAGTGAAGCACAACCATAAAGACAACATGAACCTGCCAGCAGCCGCCCACAGGGAAAATGTGATTACAGTGTAGGAGACGTTGGTCAGCAAATGAGTGTTGTTTGCTTTTCATAGCAAGACGAGACTCAAAGATTAGCACTTCACTACAAGTGAGCTGTGTCCTCCCACCCAGGCTACCATATGTAATATATATAAATGCACATGGATCTGATTCAAATAGGAAATGTGGATTTGTTTGGGGAGCAAAACTACACTAAGCTAAAAAGGTGAAAAAGGAGATATTCCCAAGCCAGAAAAAAAGTCTTCTCCTGTTATTTTTCCCCTTTATTTTTATTAATTTTTAATGGAGGCCATCCAGAGCAGTTGTTTTCAGACTTACTGAGACTTACTTTCCATTCATAGACCTGGGATTTCCTTTTCAGCCCAACACTAAATTATCAGGATGCCGTTTTTAAAAGTAGTGGGAAAAAATGTGCTGATTTAGGTTCGGTATCTTCACAGAAATATGGCTAAATTTACATTCCAAGCCATAATGTTCAGTTCTGATATTTTGGTCAGATCAGATTTGCCTACCATGATTTTAGCTGGCTCCACTATGAACCGTCTCTCCTCCAAAATGGCGCACATGCGTAACAACAAACACCACCAAAAAAGTCATATCTGGTGACTACTCATTCTCTCTTTTTCACAGAGAAAACTGATGCATTTTTAGTGATGAATATACTGTATGCTTGAGATTTTCCTCTAGTGGACTGCAGTAGTTTGTTGCCTGTATGTGATGAGCTCCAGAAGGAGGATGGAAATTAGATGGTGGCACAAAGAGACATTTTAACATCAACTGCTAGCAATGATGCTAACAACAGCATTAGAGGGGTCACTGACGAAAAAAATGTTTTTTTTTTTTTTTTTAACCATCTGAAATTCATCTATTGGTCAAGCGATTACAGAAAAAATATTAAAACACCCACTTCTCTTAAAATAAGCACACAGTTTCATTCCCTGAGAAGCCCATCCATCCATCCATCCATCCATCTTCTACCGCTTTTCCGGAGGTCCGGGTCGCGGAGGCAGCAGTTCAAGCAGAGAAGCCCAGACCTCCCTCTCCCCAGCCACCTGCTCCAGCTCTTCAGAGGGGACACCAAGGCGTTCCCAGACCAGCTGGGAGACATAGTCTCTCCACCGAGTCCTGGGTCTGCCCCGGGGTCTCCTCCCAGTGGGACGTGCCCGAAACACCTCAAGTGGGAGGCGTCCAGGAGGCATCCTAATCAGATGCCCATACCACCTCAACTGACTCCTTTCAATGTGGAGGAGCAGCGGTTCTACTCTGAGCCTCTCCCGGATGACTGAGCTCCTCACCCTATCTCTGAGGGTGAGTCCAGCAATCCTACGGAGAAAGCTCATTTCAGCCGCTTGTATCCGCGATCTCGTTCTTTCGGTCATTACCCAAAGCTCGTGACCATAGGTGAGAGTAGGAACGTAGATTGACTGGTAAATCGACAGCTTTGCCTTAGAACTAAGCTCCCTCTTCACCACAACAGACCGGTACAACGTCCGCATCACTGCAGATGCTGCTCCAATCCGTCTGTCGATCTCTCGCTCCATTTTCCCCTCACTCGTGAACAAGACTCCAAGATACTTAAACTCCTCCACTTGGGGCAGGAGCCTGTCCCCAACCCGGAGAGGACAATCCACCTTTTTCCGGCTGAGGACCATGGACTCGGACTTGGAGGTGCTGATTCTCATCCCAGCCGCTTCACACTCAGCGGCAAACCGTCCCAGCAAGAGCTGTAGGTCATTGCTGGATGAAGCCAACAGGACAACATCATCTGCAAACAACAGAGATGAGATCCTGTGGTCACCAAGCATGACACCCTCCATTCCCTGGCTGCGCCTAGAAATCCTGTCCATAAAAATTATGAACAGGACCGGTGACAAAGGGCAGCCCTGGCGGAGTCCAACTCTCACTGGGAATGACTCCGACCGAGTGTTGGCAATGCGAACTAAACTCTCACAACGGTCGTACAGAGACCGAATAGCTCGTAACAACAAGCCCGATACCCCATACTCCCGAAGCACCCCCCACAAAAATCCACGAGGGACGCGGTCAAATGCCTTCTCCAAGTCCACAAAACACATGTAAACTGGTTGGGCAAACTCCCACGAACCCTCAAGAATTCTCGAGAGGGTAAAGAGCTGGTCCGATGTGCCACGGCCAGGACGAAAACCACATTGCTCCTCCTGAATCCGAGGTTCGACCAACGGCCGGACTCTCCTCTCCAGTACCTTGGCATAGACCTTCCCAGGGAGGCTGAGGAGTGTGATCCCTCTAAAGTTGGAGCACACCCTCCGGTCCCCTTTTTTGAAGAGAGGAACCACCACCCCGGTTTGCCATGCCAAAGGCACTGCCCCCGACCTCCACGCAATGTTGCAGAGGCGTGTCAACCATGACAACCCAACAACATCCAGGGCCTTGAGGTACTCGGGGCGAATCTCGTCCACCCCCGGGGCCCGGCCACCAAGGAGATTTTTAACCACCTTGGCGACCTCAGCCCCTGTGATAGGCGAGTCATCCCCCTCGTCCCCAAACCCTGCTTCCTCTGTGGAAGGCGTATCAGTGGGATTGAGGAGATCCTCGAAGTATTCCTTCCACCGCCCGACGATATCCCCAGTTGAAGTCAACAGTGTCCCATCCGCACCATACACAGTGTGGACGGGGAGCTGCTTTCCCCTCCTGAGCCGCCGAACAGTTTGCCAGAATCTCTTTGAAGCCGACCGAAAGTCTTGTTCCATGGCCTCACCGAACTCCTCCCATACCCGGGTTTTTGCTTCAGCAACCACCCGAGCTGCACTCCGCTTGGCCTGCCGGTACACCTCAGCTGCTTCGGGAGTCCCACAAGCCAACCAAGCTTGATAGGACTCCTTCTTCAGCTTAATGGCCCCCCTCACCACTGGTGTCCACCACTTGGTTCGGGGGTTGCCACCACGAGATGCACCGACCACCTTGCGGCCGCAGCTCTGGGCTGCCGCTTCAACAACAGAGGTGGAGAACATGGCCCATTCAGACTCCATGTCTCCAGACTCCCTCGGAATGTGGTTGAAGTTCTTCCGGAGGTGGGAGTTGAAGACCTCCCGGACAGGGGCCTCAGCCAGACGCTCCCAGCACACCCTCACTATACGTTTGGGTCTACCAGGTCTGAATGGCTTCCTCCCCTGCCATCGGATCCAACTCACCACCAGGTGGTGATCAGTTGACAGCTCTGCACCTCTCTTTACTCGGGTGTCCAAGACATACGGTCGCAGGTCTGATGATACGATAACAAAATCGATCATCGACCTGCGGCCTAGGGTGTCCTGGTGCCAGGTGCACATATGGACACCCTTATGCTTGAACATGGTGTTCGTTATAGACAGACTGTGGTTAGCACAGAAGTCCAATAACTGAACACCACTCGGGTTCAGATCGGGCAGGCCGTTCCTCCCAATCACCCCCCTCCAGGTTTCACTGTCGTTGCCCACGTGCGCATTGAAGTCCCCCAGTAGGACAATGGAGTCTCCAGGAGGAGCACCCTCCAGCACCCCAGTCACAGACTCCAAAAAGGGTGGGTACTCTGAAACATCATTTGGTGCATAGGCACAAATGATGGTCAGGACCCGTTTCCCAACCCGAAGGCGCAGGGAAGCAACCCTTTCGTCCACCGGGGAAAACTCCAATATAGAGGCAGCAAGGTGGGGCGATACAAGAATACCTACCCCTGCTCGTCGCCTCTCGCCCGGGGCAACTCCAGAAAAGGCCAAGCTCCAGCCCCTCTCCAGGAGACTGGTTCCGGAACCGGAGCTGTGTGTTGAGGTGAGGCCGACTATATCTAGCCGGTATCGCTCAATCTCGTACACCAGCTCAGGCTCCTTCCCCACCAGAGAGGTGACATTCCACGTACCAAAAGCCAGTTTAGAAAGCTTGGGATCAGTCCGCCAAGGTCTCCGCCTTTGACTGCCACCTAATCCACATAGCACCGGACTTCCATGATCCCTCCTGCAGGTGGTGAACCTACTGGAGGGCGGACCCATGTAACTCCTTCGGGCTGAGCCCGGCCGGGTCCCATGGGTGGAAACCCGGCCACCAGACGCTAGCCTTCGAGCCCCTCCCCCAGGCCTGGCTCCAGGGTGGGGCCCCGGTAACCCCATACCGGGCGGGGTACACTGAATCCTTGATATACAATTTATCATGAGAGTCTGTTGGATCGTTCTTCGTCTGGCCCTTCACCCAGGACCAGTTTGTCTTGGGAGACCCTATCAGAGGCAAATTGCCCCGGACAACATAGCTCCTGGGATCACTGGGGCACGCAAACCCCCCCACCACGATAAGGTGACGATCCATGAGGGGGTAAGGTGACGATCCATGAGGGGGATCCCTGAGAAGCCCTTTTAACTCTTCTGGGTTTGCTATGGAACGTCATAAATATACTAAGCCCAGACTGGATACTCACCCGCTGCTTTATTATTGGCCAGCCTAATGTCGTGAAGATGCTCCACACTCAAGCTAACAATGCTGCCAGGGAGGTAGCTTACCAAGTGCAGTTTATATTGTTATTTTGTCTGGATTTCAGTCACCCTAAACAGCATCCCTGTTTCCCTCTGGTTCACTAATCCACAGTTGATAATTATCTCGCGTCTTTCTGGCTTTTTTTTTTTTGTTATATTTTCACCGTGATGTGACATTAAACGATTAGCATTAGCTTGGTGAGGCGGTTGGAATCTGTCGGTATAACCACATTAGAGTTCGCCTCATTGGGGAGGCTGACAAACAGGCCGCCTGGTGGTAGCTTAACTGTCAATCCAGCCAGTTTTAAATGCTATTTTCTATAAATTCTGTTCAACCCCACCAGAATTGTTGCTCATCTACCAACACTTGACCAATTCTTAGACGTTCTGATGCTAACAGCTAGTCACCTTGGGCCACCATTTATTCATTCATGAGTGTTTCTGTGCTTATTTGTGGTCCAGGTCATATCATATTAACCACTCAAACCAAACACCCCTGTCCACCAGTAATCTATTGTTTCATTCATTCTTTAAGATGAATTTATGTTAGATGGATCACACTCGCTACTTGAGCTAGGAGCCAGCCAGCTATGATTAGCTATAGTGATGAAAAAGGTAGGGTGGAGTTAACTGTAGCTCTTAAACATTTAAAGAGACATGCACTGAAGCGAACCATTCTTAGGAAGGCTGCCAAAGATGATTCCCAGTGATGCAGCAATAGGACTGTGCGATATGACCAAAATTTCATATCCAAATACAAGTAATCTTATATCCCAAGAATGATATACACTCACCGGCCACTTTATTAGGTACACCTGTCCAACTGCTCGTTAACACTTAATTTCTAATCAGCCAATCACATGGCGGCAACTCAGTGCATTTAGGCATGTAGACATGGTCAAGACAATCTCCTGCAGTTCAAACCGAGCATCAGTATGGGGAAGAAAGGTGATTTGAGTGACTTTGAACGTGGCATGGTTGTTGGTGCCAGAAGGGCTGGTCTGAGTATTTCAGAAACTGCTGATCTACTGGGATTTTCACGCACAACCATCTCTAGGGTTTACAGAGAATGGTCCGAAAAAGAAAAAATATCCAGTGAGCGGCAGTTCTGTGGGCGGAAATGCCTTGTTGATGCCAGAGGTCAGAGGAGAATGGCCAGACTGGTTCGAGCTGATAGAAAGGCAACAGTGACTCAAATAACCACCCGTTACAACCAATGTAGGCAGAAGAGCATCTCTGAACGCACAGTACGTCGAACTTTGAGGCAGATGGGCTACAGCAGCAGAAGACCACGCCGGGTGCCACTCCTTTCAGCTAAGAACAGGAAACTGAGGCTACAATTTGCACAAGCTCATCGAAATTGGACAATAGAAGATTGGAAAAACGTTGCCTGGTCTGATGAGTCTCGATTTCTGCTGCGACATTCGGATGGTAGGGTCAGAATTTGGTGTCAACAACATGAAAGCATGGATCCATCCTGCCTTGTATCAATGGTTCAGGCTGGTGGTGGTGGTGTAATGGTGTGGGGAATATTTTCTTGGCACTCTTTGGGCCCCTTGGTACCAATTGAGCATCGTTGCAACGCTACAGCCTACCTGAGTATTGTTGCTGACCATGTCCATCCCTTTATGACCACAATGTACCCAACTTCTGATGGCTACTTTCAGCAGGATAATGCGCCATGTCATAAAGCTGGAATCATCTCAGACTGGTTTCTTGAACATGACAATGAGTTCACTGTACTCAAATGGCCTCCACAGTCACCAGATCTCAATCCAATAGAGCATCTTTGGGATGTGGTGGAACGGGAGATTCGCATCATGGATGTGCAGCCGACAAATCTGCGCCAACTGTGTGATGCCATCATGTCAATATGGACCAAACTCTCTGAGGAATGCTTCCAGCACCTTGTTGAATCTATGCCACGAAGAATTGAGGCAGTTCTGAAGGCAAAAGGGGGTCCAACCCGTTACTAGCATGGTGTACCTAATAAAGTGGCCGGTGAGTGTATATCCCAATATATTAAATTTTCGGTACATTCTATAGTTTATAGATATAATGACCACATAGAAAGGACCATTTCTTTAACATAGTAAATTACACACTGAAAAAAAATCAATTGTACAAATTCATCTATCATAAATTTTCTCCTTTTATTTAAAGATGTAATATCTGATCAGTATTCATCAAATATTTTCTCCCATACTAATGTCAGGTTGAAAAACATTAAATATGATAACGAGGTTTACTTTGACTACACACCAACATTCATCTAAACATTTCACATGCTTATTTAACTAGTGCATTAAATCCTATGCAGCAGACTATAATTTATTATTAGTAAAATACATTTATAAACAGACACTCACCGATGGCTACATGAAGACAGTTGAAATTCCTGCTATAATCCCTTTCCATCTTTGCGAGGCTTTATTATATGGCGTTTCGAGAGTAAAACTATTTTACTGTTTTACTCCAGTGTTTCGTTTCAACTGATAATTCTTTTGTGCCTCTAATTCATAAACACTCCGTAGTCTTTCTAAAAGTTCATTATATGGCCCCTTTAAGTGAAGACAGCAGCATCCAATACATGCACAAAGGTAAAAAAAAATAACATGAATTCTGATCTGATCGTTCTCAAGGAAGTCACATCACCACATATCAAATCGGATTTACTATCACATGTGAAAGTGGCTCAGTCCTTGTGTAGTTTGACAGCCCTAAAAAAAGAAAGAATATTGGTGGTGCTGCATGGTGGTGTAGTGGTTAGCACTATTGCCTCACAGTAAGAACGTCATGGGGCTCAAAACTGTGTCTGTGTGAAGTTTGCATATTCACCCCATGCTTGTGTGGGTTTATTCCAGCCACTCCAGTTTCCTCCCACGTTCCAAAAAACATGCAGGTTAGGTTAACTGGCGATTCTAAAGTGTCCCTAGGTGTGAATGGTGAAGGGGTTGGTGCCATACCGTGGATGCCCTTGAATTTCCCTCAAACAAACTACTACTTCTTCTTTCGGCTGCTTCCTTTAGGGGTCGCCAAAGCGGATCATCTGTTTCCATCTCACTCTATCCCTTGCATCGTCTTCTGTAACACCAACCCTCTCCATGTCCTCCTTCACTACATCCATGAATCTTCTCTCTGAATATTCAATCCAAGATGGCGCCCACAGCGGTCGACATGGTGCTTCGCTGCGCTCTTTGTTTGTTTTTGTTTGTCAATTGTGTGTCTGCTTGCACTTATACCCGTGAAGAACTTTTAAATATCAGGACTTTGACCCCCACGGACCTCCTCCCAGTTTTTCTAGCCCCTGCCGCCGATCTGGTTTATTGTTTGGCTCGGAAAGTGAGACGGCGGAAGAGAGGAAGACGAGCGGGCGCTCTCGTACGACTTCGCAGGAGAGGCTCGCGAACGGCGCTGCCTGGCATATTTCTGTCCAATACCAACTCTCTCTCTAACAAGGTGGATGAACTGAGACTGCTGATGCGTTTTAAGGACCTCGCCTCCTCAGCTGTCCTCTGCTTTACTGAGACCTGGCTCCGGGAAAATATACCGGACAGCGCGCTGCGCCTCGACGGCTTCCAGCTCTTCCGTGCTGATCGTGACACAGAGCTTTCCGGCAAGACCACAGGAGGCGGTGTCTGCTTCTACATCAACTGTAGCTGGTGCTCTGATGTAACGGAAATTTCCAAACACTGTTCTCCTGCCTTGGAATTTCTTGTTATCAACTGCAAGCCTTTTTATTCCCCACGGGAGTTTGCTTCTTTTATACTGATCGCTGTGTACGCCCCTCCCGACGCGGACACGCGCGAAGCTCAGCGCGTGCTCGCGGATCACATTCAACACACAGAGCGGAGTTTTCCAGACTCGCTGATTATTGTGGCTGGCGACTTTAATCAGTGCAATCTGAGCCACGATCTCCCCCGCTACAAACAGTTTATTAAATGCCCCACCAGAGGATTAAACACACTGGATCACTGTTACACCACAGTGAAAGACGCATATCGCGCTGTCCCTCGAGCTGCGCTGGGATTATCTGATCACGTGATGGTTCACCTCATTCCCACATACAGACAGAGATTGAAGCTCACTAAACCTGTTGTGAGCACTACGAAGATACGGACCAGTGATGCTGAGGAGAAGCTGGAAACGTGCATGGAAATATCTGACTGGGGCATGCTTAAAGGAGCCACGCATGATCTGGATGAGTACACGGACACTGTGAACTCATATATCCACTTTTGTGAAGAGAACATTCTTCCATCACGCACCAGGGTGAGTTACTCTAATGACAAACCCTGGTTCACAGCTAAGCTCAGACAGATCAGGAAGGAGAAGGAAGCAGCGCTGAAAAGTGGAGACAGGGACTGCTACAGGGAGGTTAAATACCGGTTTAACAGAGAGCTGAAGAGGGCTAAATCTGTGTACTCAGAGAGACTCCAGCAGCAGTTCACTGCTAATGATTCGGCTTCCGTGTGGAGAGGACTGAGGCAGATCACCAACTATCGGCCTCAGGCTCCTAAAGGTCAGGATGACAAAGCCCTTTGTCAGAGACTGTCCCAACACTATGCCCGTTTTGACACCTCGTCATCTGTGTCCAACTCCCCCCCTCCCTCCAGCTCCACAGCCTCCACATTCCCTACTTCATTTAAGGCACCCCCCCCCCCACCTCCCCCCCTCCCCTTATCATCAGTGAGCAGGATGTGCTCAAACAGTTCTCCAGACTGAACCCGCGCAAGGCCCCCGGCCCAGACGGCGTGTCTCCCTCCACCCTGAGACTCTGTGCGAAACAGCTGGCTCCTGTATTCACAGACATTTTTAACACCTCCCTTAAGTTATGCCACGTGCCGTCCTGCCTCAAATCCTCCACCATCATCCCTGTCCCCAAGAAGCCACGGATCACTGGACTTAATGACTACAGACCTGTAGCGCTCACCTCTGTAGTCATTAAGTCCTTTGAGCGCCTGGTCCTGTCCCACCTCAAGTCCATCACCACCCCTCTCCTGGACCCGCTGCAGTTTGCCTACCGAGCCAACAGGTCTGTAGACGATGCAGTCAACCTGGCCCTCCACTCCATCCTGCAGCACCTGGACTCCCCGGGAACCTACGCCAGGATCCTGTTTGTGGACTTCAGCTCCGCATTCAACACCATCCGCCCCGCTCTGCTCCGGGACAAGCTGTCCCTGCTCAACGTGCCTGACTCCCTCTGCAGGTGGATCATCGACTTCCTGACGGACCGGAGGCAGCATGTGCGGCTGGGAAAGACTGTCTCAGACTATACTAGCATCAGCACCGGATCACCCCAGGGCTGTGTACTTTCCCCCCTACTCTTCTCCCTTTACACCAACTCCTGCACCTCCAGCCACCAGTCTGTCAAGTTGATCAAGTTTGCGGACGACACCACCCTCATCGGGCTCATCTCCAACGGCGACGAGTCCGCCTACAGGAGAGAGGTGGCCCAGCTGGCGTCCTGGTGCAGCAATAACAACCTGCAGCTGAACGCTCTGAAGACAGTGGAGATGATTGTAGACTTCAGGAAAGTCACTACTCCTCTGCCCCCCCTCACCCTCTCAGGCTCTCCCATCACCACTGCTGATTCCTTCCGCTTCCTAGGCACTACCATCACCAGGGACCTCAAATGGGAGCTGACCATCAGCTCACTCATCAAAAAAGCCCAGCAGAGGATGTTCTTCCTGCGGCAGCTGAGGAAGCTCAAGCTACCCACCAAGATGTTAGTGCAGTTCTACACAGCCATCATCGAGTCCATCCTCACCACCTCCATAACCGTGTGGTACGCAGGAGCCACTGCCAGGGACAGACTAAGGCTGCAGCGCGTCGTGCGCACTGCTGAGAAGGTGATCGGCTGCAAGCTCCCATCTCTCCAGGATCTGTACATCTCCAGGACCCGGAGGCGTGCTGGCCGGATCATAGCCGATCCCTCACACCCTGGTCATGTACTGTTTGCCCCCCTCCCCTCTGGTAGAAGACTTCGGTCCATCCAGACTAAAACCTCCCGTCACATGAACAGCTTCTTCCCCTCTGCCATTAGACTGCTGAACACTAAGTGACTCTCGTGCACCATGTACAGCAGCTCAACCAGACTCATGTCAATCATCACTGTTTTCTTCCTGCATTACCGACTGCACTATATAGTTCTCCACAGTATCTGCTGCTGGCTAATATATATTTTAACTGTTGACCAGTATCACTTAATCTTATCCTACACTTTATTACATGTATAGTTTATTTCTCTTATCTTATCATGTTTAATGTTGCAGCATTGTACCGAGACAAATTCCTAGTTTGTGTACTACATGAACAATGGCAATAAACCTGATTCTGATTCTGATTCTGATTCTGATTCTCTGGTCTTCCTCTTTTCCTCCTGCCTGGCAGCTTCATCTTCAACATCCTTTGTCCAATATATCTGCTATCCCTCCTCTGCACATGTCCAAACCATCTCAGCCTTGCCTCTTTTACTTAGTCTCCAAACCGCTCAACTTGAGCTGTCCCTCTGATATACTCATTTCTAATCTTGTCCCTCCTAGTCACTCCCAATGAAAATCTTGGCATCTTCAACTCTGTTACATGAGCAATTCAGCTCCACGTCCTGTCGTTTTGTCAGTGCCACATCTCCAAACTATACATCATTGCAGGTCTCAGTACCATCTTATAAATCTTCCCTTTCACTCTTGCTGCTACGCTTCTGTCACAAATCACCCCTGACACTCATCTCCACCCACTCCACCCTGCCTGCACTCTCTTCTTCACCTCTCTTGTGCATTGCTTTGGATGGTTGACCCCGGATATTTAAACTCACCTACTTTCATTACTGCTACTCCTTCCATCTTCACCGTTGCACCTGCTTCCCTCTCATTCACACTTATGTATTCTGTCTTGCTTCTACTGACTTTCATTCCTCGTCTCTCCAGAGCATACCTCCACCTCTCCAGGTTCTCTTCCACCTGCTCCCTACTCTCACCACAGATCACAATGTCATCTGCAAACACCATGGTCCACGGAGACTCCTGCCTGACCTCATCTGTCAGCCTGTCCATCACCATGGAAAACAAGAAGGGGCTTAGTGCCAATCCCTGATGTAACCCCACCCCCACCTTGAACCCATCAGTCACTCCTACAACACACCTCACCACGGTCTTGCTGTCCTCATACATGTCCTGCACCACCCTCACACACTTCTCTGCCACTTTTGACTTTCTCATACAGTACCGCACTTCCTCTCTTGGCACCCTATCATATGCTTTCTCTATATCCACAAAGACATAGTGCAACTCCTTCTGACTAGGGGTGGGTTCAAAAGATCAATATATCGATATGGATCGATACATGTTTGACTGAGCCGATATCGATCCACAAAATCCGCGGATCGATCTTTTAATATTAATATGTTTTAATATAATATTTTTACGTTTGTGAACGTCTACTGAGTATAATCGGGTCGAAACCGGGTCAGTGAGCCAGGAACAACGGCCGAGAACCATAAACAACCGACGCGCTAACGGAGCTAGCAAGCTAACGGATATGCTAGTTCTTCTTCTGTGGTGTTAAAACGGTTCTCATCCGGCAAGAGTTTCCTGCCGCGCGTGCTCTTTCATGTTTACACGAGCGGAGATAACGTGCGTCTCTTAATTTAGCAACAAAAGTCACCGTAAAGATTGTCCTCAACAGCTTCTGAATATTTTTCATAAATAAAACTTCTGTGTTCCCTGCGGCGCGTGCACACGTCTTTTGTGTTTACATGACGCGGAGTTAATAACGTGCGTCTCTTAATTTAGCAGCAAAAGTCACCGTAAAGACTGTCCTCAACAGCTTCTTAATATTTTTCATAAAGCGGGGATAAACGGACTTTTACTCCATGCAGCGCTGTGTTGGAACATCAAGTTGACGACTGATAAACGGAAAATGCACGGAGACTGAAACCCGTGAAGCAGAGACTTGGAGCTGCTGAGACTGTAAGTATAATATTTGTTTCTTTTAACGTTTGTGTCGTCAATTAATAATTTATCTGGCATGATGATGGTTTCTTTTACAAACTATGGACACAGAAAACTGTTGGTTAAGCGCTGTGAATAAATGCAGAATTAAGGTATATTTTATGAGATTATGGACTTCTGCCACTTAAGCGATGTGAAGAGAATAAATCACAATAAAATTAATAAAGGCTGCAGTACAACAAGCTATTTTTACTCAGTAGAACTAAATTGAAATGAACAAACCTTCTCAGGAAATGAATTGAAACCCTTTTCCAACATTGAAAGTTAATTTGTAGTTAAAATATAAAAAAAAACCCTAAATTATTAAACCCTACTGTGGTGTGGCGATCTAAAAATATGAATGTTAATTTTACTGTGAAATCTATTCTTTTTATCTGCCTTCAGATGTGTGAAGACTGGAAGCTTCATCCTCACTGAGACCTTCTGAAGGTCAGAGGTCGTCAGTGGAGGAGCATCCCTGCTTCATGTGGATTTCAGCACAGAAGAAGACCTTCAAATTCAAGATTCAAGGAGGTGCTGTCATCACTTTCTCCACACTAACATGCATTCAATGCAATTTAGTTGTTGTAATGACAAATTCTTTTATTTCTTTTTTAAAGTTCTCAGCAAGAACACAATATTGGTCTTTTTTTTTTTTTTTTACAATTTTACTGAGCATTTAATTCTAAATAAATCACTGTTTAACAATAAATTTTTGGCAATCCTGTACTTTTCTTGTGGTGTTACATAGAATAGCATCACTGTAAACTATGGCAAAAGCAGCTGCTTTAAAATTTGTACTTCCTCACACAACTTTGAGTGCAAAAAAACTCTAAAAGTGCCATAACTTTTTGGAAAAGCTCCCACAAATCCAGGCTTTTTGGGCCACAACAATCACAAAAACAGCTGACAAAATCCTGGAGGGACTGAAATACAGTGAGATTATGAATGCATGGTTCATGCATTGAATTGGTTTACTTACTCTGGAGGGTGAACTTGACACGACACACCCTTTGCACTAAAGAAAGCACCTGGGAGCACTTTATGAAATGATAAGTTAAATAATAAAAAGTGCATTATTGTAACTGATTTTGGGTCAGTTCTATATGTGATAATTTATGTATTAACAAAGCTAGAAGATTCTTGGTACAATTTGCAGCATTAGGTCTCAAAGATTTTTGTTTCATGGGAAGTAAAATGGCTATTAAAATGGTAATTCCCCAGATCGAATCGGGATTGAATCGGAATCGAATCGAATCGATTCAGAATCTCAAGAATCGGAATCGAATCGATTCTGGAAATTAGGGATCGTTCCCAGCCCTACTTCTGACCTTCTCAATACTTCTCCATCAGCACTCTTAGAGCAAACACTGCATCTGTAGTACTCTTTCTTGGCATGAAACCGTACTGCTGCTCACTGATTGTCACTTCTCCTCTTAACCTGGCTTCAACAACTCTTTCCCATATCTTCATAGTGTGGCTGATCAACTTTATGCCTCTGTAGTTACTACAGCTCTGAGCATCACCTTTGTTCTTGAAAATTGGTACCAAAACACTTCTTCTCCACTCCTTGGGCATCCTCTCACTCTCCAAGGTTGTGTTAAACAGTCTGGTTAAAAAGTCCACTGCCATCTCTCCTAAACATCTCCATACCTCCACAGGTACACACGTGGACAAAATTGTTGGTACCCCTCTGTTAATGAAAGAAAAACCCACAATGGTCACAGAAATAACTTGAATCTGACAAAAGTGGTAATAAATAAAAATTCTATGAAAATTAACCAATGAAAATCAGACAATGCTTTTGAATTGCGGTTCAACAGAATTACTTTAAAAAACAAACTCATGAAACAAGCCTGGACAAAAATGATGGTACCCCGAGAAAAGATTGAAAATAATGTGACCATAGAGACATGTTCAACCAAGATGTGTCCTCTAATTAACATCACAGGTGTCTACAAACTTGTAATCAGTCAGTCGGCCTATTTAAAGGGTGACAAGAAGTCACTGTGCTGTTTAGTGACATGGTGTGTACCATACTAAACATGGACCAGAGGAAGCAAAGGAGAGAGTTGTCTCAGGAGATCAGAAAGAAAATTATAGACAAGCATGTTAAAGGTAAAGGCTATAAGACCATCTCCAAGCAGTTTGATGTTCCTGTGACTACAGTTGCACATATTATTCAGAAATTTAAGATCCATGGGACTGTAGCCAACCTCCCTGGACGTGGCCGCAGGAGGAAACTTGATGAAAAATGGAAGAGACAGATAATACGAACAGTTACAAAAGAGCCTAGAACAACCTCTAAACACATTCATGGTGAACTCCAAGGTCAAGGTACATCAGTGTCAGATTGCACCATCCGTCGTTGTTTGAGCCAAAGTGGACTTCATGGGAGACGACCAAGGAGGACGCCACTGTTGAAAACAAATCATAAAAAAGCCAGACTGGAATTTGCCAAAATGCATGTTGACAAGCCACAAAGCTTCTGGGAGAATGTCCTATGGCCAGACAAGACAAAACTGGAACTTTTTGGCAAGGCACATCAGCTCTAAGTTCACAGACGCTAAAATGAAGCATACCAAGAAAAGAACACTGTCCCTACTGTGAAACATGGAGGAGGTTCTGTTATGTTCTGGGGCTGCTTTGCTGCATCTGGCACAGGGTGTCTTGAATCTGTGCAGGGTACAATGAAATCTCAAGACTATCAATGTATTCTAGAGAGAAATGTGCTGCCCAGTGTCAGACAGCTTGGTCTCAGTTGCAGGTCATGGGTCTTGCAACAGGATAATGACCCAAAACACACAGCTAAAAACACCCAAGAATGGCTAAGAGCGAAACACTGGACTATTCTAAAGTGGCCTTCTATGAGCCCTGATCTAAATCCTATTGAACATCTGTGGAAGGAGCTGAAATATGCCGTCTGGAGAAGGCACCCCTCAAACCTGAGACAACTGGAGCAGTTTGCTCATGAAGAGTGGGCCAAAATACCTGCTGAGAGGTGCAGAAGTCTCACTGACAGTTACAGAAATCGTTTGATTGCAGTGATTGCCTCAAAAGGTTGTGCAACAAAATATTAAGTTAAGGGTACCATCATTTTTGTCCAGGCCTGTTTCATGAGTTTGTTTTTTAAAAAAATTCTGTTGAACCACAATTCAAAAGCATTGTCTGATTTTCATTGGTTAATTTTCATAGAATTTTTATTTATTACCACTTTTGTCAGATTCAAGTTATTTCTGTGACCATTGTGGGTTTTTCTTTCATTAACAGAGGGGTACCAACAATTTTGTCCACGTGTGTACCTGTGGAGGTATGGAGATGTTTAGGAGAGATGGCAGTGGACGTAGACAAGTTTGTAGACACCTGTGATGTTAATTAGAGGACACATCTTGGTTAACATGTCCCTATGGTCACATTATTTTCAATCTTTTCTAGGGGTACCATCATTTTTGTCCAGGCTTGTTTCATGAGTTTGTTTTTTAAAGTAATTCTGTTGAACCACAATTCAAAAGCATTGTCTGATTTTCATTGGTTAATTTTCATAGAATTTTTATTGATTACCACTTTTGTCAGATTCAAGTTATTTCTGTGACCATTGTGGGTTTTTCTTTCATTAACAGAGGGATACCAACAATTTTGTCCACGTGTGTATGTCATCTGGACCAAATGCCTTTCCATTCTTCATCCTCTTCAAAGCTACCCTCACTTCCGCCGTGCTAATCCTCTGCACTTCCTTGTTCACTATCTCTCCTTCATCCATCGTCCTCTCTCTCTCATTTTATTTATTCATCAGCTCTTTAAAGTACTCCTTCCACCTTCTCAATACACTCTTGTCATGTGTTAGTACATTACCATTACTGTCCTTCATCAGCCTAACCTGCTGCACATCTGTTCCAGTCTGATCTCTCTGTCTAGCCAATCTATACAAGTCTTTTTCTCCTTCCTTAGCATCCAGCCTCTCATACAACTCATTATATGACTTTTCCTTTGCCACCTCTCTCTTTGCCATGCACTTAGATTCCAAATACTCCTGTATACTTTCTTCATCTCCGTGACTCGCACTTTCTTTGCTAACCTCTTCCTTTGGATACTTTCCTGTACCTCCTCATTCCACCACCAAGTCTCCTTGTCTTCCTTCCTCTGTCCACTGGATACACCACACCTTTCTACCCATTTCCCTCAATACTTTTGCTGTACTTTCCCAGTCATCTCGTAATTCTTCCCTACCATCCAGAGCCTGTATCAACTCCTTCCTGAATTCTGTGAGACCTTCTTCCTTCTGCAACTTCCCCCACTTAATCTTTGGTTCTGGCTTCACTGTTTTCCTCTTCTTGCTTTGCAGAGTCATCCTACAGACTACCATCCAATGCTGTCTAGCTACATTCTCCCCTGCCACCACCTTGCAGTCTCCGATCGCTTTAAGATTTTTCCTTCTGCATAAGATGTAGTCCACCTGTGTGCACCTTTCTCCACTCTTGTAAGTCACCCTATGTTCCTCTCTCTTTTTGAAGTGTACGTTCACCACAACCATTCCCATCCTTTTAGCAAAATCCACAACCATCTGTCCTTCCACATTTCTCTCTTCAAGACCATGCCTACCCAGGACCTCCTCATCACCTCTGTTCCTTTCCACCAACAGTGGTGTGAAAAAGTTTTTCCCCCTTCCTGATTTCTCATTTTTTTGTATGTTTGTCACACTTAAATGTTTCAGATCATCAAACAAATTTAAATATTAGACAAAGATAACACAAGTAAACACAAAATGCAGTTTTTAAATGAAGGGGTTTATGATTAAGGGGAAAAAAAATCCAAACTTACATGGCCCTGTGTGAAAAAGTGATTGCCCCCTAAACCTAATAACTGGTTGGGCCACCCTTAGCAGCAACAACTGCAATCAAGCATGTGCGATAACTGGCAATGAGTCTTTTACAGCGTTGTGGAGGAATTTTGGCCCGCTCTTCTTTGCAAAATTGTTGTAATTCAGCCACATTGGAGGGTTTTCGAGTATGAGCTGCCTTTTTGAGGTCATGCCACAGCATCTCAATGCCACAGCATCTCAATCGGATTCAGGTCAGCACTTTGGTCTTCATTTTGTTTTTCTTAAGCCATTCAGAGGTGGACTTGCTGGTGTGTTTTGGATCATTGTCCTGCTGCAGAACCCAAGTGCACTTCAGCTTGAGGTCACGAACAGATGGCCGGACATTCTCCTTCAGGATTTTTTGGTAGACAGCAGAATTCACGGTTCCATTTACCACAGCAAGTATTCCTGGTTCTGAAGCAGCAAAACAGCCCCAGTCTATCACACTACGACCACCATAGTTTACTGCTGGTATGATGTTCCTTTTCTGAAATGCTGTGTTACTTTTACGCCAGATGTAATGGGACATACACCTTCCAAAAACTTCAACTTTTGTCTCGTCAGTCCACAGAGTATTTTCCCAAAAGTTCTTGGGAATCATCAAGATGTTTTCTGGCAAAGCTGAGACAAGCCTTTATGTTCATTTTGCTCAGCAGTGGTTTTCATCTTGGAACTCTGCCATGCAGGCCGTTTTTGCCCAGTCTCTTTCTTATGGTGGAGTCATGAACACTGACCTTAACTGAGCCAAGTGAGGCCTGCAGTTCTTTGGATGTTGTTGTGGGGTCTTTTGTGACCTCTTGGATGAGTCGTTGCTGCGCTCTTGGGGTAATTTTGGTCAGCCGGCCACTCCTGGGAAGGTTCACCACTGTTCCATGTTTTTGCCATTTGTGGATAATGGCTCTCACCGTGGTTCGCTGGAGTCCCAAAGCTTTAGAAATGGCTAGAAAATTGAACTCAGCTTTCATTCATTCATTCATCTTCTTCCGCTTAATCCTTTTCAGGTTGCGGGGGGGCTGGAGCCTATCTCAGTGTCTTTGGGCGAGAGGCAGGGTACACCCTGGACAGATCGCCAGTCCATCGCAGGGCCAACACAGAGAGACAGAAAACCATTCACTCTCACAGTCATACCTAAGGACAATTTAGAATCCCCAGTTTTGATGCCAATTAACCTAACTTGCATGTTTTTGGCATGTGGGAGGAAACCGGAGAAATCCCGGAGTAAACCCACGCAGACACGGGGAGAACATGCAAACTCCACACAGATCACTGTTGGTCGGGGGCTGGGATAGAACCCAGGATCCCCCGGCTAAGGGTGAGTTGCTGTGCTGTCGCAGTGCTAACCACTCTTCCACCGCGTCGCCCAAAGATGTGATAAACCATAGTTAATTTATGTTTTAACAGGGGGGCAATCACTTTTTCACAAAGGGCCATGCAGGTTTGATTTTTTTTTTACCCTTAATAATAAACACCTTCAATTAAAAACTGCATTTTGTGATTACTTGTGTTATCTTTGTCTAATATTTAAATTTGTCTGATGATCTGAAACATTTAAGTGTGACAAACATACAAAAAAATGAGAAATAAGGAAGGGGACAAACACTTTTTCACACCACTGTACATGTCCATTAAAGTCTGCTCCAATCACCACTCTCTCCTCCCTGGGAACACTCTCTACCACTTCATCCAACTTACTCCAGAATTCCTCTCTCTCTTCTACCTGACATCCAACTTGTGGGGCATGCGCACTGACAACATTCAGCATCACACCTTTGACTTCTAGCTTCAAACTCATGATTCTGTCTGACTCCCTCTTTACCTCCTGAACACTCTTCACATACTCTTCCTTCAAGAATATGCCTACTCCATTTCTCTTCCTAGCTACACCATGGTAGAACAGTTTAAATCTCCCTCCAATGCTCCTAGCCTTGCTTCCCTTCCATCTGGTTTCTTGAACACACAGTATATCTACCTTTCTTCTCTGCATCATATCAGCCAACTATCTGCCTTTACCAGTCATAGTCCCTACATTTAACGTCCCTACTCTCACCTCCACACTTCTACTTTTCCTTTTCGCTCTCTCCTTCCTAACATGCCTTCCCCCTCTCCTCATCCTCGATCTTCAACCAACAGTAGCCCAATTTCCACTGGCACCCTGTCGGTTAACAGCACTGGTGACAGTCGTTGTTAACCCAGGTCTTGACCGATCTGGTATGAAAGTGTCATTCGTCATCATCCGCATGTTTGGTTTGGCAAAGGTTTTACGTTGGATGCCCTTCCTGACACAACCCTCCCCAAGCCCCCAACCAGGGCTTGGGACATGCACTAGGAGTACACTGGCTTGTGCACCCCCCGTGGCTAGGTCTTCCCTCAAACAAACACTGGTGTTAAAAAAAAATAATAAAAAAACTGATTTAAATCCCTTCAGGGTGGTAGTGTGAATCTAGCGTGTTTAAGTTTCAAAGGTAGCCGACTCCTGTTGGTCTTCATTGGTGAACTGTCTTCTCTCTGGAGGATGTTTAAGAAACATTTTAGCAACTTTGATTGAATTTCAGTGGCCAGTACTTTGATTCTCCATCATGCAGCTGGGTAAGTGTACTGCATGAAAGCTCAGTCAAGTCAACTGGATTCAATGCCAATGTCAATTACTGTAGAATACATCATCAGTGTTAAAGATTTATGAGCTAAAAACGCATGCTAGCTATCTGGTGATAGTTTTCAGATTAATACCAGAAAGTTGCAGGTTTTGCAGGTCAAATAGTGCATCTTTCATCAATTCATTTAGGTATTTCAAGTCACTAGTTTTAACTGGTCAAAAATGGTAAAACTAGTAATTTTTCCAATTTTTTGTAACAAGTAAGAAAGAGGGTGGATATTTTATCATGCACACAAAGAGTGGGGGTGATTGGAGCTGTACATGTTACATTTAAACTAATATTTCATCTTGTGGTTAAGTCAAGGGTTTAATCAACATTACCTTAACAGTTTTCAAATAAAATGTGAAAGTTGCAAAAACACCGCTTTAATTTCAGTACAAACCTCCTCTTGTGTTGCTTCCGAGTCCAGTTTAAGTGACAGGTACATGACGATATGTGGGATGTGTCCTATAGACATCTGGAGCTCAGCCGTATCCTCCCCCCACAGCAGACGCACCAGCTGACTAACTGGCGGGTTAGCCTTCATCTTATGGGACAATAAGGAGTCACTGGTGTTGCTCCTGTCCACTGGAACCACTGTTTCAAGGGTCAACCTCACCTGGAGGAGATACGAAAGATCAGAGGAGCAAGGTATTTTTGAATAGGAAGAACTGATTGAGAGAAATTAGATTGAGATTGGGCATGAGTAGTAGAGAATAAATTGGACTTAAAAAAAAAAAAAATCTAAAATCACAGTAGCTCCACATAAGTATACTTGGCAGTCTCCTTGTATGTTTTAGAGGGATATAAGGTGTTCATAGGTGCCATACTTCCAAAAAGCAAAAGACCTCAAACCATTACACAATAAACTAGAAAAGCACTCGGACAGTGCAGACCTCCGCCAAGCGCCACAGTTCCCCCCATACAGTGTTTGTGTGTACGTTTTCAGATTCCTTGACCATGAAAACATATGACTAGCAATTGGATTCACAATGATAGGATTAGTGGTTCAGTAGTTATTGACGAAAATGGCACTTTCCGTAATGGCGGTTTAGCACCACAGTTCCCCCCATACAGTGTTTGTGTGTACGTTTTCCGATTCCTTGACCATGAAAACATATGACTAGCAATTGGATTCACAATGATAGGATTAGTGGTTCAGTAGTTATTGACGAAAATGGCACTTTCCGTAATGGCGGTTTAGCACCACAGTTCCCCCCATACAGTGTTTGTGTGTACGTTTTCCGATTCCTTGACCATGAAAACATATGACTAGCAATTGGATTCACAATGATAGGATTAGTGGTTCAGTAGTTATTGACGAAAATGGCACTTTCCGTAATGGCGGTTTAGCACCACAGTTCCCCCCATACAGTGTTTGTGTGTACGTTTTCCGATTCCTTGACCATGAAAACATGTGACAAGCAATTGGATTGACAATGATAGTATTAGTGGTTTAGTAGTTATTCACGAAAATGGCATTTTGCGTAATGGCGGTTTTCTTGTGGACGGTGATCCGGATCACCACCAAAATCTAATCATCTGTAGGATACCCCATTTCTGACAATCTGTGAAAATTTCATGAAAATTCGTCCATAACTTTTTGAGTTATCTTGTTAACAAACAGACAAACCAACGCTGATGATATCATAGCCTCCCCCTTTGGCGGAGGTAATAAGGAGAAAAATAAAAAGCAAGACTGCAGCTGTCATAGAGAAAGTGGCAGAGACATCTAGAGCAAACCGCAGTGTAACAAATAGCAAAGATATACTGAGTGAGTGTGTGCGTTTTTCTGAGTGTTTGACCAAATTGAAACCAGGCCTTGGCAAGCTCAAAAAAAGAGAGACAGAGAGAGGGAAAACGTCGAAATAACGGGCGGTATTTCTTTTCTCATTCATACAGCAGCTTTACTTTCCATCTACAGTCCTGTATTTTACACTGTCATTCACAGAAAGACATGTTGGAAACAAACGCAGAGCTGCATGGAAATCCTGCGATTGTCCACATGGAAACACGTGCTCAAAATGCAGGAGGATAAGAAGCCACATCTCTGTGGTGTTTCTGCTTGAATATTTTGTCAGACCTACAGTGGTGTGAAAAAGTGTCTGCCCCCTTCCTGATTTCTCATTTTTTCGTGTTTGTCACACTTAAATGTTTCAGATCAAACAAATTTAAATATTAGACAAAGATAACACAAGTAAACACAAAATGCAGTTTTTAAATGAAAATATTTATTATTAAGGGGAAAAAAACCAAACCTACATGGCCCTGTGTGAAAAAGTGGTTGCCCCCTAAACCTAATAAATGGTTGGGCCACCCTTAGCAGCAACAACTGCAATCCAGCATTTGCAATAACTGGCAATGAGTCTTTTAGAACGCTGTGGAGGAGTTTTGGCCCACTCATCTTTGCAGAATTGTTGTAATTCAGCCACATTGGAGGGTTTTCAAGCATAAACCGCCTTTTTAAGGTCATGCCACAACAGCTCAATCAGATTCGGGTCAGGACTTTGACTAGGCCACTCCTAAGTCTTCATTTTGTTCTTCTTAAGCCATTCAGAGGTGGACTTGCTGGTGTGTTTTGGATCACTGTCCTGCTGCAGAACCCAAGTGCACTTCAGCTTGAGGTCACAAACAGATGGCCGGACATTCTCCTTCAGGATTTTTTGGTAGACAGCAGAATTCACGGTTCCATTTACCTGCTGCAAGTCTTCCAGGTCCTGAAACAGCAAAACAGCCCCAGACTATCACACTACCACCACCATATTTTACTGTTGGTATGATGTTCCTTTTCTGAAATGTTGTGTTACTTTAACCTCAGATGTAATGGGACACACACCTTCCAAAAAGTTCAACTTCTGTGTCGTCAGTCCACAGAGTATTTTCCCAAAAGTCTTTTGGGTCTTGGGGATCATCAAGATGTTTTCTGGCAAAACTGAGATGAGTCTTTATGTTCTTTTTGCTCAGCAGTTTTTTTTGTCTTGGAAGTCTGCCATGTAGGCCATTACTGCCCAGTCTCTTTCTTATGGTGGAGTCATGAACCCTGACCTTAACTGAGGCAAGTGAAGCCTACAGTTCTTTGGGTGTTGTTGTGGGGTCTTTTGTGACCTCTTGGATGAGTCGTCGCTGCGCTCTTG
The DNA here is from genome assembly GCA_020510985.1 of Pholidichthys leucotaenia. Classification (NCBI taxonomy): domain Eukaryota; kingdom Metazoa; phylum Chordata; class Actinopteri; order Cichliformes; family Pholidichthyidae; genus Pholidichthys; species Pholidichthys leucotaenia. The sequence goes on along the minus strand of CM035836.1, from coordinate 147,457,252 downwards.
GGGTAATTTTGGTCGGCTGGCCACTCCTAGGAAGGAGTAAACTACTAGGAGTAAATTAGTAAACTAATTAAACAAGAATCATCTCAATAAAGTAGTTGAACTGGAATGTATCTTGTTTGATTTCTCTTCTGCAATGAGCTGGAAGTTGTAAACTTTGAAAAATATGCATATTTGCAATGGGGGTTGCATCATTTAGAGCGCAACTTTATATGCAGGTATATCAAGCACTGTACAGTATATAAAGACAGATAGCATGAGAGCTCTCCAAAAGTGAAGCCCACACATCTTGACTCCCCTCTGGTGGCTGGCTGCAGTAAGACAATAAGGTCCACCTCCCTCCCATTATTGTATGCAGCATTTTGCCAAATAGAAAACTATCAATACTCCCCGACTTTTTTATTCTCAGATGGATTCTGCCCCTGTATGTAGTTCTTATTATCATGACGTTTGTTCAAATTGTTTTCTGCAGATCAGTTTAATGTTAATTTGTTATTTGATACTATAAACATGGAGATGGGGTCAAAACTGAGCAAGGACATTTTTCTCGTCATTCTTGAGGGGGCTGCCTATGAGACGCCACATAGATGGATTGAAACTTGACACCATGGCCCTACTTGGACTCTGGCTTCACAAAAGCAACACAGCAGCACCAAAAAACTAGGAACCAGAGCTTTAAATTTCTACAGTAGAAGTAAGTGGAGGTACATCGTCCTTATATATAGTCTATGATGTATTGAGCCTAGGCTTGCCCAGTGTAAAAATAGCATGTACTCATAGTTTGAGACCTTTGACCTTGACCCTGAGCACAACCTGGGTGCAGACACACCTAAGGATCATTGTGTGAGTTTCATGAACATCTGGGAAATTGCTTAGGACTCGCAATTCTTGCTAAATTTGGATAGACGGACAGATGGAATGGGATTTTAACACATTCTAGAAGTTTTTCCAGGTGGGATTTTCCCAGTTAGTCATCAGAAGTTGTTGAATGCCCCACCCTCTGCAGTCAGATTTCTGACCATAAATGTACTCTAGCACAACATTTTCAAAAAGTCAGAAAACAAAGATAGCTGCCTCCATGAAAACTGCTACTGTGCTCTCTGTTGGAAGCACCATTCGTACAACAGTACAATGGAGCTTCCTCTTACCGTTGATGCTGTGTGCACTCATTTTGAATACTTAATTCCTCCATAACTTGGGTATGATGCCATCTGTTCAACTTTTACAGTCAGAAATCCGACTTCAGGAAGTGTTGACGTTGGACAACATCTAGCAACTAAGTGGGAAAATCCCACATGGGAAAACTGGTTGGTATGACCCAGCAGGGGTGTGAACCCACAACCACAAGGCTACCAATCCAGTCTATAAATAAACAAAGAGTATTCATTTATACATAAACGTTTTTTCACAAAACCTGTGATGGAAATACATAATCTTCTCACGTAAAAACTACTTTACAAAAACCAAACTGAAGTGTTTTTGAGCTTTCCCCAAATGTGCTGGTTAGTGTGTATATTGTATGTCAAATATGCTCAACAAAAAAATGCCATGCTCAGCACTTTTCTCTTAGCAAAAGGTTTGGTTAAATAGAGGCAGGTAGGCAGACTAGTAAGGGTTCTTCTTTGATTTAACCTCATCCACAAAAACCTTGAACATGCAGTTTATATTTCAACCACTACAACTTCATTGGTACTGGTCAGACCTCCAACACTGATTTGGTGATGTATGACTGAAAAATAAACAATATATTAAACACTGTATTATTATACGGTATTATACTGTATACTAACAAGTCACACTGGTTCACACACACAGATTTCAGAATCAGAAGCTGTTTGTGTCTTCAAGAATGATCAAAGACATAAATGTGGTGCTGAGGTATAGTCTGGACTTTGGGGCATAAAGGCTCACACAACCAACCAAATATATTTTGGAGAACAGATCATATTACCTGGTCAAAAAAGTGCACGTCTTTAATCCAACAATCAGCCCCAGACCTCTCTGAGGCCTGTCAGCCCTAACCACAGGACACCCGTCTCTCCGGCATGCGCCTCCATCTGGGATCGCAGCCATTTCAGCCGATTTTAAGGGTGTTATTAAAGAAGAACTGACAAGAGGCAAAACACCAAGTGATGTACTGGAATTGAGTTCTTCAAAACTGCAAAATGGATTTAATGTATCTTTTACTGTATCTTCAATTATTTAGGATTTAAATAATTGACGGCATAAAATCCAGATATGAAAAAGGAGAAGGAGACAAACAACTTTCTTTAGCTGGGAGAAAAATTTGGGTAAAGAGGATGAGTGGGAGTAGTCTAGCACTTTTCGTCATCATAAATAATAAGGATGTGGTTAAACCAGAGCGTGCTCTCATTAGAATTCCAGTGAGTTGATGTCAGTCATTTACAACTCATTGATGTAGGACACCCACACTAGAGTTGGAAAAGGCCACTGTGGACTGACTTTAATACTATTATTCGTGCCTTTAAATATAATGCTCCATTTGGATGGGCTAAGAGCAGGAAAACCATCCTCCACGAAACAGGAACACAACACAATCATTCTGTCAACAAAACTTCTCTATTTCAAGTTTTCAAGACTCACTCTGATGCCTGAGGAACCTTGTGTTTTCCAAGAAGAAACTTGATTTTTTTGTTTCCCTCTGCATCTTCTAATCAGTTGAGCTTTCAATTCCACAAAAGCTTCCACTGGCACCAAAAAAAAAAAAAAGAGTCAAACTGCCATCCTATAGCTGCCATGCTTGCCATTGCTCTGTCATTTGCAGATTCCTGCTTTTTGATGGTCTGTTTTTTGGTGAAAAAGCATGACTGACACACAGACTGTGGGTTTTTCTTTAACAAATCAAAGGATCAGTGAGGGATTTCTAATCTTAAACAGCCTTCTACTCATGTTTAGCAGCATTGAGGAACCGCTGCATCTTAAAGCAATGCCTATATTTACTGCTGTTCATGACAAGCCAGAATCTTAGAGCATAAATGCTACTTTATAAATTTAGAAAGCATATTTGACTTCCGGTCTGGACGCCATGGCGACTGCAGCTTAACACTGAAGCTCTCAGACCCAATCCAGGATAACACCTTGAAAATCAAACTTAACGGATTTTTGGAGGAGTGAAAATCAAAAGACAAAATCATCATGTCTAAAGGAAAACAGAAGAAACTGAAATTCTCCAGGCCAGGACACGTATCGGCCGGAGAATCTGAACTGGAAGATCTCCGTTCAGAAGACGAGGAACTGGTGATAGCTAACAAAAAGGTTAGCCTGAAATCACTATTTGAGGAGCTACGACGATTTCGCCGAGAAGTTACGGCCGAATTTCGGGAATTCAGAGAAGAATTGAAAAGGACAAACAGCAGAGTGGACCAGGCCGAGAACCGAATCTTGGAAACAGAGGAACGAATAAAAGTGCTCGAAGATTCTGTGCTGGACCTACGCAAAAGACAAGCATCTATAGAGGCTAAGCTAACCGACCAAGAAGGAAGACAAAGAAGAGACAACATAAGAATTCATGGTCTGATAGAAGGAGCCGAAAACGGTTTTAACTCAATGGCAGAATGCGTGGAATCCTTACTAAGAGAGAAATTGGATATTCCACAAACCACCGACTTGAAGATAGAAAAGGCACATCGTTCATTAGCCGCTAGGCCGGCGGCGGAAGCGCCCCCACGTTCGGTGTTGGTAAGATTTTCCAGTTTCAAAATAAAACAAGAGGTTGTAAGACTGGCCTGGCAGAAAAAAGGATTTATGCACCAGGAGAGAAAAGTCTACGTGGAACACGATTACGCCCCGGAGGTCCTTAAAAAGCGCAGGGAATACAATGACGCGAAAAAGGTGTTAAGAGAGAAGAAATTGCGCTTTCAGACTCCATTTCCTGCGAAGTTAAGGGTCTTCTACGGCGATGAAACGTGTCTCTATAATTCGGCGGAAGAAGCAACAGCTGACATAGCGAAAAGAGGGCTCCCGGTAACGGTATTTAAACCCGCAGCAGACCCGAGTGAGAAGATCAAAGCGCAAACATGGACAACACAAAGACCTTCAAAATCCACGGACCAGCAGCGGGAAACCCAGCGCCAGAGCGTCGCGGATAAACTATCCGTTTTCAGGTTGGAATAGCGACCTTTTTTTTTTTTTTTTTTTTCTCTTGAATCAATCCGCACATCCAACCCCCCTCATACAAGGTAACAAACATTAAAGGAGATGCGTATTCAGCATGTGGTAAAACATTTCATGGAACAGTCATAATATTTGAAACAAATAAGTCTTTGTAAATTAAAAAAAAAAAAAAAAAAAAAAACTTGTTAAAATAGAAATGTGACAATAATCCACATGTTCTCCTCATACTAACAAATACTGTTTTTGCGTGAATGTTTGATGTGATGGGGGTGGGAGGGTGCACACAATTTCACAGGGATTAGGCATAAAAGGAAAAAAAAAAAATCATTACAAGTTTGGATTGGGTTCTGAAACTCACGTTAAAAGCATGGGACAACTTACAGTGGTAAGAGAGGGCCCTCAACACGTAACAGAGTTTGAGGAATTTCCCTCAGGGCCTTCACTCCATCAAGGCTCTTCCAGGGTCTTTAAAAAGACCTCAGCTCAGGAAGTTCTTCTGACAGCTTTTTGTTTTAAAGTTTTATACACTATGTTCTTAATGTTTTTCTTGTTTTTAATGTTCTTTCAGTTTCTGAGTAGCACAAATGAGGGCCACCACACAGTTATACTAAACAAAACAACACAATGGAGAAACAGGGTGTAACCAAAATAATTTCATATAATGTAAAAGGAATCCTGAATCCAGTTAAAAGATCCAAGATTCTAGGCAAAATGAAAAAAGACAAAGCAGGAATAATATTTTTACAAGAAACCCACCTAACAGACGTGGAACACAATAAACTCAGTAGACAAGGGTTTAAAATGATCTCTTCATCTTCATATAAGTCAGGGAGGAGGAGGGGAGTAGCGACATTGATATCAACCAAAATTACATTTGAAAAAAAATCAGAACACAAAGATAAAGAAGGGAGATACAGTTTGGTAACTGGGCGGCTAGAGGGAGAAGATATCACCCTGCTGAATGTGTATGCTCCCCCAGGGGCTAACTGGAAATTTTATAAAAATGTATTCGACCTAATGATAACTAAAGCTCAAGGTTTAGTGATATGTGGTGGGGACTTCAATCTTAGACTGAATCCATACTGGGATGCTTCTGGTAATTCCCCACATCAAAATAACACCCAAAACAGGAAGACTCGGATGCTACTAAAAGAAATGGGAATCTGTGACGTGTGGAGGGAACTCAACCCCAGTGTAAAAGACTATACATTTTACTCAACTCCACATTCATCTTACTCAAGGATTGACTACTTTTTTATGTTTAATAGAGACATTGGAAGAGTAAAAACATGTAAAATAGGACTGATGGATCTCTCTGACCACAGTCCGATCTACATGGACTTAAATATCCAAAAATACACAAATAATACATTTTCTTGGAGGTTAAATTCAAATGTCCTGAAAGGACCATTGAAAGATGAATTGGAATCAGATATTCTCAGATATTTGGAAGATAACGATAATGGAGAAGTATCCCCTTTAATACTGTGGGATGCATGCAAAGCTGTAATAAGAGGAAAGATTATTGCAAAACTGGCAACCCAAAAGAAACTAAGACAAGAAAAACTATCCACATTAGAGTCAGAACTTAGGAACCTAGAAAAAGAACACAAAGGCAACACTCATTCTACTGACTCGCTCAAGATTAAGGAAATTAAAAATCAAATAAATGAGATCTACACAATAGAAATCCAGAAGAAACTTACATTTTTGAAACAAAAATACTACGAAGCAGGCAGTAAATCGGCAAAATTGCTAGCCTATAAATTGAGGAAACATCAAACAGAAAGAGCAATCTACAAAATCAGAGACCCAGTATCAAAGGAAATAAAATTCAGAATTCAGGATATTCTTAAAAGCTTCGAGAATTACTATAAGAACTTATACTCCCACAAAAAACATAAAAACGCATCCGAGGCATTCCTAAACACATTAAACCTTCCCCAACTTACGAAGTCACAAAATAAAACACTACTGTCAGAAATACATCCTAAAGAATTGGAAAAAGCAATTATGAAACTTAAAGCTAACAAATCCCCAGGAGCTGATGGCTATACAGCAGAGTGGTACAAAACCTTTAAACAGCAACTATCTCCTCTCCTCCTGAAAACATTTAATTATGTCCTCCACACAGGGGAAATCCCCCCCTCCTGGAGAGAAGGGGTCATTGCAGTTATACCTAAACCTGAAAAGGATAAACTAGAGTGCTCCAACTACAGACCAATCAGTGTACTAAATCAGGACTATAAGCTTTTTACCATTATCCTTGCCAAAAGGTTAGAAAATATACTGACAGACCTAATTCATTTAGACCAAACAGGTTTTATAAGACAAAGACAGACACAAGACAACATTCGACGCACTTTACACATAATTCATCATATAAAAAAATATAACTTAAATGCAGTCATATTGGGATTAGATGCTGAAAAAGCATTCGATTCGGTTGACTGGTCTTTTCTATATAGAATCTTATCCAGTTTCAATTTTCATAACAACTTCATTAGAACTATACAGGCATTATATAAAAAACCAACAGCTAAAATAAGGATTAACGGTAATTTATCATCATCTTTTGAACTGGAAAGAGGATGTCGTCAGGGCTGCCCCCTGTCTCCACTGCTCTTTGCAATCTTCATAGAACCTCTGAGCCAATGGATAAGACAAAACCAAAAAATTCAAGGTATTACACTTGGTCAGAAGGAACATAAAATAGCACTCTTTGCTGATGACATTTTAATATACCTGGGGCAGCCGGACACTTCTTTACCAGAACTAACCTCAGTTTTTTCAGAGTATGGAGATTTATCGGGGTACAAATTAAACATGCATAAAACCCAAGTTTTAACATTCAACTATGACCCAAATCATTATTCACTAAGCAAACTCAAAACTAACTGGGAGTCGGAATCTATGAAATATCTGGGGGTCAATATCCCGAAACAACTCAACAAAATTATATCACTAAACTATGATCCACTGGTGACAAAAATAAAATCTGACCTAGCAAGATGGAATATGATACCATTCTTGGGTACTGCACAAAGAATTGAAGCAGTCAAAATGAATATACTTCCACGTCTTCTATACCTTTTCCAAACAATAACCTCCCAAAAAAACATGGCAGGAGCTGGACAGAAGGATCTCAAGATTCATATGGCAGGGCAAGAGACCTAGAATCAGATATAGAACCCTACAGCTAAACAAAGACAAAGGTGGGCTCACGCTGCCAAATATCAGGGACTACTTTAAAGCCGCACAAATTAAAACTTTAGTAGAGATATGTAACCCAGTCTACACTGCACAATGGAAGGAGATCGAATGCCAAATAACAAGTGACATCCCCCTACAGGCGATAATAGGGAACAATGCCTTACCTAAGCTTTTGAATAACACTAACCCGTGGATAGAGACCCCGCTAAAAATTTGGTTTAAGATAGTCAGAGAGAATCAAACTAAAGAGCCCTATCGACTTCTGCAATGGATTGCCTATGATCAGGACTTTACTCCTAATAAAACAGACACCAGATTTAAAAAGTGGAAGGAGAAAGGGCTGATAAAATATTACGATTTTTTTAAAGGGCAAATCTTAAGAAGTTTTGAAGATTTGAAAAAACAAGGACTAATAAATCAAGACCTTTACAGGTTCTTCCAGCTTAGACACCACATAAACAATATACTTAAAAAGGAGGTTTTGGAAAGGGCCCAGTCAGGTGTTCTGAAGGTCTTCTTAATGGCATATAAAGGGATCCCAGGGATCAGATACATTTCTAAAATATACCAAGGTCTTCAAGACTTAAAAGGAGACAACACATCTTATATAAAAGAGAGATGGGAAAAAGAGGGGAATTTCACTTTACAACTGGAAATATGGGAAAAGCTAAATAAACAGCAATGGAAAAGTACCTCATCCCTGCAGTGGAGAGAATTTGGATGGAAAAACTTGGTAAGATTTTTCAGAACACCTGCACAAAACAAATTTACCCATAAGGGATTGAACTGTTGGCGCTTGTGTGGTGAAAAGACTGCAAATCATTTTCATGTGTTTTGGTCATGCCCAGTTATCCACCAATATTGGACCAATGTACAGACAATATTGGGGAAAATATTCAAAATAACAGTTCCCTTTTCTTTTGTAACTTTGTATTTGGGTTTACTACCGGACTCACTTGAAAGACGAGGAAAAAAATACTTATTCAATGTTTTAATATTGGCAAGCAAAAAAGCTCTAACTAAAAAATGGATGTTGAAGGACTGTCCTACACCTGAAGATTGGATTAACGTGATCCAAGACATTTACTCGATGGAAAAGTTGACATTCGCACTGAGACAGGACATGGATGGGTTCATGAACTTTTGGCAACCCTGGATCGCATATGTGTCTTCCATTAGATCTAATCTTTGACAAATACCATTTCAATAATGGTTCCGCTCTTTGTTCCAATGCTACTCAGATGCTCTTTTATCTTTATTTACTTACTTTTTCTTTTTGTTTGTTTTTTGCTGGTTTGTTTGTTTTTTTGTTTGTTTTTTGTTTTTTTTCCTCTTTAATTTCACTTTTTCTTTCACTTTAAAAAAAAAAAAAAAAAGGGGTGTTGTAAGAATTAATCTTCCAATGTTGTCAGATATCAGAAAATAAGGGAACATGTGATGAAAATGTAAACAATGCATTGCTGTAACGACCTGTATACCCTTTACAAAAACTTAAATTAAAAAAAAAAAAAAATTTAGAAAGCATATCAAACACAAAGAAGCATAGCACAAAAGACTTTTAATATCATATCTGGGTAAGAGAATATTTCAGAGAGGAATACTCCAAACAATAATCACTAAGATTGTGATTTCTCAATTGTTTTTAGACTTCTGTTAAATATGGCAAAACACAGTACTTTCAGACTGGCAAGGCTCCATGTTGGTTCCTGTTCAGGCTTCTGGAGTGCAGAACCTTGGTGGTTTTTTTGTCAAATCAGACAACTTTTGTACCAGTGCAAGCAGGATTGTGGTGAAATGGTGGATTGTGAGAAAGAACAAATTGATAAATGACTGACAGCTCTATTAGTCTGTCTATAGCCCCGATGTGAAAGCGTAGCTGCTACTGATTGAGCTATGCTTGCACTCGTGGGTAGGCTGTTTGTGGATTTCCAGATCTGTCCAAAACGGCAGCGCAGCAGTAACCTTTGTGATATGATGGAAACAAAACAATGAAACATGTTTCTAAAAACATTAAAAGAGAGAAATACATAAGCGGTTTAGTTGCTGAATACATTTATTTATTTATTTATTTTAGTTGCTGGTTTAAAGGTTTAGCATGATTCAATGTAGGCCTACGCTAGGGCTAGGCCATTAACCGAAATAAAACTGAAACTGAAGTTCGGGATGTAAAACCGACGTAATCTTGCTCATGTCAGTTTTTTGGTTTTCCCCTCTTCCTGTTGTGTATCTGTATATATACATATATATACTGTATATACACACTACCGTTCAAAAGTTTGGGGTCACCCAGACAATTATTTTGTGTTTTCCATGAAAAGTCACACTTATTTACCACCATGAGTTGTAAAATGAATAGAAAATATAGTCAAGACATTGACAAGGTTAGAAATAATGATTTGTATTTGAAATAATAATTTTTTCCAGATACTCAACCTGCTCAAAGGAAGGTCAGTTTTATAGCTTCTCTAACCAGCTAAACTGTTTTCAGCTGTGCTAACATGATTGCACAAGGGTTTTCTAATCATCCATTAGCCAGAGGATGGCCGACTCGATTTTAAATGATGACTCCCACCCTTTGCACTGCAACTTTCAGCTTCTTCCCTCCAGACGGAGGTTTGCTGTCCCAAAAAGTAGAACCCAGCGCTACAAAAACAGCTTTGTCCCTGCTGCTGTCAAAGAGTTGAACAAGCTATAAAATTATATTGTACATATTCTATATTTACCTATTTTGTAAGATGTGTGCCTGTGTTTGTGTCTATGTTGAATGTAATTAGTGGCTTGTAAATATGGATGTCACCAACTGCAAAACAAATCTACCTACGGGTACAAATAAAGTAACCTGAACCTGAACCTGAACCTTAGCCTTCTGACGCAATGAGCAAACACATTGTACCATTAGAACACTGGAGTGATAGTTGCTGGAAATGGGCCTCTATACACCCATGTAGATATTGCACCAAAAACCAGACATTTGCAGCTAGAATAGTTATTTACCACATTAGCAATGTATATTAGATATCACAGAGTATTGCTGATTAGTTCAAAGTTATCTTCACTGAAAAAAACAGTGCTTTTCTTTCAAAAATAAGGAAATTTTTAAGTGACCCCAAACTTTTGAACGGTAGTGTATATATATATATATAAGAGATTCTGCGGTGTGGGTATGTTTGCAGCAAACTGTGTGTCCCCCTGCTAACTCAGAAGCCACTTGACCGCGGGCTCTCATCTCTTGCATGGCGATGCTACAATACCTGAAGAGTGACCTTGACATGGTTTCACTGACTGCTTGACCATAAAAGGTCAAAGGAGACTTTTTTAATCAACCTTTACCGGTGAAGGCATACACTGGGGGAAGAATCAAGTGCACCTGACAGTCGGCGGAGATTAGGATCCGCGGGTCTCTCTCCACAATACAGGTGTTGTGGACTGATGGGGAGACGGAGGTACAGGGTACCGCTGGGTGCTGTATAAAGTCAACTGGATCACTTACCTGCATGGTTCTAATACTTTTGGGTTTCTGCTGAAAATCAACATTTTAAGATCCAAACCAAGTTATTTTGGGTGTGAAAATGCTTGCTGGTTCTATAATAAGTTCCAGTGTGAGAACTAGCATGGAGCTTAAACTTAATCCTCGCCTGGCCACTTAAGTGACCGTTGTGGCCAATCGTCTGAAGGCAGGGCAATCTTGGGCTAGGGCAATGAGGTTGGCCAGAGGTCTTATCATTGCAACCTGGGTCGTCCAGGACAGTCTGGGCCAACCTCGGGGGTGATGCCAGCCCTGGGGGTGGGGGTGGGCTGCTTGGCCGGTGTCCCATTTTCCAACCTGGCCACGTGGCCAAGGAGCTGCAGCCTCCCCTCTCCCAATGACGGTAGAGATAGGGATAGGGCAGCCAGCCCTCCTGTAGACCTCATCGTTTGTGGTGTGGTGGAACCACCGGATGCCGAGGATGTTACAGAGGCAGGTCCGATGGAATGTATCCAGATGGTGGGTGGTTGTGGTGGAGAGGGTCCAGGTCTCTGGCCCATAAAGGAGGACGGGGATCACATAAGTGCTGAAGATTTACAAATTTGTGGTCGTGCAGATCTTCCCGCTCCTCCAGACTCTCTGGAGATGGCCGAAAGCACTGCGAGATAGCTGCAGGCAGTGAGTAATCTCTGGGTCTGACGAGCAGGAGCTGGTGATCTTAGAGTCGAGGTAGACAAAGTTGTTGACAATCTCAACTGGCTCGTTGTTGATGGTGATGACTTGTGGTGGTGGTGGCAAGAAGTCTGACAGCAACTGGATCTTTGTCTTTGCCCAGCTGATGGTAAGGCCCAGGGGTGATGCTTCCTCTGCATGCAGCTCCAGTGCCTCAGCAATTATGTATATGTGCGTGGTGAAAAGCACCACGTCGTCTCCATAGCACAAGTCTGTGAAGTGGGAGTGGAAGTCAATCCCGAGATTGGGGCAGCATTCCACCGCGTTCTTGACCCAGTAGTCAACCACAACATTAAAGAGGCTTGGCACGGCGACGCATCCCTGCCGAACTCCAGAGGTGGTGACAAAAGGGTCTGACATGTCAACCTTGGCATGTACCCTGCACGTGGTGTTGGAGTAGAGGTCCCGGAGAATGTTGATGTACCGTATTTTTTGGACTATAAGGCGCACTTAAAATCCTTTAATTTTCTCAAAAATCGACAGTGCGCTTTATAATCCGGTGTGCCTTATGTATTAATTCTGGTTGTGCTTACTGACCTCGAACCGATTTTATGTGGTGCACGGCGCTCAAAAATCTGTCAAAAATGTTTTAGTACGACTTTGGTAAGCTACGAAGCCGAACCGCTTGATAGATTGTCGGAGCATTACGGTGGTCAGGAGCCTCACGGAGTAATATGTGCTTCAACATAATGGCGGGATGGCTTTTTCCACAAATCTCCATCCCTATTGATCTGCCACTCCATGCGCGCCCATCTCACCGATACTGTCAAAACCCAAGTGAAGCAAACTAATTCAGAGCTTGCCATCATTCCGGGTGAATTAACCAAAGAACTCCAACCGCTATATTGGTGTCAACAGGTCGTTCAAAGTTAAATTGCTAGCGAGTTACAACACTATCTGCCAATGGATCATGGATCGAAACTGCTCCTGTTTAGCTGTAATTAATATTCAAAAATGATATTTTCGGGACGAAAGAATTCAAGCGTCCCGGCATTTGTTTGCATTGTTTACTTCTCGGGGCTGCCGCCGGAGAGCGAGCCGTATCGATTACTGAGCGAGTATCTTGGCGATGTAAACAGCCACAGACCAAAAACGTACATTTGCTCATGAAACAGGTCATTCACACTCGCAGACAATCGCGCTATATGTGTCTATAATGACTATAGATAGGATTTTCTTTCCCTGCACGCAAAAAAAAAAAAAAAAAATTCCCAGATCCGACTACCTCACAAGGTAGTCGATACCCAAAAGCCGATGGTGTATAGAACACGTATATTAGGATTTGTATGTGAAATTTCGGCATCGAAACTGCTCCCGTTTAGCTGTAAACGGGAGCAGTAAATACGGCTGTAAATACGTATTTACGGCTGTAAATACTGCTCGCTCTCCGGTGGAGAGCGAGCCATATCGAGTACCCCGTATCGAGTACCCCGTATCGAGTACCGAGCGACTACCGAGCCAGTATTCTGGCCAATATGGCGATGTAAACAGCCACGGACTAAAAACGTTCTGCCTGCTCATGGAACAGGTCATTCACACTTGCAGACAATCGCGCTATATGTGTCTATAATGACTATAGATAGGATTTTCTTTCCATGCACGCAAATTTTTTTTTTCCCGGCTCCGACTACCTCGCTTTAATGCGCCTTATAATCCAGTGCGCCTTATGTATGAAAATAGACCATCAAATAGACCGTTCATTGATAGTGCGCCTTATAATCCGGTGCACCTTATAGTCCCAAAAATACGGTACTTGGACAGGACTCAAATGCCATGGAGGAGTCACCAGAGGGTGTTCCTGTCTAGGAAGTCGAAGGCAGCTTTGAGGCTGACGTAGGCCACATAAAGAGGTTGGTGATACGCCCTCCGTTGCTGAGCCAGGACACTCAAGGCAAGGATGCAGTCTGCTGTGGACCAGCAAGGGGTGAAGCCAGCCTGCTGGCAGCGGTGCTTGGTGAGGAGCAGCGGGTGGATGTGGCTCAGGATGACAGCAGTGATTACCTTGTCGGGGATGGACAGCAGCGTAATAGGACAATAGCTGGCTGTGCTCCCACAGTCACCCTTGTTGTTGTAGAAGAACAGAATGACCCCGTCCCTGCACTCCCCAGGGACATGTTCTTTTGCCCAGATGAAGCGACACAGATGTTCCAGCCGAGGGATGACAGACTTGAAGGCAGTTTTCATCATCTCTGCCATAACTCCATCAGTGCTGGGAGCTCGTCAAGATGGGAGCTTCTTGACAGTATCTGACAGCTCACTGATTGAGGGCGGGGCTAGCCTGATTGAGCTCTCTTCAACACCAGTATCGGCATACTGCTGCAGCTTATCCGAGGTGAGAGGAGGGGTCTGCAGAGGACACTCATGTAGTGCCCTCGTCATCATTGGAGTTTGGTCGTCGGATCCGTGATGAGGCTTATGCCATTGGCGGCTAGCAGGGGGTACGATGACTGCCGCTTCTTGCTGGCTTAGCACAGCTCCTTGATAGACTGGTAGGCAGACTGGAGGTTCCCTGCTTGGAAGCTGTTCCTTGTTGACGATACAGTGGAGCCAAGAGGCTTCATCGTGCCGGAGGCTTCGGTGTCTCTCTATGTTCAGATTGTCTTAATCGTCCTTCCCCTGGAGTCTGGCTTTATGGCATCAATTGACCAGCTCCAGGGAGGCATCAGAGATGCATGGCTGAATCCTCTGGCGGCAATCACCAAGGACGTTTGTGGCAGCCAGCGTGAGAGTGGTGGTAATCTCTTCCCAGGCATCCTCAAGACTCTCTGGGTGGTCAAGGGCAGCAAAATGGTTTGTGACCTTGATGGAGTAGCAGTGGGCAAACTGAGTGGTGTAAAGCTTTTCGTTGTCTGGTTGGCGACGATGGGCAGGGCCAGGAGGGGCATTGCGGAGGAGGTGCAGGTGGACAGTGGCGGCGAGGGGTCGATGGTCGGTCCGCCCCAGCTCAGCACTGTGGTAGACACAGCAGCAAGTGGCAATTCTCTAGTGCCCATGGACCAAGATGTGGTCAATAGTCTTGGATGTAGCACCGGTGTTACAGTACCAGGTGGTGTGGTGGATTTGATGATGCTGGAAACAGGTGTCCAGGATCTTCAGATTGTACATGGTGCACACCTCTAGCATGCGATTACCATTGCTGTTGGTGACGTCAGACGAGAACGGTCCGATGATGTGTTCCAAGCCACTCCTGTCAGGGCCCACGGTGGCGTTCATGTCCCCTAGGACAATGGTGATGTTGTGGCAGGAAATGCAGTGTAGCTCATCGTGCAGCTGTGTGTAGAACGCATCTTTGGCTCAGCCGTTGGAGACATTCATGGAGGAGTAGGCCACGAAGATGGAAAGGTAGCCAAAAGAGTGTTGCAGGCGAGCATACAGCAAGCGGGGACCCAGTGGCTTCCAGGTGGTGAGGAAAGTCACATACCATTGGTGGATGGCAATGGCCATGCCTTGGGTGCGGTGGGTGTCGTTGCTGCTCCATATGATCTTGTATTCGCCCACTGTTGTCTCACCGTCCTGTGTCCACCTGACTTCCTGGAGACCAGCAATGGAGACATTGGGACGAGTGAGCTTGGAGGCAAGAAGCTGAGGGTGGCTGGGTTTGTTTAGGGTCAGGATGTTCCAGGTGGCGATGCGAATGGGGTTTCTGATGACGTCAATGGATGGCGGTTGCACTGGTGGGGGATCAGGGGAACCCCTCCCTTACAGGTATGGGGGAGCCCCATCATTATGCCTGCCAGCGTGCCACCGAGGATGAGGTTGAGGCCGTGCCCGTAAGGCCCCAGCCTTAGTATGATTGGTATTCATAGCAGTGGATTTTTATGGGACAGAGCTGCTAACCCTGCCCCAACCCTCCTCACTTTCTCATCCAGGCTTGGGACTGGCAATGGTGGAGTTCAGTTGTCCTTATTAGCGTAGACTCACCCAAAAGACTTATTTTGGAAAACACTGAATATATATCAAATATTGACAGCAGATTACACTATGAACTCTAAAGAAAACTGTTCTTATGGAGGCTTTACCTGTGTAGGTCCTGGGATGCAGGATAGAACCCTCTCAATGTTCTCCAAAGTCACGTTGACATCATCCACTGCAACAAGCGTATCACCTGAGAGAATCAAGTCGGGTGATAAAGACAGTGTTTAACCTTATAATGTCACAGTTATGCCACTACATATTACAGATAAGATATAGAGTAAAAGGGGACATTGCAGAAGGCAGTAAATTCCACCAAAAAATACACACAGGCAAAAAGACTAAACATTTCATTTGTTCTCTGTAGAATATTATTCAAACCTATTTACGTAGTCACATTTAAAGGCAAAAATATTCAAGAATCCTGATGATTATGATTTACAGCTGAAATGTGCCTTTGCCAGTAAAGAGCCAGTAAAATTCCACCCGTTTGTGTGCACTGAGAAAATTCAACATTGAAGTAACGGAGCTATTTCAGGTATTCAACCCCTCTAATTGTTCAAGCATGGAGCTGCACTGCATAAAAGCCTCTCTAAACACTAATGTGATGTAGGTAGTCAATTGTGTTGGAACGCAACAAGCATTCCTCTGTTTGTCAGCTTAAATGAATGCTCAGTGATCACCCCAGTAAGCTTTAAAACAGACAACACTGAATCTGCTATTACAACATTTCAATTAGGCTAGGAAACCGCTATGAAACACTGACCAAGACCAGAATAAGAGTGTCATATACTGCCTTGGAAGGCAGATGTAAATTTTAAAGCAGGACCCAGGGTAGCAGGCAGGACTTCAGGTGCAATAATATTTACGCACCATCTATGGGATACGTAAGCTGGAGCCCAATACGTACTGTCTATTGCTACAGAAGAGTTGATCAATCCAACAAAACCTTTTCAGATAAGCTCACCCTCACCGCCATCACTGTAGTGCAGGGGAAGAGTGTAGCGTACCTGTGATCAAAAGGTGTGGGGTTCGTCTCCCACTGTTGCCGCCCACTGTCTTTGTAATGTTGTGCGTGAATATGTGATATATATATATATATATGTGAATGGGTAGATTACTGAATCTGTTAAGCCTTTGGTCATTAGAGATTAGAAAAAAGAAGAGCTATATAAACAAATATCGTTTTACATAAGATGGAATTTAGAATCCTAAATTAACATTAAGAGGTTAGGATTTAGGAAAGGGTAAGGTTAAAAAGATACTAGATATTAATTTTAAAAATTGAAATAACGGACTTCCGGTCTGGACGCCATGGCGACTGCAGCTTAACACTGAAGTTCTCAGACCCAATCCAGGATAACACCTTGAAAATCAAACTTAACGGATTTTTGGAGGAGTGAAAATCAAAAGACAAAATCATCATGTCTAAAGGAAAACAGAAGAAACTGAAATTCTCCAGGCCAGGACACGTATCGGCCGGAGAATCCGAACTGGAAGATCTCCGTTCAGAAGACGAGGAACTGGTGATAGCTAACAAAAGGGTTAGCCTGAAATCACTATTTGAGGAGCTACGACGATTTCGCCGAGATGTTACGGCCGAATTTCGGGAATTCAGAGAAGAATTGAAAAGGACAAACAGCAGAGTGGACCAGGCCGAGAACCGAATCTTGGAAACAGAGGATCGAATAAAAGTGCTCGAAGATTCTGACTTCCGGTCTGGACGCCATGGCGACTGCAGCTTAACACTGAAGCTCTCAGACTCAATCCAGGATAACACCTTGAAAATCAAACTTAACGGATTTTTGGAGGAGTGAAAATCAAAAGACAAAATCATCATGTCTAAAGGAAAACAGAAGAAACTGAAATTCTCCAGGCTAGGACACGTATCGGCCGGAGAATCTGAACTGGAAGATCCCCGTTCAGAAGACGAGGAGCTGGTGATAGCTAACAAAAGGGTTAGCCTGAAATCACTATTTGAGGAACTACGACGATTTCGCCGAGATGTTACGGCCGAATTTCGGGAATTCAGAGAAGAATTGAAAAGGACAAACAGCAGAGTGGACCAGGCCGAGAACCGAATCTTGGAAACAGAGGATCGAATAAAAGTGCTCGAAGATTCTGTGCTGGACCTACGCAAAAGACAAGCAGCTATAGAGGCTAAGCTAACCGACCAAGAAGGAAAACAAAGAAGAGACAACATAAGAATTCATGGTCTGATAGAAGGAACCGAAAATGGTTTTAACTCAATGGCAGAATGCGTGGAATCCTTACTAAGAGAGAAATTGGATATTCCACAAACCACCGACTTGAAGATAGAAAAGGCACATCGTTCATTAGCCGCTAGGCCGGCGGCGGAAGCGCCCCCACGTTCGGTGTTGGTAAGATTTTCCAATTTCAAAATAAAACAAGAGGTTGTAAGACTGGCCTGGCAGAAAAAAGGATTTATGCACCAGGAGAGAAAAGTCTACGTGGAACACGATTACGCCCCGGAGGTCCTTAAAAAGCGCAGGGAATACAATGACGCGAAAAAGGTGTTAAGAGAGAAGAAATTGCGCTTTCAGACACCATTTCCTGCGAAGTTAAGGGTCTTCTACGGCGATGAAACGTGTCTCTATAATTCGGCGGAAGAAGCAACAGCTGACATGGCGAGAAGAGGGCTCCCGGTAACGGTGTTTAAACCCGCAGCAGACCCGAGTGAGAAGATCAAAGCGCAAACATGGACAACACAAAGACCCTCAAAATCCACGGACCAGCAGCGGGAAACCCAGCACCAGAGCGTCGCGGATAAACTATCCGTTTTCAGGTTGGAATAGCGACCTTTTTTTTTTTTTTTTTCCTTTCTCTTGAATCAATCCGCACATCCAACCCCCCTCATACAAGGTAACAAACATTAAAGGAGATGCATATTCAGCATGTGGTAAAACATTTCATGGAACAATCATATTATTTGAAACAAATAAGTCTTTGTAATAAAAAAAAAAAAAAAAAAACTTGTTAAAATAGAAATGTGACAATAATCCACATGTTCTGCTCATACTAACAAATACTGTTTTTGCGTGAATGTTTGATGTGATGGGGGTGGGAGGGTGCACACAATTTCACAGGGTTTAGGCATAAAAGGAAAAAAAAAAAAAAATCATTACAAGTTTGGATTGGGTTCTGAAACTCACGTTAAAAGCATGGGACTACTTTCAGTGGTACGAGAGGGCCCTCAACACGTAACAGAGTTTGAGGAATTTCCCTCAGAGCCTTCACTCCATCAAGGCTCTTACAGGGTCTTTAAAAAGACCTCAGCTCAGGAAGTTCTTTTGACAGTTTTTTGTTTTAAAGTTTTTTACACTATGTTCTTAATGTTTTTCTTGTTTTTAATGTTCTTTCAGTTTCTGAGTAGCACAAAAGAGGGCCACCACACAGTTATACTAAACAAAACAACACAATGGAGAAACAGGGTGTAACCAAAATAATTTCATATAATGTAAAAGGGATCCTGAATCCAGTTAAAAGATCCAAGATTCTAGGCAAAATGAAAAAAGACAAAGCAGGAATAATACTTTTACAAGAAACCCACCTAACAGACGTGGAACACAATAAACTCAGTAGACAAGGGTTTAAAATGATCTCTTCATCTTCATATAAATCAGGGAGGAGGAGGGGAGTAGCGACATTGATATCAACCAAAATTACATTTGAAAAAAAATCAGAACACAAAGATAAAGAAGGGAGATACAGTTTGGTAACTGGGCGGCTAGAGGGAGAAGATATCACCCTGCTGAATGTGTATGCTCCCCCAGGGGCTAACTGGAAATTTTATAAAAATGTATTCGACCTAATGATAACTAAAGCTCAAGGTTTAGTGATATGTGGTGGGGACTTTAATCTTAGACTGAATCCATACTGGGATGCTTCTGGTAATTCCCCACATCAAAATAACACCCAAAACAGGAAGACTCGGATGCTACTAAAAGAAATGGGAATCTGTGATGTGTGGAGGGAACTCAACCCCAGTGTAAAAGACTATACATTTTACTCAACTCCACATTCATCTTACTCAAGGATTGACTATTTTTTTATGTTTAATAGAGACATTGGTAGAGTAAAAACATGTAAAATAGGACTGATGGATCTCTCCGACCACAGTCCGATCTACATGGACTTAAATATCCAAAAATACACAAATAATACATTTTCTTGGAGGTTAAATTCAAATGTCCTGAAAGGACCATTGAAAGATGAATTGGAGTCAGATATTCTCAGATATTTGGAAGATAACGATAATGGAGAAGTATCCCCTTTAATACTGTGGGATGCATGTAAAGCTGTAATAAGAGGAAAGATTATTGCAAAACTGGCAACCCAAAAGAAACTAAGACTAGAAAAACTATCCACATTAGAGTCAGAACTTAGGAACCTAGAAAAAGAACACAAAGGCAACACTCATTCTACTGACTCGCTCAAGATTAAGGAAATTAAAAACCAAATAAATGAGATCTACACAATAGAAATCCAGAAGAAACTTACATTTCTGAAACAAAAATGCTATGAAGCAGGCAGTAAATCGGCAAAATTGCTAGCCTATAAATTGAGGAAACATCAAACAGAAAGAGCAATCTACAAAATCAGAGACCCAGTATCAAAGGAAATAAAATTCAGAATTCAGGATATTCTTAAAAACTTCGAGAATTACTATAAGAACTTATACTCCCAAAAAAAACATAAAAACGCATCCGAGGCATTCCTAAACACATTAAACCTTCCCCAACTTACGGAGTCACAAAATAAAACACTACTGTCAGAAATACATTCTAAAGAATTGGAAAAAGCAATTATGAAACTTAAAGCTAACAAATCCCCAGGAGCTGATGGCTATACAGCAGAGTGGTACAAAACCTTTAAACAGCAACTATCTCCTCTCCTCCTGAAAACATTTAATTATGTCCTCCACACAGGGGAAATCCCCCCCTCCTGGAGAGAAGGGGTCATTGCAGTTATACCTAAACCTGAAAAGGATAAACTAGAGTGCTCCAACTACAGACCAATCAGTGTACTAAATCAGGACTATAAGCTTTTTACCATTATCCTTGCCAAAAGGTTAGAGAATATACTGACAGACCTAATTCATTTAGACCAAACAGGTTTTATAAGACAAAGACAGACACAAGACAACATTCGACGCACTTTACACATAATTCATCATATAAAAAAATATAACTTAAATGCAGTCATATTAGGATTAGATGCTGAAAAAGCATTCGATTCGGTTGACTGGTCTTTTCTATACAGAATCTTATCCAGTTTCAATTTTCATAACAACTTCATTAGAACTATACAGGCATTATATAAAAAACCAACAGCTAAAATAAGGATTAACGGTAATTTATCATCATCTTTTGAACTGGAAAGAGGATGTCGTCAGGGCTGCCCCCTGTCTCCACTGCTCTTTGCAATCTTCATAGAACCTCTGAGCCAATGGATAAGACAAAACCAAAAAATTCAAGGTATTACACTTGGTCAGAAGGAACATAAAATAGCACTCTTTGCTGATGACATTTTAATATACCTAGGGCAGCCGGACACTTCTTTACCAGAACTAACCTCAGTTTTTTCAGAGTATGGAGATTTATCGGGGTACAAATTAAATATGCATAAAACCCAAGTTTTAACATTCAACTATGACCCAAATCATTATTCACTAAGCAAACTCAAAACTAACTGGGAGTCGGAATCTATGAAATATCTGGGGGTCAATATCCCGAAACAACTCAACAAAATTATATCACTAAACTATGATCCACTGGTGACAAAAATAAAATCTGACCTAGCAAGATGGAATATGATACCATTCTTGGGTATTGCACAAAGAATTGAAGCAGTCAAAATGAATATACTTCCACGTCTTCTATACCTTTTCCAAACACTACCGGTAGAACCTCCCAAAAAAACATGGCAGGAGCTGGACAGAAGGATCTCAAGATTCATATGGCAGGGCAAGAGACCTAGAATCAGATATAGAACCCTACAGCTAAACAAAGACAAAGGTGGGCTCGCGCTGCCAAATATCAGGGACTACTTTAAAGCCGCACAAATTAAAACTTTAGTAGAGATATGTAACCCAGTCTACTCTGCACAATGGAAGGAGATCGAATGCCAAATAACAAGTGACATCCCCCTACAGGCGATAATAGGGAACAATGTCTTACCTAAGCTTTTGAATAACACTAACCCGTGGATAGAGACCCCGCTAAAAATTTGGTTTAAGATAGTCAGAGAGAATCAAACTAAAGAGCCCTATCGACTTCTGCAATGGATCGCCTATGATCAGGACTTTACTCCTAATAAAACAGACACCAGATTTAAAAAGTGGAAGGAGAAGGGGCTGATAAAATATTACGATTTTTTTAAAGGGCAAATCTTAAGAAGTTTTTAAGATTTGAAAAAACAAGGCCTAATAAATCAAGACCTTTACAGGTTCTTCCAGCTTAGACACCACATAAACAATATACTTAAAAAGGAGGTTTTGGAAAGGGCCCAGTCAGGTGTTCTGAAGGTCTTCTTAATGGCATATAAAGGGATCCCAGGGATCAGATACATTTCTAAAATATACCAAGGTCTTCAAGACTTAAAAGGAGACAACACATCTTATATAAAAGAGAGATGGGAAAAAGAGGGGAATTTCACTTTACATCTGGAAATATGGGAAAAGCTAAATAAACAGCAATGGAAAAGTACCTCATCCCTGCAGTGGAGAGAATTTGGATGGAAAAACTTGGCAAGATTTTTCAGAACACCTGCACAAATCAAATTTACCCATAAGGGATTGAACTGTTGGCGCTTGTGTGGTGAAAAGACTGCAAATCATTTTCATGTGTTTTGGTCATACCCAGTTATCCACCAATATTGGACCAATGTACAGACAATATTGGGGAAAATATTCAAAATTACAGTTCCCTTTTCTTTTGTAACTTTGTATTTGGGTTTACTACCGGACTCACTGGAAAGACGAGGAGAAAAATACTTATTCAATGTTTTAATATTGGCAAGCAAAAAAGCTCTAACTAAAAAATGGATGTTGAAGGACTGTCCTACACCTGAAGATTGGACTAACGTGATCCAAGACATTTACTCGATGGAAAAGTTGACATTCGCACTGAGACAGGACATGGATGGGTTCATGAACTTTTGGCAACCCTGGACCGCATATGTGTCTTCCATTAGATCTAATCTTTGACAAATACCATTTCAATAATGGTTCCGCTCTTTGTTCCAATGCTACTCAGATGCTCTTTTATCTTTATTTACTTACTTTTTCTTTTTGTTTGTTTTTTACTGGTTTGTTTGGTTTTTTTTTTGTTTTTTGTTTTGTTTTTTTTTTCTCTTTAATTTCACTTTTTCTTTCACTTTAAAAAAAAAAAAAAATAAGGGGTGTTGTAAGAATTAATCTTCCAATGTTGTCAGATATCAGAAAATAAGGGAACATGTGATGAAAATGTAAACACTGCATTGCTGTAACGACCTGTATACCCTTTACAAAAACTTAAATAAAAAAAAAAAAAAAAAAAAAAGTGCTCGAAGATTCTGTGCTAGACCTACGCAAAAGACAAGCAGCTATAGAGGCTAAGCTAACCGACCAAGAAGGAAAACAAAGAAGAGACAACATAAGAATTCATGGTCTGATAGAAGGAACCGAAAATGGTTTTAACTCAATGGCAGAATGCGTGGAATCCTTACTAAGAGAGAAATTGGATATTCCACAAACCACCGACTTGAAGATAGAAAAGGCACATCGTTCATTAGCCGCTAGGCCAGCGGCGGAAGCGCCCCCACGTTCGGTGTTGGTAAGATTTTCCAATTTCAAAATAAAACAAGAGGTTGTAAGACTGGCCTGGCAGAAAAAAGGATTTATGCACCAGGAGAGAAAAGTCTACGTGGAACACGATTACGCCCCGGAGGTCCTTAAAAAGCACAGGGAATACAATGACGCGAAAAAGGTGTTAAGAGAGAAGAAATTGCGCTTTCAGACACCATTTCCTGCGAAGTTAAGGGTCTTCTACGGCGATGAAACGTGTCTCTATAATTCGGCGGAAGAAGCAACAGCTGACATGGCGAAAAGAGGCCTCCCGGTAACGGTATTTAAACCCGCAGCAGACCCGAGTGAGAAGATCAAAGCGCAAACATGGACAACACAAAGACCTTCAAAATCCACGGACCAGCAGCGGGAAACCCAGCACCAGAGCGTCGCGGATAAACTATCCGTTTTCAGGTTGGAATAGCGACCCTTTTTTTTTTTTTTTTTTTTTTCTCTTGAATCAATCCGCACATCCAACCTCCCTCATACAAGGTAACAAACATTAAAGGAGATGCATATTCAGCATGTGGTAAAACATTTCATGGAACAATCATATTATTTGAAACAAATAAGTCTTTGTAATAAAAAAAAAAAAAAAAAAAAAAAAAAAACTTGTTAAAGTAGAAATGTGACAATAATCCACATGTTCTCCTCATACTAACAAATACTGTTTTTGCGTGAATGTTTGATGTGATGGGGGTGGGAGGGTGCACACAATTTCACAGGGATTAGGCATAAAAGGAAAAAAAAAAAAAAAATCATTACAAGTTTGGATTGGGTTCTGAAACTCACGTTAAAAGCATGGGACTACTTTCAGTGGTAAGAGAGGGCCCTCAACACGTAACAGAGTTTGAGGAATTTCCCTCAGAGCCTTCACTCCATCAAGGCTCTTACAGGGTCTTTAAAAAGACCTCAGCTCAGGAAGTTCTTATGACAGCTTTTTGTTTTAAAGTTTTTTACACTATGTTCTTAATGTTTTTCTTGTTTTTAATGTTCTTTCAGTTTCTGAGTAGCACAAAAGAGGGCCACCACACAGTTATACTAAACAAAACAACACAATGGAGAAACAGGGTGTAACCAAAATAATTTCATATAATGTAAAAGGAATCCTGAATCCAGTTAAAAGATCCAAGATTCTAGGCAAAATGAAAAAAGACAAAGCAGGAATAATACTTTTACAAGAAACCCACCTAACAGACGTGGAACACAATAAACTCAGTAGACAAGGGTTTAAAATGATCTCTTCATCTTCATATAAATCAGGGAGGAGGAGGGGAGTAGCGACATTGATATCAACCAAAATTACATTTGAAAAAAAATCAGAACACAAAGATAAAGAAGGGAGATACAGTTTGGTAACTGGGCGGCTAGAGGGAGAAGATATCACCCTGCTGAATGTGTATGCTCCCCCAGGAGCTAACTGGAAATTTTATAAAAATGTATTCGACCTAATGATAACTAAAGCTCAAGGTTTAGTGATATGTGGTGGGGACTTCAATCTTAGACTGAATCCATACTGGGATGCTTCTGGTAATTCCCCACATCAAAATAACACCCAAAACAGGAAGACTCGGATGCTACTAAAAGAATTGGGAATCTGTGACGTGTGGAGGGAACTCAACCCCAGTGTAAAAGACTATACATTTTACTCAACTCCACATTCATCTTACTCAAGGATTGACTATTTTTTTATGTTTAATAGAGACATTGGAAGAGTAAAAACATGTAAAATAGGACTGATGGATCTCTCCGACCACAGTCCGATCTACATGGACTTAAATATCCAAAAATACACAAATAATACATTTTCTTGGAGGTTAAATTCAAATGTCCTGAAAGGACCATTGAAAGATGAATTGGAATCAGATATTCTCAGATATTTGGAAGATAACGATAATGGAGAAGTATCCCCTTTAATACTGTGGGATGCATGTAAAGCTGTAATAAGAGGAAAGATTATTGCAAAACTGGCAACCCAAAAGAAACTAAGACAAGAAAAACTATCCACATTAGAGTCAGAACTTAGGAACCTAGAAAAAGAACACAAAGGCAACACTCATTCTACTGACTCGCTCAAGATTAAGGAAATTAAAAACCAAATAAATGAGATCTACACAATAGAAATCCAGAAGAAACTTACATTTCTGAAACAAAAATACTATGAAGCAGGCAGTAAATCGGCAAAATTGCTAGCCTATAAATTGAGGAAACATCAAACAGAAAGAGCAATCTACAAAATCAGAGACCCAGTATCAAAGGAAATAAAATTCAGAATTCAGGATATTCTTAAAAACTTCGAGAATTACTATAAGAACTTATACTCCCACAAAAAACATAAAAACGCATCCGAGGCATTCCTAAACACATTAAACCTTCCCCAACTTACGGAGTCACAAAATAAAACACTACTGTCAGAAATACATCCTAAAGAACTGGAAAAAGCAATTATGAAACTTAAAGCTAACAAATCCCCAGGAGCTGATGGCTATACAGCAGAGTGGTACAAAACCTTTAAACAGCAACTATCTCCTCTCCTCCTGAAAACATTTAATTATGTCCTCCACACAGGGGAAATCCCCCCCTCCTGGAGAGAAGGGGTCATTGCAGTTATACCTAAACCTGAAAAGGATAAACTAGAGTGCTCCAACTACAGACCAATCAGTGTACTAAATCAGGACTATAAACTTTTTACCATTATCCTTGCCAAAAGGTTAGAAAATATAATGACAGACCTAATTCATTTAGACCAAACAGGTTTTATAAGACAAAGACAGACACAAGACAACATTCGACGCACTTTACACATAATTCATCATATAAAAAAATATAACTTAAATGCAGTCATATTGGGATTAGATGCTGAAAAAGCATTCGATTCGGTTGACTGGTCTTTTCTATATAGAATCTTATCCAGTTTCAATTTTCATAACAACTTCATTAGAACTATACAGGCATTATATAAAAAACCAACAGCTAAAATAAGGATTAACGGTAATTTATCATCATCTTTTGAACTGGAAAGAGGATGTCGTCAGGGCTGCCCCCTGTCTCCACTGCTCTTTGCAATCTTCATAGAACCTCTGAGCCAATGGATAAGACAAAACCAAAAAATTCAAGGTATTACACTTGGTCAGAAGGAACATAAAATAGCACTCTTTGCTGATGACATTTTAATATACCTAGGGCAGCCGGACACTTCTTTACCAGAACTAACCTCAGTTTTTTCAGAGTATGGAGATTTATCGGGGTACAAATTAAATATGCATAAAACCCAAGTTTTAACATTCAACTATGACCCAAATCATTATTCACTAAGCAAACTCAAAACTAACTGGGAGTCGGAATCTATGAAATATCTGGGGGTCAATATCCCGAAACAACTCAACAAAATTATATCACTAAACTATGATCCACTGGTGACAAAAATAAAATCTGACCTAGCAAGATGGAATATGATACCATTCTTGGGTACTGCACAAAGAATTGAAGCAGTGAAAATGAATATACTTCCACGTCTTCTATACCTTTTCCAAACAATACCGGTAGAACCTCCCAAAAAAACAAGGCAGGAGCTGGACAGAAGGATCTCAAGATTCATATGGCAGGGCAAGAGACCTAGAATCAGATATAGAACCCTACAGCTAAACAAAGACAAAGGTGGGCTCGCGCTGCCAAATATCAGGGACTACTTTAAAGCCGCACAAATTAAAACTTTAGTAGAGATATGTAACCCAGTCTACACTGCACAATGGAAGGAGATCGAATGCCAAATAACAAGTGACATCCCCCTACAGGCGATAATAGGGAACAATGTCTTACCTAAGCTTTTGAATAACACTAACCCGTGGATAGAGACCCCTCTAAAAATTTGGTTTAAGATAGTCAGAGAGAATCAAACTAAAGAGCCCTATCGACTTCTGCAATGGATCGCCTATGATCAGGACTTTACTCCTAATAAAACAGACACCAGATTTAAAAAGTGGAAGGAGAAAGGGCTGATAAAATATTACGATTTTTTTAAAGGGCAAATCTTAAGAAGTTTTGAAGATTTGAAAAAACAAGGCCTAATAAATCAAGACCTTTACAGGTTCTTCCAGCTTAGACACCATATAAACAATATACTTAAAAAGGAGGTTTTGGAAAGGGCCCAGTCAGGTGTTCTGAAGGTCTTCTTAATGGCATATAAAGGGATCCCAGGGATCAGATACATTTCTAAAATATACCAAGGTCTTCAAGACTTAAAAGGAGACAACACATCTTATATAAAAGAGAGATGGGAAAAAGAGGGGAATTTCACTTTACAACTGGAAATATGGGAAAAGCTAAATAAACAGCAATGGAAAAGTACCTCATCCCTGCAGTGGAGAGAATTTGGATGGAAAAACTTGGCAAGATTTTTCAGAACACCTGCACAAAACAAATTTACCCATAAGGGATTGAACTGTTGGCGCTTGTGTGGTGAAAAGACTGCAAATCATTTTCATGTGTTTTGGTCATGCCCAGTTATCCACCAATATTGGACCAAGGTACAGACAATATTGGGGAAAATATTCAAAATTACAGTTCCCTTTTCTTTTGTAACTTTGTATTTGGGTTTACTACCGGACTCACTGGAAAGACGAGGAGAAAAATACTTATTCAATGTTTTAATATTGGCAAGCAAAAAAGCTCTAACTAAAAAATGGATGTTGAAGGACTGTCCTACACCTGAAGATTGGACTAACGTGATCCAAGACATTTACTCGATGGAAAAGTTGACATTCGCACTGAGACAGGACATGGATGGGTTCATGAACTTTTGGCAACCCTGGACCGCATATGTGTCTTCCATTAGATCTAATCTTTGACAAATACCATTTCAATAATGGTTCCGCTCTTTGTTCCAACACTACTCAGATGCTCTTTTATCTTTATTTACTTACTTTTTCTTTTTGTTTGTTTTTTACTGGTTTGTTTGTTTGTTTTTTATTTGTTTTTTGTTTTTTTTTTCTCTTTAATTTCACTTTTTCTTTCACTTTAAAAAAAAAAAAAGGGGTGTTGTAAGAATTAATCTTCCAATGTTGTCAAATATCAGAAAATAAGGGAACATGTGATGAAAATGTAAACACTGCATTGCTGTAACGACCTGTATACCCTTTACAAAAACTTAAAACATATATTGTAGTGATTCTTCAGGGGGTCGTTGTGTAATAAAATTCTGCAGGATCATACCAGCTTGTTCTGATTTCTCTTTGTTCTCCTCTTTACATTCCGCGAAAACCTCACTACACACAGTTGAGGCCCTACATTAACGTAAGAAATACCTTTCTTCAATTGTTGATAAAAGCCTTCGATTTCTGTAACTCCAGCCTCTGTGGTCTGCAGATACAGAAGACGTTTCCCCAAAAGGTGCGTCTATAAACACGGAAGACGTTTCCCCACCAGTTTGAAAACAAACACAGATAGACGCTTTCAGTGGCGTTAGTTTGTTGGTTTGTCTGACTGTTAGCAACATAACTCAAAAAGTTATGAATGGATTTTGATGAAATTTTCAGGAAAGGTGTGTAATGGCATGGGGAACACATGATTTGATTTTGGTGATGATCTGAGAGTGCATACCTCCACCAAGGGCTTTGCTTGTATATGTGCAGAAGGATTACACAAAAACTATTGGATAGATTTGGATGAAATTTTCACCAGAGGTGGTTCTTGGGCTAGAGAGGAACCTCTCCCCTTTGGATCACAGGTAGGCACTTTCCCCTGCACTACAGCAGCAGCGGCAGCGATCTGATTTGAAAGTTTTGTCAGATTGAACAACTCTTCCGTAGCAACAGACAATGAAGGTAGGGCAATGGCATTAATATAACATATTTGTAGATTTTTGTGAATGCGGTACAGCGTGTCACGTGACACAATCAGATTCAAGCCATATCTGGAGCAAGCAATTCTACAGGTACAGTTCAGTATCCATAGCCACTCCCGCAGAAGACACAGCATTAATAGAATGTATTCGTAGATTTTTGTGAATCAGAATCAGAATCAGAATCAGAATCAGCTTTATTGGCCAAGTATGCACAACACATACAAGGAATTTGACTTTGGCTAAAAACTTGCTCTCGTTGTTCAGGTGAAGGATTTAAATAAGGATTCAATGACAACCAGAGTATGTACAGTAAATTACAGTCTGTCCACGTTTCTATAAAAGGATGCAAATATATACAGGAATATATGCAGTTATTATGAGGTATGAATGAGGTACGGCATGCAGAATCACGTGACATTAACTAGCCATTCAGATTCGAGCCGTATCTGTACAAAACATTCTATGGCTACGTCTTATATATCCATAGCCACTGCCTAATATTTATTAAGGCAACAAACTTACAAATGAACCTTGGAACGTAGCACAGGGAAAACTCAACCAGGACTAACAAGGAGAACATTGACAATGACGCCACACTAGAACACAAACTCAGACTGACATAAATAGGGAGCGGAACAATTACCAAGACACAAGACAGCTGGGAACAATCAAGGGCTGGACAGTGCATGCATGAGGGAGAGTGGTTATGGGTACAGAAACATGAGGAACTGGGAACAATAGGTAGACAAATATACACACAAGACCCAAAACCACACAAAGGACAAAACAGGGGCAAATAATGCACATAGGGAAAACACAATGAAATCAAAAAATGAACTTAAGAGCATGGACATGGTCCCCAAACCATGCCCCGATCATGACAAAGAGTAGTTGCTATTTAACATCTTACATAAAATATGTTATGAAACTTCATGAAACTGCCCTCTACACATTCTCTAAATGGTGCAAAGTAAAATTTTAATGAAAAATTAGATTGTAGCAAGTTAAAAGGCTTCTAATTAAGATCTAAAGTAGGGTTTAAGAAGTTTTAACACACTTCCTTTATATCTACACAACAGGGACTTACTTTTTGATGTGTATTCCTATAGAATAAAGACCTTTCTATTATAAATTCTACTCCCATAGTCATATTTACAGCAAGTGCTTTAGCACTAGATTGGTACATGAAAATGAATCCATCAGTACCACTGCTAACTTCACAAAGAAATACACACTGCCTTTACTGAGCTAAACTTAAAGAAATTATTAGATCGCACTTCCTGGGTTTTATGACATCCAACCAGCCCCACCTTTAGTTCTCTACATTAACCAATCAAACACATCCTGACTGACTTCTTACATGTGATGGGCCCACTCAAGAAACTTTTATTCAATCAGATTAGGGGCTCACTAGCATTAATGAGCAGCCTGAAAACTGGCTGTTTCAGGTAGAACTTTAAAGACAGCTTTGTTGAGCAGCTGTAAAACAATATAAAAATGGTTGAAGGTGTTTAAAACAACATATAGAACCTTGAGGATGTCAACGCATAAAAATAATCCCTGAAAAATGCACTATGTGGGACCCCAAAGTAATAAAAAAAAAATTGAATAAATTTTCCCTCCTTTACTTACTCTGACATGCACATAATGATAAGAACAGATTCATAAGGAGGTGGCTAATGTGGTAGTACCATAAAGCAATAAAAGGTAACCACTGGTTTAAAAGGCCCTGATAATATTCATCAGTTATACAATAATATGTTGATAACTGGGATTCTTACCAATAATGATTTGACCACACTTGGTAGCAGGACTGTTTGGTATTAATCCATCAACAGTTAGCCGCTCCTCCTGCTCAACTCCAGCGTCTTCCTGATTTCTCCTCCATGCAGGACGATGCACCACCCCAAGCAGTGCTTCCAGTAAACCTCTGCTTTCACATAGAGGGTTTGATGGACCTACTAAACGTTTAGGGTTGAGGTAGATGCACACTTCCTTCACCTGCCTCCGCTGAACACTCACCCCCTGTCTTTGGCCTGGCTGGTTCTTCAAGATGGATGCTGGTGGTGACAAAGTTGAATTATCCCTACCACCATTTTTCCCTCCTCTGCGCAGAGAGGGTCGGTGCTTTCTCCTCAGGATCCTCGCCAGCTTTTTAAAAGCGGGCTCCCCTTTGGTCTGTGAACCTCGTTGATGCTTCTTATTTTGCTCCGTGATGATCTCCGCTTCCTTTTCACTAAAACGAACATGATTGGTGCATACACCTTGATTAACCTGGGCCAACGTAGCCTCCTCTTCACCCTCACTCAGCTCCAGGTAGAATAGCTCACCATTCTTTTGGATATCATCCAGCCATTCTGGTTCCAATTCACTGAGGAAAAAAAGAGCATTAGGAGATAGAAGAAGGTTGGTATAAAAATTGAGGAGGTACAGTAAAAGCTAATAAATTCACAGGTTCCTTATCTATCAGCTTGTAAACAAATGCTCATACTGACAAGTATTTACAATAATGGCAACAGAGAACTAGAATAGCACTCAACAGAGATGCAGACCCACGCCTTACATCCCTATCCATGGTGGAATGTCATATATATAGTAGGGAAAATCTCTGGTCGACGTTCTGCTTCAGTTCTGATGGGATGTCATGGCCAGTTTTCAGAGCTTACCGATCTTTATGGTCAAGTGCAAGGTCAAGGTCAATTCAAGAGGTGTCTCAGGCCTCATTCTAGGCTGTGTTAAGATTTGGTGCTTCTATCTGACATAATAAAGTCACTATAATCCAAAACTGATTTTGACCTTTTATGACCCCATGACATTGATCTTTTAATCCCACAAGCACACCCAAACATGGTACACCTGTGATCAACCTGTGTTCCAAGTTTGGTCACCCTAACATTATTTCTTCTTCATCTAGAGCACGACTACGCAGACAGACAGATGGACACATATACAAACTCAGGTGACCGCCCTACCCATGCAGACTGAGTCGAGGCATGGGTAATAACAGATACTGACACTGTAAAGGACAGAGTGGAGTGTACTTATCAGCATCACAAGAACAGAATTTAAGAAAATCTGCTTCTGTGAGCCCATGAACTATGAAAGCCTTGGCAGCTGATGCCTTAGCCACTTTCTTTTTAATAGCTCAGCCTGTGAAAATGACCAGCCTGAGTAGAGTAGTTATATGCGTAGTATGGAGTTGCTTGAACTTTAACTTGCATCAAAGTGTTTTAAGTCTTTTTATAATTGGCTGCAGTTCTAGGTTAAGCACCTGTTCACCAGCCAAACTGTCAAATGCAGGTGGACTTCCACATTGTCAAGTACATGTAGGAGTGTCTTTTACTGGCTACTTTGGTGTTGGGAATGAAAGCAATGTTTGTTGACTTGCATGCATGTAATATCCGAAATGTCTGAAAAATGTTTATACCCAGACAAATCTATAACTAGATTAGAATATGTAAACATGACAAAACTGATTTTTGTGTAATATTGGTTTTGAGTTTTTATAACGTTGAACTTAATTATACCAAACACGTTCTAGAATCCACGTACATTATAGCCCCCTTTTCTTTGTATAGTTCACTGCTATTTAGTATGAATATTTAATATAAATAAATAGCATAGCCTTTTTATGTATTTGTCTTCACTTCCATCCATCCATTTTCTTCCACTTAATCCTTTTTTTATTATTCTTTAGTAATCTACGTTAAAGACGCCTGGAGATTTAGCTCTTCAGATCAATTTTAGCACACCATAGCCATGAAATAAATTATAAAAAAAACTTAACATCTCAACTACAAACTTGCATCATAAGAAAATATTTAGTAGTTAGTACTGCACCTTTGAAAAGCCACTTGCTCGTGTGGCCAATTTCAAAATTAGGGGGGTCCAGCTAAAGATTTCACTCTTTAATTATCTCATGAGGCTAATGTACTTTAAAAATAAATGCCTAAAAAACACCACATGCACAAACTGTATATGCTCTGACTGAAAAGATGGAAGCTATTTTTTCTATTTAGGGCTCTCCTCCCCTTTTAATTTTACGAACCTGTGGTCGGCAGCTTTGAAAGACATGCATAAATTCACAGTGAAAGCATACCATTATTTATGAGCGTTTACCTCCCAAGTTGAAAGCACTGCCCAAAGCTATGGAAAGCACAAGGAGAGCGACTCGGTAGATGAAGGGACAGTCGCTGTTTAAACACACGACCCAATGCCTGATATTTACCAAAATATTTATCTTTAGACTGAAATAAATGAAAATAAATCACCCACAGCAGCTCCGTTTTGTGTCCTCGGACTGAAACGGTTCTTACTCTGAGTAATCGGAGGCGCTGAAACTCGATGCCGTGGACTCCCTGTCGCTGCCGCCGTCCTGCCCGGGACCAGCAAGAGTTTTCTCGGCACATTCGTGGATATTTGCCTGGGCCATTTGGTGCCTATAACGCCGAACCGCCGTTGAAAGAGAAACAAATTCTCCTAAAACGAACAGCGATACATGCTAGCAAAGTTGAAAGCACTGGCTAGTGGCTAGCGTCATGTACCGTCACGTGACGTGGTGCGCAGGCTGTGATTGGTGAGCGGCGCGGTTGCCCCTGACAACGTAGAAGCTTTCGGATAGCGTCGCGAACTAGCCAAAATATGGAGAAGTTTGCACCGTTTCCTTAGCGTTAAAACCTGTTCCATTTGCTGCGTGAGGAAGTAAAGTTAAAATCAGACTACTAGTAAAGTCTAAAGGACAGGGCAAAGCGGGGATTGCTTGTTGCGGCCTTATGTCTAGTACTAGTAAAGACTAGATTATATGTCAGGAAGGAAAGCGGGCACTGCGAAGCTCTCGTCCCATTAAACAATGCAGTAACCACATGGATAACAACACAGACCTTCTCGTATTATATTCGCCTTACATTTACATGCACTTAAATATGACCTCAAATAAAACTGAATAAAAGCGTTGCTGCCATTACTGAAATAAATATGCACTTTTAAATGTGTGCATGCACGTTCGCTCTTTTTGGTTTTTCTAGTGCTTGTACCGTGCTGCTGATTTGGCATTCGGTGGCACTTTAACAAATAGTGAATCTAACGGGGGAAAGGTACATTAAGCTATGGGTGCAGAGAAAAGAAGAAGAAAAATACACATAAAAAAGTGAGTTTTGACTGACCTGTAAAGGAGAACACTGCGAATAGAGTCAAAGTCCTCCAAATTCTTAGAAAATGAACATCCATCTATGGAAATGTTAAACATTATTTGTGTTTCATGTTGACAAAATAACTCCAAAAGGTCCGTGTGAAACTTTTTAGAAACCCATCCACAAGTGCAGCAATATCCTCTCCAATGCTCTGTGCAGACTATGCAGACTGAAGTGAGTCTACAGTCTTGGACCCTCTTCCCGGTTTCTCACGTCAATCAGAGACACCAAGCGGGGAATGGTTCAACAACAACGCTATTCAAAGGAAGAAGGGGGAAAAAAAGAAAAAAAAAACATTAATGCCCCCTTTTCTGAAGGATTTGAGCGTTTCTCCAGGCCAGCATGGAGGAATGTACCCCAGTGGTGTTCTTGGCAGGTGGAGCAAACTCCCTCCTACTCTGGACCACAATCAAAAAGCTCAGCAGAAAAGACCACATTTGTAAACAGTTCAATAATTAGGTTGTGAGCAATGAAAGTTAATTCACTGCATGTATCACTCCCCTCTTTTTTCCACCGATACAATTAAAATAATGTAAGTAAAACAAAAGATCAAGAAAAAAGCTGGCAAATTTATAAGAGAAAGTTAAAGTTTTAGGAGAAAAAAGGGACAAATTTATTTAAAAAAAAACAAAAAAAACAAACAAAAAACAACTGAAAACCTACAAAATATCCCCTGCTGATCATCCACACAACAGACAGCAAAAATATATTAAACCTTTCAAATTATGGTATAGGTGCAGTCTTTCCTTGATTAACGAGAATGGCACTCAGTAGAGTGCATACCTTCACCAGGTCTGTTTTTCCACAGATTGAGAAGTGATTATTTAGGCTGCGTTTCCACAGACAACATAAAAACATTCTAGACCTGGGCCCGTATGCACAAAGTGTCTTAGTGCTCAGAATTACTCCAAATGGATTAATTCTTAGAAAATTATCAGAATTATGATGTTTTCTAAGATTTTCCCCCTAAATTTAAGAGAAAATCAGAGTTAAAAAAAAAAAGTTATTTAGAACACATCTTAGTACTTAAAAGTACTCCAAAGACAAAAACATGTTAGGAATAGGACTTTTAAGGGGCTTTGGAGTTTCTTAAGAGGAGGAGGAAATGGAGAAAAGATGGAGACAAAGGAGAAATGTTCTTGAAACAATGAAAGACAGCAAGTTCATTAAACAAAAAGTTACGTCCGCTTTGCTCAAAAGCAGCCGTCAGCCTCAGAATCCGAAAAGAAATGGCTTTAGCCAAGCTCCCACAGCGAGCCGATCAGTTTCTGGTGGCCCATAACTTTTTGGCACAGCACCAGCAAGGGATGTTTGCAGCCACACTTCCTTATTCTCTCTCTCACTCTACCTCTTGATCCTCTCTTCTTTACTTTGAGCTTTGCTCGAGTCCTAGTTCTCTTCAGCTCAGGATAGTTGTCCAATATATCCCCTTACAAGTTTGTCAGCATTTCTAGAGATTTAAGTGATAGCAGGCACTCACGTGTGTAGGTCAGAACACTGTAAAATTTTACCGTGAAAGCATCTCCCTTCAGTTGTCAAAATTTAAAAAATGGCACAGGGCCAACCACAGCATCAAACCAGAGTTCATCTTCATTTTTCATGAAATGCAGAGTCCATTCAATCGTGTAATCCATAAAAACTGCATTCAAAGAGGGACATCTTTGAACATGTAAACATCTCCTTCTCATCTTTGTCTGAATAAAGGAAAACAGTAAACTTATAGTTGAAAAAATAGACAAAATGAACGTAGTCAAGCTATTACATTGAGGTGTAACATTTTTTGTGATCTCCTGACCTTTGACAATGACCTTGACCTCAAACCAAATGCAGACCTATTTGCAAATCATTGTGAATGAATTTGGTGAGAATCGATGTAATTGCCTAGGAGGAGGAGTATTTTTCTAAAATCACGTAAGTGTCCAGATCTCCTGATTTTTGACTTTGAGCACAACCTGGATGCAGACCCTCATGAGGATCCTTGTGAGTGAGTTTGGTGACCAATGGGGCAATTGCCTAGAAGAAGTAGCAAATTTCATGAATTCACTTAAGTGCCCAGGTCTCCTGAGCTTTAAACTTGACCTTGAACACAACCTGGATGCAGACCCACCTGATGATCAGTGTGAGTGAATTTGGTGAGCATCCAGGCAATTTCCTAGGAGGAGCGGAAATG
Organism: Pholidichthys leucotaenia; assembly: GCA_020510985.1. NCBI lineage: Eukaryota > Metazoa > Chordata > Actinopteri > Cichliformes > Pholidichthyidae > Pholidichthys > Pholidichthys leucotaenia. The sequence goes on along the minus strand of CM035836.1, from coordinate 147,420,751 downwards.
TTTCTGAAATCACATAAGTGCCCAGTTCTCCTGACCTTTAAAATCCAAGGTGACTGTGACCAGTGGTGGGCTAGTGGTAGAGCATCCACTCCACAGTTGGTAGATTGTGGGTTCAAGCCCCATTCATGTCATACCAAAGACCATAAAAATGGTACTTTCCACCTTCTAGCGTGGTGTTCAGCATAAACAGAACAGGGAAAGGAAAGTTGGTTACCAAGCCACAGAGGGAGGCACAAAACCAGTGTACTCCTTGTGCTAGTCTCAGGCCTGGGCAAATAGGGAGGGCTGCGTTATGAAAGGCACCCAGTGTGAAATCCTTGCCAATTCAAATATGCAGACCCATGATCTGCTTTGGCGACCCCGAATAAGGAGCGCCCAAAAGTGTGTGTGTGTGTGTGTGTGTGTGTGTTCTTCAATTTGGAAGCAGATGAACTGTGACAGCTGTTGCAATCAGCTGAGAGGGCAGTCCAGTTTATGGATCCTGGCCACTTGCTGTGCCTGTGTCCATTCTCTGCATGGTGCGATAACGTACCTGTTGTAACCAGATGTCCACAAGAGGACAGAGGAGTGTTGGCTCCACACAGCCCATTACTCCTTTTTATTGTGCAGGTTTTTCTCTCTGAAAGTCCTATGGTGAGGGACAAATGACAACGGGGGCAGGTGGAGGATACCACTGGGAGCTCCTAGCCATGAATCCACACGTAGGCGGCTTGGGTGTGATGGACACTTTGCAGCTGACTAGGGTGGGATACACAACTTGTATCCCACCCGAGTGATAAAGCAGCCCATTGGGATAGCATTGCTTTCCCCAGAAAGGGAGGGGAAGAGAAAAGGATTCCTAAACAAAGCTCGTTCCATCTTCTATATCTGCTCATTAACTGCGATGAGCTGATTAGCCATCCCTCGTGGTCGACCAAGTAAAAGAAATGATACTTTAAAATACTGCAAAGGTAAGACAGATGTCAACATTGCAACATGGAATGTCCGAACATTACAAGACAACCCAAACAACTTAGAACAGCACACAGCTATAGTGGCTAAAGAACTTAGCAGATACAACATAGATGTAGCAGCACTTAGTGAGACATGCCTTCCAGATTCCTCACAGCTTGAAAAACATGAAGCTGGGTACACGTTCTTCTGGAATCGCTGTTCAGCAAATGAACCCAGACAATGGGGAGTTGGCTTTGCAATCTGCAATCAACATCTGAAGCTTCTTGACAAGCTCCCCCAAGAAGTCAACGACAGGCTCATGTCTATGCATTTGAAAGTCAGTGAGGGCTTCATCACCATAATCAGTGCATATGCTCCAATCATGATCTACCCTGATGAAGTAAAAGAAGAATTTTAAGAACAACTAGACCTTCTCATCCAGTCTGTTCCATAAGCTGTTCCTACTAGGTGACTTCAATGCTCACATGGAATCAGACCATGTAGCCTGGAATAAAGTCATTGGTCATCATGGGACAGGGAAGAAAAACTCAAATGGCACCCTGCTACTAAGCCTCTGCACTAAAAGACAATTGGTCATTACCAACACATTGTATCAACAGAAACCTAGCTACAAATCAACTTGGAGACATCCACGCTCAGGACATTGGCACCAAATTGATTTTCTTATCATCAGATAATGTGACTGGCATGATGTCAAACTCACACATGCAGCTAGAGCAACAATCTGTAACTCTGATCATGCCCTTCTGAGAAGCAAGGTTTCCATATCATTCAAACCACATCACCAGTACTGATGAGTTCAGCAAGCAAAAAAACTAGATGTTGCCAAGCTTGCAACTACTGAGGCACGGGACACTCTCAGTAACAGCGTTGCAGATGCCCTCAAAGATCTTGAAAACAACAGCTATAAAGATGCATCCAGTCACTGGGATGCCCTCCGTACAAGCATCTTCAAAGCCTCGGCTGACTCAATTGGATATGTAAAGAAAAAAACAGGGATTGGTTTGATGAAAATGATGCATCAGTGACCTGTCTGTTTGATGAGTTTCACTGACTCCACATCCAATATGTGAATGATAAGGACTCGCAGATGAAGAAAGACCGGTATTGCAGGATAAAGCAGCTGGCTCAAGCAAAGCTTCGTGATATGAAGAACAAGCGGTGGATTGAAAGATCAAAAACCTGCAGGCAGCATCAGACAGCAAGGACTCAAAGAAGCTGACCATTGGTGACCCTTCTGTGTGGAGTTTGCATGTTCTCCCCGTGTCTCCTCCCACAGGCCAAAAACATGCAGGTTAGGTTAACTGGAGACTCTAAAGTGGCCCTAGGTGTGAATGTGTGTGTGTGTGAATAGTGAAGGGATTGGTGCCACACCGGAGACTAACAAAAGATTATAAAAAAAATAAAATAAAAAAATTTATAAAGTTCCTCAGTGAACTCAAAACTGTGTATGGACCATCTTCCAGAGGGGCCAGCCCACTCTTCGACCTAGATGGTGAGACCTTGATCAAAGAACCAGTGCTAATCACAAAGACATGGGCACATCATTTTGATCATCTACTCAACTGGCAGTTAACAATCTCTGATGATGCAATTGCTGAAATTCCTCAAAGCCCAGTGATTGAAGAATTCAATAACATCTTAACAGTTGAAGAAACGGTCAAGGCTACCAACCAACTGTCAAGTGGCAAAGCACCAGGCAAGGATGGCATCCCTCCAGAAGTGTAAAAACATGGTGGCGATGCACTTGTGTTGGCACTAACCCAGCTTTTTAAACAACTGTGGGAGGAGGAAGAAGTACCACAAGACTTCAAAGATACCTTGATCATTCACCTTTATAAGAACAAAGGCTATAGACAATCATGTGACAACCACTGGGGCATATCCCTTCTTAGCATCACTGGCAAGATCTTTGCTAGAGTAATCATCAACCACCTCACCACACACCTTGACAGCACTTTCCCAGAGAGTCATTGTGGATTTAGGTCTGGAAGAGGCACCTCTGACATGCTGTTTGCAGCCAGGCAAATACAAGAAAAATGCAGGGAACATAATCTTGATCTCTGTATAGTGTTTGACGATCTCACCAAAGCATTTGACTCAGTCAGCCGTGAAGGGCTCTGGAAGCTACTCTTCAAGATAGGATGTCCACCACGAGTAGTTAATATCATATGCTCTTTTCATGATGGTATGATGGCCCGTGTACATGACCAAGAGAACATTTCCGATGCATTTCCAGTCACAACTGGAACTAAGCAAGGATGTGTCATGGCTCTGCAACTGTTTTGTGTCGTCTTCTCTGCAGTGCTCCAAGATGCCTTCAAGAACTGCAGTAAAGGTGTCATGATAAGATTCAGAAGAGATGGTGGTGTATTCAACCTCCAGTGTCTGAAAGCTCGAACGAAAGTCTCATCACTGCTGCTGTGTGAACTACTCTTAGCAGATGACTGCGCACTGATTGCCTATATAGAAGATGAACTTCAGAGCATCTTGAATGACTTCACCAGGGCAGCCACTCGCTATGGCCTTACCATCAGCATCAAAAAAACAGAAGTGATGTTTCAGTCAAGACCAGGTAGCCCACCCCACAAGCCAGTCATAAAGATAGGCAACGAACAACTGAAGGTTGTGTAGAAGTTTTGCTATCTAGGTGGTTTCCTCTCACAGAATGCCCGAATAGATGATGAGATTACAGCATGAATAGGAAAAGCAAGTGCTGCTTCTGGAAGGTTGCAACACAGACTGGTCAGACCATGGCATCTGTTTCAGTACCAAGATGGGTGTCTATCGGACAGTTGTGCTAACTACACTTTTGTACGGCAGTGAAACCTGGACCTGGTATTGTGAACATGTGAACAAACTGGACCAGTTCCATCTTAGATGTCTTCTCAAAATCTGTGGCATCTCCTGGAAGGATAAGATACCTGACACTGCTGTACTTGAGCAATGTGAAATTGAAGGCATTGAAGCATTTCTGATGAAGAGCCAACTCAGATGGGCGGGTCATCTTGTCTGTATGGAGGATAGCCACATACCATGTGCATTCCTTTATGGAGAGCTGACCAGTGGACAGCGCTCTCAGGGAGGACAGTACGAGAGATACAAGGATGTTCTAAAATCAAGCTTGAAGGCATGTGACATCCCCACTGACACATGGGAGGGGCTAGCACTTAGCCACTCAAAAGTGGCGAGGGACTTGTTCTGATGGCGTGAAAAAGTTTGAGCAGCACCGCATCAGGCAACTCCAGGATTCCAGAACAGCCCACCATGCTCCCAGGGACCAACCAGTGTCAAGTACCGACTACGTCTGCCCAGTTTGCCACCGCAGTTGCCGTTCACATATTGGACTCTTTAGTCACCACAGAACACATATCAGTCAGTAACAAGTCAGAGAGAAAGGAGATCTGTCGAACTGACGGCTCAGTCCAAGACAAGAGTGTGTGTGTGACTGTGACCGTCACCATACACATCAACGAAAAAGAATTGCCAACAATATTCTTATTTAATCTATACACAGCACAGCATGCCCAGTAGAACAATTTCCTACAGCTGCAGTGTTACTTTGATGTAGGATCAGAGAACCTACTGCCATGAAGCGTGTCTTTGAACTGTGGCAGGAAATCCACATAGCTCAGGGAGAACATGCAGACTCAATACAAATGGGCTTGAATAGCTTTAACCCCAAACCCTTTGTTGGTGTGAGGCAGAAGTGTTAATCACTGATCCACCATGCTCAGTGATTAATAAATACAGTATCAATAAATGCATTATATTTATAAGCAGTTTTTCATGCCTCTCCTAGGGAATGATACACAGTACTGCCAAACTTCTAGCCTATATCTCTGAACATTTCCTTGTGGTGTTTCTATTATGCAAAACCATGTACTATGTTGAGCAAGTTTTGTTAACAAGGAAGTCAGGGTTTTCTGTCTTCTCTCTCTGATGTGTTGACTAAGTTTTGACGTCATTCTGACCTTTGCATTCCAACTTTCAACATAATCTGGAATGCAGTATAAAATACCAAGAAGGTAATCTGTTCTAAACACAGGTTTTGTCAGATGTGTTGACTTTTTCCTCTATTTGTATTGCAAAACATCCACCAATAACTTCATCTGGACCAAATCCAACAAATGAACAGTCTACCTATTTTTAACCTGCACACCTGTGTGTACCATGGCTATACATTCATTGAGCAGTTGTCAATTGGATACACGGTTTCTCTGCTTTATATTCATTGTCTATATAAAATGTTTCAAAAGGCATTCTGGTGGTAGTGCAGTGGGATTCTTTAAAATACTGTATACTAAACCAGCAGTTGTTAATGTTGAATAAAAATAGATTTAGGTACTAAACACCTTATTTCTCCCCTCTGTGGATGACCACCTTGTCATGGTGGAGGGGTTTGCATGTCCTACTGATCCAATTTGGCAATTTGTTTCTGGTACAGTCTGCTAAGGCAAATTCGTCCTAGGTGAAGAGCCAGATGAAGAACAGTCCATTTGATCCCCATAAAGAAGTTACAAGGATTCAGTGTACAACACCCATTTTGGGGTTACTGGGGCTTGAGGCCAAGCACCTGGCAACCGGGTTTCTGTCCATAGGACTTGGCAGGGCTCTGCCCAAGCAGGCCACATGGGTCCAACCTGCAGGCTCACCACCTGCATGATCACAGGGATCATGGCGATATGTGAACTGTGCGACTGTCTGTGCTTCTCTGCTAAGACTGCTGCCCCCTGCAACCCAGACCCCTGGATAAGCAGTAGAAGATGGATGATTGAACAGCTCACCTCAGATGTTTTGACAAACACTTTTCATTTTTCATGGCTTGATTTTCAAGCTATCAGAGAAAGTTTATTGCCGAGATGATATATTGGATGATGCAGAAATCCATGGACAGCCCACCCACGGACATACAATTATCATTCCATTAGGAGCATATCAGTACTTTATGTGGCTGCTGGAGGCTAGCAAGCAATTCATTCTAGAATAGATTAACTACTGGAGCGTCAAGAGCTACATCAGTGTTTTGTTTGTTTCCACACACTTAAGCATCAACCTCCCAGATATACAAGTATCTGATTTTTTTCCCCCATCAAATCTCATCCATAATTCTCAGGGAAATATCTTGCAGTTAAATAAGTGGAAAAAACTTCCCTGCCCACCTCTTGATTGGTATTCCAAAATCAATTGTGGCCCAAATTCCCAAATTTCTCCAAATTACACTAAAATCAGCTTAGTAACTTTCGTGTAATGCTAATAAAGGACAAACTGTTCTGAAAACATAACCTTCTTGGCTCTTGTTGGAGGTAAAATGCACATTTACAAGGAAAAATGGCAAATTCCCAAGAAAGATGTTACAAGTACTGCTGAAAATATGCAAGAAAAACTCTCAACTGTCAGAGCAGTTCCTCGTCATGGCAACCTGTGTTTTATCCTCTGCTGTCATGTGTTTGTAGATTGCCAGATTGGGCTTATTGCTCTAGGAATCCACCTGTCATATTGCAAGCATAAAATGGAACACAGTATTTAGAAAGGTTCACTTAAATTCATTCATTCAGTGTCATTTTAAGCATAAGTCAAGTACTTAGTCACAAATACAAACTCAAGATTAACGTGAAGTTCCCGTGACCTTCTACCACCTAATTTTAATCTATACATGATCACTAGTTTCAAATTGGAACACATTGATATCTCATGAACTGGACAGATGTACAAACATGAATATTAGTCACAAATGTTTAAGGTGAATAAGATAAAACACACATACGGCCAAAAGTATTGGGACACCCCTCCAAATGAATGGGCACCAATGCACAAAGCAAGGTCTCTGAAGACATGGATGAGCGAGTTTGGTGTGGAAGAACTTGACTGGCCTGTACAGAACTCTGACCTCAACCCAGTAGAACACCTTTGGGATGAATTAAGAGTGGAGACTGCAAACCAGGCCTTCTCGTCCAACATCAGTGCCTGATTTCACAAATGCGCTTCTGGAAGAATGCTTGAAAATTCCCATAAACACACTCTTAAACTTTGTGGAAAGCTTTCTCTGAAGAGTTGAAGCCATTATAGCTGCAAAGGTGGGGTGTTCCAATACTTTTGACAAGATAGTGTGGAGAATGTGCACAAGGATGAGACTGAGTTATTCTTCAGGTTCAGCTTTATTCACAGATCACATACTCCAACAATCTCAAAGCAGGAAAAGAGCATGAATTTTCTCACATCTGTCCCTTTTATACCCGGGACATCAAACCTACAGTCACATGGTGTTTAATCAAACATACAGTCACATGGTACTTAATCCCAGTCACAATGTGACTTCCTCCGATCTTCACACCATCCACCTCCTACTCTCCTGTGGTCAGGAAATCTCTCAAGGTCATCTCCTTGGAACAAAAGGCCCAATCTCACACTCTGCTGTTACCTCTTGGAGGCTCAGTCCCTTTGTTCCATGAGACGTGAAGCACACAATAAACATACAGTGAAATATCTGTGGAGCGTATGAAACTAACATATGTGCCCCACAATAGTGTATATTATGGACACAATAATCACAAATTAAACTTGATATTAAATCCATTTGAAAAGTACACTTTAATTAGATCATCCACTTCAGACATAATGGATAGCAAAGCTATATCCAGTCCAACATTGTAAAGTAAGATAGAAGCAAGGTGGTTTCTTGACCAAAAAAGTTATTTGCTACTTAGTTTTTTTCTTTGTTTTTGCTCAGTTTCCCTAATAAGGCATTGTAAACTGATTTGACACCAGTAAAGAAGAGTTAAACTGCAACCAAAGTCGTCTAATAGCCTGTGCTCTTACAGGCCAACAGTGCCATCTATTGATCGATATGAGTAACATCAAGAGCCTAGTCAAGAAGAATTGGAGATCCGAGCAGTAGATCAGTCTTATTAACTGAAAATCTACTCTAGTCAGAACAATAAATCTTTGCTTTTCCCTCAATCACCTTCACCTCTTGTGATCTAAAACTCTTAGCTGTAGCTTATTAAGAGTTAAGCCACCATGTTTGCTAATGATCAAGTATCAAGCAAGCAAGCAAGCAAAGTTTATTTGTATAGCACTTTTCACAGATATATATCACAAAGTGCTTCACAGCAAATTAAAATTTACAAATACTCAGAAATTAAAATCAGTAGAAATAAGATACAATATACATATTAATAGGGGTAAAAAGAGAAAACAGTAAAGAAATAAAAGCCATTCAGTGAGAGCTAAAAGCCTGTCTAAACAAATAGGTTTTTAACTCCTTCTTAAAAGAGTCAACAGACTCAAGGCAGCGCAAGAACAGGGGAAGAGCGTTCCAAAGCCGTGGTGCAGTGGCCTGGAAAGATCAATCTCCACGGGTTCTGAACTTGGTCCCATGGACCACCAGGAGTCTCTGGTCTGAGGATCTTAGTGATCGTGTTGTGGCATAAGGAGTCAAAAGGGCTGAGATGTATGAAGGGGCTTGGCCATTAAGAGCTCTAAAAGTCATAATTAAAATGAAATCTAAAAACAACTGGCAACCAATGAAGGGACGATAAAACTGGGGAAATGTGTTCACTTTTCTTCATCTGGGTTAAAAGCCAAGCTGCTGCATTTTGCACTGTCTGAAGGCGGGCAACAGCAGTTTTATTAAAACACATAAAAAGGGCATTACAATAATCTAAGCGAGACGAGATAAAAGCATGAATGATCATTTCCAGTTCAGGTGTTGAGACCATAGGTCTAAGTTTTGCTATATTCCTCCGATGAAAAAAGCAATTTCTGACTAGATGCCAACCACGGCAGTCCAGTGACACAGCATTGTCAAAAACAACACCCTGGTTACGCAGGCTGGGCAGGACAGAAGAGCCTAGGTGACCTAAGCGTTGCTTTATCAGGGGAATTTTACTGTCTGGAGCGATGATCAGTGTTTCTGTCTTGTTAAGATTTAATTGTAAGAAGTTATTGTTTAACCATTTGTTAATGGCAGACAGGCAAGAGATTAAGTTTGATAAAATGTTTAGCTCATTTTCTTTTAAAGAGCAGTAAAGCTGGATGTCGTCTGCGTAAAAATGGTAAGAAACACCCTTAAACTGACTAATAATCAGGCCAAGTGGAGTTAAATACAATAAAAACAGAGCAGGGCCCAGAATTGAGCCTTGAGAAACCCCACAGGAAAATCCTTTAACCTCTGACATCTTCTCATTAAATAAAACACAAAACCCTCTGTCAGTTAAATATGATGAGAACCATTTCAGAACTAATCCTGAAATACCAAACGTGTCCTTCATCCTATTTATCAATATATTGCGGTCCACCGTGTCAAAAGCAGCGGTGAGAGCCAACAACACCAGGACCGAGTACTGACCAGAATCTGCTGCCATCATGATGTCACTGGAGACTTTAATTAGCACTGTCTCGGTGGAGTGCACTTTGCGGAAACCAGACTGGAAGGTGTCTAAGATTTTATTTCTCTCTATGAATGCAGTTAATTGCTCGGCTACTACTTTCTCAAGCAATTTGGATAAGAAAGGAAGCTTCGAAATTGGCCTGTAATTGTTCAGTTCTGTAGGGTCTAAGTTTTGTTTCTTTAATTTGGGTTCAACCACTGCTTGTTTAAAAAAAACTGGGAACAGTGCCTGATAAAAGTGACCAATTAATGATTTCGACAATTAAAGGCCTGATAGAGTCAAATATTTTGAAAAGTAGTGATGCTGGGAGGATATCTAAGGGGCGTGAAGAGGGCTTCATAGAGGCAAGAAGACCATTTACATCCAGTAGCGTGACTGGAGTGAATAAGGACCACGTGTTAGAGGGGGCCTGATTCAGGCCAAGGTCCTCAGCAGATGGTGTAGTGCTTGCTCTAATATCATTCACCTTATTCACCATAAAATTTGCAAAGTTATCACATTCAGCATTAGAATAAGCAGGAACCATGGCTAAATCAGGTGAGACAATGGAGTTAATGGTGTCAAACAAAAACTTGGGATTTCCCTTGTTTAAGGATATAAGCTGTGCAAAGTAGTTTGTTCTCGAATCCTTCACCAAATCATTTAGTGAGGTTATGAGGTCTTTGAGGTGGAGTCTGTGCACCTCAAGCTTGGTGGCCTTCCACAAATGTTCCACCTTCCGACAGCTTCTCCTAAGAATACAGATCTCTTCATTTAACCAAGGGCATGGTTTCTTGGGAGAAGTATAGCTACATTTAATAGGAGCCACTTTATCAAGTACCAGTTGGCACTGTTGGTCAAAGCAATCCACCATAGAATTTACATCCTCACATCTTGCAACAAGGTGAGTGTCAAAAGCTGAAATGAATCTATCCACAGCCTGCTGGTTAATAATGTGCCTCTGTCTTAATGTTTTACACTCCCGTTGTTCCACATGAACTGACAGCTCAAAGAAAACACAGCAATGATCACTGACACAAACACCCTCCACTCCACCATTGTCCAAACTCAGTTCCAGTGAAAAGACAAGGTCCAAGGAGCGCCCTATTATGTGTAGAACTGAAGATGTACTGCCTGAAATTGTGAGCCTCCGTAATAGCTAAAAAGTCTGCAGCAGCATTAGAAGACGTGTCATTTACATGTATATTAAAATCCCCTAAAATTAAAACTCTCTCTAGTTTAGTAATGGAAGAAAAGAAGTCTGAGAATTCCGATAAAAACACATCAGCTGGGCCGGGCGGGTGGTAGATTAATACACAATAAAAAGGAGTTGAGGCACTTATCTTTGATATCTGAAGTTCAAATGACGAGAAACTCTCAAAGTTAACAGACCGGCATTTGAAGCGGTTGTGGAAAATGACAGCCAGGCCACAGGTCTTATCAAGAAAGTTCGATTTGACTACAGTGAACACCTGCTGTATCTAGACAGACAAGCCAGAAATCATCTCTATCTTCTGAGTTCCTATTAACCAAAACAATCAGATTTTTTGCTGAGTAATCCTGGTGTGCAAAAATCCACTTTCAGAAAATCACCACCCTGCTTCAATGCTTTGCTTCTCTCTCTATCACCAACAGCATCCCTTGTTTAATCTTTTAGTCTTTTTCAGCTTTGAGCCAGACTCTGGTAGAAAGTATCGTCTCTACGGTGCTGTTGAACTGGCATGTTCCTCCTTGTTCTGTTGATTTTCTCCAGGTCCACCTCCACCACCACCATGCCCGACTTCTCCCCTCCACAGTCACCAAGCACCTCACCCCAGGGGTCCACCGCCAAGGCATGTCCATACGAGGAGCGCTTCTTGTGGTGCTGGCCAACCTGTGCTGCTGCCAGAACAAAGCACTGGGTCTCAATTGCCCGTGCACGTAGTAAAACCTGTAAAGAAATATATGTATACATAAATACATACATTTAATTTTTACTTACAGTATTTCAGGTGTCTTACAACAACCCGTCCCACCTCCCAGTGAGCAGCTCCTGTTGCTACAGTGAAGGCTGAAGGGTACGTTAGGATCTCGGCACCGTGCCTTTGCAGAGTGAGTGATAACTCTGGGAATCTTAGATCATAGCAGATGCCCAAACCTACCTGCATTAAAACAACAACAACAAACAGCAAAAACACAGTCAAAACAGAATCACAAAATACAAGGGCTGTTCATTAAAAATTTCCCCTGGCTTATTTCCCATGGACTACGAGAAACTTGCCACAGTTATTAGTGTTTCTCTATATAGGTACCACTAAGGGTCATACACCTCTCCCATCGCTTTGTGCATCTGTGGAAATCTCACTTGTACAACTCTGCAGGACGCATCAGAAGCCACAATTTGACCTCGGAAATCAGCGTTTCATCATCTTGGAAGTGCTTGCCCTTCAAAAATGGCTTCATGGTTGGAAATAGGTGGAAGTCAGATGGTGCAAGGTTGGGAGAGTGGGTGAGGAAGGATTTTATAGCTGCAGGACCATGCTTACTTCTGGGCAACATGTGAGTTGTGAACCGGGGCACTGTCTTGCAGGAGGTGGACTCCTTTGGTCAGCATTCTACACCTCTCAGTTTTGATGGCCGCCTACAATTTCTGCAGCAGTAAAGTGTAGTAAGTCCCAGTAATTGTGGTGCCCTTTGCCAGAAAATCCATCATCACTATTCTGTGCTAGTCCCAAAAAACCATGAGCATGATCTTGTCCACCAAGGGTTGCATATGGGCCTTCTTCGGAGGTGGTGAGTCATAAGACTTCCATTGCTTCTCTGGATCATAGTGATGGACCCCATGTTTCATCCTGCGTGATTAATCTGTCAAAGAAGTCCCCTTGGTTTTTGTGGCTCATGGCCAAAAGAGCCTAGCAGCACGTGACTTGTCCCTGCTTCTGAAAAGTTGTGAGCAACTGGAGAATCCATCGTGCAGACAACTTCCATATGTACAAATGCTCATGAATGATTTTTTTTCCACAGACCCCACACTGATCTTGACATCTTGGATTAGATGGTGGAAGGTTTTGCTGCCATCCTCCACAATGGTGGCCTCTACTTACTGGATGGCGTCTTTATCAGTGGTGCACTGTGGTCATCTGGGAATGGGTGCCATTTCCACCAACGTCCGACCACACATGAGCTGTTGATGCCAGTGCTTGACTTCGTCATACGATTGGGCATCCTTCCCATAAGTCTCTTTTATTTCAATGAACGTCTCCAGTGGTGTGCGGCCTCTCAAGTACAGGAACCTGATGACCGTTCTGTATTCAACTGGGCCCATTATCACACCTTAGCCAAACTTAGCACCTGTAAAAGAGAAACTCTTAGGAGTTGGGAGCTGTGACCTAAAGAGGTATGTATTATTATATATGTGCACTTTCAGCCTCCTACAATAACCAGAAGTGGCTAAGGGGAAATCTTTAATGAGCAGCCCTCATATGCTAATAAACCTGAGAGATAGCTAAGACCACATTTACAAATGGTATTAGAATGTGTTGTATCCTGCTACTGACTAGCAATAGGATATAAAACCTGTCCACACACATTTATAACTGAAATTAACATGCATCTCCAAGTGTACGCAGGGAGATCTAATTGCTATCCTTCACTTTCCTTCCCACTGCAAAAAAAGTTCAATCTGGGATAAGGGAAGAATAATGTACTGAGCTGATTAATGGGACAAAAAAAATAAAAAATATTTGATTGACTGACAGCTGGTGAGAATATTTGGTAAATTAGAGTTTTGGGCAGTCTTGTAACTTTTACAGGAGAAGATGATGATATATGCCTTTCTCTGTTGTAAAACAAACCAGGAAAAATAAAACAACTTTTTCTACATACAGTATCTCACAAAAGTGAGTACACCCTTCACATTTTTGTAAATATTTTATTATCTCTTTTCATGGGACAACACTGAAGATATGACACTTTGATACAATGTAGTCAGTGTACAGCTTGTATAACAGTGTAAATTTGCTGTCCCCTCAAAATAACTCAACACACAGCCATTAATGTCTAAACCGCTGGCAACAAAAGTGAGTACACCCCTAAGTGAAAATGTCAAAATTGTGCCCAATTAGCCATTTTCCATCCCCGATGTCATGTGACTCATTAGTGTTACAAGGTCTCAGGTGTGAATGGGGAGCAGGTGTGTTAAATTTGGTGTTATCGTTCTCACACTCTCATACTGGTTACTGGAAGTTCAACATGGCACCTATGGCAAAGAACTCTCTGAGGATCTGAAAAAAAGAATTGTTGCTCTACATAAAGACGGCCTAGGCTATAAGAAGATTGCCAACACCCTGAAACTGAGCTGCAGCACGGTGGCCAAGACCATACAGTGGTTTAACAGGACAGGTTCCACTCAGAATAGGCCTTGCCATGGTTGACCAAAGAAGTTGAGTGCACGTGCTAGGCATCATATCCAGAGGTTGTCTTTTGAAAGCAAACGTATGAGTGCTGCCAGCATTGCTGCAGAGGTTGAAGGGGTGGGAGATCAGCCTGTCAGTGCTCAGACAATATGCCACACACTGCATCAAATTGGTCTGCATGGCTGTCGTCCTAGAAGGAAGCCCCTTTTAAAGATGATGCACAAGAAAGCTTGCAAACAGTTTGCTGAAGACAAGCAGACTAAGGACATGGATTGCTGGAACCATGTCCTGTGGTCTGATGAGACAAAGATAAACTTATTTGGTTCAGATGGTGTCAAGCGTGTGTGGTGGCAACCAGGTGAGGAGTACAAAGACAAGTGTGTCTTGCCTATAGTCAAGCATGGTGGTGGGAGTGTCATGATTTGGGGCTGCATGAGTGCTGCCCGCACTGGGGAGCTACAGTTCACTGAGGGCACCATGAATGCCAACAAGTATTGTGACATACTGAAGCAGAGCATGATCCCCTCCCTTTGGAAACTGGGCCGCAGGGCAGTATTCCAACATGATAACGACCCCAAACATGCCTCCAAGACGACCACTGCCTTGCTAAAGAAACTGAGGGTAAAGATGATGGACTGGCCAAGCATGTCTCCAGACCTAAACCCTACTGAGCATCTGTGGGGCATCCTCAAATGGAAGGTGGAGGAGCGCAAGGTCTCTAACATCCACCAGCTCCGTGATGTCATCATGGAGAAGTGGAAGAGGATCCCAGTGGCAACCTGTGAAGCTCTAGTGAACTCCGTGATGTCATCATGGAGAAGTGGAAGAGGATCCCAGTGGCAACCTGTGAAGCTCTAGTGAACTCCATGCCCAAGAGAGTTAAGGCAGTGGTGGAAAATAATGATGGCCATACAAAATATTGACACTTGGGCACAATTTGGACATTTTCACTTAGGGGAGTACAGTACTCACTTTTGTTACCAGTGGTTTAGACAATAATGGCTGTGTGTTGAATTATTTTGAGGGGACAGCAAGTTTGCGCTGTTATACAAGCTGTACATTGACTACTTTACATTGGATCAAAGTGTCATATTTTCAGTGTTATCCCATGAAAAGATATAACATAGTTACAAAAATGTGAGGGGTGTACTCCTTTTGTGAGATACTATACATATACATCATACTGTGGATATAAAAAGTCTACATGCCCCTGCTCAAATGTCAGGTTTTTGTGATGTAAAAAAATGAGACCAAGATAAATCATTTCAAAACTTTTTACCACATTAATGTGACCAATAACCTGTACAACCCAACTGAAAAAAAACCTGAAATCTTTTCAGGGGAAAAATAAAAAACTTACAATAACCTGGTTGCACAAATATGCAACCGGGTTATAACTGGGGATGTGGCTGTGTTCAGAATTAACCAATCACATTCAAACTCATGTTAAATGGGAGTCAGCACACACCTGCCACCATTTAAAGTGCCTCTGATTAACCCCAAATAAAGTTCAGCTGTTCTAGTAGGCTTTTCCTGACATTTTCATAGTCACATCTTAACAGCACACGCCATGGTCCGCAGAAAGTTTCCAAAGCATCAGAGGGATCTCGTTGTTCAAAGGTATCAGTCAGGAGAAGGGTACAGAAGAATTTCCAAGGCATTAAATATACCATGGAACACAGTGAAGACAGTCATCATCAAGTGGAGAAAATATGGCACAACAGTGACATTACCAAGATCTGGACATCCCTCCAAAATTAATGAAAAGACGAGAAGAAAACTGGTCAGGGAGGCTGCCAAGAGGCCGACAGCAACATTGAAGGAGCTGCAGGAATTTCTGGCAAGTACTGGCTGTTTAGTACATGTGACAACAATCTCCTGCCTTCTTCATATGTCTGGGCTATGGGGTAGGGTGGCAAGACGAAAGCATTATCTTATGAAGAAAAACATCCAAGCCATTTGAAATCTCCCAAACACATGTGGGAAAATGTGTTATGGTCCGATGAAACCAAGGTTGAACTTTTTGGCCATAATTCCAAAAGGTATATTTGGAGCAAACACAACACTGCTTATCACCAAAAAAACACCATACCTACAGTGAAGCATGGTGGTGGCAGCATCATGCTTTGGGGCTGTTTTTCTTCAGCTGAAACTGGGGCCTTAGTCAAGGAGGAGGGAATTATCAACAGTTCCAAATACCAGTCGGTGTTGGAACAAAGCCTTCAGGCTTCTGCTAAAAAGTTGAAGATGAAGAGGAACTTCATCTTTCAGCACGACAATGACCCAAAGCACACATCCAAATCAACAAAAGAATGGCTTCACCAGAAGAAGATTAAAGTTTTGGAATGGGCCAGCCAGAGTCCACACCTGAATCTGATTGAACATCTGTAGGGTGATCTGAAGAAGACTGTGCACAAGAGATGCCCTCGCAATCTGACAGATTTGGAGTGTTTTGCCAAAGAAGAGTGGGCAAATATTGCCACATCAAGATGTGCCACGCTGATAGACTCCTACCCAAAAAGACTGAGTGCTGTAATAAAAGACGAAGGTGCTGCAACAAAGTGTTAGTTTAAGGGTGTGCACATTTATGCAACCAGGTTATTGTAAGTTTTTTATTTTTCCCCTTAAAAGATTTGTTTGTTTTTCAATTGGGTTGTACAGGTTACAGGTCACATTAATGGTGGAAAAGGTTTTGAAATGATTTATCTTGGTCTCATTTTTCTACATCACAAAAACCTGGCATTTGAACAGGGGTGTGTAGACTTTTTATAGCCACTGTATGTGTATGCAAAAGAAAAATAAAAAAGAACAACTCTAAGCATGAGTGTCTTTTTAAACTTATTTGGTTATTATTTTATAAAATGACACCTTGCCGATTGGAGTTTGGATTGGAGATATGAGACATGGTCCAGGGATGGTGAAAGAACTTTCTCTCATGGAGATGCCCTTTTCTGGGAGTTCAATGTCAAACAGATGGGACTTCCTGTAAACGGAAACAATGTCACCTATGAAAAAAAACAACCTAAATGTCAGTGTACCAAGTAGAAAATCTGGCACAAGACTATTCAAAAGAATTGTTTCAGTGTGTCAGAAAATGGCAGACTGTGTTTTAATGGACAATACCTGTATCATTAATTATAACGTGACTATTATAGATGCGTCGGTCAGTCTCCCAGTTGTGTCCTCGCTCATGAAATCCTCCAAGGGACAACCACAACTCCAGCTTCCTGGAAGAAGAGTTGAAACACAGGACTATCATTAGAAAAATATGCTTTAAATTGTAAGTGCAATGAAGTTCCCTTTAATAATAATATACAGTATAATCACAAAGGAATAAATTTTGGAAATATGAACAGTACAAAGTGACCCCACTCACCAAGCATTTTTTCCCTCATGTGAAACTAAATAATTATAGTTATCAAACTATAACTGTTACAGGTACGCATACATATAGGTGGTGGGCCGAGTATCTCTATCTGCTTTAGTTTTTGAGATGATCGATCCCCATCTAGAGAGTAGCTGAGTTTCACAGATAGGCTAACTCATATTTTTCAAAACATGAATCTGTTTGTTGGCAATATTATGTTGTTATTTGGGACATATTATTGTGTGACACAGGTGGTGGCTCCACCTTTCTGGTTCCGCCACCACTCGAGATATAAGAGGGTTGTGAGGAGGAGGGGCGGTCTCTTTAACCTCACCTCTACCTGACGGGAGCGCTTGTACTGTGAGAGTGAGTCAACAATAAAGTCGTGCTCAGTTCAACATCCAGCCTCATCCTTGGTTCTCGTTTACCAACATAACATTTGGCGATGAGGATAAAAGTATGGACGCGGGAGTTACTACTATTCAGCCATTTTTGGAGGTCCCTGGTGAGCCGCCAGTCCCTTGGACGAGGTGGTTTGCCGCATTCCAAAATTATTTGGTGGCATTGAACCTCGGTAAACTGGAGAAGTTGTTGGCTCGGGCACTGTTGGTTCACAGCTTGGGAATGGAAGGACAGCGTATCCTTAGTACCTTGGGTGACAGTGATAACTTTGAAGATGTGGTTGCGCTAATGGTGCAACATTTTTGCGCCCCGGAAAACGTCACTGTCCGGAGGATTCAGTTTCAGCAACGCCGCCAGCGGACTGGTGAGTCAGTGCAGCGGTATGCTGCAGACCTACGTCAGCTGGCCAGGGACCGCCAGTTTGGAGCATTAGAGGAAGAGACGGTCTGCGACCAGTTGGCGGAACATACCCTTTGCTCAGCGGCAAGGTCAACACTCCTCACACACTTGGGTGAGCTGACGTTAGCCATGGCCATCGAGTTAGCTCAGCAGTGTGAAGCAGCAGACAAGCTATCATGAGAGCTCGGCAAGAAAGCAACGCTCTGCCATTTTGAATCACAGTCGACGATGCAGGCAGTGAACCTGGACAGTGATGATGGCGTGGAGGATGAGGAGGAAAACGTTAACGCTGTGAAGATAAGGTCCGCCCCGGGATCACCCAGGTGTTTGGGTTATGGGTCCACCAAGCACCGTTCTAAGGCTAGAGCGTGTCCGGCAAGAGGAAAACGCTGTGGCAAATGTGGACTCCTGCATCATTTTGCCAGGGCATGTAACAGGTTCGAGCGAGGGGACCAATGATGCAATGTGGACCCCCCTGGCTCCAGCTCCCACAGGCATCCACACCGTTTTCCCGAGCACTGATAGTCGTACCTATTGTATGGTGGAATTGGATAGGGTAGCGGTGCCACTACTGATTGACATGGGTGTGGTGAGATCTGTGTTGAATTGGTCTACTGTGAGGAGTTTCTTCCCATATTACTGAGTGAGAGGTCATTCAGC
Source organism: Pholidichthys leucotaenia (assembly GCA_020510985.1). Lineage (NCBI taxonomy): Eukaryota > Metazoa > Chordata > Actinopteri > Cichliformes > Pholidichthyidae > Pholidichthys > Pholidichthys leucotaenia. The sequence continues at coordinate 147,402,203 of CM035836.1, read as the reverse complement.
ACCGCTGTGTGGGTATGGTGGAAAACAATTGGCCACGGTGGGATCGGTGGAACTGACGGCTAGGTACAAGTCGGCGGAGGTGTCCAACCTGAAGTTCATCGTGACTGCCTGCAGTGAAAATGTTATGGGGTGTGACCTCTTATGGATTGGGCTTCACCATTACCAGCGGCGTTGGAGAGGAGAGGTGGGGCCGTGGTTTGTGGGACTGGCCGGTTCCGTGAGTGATGGACGATGCTGTATGGGACGAACCTTGGCCTAGTATTCTGGACGATGAGCAGGACCAACCCCACCCAGGGCCATTGTGGGAGGGTCCCGGTGCCAGAGCCCAAGTAACCCTAGCTGAGGGAACTGGGCAGCACGGTGGAACGCCTGTGACGGTGGGTGGCACCGAGTGGATGACCCATTCTACTCCTGGAGTTCAGCTGGAAGGTACTGAGGAGCAAGGGGTCACAATGGCTTTGCCGGCGGCAAAAATGAAAGCAAGTGGGGCAGGACTGGCTGGCACGGTAAAATGATGTGCTGAACAGGGACACTGGAAGCTGAGTCGGGCTCCTCTGGGGGTCGTGGATGTGGTCCGATCCAGAGAGGAAGCTCGGTTGAGGGGTGTTAGAGGCAAACGCCAGCAACAAGATGACCAGGGGCAGCTGTAGGTGGTGGCTGTTAAAGAGGATGGTTACCTCCAGCTATCTGATGGTTCGTGGACGCATCCTAACAAGTTGTGGTACGCCCAAGAGGAGAAGGAGGTGTTTGGGCTTCGACATGGGTCATCCCCGGATGCGAAGAAAAGAAGGTGCAATGGAGGGGAACCATCTGATGGTTTTCCGGGGAGTGGTTCTTCTACTGGGGCAGACTGATGGTGGGACAATGTGTTTATTGCATGATGTTGGAATGGGGGATAACTGGGTTCTATCCATCCATCCATCCATCTTCTACCGCTTTTCCGGAGGTCCGGGTCGCGGAGGCAGCAGTTCAAGCAGAGAAGCCCAGACTTCCCTCTCCCCAGCCACCTGCTCCAGCTCTTCAGAGGGGATACCAAGGCGTTCCCAGACTAGCTGGGAGACATAGTCTCTCCACCGAGTCCTGGGTCTGCCCCGGGGTCTCCTCCCAGTGGGACGTGCCTGAAACACCTCAAGTGGGAGGCGTCCAGGAGGCATCCTAATCAGATGCCCATACCACCTCAACTGACTCCTTTCAATGTGGAGGAGCAGCGGTTCTACTCTGAGCCTCTCCCGGATGACTGAGCTCCTCACCCTATCTCTGAGGGTGAGTCCAGCAATCCTACGGAGAAAGCTCATTTCAGCCGCTTGTATCCGCGATCTCGTTCTTTCGGTCATTACCCAAAGCTCGTGACCATAGGTGAGAGTAGGAACGTAGATTGACTGGTAAATCGACAGCTTTGCCTTAGAACTAAGCTCCCTCTTCACCACAACAGACCGGTACAACGTCCGCATCACTGCAGATGCTGCTCCAATCCGTCTGTCGATCTCTCGGTCCATTTTCCCCTCACTCGTGAACAAGACCCCAAGATACTTAAACTCCTCCACTTGGGGCAGGAGCCTGTCCCCAACCCGGAGAGGACAATCCACCTTTTTCCGGCTGAGGACCATGGACTCGGACTTGGAGGTGCTGATTCTCATCCCAGCCGCTTCACACTCAGCGGCAAACCGTCCCAGCAAGAGCTGTAGGTCATTGCTGGATGAAGCCAACAGGACAACATCATCTGCAAACAACAGAGATGAGATCCTGTGGTCACCAAGCATGACACCCTCCATTCCCTGGCTGCGCCTAGAAATCCTGTCCATAAAAATTATGAACAGGACCGGTGACAAAGGGCAGCCCTGGCGGAGTCCAACTCTCACTGGGAATGACTCCGACCGAGTGTTGGCAATACGAACTAAACTCTCACAACGGTCGTACAGAGACCGAATAGCTCGTAACAACAAGCCCGATACCCCATACTCCCGAAGCACCCCCCACAAAAATCCACGAGGGACGCGGTCAAATGCCTTCTCCAAGTCCACAAAACACATGTAAACTGGTTGGGCAAACTCCCACGAACCCTCAAGATTTCTCGAGAGGGTAAAGAGCTGGTCCGATGTGCCACGGCCGGGACGAAAACCACATTGCTCCTCCTGAATCCGAGGTTCCGAGGTCCGCCCTCCAGTAGGTTCACCACCTGCAGGAGGGATCATGGAAGTCCGGTGCTATGTGGATTAGGTGGCAGTCAAAGGCGGAGACTGGGTTCTATGTTATCATTATTATATATTGGTTCTATTAATGGGATTGTTTTGCATTCTCTGCTGTTTATTCTAGGAACACGGCAGTTTTCTGTTTAATGGACTGTGTTTTAGTAGAGACGGCAGAATAATCCGTCTAGCCGTGTGGGGGGGGACCGGTAGTCCACCTGTTCCCCCCTAGCTTTAGCTGTTTTGTGTGTATGTTATAGGTTTCAAATATTTCTGTTCAGTGTTAGCGTGTGATTCGGGTTCCAAATTGGGGAGGGTCTTGATTGTTTTTGTTTTGGACCATTTTTGAAGGGTGGGGGGGGGGTGTTATGTTGTTATTTGGGACATATTATTGTGTGACACAGGTGGTGGCTCCACCTTTCCGGTTCCACTGCCACCTGGGGTATAAGAGGGCTGTGAGGAGGAGGGGCAGTCTCTCTGACCTCACCTCTGCCTGACGGGAGCGCTTGTACTGTGAGAGTGAGTCAACAATAAAGTTGTGTTCAGTTCAACATCCACCCTCATCCTCGGTTCTCATTTACCGACATAACAGGCAGGTTAAGTATGTGCATATTTTTTATGAAAATTAAACTTTAGTTACGAAACCTGACAAGGCGGCTCTGAGGCGATCACGAAGGACCTCTATATGCTTAACCAATCAAAACAGCGCTCCATGATCACTTCACTTGAGTTTGACCAATGAGCTGCGTCATTGTCGGAAGTAACCGTAAAGGAAAGATGGGCTGACAAGCCTGCAGTTTCATTAGCCAGGTGAGCACAATAACGTTATATTTATGTCCCTGTATTTTCTTTTCGTGTTACAGATCTCTATAGATGATATTACAACCAAGTGCTGCTCCCCATTGTCCCTTGTCTTGTGTGGCATATCACTAAATAAAGTTACACGTCCTTCGCCTTGTCCTGTTGATGTTAAAGAAGCCCTGCTGAAAAAAACAGCAAACACCAGCATCACACCAGCACCAATAGATAATAGTTCATTCAGTATTGTAAACAGCAGTTTTAGTATTGTGAGAGTTTTTGAGTGTTTATTGTTTTTGTTACGTGTTTTGTCGTGTTTTTGGAGCAGCGTCTTTTTTCATATTCATCTTTTTTCACTTTATTTCTTGTTTTCATAGATAGTTTGTAAATAGCTTTGCAAAAAATGTTGATGAGATCAGCTAGAAAGAAGAAAGGCCCGTGGAAGAGGAGGAACTCTCGGGAGAAGTGTCCCAATCTCAACCACAGTGATACAGTTTGTATCACTGGATATTTATTCCCAGCTTTGTTACAATATTTTTTCAATATATATTTATTTATATTATTTCTATTTTTTTCCAATATCTAATGTATTTTTTCTTATTAGCTTTGTTTCAAATTGCTTTGTCATCATTTTATTTATTACTTATTTGTATACCATCCACCAAGACCAGCAGTGGAACAGGAACAGCTGGAGAGGAACTGATTCCTGCACTACCACAGAACTAAGAAAACGCCTCGACATGGACACATGAAACAGCCTGTAAACTGGACACTGTAAGTTCTGGACAAACACAAATATTTGAGAACATGTATAAGGGGTTCAGTTTAATTTTTGCTATTGCAAAACTTTTGTTAATGTACATTTGAAATATTTATAAAGAGAAAACTGGTGAAATCTGTTTTTTGGGGGCAACACGGTGGTGCAGTGGTTAGCACTGTTGCCTAACAGCTAGAAGGTTCCAGTTTCGAATCCCCAGGCTGGCAGGGGTAAGAACCTTTCTGTGTGGAGTTTACATGTTCTCCCTGTGCTGCGTGGGTTTACTCTGGGGGCTCCGGTTTCCTCCCACAATCCAGCGACATGCATGTTAGGTTAAGTGGTTGTTCCCTAAATTGTCCCTAGATATCTGTCTCCTGTAGGCCCTTAGAATAGAGGGTTAGTACTAGTGAAGCGCTTTGAGTGGTCTTTGAGACTAGAAAAGCGCTATATAAGTGCAGGCCCTTATCCCTTGTAATTACACACTGTTTTAAGCGTTTAAAACACATAATATTGACACATACACTACCGTTCAAAAGTTTGGGGTCACCCAGACAATTGTTTTGTGTTTTCCATGAAAAGTCACACTTATTTACCACCATGAGTTGTAAAATGAATAGAAAATATAGTCAAGACATTGACAAGGTTAGAAATAATGATTTGTATTTGAAATAATATTTTTTTCCAGATACTCAACCTGCTCAAAGGAAGGTCAGTTTTATAGCTTCTCTAACCAGCTAAACTGTTTTCAGCTGTGCTAACATGATTGCACAAGGGTTTTCTAATCATCCATTAGCCTTCTGACGCAATGAGCAAACACACTGTACCATTAGAACACTGGAGTGATAGTTGCTGGAAATGGGCCTCTATACACCTATGTAGATATTGCACCAAAAACCAGACATTTGCAGCTAGAATAGTCATTTACCACATTAGCTATGTATATTAGATATTAGAGTGTATTTCTGATTAGTTTAAAGTTATCTTCATTGAAAAAAACAGTGCTTTTCTTTCAAAAATAAGGAAATTTCTAAGTGACCCCAAACTTTTGAACGGCAGTGTACTTGCCAGATTTTGAAATGTACACTTCTCCTGAAAAACAGGGCAAAATATTTTACACAAAGGACATTTTATGACAAATCTATTTTAAAAAAAAAAAGATAAAAAGCACCAGGCAAACTATTATAATTATGGCATTAAATATTCAACATTTCAAACAGGAGTAGCTCATTTTTCTAAATTAGCTTTAGCATTTTTATTGGTGTTATAATCACCACAAAATCACCAACAAACAAAGAACAAGTGAAGCACAACAAGAAAACTCTTGCAACATACCACACCCAAAAGTATATACAGAACACACAGTGTGTGTGTCTATGTGGCCTAGTCAGAAACGTTCTCACAGTCCAAGCAATAACGCGTGTCTGTGCATGGAAGCTCATTCTGTCTGCACGTGCATCTCCCTTTAATAGTGTTGTGTTTTTTTACAGGAGCAGTATACAAGCTCCAAAATGCTGAGAGGTGCAGGGGGAAGAGTCATCCAGGCGATCTCATAGGAGTCTCCCTCAATCTTCCAACCATGGGCCATTGGTGAAGGTATGTCTGGCTGACTCTGCAGGCATCTGCTATAGATGGCTGCCTAGTAGTTTGTTCACTGAATGTGTTTATATAGTGAGTCTCTCTTTGGTAGAAGACTTCTGTCTGTGCACTTGCCACTCTTAAACAGTTGGCATCTTGTGTAATTCACATCCTCGGAGCCTTTGAGGTCATACATAACACAAGTTAATTTTTCAGTGGCCTCATACTGTTCTGGAAGTAGTTGAAAACCTTTTCCCAGTGTCTTTAATGACATGCAGTGTTCTTTGTTGGACAGCAGTATTTTCATTGCTTAAGTTTCTCTCTTAGCCTCTTTTGATTATATTTTTGAGTTGTATACTTTTCCCTTCTGCGTATGATGCATTGGCTTGGGAGCAGATGTGGTACTCTTCTTAGGTGGACTGGAACCTCTGTTTTTGTTGACCGGAGAACCCGGTTTGGTTGCGGATTTGTAGTGGAAGTATGTGGTTCTTCATCTAAAATATTGTAAAGGAGACAAAATTGGGTGGGATGCTTAATTTAGGACAACTACAGTATATATTTACTGCATAAGTGTTGATTCTAAAGATAACTACATCGTGTTAACATTGTCTGTTCTGTTCTACAGGTAACTCCAGCTGCTCAGACATTCCTGAGACACTCCTGGACCTGTCTGGATCTTTCTGTCTTGTCTTAACTTGACTATAGGGGCAGTGGTTAGCCCTTGCTTGGAGTCGGTCTAGAATGGAGAAGTAAGGGCCCTCCTCCCCTCGACTAGCCTGGGTGTACACCTTGGGCAAGTGTTGGCACACTCTCAGCCTCCCTTGGCCAAGGATACGGCCTTGATCACTACACTCGGCAGTTCTGCTTGTCAACTCAGCACCAGTCCTGGCAATCCTTTTTGTGAGCATGCCACTTCTGGCCTTGCCTAGCCAGCATGTGAAGTCAGCCTTCGGCGGAAAGCTTCGAACCATCAGATGCTTCAGCAAGCTGGATGAAGATCGCTGCAACGTGTTGTGGACTGCAGAGTGTGATGAGGCACAAGAAGTCACGGTCATCCACTGCATCTGTCTCTTCCTCCAGCCATCTTGACGATGTCTTGCTGTCGGATCCAGGAGAAGTTTGGACAAGAGAGTGAGGTCGACGTGTCGCACAAACTCCTCCTCACTTTAAACTATTTTTTCACGCAAGTCACCTTTCAAATTGACTATTAATGTTTACACTCATTAATGTACATGATCAGTTCAGATGAATTTCATCAGATTAAAAATGAATACTCACCATCACTTGTATGTACTGGTTTTTGTGTCCTTCTCTTTCAATATTTCTTGTATTAGCATACTGCATGTAGCATTGTCTATGGTAGCCTATGTTAACTGACACATCTGAAGGGTGGGTGTTATGCAAATTATATTTTTCTCTTGCTTTTCAGCTATTTTGCATTCCTTTGTATCAAGATTTACTCACTCTATTGAACACTGCACAATTTTTTTTCCAATTCCTGTCTGAAAATTGAATTATATTTTCTAAAGAGCTTGTAACATGCATACAGCACTTCATACCTGTCCCTGATATTCATGCTAGCTAATGAAAGCATGTGTATGACTTGACATAATTGACGTTATAAATATAAGCCCATACCAAAGCAAAAAATTGAGCAGCAGACATAAGGGTGGGACAAACTAGTTTATTTTAACATTCTGATCAGCTCTAAATAGAAGAAGTGATGCTGTTGTAACTACAGAGGCATAAAGTTGATCAGCCACACTATGAAGATATGGGGAAGAGTTGTTGAAGCCAGGTTCAGAGGAGAGGTGACAATCAGTGAGCAGCAGTACGGTTTCATGTCAAAAAAGAGTACTACAGATGCAATCTTTGCTTTAAGAGTGTAGATGGACAAGTATAGAGAAGGTCAGAATGAGTTGCACTGTCTCTTTGTGGATCTAGAGAAAGCACATGATAGGGTGCCAAAAGAGGACATGTGGTACTGTATGAGGAAGTCAAAAGTGGCAGAGAAGTATGTGAGGGTAGTGCAGGACATGTATGAGGACAGCAAAATGGCGCTGAGGTGCGCTATAGGAGTGACAGATGGATTCAAAGTGGGGGTGGGGTTACATCAGGGATCGTCTCTAAGCCCCTTCTTGTTTTCCATGGTGATGGACAGGTTGACAGATGAGGTCAGGCAGGAGTCTCCGTGGACCATGGTGTTTGCAGATGACATTGTGATCTGTAGTGAGAGTAGGAAGCAGGTGGAAGAGAACCTAGAGAGGTGGTGGTATGCTCTGGAGAGAAGAGAAATGAAAGTCAGTAGAAGCAAGACAGAATACATGAGTGTGAATGAGAGGGAAGCAGGTGCAACGGTGAAGATGGAAGGAGTAGCGGTAGTGAAAGTAGATGAGTTTAAATACACGAGGTCAACCATCCAAAGCAATGGAAAATGCATAAGAGAGGTGAAGAAGAGAGGGCAGGCAGGGTGGAGTGGGTGGAGACGAGTGTCAGGGGTGATCTGCGACAGAAGGATAGCAGCAGAGAGAAAGAGAAGATTTACAAGATGGTAGTGAGACCTGCTATGACGTATAGTTTGGAAACCATTGCACTGACAAAAAGACAAGAGATGGAGCTGTAGATGGCAGAGTTGAAGATGCTAAGATTTTCATTGGGAGTGACTAGGAAGGACAGGATTAGAAATGATTATATCAGAGGGACAGCTCAGGTTGAGCGGTTTGGAGACAAAGTAAGAGAGGCAAGGCTGACATGGCATGGACATGTGCAGAGGAGGGATAGTGGATATATTGGACAAAGGATGTTGAAGATGGAGCTGCCAGGCAAGAGGAAAAGAGGAAGACCACAGAGAAGATTCATGGATGTAGTGAAGGAGGACATGGAGAGGGTTGGTGTTTCAGAGCAACATGCAAGGGATAGAGTGAGATGGAGGCAGATGATCCGCTGTGGCAACCCCTAAAGGGAGCAGCCAGAAGAAGAAGAAGAAGAAGATATTGTGCAAAATGGTGTTTTGGTGGGTTTTAATCTTATATAATACAGGCACAGGTTACATGTATACCGTCAAAATATCAAAACGCTCACTTCACAAAGAAGTACACACTGCCTTTATTTTGTTAAACTCTTCAAGAAATGAGAGGACTGCACTTCCTGGGCTTTATAATGTCACAAACTAACAAGACCTTCTTTCAGTTCTTGAAGTTATCAAAACAGACACACAGTGTCTGCCTGCTTAAGCAAGCAAGTTATGCTCCCACATTGACACGATGCAGCTGTGATGGCGTCAACGCAGCAGCAACGTGCGTTCCTACTGCATAGTCCGACATGCACCTCTCCACTTGTGAAGCCTCTACCCAATCAGATTAGTCACAATTAATCCCTGGGAAATGCACGGGAAATTAAAGGATTTCCCTCTTATTTTCTTATAAATTTGGAACTTTTCTTACATATATTTGAATGTTTTTAATTGTAAATTTGCAGCTTTTTCCTGGCTTCTTATTATGTAAATTTGTGACTTCATTTATGGAAATTTGTTACACTTTTTTTTTTGCAGATTTGTAGGTTTTTTTTAAATCATAAATTTGACACCACTATAAGGTTTCTACTTTCTGTGTATTTTTTTTAAAATGTGTGACCTGCTTATCACAAATTACTGAGTTTGTTGTAATTTTGCATATTTTTATTATTTTTTTTTTACCTTATTTGTAAGTTTGCAACTTTATTTGTGCAAATTTGTGATTTTTTTCATGGAGTATAATAAATTAATGACTTTCATCTAACAAACTGATGATTTATCATAAATTTGCTACTTTTTTCCTTGTAAATGCAATGGGTTTATTAACTTATTTCTCATTTGCAGAGATTGCATTCTCCCACAGCGGCTCGTAAGAGTGACTGAGCTACAGGTCGTTGCTGAATTCCATTGCTAAGATCAAGCCCTGAATTGTAAAGAAAAAAAAAAAAGCTGTTTTTCCAACCTGGCTAGCTGAGTGTATCTGGAGATGGTTTCCCCCGCCAGGCTCTCCGACAGTGACAACGTCTCCTCTCTGCTGGATGCAATGTAGTCAAAGCCCTCGGGCAGGAAGGCCATGCTGGCTCCTCGCTCCTTGGCTTCCTCCAGCAGCTGTTTACCAGCAGCGAAGTTGGCCTCTTTGTCTGGGGTGGCAGTCATCTGACAGACCGCAGCCAGCGGGTGTGGGTGAGGTGAGCTGGACATCCTGCTGCAGAGAGAAAAGGCTGTTTTTTAATCCAGTGAACAGAGACTACAGGCTCAGGAAATGTGTTGGGTCACCTGTGGTTGATCATTAACTGGTCTGACACACTGTTATTGGATTGCATTGCAATGCTTTAAATTTGAAGTCATCTGTCAATAATATACAGCAAAATATATAATTATGTAGTAGTAGTAGATTAGTTTATTTGACAGGGACAGTGCAATAAACATAGACAATTAATCAAAGACAATCAATCTGATGTGTTGCACATAGAGTGTATAGCTATTAGCTAATTTGCAACTCTTGTCCCTGGATGGGCTTTAGAAAAAAGAATCAAGATAAAAATATACACAATAACCACATACATCAATGCAGAAAAATTATAAATACACAATTATAAATATTATAAATATTATAAATACACAAATATAACAGCCTGACTCACCTTTAACATAAATATTATAAATACACAAATATAACAGCCTGACTCACATTTAACATAAATATTATAAATATTATAAATACACAAATATAACAGCCTGACTCACATTTAACACATATAACATAACTCACATTTGCCTATTTCAGGCCTTCCTCCCTCCGTCACTCACTATAAACAAACACATTTATTCCTTCCCTTCATTCACTCTCACTTTGCAGACAAATAATTCATACATGAGTACATTCTTGTTTATTTTTCAGCCAGTTTTTAACATTTTTAGTGAATGTTTTAAAGTCCGTTATTATTTTAATTTCATTTGGCATTGTGTTCCAGATGTGACTGCCCTTTATAGAGAAAGCTGTTTGTCCAAATGTGGTTCTGCGGTGGAATATTTTACAGTTATTGTTAACAGAACTCCTGGTGGCTCTGCTGCTGTCCTGTCTTTGGACGAAACCAGCAAGTGGCTCGGGTGCTGATTTATGGAAACATTTGAACGTTAATTTCAGAAGACAGAGGTCAATGAAGCTCTCAAAACTCAATAGGTTGTATTTTTTTAAAACATTACAGTGATGCCACCTAATGGGCTTTTTGTCCAAGATTTTTAGGGTTTGATTATATAATGAACCTATATGTCTTATTGTGGAAGGGGCTGCTTGAGCCCAGACTGTCAAACAGTATGATATATGAGAAAAAACCATAGAATGCATATACAGTGCAGCTGCTTCGTAAGGTATGTAATATCTAATTAATTTAAAGCAGTTCAGATTTTTTTTTACTGTTTTTGAAATTTTCTTTATATGAAGATTAAATTTGAGTTGAGGATCTAGTACAATGCCAAGGTATTTGAATTCTGTAGCTAAACTGATGTCATGATCATGTATATTAACTTTAAAATGTTGCAGGTTACATTTTTTGATTGAAAAGCACATTGAGACTGTTTTCTGAAGGTTCAGCAATAGATGGTTCTTGAGGAGCCACTCTTGGACATCAACCATACTTGTAGACAGTACATCTGCAGCCTGTGCTGGAGTCTTGGCAGCTGTGTAAATAACTGCATCATCTGCATAAAGTTGGCATGTTGCAGCTGAGCAGTGTAACGGCAAGTCATTAATAAAAATGCTGAAAAGTAAAGGACCAAGAATGGACCCATCCATCCATCCATCCATCTTCTACCGCTTTTCCGGAGGTCCGGGTCGCGGAGGCAGCAGTTCAAGCAGAGAAGCCCAGACTTCCCTCTCCCCAGCCACCTGCTCCAGCTCTTCAGAGGGGATACCAAGGCGTTCCCAGACTAGCTGGGAGACATAGTCTCTCCACCGAGTCCTGGGTCTGCCCCGGGGTCTCCTCCCAGTGGGACGTGCCTGAAACACCTCAAGTGGGAGGCGTCCAGGAGGCATCCTAATCAGATGCCCATACCACCTCAACTGACTCCTTTCAATGTGGAGGAGCAGCGGTTCTACTCTGAGCCTCTCCCGGATGACTGAGCTCCTCACCCTATCTCTGAGGGTGAGTCCAGCAATCCTACGGAGAAAGCTCATTTCAGCCGCTTGTATCCGCGATCTCGTTCTTTCGGTCATTACCCAAAGCTCGTGACCATAGGTGAGAGTAGGAACGTAGATTGACTGGTAAATCGACAGCTTTGCCTTAGAACTAAGCTCCCTCTTCACCACAACAGACCGGTACAACGTCCGCATCACTGCAGATGCTGCTCCAATCCGTCTGTCGATCTCTCGCTCCATTTTCCCCTCACTCGTGAACAAGACCCCAAGATACTTAAACTCCTCCACTTGGGGCAGGAGCCTGTCCCCAACCCGGAGAGGACAATCCACCTTTTTCCGGCTGAGGACCATGGACTCGGACTTGGAGGTGCTGATTCTCATCCCAGCCGCTTCACACTCAGCAGCAAACCGTCCCAGCAAGAGCTGTAGGTCATTGCTGGATGAAGCCAACAGGACAACATCATCTGCAAACAACAGAGATGAGATCCTGTGGTCACCAAGCATGACACCCTCCATTCCCTGGCTGCGCCTAGAAATCCTGTCCATAAAAATTATGAACAGGACCGGTGACAAAGGGCAGCCCTGGCGGAGTCCAACTCTCACTGGGAATGACTCCGACCGAGTGTTGGCAATGCGAACTAAACTCTCACAACGGTCGTACAGAGACCGAATAGCTCGTAACAACAAGCCCGATACCCCATACTCCCGAAGCACCCCCCACAAAAATCCACGAGGGACGCGGTCAAATGCCTTCTCCAAGTCCACAAAACACATGTAAACTGGTTGGGCAAACTCCCACGAACCCTCAAGAATTCTCGAGAGGGTAAAGAGCTGGTCCGATGTGCCACGGCCAGGACGAAAACCACATTGCTCCTCCTGAATCCGAGGTTCGACCAACGGCCGGACTCTCCTCTCCAGTACCTTGGCATAGACCTTCCCAGGGAGGCTGAGGAGTGTGATCCCTCTAAAGTTGGAGCACACCCTCCGGTCCCCTTTTTTGAAGAGAGGAACCACCACCCCGGTTTGCCATGCCAAAGGCACTGCCCCCGACCTCCACGCAATGTTGCAGAGGCGTGTCAACCATGACAACCAAGAATGGACCCATGTTCTGTTAACATTATAAATCAGGAACTAAGCCAGTTTTTAATGACATCGGGTCTTTATTTTTAACGATATTTGCAAATGTAGCTAGCTGCGCAAAATCCTTTAGAAACAACGTATATTTGTCATCTCTGGAAAATAAACCATATTAGGACTAATAGTATACTATACATTCAGAAACATACCTGTTTTGCACCTTGATCTTGAGTCCCAACGCTGGTACAGAGAGCGGATGCTTTGCAGATAGTCCCAAAATGCATCTGATTGTGAACATTGGTCCTAGATTGCGTCACTTTCTCACTTTAGCTCTGTATTAACATTTGTCGTGCCCAGATCTGGAACCCGGCTTGCACCAGGAAGACATTCAAGGTCTTCTCTTCTTCGCTGTTGCGTGGCTGTATACCAGGATGAAGCACACCACCTCCACCTATTGGAGAGTGTTGATAAATGTTTTGTTCAAGGGATGGTCTTTTAAACAAAAATATTTAAACTGAAGGAAACCGATGACGAGTGAGGGTTTTATCAAATAGCAAATGCATTGTACGCTTAGGCTTCCACTGAGATTTTATTGCGCAAGTCCTACAAACCTGACTAGAGTCGATTAGAGTATGTCACTGATAAGTCACATAATTAATTTGTGAAAATTCAATACTTTTATGAGTATTTTGTGTATTTTATCTATTCGTTTAAAAATATTGTTTGCAATAACAACAAAAATGTGAAAAATGGTTGATCTTTAACACAGGCATTCTCATAAGACACCACTGGGGTCCTTCTCAGCAACACCCTTCCAAGATGGCAGCCAACAGTAGCAGCACAGGTAATAAATCCAGCAGCGGCGGTGGAAAACAGACCGGCCCTTCAGCTGAACAGGTACCATCACCTCCAGTCTGGCTGATTTATTCCTCATATGTGTTTTTGTTGTTGCTAGTCCTTGTCAGAAGAGGTAAAAACTAAAATCTGACTCCTAGCTGGACAGTGCTAACGTTAGCCTCATCCTCGCAGTCATCCGGTTTCTGCTTTCTCACCTCAAACCGACACCGTAGGGAAAAAAATATGTGTTACCTGCATTTATAAAGAGTTAGCATCAGATTATGTTTCTGCAGGACAGTAAATGTGTGTAATGGTGTTTAATTGTACAGACGTATGTGCAAGGGTGGTTTCGTGTCTATTTAAATTAGCTGACACTAACAGAAGCTGGCCCCCTCATGGATCGTCACCTTATCGTGGTGGGGGGGTTTGCGTGCCCCAGTGATCCCAGGAGCTATGTTGTCCGGGGCAATTTGCCTCTGATAGGGTCTCCCAAGACAAACTGGTCCTGGGTGAAGGGCCAGACGAAGAACGATCCAACAGACTCTCATGATAAATTGTATATCAAGGATTCAGTGTACCCCGCCCGGTATGGGGTTACCGGGGCCCCACCCTGGAGCCAGGCCTGGGGGAGGGGCTCGAAGGCTAGCGTCTGGTGGCCGGGTTTCCACCCATGGGACCCGGCCGGGCTCAGCCCGAAGGAGTTACATGGGTCCGCCCTCCAGTAGGTTCACCACCTGCAGGAGGGATCATGGAAGTCCGGTGCTATGTGGATTAGGTGGCAGTCAAAGGCGGAGACCTTGGCGGACTGATCCCAAGCTTTCTAAACTGGCTTTTGGTACGTGGAATGTCACCTCTCTGGTGGGGAAGGAGCCTGAGCTGGTGTACGAGATTGAGCGATACCGGCTAGATATAGTCGGCCTCACCTCAACACACAGCTCCGGTTCCGGAACCAGTCTCCTGGAGAGGGGCTGGAGCTTGGCCTTTTCTGGAGTTGCCCCGGGCGAGAGGCGACGAGCAGGGGTAGGTATTCTTGTATCGCCCCACCTTGCTGCCTCTATATTGGAGTTTTCCCCGGTGGACGAAAGGGTTGCTTCCCTGCGCCTTCGGGTTGGGAAACGGGTCCTGACCATCATTTGTGCCTATGCACCAAATGATGTTTCAGAGTACCCACCCTTTTTGGAGTCTGTGACTGGGGTGCTGGAGGGTGCTCCTCCTGGAGACTCCATTGTCCTACTGGGGGACTTCAATGCGCACGTGGGCAACAACAGTGAAACCTGGAGGGGGGTGATTGGGAGGAACGGCCTGCCCGATCTGAACCCGAGTGGTGTTCAGTTATTGGACTTCTGTGCTAACCACAGTCTGTCTATAACGAACACCATGTTCAAGCATAAGGGTGTCCATATGTGCACCTGGCACCAGGACACCCTAGGCCGCAGGTCGATGATCGATTTTGTTATCGTATCATCAGACCTGCGACCGTATGTCTTGGACACCCGAGTAAAGAGAGGTGCAGAGCTGTCAACTGATCACCACCTGGTGGTGAGTTGGATCCGATGGCAGGGGAGGAAGCCATTCAGACCTGGTAGACCCAAACGTATAGTGAGGGTGTGCTGGGAGCGTCTGGCTGAGGCCCCTGTCCGGGAGGTCTTCAACTCCCACCTCCGGAAGAACTTCAACCACATTCCGAGGGAGTCTGGAGACATGGAGTCTGAATGGGCCATGTTCTCCACCTCTGTTGTTGAAGCGGCAGCCCAGAGCTGCGGCCGCAAGGTGGTCGGTGCATCTCGTGGTGGCAACCCCCGAACCAAGTGGTGGACACCAGTGGTGAGGGGGGCCATTAAGCTGAAGAAGGAGTCCTATCAAGCTTGGTTGGCTTGTGGGACTCCCGAAGCAGCTGAGGTGTACCGGCAGGCCAAGCGGAGTGCAGCTCGGGTGGTTGCTGAAGCAAAAACCCGGGTATGGGAGGAGTTCGGTGAGGCCATGGAACAAGACTTTCGGTCGGCTTCAAAGAGATTCTGGCAAACTGTTCGGCGGCTCAGGAGGGGAAAGCAGCTCCCCGTCCACACTGTGTATGGTGCGGATGGGACACTGTTGACTTCAACTGGGGATATCGTCGGGCGGTGGAAGGAATACTTCGAGGATCTCCTCAATCCCACTGATACGCCTTCCACAGAGGAAGCAGGGTTTGGGGACGAGGGGGATGACTCGCCTATCACAGGGGCTGAGGTCGCCAAGGTGGTTAAAAATCTCCTTGGTGGCCGGGCCCCGGGGGTGGACGAGATTCGCCCCGAGTACCTCAAGGCCCTGGATGTTGTTGGGTTGTCATGGTTGACACGCCTCTGCAACATTGCGTGGAGGTCGGGGGCAGTGCCTTTGGCATGGCAAACCGGGGTGGTGGTTCCTCTCTTCAAAAAAGGGGACCGGAGGGTGTGCTCCAACTTTAGAGGGATCACACTCCTCAGCCTCCCTGGGAAGGTCTATGCCAAGGTACTGGAGAGGAGAGTCCGGCCGTTGGTCGAACCTCGGATTCAGGAGGAGCAATGTGGTTTTCGTCCTGGCCGTGGCACATCGGACCAGCTCTTTACCCTCTCGAGAATTCTTGAGGGTTCGTGGGAGTTTGCCCAACCAGTTTACATGTGTTTTGTGGACTTGGAGAAGGCATTTGACCGCGTCCCTCGTGGATTTTTGTGGGGGGTGCTTCGGGAGTATGGGGTATCGGGCTTGTTGTTACGAGCTATTCGGTCTCTGTACGACCGTTGTGAGAGTTTAGTTCGCATTGCCAACACTCGGTCGGAGTCATTCCCAGTGAGAGTTGGACTCCGCCAGGGCTGCCCTTTGTCACCGGTCCTGTTCATAATTTTTATGGACAGGATTTCTAGGCGCAGCCAGGGAATGGAGGGTGTCATGCTTGGTGACCACAGGATCTCATCTCTGTTGTTTGCAGATGATGTTGTCCTGTTGGCTTCATCCAGCAATGACCTACAGCTCTTGCTGGGACGGTTTGCCGCTGAGTGTGAAGCGGCTGGGATGAGAATCAGCACCTCCAAGTCCGAGTCCATGGTCCTCAGCCGGAAAAAGGTGGATTGTCCTCTCCGGGTTGGGGACAGGCTCCTGCCCCAAGTGGAGGAGTTTAAGTATCTTGGGGTCTTGTTCACGAGTGAGGGGAAAATGGAGCGAGAGATCGACAGACGGATTGGAGCAGCATCTGCAGTGATGCGGACGTTGTACCGGTCTGTTGTGGTGAAGAGGGAGCTTAGTTCTAAGGCAAAGCTGTCGATTTACCAGTCAATCTACGTTCCTACTCTCACCTATGGTCACGAGCTTTGGGTAATGACCGAAAGAACGAGATCGCGGATACAAGCGGCTGAAATGAGCTTTCTCCGTAGGATTGCTGGACTCACCCTCAGAGATAGGGTGAGGAGCTCAGTCATCCGGGAGAGGCTCAGAGTAGAACCGCTGCTCCTCCACATTGAAAGGAGTCAGTTGAGGTGGTATGGGCATCTGATTAGGATGCCTCCTGGACGCCTCCCACTTGAGGTGTTTCAGGCACGTCCCACTGGGAGGAGACCCCGGGGCAGACCCAGGACTCGGTGGAGAGACTATGTCTCCCAGCTAGTCTGGGAACGCCTTGGTATCCCCTCTGAAGAGCTGGAGCAGGTGGCTGGGGAGAGGGAAGTCTGGGCTTCTCTGCTTGAACTGCTGCCTCCGCGACCCGGACCTCCGGAAAAGCGGTAGAAGATGGATGGATGGATGGATAACAGAAGCTGGGTGGTTTCGTGTCTATTTAAATTAGCTGACACTAACAGAAGCTATTTTTTACCATTGAAGACCACCCAACACTGCTTGGTGCTATAATGCTAACTTTCGTATAAGTGTAGAAATGATATCTTGATTTAAATACCTGTACATATCTCCGTTTTAAAATTTCAACAGGATTACAGTTATTTTTTGTGGGAAACTGTTCTCTACACATTAAATTGAGATAACTGCACAGATGCCTATAATACAAATAGGTTACATCCACATATTAAAGATAGAGCTGCTCAATAATTAAGATTTTTCTTGCATATGATTTCAAAGCAGGGCAGCACGGTGGCAGAGTGATTAGCATTGTGGCAGCACAGCAATTCACCCTTGGCTGGGGGATCCCGGGTTTGATCCCAGCCGCCGACCAGCAGTGATCTGTGTGGAGTTTGGATGTTCTCCCTGTGTGTGTGTGTGGGTTTACTCCGGGATTTCTCCGGTTTCCTCCCACATGCCAAAAACATGCAAGTTTGGTTAACTGGCATCAAACTGGGGATTCTAAATTGTCCTTAGGTATGACTGTGAGAGTGAATGTTTGCCTGTTTCTCTGTGTTGGCCCTGCGATGGACTGGCGATCTGTCCAGGGTGTACCCTGCCAGCCCCCCCCCCCCCGGCGACCCGAAAAGGATTAAGCGGAAGAAGATGGATGATTTCAAAACACTGCTGCTTCATCTTCTTTCGGCTGCTCCCTTTAGGTGTCGCCACAGCGGATCACCTGCTTCCACCACCCTATTCCTTAAAACTTCTTCTGTAACACCAACCCTCTCCATGTCCTCCTTCACTGCATCCATGAATCTTCTCTCTGGTCTTCCTCTTTTCCTCCTGCCTGGCAGCTCCATCTTCAACATCCTTTGTCCAATATATCCGCTATCCCTCCTCTGCATATGTCCAGACCATCTCAGCCTTGCCTGTTTTACTTAGTCTCCAAACCGCTCAACCTGAGCTGTCCGTCTGATATACTCATTTCTAATCCTGGCCCTCCTAGTCGCTCCCAGTGAAAATTTTAGCATCTTCAACTCTGCCACCTCCAGCTCCATCTCCTGTCTTTTTGTCAGCGCCACCATCTTCAAACCATACTGTTATGTCTGTATCTGGAGCCAAGGACGAGGCCAGGTGTCAAACTGAACAGACGTTTATTATAGAGGCACTACACAGCACTGGCACAGCCATCAGGCAGAAGAGGTGGCAAAGAGACCGCCCCTCCTGCCCGCTGTTCTCTTATAGCCGCAGGTGGTGGTGGAACCGGAAGGTGGAGCCGCCACCCGTACCACACAAATAAGAGACGAAACGCTAACACAACATTCTCCCCCCCTTTCAAAAAAGCCCAAAACGCACACAATTCGGACCCACCCTAATTTGGAACCCGAATCACGCACTAACAGCAATGAGAAAACACAATTACAAATGGCCTAACTCAGTCATTCCAAAATAACTAAAACTAGGGGAGACGGGTGGACTGCTGTCCCACCCCACACAGTGAAGCGGATTATTCTGCTGCTTAAACTAAATGAGTCTATGTAAAACTAAAATACTGCCGTGTCTCCTAAACTAAAATAAAACAAATTAATCCCAAAACTACATACAGTGTGGTAAAAAAGTATTTAGTCAGCCACCAATTGTGCAAGTTCTCCCACTTAAAAGATGAGAGAGGTCTCCAATTTTCATCATAGGTATACCTCAACTATGAGAGACAAAATGAGGGAAAAAAAAAAATCCAGAAAATCACATTGTCTGATTTTTAAAGAATTTATTTGCAAGTTATGATGAAATACATGTATTTGGTCAATAACAAAAGTTCATCTCAATACTTTGTTATATACCCTTTGTTGGCAATGACAGAGGTCAAACATTTTCTGTAAGTCTTCACAAGGTTTTCACACACTGTTGCTGGTATTTTGGCCCATTCCTCCATGCAGATCTCCTCTAGAGCAGTGATGTTTTGGGGCTGTCGCTGGGCAACACGGACTTTCAACTCCCTCCAAAGATTTTTCTATGGGGTTGAGATCTGGAGACTGGCTAAGCCACTCCAGGACCTTGAAATGCTTCTTACGAAGCCACTCCTTCATTGCTCGGGCGGTATGTTTGGGATCATTGTCATGCTGAAAGACCCAGCCACGTTTCATCTTCAATGCCCTTGCTGATGGAAGGAGGTTTTCACTCAAAATCTCGCAATACATGGCCCCATTCATTCTTTCCTTTACACGGATCAGTCGTCCTGGTCCCTTTGCAGAAAAACAGCCCCAAAGCACGGTGTTTCTACCCCCATGCTTCACAGCAGGTATGGTGTTCTTTCTCCTCCAAACACGACAAGTTGAGTTTTTACCAAAAAGTTCTATTTTGGTTTCGTCTGACCATATGACATTCTCCCAATCCTCTTCTGGATCATCCAAATGCTCTCTAGCAAACTTCAGACGGGCCTGGACATGTACTGGCTTAAGCAGGGGGACACGTCTGGCACTGCAGGATTTGAGTCCCTGGCGGCGTAGTGTGTTACTGATGGTAGCCTTTGTTACTTTGGTCCCAGCTCTCTTCAGGTCATTCACTAGGTCCCCCCGTGTGGTTCTGGGATTTTTGTTCACCGTTCTCGTCATCATTTTGACCACACCGAATGAGATCTTGAGTGGAGCCCCAGATCGAGGGAGATTATCAGTGGTCTTGTATGTCTTTCATTTTCTAATAATTGCTCCCACAGTTGATTTCTTCACACCAAGCTGCTTACCTATTGCAGATTCAGTCTTCCCAGCCTGGTGTAGGTCTACAATTTTGTTTCTGGTGTCCTTTGTCAGCTCTTTGGTCTTGACCATAGTGGAGTTTGGAGTCTGACTGTTTGAGGTTGTGGACAGGTGTCTTTTATACTGATAATGAGTTCAAACAGGTGCCATTAATACAGGTAACGAGTGGAGGACAGAGGAGCCTCTTAAAGAAGAAGTTACAGGTCTACGTCAAACAGGTTCATTTTGTCTTCTTTCAATTATTTTTCCTTTTTTTTTTTTTTTTTCCTTTGAAAGACAAAAGTAAAATAGAAAGATGTCTTTACCTTCTTTACATGTTTCAACTGCACTGCAGCCTTCATCAGAAGAGTCAGCTGATTGCTGCCAGGTGACATTTATCAGCTGATTTTCGTAGGCGGGGCCAGCTCAGCAGATCTGTCAGATCCACCGAGCCGGCCCCGCCTCCCGCCGTCAGATGGTCTCTGGAGAATGTGGTCCCAGGTGTGAGAAAGCATAAAGGCCCCCTCATCTCGGTTCATGGTGTCTTTTCCCCGCTTTCTGATCTCTATTGCCTCCTTGATCCAACGTTTGTGTCTGTTGCTCTCCGATCCAATAATTTTTGTGTTGTCCCAGTCCATGATGTGATTATTTCTTTTGCAGTGGTCCGATATAGCTGATTTTAATGTTTCTTGTTCTGCTTTTTCTTTTTGTGATCTTGTGAGTCGTCCTTGCGTTTCCTTCTCACATTCCTTTTGGTGTTCTTTTTTTCTTGTGGTGAATAATCTTCCGGTTTCTCCAATGTAGGTTTTGTTACATGATCTGCATGATATTTCATATAATACATTGCATTTATTGTCTTGTTCTATTCTGTCCTTGGGGTGTACTAATAACTGTCTTAATTTTTTGTGTGGTTTGACTGCTGTGTTTATTTTGTATTTTTTCATGATCCTTTGAATTGGTTCCGTGATCCCTCGTATGTATGGTATAGTTATGGTTTCCTTGTTTTTGATTTCAGCTTTTGTTCTGTGTCTTGTGTCCTGTTTATTTTCTTTGTTTTTGACTTGCTGTTTCCCTTTGTTTATGGCCCATACTGGATATTGGCAGCGTATAAGTGCATGTTTTATGTGTTTTTCCTCTTCCTGTCTGTCTTCTTGTTCCGTGATGATGGTGGCTCGTTCATATAATGTCCTGACGACTGATAGCTTGTGTGCTGTGGGGTGTTCCGATGTCCAAAGTAGGTATTGATCTGTGTGGGTTGGTTTCCTGTAGACTGTGATTTTTATGCTGCCATCCTCGTTGTGGTGGATTTTCATGTCCAGAAAGGCTATGGTGCCATTTTCCTCCTCTTCGTGTGTGAATTTTATGTTCCCCGTACTGTCTGTACTGTTCAGATGGTCAGTGAGTTCTTGTGTATGTCCTTTCCTTATTTTTTCCAGAATGTCATCTACGTATCTCTTCCAAAGGGTGGGTTTGCATATTGTGGGTGCTGTGTTGATGGCTTTATTTTCCAGATCCTCCATAAAAAAACTGCTCATGATGGCTGATAGTGGGTCTCCCATTGCAAATCCTTCTTTTTGTTTGTAGATTTTTCCTCTGAATTGAAAATAAGTGGATTTTGCAACAAACTGTAGTAATTTGGATATGTCATGGACTGTGAGGTTGGTGCGTCTTTTTAGGGTACTGTCCTTGTTGAGGCGTTCTTGCACTATATGTAGTGTGACGTCAATAGGAGTCTTTGTGAATAAAGAGATGACGTCATGTGAGATGAGGATCTCGTCTGATTCTATTTTTATGTCTTTGAGTTCTTGTGCCAGCTCTTTTGAATTTTTACAGTGAAAGTCTGATAGTCCAAGGAGGGGTTTGATGATTTCAGCTAGGGCTTTTGATAAGTTGTATGTGACTGATCCAATGCTGTCTGTTATTGTACTGTTATTGTCTGTTATTGTATTTACGCAGAAAAAATCATCAACAAAGCACGGAAAGACCTTATAAAAGAACGTATAAGAATAACGGCAAATAAAGTAGACAAAATAAACAACCAAATCAAAGAGGAAACGGACATGTTTAAGCAACGCTACCCGACGGACCAGAAAACGCAGGAGCAGATAAAAGCACAACTGAAACACGCACACGAACAAGAATTCATCACAACGAAAAACCGCCAATTGAAAAAATTAAAAAAACTCACAGAAAGAAAGAACGGACGAAGACAAACACACACGGAAAAGAACGATAAGTGGGTCAAAAACCTATCACAACGCACACTCACGGACACGGAGAAAACAGTGCTGAACAGAGGACTGAACTTCGCCATCACACCAGCCAGAATCCCCCATGAAGAATACATCCTCGCAACAGAACTGGCATGTGAAAAAATCCAGGACCAAGGAGAAAAAGCAGCACTCCGGAACGCAGTCGCAGGAATCCTCAAAACGGCCAAATTACCACAAAGCAACGTTACAAGAAAAGAAGAAAAAGCATTAAACTCACTCAAGACAGATAAAACGATCACAATACTCCCAGCAGATAAAGGCAGAACAACAGTAATTTTGGACACGGAAACATACGAAAAACAGATGGAAACCATGTTGGCAGACAGTAACACATACGAAATCATTAAAACAAACCCGACAGAAGAAAAGAAAAAAATGCTCAAAGCCCTTCTAAAACCTCTATTAGAAAGCAATAAAATCACAAAGGACGCATATGATCACCTGATCCCCACAGCCAGCATCACCCCTCGGATTTATGGAACACCGAAAATACATAAAAAGGATATCCCACTGCGGCCAATAATAGACAGCATTGGATCAGTCACATACAACTTATCAAAAGCCCTAGCTGAAATCATCAAACCCCTCCTTGGACTATCAGACTTTCACTGTAAAAATTCAAAAGAGCTGGCACAAGAACTCAAAGACATAAAAATAGAATCAGACGAGATCCTCATCTCACATGACGTCATCTCTTTATTCACAAAGACTCCTATTGACGTCACACTACATATAGTGCAAGAACGCCTCAACAAGGACAGTACCCTAAAAAGACGCACCAACCTCACAGTCCATGACATATCCAAATTACTACAGTCTGTTGCAAAATCCACTTATTTTCAATTCAGAGGAAAAATCTACAAACAAAAAGAAGGATTTGCAATGGGAGACCCACTATCAGCCATCATGAGCAGTTTTTTTATGGAGGATCTGGAAAATAAAGCCATCAACACAGCACCCACAATATGCAAACCCACCCTTTGGAAGAGATACGTAGATGACATTCTGGAAAAAATAAGGAAAGGACATACACAAGAACTCACTGACCATCTGAACAGTACAGACAGTACGGGGAACATAAAATTCACACACGAAGAGGAGGAAAATGGCACCATAGCCTTTCTGGACATGAAAATCCACCACAACGAGGATGGCAGCATAAAAATCACAGTCTACAGGAAACCAACCCACACAGATCAATACCTACTTTGGACATCGGAACACCCCACAGCACACAAGCTATCAGTCGTCAGGACATTATATGAACGAGCCACCATCATCACGGAACAAGAAGACAGACAGGAAGAGGAAAAACACATAAAACATGCACTTATACGCTGCCAATATCCAGTATGGGCCATAAACAAAGGGAAACAGCAAGTCAAAAACAAAGAAAATAAACAGGACACAAGACACAGAACAAAAGCTGAAATCAAAAACAAGGAAACCATAACTATACCATACATACGAGGGATCACGGAACCAATTCAAAGGATCATGAAAAAATACAAAATAAACACAGCAGTCAAACCACACAAAAAATTAAGACAGTTATTAGTACACCCCAAGGACAGAATAGAACAAGACAATAAATGCAATGTATTATATGAAATATCATGCAGATCATGTAACAAAACCTACATTGGAGAAACCGGAAGATTATTCACCACAAGAAAAAAAGAACACCAAAAGGAATGTGAGAAGGAAACGCAAGGACGACTCACAAGATCACAAAAAGAAAAAGCAGAACAAGAAACATTAAAATCAGCTATATCGGACCACTGCAAAAGAAATAATCACATCATGGACTGGGACAACACAAAAATTATTGGATCGGAGAGCAACAGACACAAACGTTGGATCAAGGAGGCAATAGAGATCAGAAAGCGGGGAAAAGACACCATGAACCGAGATGAGGGGGCCTTTATGCTTTCTCACACCTGGGACCACATTCTCCAGAGACCATCTGACGGCGGGAGGCGGGGCCGGCTCGGTGGATCTGACAGATCTGCTGAGCTGGCCCCGCCTACGAAAATCAGCTGATAAATGTCACCTGGCAGCAATCAGCTGACTCTTCTGATGAAGGCTGCAGTGCAGTTGAAACATGTAAAGAAGGTAAAGACATCTTTCTATTTTACTTTTGTCTTTCAAAGGAAAAAAAAAAAAAAAAAAAAAAAAAGGAAAAATAAAGTTACAGGTCTGTGAAAGCCAGAAATCTTGCTTGTTTGTAGGTGACCAAATACTTATTTTTCACCATAATTTGCAAATAAATTCTTTAAAAATCCTTCAATGTGATTTTCTGGATTTTTTTTTTTCATTTTGTCTCTCATAGTTGAGGTATACCTATGATGAAAATTGGAGACCTCTCTCATCTTTTAAGTGGGAGAACATGCACAATTGGTGGCTGACTAAATACTTTTTTGTCCCACTGTATATAGAAATGACAAAACTTCTGAACATCAGCATAACCATCAACTTATAGTATACACACAATAAAACATTCCAAATACATGCACATTAATCAACCTATATACATGCGGCTGGAGAAAACAAGTCCGTGGTTCCCCTAGACTGCCCTGTCATCAGCCAGCCTCCCGGGCTGCAGCAGGTTGCCTCAGCACCGGTGCGCCTCCTCTTCATCACCACCGGCGCTCTGCTCGTCCAGGCCCACGTCCCTCAGTCCCCTCCCGGGCAGGCCACAGCTCATTTGGGTGCCCCCACAAACCGTCTAGCAGCTGGAGATGAGCGTCCTCCCATCTGGCCACGACGCATAACTGTCCCTGGCGCTCCTCCAACCACCGACCAGCCCGTACCTGCTGTGGTCGCCTCTCCTCGTGAATCTAGTCCTTGACCCCCAGAGGGGTTTTGCTTGGCTTGCAGGGTCTCTGCAAGGCACGTCGTTCCACCGTTGTTCCAACGGTCCGGCCCCGACCTCTTTTAACCTTGCCGTCGCCGTTGTGACTCCTTGTTCACCGGTACCTTCCAGCCGAAATCTAGGAACAGATGGAGCCAGCCACTCGGCGCCACCCGCCGTCACTGGCATCCCGCTGTGCTGCCCAGTTCCCTCGTCCAGGGCTACTTGGGCTCTGGCACAAGAACCCTCCTGCGATGGCCCTGGGTGGGGTTTGTCTTGTTCACTCTCCAGGGTGCCAGGCAGTTCTTCATCCCACACTGCGCTGTCTACCACTCTCAGGATCGGACAGCCCCACGTCTTGACCGATTTGCGCTAAGGCGTCGGTTTCAACATTCCCACTGTGGCCAGCCGTCCTCCTCCACAACCACAAAGTAGTGCTGGGTCTCTCTCAATTCTGACATGCGGGGAAAAACATCTCACATTCATCCAATCCGGCATGGAGCCCACCGCTCCCGTGCCAGTCCACAACAACACTTCCATCCTGTCCAACTCCCCATCATACAGTATGCGTGACCGTTGATGCTCGAATTTACAGCATGAACAACTGTGAGGGTGCGAGAGTCCTCCTTGTGCCACGGACCTCCTCGCTTGGATCTGTGGCATGAAGCAAGTAGCCACACGAGCCACTGCGCTCCGCTCTTGCCGAACAATCTCCGTCTCTGAAACGGTGCTTCGTGGACCCACAGCCCTCACCTTTGGGCTGTCCCGGGGCAGACCTCACATTCACAGCACTGGCGTTGTCCTCCACGCTTTCCACACTGACAGGGTCCACTGCATGCGCGGTCGGCGGTGATCCCAGATGTCGATGCAACAAGCGCTCACTCGGCTCCAGTGACAGTTCATCCGCAGCTTCCAGCTGTTGAGCTAACCCGATGACTGTGGGCAGAGTCAATTCGCCCGAAAACGCAAGCAGCCCCAACCCCATCGCAGCGCCGTTGGTATACTCCACCAGCTGGTTGTGAATCACCTTCTCTCCCAATCATCCAAACTGGCACTCACTGACCACCAGCTCCAAGTCTGCCACAAACCGCTGAATAGACTCACCCACCTGTCAGCGGCAGTGTCGGAACCAAATCTCGCAAACCATGACGTTTTACAGGGCGCAAAAATAGCGCGCCATTACCTCAACCACTGCAGCCAAGCTGCCACAGTCACTCGGTGTGTTCAGAACACGCTGTTCCTCCATCTCAGGATTGTGCACCAACAACTCATGTACCCACAACTCCTCCAGCTTCCCGAGGTCCAGTGTCACCATGTATGTCCGGAAGACAGCACACCACCTTGGCCAGGGGACTGGTGGCTCACCGGAGACTCCAAAAACGGCCGAATTCCAAACCCACACGCTTCCATACCTTGTTTTAATCCACTTTTATCCTCATTGCCAAATGTTTTGTCTGTATTTGGAACCAGGGATGAGGCCAGGTATCAAATTGAACACACATTTATTATAGAGGCACTACACAGCACTGGCGCAGCCATCAGGCAGAAGAGGTGGCAAAGAGACCGCCCCTCCTGCCTGCTGCCCTCTTATAGCCACAGGTGGTGGCTGAACTGGAAGGTGGAGCCGCCACCTGTACCACACAAATAAGAGACCAAACTCTTAACACAACACATGCGTCATAGCAGGTCTCATTACCGTCTTGTAAATCTTCCCTTTCACTCTTGCTGCTACCCTTCTGTCACAAATCACCCCTGACACTCGTCTCCACCCACTCCCCCTTGCCTGCACTCTCTTCTTCAACTCTCTTGTGCATTTTCCATTGCTTTGGATGGTTAATCCCAGGTATTTAAACTAGTCTACTTTCTCGACCTCTACTCCTCCCACCTTCACCATTACATCTGCCTCCCTGCCATTCACACTCATGTATTCTGTCTTGCTTCTACTGACTTTCATTCCTCTTCTCTCCAGAGCATACCTCCACCTCTCCAGGTTCTCTTCCACGTGCTCCTTATTCTCATGACAGATCACAATGTCGTCTGCAAGCATCATGGTCCACGGAGACTCCCATCTGACCTCATCTGTCAGCCTGTCCATCACCATGGAAAACAAGAAGGGGCTCAGAGCCAATTCCTAATGTAATCCCACCCCCACTTGGAATCCATCCATCACGCCTACAGCGCACCTCACCACCATCTCGCTGTCCTCATACATGTCCTGCACCAACCTCACATACTTCTCTGCCACGCCTGACTTCCTCATACAGTACCACACTTCGTCTCCTAATGCCCTATCATATGCTTTCTCTATATCCACAAAGACAGTGCAACTCCTTCTGACCTTCTCCATCAGCACTCTTTAAGGCAAGGCAGGTTTATTTGTATTGCACATTTCGTGTATGAGACACTTCAAAGTGCTTTAAAGCAAACATTGCATCTGTAGTACTCTTTCTTGACATGAAACCGTACTGCTGCTCACTGATTGTCACTTCTCCTCTTAACCTGGCTTCAACAGCTCTTTCTCATATCTTCATAGTGTGGCTGTAGCCCTAGCCCACTGTGCGCATGTGGAGAGGAGCAAACTATGGAACACATCATAGAGGCTTGCCCGCTCCAAAGACTGGAAGGAGGATTACACACCCTCCATACAGCAAACCAGGAGGCAACTGCTTGGCTTAAGGACTTTGCATTCGCTAAATAAATAGTGTGGCTGATCAATGTTATGCCTCTGAAGTTACTACAGCTCTGAGTATCACCTTTGTTCTTGAAAATTGGTAGCAAAACACTTCTCCACTCCTCGAGCATCCTCTCACTCTCCCAAGATTGTGTTAAACAATCTGGTTTAAAAAGTCCACTGCCATCTCTCCTAAACATCTCCATACCTCCAAAGGTATGTCATGTGGACCAACCACCTTTCCATTTTTCATCCTCTTCAAAGCTGCCCTCACTTCCACCTTGCTAGTCCTCGGGACTTCCTTGTTCACCATCTTTCCTTCATCCATCCTCTCTCTCTCTCACTTCCTTTATTCATCAGTTCATCAAAGTACTCCTTCCACCTTCTCAACTCACTCATTTGTTAGTACATTGTGGCGGTTTGGGATAACCCCCACAACAGACTGGGACAGACAGCTCGCTACTTCTGGTTTTTTCCGCTGCACTACTGATGTAATGTGCCGTCATGCATCCTGTCCCTACTGTGTCTCTCAAATGCAAATGTCTCATGCCTGTCTGCAATCTCTTTGATGATGCCATGCCTTTCATGTATTGTCTGTAACTGGGTATATAAGCTCACTGAAATCCATGTTCACACTCTCACTCTTCAACCACTGCTGCTGATACACACATCCTGTGTCTCTTTGCTAGAGAGCCTCCGAGCCGCCCATTGGGCGAGCTTCGTGACGGCGGTATGATAATAAACCTATTTAAAACCTTCACTTCGCTGCCTTTATTTATCTGCCGCCGCATACATTACCATTTCTGTCCATAATCAACCTAACCTGCTGTACATCTTTTCCAGCTCGATCGCTCTGTCTAGCCAGTCGATACAAGTCCTTTTCTCCTTCCTTAGTGTTTAGCCTCTCATACAACTCACTATTTGTCTTTTCCTTTGCCACCTCTCTTTGCCATGTGCCTAGATTCCAAATACTCTTGTATACTTTCTTTCTGACTATTATACTTTTTCTTTGCAAACCTCTTCCTTCCTTTGGATACTTTCCTGTACCTCCTCATTCCACCACCAAGTCTCCTTGTCTTCCTTCCCCTGTCCACTGGATAAACAACATACCTTTCTACCCGTTTCCCTCTATTTTTACTGTACTTTTCCAGTCATCTGGTAGTTCTTTTCTACTATCCAGAGCAGGGGTGTCAAACTCATTCCATGGAGGGCCAAGGCCCTGCATGTTTTACTTCCACCCAGTATCTTGAGCAGGTGTTTTCACTGATCAGTAATCAGTGGGAAGAAATTCAGTGACATCACCTGTTGAAGACACTGGGTGGAAGTAAAACCTGCAAGGTCTTGGCCCTCCATGGAATGAGTTTGACACCCATGATCCAGAGCCTGTACCAGGGCTCCTTACACAGCATGGATATCGTTGAAGGATTGGGCCAATTTTTGATCTTTAGGATCATTTGGGAGATCCTTGTGTGTTTTGGACTGAGTCACAAATAAATGTATAAAAGATGAAAATAGTTTAAAAACTCCCCACAAATTTAAAGGTATAAATGTTTAAATTTAGGAGTATAGCATGCCATAAAATGTAAATTCTCAAGTAATTGGCAAGGTGATTAATAACATATAATCATTCGTCCCCAGTCCTTTTAACTTGATAAGGCTGTTCAATACATAAATTCAAACTAAGGACTTATTTTAAATCATACATGCTGAATATATTTTATGTCTGTGAAATTTGTAACACTCAAATGATTCTGTTGCATGTTTGATTTGAATAAATCTGGTTAAAAAAGGTTTAATTTTGCATTTTGTTGTCGCTCTTTGCTTTTGTGTGTCAGCTAGTGGCAACATTTCAGAGAATGCGTCAGGAACAGCGCAGTATGGCTTCTAAGGCAGCAGAGTTGGAAATGGACATCAATGAGCACAGGTCAGTGTGTATTGGTGCAGATTTTTTTATCCACTTTTTATAAATGCGAATAAATCTCCATCTAACCCAGTCTCTAAGCTGCCTTGACCCTGCTAAAAATTTGTGAAATCAGTTTAACTAATTCTTGAAGTGATGGATAAAAGTGATGTTACACTTTAAAGCGCCCCTGTTATGCACTTTTTCTACATGATGACTCAGTTTCTAGAGGTGTTGATGAAATGTCTGTGACATGCTTTTGTCAAAATAATTCATGGTTTAATTATTGCAGTACCAGTTTCCAAACAGAGGAAGGAGCTTTCCTCAATACAGGCTGTTTTCATGACATATTGCTTTAAATGCTAATGAGCCACAGTTTACCTCATGGCTCCCTCTGTCGTCATTTCTTTGAGAGCTGTGCTTTTATGGTGATGCTCTGTTTGAGGCTATCAATAGCTATTAGCATTGGTTGTCGGACTAACTGAAATGCTATCTACGTAAAATTGGCCGAAAATGAGATCATAAAAGTCCCAAAAAATCATTAGCAGAGACATGGGTTTGTGGTTTGATTGGTTGTTAGGGGTTTAGTAACCACAGAAACAACCCTGAATGAGTGAACAGTTACTTTTGCTAATGGCAACTAATCATTGCTGATCAGGAGGTTGGAGTATAATAAATCAGTCTCGCCAGGATTTCGCAGTGTTGCGATTGCACCATTTCATGTGAATTCAACCCATCAACCTTGCAACTTTGCCCAGTCACTGCAACTTTCCTGCAACGTTGGCCGATCGTCGCCATCACTGCAAAATGTGGCAAGTCAAATTTGTCCCAGAGTAGTGCTCAAACACGTATGTCATCAGTCTAACCAGTCAAATGTGTTCCCGCACTACACTCACTTCCTTGTTTACAGTGAGAATGATCAGAATCTGCTCCTCTGCCTTACGGGGTCCCACAGGGGTCAATTCTAGGGCCCATGCTTTTTTCTCTGTACATACTTCCACTGGGTTCCATTTTTTAAAAGCATGGTATCTCTTTCCACCTGTATGCTGATGACTGTCAGATTTATGTTCCTCTAAAACAAAAAGCTGCCTCATCAGTAAACTCACTCCTGGTGTGCACTGAAGACATAAAGTCTTGGATGGCCCTAAACTTCCTAAATTTTAATGATAAGAAGACCGAAGTGATGGTGTTTGGACCTAGTCGTCCCTGTGAGTCCCTTCCTGTATACTTGGGCCCCCTTACTCCTTATGTTAAATCCACAGCTAGGAACCTTGGTTTTATCATGGACAATGATTTTAAATTACACACGCAGATTCGTTCTGTGGTGAAATCCAGCTTCTTTCATCTAAGGCGTTTAGCAAAAGTAAAACCCATTCTCTCTAGACCACACTTGGAAACAGTAATCCATGCTTTTATTTCATCTCGGCTGGATTACTGTAACGCACTTTACGCCGGTGTCAGCCAGTCATCTCTTTCACGTCTGCAGCTGGTTCAAAACGCCGCTGCTCGTCTTTTAACAGGTACACGTGGAAGAGATCACATCACACCCATCTTAGCTTCACTCCAGTGGCTGCCCGTGTATTTTAGAGTTCATTTTAAAATTCTTTTATTTGTTTTTAAATCCTTGAATGGTCTTGCTCCACCTTACCTCTCTGAGCTTCTGCATCCCTACGCTCCCACCCGGTCCCTTAGGTCAGCTGAACAGCTGCTTCTGGAGGTACCAAAGGCGAGGCGCAAGCTCAGAGGGGACAGAGCCTTTTCGATCATGGCCTGTAGGTTATGGAATGATTTACCCCTGGACATTAGACAAGCACCTTCACTGTCCATTTTTAAAACACGTCTTAAAACACATTTTTACTCCCTGGCCTTTGACCCAGTATGAGACATTGATTTTATTGAATGAAATGGATTTTTATTTATTTTACTTTTTGTTTTATTTATGAATTTATTTATTATTATTATTTTATTTATTTATTATTTATTTAGATGGTCAACCTTAAATATGGATCTGAATTCAAAAATTAAGACAGTCAAAATCAGCATACAACCTAGACTGCTTTACCTCTTCCAGGCTCTGCCAACAGAGATTCCTGGTGCCCAGTTCTCAAAGTGGGACAGGATGATATCGAGATTTGTTTGGGGAGGTAAAAAGCCAAGAGTGAAATATAAAACTCTCCAATTACCAAAAGAGAAAGGAGGCATGGGTCTACAGAGTCTAAAGGAATATTACTACTCAGCACAAATAAGATATATCGTATGTTGGTGCGACGGAGGATATGAGGCAAAATGGAAAGAAATGGAAAAGGAAATTGAGGGACTCCCAGTACAAAGCATAATAGGAGATAAGGATGCATATAAGCAAATCAAACAAATAGACCCAATCACTAAATTTACTTTGGAACTGTGGTATAAAATAGTACAAAAGTATAATATAAAGGAGGACATAAAACTATTGAAATGGGTAGCATTTGACAGTCAGTTTGAGCCGGCAAAGCAAGATGGGGGATACAAAAATCTGGTGAACAAGGGAATCACAGTATGGGGCAATATCGGAAAAAAAGATTTCGGGAGTTTTGTAAACATGAGAAGAAAATTTAAACTAGAAAAATATGGATTCTTTAGATATCTGCAGATGAGAGATTATTATATGAGGAAGATTAGGCATAACCTCCACACAGATGTGAGCGAGATTATACAATTCATTTTAAGCTCGTATGCAGGAAATAAAATAAGAATTATTTCAAAGCTATATCAGAAACTTACGGCAAACAAACATTCAAGTAACTATATAAAGGAGAAATGGGAGAAAGAGCTAAATTTAAACATAACGGAAGAAAACTGGCAAGAAATATGGAAAACACAACACACATCAACACGTTCAAGGACATGGAGGGAATTTGGATGGAAAAACCTGATTCGCTATTTCATTACACCACAGATTCAAAGAAAATATACAAATACCCAATCTATATGCTGGAGGGGCTGTGGAGCTCAAAATGCAGACCACTCACATATGTTTTGGAAATGCTGCAAAATCTCATCATTCTGGAAATCTATACATGTGACAATACAGAGGATATTAGGATATAATCTACCAATGAACTGTAACTTGATGTATTTATGTGATCTTAAAAGAGACAATGTAATACAGGCTGAGGACAGATATCTAGTTAAAATATTGCTGATTGCATGTAAAAAAACAATCACAAGAAAATGGCGATTAGAAGTTCTTCCTGACCAAGAGCAATGGACTGACATTGTTGAGGATATACGTTTAATGGAAAAACTAACATATCGACAAAGAATGCAAGAAGGACAATATGAAAAAAAATGGTGGAAATGGACACACTACAAAGTGCAACAACGAGACAGAAATTGAAAGAATAACCAAAGACACTGAAAAACTGGAAGAATTAAGAGATGGAAACTAAAAACTTGATTCTCCAACATTTGTCCCCCCCCCTTTCCCCCCTCCCTCTAGCTCCTTTTTTTTTTTAAATATAGAGACTGTGATCTGAATGTAATATGTATGATGAAAAATGAATAAAAATCAAAGTTACAAAAAAAAAGTGCTTTATAAATAAAGTTGATTGATTGAGAATACATAAGTAAAAAACAGTGTGATTTAAAAAAACAAACACTAACCCACGATTTACCCCATGCCGTCTGTTCCTCTGGTCGACGTCACTCCACGTTTGCGTGCGGACCATGTGTATGAAGAGCTGTTTGTACTGAGAAACACTTGTCTGCCTTAAAAGCACCCCATTCATGGGAGTGCATGTTTGAGCGAGCCCCTGGCAAACCCCCAGGCAGGTCTGTGGAGTTATAATGTGATAACGCCAAGGAGAACAAAAAGTTGTAGAGGCATTTCAGG
Organism: Pholidichthys leucotaenia; assembly: GCA_020510985.1. Lineage (NCBI taxonomy): Eukaryota > Metazoa > Chordata > Actinopteri > Cichliformes > Pholidichthyidae > Pholidichthys > Pholidichthys leucotaenia. Next base: position 147,368,737 of record CM035836.1, on the reverse strand, counting down.
TAGACTTACAGTCTTATTTTCTGTGGGAGAGGAAAACTCCTGTGCAGGCAGACAGTGGCATGTTTGTCTTTGCAGACCATATAACATCACAAAAATCCTACAAAAGATAACAGCACTTTAGTTTTTACAGTAGACACTGATTATTTAAAAAATGCAACGTTTGTATTAGGAAACTAAAGTCATATGAAATAAAGACATTTTCAAAACGGTGTATAAAGGTCTAGTGGAAAGTGTATTAACTTTTAATACGCATCTTCAACCCGAGCCTGAAGCTGGGGAGGGTACCACAGTTATGGAAAACATCTTGTGTGGTACCTGTACCAAAGACTTCCCACCCCAGAGACCTGAACAGCTACAGACCAGTGGGCCTGACGTCTCACATGATGAAGACCCTGGAGAGACTGCTCCTTGCTCACCTTCGCCCCCTGGTGGGACCAGCGATGGATCCACTCCAGTTCACCTACCAGCATGGCATTAGGGTGGAGGATGCAGTGATCTTCCTCCTTCACCGTTCCCTGTCCCACCTGGAGAAGCCTGGGAACGCGGTGAGGATCATGTTCTTTGACTTCTCCAGTGCTTTCAACACCATCCAACTGATGATCCTGAAGGACAAGCTGCTGTGCGCAGGGGTGGACCAGCACCTGTCATCATGGATCTTGGACTACCTCACTAACCGGCCACAGTTTGTGAGAACCCGAGATTGTGTGTCTGACACGATCATCGGTAGCACGGGGGCCCCCCAGGGAACGGTTTTGGCTCCCTTCCTGTTCACCCTTTATACTGCGGACTTCTCACACAACACAACACACTGCCATGTACAGAGGTTCTCTGACGACTCTGCGATCGTCGGCCTCATCTCCAATGGAGATGAAGCGGAGTACAGAGGACTTATCCAGGACTTCGTGGACTGGTGCCATCGGAACTGCCTCCAGATCAACGCGGGGAAAACTAAGGAGCTGGTGGTGGACTGCCGCAGGCAAGGACAACCCTTCACAGCATCAGTAAACATCCAGGGAACAGACATTGAGATGGTGACATCCTACAAGTACCTGGGTGTTCATCTGAACAATAAACTAGACTGGTCACACAATACCGACGCACTCTACAAGAAGGGACAGCACAGGCTGTTCCTACTGAGGAGGCTCAGGTCTTTTGGTGTACAAGGGGTGCTCTTGAAGACATTCTACGACACGGTGGTGGCATCAGCCATCACTTTTGGAGTGGTCTGCTGGGGCAACGGCATTACAGCAGCCGATAGGAAGAGACTGAACAAACTGATCAAGAAAGCTAGCTCTGTCCTGGGGCAATGCCTTGACCCAGTGGAGGAGATAGGAGAGAGAAGGATGGTGGCTAAATTGTCATCTCTGATGGAGTCAGAGTCCCACCCTATGCAGGACATACTGAACGCACTGAGGAGATCATTTAGCAGTAGACTACATCATCCTAGGTGCGCGACCGAGAGGTTTCGCAGGTCCTTCCTACCTACAGCTGTCAGACTGTATAACCTAAGCAGGGCTGCTCGCAGAGATGGCAAAAAAAATGTGATGACCTAATAGTATTGAATGCAAAAGACGCAACAGACTTACACAAATGGTCCCCTCCAGTATACAACTAGGACAATATCAGTCGCTATGGAGGGTGACAATATGTCTGGGTATCATATTCATACTATGGAGGGTAACTAAATAGACGGTTTGTTTACTCTGTTGTTCTGTTTGTTTATTCTGGTGCTGTTTATTCCATCTAGCTACAATGCTCTGCACTGTGTATATACTGTATATCTATGTGTACATATGTATATTTACTGCTCTTATTTTCTTATCTTCTAAATTATTGCTCTGAGTGTTGCTATCTCTGTGCTGTTGCAATCCTGTAATTTCCCCCTTGTGGGACTAATAAAGGCTTATCTTAGCTTATCTTATCTTTTAGTGAGTACATGGTATGGATACCTGGGAGTTAAAGACAGAAACAGACTCTCTAGAATTATAAATACAGCCATCAAAATCATAGGAAAAGAACAGACAACTTGCATGTATACACCGCGTTCCAAATTAATTCAATTCAGTTCAGTTGAACTTTATATAGTGCTATATCACAACAACAGCCATTTCATAGCACTTTCAAATGTAGGGGAAAACCCCACATTTGCAAAAAAGACCCCAGCAATCAGACGACCCCCTGTGAGCAAGCACTTAGCGACGGTGGAGAGGAAAACTCCCATTTAACAGGAAGAAACCTCTAGCAGAACCAGGTTCAGGGAGGGGCAGTCATCTGCTGTGACTGGCTGGAGGGTGAGGGGATAGAGAAGATGAAAAGGACAGACATTAAGAGAGCAAACATTAACTGAGAGAAGCAAAGTACATTATTGGAGGTCACCCGGCAGTCTAAATCTATTAACAGCAAAATAAAGGGGGGGGGGGGGGGTTAAGCGACACAAGATCCCTCCCTAATCGTAGGCTATATTGAAGAGGAAGGTTTTTACCCTATTCTTAAAAACAGAGATCGAGTCTGACTCCCGAACCCAGATTGGTAACTGGTTCCACAGGAAAGGAGCTTGATAGCTGAAGGCTCTGCCTCCCATTGTACTATTGGAAATTATAGGTATTACAAGTAATCCAGCATTTTGGGAGCGTAGTGCTCTGTTAGGATGATAGGGTAATATCAGATCTTTTATATATAAGGGGGCCTGATTATTAAGAGCTTTGTAAGTGAGAAGAAGGATTTTAAACTTAATTGTAAACTCTTATGGGAAGCCAATGAAGGGAGGCCAGAACCGGAGAGATATGATCTCTCTTTCTAGTACCTGTTAAAACTCTTGCAGCAGCATTTTGGATCAACTGAAGACTTTTTAAAGATATTTTAGGACAACCTGATAATAACGAGTTACAATAATCTAATCGAGAGCTAACAAAAGCATGGACCAGTTTCTCAGCATCATTCAGAGACAAGATGCTCCTAATCTTGGCAATATTGCGCAGATGATAGAAGACAGTCTTAGAAACAAATTTAATATGTGAATTGATTATTGATTATTCTTAAAAGACAAGTTGAAGGCTTGGATGAGGAGATTATTTTATCTAACTCTAAAAGGTCAATTGGAGTAAACTTATCTAAACAGATATCAATTGAAGTAGTTGTATTAGTTGCTGTATTTAAGTTTACGGTGGGAAGAATCTGACTGATTTTATCTCTAATAGATAAAATTTTATGATTGAAAAAGTCCTGACTAGAAAGCTCTAGGGGGATGTGAGGATTGACAGAGTCCTGACTCTTTGTCAGCCTGGCTATAGTGTTGAAAAGAAACCTGGGATTATTCTTATTCTCTTCTATTAATGCAGAGTAATAACTTGTTCTAGCTTTTCTAAGAGATTTTTTATAAATTAGGAGATGATTTCTCCACGCTAAATAGAATTCATCTAAATTAGTGGAACGCCATTTTCTTTCTAATTGACGAGTCTTCTGTTTTAAGCTACAAGTTTCTGTGTTAAACCAAGGGGTTAGAAATCTCTGATTAGACTTTTTCTTTTTTTTAAAGGGGCCACCAAGTCGAGAGTGTGATGCAGAGAGGCTGTAACACTATCTACCATTTTATCAATTACGGAAGGAGCAAGCTCTCCATCTTTTATTTCCGTTGTGTTGACCCATGGTATAGAGGAGACAATCTGCAAAAATTTCGTAACAACGTCATCTGAAAGACATCTGCTGTAGTAATATTTTTCTTTAGGAGTCAAATAATCAGTAATAGTGAAATCAAAGGTTAACAGACAATGGTCTGACAGTACAGGATTATGAGGAGACACTACCAGATTTTCTATTTCTATACCATAAGTCAGAACAAGGTCCAATGTGTGGTGGAGATAATGGGTAGAATTTTCTACTTTCTGGGAAAACCCCATTGAGTCTAATATTGAATTGAATGCCTTATTAAGACAGTCACTATCTGCATCAACATTTATATTAAAATCATATTAAAATCTAACATGCCTCATATTGAGGACCAGGCCCTCAAAGGAATTAAAACATGAATTTTGCTTTACATTAACTAGTAATTTAGAATGGAAAATTGCCACTACTCCACCTCCACGACCAGAACTTCTGGGATTATGATAGTTTAGATAACCAGAGGAAGTTGATTCATTTAAACCAACATAATCATCTTGCCCTACCCAAGTCTCTGTAAGGGATATTAAATCAATCTGATGATCAATTAATAGATCATGAACTAGCAGAGACTTGGGAGTTAGAGACCTAATATTTAACAAACCACATTTAATTTTTAAATTATGAGGAGGAACAGAGGCCAAATTATTAAATTTATAGACTTAATGTTTAATTTGAGTTTTACCAACTTTTTGTTTAATCACTTTGGGATGTTTATACATTATATTTTTATTAACTTTGGGGGGAGTAGACAAAGGTTCTGTAAGGGGGAAGACGGGGGCAAAGTTGAGGGGTGGCGGATGAGGAGGAGCTGCAGAAAAGCGTGTATTTATCAAGTTATGTTGTATTTGTCTTGGGTTATAATATTTTGGGTAACGGGAGACAGACACAATCTCTATGGGGTTATAAACTGAAGACTGATCTAAACAGTGAGGATTATTTGGATTAATATAAGAAGTGGAAACAAAGAAGGGCTGGTTGGCAGACCCAGGAACTTCGGGGTGAGCTAACGCACCAAATTTCAGTCACTGTACTAAAAAACACTGAGTGGAATAGAACAGATTGTCCCTTAAAACACGTGCACCACGTCTATTTGGATGGATGCCATCTGGCCTCATAAGTGATGGGCGGTTCCAAAACGGGTTGAAATTGTCTACAAAACCAATGTAAGTAGGACATGTAGAACACAACCAGGTATTAAGGCTGAGAGTTCTGCTAAAAATAATTGCAACTTCATCTGAAAGGTGCCAAAGGCCCAGAGATAAACACACGTTTGCTACAGTTCATAAGAGTGGACAGAAGGCTCCTGAAGTCACTCTTTAAGATCTCTGATGCTTCATCTGGGATGTTCAATTCAATTCAACTTTATTTATATAGCGCCATTTCACAACAACAGTCATCTCATAGCACTATCAACTGTAGGGGGAACCCCCACAGTTGCAGAAAGACCCCAGCAATCAGGCGATCCCCTGTGAGCAAGCACTTGGCGACGGTGGAGAGGAAAAACTCCCTTTTAACAGGAAGAAACCTCCAGCAGAACCAGGCTCAGGGAGGGGCAGTCATCTGCTGCGACTGGCTGGGGGGTGAAGGGATAGAGAAGAAGAAAAGAACAGACATGTAGAGAGCAAACAGCACGATGGGGACTCAATCTATGGGAGAGAACAAACAAATGTTAATGACCAGCAAAAAAAAAAAAATTTCATTGAGAGTGAGAAAAGGAGTGAGGCCCAGTGCATTACTGGAGGTCCCCCGGCTGACTTAACCTATTAGCAGCATAACTAAGGGAGGGTTCAGAAACACATGATCCCTCCCTAATTGTAGGCTATATCAAAAAGGTAGGTTTTAGCCCTATTCTTAAAAACAGAGATTGAGTCTGACTCCCGAATCCAGATTGGCAGCTGATTCCACAGGAGAGGAGCTTGATAACTGAAGGCTCTGCCTCCCATTGTACTTTTGGAGATTCTAGGTATTACAAGTAATCCTGCATTTTGGGAGCGTAGTGCTCTGTTAGGATAATACGGTAGTATCAGATTTTTTGTAACTTAGATTTTTATTCATTTTTCATCATATATAATGCATTCAGATCACATTCTACATTTAAAAAACAAAGGGGTTAGGGTAGGGAAAAATAAAAAAAAATAAACAAAATAAAAATAAAAAATAAAAAAAAATAAAAAATAAAAGGGGGGGGGGGACAAATGTTGGAGCATCAAGTTTTTAGTTTCCATCTCTTAATTCTTCTGGTTTTTTCAGTGTCTTTGGTTATTCTTTCAATTTCTGCCTCGTTGTTGCACTTTGTAGTGTGTCCATTTCCGCCATTTTTTCTCCCATATTCCTTCTTGCATTCTTCGTCGATATGTTAGTTTTTCCATCATACGTATGTCCTCAACAATGTCAGTCCATTGTTCTTGGTCAGGAAGAACTTCTGATCGCCATTTTTTTGTGATAGTTTTTTTACATGCAATCAACAAGATTTTAACTAGATATCTGTCCTCAGCCTGTATAACACTGTCTTTTTTAAGATCACATAAGTACATCAGGTTACAGTTCATTGGTATATTATATCCTAATATCCTCTGTATTGTCACATGCATAGATTTCCAAAATGATGATATTTTGTAGCATTTCCAAAACATATGTGAGTGGTCTGCATTTTGAGCCCCACATCCCCTCCAGCATAAAGATTGGGTATTTGTATATTTTCCTTGAATCTGTGGTGTAATGAAAAAGCGAATCAGGTTTTTCCATCCAAATTCCCTCCATGCCCTTGAATTTGTTGATGTGTGTTGTGTTTTCCATATTTCCTGCCAGCTTTCTTCTGTTATGTTTAAATTGAGCTCTTTCTCCCATTTCTCCTTTATATAGTTACTTGTATGATTGTTTGTCATAAGTTTCTGATATAGTTTTGAAATAATTCTTATTTTATTTCCTGCATATGAGCTTAAAATAAGTTGTATAATCTCGTTCACATCTGTTTGGAGGTTATGCCTAATCTTCTTCATATAGTAATCTCTCATCTGCAGATATCTGAAAAATTCCGATCTTTCTAATTTAAATTTTCTCCTGATATTTACAAAGCTCCCGAGATCTTTTTTTCCGATATTGCCCCATGCTGTGATTCCCTTGTTCACCAGATTTTTGTATCCCCTATCTTGTTTTGCCGGTTCAAACTGACTGTCAAATGCTACCCATTTCAATAGTTTTATGTCTTCCCTTATATTATATTTTTGTACTATTTTATACCACAGTTCTAAAGTAAATTTAGTGATTGGGTCTATTTGTTTGATTTGCTTATATGCATCTTTATCCCCTATTATGCTTTGTACTGGGAGTCCCTCAATTTCCTTTTCCATTTCTTTCCATTTTGCCTCATATCCCTCGTCGCACCAACATATGATATATCTTATTTGTGCTGAGTAGTAATATTCCTTTAGACTCGGTAGGCCCATGCCTCCTTTCTCTTTTGGTAATTGGAGGGTTTTATATTTCACTCTTGGTTTTTTACCTCCCCAAACAAATCTCGATATCATCCTGTCCCACTTTGAGAATTGGGCATCTGGAATCTCTGTTGGTATAGCCTGGAAGAGGTAAAGTAATCTAGGTTGTATGCTGATTTTGACTGTCTCAATTTTTGAATTCAGATCCATATATAATCCATATATAATTCTTCTGCATTGATGTATGTGGTTATTGTGTATATTTTTATCTTGATTCTTTTTTCTAAAGCCCATCCAGGGACAAGAGTTGCAAATTAGCTAATAGCTATACACTCTATGTGCAACACATCAGATTGATTGTCTTTGATTAATTGTCTATGTTTATTGCACTGTCCCTGTCAAATAAACTAATCTACTACTAATATTTAAGATTGACCATCTATCAATATCTTTTTTTATTTCTTGTTCCAACCTATCATAGTTTGCTTTATATATTTTGCTTAGGTCTTTAGGTATGTTCACTCCAAGGTATTTTATTTCTTTTTGCTTCCAGTTTAGTTTGATCTTATCAGTTATCTGGTTTAGAGGGTTATAGTGGAATGTCAGTATTTGTGTTTTTGTTATGTTTATCTTGTATCCTGATAATTTTCCAAAGTTTTCTATCAAGTTCATCATTTCCATTATTGATTTATCTGGTTGTTCAAGATAAACTATAATATCGTCTGCAAATAGCCCAATCTTGTGTTCCGCCCCCTTTATTGTTACACCTTTTAATTTCTTATTTTGTCGTATTGCTTGAGCCAATGGTTCTATGAACAGAGCAAACAAGGTGGGCGATAAGCAGCATCCCTGCCTAGTTGATCTTTGTATATTTACTTTGTCTGTTAAGCTACCGTTTATCTTGATTCTTGCCACAGGTTCTTGATATAGCGTCCTTATGCATTGTACTGATTTTTCGTTAAATCCAAAGCGCTCCAGTACACTATATAGGAATTTCCAGTTAACCCTGTCAAATGCTTTTTCTGCGTCTAAACTCATTATTACTGCGCTTTTCTTTTCTTTATGTATTTGGTTAATTATATGTATTGTTCTCCTGATATTGTCATGTGTTTGGCGTCCCTCTATGAATCCAGTTTGATCATCTTCTATCAATTCCGTCAAGAATGTCTTTATTCGTTTACATATAATTGTTGTGTATATTTTATAATCTACATTTAATAAAGAGATTGGTCTATAGTTTCCGCATTGTTCTTTATCTTTCCCTGGTTTTAAAATAACTGAAATGATTGCTTCGTTCCATGTTGGAGGTATTTTGTTGTTGTTCAGCGTCCAATTAAATGACTTTAGGAGTTGTGGCGTGAGTTCTTCTATAAACAGTTTATAAAACTCAGATGGGTATCCATCACTACCTGGTGATTTACCATTTTTAAGTGACTTAATCACATCTCTGATCTCTTGTGTTGTTATTTCTGCTGTTAGTTTTTCATTTTGTTGATTTCCTATTGATGGCAAGTCCAATGTGTCTAGAAATTTTTTGATATCTTTAGTATTTGTTTCTTCAGGTTGCGAGTATAGTTCTTGGTAGAAATTATGGAAAATTTCTTCGATGTTTTCTGGGTTAACTGTGGTTTTATTTGTGGTGGGGTCTTTAATCTTGTATACATTATTCATTGTTTGTTGTTTTCTTAACCGTTTTGCCAGCAGTTTTGTGGCTTTTGGTCCCGTTTCATAATATTTTTGCTTTAGATATCTATTTTTCCTTTCAATTTCATCCATTTGTGTTTCTTTTATCTTTGTTTTTTCTTCTTTAATTTCTTGATATATTTTTGGATCATTTGTGCTTTGATGTTTACGTTCTAATTCCCTTAGTCTCTCACATCTTTGTTCATACGCTTCCAGTTTAGTCTTATTTGCTTTTCCTGTTTCAACAATTAATTTACCCCTTAACACGGCTTTTAGTGCGTCCCATAGTATTGTTGGGTCCACTTCTTCATTGTCATTCTCTTGGATATATTCGTTTATGTTTATTTTTATTCTTTCTTTCATTTTCTCATCATTTAACAGTCCTACGTTAAGTTTCCATGTTGTTTGTCGTTTTCTATTGTTTAAATATATTTCCATGTATATAGGATTATGATCTGATATTTCTGCCCCTCCAATCCAACAATTTCTCACCCTGTGTCTGTCACCTTCATTCATAAGGAAGTAATCTATTCTAGAGTGTACTTTATGGGCTGCTGAATAATGTGTATAGTCTTTTTCGAGTGGGTGTAGGTCCCTCCATATGTCTACCATACCCATTTCTGCCAGTGAGGTTCTTATGAACTTTGTTACATGTTTTTTTGTCTTCTTAACACTTGTTGTGTCAACTTCATGATCCATGACAGCATTTAAGTCTCCTCCACAAATTAGGACTCCTTCACTGTGTGTTGCTATGAGATCAAACAGATGTTGAAAAAAACCCTTGTCACTTTCTGGTGGGGCATAGATGTTCACTAATGTGATCTGCATACCATCTATTCTTCCCTTTATTATTACATACCTGCCTTCTTTATCCTGGATTTCCTGTTCACTTTCAAATTGTATTTTGTTTGAGATTAGTATCATAACCCCCCTTTTTGCTCCTCCCTTAAATGAACTGTAGTAGGAGTTCTTATAGCCAAATCTCTTTAGTTTCACATGTTCTGCCTTGCTCAAATGTGTCTCTTGCATAAATATAATTTCAGCTTTTTCCTTCTTGAATTTTCTTATTATTCTTTCCCTTTTAACAGGTGAGTTCAGACCATTCACGTTTAATGTCATTATCTTAAGATTTTTACCCATATTCATGTTTTTCCATTTTTTTAACTTGTGCTCCTAGCCCCTTTAACAACAAAAATAACACATATTTATATAAAAACACATTAAAAAAACTCGACCTCCGTACTTTGGGCCTTTCTTCTGCCCACTGGTCCCTGTTGGTGGGTGGGGGGTTTGTCTTCACAGAGTGAAGGGCCCTCCCTAGACCTGTATTTACTATCAAAGTAATAGTCATAAGTCTAGAAATGTCCAACAAATATCACTTAAACCTCTCCTAGCCGTCTGTTTCTCTTTTACCTTGTCTTCTTGGCCTTCATTTCTTCTGTGCCTTTCTTAATCTTTGTTATGATCTAGGCTTTCAGTTGAAAGCCTTGTAGCTTGTCCTGGGCCCGCTGCTCTACGTCTCTCCCCCTTCTTCCGCCGTTCACTCGCCTCCACTCCGTCTGTCGTGGTGCGTTCAGGGCCGCCGCTGCTCCAGCCGTCTCCTTCGGCACGCTCACCTCAAGGCCCCGCTCCATCATATCCCGCGCTGCCTCTTCGGCCGTGTTGTAGGTTCTTGTGCCTTCCTCCCAATGAATCCTCATTTTCGTTAGCGGCGTTTGGAATCTAATTTTTTTCTCTTTCAGCGTTTTTTTAATATTGGCATATTTCTTCCGCTGCTGCACGATTTCTGTCGGGTAGTCATGGTCAAAAAATACCTGTTTGTCGCCGATTCGTATCTTTTTTTTTCCATGCTTGCGTCAGGATTCTTTCCTTTATGTCATATTTCACAAAGTTTACCACAACTGACCTGGGTGGAGAGTTTGTTTTCGGGTTCTGTGCCGGTGTTCTGTGCGCCCGTTGAATCTGCAGATCCGTTTCTCCGGGTATTTCCAGTTCTTTTTTTAAGAACTGATCCATGAATTTTGTCATCGAGTTGCCTTCAATGCCCTCCGGAATTCCAAAGATGCGCATATTGCTTCGTCGGGATCTGCTCTCCAAGTCGTTTATTTTCTCCTGCATCCTCTGCGTTTGCGTCGTCAGGGTCTGTAGTTGTTCGTTTGCCTCGCTTTTCCAATCTTCTAGTTCCGAAATTCGGGTCTGCGCTTCTGTCATACACGCCCGCTGGGAGCGCAGCTCCTCCATGTTTTCCGTTAATTTACGCTCCATTTCTCTTCGGAGGTCCATGATTTCCTCCTTAATTTCTTTTTTCAGTTCCTCCTTAAGAGCCGCTAAATCCTGTTGTAGCTGTCGCTTGAATTCTCTCAACTCTTCACCCAAACTGGCGATGCCAGCGTTCATGTTGTCGAGTCTGGCGTCCTCCATTTTCTCTGCTGTGGACATCTCGTTTTTTTGGGCTTTGCGTACAGCGGTTTTTCCTGCGTTGTTGGAGAGGAATTCTTCAATTTTACCCTGTTTTTGTCCTTGTGCCCGGTTCCTTCGTGTTTTCATCCCTTGGTTTATTGATTCGTTTATGTCGAGTTGGCCATTTACCGATGATTTTTAATTCGGCTAGGGAGAGCTCTTTGTTTAAGTGTTATGTCTCTCCGCCATCTTCCCGGAAGTCTGGTAGTATCAGATTTTTTAAATAAAAAGGAGCCTGATTGTTTAGAGCTTTGTAAGTAAGAAGAAGGATTTTAAACTTAATTGTAAACTCTATGGGAAGCCAATGAAGGGAGGCCAGAACCGGAGAGATATGATCTCTCTTTCTAGTACCTGTTAAAACTCTTGCTGCAGCGTTTTGGATCAGCTGAAGACTTTTTAAAGATGTTTTAGGACAGCCTGATAATAAAGAATTACAATAATCTAATCTCGAGCTAACAAAGGCGTGGATCAGTTTCTCAGCATCACTGTGAGACAAGATGCTCCTAATCTTGGCAATATTACGCAAATGATAGAAGGCAGTCTTAGAAACAAATTTAATATGTGAATTGAAGGGCAAATCCTGATCAAAATTAACTCCAAGGTTCCTCACAGAGCTATTAAGAGAAAGAGTAACCGCATCCAAACTGAAGGTTTGATTTGGAAAGGAATTTCTAAGGTTTTTTGGACCAAGAAGAATGACTTCAGTCTTATCTGAATTTAATAGCAGGAAATTACAAGTCATCCAAGCTTTGATTTCCTTAAGACAGGCTTCTAACTTGGCTAATTGATTACTATCATCTGGCTTCATTGACAGGTATAATTGTGTGTCATCAGCATAACAATGAAAATGTATACAGTGCTTTCTAATAATGTTGCCTAACGGAAGCATATATAAACTAAAAAGAGTAGGGCCTAGCACAGATCCCTGTGGAACTCCATGACTAAGCTTTGAGTTGAAAGAAAACTCATTATTTACATGAACAAACTGGAACCTATCAGATAAATAAGATCTAAACCACTGCAACGAAGTTCCATTAAGTCCAACATAGTGTTCTAATCTATCAAGTAGAATATTATGATTGATAGTATCAAAAGCTGCACTAAGGTCTAAAAGTACAAGTACAGAAACTAGTCCATTATCAGATGCAATGAGGAGGTCATTAGTGACCTTCGCTAAAGCTGTTTCAGTACTATGATGGATTCTAAACCCAGATTGAAACTCTTCAAGTAAACCATTTCCTTGCAGGTGGTCAAATAATTGCGTAGCAACAACTCTAAGATTTTTGAAATGAAAGGGAGATTAGAGATTGGTCTATAGTTAGCTAAAGCTCCTGGATCTAACGTTGGCTTTTTGAGTAAGGGTTTAATTACAGCTGTTTTAAAAGCCTGCGGTACATGGCCTAAAGTTAATGAAGAATTGATTATATGAAGAATAAGGCTACCAATAAGTGAGAAGACTTCTTTAAATAACCTGGTAGGAATAGGGTCTTAAAGACAAGTTGAAGGTTTGGATGAGGAAACTATTTTGTCTAACTCACAAAGGTCGATTGGAGTAAACTCATCAAGACAGACATCAATAGAAGGAGTTGTAGTAGTTACAGTATTTAAGTTAACTGTGGGAAGAATCTGATTGATTTTATCTCTGATGGATGAAATTTTATTATTGAAAAAGTTCATAAAGTCCTGACTAGTAAGCTCTAAGGGAATGCTAGGATTGACAGAGTCCTGACTCTTTGTCAACCTGGCTACAGTACTGAAAAGAAACCTGGGATTATTCTTGTTCTCTTCTATTAATGCAGAGTAATAACTCGTTCTAGCTTTTCTAAGAGATTTTTTTATAAATTAAAAGATGATTTCTCCAAGCTAAATAGATTTCATCTAAATTAGTGGAGCGCCATTTTCTTTCTAATTGACGAGTCTTCTGTTTTAAGCTACGAGTTTGTGTTGAACCAAGGAGTTAGAAATCTCTGATTAGACTTTTTCTTTTTTAAGGGGGCCACCAAGTCTATAGTCTAATGCAGAGAAGCTGAAACACTATCCACCATGTTATCAATTACAGAAGGAGCAAGCTGTCTGTAGCTTATTTCCGTTGTGTTGACACATGGCATAGAGGAAACAATCTGCATAAATTTGGTAACAGCATCATCTGAGAGGCGTCTACTGTAATAATATTTTTCTTTAGGAGCCAAATAGTCAGAAATAGTAAAATCAAAGGTTAACAGACAATGGTCTGACAGTACAGGGTTATGAGGAGACACTACAAGATTTTCTATTTCTATGCCATGTGTCAGAACAAGGTCCAATGTATGGTGGAGGTAATGAGTAGAATTTCCTACTTTCTGAGAAAACCCAATCGAGTCTAATATTGAATTAAATGCCACATTAAGGCAGTCACTATCTACATCCACATGTATATTAAAGTCCCCTACTATAATTATTCTATCAGATTTCAGTACTAAATCAGCTAAGAAATCAGCAAATTCGGATAAAAATTCTGAGTAGGTTGATGGGGGACGACAAACTATGGCAAATAAAATTGGGTTTAACCTAAAATTGCTAAAGTGCCCAATACTGAGGACCAGGCCCTCAAAGGAATTATAACACGTTTTTTGCTCTACATTAACTAGTAATTTGGAATGGTAAATTGTTGCTACTCCTCCTCCACGACCAGAACTTCTGGGATTTTGACAGTTGTTGCAACATGTTGTTGATGTTGTTGCATCCAACATGTACAATGGCAGTTTTAGTGTGGGGGAATTCATTTAATAGGTCAGGGGTAAGAGCCTCAATGTCAGACACTTTAGCCCCAGGAAAAAATTTAGTGACACAGTACCTGCTTCTGATGTACCTCGTAACCGAGTCACCAATTACCAACGTCGTCTGGGGGGGCTTTGTTGGTGGTTTCTGAAGAGGTGGATAATTTTGCCGATGTTGTTGTGATGGCGGGGTGATGTGCTCTCTTCTTTTTGGAGCTGGTGTGTAATTTGGCACACCTAAAGTAGTTTTAATCCAGGGCTTGCGGGTTTGGTTCGCCGCTGAAGGAGGAGGAGGAGGGGCAGCCATGGAAGGATGATTGACATCCAGGTGGGGAAAATCTTCCAGGGAAAGTATGTCGAATCTGTTTTCCAGTAGCAAGGGAAGAGAAGAGGCGCCGCCCTGTCTGGTCAGTCACCGATGTTTGCTAGTTGGCCCAACCAAGGTCCAAGGCGCGCATTGAGGATGAGAAAAACCACCCGGGACTTTGGGTTTAGCGCCAAGCTGAAGCCAGTGTTTATTGCTGGGGTCCTAGACATCTGAAGAGATCGGAGCAGAGGTGGAAGTGGATGGCGATGTGCTGAATTCACCCAGGTAAGTAGCCGTCTCTGCCAGCTGCGAGTCGGTTGCCGGGGCCGATGTTCACCCAAGAATTATAGTGTCAAGGTGGTCTTCAGCCTCCCGAATCTTATCGAGGTTAGAGAGTCTCACTTCCAGCTCAGAAACCTTCCTAAGGAGGGACACACAGCTGACACACGTCGGGGTTGGAGCCATGACGGTCCAGGCGAGAAGTGGATAGCCAGCCAGCTAAAAACAGGTTAGCCTAGCCCGGTGAACAGCCCCGCCCAGGGTCCGATCCACCTGTGTGTCTGATCGGGCTTTCTGCTAGGCCAACACTAAGCTAACACCAAGCAAAAAGCTAATATCAGTGAAAAGAGATAAAAAAAATTAAAAACGAAATTATTATGCAAATGATATTTGTCTCTGATTTTGACTGCAAATGACAGTCGGTATAATTTTCAAGTCAGCAACCGTTGTAGCATAATTCAAATTTTATTGAACAAGTCTCCCAATGATAACTATTTTTTTTTGCAAAAATTAAATAACTCAAAATGCACTGTTCGAAATTATGCACAACAGAGTTTCAAAACAGTTGTAAAGAACTGAAAATGGTCATTTGTTGAATTTGCAGCATTAGGGGGTCATATTTACTGAAATCAAAAGCTATTTCAATCAAAAACATCTTAGCAGGCCAAGTTACGTGTTAACATATGACCCCTTCTTTGATGTAGCCTTCACAATTCTTGCATCCATTGAACTTGTGAGTTTTTGGAGAGTTTCTGCTTGAATTTCTTTGCAAGATGTCGGAATAGCCTCCCACATCTGTTGTTTTGATGTGAACTGCCTCCCACCCTCATAGACCTTTTGCTTGAGGATGTTCAAAAGGTTCTCAATAGGGTTGTGGTCAGGAGAGGATGGGGGCCACACCATGAGTTTATCTCCTTTTATGCCCATAGCAGCCAATGACACAGAAGCATTCTTTGCAGCATGAGATGGTGCATTATCATGCATGAAGATAATTTTGCTACGGAAGGCACAGTTCTTCTTTTTGTACCTTGGAAGAAAGTGGTCAGTCAGAAACTATATACTTTGCCAAGGTCATTTTCACACCTTCGGGGACTCTAAAGGGGCTTACCAGCTCTCTCCCCATGATTCTGGCCCAAAACATGACTCCGCCACCTCTTTGCTGATGTCACAGCCTTGTTGGGACATGGTGGCCATCCACCAACCATCCACTACTCAAGCCATCTGGACCATCCAGGGTTGCACGGCACTCATCAGTAAACAAGAGTGAAAGTTGGTCTTCATGTATTTCTGGGCCCACTGCAACCGTTTCTGCTTGTGAGCATTGGTTAGGGTGAGCGAATAGTAGGTTTATGCACAACTGCAAGCCTCTGGAGGATCCTACATCTTGAGGTTCGTGGGACTCCAGAGGCACCAGTAGCTTCAAATACCTGTTTGCTGCTTTGTAACGGCATTTTAGCAGCTGCTCTCTTAACCCAAGGAATTTGTCTGGCAGAAACCTTCCTCATTATGCCTTTATCTGCACAAACCTGTCTGTGCTCTGAATCAGCCACAGATTTCTTCATAGTACGATGATCACACTTAAAGTTTTTGTGAAATATCTGTTTTCATACCTTGTCCAAGGCTTTGCACTATTTGATGCTTTTTGGCAGCAGAGAGATCCTTTTTCTTTCCCATATTGCTTGAAACCTGTGGCATGCTTAATAATGTGGAACATGCAAGTTAGGTTAATTGGCATCAAACTGGGGATTCTAAATTGTCCTTAGGTATGACTGTGAGCGTGAAAGGTTGTCTCTCTCTGTGTCGGCCCTGCGATGGACTGGCGATCTGTCCAAGGTGTACCTTGCCTCTCGCCCAAAGATGCTGGGATAGGCTCCAGCCCCCCCGCGACCCGAAAAGGATTAAGCGGAAGATGATGAATTCTTCTTAAGTAGTTTTCCTTTAATTAGGCCCACCTGGCAAACTAATTATTATGACGTGTCTGAGATTGATATCAGTGATCCAAAGAGCCTTGAGACACAATGCCATCTGTGAGTTTTATTGAAAAAAAAAAAAAATTGAATGTTTTACACTAAAATCCTATTTGCATAATAATTTGGAACACGGTGTAGACAAAACTCAAGTGAAACATAAAGTCAGCAAAGTTGCATCAGATCCTGCTGTCTCTCTCTACAGAATTTGTTAAATTGCCCTCTGGAAGGCGCTATAAAGCTGCTGCAGTAAAAAGGAGCATCTATAGGAAGTCTTTCATATCAAATGCAGCAACTCTTAACATGTAATTTTTATTGCTGTCTGAACCATGCTTCTTGTTGTTATTTGCCATTTGTGTTGTGCTTAATGTTATCTGTTATTTAAGCAATATTACACAAGAGCGAGTGCGGTATCAATGAATGTTTTAACTGGCGGTGATTCGTCGTCCGCGTTGCGCGTACTACTAATCACTGCCTGTTAAATATTCATGATACTGCACCAAGCTCGAGTGTAATATTTTATACAACAGTTCCACAAGCACATTTTATTAAATGACAGCAATGCTAGACAAAATCTTATGATTTGTTTAACCAGTTATTTTACATAGCTGAGAAGAAAATAGTCCCTTCTAAATGTAGCCAGTAACTGTTGCTTAGCGTCTTTATCAGCATGAAGACGTCTATTGTCATTTCACACACATGTAAACAAATTAAATATTGTCAGGTGTTTTAAATGCATACCTGTCACTGGTTTGTCGGTACAACAGAAGGGCCGAGATCAAAAAGTGACCAATATCGGTGGCTAGCTAGCATGCTAGCGATTTGGCTTCGGCACACTTTACTTGCTTTTTCTTGGCATTTTCAGATGAAATAAAGAGTCCACAGGGCTTAAAGTTTTCCAGCACCATGCCGGATTTCTGGTGTGTGCATTTTGGCTGCGGGAAAAAAATGATACTCCTATAAAAACAAAAGATTTACTTACTATTTCTTTTCGCAGAACCACTTTTTGTCCAAGTGGAGTTTCTGTATCTAGCGATCTAAGATGGCGGACTGTATTGCGCAGCGCACTCCTAATCGGGTAGTGACAGTGTACACAAAACCTTTCATATATGCCTTTCATATATTCCGTGGGATGGCAAAGAAGTTTTTGAAGCCTGGGGAAGATGTCCTAATTGATAAAGGACTTAAAAACAAATGGCGCTGGGCATGGATCGAAGTAATGGGCAGAGACGACAAGTCTTTTGGTAGCTGGTTTTAAAAATAAAAAATAAAAAAATTGAGAACCAGGGGCCTCATGTATAAACGGTGTGCACGCACAGAAATATGGCATACACTGATTTTCATGCACACAGTGGGATGTATAAAAACAAACGTGTCCTGAGACTCTGCAGGCCGAGCCGCAAAGTTTCCACCTGCTGTGAGAAGTTGTGGCTGTCCTCAAAATTATGTTTGGGTCCATCCAGTGGGTCGGTTGAACTACAAAACTGCTGAAACTCACAGAATATGTTGAAATAACATTTCCACTTCCGTTAAAATACTTTATTTATGAATTTGTCTGTGAAAAGCATAATAATTATTGTGATTTATCTCCATAACTTGGCTCATTGAGCGCAGTGAAACCCGAGTGAATAATAACTAATTAACTTGCCTCACTCTTGACCAATTGACAGAACACCTGCATCAATGATTGACCATGTTTGTGACATGAAAATACACGTGTGCACATTCATTTTAGGGATGAGCCGAGCCGATCTGCTGTATTGGTGTCAGGTTTGATCCAGGCAAAATGGCTGGATCGGTAAGGAATAAAAGTAATTTACCTATCTGATACATTAATAATAAAATGAAGGTGCAATCACGTTTTCAGCTGCACTACACGCAGCTTCTGTAAACAGAAGCAACAAGTGTCGCATCACTGGAACTTGTCTGTGGGACTCGCCTCAGCATGTTGCTGCTGTATGGTGCTAGCATTTGCAATTTTACACCACCAGCTTGGTAAAACACTTGCAAAAGTATCACAGCAAAGGAGTATGCTGAATTCTGTCAAGAAATGAGTAGAAGGATGTGTGTTGCTCAGCAGCAGCTGCTGCTTTTCCAGCTTGGGAGGCTGGATGCTAAAAGTGAAACCTAAAAAGAATGAAACTGAAAGTAAAAACCAGACTGGAGCGTACCTTTCGGGAAGAGTCTTACAGTTGATGAGAGGTTGGTGACACAAACATAAATAGCAATTTTTTTTTTTTGTATTTTGTATACTTTATTAATCCCAGAGGGTGCAAGGCTACATGAACATGAAACAGGAATGACTACAAAATAAGAGCAAACCTAAAATCTAAGAATGAACAGAATAATATCAGAAACACTACTAAATAAACTGAGGACCAGGAGAATACTTATAATAGGGGTGGGCAATATTGCCTAAAAATGATATCACAATATTTCTGTGAATTTTTACGATAACGATATTTTTCGTGGTATTGCAGAATAGTTTTTTTTTTTTTTTTTTTTTTTTTAAATTCATGTGAAAAGGGACAGTTTCACAGGTCAGCATTATTTGCCTTCAACATATTCAAACTAGAAAAGCACTGAGTGCATACCTCTGCCAAGGCTCCTTCTGTCTCTCATGGATCACCTCCAAAATGTAATGGGTTTGTGTGTAGGCCTAGGGCCACTTGTGGTGAAAACTGCATCAAAGTCTGTCCATTAGTTTTGGAGTATTGTTGCTAACACACTGTGAGAGGTTAAGAGAGCCTTGGCTAAGGTATGCATTCTTGGATCCTCACCAAAATGTAATGGGTTTCTCTCTAGCCCAAGAACCACCTCTGGTGAAATTTTCATCCAAATCCATTCAGTAGTTTTTGTGAAATCCTGCTGTACAAATACAAACAAAGCCCTTGGTGGAAGTATGCACTCTAAGATCATCACTAAAATCTAATCATCTGTTCCTTGTGTCATTACACATCTTGCCTTAAAATTTCATCAAAATCCATTCATAACTTTTTGAGTTATGTTGGTAACAGACAAACCAACAAACGCTATTGAAAACATTAGCTCCTCACTTGGCGGAGGTAAAATAAAACAAAAACTCTTATTTCTCCCATTTATAAAGAGCAGCTCAGATTTAGTTTACAATATGTTTTTGTTCAGCATCAAATACTGCAAGAAAATAATATAAACCATTACTGCTTAAGAGCACACAGATGTTGGGTTTTATGCTGAATCACT
Source organism: Pholidichthys leucotaenia (assembly GCA_020510985.1). NCBI lineage: Eukaryota > Metazoa > Chordata > Actinopteri > Cichliformes > Pholidichthyidae > Pholidichthys > Pholidichthys leucotaenia. The sequence goes on along the minus strand of CM035836.1, from coordinate 147,348,966 downwards.
TCACCTACATTGTAACTCTCGATGCACAGACCTCTGCTGGGGCTTTTTGGCTCTCCCCGCACTGAACGGATGGTTGTTTTTTTTTTCTCCTCTTTGGGTAGTTGAGTAAAATAAAGATGAAGCTGCCAAAATGGAATGAAAATACAGACTTCGAGTGGAACATTGTCTGACATTAACACCGTTCCAGCGGTGTTGTTGACGTATGGGGGAAAAAAAAATGCAAGCAGATTATCCACATTGCTGCACAGTTTTTTTTTTTGTTTGTTTTTTTTAAACATGGCAGCAGTCTAAAAGAGAAGGCAAAACTTAAATATTTCCACTGAACTGGATGTAAACGGAGCAGCACCTTCCCATGCCATGTTTGTTTGGCCGTTACGCATAATTTTTGTTGGCAGCGTTGTGATGTTGTCACTCAGCAGACCCCAAATATCGCGATATTGGTTTTCACACCGCTATCAAAATTTATACTGGTATTATCGTGGACGATATGATATGGCACACCCCTATATGATGATAATGATAATGATGATAATAATAATGGATGACAAAAATACAACTTAAAGGGTTAGTTCCTTTATTTTCAGATCTACAGCATTTTTTACCTCATACATAAAGTGGCACTTTGAATTTCATCTGAATGTTTACTTAAATACTCAGCTTACAAGTTTTGTATAAACTTGTACTTAAACCGTCGGCTTGCATGTTTACATGGTGCTGAACAGTGAAATGCTGCCAATGTTGCAAAGTTTAAAATAAAAAAAGCAGCAGTGTTGCTGATACTGAGCCAGATTTGTAATATATTCTTTAACTTATAAATTTCTGTTTTTATATGTGTACAAAATGCAACTAGTTATTAACAAAGTATGTTCTGCACTTTTATTGTTTTAAATCAGAGAGACAGTATTGGGTTTGGATTGGTATCAGCCGATACTCAGTCACAGTATCAGTATCGGTCTTGGAAAAAGTGGTATCGGCTCATCCCTAGTTCATTTATATTTGTTTATAAAGGGGACAGTGCATATTAATGAACATAAGATATGTAAATATGCAACATACAAGATTATAGCTGGAGCTAATTTCTATCTTGTGTCCCCTGGCCAACTAATGCCAGCCATCGTGTTCTGCAATTTGTCATTCACCATTTCTCAACTGCTAGTAAATCTGTTAAAAAAAACAAACAAAAAAAACTGGCTGAAGACAAAAATACCTTAACAAAACTGTTTCAAATCAGCATGCCAGTTATGTAAACACACGGCATAGCACCAGAATTTAAAAATATCTGTTAGAGAAGCTCAAAAACTGCATGTTTTCACTGAACATTGAAGCTTCTAGCCAGTGCATGGACAAATTTTTAAATGTCCTTGTTCATTTTTATGATGACACAATCAGAGAAACAGCCCAACATTTGGCAAGCAGGAAAGATAATATTGCCAATGCCTCAGTACTTATGGTGGAATTTAAAAAAAAAAAAAAAAAAATGTCCTGCAATCTTATGGTGTTGAATGGAAACAAGTCACCAGTGTTCTACTGGTGAATTAAACTGTAGATTTTTGTAGTAATCTGGCTTTGTGTATTTTCTTTTTTATGTTTCATAATATTTAATTTCCTATTATTTCTTTCGAACAAAACAATTATGTAAAGTATGCATTTTATAGTATTATATAAAGTTCACTGTTGAGATATATATAATATAAAAAAAAAATGTGTGTATCCACCCCTATGACCCTGCTCCCACAAAAAAGCTCAGGCTCAGGATTTTTTTTTTTTTTTTTTTTTTTTTTTTTTTTGCTTTAACCCCTGAGTCCATCACCACAAAGGTATTGTGGTTTGGTAATCAAGACAATAAATCCAATTCTAGCACTGCCTATTTTTTTTTTTTTAAACAGACATGAAATAGCTTAACAATGTTTATATAAGGGCAGACTTTGTAAACTTAGTTTTTTCAAAAGGGTGAGACTTATGGGTCACAGGGGTATAATGTTTTCTCAAACAGTGCCTCACTGTGGAAATTAAGGTATCCAACACAGTATTACAATTCTCAAGTCTGCAGACTTGACAGTAAATTACTTAGTAATTAACGATTACTAGAACACCTTTGAAGCGGAGTGATACATATCCAGTGAAACGTTGGAGTGCAATTATTGTGGGATATAGTAACTCCTGGAATCCCTATTGGCTAATCAAACTGCTTGGTCGGAAGTAACTGTTGTGCAAGTCTTTTTTTATGTATTTGAAAACCAAAAACAGATTTCCACATTGGTTGACAATAAATATAAATGAAATAAAATGAGGCACTATGTCAAGGGGAAACCCACAACATCGTAATAGAGGCACTTTAACATACAGACGTTATATTCATGAATGCGGGGTAGAACCCAAACACTTGAATGTAAAGCAGGTCAATCCAACACAATCATGACTTAACTGAAAGTTTTCTACATTGTGACAGTAACTTCTATGGAGGACTAGCTGGAACTAGACTAGCTGAATGGATCCTATGGATGTCTTTGGAATAATATGTATCTTTTTTTTTTTTTGCATTGTTGTCTTCAATCAGCTTAGTAATTGACACCCTGAAGGAAGTGGATCCATCGAGAAAATGTTTCCGTCTAATAGGAGGGGTGCTGGTGGAGAGGACGGTAAAGGAAGTGCTACCTGCCTTGGAAACGAACAAAGAACAGGTGATGGATAAGAAGAAGAAAAACTACCCTTCTTAAAATATACTATTTTGGAAACTGTGGTTATAGTGACACCTTGTGGTCCTTGTGTTACGCATCAAATTCTCCATCATAGCAAATTATATCCTAGTAGCGCAGTTTGCAAATGTTCCATCAAGTACCTTTAGAATGGGTTTTAGCAGACATAGAGTTTTATTCTGTCTTTTAAACATGCATTTCTCTTTAGAAAAGATTTACTCATATCTGAATGTCCTTCTTTAATCTGTCCTCACAGATCTCCAAGTTAATAGAGACCATTAATGCACAGATGCAGGCCAAAGGACGGGAGCTGACAGAGTACAGGGAACGCTACAACATCCGGTTGGTGGGAGAGGGTGAAGGAGACACACAGGGCCAGTCGTCAGCAGCGCCCTCCAGGGACAGCGAAGGAGGCGGAACTAAAAGTGGAGCTGGAGTTTTAGTGTCATAGTTTGTCTGAATGGACAGAAAAGCCGGGCTATTTGATTTCTACAGTACTGAAAACTTAGTTGGATATCCTGAACTCTTTGAAAGGACAGCTTTTTATTTGGCGATGACTAAAAATTTTGGCTAAACATAATCCTGGCCTCAATGTGATCCCACTTTCATATGTTGTGTGTAAATGCTTTGTTTTACATTTGCCTATTGGACTTTTTTTTGCATTGCTGAAATACCCTCAAAATTAGAGTACCCCCTCAATACTCGTTCACGTATCAGCAAGCACATTTTATTTTTACTTTCATATAAGCTACTTGGAACATTTGTTTTTAAATAAATCCATGGAAGCTTTTTAAGAGTTTCAAGATTTTGGACTAGCAACTTAAATGGGGGACACAGAACTGAGATGTAAAGTAGGGTTATCTTGAATGAAAAGTTATCCTTGCAGATGTAGAAAGGCTCCTTAGTGACGATTTTGCAAAACATGAACAAGAGTATACTGTAAACACATCAGTATGAATAAAAGCAGACACTTTTGAGGTTGTTGGTTGTATTTCCTTCAAAGTCGGTGTGTAGAGTGACATTAAAGATGTTACCGAAAATAAAAAAATAAACATTCAATCTTTGTAAGACCTGATGATACAGTCAACACGGTTTATTAATATGCCCCTGTTTTTGTTACTGATCAGTTGAAAGAATTTTAAAATACTAGTGCATACCTGTGCATGCCCATAGAAAGCAAGTGTAAGCAAGCATTTCTGCATGCCTGTAGAAAGTTACTGTTACCATGGCAACAGTAACCATGGTGAAACCTGCCTTTGAACTTTGACGTCACGACTTGTTCAGTGATGCCTGCCTTTGTTCTGTGTTACCTGCCTTTGATCTTTGATGATGTCATAGCAAGTCCTATGATCGTGAGTGATGCCTGCCTTTGATCTTTGACATGGTTACCATGGCACCACAAGCATTTCTGCATGTCCGTAGAAAGTAACCATGGTGAAACCTGCCTTTGATCTGTGACTTCACCACTCATGCAGTGATGCCTGCCTTTGTTCTGTGATGCCTGCCTTTGATATTTTTGATGATGTCATAGCGAGTCCTAAAAGTCCAAAGTCTGACAGAGTTGTCTACTTTACAGTGATGTCCTTTAGATACAGCACATACACAATGCCTAAAGTATTGGGACACCCCTCCAAATGACTGGGCACCAATGAGCAATGCAAGGTTAATGGTCCAAAGTTCCCATAAACAACACTCTTTAAAACTTGTGGAAAGCCATCCTTGAAGAGTTGAAGCTGTTATAGCTGCAGAGGGTGGCTTTCCACAAGGTTTATGAGTGAGTTTATAGAAATTTTTGACTCTTCTTCCAGAAGAGCATTTGTGAGGTCAAGCACTGATGCTGGATGAGAAGCCTGGCTCACAGTCTCTGCACTAATTCATCCCAAAGGTTTTCTATCAGGTTGAGGTCATGGCTCTGTGCAGTAAAGTCAAGTTCCTCCACACCAAACTCGCCGTCTTATGAACCTTGCTTTGTCAAGTGGTGCCCATTCCTTTGGGGGGGGGGGTCCCCAATACTGTTGTCAATATACACTACCGTTCAAAAGTTTGGGGTCACCCAGACAATTATTTTGTGTTTTCCATGAAAAGTCACACTTATTTACCACCATGAGTTGTAAAATGAATAGAAAATATAGTCAAAACATTGACAAGGTATTTGAAATAATAATTTTTTCCTTCAAACTTTGCTTTCGTCAAAGAATCCTCCATTTGCAGCAATTACAGCATTGCAGACCTAACATGATTGCACAAGGGTTTTCTAATCCTCCATTAGCCTTCTGATGCAATGAGCAAACACATTGTACCATTAGAACACTGGAGTGATAGTTGCTGGAAATGGGCTTTATAAGCTTATAAAGTTCTTATAAGTTCTTATAAGCTCTAAGCTTATAAGAACTACTTATACAATGATATAGAGTCTATATCATTGTATAAGTAGTTCTTATAAGCTTATGTGTGAAAAAATTATTTGTCCTTGGAAGTCTTCCTAATCACTCTATATATAATTCAAGAAATCTATGTGACAATGTCACGATCATAGGACTTTGTGTTGCCATGGTAACCATGTCGAAGATCAAAGGCAGGCATCACTCACGATCATAGGACTCGCTATGACATCAAAGATCAAAGGCAGGCATCACTGAACGAGTGGTGATGTGCTTGCTTACACCTTTCTACGGGCACGCAGAAATACTTGCTTATACTTGGTTTCTACGGATATGCACAGGTATGCACTAGTATTTCTTGAATTATGCACAATTACATATGCTGTGAAGTTTTAAAGAAGAGTCTCATTTTTGGAAATGGTAAGACCAATTTTTGAGCTTCTCAGGGTTGTTAAAAGTCCCTCTTTTATAGATTCATTTTGATATCTGTTAAGGCCTTTCCACCCCCAGTAAATGTTACATTTTCCTTTAACAGGTATAGATTGACCACCTCAACTGGAAGCCTTGAGCTATTTAGAATTCTTTGACATTTCCTGATGGAAAATATGTAACAGTAGCTAATCAGTTAAATCAATCATCAAATTTAATAAACATTCTGCTTCATAATTGTTATGGAAAGAATTTCTAGGCCCAGCCAAGGAATGGAGGGTGTCATGTTCAGTGGTCACAGGATCTCATCTCTGCTGTTTGCAGATGATGTGGTCTTGTTGGCTTCATCGAGCAATGACCTACAGGTCTTACTGGAGAGGTTTGCCACTGAGTGCTGGGCAGCTGGGAGGAAAATCAACACCCTGTTGTACAAGTTTGTTGTGGTTAAGAGGGAGCTGAGCTTCAAAGCAAAGCTGTCAATTTACTGGTCAGTCTATGTTACTGTCTTCACCAACGGTTATAAACTGAGTAATGACCAAAAGAATGAGATCATGGATACAAGTTGCTGAAATGAGCTTTCTCTGTAGGGTGGCTGGGCTCACAGAGATAGGGTGAGGAGTTCAGTTATCCGGGATAGGCTCAGAGTAGAGCCACCATTCCTTCACATTGAAAAGAGCCAGTTGAGGTGATTTAGGCATCTGATCGGGATGCTGCCTGGACGCCTCTCACGTGAGGTGTTTTGGCAGGTCCCACTGGAAACAGATGCTTTATACCAACTCAGTGATGTTCTGATTGTTTTTAATTAAATACTTTCTTATAGACTGTAAAACAGTTTGTACACAGGCTTGTGCTTATGCCAGAATTGTAATGCTGTGTTGTGTACCTTAATTTCTACAGTGAGGCAGTGTTTGATAAGAGATAAACTTCATAACCTAAAACTTGTGCTCTGGCTCCACCTTCATGCTAACAGCTAGACAACCTGTTAATTATGGTTTGCTTATTTTCTAAATAGTAACCCCAATTTTTAGATTACAACTCCACAGTACAGTTTCTAGAAGCACAACAATGTAATGCTTCGAACTCTGTACTTTATCTGAGGATGCCAGAAAGAGGGCAGCAAAGGGAAGGTAAACAAAAGTGTACACACCCATGGAGTGCTAGCTGGTTAGCTTACCTTTGTGGCGTAACATTATGTAGCTCACATATTCCTTGGCAGAGACCCAGACATGAGGGAACCTTGAGCTCGCAGTGTGTATTGTCATCACGCCTCAAACGGACATTGAGTCTGGACCCTCTGCGGACTAGAGAAGAAGTGAGGAGATCTGAGAGTGACCTGAAGAGACTGACTCCTAGGGTCAGACAGAGAAGCCGAGAGGACAATAGGAGGATTAGATATGAATGGAATTCTGTGTTTGATGTGAATGTGATTTGTGTCTGATGTAACAGTATAAAGGTATGTGGTTTACCTCAGCTCGCCCTCTTCATTCCCTGACTGAGAGAGGAGCTGTAGGACTTGAGATGGAATAAACCAATACTGAAAAATCAGTCTCTTCATTTCGAGTTTCCTATATTGGTGACCCACGCGTGAGAAATATGGAGAGGCTTGGAGGTCGTCTCTCCGACTCCGAACCTGATTCACCGGAGACCGCCCGCACCGGCGTAAACTCCATTAGACTCCCCGAGTTCTGGCAAGAGGACCCGCACTCATGGTTCCAGCACGTGGAATCACGTTTCGTGCTTAATGGGGTAGCAGAGGATGATGTTAAGTTCCACAATGTCATCGCAAGACTCGACAGCCGCACAGCCCGGTGTGTGCGGAGCCTGGTGCAGCAGCCGCCCACTGCTGGCAAATACGACGCCCTGAAAGCCGCCCTCATTCGGAGCTTTGTACCATTGGCTGAGGTGAGGGCCAGAACACTCCTGGACCTGTGCGACAGAGGAGGACGCAGGCCGACCGTCCTCATGGAGGATATGCTGCAGATGATCAGGGCAGACAATGATGCGTTTTTATTTAAGCACATCTTTTTGAGGACCCTTCCAGCGCACATGAGAGGCTCCCTGTCCAGCATGAGGTGTGTGGACCAGCAGGACTTCCGCGCGCTGGCTTTGGAAGCGGAGCGGCTCCTGGACGCATGTGGCGAGCAGGAGACGGCAGCGGCAGCAGCAAACGTTGGCGCGGCAGCCCAGGGCGATGGAGAACCGGTGGCAGCAGAGCCGACCCCAACGACAACGGCGGCAGCGCGGTCCCGGAGCAGAGGAGAGGACGAGATGTGCTTCTACCATCGACGATTCGCGCACAAGGCTCACAGATGCGTCCCGCCATGCAACTTCAGGAAGCAGGGAAACGCAAGAGCCGGAGGTCGTTAGCAGCTTCGACCCTCGGCGAACGGAACAAGCTGCTCTACCTGACGGACGCGAGCTCCGGACGGCAATTCCTCGTTGACACCGGAGCACAGAGGAGTTTCATCACTGCAACCTACGCGGAGATGGAGCAACAGCCGCAAACGGCTCGTCGATCAAGACGTTTGGCGAAAGAACTCTGCGCCTGTCCTTGCACGGCCGCAGCTATGAATGGACCTTCATAGTAGCGGCGGTGAGTTTCAACATGTTGGGCGCCGACTTTTTGTGCTCACATGGCTTGTTGGTAGATCTGGCTAATAGACGCTTGGTTAATGCACTCTCTTTTTGTTCTATTCCCTGTGCAGCGCGAGTGTCCCCGCCGTCAGTACAGGCCAACGCCACCACAGCAGGAGGTAAGTTCCACACTCTCCTAAACCAGTTCCCAGCACTCACAGTTCCCACGTTTTCAGCTAAGGTGGCGAAGCACGGGGTGGAGCACTTTATAACCACAAGTGGCCCACCGGTTTTTGCGAAGGCTCAGTGCTTGGATGCAGATAAGCTCTCTATTGCGCGTGAGGAGTTCGCCAACCTGGAAAGGTTGGGCATAATTCGCCGCTCGAAGTCCGCTTGGGCTTCCCCCCTCCACATGGTCCCTAAGGCGGACGGCTCGTGGAGACCGTGCGGCGATTATCGCAGGTTAAACAATGCCACAGCGCAGGACCGCTACCCAATTCTGCATATCCAAGATTTTTCGGTGCATTTGGCCAAGGCGCGAATTTTTTCTAAAATAGACCTGGTCCGCGGTTATCATCAGGTCCCGGTCCGACCAGAGGACATTCCCAAGACAGCGGTAATAACACCTTTCGGACTTTTTGAATTTTTACGCATGCCTTTTGGCCTTAAAGGCGCTGCGCAAACCTTCCAACGCATGATGGATGCCGTTTTGCGCGACCTCCCTTTTGTTTTTGTCTACTTAGATGATATTTTAGTCGCCAGCGCCTCTGAGGAGGAACACGAAAGTCACCTCAGAACTGTTTTTCAGAGGTTGGGAGTGCACGGGTTGATAATCAACCCAGCCAAGTGCCATTTCGGCGCAGCACAGATCGATTTTTTAGGGCACCGCGTCTCCCCAGAGGGTGCAGTTCCGCTGCCCTCCAAAGTACGCGCAGTGGCTGAGTTTCCCCAGCCACAAACGGTAAAAGCGTTGCAAGAATTTTTAGGTATGGTAAACTTTTACAACCGTTTCATACCTCACGCGGCGCAGCTCATGCAACCGTTGTATGCCGCGCTAAAAAAACAGAAGCCCTCCAATGCGATCGAGTGGTCCCCGGAGCTGGAGCGCGCATTCACTGAGGTTAAGAAAGCACTAGCGAACGCAGCACTGCTGGCTCACCCAGACCCGGCAGCCCGAATAGCGCTAACCACAGACGCGTCAGATGTGGCCATAGGAGCCGTGGTAGAACAGCAAGTCGTCGGGGCTTGGCAACCACTCGCTTTTTTTAGCAGATCCCTACGCGATGCTGAGCGAAAATATAGCGCGTTTGACAGGGAACTGCTAGCGCTCCACCTGGCCATTCGCCATTTCCAGTTCTGGTTGGAAGGGCGGGGTTTCACCGCGTTTGTCGACCACAAACCGTTAACCTTTGCAATGTCCAAAGTCTCTGAACCATGGTCAGGCCGACAGCAGAGGCAGCTGGCCGCAATTTCAGAATTCACCACCGATATACAGCACGTAGCCGGTAAATTTAATGTAGTGGCGGACTGCCTCTCGTGAGCGGTAACAGCACCTGTCCGCGCGAATGGGGGCTGTAGCGCCGCAGACGTGGAGCGCGGTAACAGCGCGGACGCGCACGCGGCTCCGGGGCACATAGGGATAGATTACGCGGCCATGGCAGCAGAGCAGGGCGAGGACACAGACGTGCGCGCGCTCCTGTCTGGACCAACATGGTTAAGGCTGGAGAACGTAAGTTTACAAATCGGTTCACCCCCGCTTATTTGCGATGTATCCACCGGGCGACCTCGCCCAGTGGTACCGGCCACGTGGCGCCGTCGTGTTTTTGACGCGGTGCACTCCCTAGCACACCCGGGAGTACGCGCTTCGGTGAAAATGGTAGCAGAGAAGTTTGTTTGGCCGAGCCTGCGCAAGCACGTGAAGGAGTGGGCGAGAGCCTGCATGTCCTGCCAGCGGGCCAAAGTTCACAGACACACAAAAGCCCCTTTAGAACCTTTCCACATCCCGGCTAAGAGGTTTGATCATGTGCACGTAGATCTAGTGGGACCCCTGCCGCCCTCGCAGGGGTTCACACATCTCCTGACAATGGTGGACCGGACCACGCGTTGGCCGGAAGTGGTCCCATTGCAGTCTACCACAGCAGCAGAGGTAACTCGCGTTTTTTTAACAGCCTGGGTAGCGCGGTTCGGAGTCCCGTCGGACATTACGTCCGATAGGGGTCCACAGTTCGTTTCAGAGCTATGGTTAGCCATGGCCAGCGGCTTAGGGGCAACAACCCATCGCACCACCGCTTATCACCCACAGGCCAACGGTTTATGTGAGCGTTTTCACAGGTCGTTGAAGGCAGCCCTCAGAGCGTCGCTCACGGATACAAATTGGGTAAACAAACTACCATGGGTTTTATTGGGGTTGCGTTCGGCACCCAAGGAGGATTTAGATGCCTCACCTGCTGAATTAGTGTTTACTCAACCTCTCAGGCTGCCAGGAGAATTCCTGCCAGCCCATGCAGCACCCGAGCGCCCCCCGGTGCGGGGACCTCTACGCGGCACGGGGGCAGAAATGCTCCCGGGCCCCGCTCATCACACTTTTCCGCGGGTTTTTGTTCCCAAGGCTTTGCAAAACGCAGAGTTTGTTTTTGTCAGGCACGACGCCCAGTGTCACAGCCTCCGCCCACCTTACGATGGTCCGTTCCGAGTGCTGGAAACCGGGGAGAAATATTTTGTACTGGACTTGGGGGGGCAGGAAAGAGACAATCAGTGTTGACAGATTAAAGCCTGCTTTTGTGTTACGTGACGAACCTGTACGGCTGGCGGGGGCGCCTCGACGCGGCAGGCCTCCCAAGGGACAGCCCCTAGTTCCCCAGCAGGGGGTAAATAACCCTTCTCCCCCCTCATTCCACAGGCGCACCACAGGACGGCACAACACAGGCTGCGAAGCCTGCGTTCAGCAGATTCGGGAGGAGATTGAAGCCTAAGCAACGGGCAGAGTGATGTGTATTTTGATCAACCCGTGTAAATTGTGCTGTAGATCCTGCAAAGGGGGGGGGGGGTGATGTAAGGGTGTAATGTGTATGACTGCCCATTATGGACATGAAGTCGGTGTGTGTGTGTCCATTCTTGACATAGTGTGTATGACTGTCCATTATTGACTTAAGGTTGGTGTATGTCCGTTCTTGGGCGTTTTGGGGGGAGTGATGTGGCGTAACATTATGTAGCTCACATATTCCTTGGCAGAGACCCAGACATGAGGGAACCTTGAGCTTGCAGTGTGTATTGTCATCACGCCTCAAACGGACATTGAGTCTGGACCCCCTGCGGACTAGAGAAGAAGTGAGAAGATCTGAGAGTGACCTGAAGAGACTGTCTGACTCCTAGGGTCAGACAGAGAAGCCGAGAGGACAATAGGAGGATTAGATATGAATGGAATTCTGTGTTTGATGTGAATGTGATTTGTGTCTGATGTAACAGTATAAAGGTATGTGGTTTACCTCAGCTCGCCCTCTTCATTCCCTGACTGAGAGAGGAGCTGTAGGACTTGAGATGGAATAAACCAATACTGAAAAATCATTCAGTCTCTTCATTTCGAGTTTCCTACAACCTTAACAATTACCAATCAGTTCTACTTAGCTAGTTGGCAAGTTGCTTGATGAAAGAGACTGGACCATGGACCAGTGGACTCTGGATAAATTAAATTAAATTAAATCACCCTTTATTGTCATTCAACTGTACAACCAATCATGTACAGTATGTACAAAAGTATGTATGTATGTGTAAAAGTATGTACGGTATATAAACAATGACTGGTGGGGAGTAGCATTTTTTAACGTATGTGTTAAAGGATAATAAAATTCTTCTATATTATAATCATTGTGGTACTTGACATTATTATTAAAGAGTAGCAGTTGGCAACTACTTGTTTGCGCGTAGTGATACCAGCAGTCTTGATTGAACAATAAGGCATTAAACAAATTCATTATAACATACAAATTTATGTATTATCTATTATACTATGTAATCTGTTTCTTGTTACCATCATCTTATAAATTGTTTGTGGAACTGTTTTACACTCGAGGGCTGTGCAGTATCATGACCATAGCACTCCACTCTGCCTCGATCATGGGAAGGGTTGCCAACTTTTTCGCAGCCAACTAAGAGACAGAGGGTTTTAACTATTTCTGGGTGCCACAATGTTGTGAACATTAGTGTTGCCATAATACTGGGATTTTTTACCTTGATAATACCTTAAAAAAAAATACTGATTTTCAATGTCATGTTTAATACTACAAGGAAAAAAATACCACTGTGGGGGCATGGTGTGGGACTTCTCCACCCAGAGAAGAAGGCAGCTGGGGAAGGGAGGTACAATGGACCGAAAGAGGAGGTGTCACCGGGGGGTATCAGATGGGACAGGAAGGACTATGTGCCCCCCGGGGAGAGGAGTAATTGCTGGAGCTGCTGGAAGAAGAAGGGTGTGAGAGCGGTGCCGGCGTTATGTCATGTTAATGTGCCACACAGGCTTTGTTCTAAAGACAATGTATGATGGTTGGAAGTTTCGGGTCTCAATGCATGGTATTAAAGATATAAAACACCTTATGTACCTTATGTTGGAGAAAGAATAAAGTTTCTGTGTCGTCCAGCTTGTTGCCTCACCTGCTTCCTTTCTTTACATTGGTGACCCCAAGACATGGCATGGAGAGCGAGACGAGCACCGCCCAGGAGACTACCTGGAGGGAGAGCACCGGCGCCACGTGCACCGTTTTGATCAAGTTCCCAGACTTCTGGCTTCACGACCCGACCGCGTGGTTTCTGCACATAGAAGCCCAGTTCGCACTTTGCGGGATAACAACGGATGACACAAACTACTACTATGTGGTTGCTGCGCTGGATGCGCGAGTTGACGAGCCTGCTCCAGGAGCCACTGGCCCAAAGAAAATATGAAGCGCTCAAGAGGATGCTTCTCCAACGCTATACCCTTTCTGACAGTGAGAGGGCAAAGAGACTCCTAACGTGTTCGGCGTTAGGGGACAGATCAGCAGTGGAGCTCATGGTGAGCATGTTGGCGCTGAGGGGGAAGAATGATGAATCTTTCCTGTTTGCCCACTTGTTCCTCAGGAACCTACCGGCTACAGCAAGGGCAATCCTGGCCAACTCGCCGTGGCTGGTTGCTACCGACTACCGCGCCCTGGCGCAGGAAGCAATCCACATCATTTTGGCGACCAGAACTCTCAGTGTGCAGACGGTGGCACCGGTATCCATGAGGGACTTTAGTGAGGTTGAGGAGCCATTCGTGGTAGCCGGGATGGACACCAGGAGATGAAGGAACGGGGTGATCTGTTTTTATCATCGCCATTTCAGCTTGAATGCCCAACGCTGCCTGTTGCCATGCCAATTCAAGAAGCCGGGAAGATGGTACGTTCGGAATTCAGTGGCAGCTGCAACCGATGGTGACAGGAACAGAATGCTTTATATCACTGACACACATTCAGGGAGATGGTTTTTGGTGGACTCCAGCTCCCAGAAGAACCTCATCCTGCCGGTCAATGCAGACAGGGTGACAGGAGGCAGCGGTCTCGAGCTCACGGCCACCAACTGATCTACCATCAGGACATCCGGTGAGCGGACACTGATGATATGCTTACACGGACGCAACTTTCAGTGGGACTTTGTGATAGCTGCATGTTCTGGCCCCATTTTAGGCACAGATTTTTTATGTGCTTATGGGTTGTTAGTCAATGTTGCTAATAGGAGATTAGTGGATGCTGTCTCTTTTACCTCACTGCCCCACACAGCTCGGGGAACTGTGTCGACAACACTGGCTAATATTATAGCTCCAGGGGAAGGACCAATATTTGCTCACACAGCTTCCCAGCACTCACGGTCCTGACTTTTTCGGCTACAGTAATGAAACAGAGGGTCGAACACTTTAAAACGACAAAAGGCCTGCCAGTGTTCACGCGACCTCGGCATTTGGATGCAGCTAAACTGGCCAGCGCGTGAGCGGAGTTTGCCAACTTAGAGCGGTTGGGCATCGTCACGCGCTCAAACAGCCCGTGGGCATCCCTACTTCACATGGCGCCTAAAACTGACAGGTCGTGGCGACCGTGTGGCAATTTCTGGTACTTGAATAATGCCACAGAACACGATTGTTATCCCATTCTGCACATCCAGGGTTTTTTCCATGCACCTGGCCAGGGTGCGTGTTTTTTCGAAAGTGGATCTGGTCCATGGATACCATCAGGTCCCGGTGCACGCGGAAGACATTCCAAAAACAGCAGTAATAACTCCTTTCGGCCTTTTTGAGTTTTTACGCATGCCGTTTGGATTAAAAAGCACGGCGCAGACTTTCCAGAGGATGATGGATCTAGTGCTTCGTGACTTGTCCTTCGTTTTTGTCTACTTAGACAACATTCTGGTAGCTAGCGCGTCCGAGGAGGAGCACATCGCCCATCTCAAGACGGTTTTCCAGAGGTTGGAGGCGCACGGGCTGATAGTTAACCCGGCGAAGTGCCAGTTCGGTGTGCCAGAGATTGATTTTTTTTGGGCCACCGTATTTCGCCGGAGGGTGCGACTCCGTTACTGGATAAGGTGCGCGTATGGCTGTGTTGTTAGACATGTATATGTTGGACACTGCATATGTGATTTAACCTCACGATGAAGGAGAGCCACAGAGCTGCAGTCCCCTGCGGTGCGGAGCCGCAGAGCCTGGACCCCCTGCGGAGGACAGGGGACAGAAGACTTCCTGACCACTGAGGCTCAAGAGGAGAGAAGGGGGAGTTATGTAAATAAAAGGTTAATGAATGTGAATAAAGGGATTTTGGTAGAGATGTGTGATTTCCCCTGCGAGGGAAATGGTTTGATGTGAGAATGTTTAAAAGGGAGAACTTTGGTGTGTTCACCCTCTTTGTTCGCTGCTCAGGAATGAGAGCAGACAGTGGGATGATTACTTGAAATAAACTGGAATTAAATGCAATTCGGTTTCGTTATTCAAGTCTCCCCACATTGGTGACTGACGACGTTGAGAATGAACGAAGAAGGTCTCAGGGTCCCGGACTCACAGCGCTCAGAGCTGGCGAGCGCAGTGGCCGTTAAGCTGCCTGATTTCTGGCAGGATAACCCACGGTCGTGGTTTCTGCAAGCAGAGTCGCAGTTCGCGCTCGCAGGAGTAACGGTGGATGACACTAAGTTCCACCATGTCATCGCTAAACTGGACAACAGCACAGCTCGGTGCGTGCAGAGCTTGGTGGAGCAGCCACCCGCGACCGACAGGTACGGCAAGCTGAAATCCACCCTCATCAAGTTTTTCACCCCCTCGGCCGAAGTGAGGGCGAGGAGGATCCTGTCTTTGCTAGACCAAGGAGGACACAGGCCGAGCGCCCTGATGGAGGAGATGATACAGCTGAGAGGGTTGGACAACGATGATTTCATTTTTCAGTTCATCTTCCTCTCCAACCTCCCGACGCATGCGAGAAGCACGCTGGCCGGCAAAAAGTGTCACACCCTGGAGGAGTTCCGGGAGCTGGCCCAGGAAGCAGATGGGATCCTGGACGCCTGCGGCGGGCAAGCAACCACAGCGACAACCCGAGACAGCGGGGAGCCAGAGGCGGCAGACCCAGACTGGCCGACGACGGCGGCAGCACGGCCGCGACGAGGTGGAGCCAATGGTCCGGCGGCAGAGGCGCGGACACGACACAGCGGAGGAGAAGATCTCTGCTTTTACCATCGGAGGTTCGCAGAGAAGGCACGCAGGTGTGTGCCGCCCTGCAACTTCAGGAGTTCGGGAAACGGCAAGACCGGGGGTCGCTAGCAGCTTCGACCCTCGGAGAACGCAGCAAGCTGCTCTACATCACGGATGCGCACTCCGGACGAGAGTTCCTCATCGACACCGGAGCACAAGTGAGCTTCATCACCCCAACATACGCGGACCGGGTGGCTGGACCCCACGGTAGCGGAGCTACGGCGGCAAATGGCTCGAACATCAACACCTACGGGAGAAGGACCTTGCCTTTGTGCTTACATGGCCGCACATATGAATGGACTTTTGTAATAGCGGCGGTGAGTTTCAACATGTTGGGCGCGGATTTTTTGTGTTCACACAATCTGTTAGTTGATCTTGCTAATAGACGGCTGGTAAATGCACTCTCTTTTTACTCTCTCCCCTGTTCAGCTCGAGTGTCCCCGCCACCAGTACAGACCCACGTCGCTACAGCAGATGGTAAGTTTCACACACTCCTCACCCAATTTCCAGCGCTCACTGTGCCCACTTTTTCAGCGACGGTCGCGAAGCACGGGGTGAAACACTTTATCCCCACATCTGGTCCTCCCGTGTTTGCAAAAGCTCGGCGCTTGGATGCAGTTAAGCTCGCCATTGCGCGCGAGGAGTTCGCCAGCCTGGAGAGGCTAGGCATCGTTCGTAGGTCGAAGAGCCCGTGGACTTCGCCGCTGCACATGGTACCGAAAGCCGATGGCTCCTGGAGACCGTGCGGGGATTACCGCAGGCTAAACAACGCTATGGCGCACGATCGTTATCCCATCCCGCACATTCAGGATTTTTCGGTGCACCTGGCGGGGGCGCGCATTTTTTCAAAGATTGATCTGGTTCGCGGCTATCACCAAGTCCCAGTCCAACCGGAGGACATTCCTAAAACAGCGGTAATAACCCCGTTCGGACTTTTCGAATTTTTACGCATGCCGTTTGGTCTCAAAGGGGCGGCGCAAACATTTCAGCGGATGATGGATGCCGTGTTACGCGATCTCCCTTTCGTGTTTGTGTACCTCGACGACATTTTGGTCGCGAGTACTTCAGAGGACGAACACGAAACGCACCTCACAGCAGTTTTTAGGAGGCTGGGAGAGCACGGCTTAATAGTTAACCCAGCCAAGTGCCAGTTCGGCGTTGAGCGGATCGATTTTTTGGGTCACCGCGTCTCCCCGGAGGGAGCGGTTCCGTTACCAGATAAAGTACGCGCGGTAGCGGATTTTCCCCGTCCACAAACTGTCAAATCACTACAGGAATTCTTGGGGATGGTGAATTTTTATAACCGATTCCTGCCCCACGCAGCTCAAATCATGCAACCGTTATATGCCGCGCTCAAAAAACAAAAACCGACCCAGGCGGTCGAATGGTCCCCGGAGCAGGAGCGCGCGTTCACAGAGGTTAAAAAAGCCTTGGCTGACGCTGCGCTCCTGGCCCACCCAGACCCTGCAGCACATATCGCGCTGATGACAGACGCTTCAGATTTAGCCATAGGGGCCGTTATTGAGCAACAGGTAGCCGGAGTTTGGCAGCCTTTGGCTTTCTTTAGCAAATCTTTAAGCGCGGCTGAACGAAAATACAGCACGTTCGACAGAGAACTGTTGGCGCTGCATTTGGCTATTCGTCATTTCCAGTTCTGGCTGGAAGGACGGTGCTTCACCGCTTATGTGGACCACAAGCCGCTCACATATGCCATGGCCAAAATTTCAGACCCATGGTCCGGCAGGCAGCAGAGGCAGCTGGCCGCAATCTCGGAATTTACCACTGACATTAGGCACGTTGCGGGCAAATTCAATGTAGTAGCAGATTGTCTCTCGCGCGCGTTCACGACTCCAACACGCGCAGAGGCAGAACGGGCCACCGTGACCGCGCCGCAGGAGAGCGGCACAGTGGCGCGCGCAGCCCCGGTGCACGTGGGTATAGATTACGCAGCCATGGCAGCGGACCAGGGGGCGGACGCAGACGTGCGCGCACTCCAGTCTGGACCAACAGGGTTAAGGCTGGAGAGCAAGTGTTTACAAACCGGTATGCCCCCCCTGATCTGCGACATGTCGACGGGGCGCCCGCGTCCGGTGGTTCCGGCCACGTGGCGCCGCCATGTTTTTGACTCGGTCCACTCACTGGCGCACCCGGGGGTGCGCGCGTCGGTGAAACTAGTGGCGGAAAAGTTTGTTTGGCCGTGCCTGCGCAAGCACGTGAAGGAATGGGCAAAAACCTGCATTTCCTGTCAACGGGCCAAAATTCACAAGCACACAAGAGCCCCGTTAGAACCGTTCCGCATTCCGGCCAGAAGGTTTGACCATGTGCACATCGACCTTGTGGGCCCCCTACCGGCATCGCAGGGGTTCACGCATCTTTTGACAATGGTGGACCGCACCACACGTTGGCCGGAAGTGGTCCCACTTGCGACGACCACGGCCGCGGAGGTGGCTCGCGTTTTTTTAACGGCTTGGGTGGCGCGCTTCAGGGTTCCGTCGGACATTACGTCCGATAGAGGACCGCAATTCGTCTCTGATCTGTGGTCAGCGATGGCCAACGGCTTAGGAGCCAAAATTCACCGCACTACGGCTTACCACCCTCAGGCTAATGGTTTATGCGAGCGTTTTCATAGGTCTTTGAAGGCAGCACTCAGAGCGTCGCTCACGGATGCAGATTGGGTAAATAAACTGCCATGGGTTTTATTAGGGTTGCGTTCTGCGCCTAAAGAGGACTTAGACGCCTCCCCAGCGGAGCTGGTATTCGCACAAACTCTGAGGCTGCCAGGCGAGTTTTTACCAGAGCACCCAGAGCCCCCACCTCTCTCTGCTCTGGGACCGTTAGTTGGCACGGGAGCAGACACGCTCCCAGGTCCGGTTCATCACGCTTTTCCACGAGTTTTCATCCCCAAGGCTTTGAAAAATGCCGACTTCGTTTTTGTCAGGCGCGAAGCCCTAAAAGCAACGCTCAAACCACCTTACGAAGGGCCATTTCGAGTGCTGGAGGCAGGTGATAAGCAATTTGTGCTAGATTTTGGAGACAGAAAAGATACAGTCAGTATTGACAGACTAAAACCTGCTTTTGTCATGAAGGACGTGTCTGTACCGGTCGCAGTGGCGCCTCGACGAGGCAGGCCCCCGCAAAGGGCAAATAATCACTCTCTTCCTCAGTCAACAGAGCCGAAGCAGAAAGGCGCCGCAGGCAAGGCGGGGCCAACTCACAGCAGATTCGGCAGACGGCTGAAGCCCAAGCGGCGCACGGACTGAATGTTGGTGTTGATTATTCAGTAGTGAGTAAGGTGTTATTAAATTTTAGGAAATAGTCTGTTCTTCATCGTTTAGGGGGGGTTATATGGCTGTGTTGTTAGACATGTATATGTTGGACACTGCATATGTGATTTAACCTCACGATGAAGGAGAGCCACAGAGCTGCAGTCCCCTGCGGTGCGGAGCCGCAGAGCCTGGACCCCCTGCGGAGGACAGGGGACAGAAGACTTCCTGACCGCTGAGGCTCGAGAGGAGAGAAGGGGGAGTTATGTAAATAAAAGGTTAATGAATGTGAATAAAGGGATTTTGGTAGAGATGTGTGATTTCCCCTGCGAGGGAAATGGTTTGATGTGAGAATGTTTAAAAGGGAGAACTTTGGTGTGTTCACCCTCTTTGTTCGCTGCTCAGGAATGAGAGCAGACAGTGGGATGATTACTTGAAATAAACTGGAATTAAATGCAATTCGGTTTCGTTATTCAAGTCTCCCCACAGCGCGCAGTGTTTTATTTTCCGTGTTCGCAGACCGTGAGAGCACTACAGGAGTTTTTGGGAATGGTTAATTTTTAAAATCGTTTCCTTCCCCGGGCAGCTCAGCAGATGCAGCCGTTGTATGCTGCGCTTAAAATAAACAAATCCGTGGAAACCATCGACTGGACTCCCGAGACGTTCAACACGACATTCAACACATCGCCGGTTAGCGCAACGTTGTGGCCGATTGTTTCTCGCACGCGTTAGTCTCCCCGTTCTACATGGGAATAGATTACCCTGCGATGGCCGCAGACATTTGCGCGCTCCAGTCTGCACCAACTGGGTTAAGGCTGGAGAGCAGGGTGGTGCAAGAAGGGTGCCCTCCATTGCTCTGCAATGTCTCCACCGGCCGCCTGCGCCCGGTGGTTCCGAGCTCTTGGCACTGTCGTGTTTTTGAGTTGGTCCACTCCCTTTTGCATCTGGGAGTGCACACTTCGGTGAAGCTAGTGGGGGCGAAATTTGTCTGGCCGCACTTGCGCAAGGACATGAAAGAGTGGGCTTCAGCTTGCGTCGTGTGCCAGCAGGCCAAAGTGCACAAGCCCACCAGAGCCCCCCCTCGAGCTGTTCCAAATCCCAGCCAGGAGGTTCAACCATGTCCACGTTGATTTGGTGGGACCCCTCCCACCGTCGCAAGGTTTCATGCACCTTTTAACAATCATGGACCGTACCACGCGTTGGCCTGAAGTGGTCCTGTTGGCTTCTACCACATCCGCAGAAGTGGGTTGTGCTTTTTTGTTGGCTTGGGTTGCACGGTTCGGATCCCCGTTGGACATCACTTCCGACAGGGGTCCACAATTCATTTCAGAACTCTGGTCCGCGATGGCCCAGAATCTGGGGGTCAAAATTCACTGCACTACCGCGTACCAGCCCCAGGCTAACGGGTTATGCGAGCGTTTTCATAGGTTACTTAAAGCAGCGCTCAGAGCTTCGCTCATGGATGCAAATTGGGTCAACCGCCTGCCCTTGGTTCTTTTAGGGTTGCGCTCCGCACCTAAGGAGTATTTGGCAGCCTCCCTTGCAGAATTCGTTTTTTCTCAGCCGCTGCGGATCCCCAGAGAGATTTTACCGGGAAACTCCACACTCGAGGCTGATCCGCCTGCGCAATTTTTGCACAGTATGGAGGCTTTTAACGTACCGGGCCTGGCCCACCATTGTTTTCCCAACACTATGATCCCAAAAAGCTTGCAGAATGCCAGTTTTGTTTTTGTCAGGCACGATGCGTACCGGACCCCGCTGCGCCCAACGTACGACGGACCGTTCAGGGTGTTGGAACCTGGGGCAAAGCATTTTGTGTTCGACTTGGAGGGGATGTAGGGAGACCGTCTGCATTGACAGGCTGAAGCCTGCTTTTGTGTTGGCAGACGAGCAGGTGGTGTTGGCCTAAGCTCCCTGGTGCGGACGCCCACCGTTGGTGGCTCTGCAAGTTGGTGATCCCTTGGCAGGGGCCTGCACTAGCGAGGCTGATGTGTTTTCTCCCCCTCCCCTTTTCCCTCCACATACTGACGTGCCCTCCTGTACAACCCGCCAGCAGGGTGGTTTGACTGGATCAGCGACCCCCCCCCCCCGCTACAGCCGCTGTGGGTGCCGACTCAAGCCCAAAGGATGGGGGGGGGGGCTGTGTGGGGCCATAGTGTGGGACTTCTCCACCCAGAGAAGAAGGCAGCTGGGGAAGGGAGGAACAATGGACTGAAAGAGGAGGTGTCACGGCGGGGGGGGGGTATCAGATGGGACAGTAAGGACTAGGCACCCCCCGGGGAGAGGATCAAATGCCGGAGCCACTGGAAGAAGGGTGTGAGAGCAGTGCAGGCATTATGTCATGTTAATGTACCGGTACCACACAGGCTTTGTTCTAAAGACAAT
Organism: Pholidichthys leucotaenia; assembly: GCA_020510985.1. Taxonomy (NCBI): domain Eukaryota; kingdom Metazoa; phylum Chordata; class Actinopteri; order Cichliformes; family Pholidichthyidae; genus Pholidichthys; species Pholidichthys leucotaenia. Next base: position 147,327,506 of record CM035836.1, on the reverse strand, counting down.
GTATGATGGTCGGAAGTTTCGGGTCTCAATGCATGGTATTAAAGATATAAAACAGGAATGCACAGAGACCCGGGATCTCTTTTGCTGTACCTTATGTTGGAGAAAGAATAAATTTTCTGTCGTCCAGCTCATTGCCTTGCCTGCTTCCTTTCTCTACACCAGTGTTTTTCAACCTTTTTTAAGCCACGGCACATTTTTTACATTGACAAAATCCTGGGGCACGCCACCAACCAAAATGACACAAAATGACACTCTATAGCCTAACACAGTAAAAATAATAAAATATAGTTAGTGATACAGTTTCTAAATGTATTTATACTCACTCAGTGTGAACCCTGGGCCTGTTTAGATGAACACAAAGCTGATATCCTGGCAGGAATGGAAGAAAGACACACACGGAGCTCTTCCTCAACAGCTCTCAGTCTCTCTCTGTTTTTAGTTTTTATCACAGTCAAGCTTGAAAACCTCAGCTCACACAGATATGTCGTGGAAAATGAGAGCAATGTTGAAATAGCTTTGTTGGCCAGAATGGGGAACTCCTTGGCAGCAGTCAACCAAAAATTGTCCAAAGGAAGATCAGCAAAGTTTAGCTTTAAACCATGATCTTGCTTCAGTTCAATGAGTTCCTCTTGCTCCTGTAAAGTCATGTCGTTTCCAACAACTGATGCTGAGCTGTATGGGTTCCTAACCCAGACAAGGCATTGTGTGAAGTCTGAAGAGAAATAAAATAACAACTTCTCCTCAAGAGTTTTCAAATGTGTGCCAATCACCTGGCACAGTGCAGCAGTGTTAACATCATGCCGTTTCTCGGTGAGTGGGAACATCTCAAGGTTGCCACGCTGCATTCATTCACTTAGCCTTTCCCCTTGTCAAAAACTTCTCCATCACTGTCACTGTGACCTGTCACGTGCAGCTCTAATTCTATTGTCATTTTACAGGCAATTAGCCGTCTGCTGCCATCCAGTGACATAAAAGAGTATTACTCTGACACTGGCCCCAGTTACATGGGCAAAATTTCTTCAATCTGATTACAATTCAGATCAGAATTTTACTGTTTACATGGATCCTGAAAAAGCTGATCTGATTAGGACGTGCGTTTTCATGTGTCACAGGTTTGAACGGAATAAATCATTTTGACATGCGCAGGTCGACATTTCGACATTCAAAAAATAGTAGAAGAAGCAACTTCCGGTGCTAGCGAGCCCCGCTTCGTGTCGAAATTGACCTGTATCGTGTTAATCAGACTGTACTTTTGCTTCTGCTAGTCTCCGTAATGAAGCTACAAGTACATACTTCTGCATATGACGAAAAGAGGGAGACAGCAGGACGATACAGACCAGTTTTGTTTTACTCCCGCTATGTTTTCCGCTAGCTGCTGCTAAGGCGGAAATACATCACGTAGACGTGCAGCTGGTGTACAGACATGCGCAGTAAACATATTTTCTGCCCTGTGTTTGGAATAAGTGTTTTCATGTTCACCATTCGGATTAACAATAGGCATAACCCACCCCCTCAATCGGAATGAAATTTGATCCGAATGAGCGTGATCGGGTTAGAATATTCAGATTGCCATGTTCACATGAAGCATTTTTATTCCAATCAGGCTTTTAATCCGGTTACTTGTGTCCATGTAAACATAGCCACTCACTCTAGTAATTAAGTTAAATTGGATAATTTCCCACGGCACACCTAACGATCTCTCACGGCACACTAGTGTGCCACGGCACATAGGTTGAAAATCACTGCTCTACACCACACTGTATACCTAGAAATTTCAGATTTTACAGAATACAGAATCTCAGTTTAAAAATGGGTAATAGTGTGGTCTATATTAATCATATATTCCATAACCAACATATGTTTAAGCATGTGAGAATGTTTGGTGATTACATATGTAAGGCGACTTCACACCTCAGAACAGGACAAAGAGTCTCAACTGCCAGTGAAGATCAAAGAGCATCCAAGGCACTGCGGTGGAGACCGGATGGGTTGCCCTGACCCCCCAGGGCCAGGCGGAGGAGTACGAAGACAATGGGGGGATTAAGATAATGAGGGATGTCAGCTTTTGATATGCATGTCTTTTGTTATGTGCGAGTATAAGTTCGTAGAGCCGAAGGTGTTCCCTCTCTTACTTCTTCTGCTGCTGCACCTAGATGAGACTTGTTAGAGGAGCTGATAATAAACTTTGGTTTATGAATCACATCGCCTCGTTATTTCAAGCTCCTCTACACTGGTGACCCTGACGCGAGAATGGACCAGAGGCGTTCCCCCGCGATCGACTCATCTGTGGCGACCCAGGCAGACGCCGGCGCCCATGCAGACAGGGGAACAGATGGACGACGTCCCCCCACGGCAGAAGTGATAGAGAGGGCTCAACCGAGCACCAGCGCTGCGGAGAGAGCCGAAGCAAGGCACTGTCACCCTGCGGACTCATCAGTGACGGTCCACACAAACGCCGTCACCCTTGAAAAATTAGGCATTATCAGACGCTCAAAAAGCCCCTGGGCGTCACCACTTCACATGGTCCCGAAATCCGACGGTTCTTGGAGGCCGTGCGGCGATTACCGCAGATTAAACAATGCGACAGCGCATGACCGCTACCCAATTCCTCACATTCAAGACTTTTCACTACATCTGGCGGGTGCGCGCATTTTTTCAAAAATAGACCTGGTCCGCGGTTATCATCAAGTTCCAGTTCGAGCAGAGGACATTCCTAAAACAGCGGTAATAACCCCCTTCGGTCTTTTTGAATTTTTGCGGATGCCTTTCGGCCTCAAAGGCGCTGCTCAAACCTTTCAGCGGATGATGGACGCAGTATTACGCGACCTCCCTTTCGTGTTCGTCTACCTCGACGATATGCTGGTAGCCAGCTCGTCTGAGGAAGAACACGAGCGGCATCTCACTATGGTTTTTCAGAGACTAGAAGAGCACGGGTTAATAATCAATCCAGCCAAATGCAAATTCGGCGTGTCACAAATTGATTTTTTAGGACACAGAGTTTCTCCGAAGGGGGCAGTCCCACTTCCAGACAAAGTTCACGCAGTAAAAAGTTTCCCACGGCCACAAATGGTCAAATCGCTGCAGGAATTTTTGGGCATGGTTAATTTTTACAACCGTTTCCTCCCCCACGCAGCTCAGCTCATGCAGCCCCTATATGACGCGCTCAGAAAACAAAAACCTTCCAACGCAGTCGAATGGACCCCGGAGCGCGAACGCGCCTTCGCAGAAGTAAAAAGCGCACTAGCTAATGCCACATTGTTGGTTCACCCCGATCCCTCGGCCCGCATTGCGCGAACCACAGACGCTTCAGACCTGGCCATAGGGGCAGTTGTAGAACAACACGTTGGCGGAACCTGGCAGCCTTTGGCATTCTTCAGCAAATCGCTAAACCAAACTGAGCGTAAATACAGCACTTTTGACAGAGAGCTACTAGCGCTCCATTTATCCGTCCGCCACTTCCAGTTTTGGTTAGAGGGGTGGTGTTTTATGGCTTTTGTAGACCACAAACCACTCACCTTTGCTATGGCTAAAATTTCCGAACCATGGTCAGGCAGGCAACAAAGACAGCTGGCTGCGATTTCAGAGTTCACCACAGACATTCGACATGTGGCAGGCAAACTTAACGTGGTAGCAGACTGCCTCTCTCGCGCTGTGACATCGCCAGAGCGCGAGGAGACAGATTATACTACCTCAGCCGCGGAACTCTTCGCCAACGCAGACACATACGCGGCCCCAATCCATGCAGGGATAGATTATGCAGCCATGGCAGAGGAACAAAGTAGTGACGCAGACGTGCGCGCACTCCTGTCTGGACCAACAGGTTTAAGGCTGGAGGAAAGGGGTCTACGCGACGGTGTGCCCCCCCTAATATGCGACATCTCAACCGGCCGACCTCGCCCGTTAGTTCCAGCTGCATGGCGCCGCCGTATTTTCGACTCGATTCACTCCCTCGCGCACCCAGGTGTGCGCGCTTCAGTTAAAATGGTTGCCGAAAAGTTTGTGTGGCCTGGCCTGCGCAAAAACGTAAAAGAATGGGCAAAGACTTGCATTTCTTGTCAGCGCGCCAAAGTACACAAACACACAAAAGCCCCTCTGGAGCCTTTTCGAATCCCTGCTAGAAGGTTCGACCACGTTCATGTCGACCTTGTGGGGCCCCTACCTTCCTCCCAAGGTTTCACACACCTGTTAACAATGATAGACCGCACCACGCGCTGGCCAGAGGCAGTCCCTCTGGCGTCAACCACAGCGGAGGAAGTCGCTCGCGTTTTTTTGACAAACTGGGTGGCACGTTTCGGCGTCCCATCGGACATCACGTCCGATAGGGGGCCTCAATTTGTCTCGGAGCTTTGGTCAGCCATGTCCAGCAGCTTAGGGGCAACAATTCACCGCACCACCGCTTATCACCCTCAGGCTAATGGGTTATGCGAGCGTTTTCACAGATCTTTAAAGGCCGCCCTCAGAGCCTCACTAACGGATACAAATTGGGTAAATAAACTTCCCTGGGTTTTATTGGGGTTGCGTGCTGCGCCCAAAGAGGATCTAGACGCCTCTCCAGCAGAATTAGTTTTTGCACAACCTCTCAGGCTCCCAGGTGAATTTTTACCAGAGAACCCAGAGCCAGGGCATTTTCCAGCCCCGAGGTTTGTAGGCAGCAACGGACCGGACTCTCTCCCCGGGCCGGCGCATCACTCTTTTCCACGGGTTTTTGTCCCCCAAGCTTTAAAAAACGCTGAATTTGTTTTTGTTAGGCATGAAGCTTTAAAACCAACTTTCCGCCCACCATACGATGGGCCATTCAGAGTGCTGGAACCTGGTGATAAGCATTTTGTGCTTGATTTTGGGGATAGAAAAGAAACAGTCAGCAATGACAGACTTAAACCTGCCTTCTTGTTGAGAGACAAGCCTGCATGGTTGGCGAGAGCACCTCGGCAGGGTAGACCCCCCAAGAGAAAAGACTCAGCCCCCCTGCAGGGAACAAATAATCACTCTCCTTCCCAAGCTGCAGATTCCTTACAGGAAGGTCCCAGCAGGACGCCCAAGCGGACCCACAGCAGATTCGGGAGAAGATTAAAACCCAGACGGCACAGAGACTGAAGCAAACTACTCAACAGTTGTTCACTAATTGTGCTGTAACAGTTTAGGACTGATTTGTGATATTACTATGCTGTTATGATTACCACTGAACTCTCTTAGGAGCATGGCTGCTGGAAAGTTTCTTCTGCGGCAAGAGGTGTAGCAGTTAGTATGTCATAATAATTATCTTAAACTGTGAATTTTTCTATTGTCCTTTTCTTAGTCGTTTGGGGGGGGGGCTGTGGTCTATATTAATCATATATTCCATAACCAACATATGTTTAAGCATGTGAGAATGTTTGGTGATTACATATGTAAGGCGACTTCACACCTCAGAACAGGACAAAGAGTCTCAACCGCCAGTGAAGAGCAAAGAGCATCCAAGGCACTGCGGTGGAGACCGGATGGGTTGCCCTCACCCCCCAGGGCCAGGCGGAGGAGTACGAAGACAATGGGGGGGATTAAGATAATGAGGGATGTCTGCTTTTGATATGCATGTCTTTTGTTATGTGCGAGTATAAGTTCGTAGAGCCGAAGGTGTTCCCTCTCTTACTTCTTCTGCTGCTGCACCTAGATGAGACTTGTTAGAGGAGCTGATAATAAACTTTGGTTTATGAATCACATCGCCTCGTTATTTCAAGCTCCTCTACAAATAGCTGTTTTTAATAATGGATTGCATTTATATAGCACTTCTCATGACACCCAAAGCAGGGTTTCCTCTAGTAACATTCCGGGTGGCGGCCCACCACGCTTGAATTTGTGCTGCCACTTTATGAGGAAATATAAATTTAAGAAAAAAATATGAAGAAATGACAGTCCGCAAGTACGTACACGACAGTGTGACCGTCATCCGTGCAGAGTTCAGAAGCGCCCTGCCCACATGTTCCAATCACCAGGCAGTGTCTCACTACAAGCGTCGCTGTCCGAGAGAAACACAAGCTTATTAAAGTACTTTAAATGTAGAAAAAGGCAGAAGAGGTATGTAAGCAGTGAAGGCATTTATCATGGTTTTAACCTGCTGGTAACGGGAGCAATAATGGAAGAGTTGCTTTGCTAACAGGTGTGCTTAGGAGCTCAAGTTGATTCATTTTCTCTTCTTTTTAATCATTAGTTTTTTGTTTTTTTGGGCAGCGCAGTGGCGGAGTGGTTAGTACTGCGGCAGCACAGCAACTCACCCTTGGCCGGGGGATCCTGGGTTTGATCCCAGCCCCCGACCAACAGTGATCTGTATGGAGTTTGCATGTTCTCCCCGTGTCTGCGTGGGTTTACTCCGGGATTTCTCCGGTTTCCTCCCACATGCCAAAAACATACAAGTTAGGTTAATTGGCTTTCTAAAGGGATTCTAAATTGTCCTTAGGTATGACTGTGAGAGTGAATGGTTGTCTGTCTCTCTGTGTTGGCCCTGTGATGGACTGGTGATCTGTCTGGGGTGTACCCTGCCTCTCGCCCAAAGATGCTGGGACAGGCTCCAGCACCCCCGCGACCCGAAAAGGATTAAGCGGAAGAAGATGGAAGTTTTTTGTTTTTCTTATTTATAAAAAGATTTTTTTTTTTTTTACCTTTACCTTAGTTAATATTAATTAACTAATTTATGTTCATTATTATGTACCTGGCAAGTTAAGATGACCGAAATTCATGGAGTCAATGACTTTAATCCGTCAGCAGCCTTCAGACAAACTAAATGTGCCATCATCTGGATTTCAAAATAAGGAAGGTTTTTCCTGCTGTTTGCGTGGTGAGTGGAGAGTTCTTAAAAAAAAAAAAAAAAAAAAACTATAAATATATAGAAATATTATAACATAATATGAAATAACTGCATCATTGGTCATTAAAGTTAATTATTTCATTAAATACAATTTTATTAATATTTTTTTCTTTTAAATCAGAGTTAAATTATTGTTCTGTTCTGGCTCTGCTAAATTATGGTCAAAAATGTAAATTGTTCTAAGGAAAAAGTAAAAATAAAATACCACAGTCTGTTTCAAATTTATTAAAAAAAACCCCAAACAAAACAGTAATTTTATTTTAAAAAATAGTTAAAAATTAGCCATAAAATAATCCACAAATTTATAATAACGTCTCAAATGTACAAGAAAAGTCAATTTTACAAGAGGAAATTACAAATTTGAGGAAAATGGTTTCAAATTTAGATATATTTACAGAGAAAAGTAGAAAATTGTTATAAATTTTGGAGAAAAACCCCAAACCTTCAAGACTGAAGTCATTACTCAAGTTTTTAAGTGGGATTACTGATGAATGGACTGAAGCTCTGTAGAGCTGGAACGAACGAGTGTAAATAAACAGGCTGTTTTTTCTGTGAGCTCCAGTAGATAAATTTTGCAGACCTAAACATGATGGCTTTGTGGGGATTTCCACAGCAGGTACAATTTATTTTCTATTGTTAGAGTGTTCTGCCAATGCACAGCCAAGCTGGCACATCTATTCGTAGTGACAAATATCAATAAATATTGTTTCTGGCCACTCTGTTGGATCATTTTTCCACATACTGGCTGGCAGACGGTAGGGGCAGTTTTTGAGATCACAAATTTAAAGTTTTTGATCACATCTGATCTTGCAGTGAACGCTCGTCATAATATTGATATGCCGTATTGTTTCAATGGTGAACTTGTGGCACACATATTTGAGTTGCTTAGGCTGCATATGTATACTACTGTTGCCTCACGTCTCAGAATCAACAATAAGTCTGGGTCTCCTGGGGATAACAGGAGGGTGCGAAATGTGATCTTTAGAGATGGCCTTGAGAGACTTCCTGACCACCAGGGTTTTAGGTGGAGGGGAGAGGACCTGGGGGATGATGTATTGTGTCTTGGGATTTAAAGACAATGTGACTCTGTACTTTGATGTCCCGGGTATAAAAAGGACAGATGTGGGAGGATGGGTCTCTTTTCTGTTTGAGAGGATGTTGGAGATACGTGAATGTGAATAAACCTGAAATGAGAAATAAACTCAGCCTCATCTTTTCACGCTCTCTACAAACTGCCGGTTTTTCTTACCTCCACGCTCTTGCAGTGAGTGCGTTCCCGTGTAAGTACCTGGATGTGGAGACAGCCCTATAAACAGGACATCCCGGCTAAAACGGGACAGTTGCCAACCCTAATCGTGGGCTCTCCCTCTCCAATTAGGGAGATATTCTTGAACTTATGCACCATAGTTTCTGTAGAATTCCACTGGCAGCTAATAAAAATGGAAGACTAGATTTTTTTTTCTGTTTGCCAAGTGATTATTTTCTGAAGCGGTCCTGACTTGATTTTATAGCCCTTCCTGTTGCTAAAACAAGATGCGAGCAGGACAGGACACGTGAAGTAAATTCATAACTTGCGGGGGAAAAAGAAAAACCTAATCCGACGAGGATGGGATTCGAACCCACGCGTGCAGAGCACAATGGATTAGCAGTCCATCGCCTTAACCACTCGGCCACCTCGTCTTGGTATTACTACTATTCCCGGAAGTCATTTTTGATGATTAACATAGGAATTCATTTTTGATCGTCATAAATATTAGACTTGGCATGAGATCCAGAAACGCGTTTTTCTCTCTCAATAAGTGACTAGTTACAGTTGCATAAGCAAACAAAGGTAGACTGTACTGAATCCAGCGGCGCCTTTCCTGCGTCATTACGGTAACAGCACATCAGTGCGCGCCGCTGTAGCAGCAGCAGCTTGCAAACAACTGTGCTGTTTTGATGGAGATCACGGTATCTGGACACGAATCATCGCTTTGTGTCGCTACTTTGATTCGCTAAGAGGAATTCTGCTGCTTAAATCAGTAAGGGGTGCAACCATGCGTTTGGTATATTTCTGGTCTAGTAGAGGGCAGAAGTGTTAGCACTGTGGTAGCGATGAAGGTGCTGTTAGCTGGCAGGACTGTGCAGCATTGATCACATTGTGTTTGGATCTGCTTTGGCGGTGTGTAGTCTGTCTGGAATGCATCTGTCAAAGAAATGCTCGGCCTTCAAAGTGGTGCTGAGTGCTCTGCTGATTGTGGCGCTGCTGCAGCTCATATACCTGTCCTTCCTGTCCAAGTTTCATGGTAAGCAGCAGCGGTATCGATACTCGGAGCTCTTTGGAGCCTCGGGGGCGAAGAAGAATGTACACCCTGAGAAAAACTCACGGAAGGAGCGCTTGAGGTACTCCCTGTCCACTGGTGGGATCTTTGACAACAGTGGTCAGTACAGAGTCTACAAGAACTTGATCAAAAGTGACTTCACCACCAACCAAAAGCCAGGATCGGACCCCAGCTCCAACATCCTGACTCTGGCAACACACACCACGATCAACAACCTGCACCATCTCGACTCTCTCCTGGACAGGTGGCAGAACCCCCTCTCTGTGGCCATATTCGCACACGGTCAGGATGTCAAGATCGCCACAGCTCTCGTTTATGCTCTCAGCTTCTTCTGCCCCAAGATCCAGGCCCTGGTGGACTTCCACTTGGTGTGCCTCTCAGGAGAGATGGCCAGCTTCCCCGAGCAGGACCGTGAGCATTTTGCAGGGCTCGAGGACTGCGCCTCTGTGTTGTCCAGACTGGAGAGCCACGGGGAGAAATACAAGAACTACGCCATCAGTGGAAACACCTCCTACCCAAACAATCTGCTGCGTAATGTTGCCCGAGGTGGCACAGAGTCCTCTTACGTCCTGGTCATCGACATCGACATGGTGCCAAGTGCCGACCTGCACCAGCAGTTCTTGGAAATGGTCATGAGGCGTGAGCCAGCGAGCGACGAGGTGTTTGTCCTGCCAGCTTTTGAGATCCGCCACGCCAGAAAGATGCCCGCCACCAAGGCAGAGCTAGTCCAGCTCTACCAGGTTGGAGAAGTGCGGCCGTTTTATGAGGAGCTTTGTCCTCACTGCCAGGCTCCCACCAACTACTCACAGTGGGTCAACAGCTATGTCAGAGGGACCGGCACCCTGGAAGTGGCGTACACGCTTACCTGGGTGGACCCCTGGGAGCCTTTCTACATCGGACACTGCTCTGTCCCCCTGTATGACGAGAACTTTAAGCAATATGGCTTCAACCGCATTAGCCAGGTTGGTATGGAGGAGTTCACTCTTGATTTTGGTTCAGCAGTATCCACCTCCACAATAATGTCAAATCAGAAAAAGCAGGGATGTTGTGGAACTTCAAGGAAAAAAATGCAAACGTCTTAAATTAATTTATCCAAAATTAAGGACTTAATTATCTTTTAAACTGACAATCCTTTAATCTGTTTGTCAAAGGTCACAAAAATACCACAGAAATGTTAAACGTGTTTATTTTTTTATTTTTTTGCAAGTGAAATTAGCTTAACTTGTCATAAAATTTCCAACATCTTTGTGCTTAAATTTGCAAATTACTTTCTTGAAACTACCAAAAGCCAGTTTAGAAAGCTTGGGTAAAGAGAGGTGCAGAGCTGTCAACTGATCACCACCTGGTGGTGAGTTGGATCCGATGGCAGGGGAGGAAGCCATTCAGACCTGGTAGACCCAAACGTATAGTGAGGGTGTGCTGGGAGCGTCTGGCTGAGGCCCCTGTCCGGGAGGTCTTCAACTCCCACCTCCGGAAGAACTTCAACCACATTCCGAGGGAGTCTGGAGACATGGAGTCTGAATGGGCCATGTTCTCCACCTCTGTTGTTGAAGCGGCAGCCCAGAGCTGCGGCCGCAAGGTGGTCGGTGCATCTCGTGGTGGCAACCCCCGAACCAAGTGGTGGACACCAGTGGTGAGGGGGGCCATTAAGCTGAAGAAGGAGTCCTATCAAGCTTGGTTGGCTTGTGGGACTCCCGAAGCAGCTGAGGTGTACCGGCAGGCCAAGCGGAGTGCAGCTCGGGTGGTTGCTGAAGCAAAAACCCGGGTATGGGAGGAGTTCGGTGAGGCCATGGAACAAGACTTTCGGTCGGCTTCAAAGAGATTCTGGCAAACTGTTCGGCGGCTCAGGAGGGGAAAGCAGCTCCCCGTCCACACTGTGTATGGTGCGGATGGGACACCGTTGACTTCAACTGGGGATATCGTCGGGCGGTGGAAGGAATACTTCGAGGATCTCCTCAATCCCACTGATACGCCTTCCACAGAGGAAGCAGGGTTTGGGGACGAGGGGGATGACTCGCCTATCACAGGGGCTGAGGTCGCCAAGGTGGTTAAAAATCTCCTTGGTGGCCGGGCCCCGGGGGTGGACGAGATTCGCCCCGAGTACCTCAAGGCCCTGGATGTTGTTGGGTTGTCATGGTTGACACGCCTCTGCAACATTGCGTGGAGGTCGGGGGCAGTGCCTTTGGCATGGCAAACCGGGGTGGTGGTTCCTCTCTTCAAAAAAGGGGACCGGAGGGTGTGCTCCAACTTTAGAGGGATCACACTCCTCAGCCTCCCTGGGAAGGTCTATGCCAAGGTACTGGAGAGGAGAGTCCGGCCGTTGGTCGAACCTCGGATTCAGGAGGAGCAATGTGGTTTTCGTCCTGGCCGTGGCACATCGGACCAGCTCTTTACCCTCTCGAGAATTCTTGAGGGTTCGTGGGAGTTTGCCCAACCAGTTTACATGTGTTTTGTGGACTTGGAGAAGGCATTTGACCGCGTCCCTCGTGGATTTTTGTGGGGGGTTCTTCGGGAGTATGGGGTATCGGGCTTGTTGTTACGAGCTATTCGGTCTCTGTACGACCGTTGTGAGAGTTTAGTTCGCATTGCCAACACTCGGTCGGAGTCATTCCCAGTGAGAGTTGGACTCCGCCAGGGCTGCCCTTTGTCACCGGTCCTGTTCATAATTTTTATGGACAGGATTTCTAGGCGCAGCCAGGGAATGGAGGGTGTCATGCTTGGTGACCACAGGATCTCATCTCTGTTGTTTGCAGATGATGTTGTCCTGTTGGCTTCATCCAGCAATGACCTACAGCTCTTGCTGGGACGGTTTGCCGCTGAGTGTGAAGCGGCTGGGATGAGAATCAGCACCTCCAAGTCCGAGTCCATGGTCCTCAGCCGGAAAAAGGTGGATTGTCCTCTCCGGGTTGGGGACAGGCTCCTGCCCCAAGTGGAGGAGTTTAAGTATCTTGGGGTCTTGTTCACGAGTGAGGGGAAAATGGAGCGAGAGATCGACAGACGGATTGGAGCAGCATCTGCAGTGATGCGGACGTTGTACCGGTCTGTTGTGGTGAAGAGGGAGCTTAGTTCTAAGGCAAAGCTGTCGATTTACCAGTCAATCTACGTTCCTACTCTCACCTATGGTCACGAGCTTTGGGTAATGACCGAAAGAACGAGATCGCGGATACAAGCGGCTGAAATGAGCTTTCTCCGTAGGATTGCTGGACTCACCCTCAGAGATAGGGTGAGGAGCTCAGTCATCCGGGAGAGGCTCAGAGTAGAACCGCTGCTCCTCCACATTGAAAGGAGTCAGTTGAGGTGGTATGGGCATCTGATTAGGATGCCTCCTGGACGCCTCCCATTTGAGGTGTTTCAGGCACGTCCCACTGGGAGGAGACCCCGGGGCAGACCCAGGACTCGGTGGAGAGACTATGTCTCCCAGCTAGTCTGGGAACGCCTTGGTATCCCCTCTGAAGAGCTGGAGCAGGTGGCTGGGGAGAGGGAAGCCTGGGCTTCTCTGCTTGAACTGCTGCCTCCGCGACCCGGACCTCCGGAAAAGCGGTAGAAGATGGATGGATGGACTTTCTTGAAACATGGGGACTTCTTCCTCAAATATTTGTGGCTTTTTTCTTGTTAATTTGAAACTAGTGTGGATTTGAAACTTTGTGTCTTTTTTATTTGTAGTTTTTCCTTAATTTGTGACATTGTTTTTCATAAATGTGTAGTTTTTTGTTTTTTTTTAATTTTCAACAATTTCCTTGCTAACCAACCACTTTATTACTGTCAACTTGCAATTTTTTTTCTAATACGTTTGCAAATTTTCTCTGAATAAATAGGGTAGGGGCTAGTTTCAGATATTTTTACTAAAATAACTTTTATATCTAGCACTAACATTAATCCAGGGGAGGGCAAATTTAATGTGAGCCAGACTGTTATACCGTGAAAATGACACGAGACGGAGAGCTTCTTGAGGGATATCCAACTGAACTTTATTAGACAGAACACTCAACTATATACAGAGTGGGCCGTGCCCGCCTGACGTCACCCTGTGGGTGGGCACGGCATCCCAGACACCCAAATCCCATACATAACATTTCTCCCCCTTTAAAAAAAAAAAAAAAAATTGTCAAGCACACAAACAACCCACCCTAATTTGTCACCTGACTCACGCTCTAAAAGGGGAAGAACATATGTCCAAAAATAAATAAACTCCTATCATTCACACAACTGAGGCTGGGGGCTGGGCAGACTGCCAGCGGGGCTACACGGCTGAGCGGGTTATTCTGCCACTAGAGAAAAACTGTTCAATAAAACAAAACAAAGCCGTGTTTCTAACTCCAAAATTAATCCCGTGAACAATACTGCACAAACACCACACACAAAATCACAATTTACACACTATTGGCGGCCCCCACCCCAACACCCACCCCACAATGGGCATTCATAATAAAACCATGTTGGATATTCAATTAAAATTATCCAAGCAACCATGGCAGGCTCAAATTTACCACAACTGTCACTCATTACTGAGCCACCACCCCTCTGGCTGTAAAAAAAAAAAAAAAATTATCATATGAACACACCAATTAAATATTAGCACACTAGATCACAGTACTGAATCAGGCACACCACCCTGGCTAATAAAATTTAACATGTAAACACTCAACTTAGGTTCACAACAACACGTTTTAACATGCCTTCCGTACTCTCTCTCTTTTTTTTTTTTTTTTTTTTTTTTTTTAAAAGTAAATTTACCAGGGCACCAAACAGTAAAACTACACACATTCATTCACATATTTATACAGGCATTCACATCAGGAAAATAAAATTTCAGGTAACCCCAATGTCTCTGGATAGCCACCATCCACTAAACTGCCTCGGAGGCCCCGGGCACCCCCACAGCATATGCGCCCCTGGCCTCCGTCCACCTCCAGGGTCGAAACCCCCCTCCCTGGCGAACATGTCCTTTTTACGCCACCATCTTCTAGACCGCCACGGAGGGCCTGGGCATCCCCATGGCATCCTTAAGTCCGGCCACTGCCGCCCCCCAGGGTCGAAACGCCCCTCCCTGGCCAATATGTCTCTCACCTTCAAAACTGTTTTTCCTTCTCTGGGCCGAACCCCGCTGTCAACCCACAGGGGAACCCGACCCGGTCTCCCGTGCCCGCCACGTCGTCTCAGGACCTTCTTCCTGCGTCGTGCTGTCCCACCGACCCGGTCCAAACTCTTACCCCGGCAATGGTGTTGTGGTGCTCTGCATAACCGCACCAATTTTTCCCGCTCCACTCTCTCATCCTCCAGCCTTGGCAGCCCTCTTCACGGGGACCCCGCAGTGCCGTCCGGTTCCCACACCAAGGGTAATGCAGCCATCGGCACCGGGGTCAACCCTCGCTGGGTTATCGTCACACCAGTCACAATTAACACCCAGCTCGCCAGACCAGCTCGTGTCCCGAACCGCGCCGTCAACCATGTTTGGCTGTAGTTGCTGTCCCTCGGGGCCTTCTGTGACACTCCCGTCGGCTCCATCTCCCGGCCCGGGCACGTCATCACTGCTCTCAGCCTCCTCGCTCCACGTATCTTGCTGCGTAGCCTCCGTATCCGGTCACTGCTTACTTCCGGGGCACGCACCATCACCCTTGCCGGGCCCGCTCACTGACCTGGGCTCCCCACTGCTGCATCCAGTGCTCTCGGTGTTGGTGCTCTGCTGCGCTGTCACTGTGTCCTGCAGCTGCTGCTGACCTCCCGGACATGCACCGTCACCCTCGTCGGGCTCCTCACCACTGCAACCAGTGCTCACGGCGTTGGTGCTCTGCTGCGTTGCCACCGTGTCCTGCGGCTGCTGCTCCTCCCCGGGGCCGTCAGCTTTTCTGGTCTCACCTAACCGTCGTCCACCCTCCCACTGCATGGCCTCCAGCTGTGGGGCTAACTCCTGCTGCACCACCTCTCCGCCGGTGTTGGTCTCGCTTAACTTGGGCTCTCTCCATCTTCGCTCTGGTTCTGGCTGCTCGAAGGGTGAGGGCAATTCCGGGTCCTGCTTATCCTCCATTTCATCTACATTATCTGAGCTGTAGTCACTCCCCGTGTCCCATTCACTGTCTGTTTCACTCTCACCGTGATCCTCGGCCGCACCCACGTCCACAAGGCCCACGTAGACCGGTCCTGGGCCGCTGACACTCTGTCCACTGATTTCGAGAGTGAAACCCAGCTCAAACAGGTCCTACCCGATCACATTTTCGCCCCGGCATGCCACCTGGAACTTGAACGCAGGAAGCGTCTTTTCACCATACTGCACCGCCAGCGTGATACACCTGCCATTCCCGGGGTCCTCGTTGTCCGGCAATTCTGCCACATCCAGGTGCTGGGGTGTGAGCCTCCGAACCCAGGCCTCACTCACGATGGAGCACAGGGCGGCGGTGGCTATCAGCATGGGCACCCTCACACCGTCCAGTTTCACCACCCGTTGCGGTCTGGACCATCCTTCGGGGCGCGCAATGTTGACACCTTGTCCGCTGATTAAGCCAGCACGCTCCCATTAGTCTCCTCGTCACCAAATGTTATATCGTGAAAATGACACGAGATGGAGAGCTTCTTGAGGGACATCCAACTGAACTTTATTCTTCTTTTAGATTTGATTGGCGGTTGGCAACCAGCTTACAGGTGCATTATTGCCACATACTTCACTCTATATTGTCACTGTATGTCTTTGTATCAGGAGTTCTTATAAGGAGTTCTGAACAACTCCCTATGTGTGAAAAAATTATCAGTCCTTGGACTGCGTCCTTGGTGGCGTCAATAGCTGTGCCAGCCAGCCGGCCAGTTGGCCAGCCAACTTGTTAGACAGAACACTCAACTATATACAGAGTGGGCCGTGCCCACCTGACGTCACCCTGTGGGTGGGCACGGCATCCCAGACACCCAAATCCCATCCATAACATAATGTTTTCTAATACGTTTGCAAATTTTCTCTGAATAAATGGGGTAGGGGCTAGTTTCAGATATTTTTACTAAAATAACTTTTATATCTAGTTGATCCAGGGGAGGGCAAATTTAATGTGAGCCAGACGACACAAAATTTGCAGTAATTTTGGTTCCAGTAAATAACTGAACAATGCCAAAATTGGCATTTGCAAATTTTTTGGAGTTTATTTGATCGTGTGGCCTAAAAAAGTAACATATTTTTTTTTTTTTTCCACAATATCTTTATTGAACCTTTTTTTTTTTTTTTAACAAACATGATACAAACAATCAAACACTAACACTAAAGTACTACAAAAAAAAAAAAAAATGCACTAAAAACACCAACAACCACCAACAAAATCAAGTCTTCAACAATGCTCCTCTGTTTAGTCTAGACAATCCAATACATAAGTATACATATTATGTTCACCAGTTTGGAATTTACAAGGTCCACACACATCATTCACCTTCTTCTTCAAGAGTTATGTTTAAATTTTTTACATAATCAATAAAAGGTCTCCATATATTCTCAAACACAATTTCCTTTGATTTCAGTATATATGTTATTCTTTCTAATGGAAGGTTTGTTAACATCTGTCTTAACCACTGAGTCACATCTGGTCTATGAGTCTTTTTCCATAATAGTGCAATACATTTTTTGGCATTAAGCAAACTGAGGTCTATGAATGTTCTTTCACTTTTATTGAAATTATGCTTTTCTGGGTACAGACCCAACAAAACCAGTTTAGGATTCAATATGATTTGTTTTGAGATTATTTTTTCAATTGTTACCCTCACCTCTTCCCAAAACATTCTTATTAATCTACATTCCCATAAACAATGAAATAGGGTTCCTTTACTTTCCATGCATTTTGTGCATGTATCTGGTATATTTTTGTTATATCTATTTAACTCCTCCGGTGTAACATACATCCGCATTAACCATTTGAAATGTATCAATTTAAGGCGTGCATTTATTGATTTGGTTTGGGCTTCTGTACAAGCCAATTCCCATTGTTCCTCTGAAATTTCAATTTGCAGATCTTCTTTCCAGTAGTTTAATCTTTTCAGTGAATTTTCACTTGAAGATAGTGTCAATGAGTTATAAAACTCTGAAATAATACCCTTTCTTTTACTATCTTTCATCATCATTTTTTCCAAGGATGAATAAATAGGTCGAGTGAGAGCTTTATCTTGATTTGATCGAATAAAGTTTCTAAGTTGAAGATATTTAAAAAAATGTGTTCTATTGAGATTAAATTTGATCCTCAGCTCTTCAAAAGACATTATGTTGTCTGCACATGGCAAATATAAATCCTGAATCTTTTGTATCCCTTTTAAATTCCATACTTTAAATACAGCGTCCGCTCTCCCTGGTTTAAAATATTGATTACCCCATATTGGACTAAATTGTGACAATAACTGTGGTTCTTTTAAATAGTTTTTAGCTTCACACCATATTTTGATCATATGCTTTACAAATGGATTTTTAACTTGTTTTTGTAATTTTTTTGCCGAATCTGAGTATATGAATATGGGAAGAGGTAAAGGTAAATTGTATGATTCCATTTCAGTCCAGTGAGGGAGATCATTTGATGAAAAATAATATGTCATAGACCTCAGTTGTGCCGACCAATAATACAACATAAAATTTGGACATTTCAGACCTCCACGATCAAATGGTAAATATAATAAAGACAGACGTAATCTAGCCCTCCTGTTGTTCCATATAAATTCCACTAACTTTTTTTTTATTCTTGAGAATAGATCTAAAGGTGGTGATAAGGGAATGTATTGAAATAAATAAAGTATTTTAGGTAAAATATTACTTTTAAGTATATTGATTCTCCCGATCATCGACATTGGTAGTGACATCCATCTCTGAGTTAACTCACTGATATCTGACATTAAGGCTTCATAGTTGACACTGGCGACTGATTCTAGCTTAGGCATAATTTGGATTCCTAAATATTTAAACTGATTTACAACATTGAATTGATTTACCTCAGGGGCTGGGTAATTTCTCTGGGTCTCATTTAGCATTAATATTGAAGATTTAGTTTTATTTATTTTATATCCTGATATTTCCCCAAAATTCTTTATTAAATTCAACAAGGTTGGAATTGATTTTTTTAGATTCGACATAAACAAAATTATATCATCGGCGTACAGGGAGATTTTATGTTCTGTTGGTCCAACTTTAATTCCATATATTTGTGAATGTAAACGTATCGCTATCGCTAAAGGTTCAATTGCCATAGTAAACAGTAAAGGTGAGAGTGGACAGCCTTGTCGACATCCTCTATTGATTTTTATTGGTTTTGAAATATTGTTATTTGTTAGGATTTCTGCTGTAGCATTATTGTATATTATTTGAACCCATTTTATGAAATTATTTCCAAGTCCAAACCTTTGTAGGACTTCAAAAAGAAAGGGCCATTCAACTCTATCAAAGGCCTTTTCGGCGTCCAATGATAGGAGAGCTGTATCCGGTGCTTCTTTATTAAAATAGATAATATTAAATAGTCTTCTTACATTATGGAAGCCTTGTCTACCCTTTATAAAGCCATTCTGATCTCGATTAATAATATTTGGTAAAATTTCTTGTATTCGTCTTGCTAAAATTTTACAGATTATCTTAAGGTCGGCGTTTAATAGGCTTATTGGTCTCATATTTTCACATTTATTAGAGGGCTTACCTGGTTTTGGCAGCAGTATAATTAAGGCATTATTTATGTATGATGGTAAATTATTATTTTGAAATGCTTCTAAAACCATTTCCAAAAAAGGTTTTATTAATTTATTCTTAAATTTTTTATAAAGGTCAACTGGAAGACCATCTGGTCCTGCACTTTTTCCTGATTTCATATTATCAATGGCTAGCCCAACTTCTTCTTGACTAATTTTAGACTCCAATATCTCCCTGTTTTCATTTGGAATACACGGTATAGATAGTTCGTTCAAAAACCCATTTAGTTTTGTTAAATCAGGTTCATTTTTGGTATCATATAATTTTTCATAGTAATCTCTAAAGGCTCTATTAATTTCTAAAGGATCTATAACTACCTGTCCGTTACTTATAATACTGGTAATTGGTGTTTTAATTTCCAATTGTTTAATCTGCCATGCTAATAATTTTCCTGATTTTTCACCTTGTTCATAAAAAGATTGTTTCAATCTTAGAAGACTCGAGGCAGCTCTATTCGCTGATTTTTTGTCGTATTCAGCTCTCAAAATCAGTAATTCATTCTCCAACCTTGGGTCACTTCCTGCATACACTTTTTCCTGAAGATTTTTTATTTTATGTTCCAATTTAGCTCTCTCCTCTCGAGTCTTCTTAGATTTTGATCCTGTATAACTAATAATATGCCCCCTAATAAAAGCTTTGAAAGCCTCCCACTTTACACATGCTGATGTTTGTGTAGTATTGATGTCAAAGAACTCGTCTATCTGTTTTTCTATATACTTGACAAATTCCTCATCCTGAAGCCATTTATGCTGAAATTGCCATCTACCTGATTCCTTTGTCAATTTTTTATCTACATATATTAGACAACAGGGTGCATGATCAGAGATCACGATGTTATCATAAAAGCAGTTTTGAATCTTGGACCTTAATTCTGTGGAAATCAAAAAATAATCAATACGTGAGAATGTCTTGTAGGTACTGGAATAACAAGAATAGGCTTTAACTTGTGGTTTCATTTCTCTCCATATATCTAACAATCTCAATTCTTTCATAAAATGATTAATAGTCATCCTACATCCAATGTGCGTACAATCCAGTCCTGTTGATCTATCCACACCTGGATTCAATGTACAATTAAAATCCCCTGCTATTATATGTTGCCCTGTAAGTGATGATAAGATGAGAAATAAATTAGCAAAGAACTTCTGATCATCTATATTGGGACCATATAAGTTCACAAGATTTATATTTTCTAATAGCAAAGAACCTTGAATGATTACATATCTTCCAAATTTGTCTCCAATTACATTTTTCACTTGAAAAGGAACTGATTTATGTATGAGAGTCATAACTCCCCTGGCTCGGGATGAAAATGAAGAGGTGAATACACTTCCCTGCCATCTACTCCTAATTCTTTTAACATCCTCCTCTATCAGATGAGTTTCTTGTAAAAACACAATTCTTGAACCCATGTCCTTTATTTTATTCATAACTTGTTTAAGTTTTTTTAAATTTTGTAGACCTCTGCAATTCCATGAAGTTAAATTAAGATTAACACTTTGGTCCATGATCAATAGAGAGTTTGGGATTACCTTGCAGTGTAAACATGCTCATACAGAGAAGCAAAAACATGAGTGGTTGAACATTCATCCTACAAACTACACACAAACAAATTTCCCCTTCCCACACTTGTGGCAAACCCCCCAAAATCAAAAGAAAAATTCTGTCTCCCGATATAGCCATCGACCGTTCCACACCCACGGGGAACAGCCTAAGCCACTCCTTCTTCATCCTCCCAATCACCCTAACTCTACTGCTTTTAATGACGTAACATTAACTCTCCTCTGTAGTTTTCCAACTTAACTCCAAAATTTTTAACAACTTTGTACATCATAGTTTTTTTTTTTTGTTTGTTTTGTTTTTGTTTTGTTTTTTTTTTAATATATAATACAATCTATATTTTGTAAACTTACTATTTACTTCAAGTCAGTCAGATGCCTGTGCAAATGCTTAATTATTCTACCTTATATTTTGTTCATGCTTAGCTCCCACCAGTCTCTTCTTCTTCTTTGATCTTCTTGATGAACTCCTGCGCCTCCTCTGGGGTCTTGAAGATGTGGGTTCGGCCCTCATACGTGGTCAGCAGTCTCGCAGGATAGATTACACCATGACGAATCCCAAGGTTGCGCAGCTCCTTACGTACGGGATCAAACTGCTTCCTCAATTGCTGGATTCCTGTGGCCAAATCTGGGTAGAACCGCACCTGCTGGTCCTGGTGTTTAATCTCTCCTTTTTTAGCTCGTGCAGCGTTGAAGATCTTCATCCTGTCTCTGTTGTTAAGAAACTTCATAATTAAGGTCCTCGGCGGTCCCTTATCTCTCCGTGGGCCAATGCGATGTGCTTTTTCCAGAACCACTGCTGATTGCAACTCCTCGCTGCCCAGCACCTCCGGAATCCACTTTTCCAGAAAGGAACATACGTCCCGACCTTCTGATTCCTCTGGAAGACCCACCAGCCTCAAATTATTCTGTCTCGACCGAGATTCCAAATCCAAAATATTATCTTCCAGAGATTTATTTTTTTTTTCCAAAGTGCGCACCTTTAATTGAAGACGGGTGACGTCATCTTCAGCACTAGCGAGACGGAGCTCCATCTGCGCCGTTTGTTCTACACAGTCACCCAATTCCTTTCTTATTCCTTCCAACGCTGTCATAATCCCATCAAATCTAGAGGAAAAGTCCGCTCTCATTGAACTCATGGCAGCCATCAGCGCATCTGCGCCATTCCCCGCAGAAATCGCAGCGTTGCCAGCCTCCTCCGCCATATATGGAGCCCTGTTTGCTGCGTCACAGACCTGAAAGTCCGTTAATTTGGACTGTTTCGGCGGCTCGCTTTTTCCTTTTCCTGGTTTTCCAGCCTTAGGCTTCGCCGACATATCCTCGCCCAAACGCTGGGATACGTTCTGTCCCAAATGAGAGAGTTATTTGCCGATTTTTTTTCTCCAGGAGCAGAGCAGAGCGAGACACGTCCGTCCTACGTGGCAGCCATAACCGGAAGTGAAAAGTAACATATTTAAGTGATTTTTAAAAAGCTTTTTTTTCTGTATACAGCAGGCAATAAAAACAACATGCTGTATACTGACAATGCGAACTTGAAATTTTTTTTTTTGTGGTTATGCAACAAAAACATTTAAAGATGCACTCTGGCGGCTCTAAAAACATCTCAGAAACCAATGTGTATTCCCCAAAATAGTATATTGTGGCATTTTTATACACAAAAAACTTTCATTGCCTTAGAATTGCTTGGAAAAAGCTTTTACATCTTCCACCTATTTAAGTATGTGTGGCTCTATGAGTATTCTAATTAGCTCCACCCATACTCCCGCCTACCAGTAGCTGTAAGAAGATGAGGACACTATATAAGGCTCCGAGAAGGCGATCCAACTTGGGGAAGTAAAAGTCGTAACAAGGTTTCCATAGGTGAACCTGTGGAAGGATCAGTCTTGGTGGAGGCGGAGAGTTACTGCCCGGCCCCGCGTGGAAGCTGGAGGGCTCCCGGCTAGTCTCTGGTTGTCCACTTGCCACGGAGCAAACCGGCTGCCGGGCGCACTGAACTGCCGGCCCCCAGCGAGCAGTTTGCCTCGGCCAGGGCGAGCTGCTCACTGGGGGCCGGCGAGCAGCTTGGTGTGACTGCCAGCTGGCTCAGGAGACAAGCTGTGGAGATCCGTGGCGAGTGGGCAACCAGAGACCATCCGGGAGCCCTCCAGCCTCCATGCAGGGCCGGGCAGTAACTCTCCGCCTCCACCAAGAATGATCGTTCCACAGGTTCACCTTTGACGATACTCGCCGGCTTGCCCTGGCCGTTGCGCTATGCACCCCAGGGTATGCAGGGTAAAATGCAGAATGCAAACCCATGTCCTCTCCAGTATTTTAGCAGGGACACTGAGGTTTTTCCAAATAAACTTAATCATTGCAGTTGCATTTTCATGTCTGTGGGTAAGACATGTAATTTAAAAGAAGAGGATTTCTTGCTCACAGCCAAAAACTGAACACGTATAATCAGCCATCTTTCCCAACTTGGAAAGCTCCTGCTGCTTCTCGGCTCCTCCCCCTTCCCCCGAGGCAGTGAACTGAGCACTGCACCATGCCCAGTGCTTAGAATGATTGGTTAATGTTATAACCAATCAGGCTAAGCAGGAATACTTACTTAGCTAGAAACGCTCTGTCCAAACTTGCATTTTCGGGGGGGGGGGGGGGGGGGGCTTAAGTGAAACTTTACAGCAAAAAAAGAGAGATATGAGACATCTGAGTGATTTTGCTCTTGACTAGTGCATTGCCCCTAGAACAACTGTTTGAGATCCCTTATTTGTTTGTCAGATCACATATTTGTGTCATCTTTTATCACTTACATTTATAATCGTGAATCTTGCACTTTGGGGAATGGGAATTGTTCAGTCATCATAATTATTTTAGTTTATATCACTGTTCAGTGATGGAGTTCAGTGTAATATTGAATTTCTTCTGTGCATCGTCAATAAACTCATGCAGTACTATAACAGGACACGTTTACAAATATTTGAGACCCACTGTAGTGCATCAGTTTATATTTTAGCAATTTTTTTTTATTAAAAAGGTTTTTTAAGGGACTTCCGGGAAGATGGCGGAGAGACATAACGCTTAAACAAAGAGCTCTCCCTAGCCGGATTAAAAATCATCGGTAAATGGCCAACTCGACATAAACGGATCAATAAACTAAGGGATGAAAACACGAAGGAACCGGGCACAAGGACAAAAACAGGGTAAAATTGAAGAATTCCTCTCCAACAACGCAGGAAAAACCGCTGTACGCAAAGCCCAAAAAAACGAGATGTCCACAGCAGAGAAAATGGAGGACACCAGACTCGACAACATGAACACTGGCATCGCCAGTTTGGGTGAAGAGTTAAGAGAATTCAAGCGACAGCTACAACAGGATTTAGCGGCTCTTAAGGAGGAACTGAAAAAAGAAATTAAGGAGGAAATCATGGACCTCCGAAGAGAAATGGAGCGTAAATTAACGGAAAACATGGAGGAGCTGCGCTCCCAGCGGGCGTGTATGACAGAAGCACAGACCCGAATTTCGGAACTAGAAGATTGGAAAAGCGAGGCAAACGAACAACTACAGACCCTGACGACGCAAACGCAGAGGATGCAGGAGAAAATAAACGACTTGGAGAGCAGATCCAGACGAAGCAATATGCGCATCTTTGGAATTCCGGAGGGCATTGAAGGCAACTCGATGACAAAATTCATGGATCAGTTCTTAAAAAAAAGAACTGGAAATACCCGGAGAAACGGATCTGCAGATTCAACGGGCGCACAGAACACCGGCACAGAACCCGAAAACAAACGCTACACCCAGGTCAGTTGTGGTAAACTTTGTGAAATATGACAAAGGAAAGAATCCTGACGCAAGCATGGAAAAAAAAGATACGAATCGGCGACAAACAGGTATTTTTTGACCATGACTACCCGACAGAAATCGTGCAGCAGCGGAAGAAATATGCCAACATTAAAAAAACGCTGAAAGAGAAAAAAATTAGATTCCAAACGCCGCTAACGAAAATGAGGATTCATTGGGAGGAAGGCACAAGAACCTACAACACGGCCGAAGAGGCAGCGCGGGATATGATGGAGCGGGGCCTTGAGGTGAGCGTGCCGAAGGAGACGGCTTTAGCAGCGGCGGCCCTGAACGCACCACGGCAGACGGAGTGGAGACGAGCGTGCGGCGGAAGAAGGGGGAGAGACGTAGAGCAGCGGGCCCAGGACAAGCTACAAGGCTTTCAACTGAAAGCCTAGATCATAACAAAGATTAAGAAAGGCACAGAAGAAATGAAGGCCAAGAAGACAAGGTAAAAGAGAAACAGACGGCTAGGAGAGGTTTAAGTGATATTTGTTGGACATTTCTAGACTTATGACTATTACTTTGATAGTAATTAGAAGTCTAGGGAGGGCCCTTCACTCTGTGAAGACAAACCCCCCACCCACCAACAGGGACCAGTGGGCAGAAGAAAGGCCCAAAGTACGGAGGTCGAGATTTTTTCATGTGTTTTTATATAAATATGTGTTATCTTTGTTGTTAAAGGGGCTAGGAGCACAAGTTAAAAAAATGGAAAAACATGAATATGGGTAAAAATCTTAAGATAATGACAC
Organism: Pholidichthys leucotaenia; assembly: GCA_020510985.1. NCBI lineage: Eukaryota > Metazoa > Chordata > Actinopteri > Cichliformes > Pholidichthyidae > Pholidichthys > Pholidichthys leucotaenia. The sequence continues at coordinate 147,302,531 of CM035836.1, read as the reverse complement.
TAAACGTGAATGGTCTGAACTCACCTGTTAAAAGGGAAAGAATAAGAAAATTCAAGAAGGAAAAAGCTGAAATTATATTTATGCAAGAGACACATTTGAGCAAGGCAGAACATGTGAAACTAAAGAGATTTGGCTATAAGAACTCCTACTACAGTTCATTTAAGGGAGGAGCTAAAAGGGGGGTGATGATACTAATCTCAAACAAAATACAATTTGAAAGTGAACAGGAAATCCAGGATAAAGAAGGCAGGTATGTAATAATAAAGGGAAGAATAGATGGTATGCAGATTACATTAATGAACATCTATGCCCCACCAGAAAGTGACAAGGGTTTTTTTCAACATCTGTTTGATCTCATAGCAACACACAGTGAAGGAGTCCTAATTTGTGGAGGAGACTTAAATGCTGTCATGGATCATGAAGTTGACACAACAAGTGTTAAGAAGACAAAAAAACATGTAACAAAGTTCATAAGAACCTCACTGGCAGAAATGGGTATGGTAGACATATGGAGGGACCTACACCCACTCGAAAAAGACTATACACATTATTCAGCAGTCCATAAAGTACACTCTAGAATAGATTACTTCCTTATGAATGAAGGTGACAGACACAGGGTGAGAAATTGTTGGATTGGAGGGGCAGAAATATCAGATCATAATCCTATATACATGGAAATATATTTAAACAATAGAAAACGTCAAACAACATGGAAACTTAACGTAGGACTGTTAAATGATGAGAAAATGAAAGAAAGAATAAAAATAAACATAAACGAATATATCCAAGAGAATGACAATGAAGAAGTGGACCCAACAATACTATGGGACGCACTAAAAGCCGTGTTAAGGGGTAAATTAATTGTTGAAACAGGAAAAGCAAATAAGACTAAACTGGAAGCGTATGAACAAAGATGTGAGAGACTGAGGGAATTGGAACGTAAACATCAAAGCACAAATGATCCAAAAATATATCAAGAAATTAAAGAAGAAAAAACAAAGATAAAAGAAACACAAATGGATGAAATTGAAAGGAAAAATAGATATCTAAAGCAAAAATATTATGAAACGGGGCCAAAAGCCACAAAACTGCTGGCAAAACGGTTAAGAAAACAACAAACAATGAATAATGTATACAAGATTAAAGACCCCACCACAAATAAAACCACAGTTAACCCAGAAAACATCGAAGAAATTTTCCATAATTTCTACCAAGAACTATACTCGCAACCTGAAGAAACAAATACTAAAGATATCAAAAAATTTCTAGACACACTGGACTTGCCATCAATAGGAAATCAACAAAATGAAAAACTAACAGCAGAAATAACAACACAAGAGATCAGAGATGTGATTAAGTCACTTAAAAACGGTAAATCACCAGGTAGTGATGGATACCCTTCTGAGTTTTATAAACTGTTTATAGAAGAACTCACGCCACAACTCCTAAAGTCATTTAATTGGACGTTGAACAACAACAAAATACCTCCAACATGGAACGAAGCAATCATTTCAGTTATTTTAAAACCAGGGAAAGATAAAGAACAATGCGGAAACTATAGACCAATCTCTTTATTAAATGTAGATTATAAAATATACACAACAATTATATGTAAACGAATAAAGACATTCTTGACGGAATTGATAGAAGATGATCAAACTGGATTCATAGAGGGACGCCAAACACATGACAATATCAGGAGAACAATACATATCATTAACCAAATACATAAAGAAAAGAAAAGTGCAGTAATAATGAGTTTAGATGCAGAAAAAGCATTTGACAGGGTTAACTGGAAATTCCTATATAGTGTACTGGAGCGCTTTGGATTTAACGAAAAATCAGTACAATGCATAAGGACGCTTTATCAAGAACCTGTGGCAAGAATCAAGATAAACGGTAGCTTAACAGACAAAGTAAATATACAAAGATCAACTAGGCAGGGATGCTGCTTATCGCCCACCTTGTTTGCTCTGTTCATAGAACCATTGGCTCAAGCGATACGACAAAATAAGAAATTAAAAGGTGTAACAATAAAGGGGGCGGAACACAAGATTGGGCTATTTGCAGACGATATTATAGTTTACCTCGAACAACCAGATAAATCAATAATGGAAATGATGAACTTGATAGAAAATTTTGGAAAATTATCAGGATACAAGATAAACATAACAAAAACACAAATACTGACATTCCACTATAACCCTCTAAACCAGATAACTAATAAGATCAAACTAAACTGGAACCAAAAAGAAATAAAATACCTTGGAGTGAACATACCCAAAGACCTAAGCAAAATATATAAAGCAAACTATGATAGGTTGGAACAAGAAATAAAAAAAGATATTGATAGATGGTCAATCTTAAATATGGATCTGAATTCAAAAATTGAGACAGCCAAAATCAGCATACAACCTAGATTACTTTACCTCTTCCAGGCCATACCAACAGAGATTCCAGATGCCCAATTCTCAAAGTGGGACAGGATGATATCGAGATTTGTTTGGGGAGGTAAAAAACCAAGAGTGAAATATAAAACCCTCCAATTACCAAAAGAGAAAGGAGGCATGGGCCTACCGAGTCTAAAGGAATATTACTACTCAGCACAAATAAGATATATCATATGTTGGTGCGACGAGGGATATGAGGCAAAATGGAAAGAAATGGAAAAGGAAATTGAGGGACTCCCAGTACAAAGCATAATAGGAGATAAAGATGCATATAAGCAAATCAAACAAATAGACCCAATCACTAAATTTACTTTAGAACTGTGGTATAAAATAGTACAAAAATATAATATAAGGGAAGACATAAAACTATTGAAATGGGTAGCATTTGACAGTCAGTTTGAACCGGCAAAACAAGATAGGGGATACAAAAATCTGGTGAACAAGGGAATCACAGCATGGGGCAATATCGGAAAAAAAGATCTCGGGAGCTTTGTAAATATCAGGAGAAAATTTAAATTAGAAAGATCGGATTTTTTCAGATATCTGCAGATGAGAGATTACTATATGAAGAAGATTAGGCATAACCTCCAAACAGATGTGAACGAGATTATACAACTTATTTTAAGCTCATATGCAGGAAATAAAATAAGAATTATTTCAAAACTATATCAGAAACTTATGACAAACAATCATACAAGTAACTATATAAAGGAGAAATGGGAGAAAGAGCTCAATTTAAACATAACAGAAGAAAGCTGGCAGGAAATATGGAAAACACAACACACATCAACAAATTCAAGGGCATGGAGGGAATTTGGATGGAAAAACCTGATTCGCTTTTTCATTACACCACAGATTCAAGGAAAATATACAAATACCCAATCTTTATGCTGGAGGGGATGTGGGGCTCAAAATGCAGACCACTCACATATGTTTTGGAAATGCTACAAAATATCATCATTTTGGAAATCTATGCATGTGACAATACAGAGGATATTAGGATATAATATACCAATGAACTGTAACCTGATGTACTTATGTGATCTTAAAAAAGACAATGTTATACAGGCTGAGGACAGATATCTAGTTAAAATCTTGTTGATTGCATGTAAAAAAACTATCACAAAAAAATGGCGATCAGAAGTTCTTCCTGACCAAGAACAATGGACTGACATTGTTGAGGACATACGTATGATGGAAAAACTAACATATCGACGAAGAATGCAAGAAGGAATATGGGAGAAAAAATGGCGGAAATGGACACACTACAAAGTGCAACAACGAGGCAGAAATTGAATAACCAAAGACACTGAAAAAACCAGAAGAATTAAGAGATGGAAACTAAAAACTTGATGCTCCAACATTTGTCCCCCCCCCCCCCTTTGATTTTTTTTTTTTCTTTTTCCCTACCCTAACCCCTTTGTTTTTTAAATGTAGAATGTGATCTGAATGCATTATATATGATGAAAAATGAATAAAAATCTAAGTTACAAAAAAAAAAAAGGTTTTTTAAAACTGTAATCAACCAAATTAACTACAAAACACCCAACATTATTATACACAGTAGAAGGACCCGCTTGACTGCAACCGTTGCATCAGTGTTGCCCATTTGTCAGTAAATAACTAAAGATTTATTTCATTATTTGGGTGTTTTTGTGTCCTGCATTTAGTCGTTAAGTCATTCTGGCCATTCTGCTCCACAATCATCATGGTGGTATTATTATTATTATAAGTTTTTAATTTTTAGATACTTGCATGGGAGGGGGACTCTCGGTCCGGCAAAGTGGTACCACACGGGTGAAGCAAAAGCAGGGACTCCCGTCTGCCACTGACCGGGCAGGCTGGGCGTGCCTCCCTGCGAAGGACCGTTGTCTGACCAGTCGGGCTGCTGCTTCTCCTGGCATGTTCTCTGTTGGTTATACCAGTGTGCTTTGTCAGACCCGGGTTCACGCTAACACTCCGTCCAGTTTGCTCACGCACCTCTTGTTCTCCACATATGCAGAATTATCCTTTAGACTTACGCAATCATGGCAACTTTATGGTATAATTTTTTAAGCATTAAATCTTCAGTATTATCTTTTTCTAGTCAAATTTGTCACTTTTGGCTTCCTTGTTTTGCTCAGAGTGCTGTGGTTATTGATGCCGCGTATTATCCAATCAGTACAGAGTCAATCTGAAACCCCGCCCACACTTCTAGAAGCCAGCGCATGAAGAAACACAGCAGTGGTTAAACTTTTATTGATAAATACATTTTTTCACTGAACAACTCCATACTTAGGGATGCACGCCCTCGTAACTTCAGCAAAGCATTTATAAAATGACCAAAAACATGCAAGTTAGGTTAATTGGAGACTCTAAAGTGGCCCTAGGTGTGAATGTGTGTGTGAATGGTTAAGGGATAGCGTTGTACCGTGGCTGCTTCATCCATCCAGGTGGATGCCCTCAATTTCCCCTCTGGAGATCAATAAAGTATACAAAATCAAAAAAAAAAATAAAAAAAATTGTATGTCAGTCTGACGAACGGTTTGCGAGCTATGTGTGGAACCGTCACGCAGACACACGTACAGACAGAGATTCCTTGCATTTATAGATATGTAGATAGATAGATGAGGTCAGTCTGACAAACGGTTCGAGAGATACCTGAGGAACACACACACACACAGATGTGCATTTATTGATAGATACGTATGTCTTGTAAGTCACAAAAAACATGTTAGACATGTTAACAACAGAAAAAATTTGATTTTTGTGTTTTTGTCACTTTAAGGCCTATTTCTGAGAAATGTGAGATATTTTTAATACTTCTTTGTCCTTTATCTGTAAACCTTTTCAAACTTTAACTTGGCAAATTCATTACTGAGAATTCACTTTACCCCAAAGTTCAGCAGAGTGCCTGTAGGCCTCAGAAGGGCCTCTCGCCCAAAGATGCTGGGATAGGCTCCAGCCCCCCCGCGACCCAAAAAGGATTAAGCGGAAGAAGATGGATGGATGGACATAAAATTCTAATTCTTTATTCTTGAAAAAAAAAAATGTCACTAATCATAAAAAAAAAAAAAACAGTTAACAAAGATGTATTTTAATCTGACAACAGAGTGATTAAAATAAAGCTGTTGGTTATAAGTTAGATTTTCATGTTTAACAACCTGACATATAGCTCCGGAAAAAATTAAGAAACCACTGCAAATTTTTTTTCGGAAATCAGCATCTCTGCATGAATGACAACCATTCCATTCCAGTGTCTGTTGAATTCCAATGCAAGCACACATCATTCTACTTAATGAGGTACTGATTAGGTGATCACTTGAACCAAATCTTATTTAATGAGGGAAAGTATAAAAACCACTGCTGTGGTCATCACTAGCTTATTGCAGTAGGACTGACTGGATGGCAAAAGCAGTACTAGTTGTACCTTTAAAGTATTTGGAATAAAAAAAAAATAACTGTAGAGAGCTTTAAGCACAAGTTATGCACCCACGTCGACCCAACGCAGCTGTGACTGTGTCGACGTGCGTTTTTGTTCCGTCGCCTGATGTGCACCTCTACAGAGAAGGAAAGGTGCACGTTGGCAACGCAGGCTGTAAGAGCTGTGATTGGTCCCCTTTGTCTCCTCCTTCACATTTCCTGGGTCTCGCAGCTGCTTTGCTTTGCCCGTTTATGGCGGCACAACTTCCAAAGCGAGTCGGTTAAACAGCGGTCCACATTCAAAAGAATATTGAGGAAGTAAGCACATACAGAGCATTTTGTGGCTCAACATAACCCCAGTAATTACACAGATTGTCAAATAACAGCAGCAGTGGTGGTTGCACGCACCGTTTTATCAGACTTCTCCTTTTCACTGTGCAACGATCGTATAAAAAGTTGCTTTTTCTTCACATTTTAGCTCCAATCCCATCACAGTCTGCTCTTGTCTGTCGCTATTTCATAAACAAAAAACACATGACGAACACAAATTGTGACACACATCAGCAGAAACCTGTTTTGGTAATGGTCGATCACTACGTCTGTGACGGACATCGGTAATGGCGTCGACGTGATGCGGGTGCGTAAATCCAGCTTAAGTCACGCCCCTTTTACTTCCGCATATGGGACCTTAAATCGGAAAAAAAAAAAAAAATACATTGAAGTGTGTGGCAAGAGAGAAATTCCGATTGAATTTTGCCACGAGTTACACATGTGATGTTTGTTAATTTAAAAGATAATTTTGAATTGTTCATAAGAACAAAGGCAAGCAGCAGACATTGGGGACAACAAAGTTACAGACTGGCAGAGGGGGAAAATGACTCTCCACTCACCAAGATGACCGTCAGCTCATTTGAATGTCACTCAGCATAGGATGATATCAAGTGACCCACTAAAAGAATGAAAAATGGCAGTGCCATACGGCTAGGTCGGTCAGCTTCAGCGTGTGGATCAAAGACCACCAGATCAAGACCCTGTCACGCATGGCCAGCCCAACCTCCAGACCTGAACCCCATTGAAAACCTCTGGAATGTAATCAAGAGGAAGATGGATAGTCACGAGCCATCAAACAAGCTGAGCTGCTTGAATTTTTGCGCCAGGAGTGGCATAAAGTCACCTGACAGCAATGTGAAATGCTGGTGGAGGGAGGTCATGCCAAGATGTGTGAAAGCTATGATTGAAAATCAGGGTTATTCCATCAAATAGTGATTTCTGAAACATTATCACTGTTTAAAAATTAATATGAACTTGTTTTCTTTGCATTATCTGTCTGAAAACACAGCATCTCTTCTATTTTCACCATTTGTCATGTTCTGCAAATAAATGCTCTAAATGACAATGTTTTTATTTGGAAGAAACATCCGTAGTTTATAGAATAAAGCAAAAACATTCATTTTACTCAAACACATACCTTTAAATAATGCAATAAGATAAACTGATCATTTTGCAGTGGTCTCTTGATTTTATTTTTCCCGAGCTGTATATGCTTTGTCGGGCACTGTCCCTTCATGAAGAGCAAAATTAGCACGTCAAGTTCATTTGTGTTATTGGAAGTCTAAAAAAAAAAAAACTTCAATGAGTCTTGATCTCTAGATATTTCACACTGTCTTTCACATCTTATCTCTTCCTCACCTTTTCCACTTTCCTCTCCTGCCTCTTCACTGCTCATTCTCATCACTTCCCACCACCGTCACGGCTGCTGCGTTACTCTGTTGTTCTCGTCTCCCTCCAGGCCTGTGAGCTCCACGTGGCTGGATTCAGGTTCTCTGTGCTCAGCTCTGCCTTCGTGGTGCACCGCGGCTTCAAGATCCACGGGGAGTTCCACGCCAGGAAGGACGAGGAGAACAAACGCAACCGCCTTCTGTTTCGCAGCTTCAAAGAGGGCCTGAAAACCAAATACCCGTCGTCTAACCGGAGGTGCTGAAAAAAAGATGGGGACTCCTTTGTCCTGTCTTTGTCACCCTGAAATAAAATCAGAGTTGAGCTGCAGTAGCCAGATTTAGCTTCCAGGCTCCTTGCCCAACTTTTAAAATTGGCACATGGACATTTTTTGTGATCATGATGGCATAGTAGAATTATAAGCTATTTCAACTTTTGAATTTATTTCCTCTGAAATGAGCAGCAGAGAAAGGTCCTCCTTGGAGTTTATCCTTTGCATTTGGGACTGGAGGGGATAAATTAACATTCATGGATGAGAAACCACTGAATAGTCACAGCTTACTGTGTTTTGATTCATCCATATTAACAATCAATATAATATTTGGCTATAATCTTGTAAAGCCTACAAGGTACTGTATGTGCCCTGTTTTCAAAGTAATTTACACCAGTTCAGGAAGAAATGAGGGAAATGCATAAATACTGTATATTTTCGATCAAACACAGTTTCAAATTCAACGTTTACAGATTCCTAATAGTAGAAGAGGAAGACAGCTGACTTTCTTTCAAATGCAAGGGCATGTTAGTTTAGGTAGCATCTCACTTGGCTGCCACAGCTGGCAACTAGTTGGTGATTTAAAAACAAAAAACAAAACTTGCAACAAATAAGCAAATTAACGACAATTTTCACTTGGAATCACCTGAATTGGCCCATTTGAATATGTTGTACAAATACTGCACAAATGCCGCTTGCACTCCCAGCGTACATGCTGTGTGTTTGATGAAATTGTGCATTTTTTTGCACTTATGTCTGTCCTGTGGCGGCTGCAGCAATCCTGTGCTACACTTGCATGGACAGTTATCCACGACAGTTGTGAAATTGGGACCATATCTCCCCATTCCAGCAGCCATTTTACCATCAGTTTTCAAGCGAGATTGAGCACAGGGAAGAAGTGGAGACGGCTGGATGAGGACACTGCCTCCGGGTCCTCAGATGCAGCAGGCCTTGGGACCAACTTTGCTTCCTCTGTAGGGGCCTGTTGGGCAGGGACATCAGCCCTCCTATCCCTTGCCTTGGAGTTTCTTGCCCTTGCATGGTGACACTGTCGGGTGCAGTTTTGTCAGCGTGTGCTAGAAAATGACTGTGGTGTTTGTGCCCATCTCACACGTGGAATGTCTTGTCAGTTTTGTCTCCAATTAGTCACAGTTTAGTTTCAGATTTCTCCAGCCTCTCACAGAGTTGTCTAAGCGTAGTATGTCACTGGGCTGAGACAGCTTGAGACTAGTTGGACAATTGCATTCTCGAGGGAGTTTCCAAAAATGTCTCCAAACATTCTCGCTGGTTCTCATTTTCCTCTCCTGAGTTGCAGGGCCTCATACTTGTCTTGCAGGAATTTTGAACATATTCAGAAAATTTGTGTGACAGCTTTCTCTCAAAATAGTCTGAGTTATTGCAGGTGTCTCAAACCCATCTCAAGTGTTGGGCAGCCATTGCGGGACTGTCGTGAGTCCAATAACCCCCTAAATTTAGTGTCGTGCATGTTGTGAAAATGTCCTGCAACACTTGCATGACATGTATGCAAACACCTGAGAACTTTGGCCAGAAACTTGCTGGGAGTTTGTGCAGTGTTCAACATTCATGAGACAGTGTGATTCCAAGTGAAAATCGTTGCAAATTCTCAGATTTGTCTCATGTTTTTTAATCTCCAGCTAGTCGTGAGTTGTTGCAGCCCAGTGAGATACTACCAAGTATCTCACTGGCTGCGTTAGCTCACAACTAGTTGGAGAATGGGATTTGGCGAGTGAGTTTCCTGTCTCCAAACGTTTGCCAGAGTTCAGAATCTCTTGTGAGTCGCAGGATCTTGCTCTCTTGTTGCACAAATTTTCAACATGTTCATAAGATTTGTGCGACAAATTTTTTTGCCAAATAGTTGCAAAGTCATCACGGGTGTCTAGAACCCATCTCCAACCCTTCTCAGTTTAGTTTCCATGAGTCAGAAAGTGCGAGAAAGCAGCTGTCAGGGGAAAAAAAAGTAAATGAAGAAATAAGTTTGAGCCAGTAGTGTCAAGAAGCATCTACAGCAGCATCTAAAACTACCCTTGTGGATTTTTAAGCCACAAAAAGAGGTTGTCTTCTTGCTAAAATATTGCATCGTTTGTTTGTACTGCAGCTTAAAGAAAAACCATCTAAGATTTTCACTTTAAAATAATGTTTCCAAAATTATTTTGATGGTACACCAACCTTTGACCAGGTGAATGTCACATCCCCCATAGCCTGAGAGGACCTACATTGCCTGGAATAGCTCTGTTCTTGGTAGGAACACTGAAAAAAAAAAAAAACTACAACTATGGCGACTTTGACCTGACAGCCAATCACGGGACACAGTTGAAGCCACTAACAACTAAACACCCTGAAGTCATAGTCACTATAGTTGTAGTCTTTGCAGTGTTTCTACCAGGAGCAGCAAAGTTACATAGTGCTGCTTTAATAATGACCTGTAATTATGTTTTGAAATTATTTAGATGATAATCTCTAGTGGTCATGTAAATAATAAAGAAGGTGGAATGTTACAGCTGTAACGTGGTTAAAGTAGACCCCTGTGCTTTCCTACCATTAACCACTGCTTCTCCTTTGACAAACTAAGAGATGATTGTCGTGCACAGATTGGGAGCAGGATTCTAAAACCAAAACATAATGTGGGAGGTGTGTACGAGGTAAAATTATCTGTAACAAACAAAACCTCAACAAAATATCTGATTTAATAATAATATTAATGGATTAGATTTATATGGTGCTTTACATGTCAAGTGACATTTCAAAGCGCTTACAGTGAGTCCATTATTCATTCATTCCAGACAGACATTGATAGTGGGAAGCTACTACTGTAGCCACAGCTTCCCTGGGGCAGACTGTTGGTTTGGTTTCATAGATTTACTGTAAGCTGTTTTGCAGTAGCAAAATGATAACAGAATCTGATTATCAGGCTTAAAACATGCCCATTTTTTTTTAAATTAAAGGCAGCATTGATAGGTTTTTCGGATTCAGAACCACTACCATTTCAAATGGTACGTCAGTATCCACATTTCAGTTTTTCTGGTCGCCTAGCAACTAACACCTACATTGGGGATTGTTGCATCGTTGAGTATGGCATCCAAGGTTTTCTTTTTCCTTTTCTGACAAAGGAATTCTGCTTCCTCTATTTCAGTAAACAGACCGTCTAGTCAACTCACAACAGGTATCCTCTTCCCATTTCATCTCCATAAATGCTGGTATGTGTGCGATTTTCCCACAAAGAAATCAGCTTTTATCACCAGAAATTTTTCAAACCATGAAAAATCAGACCAGTGTGGGAGAACCTGGAGAAAAGTGAAATCAACATTTATAACACTTTTGTCATTATGCACTTCATATGAAAGAGACTTCAAAATCAGTATACAGATACAGACAGATTTGTTGGTAACCTTCTGTTAAAAGCAGACTGCACAATGGTCACTGAAATAACTTGAAACTGACAAAAGTAATCATAAATGAAAATTATCTGAAAATTAACTATTGAAAATCAGACAGTGATTTTCAATTCTGATTTTGAATTTTGATTCAACAGAAGCATTAAAAATTATTAAACTGACCTGTATAAAGATGATGGTATCCTTAATGTTTTGTTGCACAACCTTTTGACGCAATCAAGTGATTTCCGTAACTCACAGTTAGACTTCTGCACCTGTCGACATGTATTTTGGTCCACTCCTCCTGAGAAAGCTGCTCCAGCTGCCAGGTTTGGAGGGTGCCTTCTCCAGACTGCATGTTTCAGCTCCTTCCACAGATGTTCAATAGGATTTAGATTAGGGCTCATAGAAGGCCACTTCAGAATAGTCCAGTGTTTAGTTCTTAGCCATTCTTGGGTGTCTTTAGCTGTGTGTTTTGGGTCATTATCCTGTTGGAGGACTCATGACCTGCGTCTGAGCCCAAACTTTCTGACACTGGGCAGAACATTTTGCTCCAGAATACCTTGATAGTCTTGAGATTTCATTGTACCCTGCTCAGTTTCAAGACACCCTGTGCCAGAAGCAGCAAAGCAGTCCCAGAGCATAAGCAAGCCTCTCCCATGTTTCACAGTAGGTACACTGTTCTTTTCTTTGTTTGCTTCATTTTTACTTCTGTAAACTTAGAGCTGATGTGACTGGCCCAAAAGCAACAGATTTGTCACACCGGTCCAAATTTCAAGCTTCCAGAAACTCTGGGGCTTGCCAACATTTCTGTCAGTAGTGGAACCCTCCTGATCTTCTTCCATGGAGTCCATTATTGTTCAAAGTACAACACATGGTACTGTTAGAAAGTGACGTACCTTGCCCTTGGAGTTCAGCTTGAATGATTCTGGATGGTTTCCTAGGCTCTTTTACCCACAATACGCACTGTTCTTCTGATCAACCTGGGGTTCCATCTCCTCGTGGATCCATGTCGTGGGAGGTTGGCTACAGTCCCATGAACCTTATACTTTTTTTTTTTTTTATAATATTGACAACTGTGGTCACAGGAACATCAAGCTCCTTGGAGATGGTCCTATAGCCATTACCTTTAACATGCTTGTCTATAATCTTCTTTCTAATCTCCTGAGACCACTCGCTCCTTAGCGTTCTGTGGTCTACTGTATGTTCAGTGTGGTGCACACCATGATACCAAACAACACAGTGACTACTGCTCACCCTTTAAATAGGCAAACTGACTGATTGCAAGTTTGAAGACACCTGTGATGCTAATTACAGGACACACACTTTAGTTTAACATGTCCCTATGATTAAAGTATTTTCAGTCTTTCTAGGAGTAGCATCATTTTTGTTCAGCGCAATTTCATTTTTTTATGATTCTGTTGAACCAAAATTCAGAAGCAATGTCTGATTTTCATTAGTTAATTTTCAGAAAAATGTTATTTTTTACTTTTGTCAGTTTCAAGTTATACTACTCACAAAAAGTTAGGGATATTTGGCTTTCAGGTGAAATTTCAGGATGCACCTAAAATGCACTATAATCTTTACAGGTGAACTTAGTTTGACCTTCTCTAACCTTTTCAGTGCACATGTCCAACTGTTCAATATTTCAGTACTTTTTGCTTAACTTGCTGTTCTCTAACAAGGTGCTTAATGGCAGAATTCACAACAGGTATTTGATCCATGAATCGACCAATAAATTTTCTGGTTCAATTAGAATTGGTATTTAAACAGTCCTCTTCATCATGCTGTTTACATTTTGACATCATGAGACCAAGACGACACCTACCAATTGCTCAACAGTACCACGCCATTGTGAGGCTTTAAACGGGATGTTCTCAGAGGGAAATGGCCACTGAGCTTAGAGTGTCGGAGTGTCATCAGCAGGTGGCCACAGAGAGACTGCAAGAGTCGCAGAAAGGGATAGAAGTGGAGTCCTTTGGCCACATCACATGCTGATGAAGGCTTCAAAGTGAACAGTGCCCTGCGGGACCGGATGATGAATGCCACTCACCCAAGGCACCCAAGTGTCATGTCAGACTATTCAAAACCATTTACATCAGCATGGTCTGCGTGCTAGATGACCTGCAAGGGTACCTGACCACACCAAAAGGCACAGGCGTCATCGTCTTGCATTGGCCAGGGACCATTTATGCTATTTATGCCGCCTTTTGTGGTGGTGGTATTACAGTCTGGGCAGGCGTGTTTAGTCAGTGCAGAACTGCCCTGCACCTTGTAAATGGTACAGTGACAAGCTGATACTATCTGAATAACATCATTAATCCAGCCATTGTGCCCCTGCGTGAACACAGGCCTAATTTCATCTTCATGGATGACAATGCTGCAGCTCATAGAGGTTGCGTCATTAGGGAACAGCTGCTGGAGGCTGGGGTACCTCAAATGGAGTGGCCTGTACTTTCTCCAGACCTGAATCCCATAGAAAAGCTATGGGATCAGCTGAGTTGCCATGTAGAGGCTCGTAACCCTGCACCCCACAACCTCAATGACCTGAGGGCCACCCTTCAAGAAGAGTGGAATGTCATGCCTCAGCAGACAATAAATTGACTTGTGAACAGCATGAGATGTCGTTGTCAAGCTGTAATTGATTCTAAAGGACACATGACATGTTACTGAGACACTGACATTTTCTGTTGTGGTATACCCACCACTGTTGTTGGCTTTTGTTTCAATAAATTGTTTGAGATGAGGAAATCACCACTGTATGCTTTTACTTAAATGCCTTACTTTCATGATATAATATCACTGTAGTGTAAACCGTTTACATTTTCCATAAAATTTACCTGAAATCCAAATATCCCTAACTTTTTGTGAGTAGTGTATTTCAGTGACGATTGTGGGATTTTCTTTAATGGAAGGTTGCCGACAAATTTGTCCACCTCTGTAGCTCCAAAATATTTATATAATCTGTGTTGCCTTGAATTATCTCTCCAGTGGGAAAGCTGAATGCCAGTGGTGTGCTCTGACCACCAGATGGCAACAATCTCTTGTGTGTTTAGTGAGCAGTGATGGTTTGTGCATCAGCATAAGGAGAGGATATACTGAGCAACTACTCTGCACCACAGAGGTGAGCACATTTTTGTGAGAATTTGCCTCAAACTCTGACTGAAAAGATTTTATTACAAATCACTGTGTAAAACTACTGTATGATTACACTAAAGATCTGGCACTGGAAGCCATTTTGCTGTCAAGAGTGAATTTTTAAACCTTTTATATGTGATGGATAGAGGCAGCTATGGATGCAAATGTAGCATGGAGTGGAGATATTATTGAAGCATACTGCAAAGCATTCTGTGTTGTAAAGTGGTTGCAGTGGGAATGCTTCAGTTGGCAGAACTAACAACCCTGTATGAGTGTATGTGCTCTGTAATTGTGTTACATACTTAACACATATGCATTATTGAACCAAGATTATCTGTCTTTTTAGAGAATGCATATACTGTTTCACAATTATGCAAAAATAAAAAGGCTATTTACTTTTAGGTGTTATTAGACATTTGAATACTTCCTGCCTTGCTTGTGTTTGACATATTTATTGTGATTTCTTTAAAAAAATGACCTCAAGCAAAAAACCCCGTAGCACGAATTTGTGTAATATGTGGAACGTTTTGTGATATTTTTGGAGTGGGATCATGTGGTGCATTTCTTATGTGTTTTACCATTTGTTCAATGATGTCATCTTTTTGTATTTATTTTTCTTCTCTTGTATTTATGAAGTATGATGGCTGATTTGCATTCTATTAAAGCTCCTGGTTGGTTTATATTTATAACTGTGATTTTCTCTGGTTTTAACCATTATAAAAGATGCAGTCAGTGTTAACAGCTCCTGAAGCACATCCACAGTGGTTAGAAAGCCCTTTGAGTGCCTGGAAATGCATAAATCCATTCAATTAACTTCACCAGAGGATTTGTAATGTCAAATAATGACAGTGTCTCTCCAAGTTTAATTTAGATACGAGTTAACGAGGCACTGAGAATTGTTTCCTGACCAAACTTTAGGACAAATTCAGCAAAATTTGGGTATGAATTTTGCTCGTTTTTTATTCAGAGAGGAAAAATGGTTTATGCAAGTTTTTTGTGTCTGTATCATTCACAGAATACTCGACACAGTTGACATTTGAATACCATTTTCTAAAAAATACTATTCACCCCTGTAGGAATCCTTGTTCACCTGCCAACACTTGACCATATATAGTGGTGTGAAAAAGTGCTTGTCCCCTTCCTGATTTCTCATTTTTTTGTATGTTTGTCACACTTACAGTGGGGCAAAAAAAGTATTTAGTCAGCCACCAATTGTGCAAGTTCTCCCACGTAAAAGATGAGAGAGGTCTCCAATTTTCATCATAGGTATACCTCAACTATGAGAGACAAAATGAGAAAAAAAAAATCCAGAAAATCACATTGAAGGATTTTTAAAGAATTTATTTGCAAATTATGGTGGAAAATAAGTATTTGGTCACCTACAAACAAGCAAGATTTCTGGCTCTCACGGACCTGTAACTTCTTCTTTAAGAGGCTCCTCTGTCCTCCACTCGTTACCTGTATCAATGGCACCTGTTTGAACTCGTTATCAGTATAAAAGACACCTGTCCACAACCTCAAACAGTCAGACTCCAAACTCCACTATGGCCAAGACCAAAGAGCTGTCAAAGGACACCAGAATCAAAATTGTAGACCTGCAGCAGGCTGGGAAGACTGAATCTGCAATAGGTAAGCAGCTTGGTGTGAAGAAATCAACTGTGGGAGCAATTATTAGAAAATGGAAGACATACAAGA
Source organism: Pholidichthys leucotaenia (assembly GCA_020510985.1). Taxonomy (NCBI): domain Eukaryota; kingdom Metazoa; phylum Chordata; class Actinopteri; order Cichliformes; family Pholidichthyidae; genus Pholidichthys; species Pholidichthys leucotaenia. The sequence continues at coordinate 147,286,467 of CM035836.1, read as the reverse complement.
CCACTGATAATCTCCCTCGATCTGGGGCTCCACGCAAGATCTCACCCCGTGGGGTCAAAATTATCACGAGAACGGTGAGCAAAAATTCCAGAACCACACGGGGGGACCTAGTGAATGACCTGCAGAGAGCTGGGACCAAAGTAAAAAAGGCTACCATCAGAAACACACTACGCTGCCAGGGACTCAAATCCTGCAGTGCCAGACGTGTCCCCCTGCTTAAGCCAGTACATGTCCAGGCCCGTCTGAAGTAGCATTTGGATGATCCAGAAGAGGATTGGGAGAATGTCATATGGTCAGATGAAACCAAAATAGAACTTTTTGGTAAAAATTCAACTTGTCGTGTTTGGAGGAGAAAGAACACCATACCTACTGTGAAGCATGGGGGTGGAAACATCATACTTTGGGGCTGTTTTTCTGCAAAGGGACCAGGACGACTGATCCGTGTAAAAGAAAGAATGAAAGGGGCCATGTATCATGAGATTTTGAGTGAAAACCTCCTTCCATCAGCAAGGGCACTGAAGATGAAACGTGGCTGGGTCTTTCAGCATGACAGTGATCCCAAACACACCGCCTGGGCAACGAAGGAGTGGCTTCGTAAGAAGCATTTCAAGGTCCTGGAGTGGCCTAGCCAGTCTCCAGATCTCAACCCCACAGAAAGTCTTTGGAGGGAGTTGAAAGTCTGTGTTGCCCAGCGACAGCCCCAAAACATCACTGCTCTAGAGGAGATCTGCATGGCGGAATGGGCCAAAATACCAGCAACAGTGTGTGGAAAACCTTGTGAAGACTTACAGAAAACGTTTGACCTCTGTCATTGCCAACAAACGGTATATAACAAAGTATTGAGATGAACTTCTGTTAATGACCAAATACTTATTTTCCACCATAATTTGCAAATAAATTCTTTAAAAATCAGACAATGTGATTTTCTGGATTTTTTTTTCTCATTTTGTCTCTTACTTGAGGTATACCTATGATGAAAATTGGAGACCTCTCTCATCTTTTAAGTGGGAGAACTTGCACAATTGGTGGCTGACTAAATACTTTTTTACCCCACTGTAAATGTTTCAGATCATCAAACAAATTTAAATATTAGACAAAGATAACAAGTAAATACAAAATGCAGTTTTTTAAATAAAGGTGTTTATTATTAAGGGTAAAAAAAAATTCAAACCTACATGGCCCTGTGTGAAAAAGTGATTACCCCCCTGTTAAAACATAAATTAACTGTAGTTTATCGCATCTTCGGAAAGCTGAGTTCAATTTCTCTAGCCACACCCAGGTCTGAGTACTGCCACACCTGTTCTCAATCAACAAATCACTTAAATAGGACCTGCCTGACAAAGTAAAGTAGACCAAAAGATCCTCAAAAGCTAGACATCATGCTGCAATCCAAAGAAATTCAGGAACAAATGAGAAACAAAGTAATTGAGACCTATCAGTTTGAAAAAGGTTATAAAGCCATTTCTGAAGTTTTCAAATCAAATCAAATCAAATCAGACTTTATTGTCATATTGCTGTACATACAACTGTAGTGCAGGCAAGATGAAATTGCGTTTCTCTCGGCATCCATATAAGAAGCAGCATGACTTAAGACACATTCCCACAGAGCTCCCCCCCACCCCCACCCCCCCATCCATTCACACATCCCTGAGACATACTTGGGGGAAAAAAAGAATAACTAACTATAATATACAAAATGTCTGTAGGTGCAGTAGTGTGTATGAGAGATTCCGGGTCAACTGTTCAGCATCCTGACAGCTTGTGGAAGGAAGCTGTTGATCAGTCTGGTGGTTCTGCCTCCGATGCTCCGGAATCGTTTACCAGATGGAAGAAGTTCAAAGTGTTTATGCAGAGGGTGAGAACGGTCCTTGACAATGTTTAGTGCCCTGCTCCTACAACGGTTCTGAAAAAGTTCTTGGACAGAGGGGAGGGAGACTCCAATTACCCTCTCCGCCCCCTTGACTATCCTCTGCAGGGCTTTTTTGTCTGACATACTGCAGCTGGAGTACCATGTAGCAATGCAGTACGTCAGAACACTCTCCACCACACCTCTGTAGAAGGTCCTGAGGATGCAGATGGGGAGAGAGGCCTGTTTGAGTTTCCTCAAGAAGTGCAGTCTCTGCTGAGCCCGCTTCCTGATCTCCAAGGAATTCTTGCTCCAGGTCAGGTCCTGCGAGATCTGCACTCCGAGGAACTTGATGTTCTCTACTCTCTCCACTAAACGGCCGCCGATGCTGAGGGGGGCATGCTCAGGCTGCGACCGCCGGAAGTCGATAATCATCTCCTTCGTTTTGTCCACGTTGAGCACCGGATTGTTCTCCCTGCACCAGCCCTCCAGGTCTCTCACTTCTTCCCTGTACATTGATTCCTCATCCCTCTGGATAAGTCCCACCACCGTGGTGTCATCTGCAAACTTAATAATCTGGTTCCCCTCGTGTCTGGATATACAGTCATGTGTTAGAAGTGTAAACAACAGTGGACTGAGTACACAGCCTTGAGGGGATCCGGTACTCAGCGTGACAGACTTGGAGATGTTGTTTCCAACCCAGACAGACTGAGGTCTCTCAGTCAGAAAATCCAGGATCCAGAGACATGTGGCGGTGTTCAGACCGAGAAGGAGTAATTTCTCCATCAGTCTCTGGGGAATAATGGTGTTGAATGCTGAACTGAAATCAATGTACAGGAGTCTGGCGTAGGTGTCTTTCTGGTCCAGGTGGGTGATGACAGAGTATAGGGTGGTGACTATAGCATCCTCTGTGGAGCGGTTTGAACGATATGCAAACTGGAGCGGGTCATGTGATGCAGGGAGGCAGGCTGTAATGTGTGGTTTGACAAGCCGCTCAAAACACTTCATCACAATTGGTGTCAGTGCAACAGGACGATAGTCATTCAAACAGGACACCACTGGTTTCTTTGCCACCGGTACAATGATAGAGGTCTTGAAGCATCTGGGAACGATGGCCTGACTCAGGGAGATGTTATAAATGTCAGTCAGGACATCCGCCAACTCGCTCGCCCAGTCTCGGAGCACACGTCCCGGAATGTTGTCTGGACCTGCAGCTTTGCGTGGGTTGACTCTGGTTAGGGTCCTCCGTGTGTCCGCTGTGTTGATGGTAAAAGCTGGTCCGACCGATGGTGGGGGAGGGCCAGCCCTCCCTCTGATTGTCGAGTTTGATGCTTCAAAACGTGCAAAGAAGTCGTTAAGCCTGTCTGGAAGCGAAGCGTCATCATCATCGACCCCCTGCCTAGGCTTAAAGCCCATCAGTGTCCGAACTCCCTGCCACATCTGCTTGGTGTTCCTAGTGTCACAGAGGTGTCCCTGGATTTTCTCCGCATAGGCGCGCTTTGCCGCCTTAATTCCCTTAGAAAGCGCAGACCTGGCTGAGCGGAGGGCGATCCTGTCCTTCGCTCTGAAGGCTGCATCTCTGGCTGTGAGCAGCGAGCGCACCTCTGCAGTCATCCAGGGCTTATGATTACCCCGCATAGTGATGGTCTTCACTGTAGTGAAATCCTCTGTGCACTTCGCGATGTAGCTGGTGACCGAATCAGCATACTCCTCCACATCTGTCCTGTCTTCCTGGGAGGCTGCTAGTTTGAAGATCTTCCAGTCTGTGTGCTGAAAACAGTCTTTCAGTGCAGGGGTTGCACTCTCTGGCCAAATCCTGATTTGTTTCACTGCTGGCCTGCTGCGCTTCAATAAAGGTTTGTAGGCAGGCAGCAGCATCACGGATATGTGATCAGAACGGCCGAGATGGGGGCGGGGTATCGCTTTATATGCATCTGTGTTTGTGTACACTAAGTCCAACATATTCTCTCCTCTGGTCTTAAAGTCTACACATTGTTTAAACTTGGGGAGCACAGTCTTTAGGCTGGTGTGGTTAAAATCCCCCGCAACCACCACAAAACTGTCCGGGTGTGACGTTTGGATTTCACTGATTGCATTGTGCAGTTCCCCGAGTGCCTTCTTAGCATTAGCTTTAGCGTTAGCGCTCGGCGCTATGTAAACACCGACTACAAACACGTTGCTGAATTCTCTAGGCAGATAATAAGGCCGACAATTTACAATAAGGAACTCCGCCAACGGAGAGCAGTGTTTAGACACTAACGTGGCATTAACGCACCAGTTCTTGTTAACATAGATGCATAGCCCACCCCCCCGGCTCTTACCGGAGCTCGCCGTTTCCCTGTCGGCACGGAACATCGCCATATCTTCCAGTTGAATGGCCTCGTCAGGAATGTTGTCGTGGAGCCATGTCTCGGTGAAAACAAACACACAGCAGTCCCTCCACTCTCTCCGGGTTTCTCTCAGCAGACGCAGTTCGTCCACCTTGCTTTCGAGGGCGCGGACGTTTGAGAGAAGAAGCGACGGTACCACTGGTCTGGAGGGGTTAGCCTTTAGCCTAGCATGGATCCCGGCCCTTTTTCCTCGCTTTTTCCTGCATTCCTTCCGCTTCCGCTTCCTCCTCTCACGGGTAGCTTCCAGCGGAGACTCCGCCAGAATTCCGTGCTGGCGTAGAATGTCCAAATCACAACCGATCGCCGCGATTCTTGCAGCGTGCAGTACCTTGATGTTTAATAAGGTCTCACGGTTGTAAGTTTTACAGAATGTACGTCTGGGATGATCACAACACTCAAAACTCTCACACTCGCTGATGCCAAGAGGGGCCGCTGCGTCCGTGCACGCTGCCGCCATCTTACATTTTTGGGACTCTAGTGAACCAGAGTAAGAGCCATTATCCACAAATGGCAAAAACAGTGGTGAACCTACCCAGGAGTGGCTTGCCGACCAAAATTACCCCAAGAGCGCAGCAACAACTCATCCAAGAGGTCACAAAAGACCCCACAACAACATCCAAAGAACTGCAGGCCTCACTTGCCTCAGTTAAGGTCAGTGTTCATGACTCCACCATAAGAAAGAGACAAAAATGGCCTGCATGGCAGAGTTCCAAGACGAAAGCCACTGCTGAGCAAAAAGAACCTAATGTAGAGAATGCATTCAAGGATGAGGCTGAGTTTATTTCTCAGGTTCAGCTTTATTAAGAGAACACATTCTCTAGCAATCTCTAAACAAGAATAGAGACTGAGCAATCAAATACCACACTCTTATACTCTGCTGGAGCCACGAACCTAAGTCACATGATGCTTTAGCAAACATATAATCACATGGTACATAATCTCAGTCACAATGCACTCTTTGATGTTTCACTATTGTCTCTTATCCCTCGATGGTCCGGGAATCCTCCTGGGGTATCTTCTCCGAGACAAAGGCCAAAACTCACACCTACTCGTCATCTCCTGTAGATCTCTGTGGGCCCAGACCTCTTTTGTCCCACGAGACGTGAAGCCCCCAATACACATACAGTCATACATTTGTGGGGAAATATGAACTCAATATATGCGCCACATAACCCCCCCCCCCCAAACGTCTATTCAGGGACAAAACATAATCAGAGATGTGTGGCAGAAAACATCACAACATATCACAAATCAATCCACCAATTGCTTGGGTTTAAACCTCCTGCCATATCTGCTGTAAGCCGGCTTTGTTCCTTCTGCAGCGGCTCCCTGCATCTGCGAATCAGAACTGTTAGCACATCTCTGTGGTGGCTCCGAACAATGTCTTCCCGGCGGCCTGCCACGGCGGGGGGCCCTGGCCAACTGCACGTGTTCATCAGCCAGAACAAAGGCGGGTTTGAGTCTGTTAATGCAAATCAACTCTTTTCTGTCTCCCAAATCAAGCAAAAAATGTTTCTCCCCTGTTTCCAACACTCTGAAAGGCCCGTCATAAGGCGGTCGCAAACCTGGCCGTTGAGCATCATGTCTAACAAAAACAAACTCCGCATTCTTTAAAGCCCTCGTCACAGAAACGCGTGGAAAACTGTGATGAACTGGGCCAGGAAGGGTGTTTGATCCTGTGCCGCTCTGCAACAGCTGAGCGGGGGGGGGGGCAATTTGGTGCAGGGTTGTCAGGAAGGAATTCCCCCGGCAAACGGAGGGGTTGAGCAAAAACTAATTCAGCCGGAGAGGCTTGCAAATCCTCCTTAGGTGCAGAACGCAACCCCAATAAAACCCATGGAAGTTTATCCACCCAATTTGTATCCGTGAGAGACGCTCTGAGGGCTGCTTTCAATGACCTATGAAAGCGTTCGCACAAACCGTTAGCCTGGGGGTTATACGCAGTAGTGCGGTGGATCTTCACCCCCAGGCTGTGGGCCATGGATGACCAGAGTTCGGAAACGAATTGGGGACCTCTGTCAGACGTTATGTCTGACGGAACTCCAAAACGCGCGACCCAAGCCGTTAAAAACGCGCGTGCAACGTCTGCTGCCGTAGTTGACGCCAGAGGAACCACTTCTGTCCAACGCGTGGTGCGATCTACCATCGTCAAAAGGTGTGTGCACCCCTGCAACAACGGAAGGGGGCCCACCAAGTCGACATGCACATGATTGAAACGCTTAGCCGGGATGTGAAAAGGCTCCAACGGGGCTCTAGTGTGCTTGTGTATTTTGGCTCGCTGACACGCTACGGAGGCTGCTGCCCATTCTTTGACCTGTTTACGCAACCCTGGCCAAACAAATTTCTCCCCACCATCTTAATCGATGTGCACACCCCCGGGTGCGCCAGAGAATGGATTGAGTCAAAAACGCGGCGGCGCCATGCAGCTGGAACCACAGGGCGAGGCCGCCCGGTGGAGACATCGCAGAATAGAGGGGGCATACCTATCTGCTGCACCCTGTGCTCCAGCCTTAACCCTGTTGGTCCAGGCTGGAGCGCGCGCACATCCGCGTCGCTAACCTGCTCCACGGCCATGGCTGCGTAATCTAAACCCACGCGGACCTGGGCTGCGAGCGCTTCCGCGCCACAACCCTGGCCCGCGGCCACGGCTGCCGAGCCTGCCCCCACAGGGCTTGGCGCTGCTACTGCACGTGAAAGACAGTGTGCCACTACATTATGTTTGCCCGCGACATGCTGAATATCGGTGGTGAACTCCGATATCGCGGCCAGCTGTCTTTGCTGCCGGCCTGACCAAGGCTCTGAAATCTTGGCCATCGCGAACGTTAGCGGCTTGTGGTCCACAAACGCGGTGAAACGGCGCCCCTCCAGCCAGAACTGGAAATGGCGGATGGCCAAATGCAGGGCCAACAGCTCCCTGTCGAACGCGCTGTATTTCCGCTCGTTATCGCGCAAGGTTCTGCTGAAAAACACGAGCGGCTGCCAGCTCCCTGCCACATACTGTTCAACGACCGCCCCCACCGCTAAATCGGAAGCGTCCGTGGTGAGCACCATGCGGGCCATTGGCACCGGGTGTGCCAACAAAACGGCGTTCGCCAGGGCTGATTTGACTTGGGAAAAAGCGCGCTCCCGCTCCGGGGACCATTCGATCTTATTTGCAGGTTTTTGCTTTTTCAGTGCCGCGTACAATGGTTGCATGAGCTGCGCTGCGCTTGGGAGGAAGCGGTTATAAAAATTAACCATTCCCAAAAATTCCTGCAATGCTTTGACCGTCTGAGGTTGGGGAAAATCTGTTATTGCGCGTACTTTATCGGGCAGAGGGACCGCTCCTTCTGGTGAAACGCAGTGCCCCAAAAAATCGATTTGCGCCACCCCAAACTGGCACTTCGCTGGGTTAATTATTAACCCGTGCTCTGCCAGCCTCCGAAAAACCGCTGAGAGGTGGTTTTCGTGTTCGTCTTCGGACGTGCTGGCTACCAAAATATCATCCAAGTAGACGAACACGAAAGGGAGGTCGCGTAAAACTGCATCCATCATGCGCTGGAAAGTCTGCGCAGCCCCCTTGAGTCCAAACGGCATACGCAAAAACTCAAAAAGCCCAAAAGGAGTTATTACCGCTGTTTTGGGTATGTCCTGAGCGCGGACTGGGACTTGATGGTACCCGCGCACCAAATCTATTTTAGAAAAAATGCGCGCCCCCGCCAAATGCACCGAAAAATCTTGGATGTGTGGAATCGGGTAGCGGTCGTGTGCTGAAGCGTTATTCAACCTGCGGAAATCACCGCAAGGCCACCACGAGCCATCAGCCTTGGGGACCAAATGCAGCGGTGAGGCCCAGGGGCTGTTAGAGCATCTAATGATGCCCAGCTTTTCCAGGTTGGCGAATTCCTCGCGCGCTATTGCCAGTTTAGCTGAGTCCAAGCGCCGAGCTTTTGCAAAAATGGGGGGGCCGGTGGTAGTTATAAAATGTTCCACCCCATGTTTAGCCACCGACGCCGAGAACGTTGGGACTGTGAGTGTTGGAAACTGAGTGAGTAGTGCTTGGAACTTACCCCCCGCAGCTGTGACGTTGGGCTGTGCAGTTGGCGGGGCCACCCGGGCTGTACAGGAAATAGAATGGAAAGACAGTGCATTAACCAGACGTCTATTAGCAAGATCAACCAATAAACCATTCGAGCACAAAAAATCAGCACCTAACATGTTATGACTGACTGCCGTTACGACGAAAGTCCACTCGAATGTCCGACCGTGAAAAGACAGGGGGAGGGTCTTCTCCCCGAAGGTCTTGATCGTCGAGCCGTTCGCCGCCAACACCAGGGGTCCGCTGGAAGGTGCCAGCTGGTCAGCATAGGAAGGTGTGATGAAACTCAGCTGGGAGCCTGTGTCCACCAGGAACCGTCTCCCTGATTTCGCGTCCGTAAGGTAGAGCAGCCTGTTCTTCACGCCGAGAGCTGCAGCTGCTACCGGCTCGGTCCCGGCGTTTCCCGAGCGTCTGAACTGGCACGGTGGAGTGCACTTGCGTGCCCTCTCGGTGAAACGTCGATGATAAAAGCAGAGGACGTCGCCCGCTCCGTGTCTCCTGGCCTCAGCCGCTGCTGACGTCAGCGAAACTGGTGCTGCAGCCTCTGGCCCCCTGCCATCTCCGGGTGTTGCGCTCAGCTCCGCTGCCGCCGTCGTGGCCGTGTGGTGTCTATGGGCATCGGCGAGTCGCTGTGCCTCCTGGCCTAGTTCGTGGTAATCTCAGTTGGACAGCAGCTGTGAACCAGCCAGGGTAACTCTCACCGCTGGCGGTAGTGTCCTGAAGAAAAGATGGGCGAAGATAAAGCCGTCATCATCATCGCCCCTCAGGCTCAGCATCCTCGCCATCAGGTCCGCAGGCCTGTCTGCCTCGCCTTCAGTCAACGCCAGGAGCTTCTCCGCTCGCTCTCCCAGCGAGGGGGTGAAAGCACGGATGAGAGCGGCTTTCAATGCGCCGTACTTGTCGTCGTCTGGTGGGTGGTTAGTCAGGCTCTCCACCCACTGGACTGTGAGGCTGTCCAGCTTTGCGACTACATGGTAGAACTTCGTTGCATCCGCCGAAATTCCCCGAAGATGGAACTGCGCCTCGATAGTGTTGAACCAGGAGCGTGGGCTATGCTGCCAGAAATCGGGCAGCTGGACTGCGGTAGCTGCGTTAGCCCGGCTGGCTCCTGATGAGTCCGGCGCGGGAATGTCGTTCCCGGCCATAATTTGTCGTTGGGTCACCAGTGTAGAGAATGCATTCAAGGATGAGGCTGAGTTTATTTCTCAGGTTCAGCTTTATTAAGAGAACACATTCTCTAGCAATCTCTAAACAAGAATAGAGACTGAGCAATCAAATACCACACTCTTATACTCTGCTGGAGCCACGAACCTAAGTCACATGATGCTTTAGCAAACATATAATCACATGGTACATAATCTCAGTCACATTGCACTCTTTGATGTTTCACTATTGTCTCTTATCCCTCGATGGTCCAGGAATCCTCCTGGGGTATCTTCTCCGAGACAAAGGCCAAAACTCACACCTACTCGTCATCTCCTGTAGATCTCTGTGGGCCCAGACCTCTTTTGTCCCATGAGACGTGAAGCCCCCAATACACATACAGTCATACATTTGTGGGGAAATATGAACTCAATATATGTGCCACACTAAAGGCTAGTCTCAGTTTTGCCAGTAAACAACTTGATGATCCCCAAGACTTTTGGGAAAATACTCTGTGGACTGATGAGACAAAAGCTGAACTTTTTGGAAGGTGTGTGTCCTATTACATCTGGTGTAACAGTAACACAGCATTTCAGAAAAGGAACATCATACCAACAGTAAAATATGGTGGTGGTAGTGTGATGGTTTGGGGCTGTTTTGCTGCTTCAGGATCTGGAAGACTTGCTGTGGTAAATTGAACCATGAATTCTGCTGTCTACCAAAATATCCTGAAGGAGAATGTCCATGAATGTTCGTGACCTCAAGCTGAAGCGCACTTAGGTTCTCCAGCAGGACAATGATCCAAGACACACCAGCAAGTCTACCTCTGAATGGCTTAAGAAAAACAAAATGAAGACTTTGGAGTGGCCTAGTCAAAGTCCTGACCTGAATCCAATTAAGATACTGTGGTATGACCTTAAAAAGGGGGTTCATGCTCGAAAACCCTCCACTGTGGCTGAATTACAACAATTCTGCAAAGATGAGTGGGACAAAATTCCCCCACAGCGCTGTAAAAGACTCATTGCCAGTTATTGCAAATGCTTGATTGCAGCTGTTGCTGCTAAGGGTGGCCCAACCAGTTACTAGTTTTAGAGGGCAATCACTTTTTCACACAGGACCATGTAGGTTTGGATTTTTTTCCCTTAATAATAAACACCTTCATTCAAAAACTGCATTTTGTGTTTACTTGTGTTATCATTGTCTAATATTTAAATTTGATGATCTGAAATATTTAAGTGTGACAAACATACAAGAAAAAATGAGAAATCAGGAAGGGGCAAACACTTTTTCACACCACTGTACTTTACTATTAGATGTTATTTTAGTGGCTAGCTGATACTAGCAACTAGCTATTGTCAGTCAGCTGCCTTTGGGCCGCTACTCACTCATTTGTGACTGTTTCTGTGGTTATTGTTCTCCAGGGACCGGTCATATCCTATTGACCGGTCCCTGGTCAATAGGGACTAGGGACGTAGTCTGTATGACTAGTTTTGGCACTCTGAGAGGCTTTTTAGACTTCTGATATTTTACACTTTTTGGGCTATTTTTGTTGATTTTTATGTCCGATATTTTAAACCTCAATCGTTATTAACTATATTGTGACTATATCTTTTAATTTGAATCAAGAACATTAGAGATTGCACAATCTCAAGATAAACTCGGAGGCCGGATACTGAAGCCTCACTACACCAAATGCCTTTGACACAATGAATTTAATTTTTTTCCCTTGTCCTGTCAAGCAGCCAGGTGAGCAGAACATAAATCTGCTTCCCTTATTGTGCCAGATTTTTTTTTTTTTTTTGCCTAAAGGAGCTTTATACAGTACATACTGTATATATGTATTGTATATTATTTATAAACTCGTCTCATAATAGCTTTTATTACTTTATTTAATTTGCTTTACCCTTGAAGGACCCGACAGGGAGGGAATGAGGAAAGGAAGGGTGGGGAGGGGGAAAGAAAACGGAGAGGAACAAACAGAGAAACACAATTGAAATGAAACTAACAGAAGACAAACTGTTTCCTCTGTTGGGATCAGAATTCCGCTGCAACAGTTTTATACCCAAAATGAAATAAGTAGACAAAGTCAGAATTAGTTTAGAGTATCAATGAATCAATTGTTTACTGAGACTTAGATGAACAACAGCAACCACAAATACATGCCTTCCCCGACTGGAGGGTGCTGACTTCTACACAGCAGTCAGATGACCTGAAGTGCTCTGAAGAAGTGAAAGACCAAGTTCCTAGTATCAAAGTTTTTATTCTAGCTCTTCATGATGGGTGGAGCTCCTGGTCTTCTCATTCGGCTGGCCCTGGGTGTCTTGCGTCGTTGCCCCCTCCTCATGTTTAAAGGAGCCACGCGTGATCTGGATGAATACACGGACACTGTGACCTCATATATCCACTTTTGTGAGGAGAGCATTCTTCCATCGCGCACCAGGGTGAGTTACTCCAACAACAAGCTTCACAGCTAAGCTCAGACAGATCAGGAAGAAGAAGGAAGCAGCACTGAAAAGTGGAGACAGGGACTGCTACAAGGAGGCCAGATACCGGTTTAGGAGAGAGCTGAGGAGAGCTAAATCTGTGTATTCTGAGAGACTCCAGCAACAGTTCACTGCTAATGACTCTGCGTCTGTGTGGAGAGGACTGACGCAAATCACCAGCTATCGGCCTCAGGCTTCTAAAGGACAGGATGACAAAGCCCTTTGTCAAAGACTGTCCCAACACTATGCCCGTTTTGACACCTCGTCAGCTGTGTCCAACTCCCCCCCTCCCCCCAGCGCCACTGCCTCCATGGTCCCCACTTCATCAAAGGCGGCCCCCCCTCCTCCCCCCTGCCCTTGCCATCAGTGAGCAGGACGTGCACAGACAGTTCTCCAGACTGAACCCGCGCAAGGCCCCCGGTCCGGACGGCGTGTCTCCCTCCACCCTGAGACACTGTGCGGAGGAGCTGACTCCTGTCTTCACAGACATTTTTAACACCTCCCTGAAGTCATGCCACGTGCCGGCCTGCCTCAAAACCTCTACCATCGTCCCTGTCCCCAAGAAGCCACGGATCACTGGACTTAACGACTACAGACCTGTAGCGCTCACCTCTGTAGTCATGAAGTCCTTTGAGCGCCTGGTCCTGCCCCACCTCAAGACCATCACCACTCCCCTCCTGGACCCGCTGCAGTTTGCCTACAGAGCCAACAGGTCTGTGGACGACGCAGTCAACCTGGCCCTCCACTCCATCCTGCAGCACCTGGACTCCCCGGGAACCTACGTCAGGATCCTGTTTGTGGACTTCAGCTCTGCATTCAATACCATCCGCCCCGCTCTGCTCCAGGACAAGCTGTCCCTGCTCAACATGCCTGACTCCCTCTGCAGGTGGATCACCGACTTCCTGACGGACTGGAGGCAGCATGTGCGGCTGGGAAAGACTGTCTCAGACTCTGTTAGCATCAGCACCGGATCACCCCAGGGCTGTGTACTTTCCCCCCTGCTCTTCTCCCTGTACACCAACTCCTGCACCTCCAGCCACCAGTCTGTCAAGCTGATCAAGTTTGCGGACAACACCACCCTCATCGGGCTCATCTCCAATGGCGACGAGTCCATCTACAGGAGAGAGGTGGCCCAGCTGGCGTCCTGGTGCAGCCACAACAACCTGCAGCTGAACGCTCTGAAGACAGTGGAGATGACTGTGGACTTCAGAAAAGTCACAGCCCCTCTGCCCCCCCTTACCCTCACAGACTCTCCCATCACCACTGCGGATTCCTTCCGCTTTCTGGGCACCACCATCACCCGGGACCTCAAGTGGGAGCCGACCATCAGCTCCCTCATCAAAAGGCCCAGCAGAGGATGTTCTTCCTGCGGCAGCTGAGGAAGCTCAAGCTACCCACCAAGATGTTGGTGCAGTTCTACACGGCCATCATCAAGTCCATCCTCACCACCTCCATCACCGTGTGGTACGCAGGAGCCACCGCCAGGGACAGACTAAGATTGCAGCGTGTTGTGCGCGCTGCTGAGAAGGTGATCGGCTGCAAGCTCCCATCCCTCCAGGACCTGTACATCTCCAGGACCCGGAGGCGTGCAGGTCGGATCATAGCCGACCCTTCACACCCTGGACACGCACTGTTTGCCCCCCTCCCCTCAGGCAGAAGACTTCGGTCCATTCAGACTAAAACCTCCCACTACATGAACAGCTTCTTCCCCTCTGCCATCAGACTGCTGAACACTAAGTGACTTATTAGACTCTCGTGCATTACGTACAGCAGCTCAACCGGACTCATGACAATTATCACTGTTTTCTTTTTGCACTACTGACTGCACTATGTGGAACTCCACAATATCTGCTGCTTGTTAATATATTTAAAAATTGCATAGATTAGTATTACTTATTCATATTCTACCTTTTATTGCATGCATAGTTTTTTATTTTTATCTTTAGTGCTACTCCATGTTTAATGTTGCAGTATTGCACCGAGACAAATTCCTAGTTTGTGTACTACATGAACAATGGCAATAAATCTCATTCTGATTCTGATTCTGATTCATGCTGTCAGTCACATACACACTCACATCATCTCCCCCAGCTAGACTCCGCACTCCCAGGAGACCCTAATCTTGATGCTTTGTCTTTTGGCCCACTGTGACCCTTTGCCTTGCCGTATATTCTCAGCAGCTGCCAGACACAGCCAGGTACGAAATAACAGATTTTCTCTCAGTAACTTTCCACACACAGCTCTTCTGCTGACTGTGACCTCTTTTTTCTATGAACTAACACTCAGCATTAAAATCATGACATTTTAAACAATTCATTAAGACAATAAAACATTTTATTTTTTATCCACATTAGTGCATTTGAAATCCTCTGCTCAGTTCTGCCACCCATGTTTTCTGTTTGACAACCTGCTTCTTTGTCTGGTTGTCTGTCTGGAAACATTCTCACTCTTATAAATGTGCAATAAACTTGGGGGCTTCTGTGAGTAGATTTGACAGGTTAGTCTCCTTTTACAGTGTTTGCCCATATGCCATTTAGTCAAGCAACCGTCGTCGCCAGCCTCCGTCGGTCTATGATGACCATGGAAGAGAATCCCAAGCGTCTACTCTGCTGGAACAGCACCGCCTGTGGCTGAACAGGCCGATGCGCGAATGGCAGTCCCTGTCACACAGGCCGCACTTGTGGGTGGTCTCCGTGCTGCTGGGTCTGTGGCGGTTCTTCCTGCGGGTCCTTTTTTCATCTGCTGCAGCAGTCAGTCTCTCTTCACCCGCCTTGAGCTCTCTGGTCAGGGTGCCTCTCTATTTGGAGCGGTCCGTTGCAAGGTCCTCCCAGCGCTCTGTGTTGATCTCCAGGGCCTTCATGTCTCTCTTGCAGACGTCTCTAAAGCGCAGCTGTGGGCGGCCAACATCTCTCCTGCCAGTCGCCAGTTCTCCGTAGAGGACGTCTTTGGGGATTCTGCCATCCTCCATACGGTGAATGTGGCCTAGCCAGCGGAGCCTGCGCTGCCTGAGTAGAGTGAACATGGAGGGAAGGCTGGTGCGGGACAGAACTTCTGTGTTGGGCACTTTGTCCTGCCAGGATATGTCCAGGATGTGGCAAATGCAGCGCAAGTGGAAGGAGTTCAGTCTCTTTTCCTGCTGGGCATATGTTGTCCACGTCTCATTCCCATAGAGCAGTGTGCTGATGACGCAGGCGTTGTACACTGTCATCTTCGTCTTGACAGAGAGTTTGGGATTCTCCCACACTCGTGTGGTGAGGCGAGCGAGTGTGAAGGCTGATTTTCCAATCCTCTTGTCGATCTCTGTATCAAGGGAGAGGTTGCTGCTGATCGTGGACCCCAGGTACGTGAACTGATTCACGACCTCCAGCTCGTAGTCGTTGATGGTGATGGTTGGTGGTGCTCCCGTGCCTTGCACCAAGACGTTAGTCTTCTTCAGGCTGGTGGTAAGCCCGAAGTCCTTGCATGCCTGGGAGAAGCGGTCCATCAGGGTCTGAAGCTCCTGCTGCGTGTGGGTTGCGACTGCAGCGTTGTCTGCGAACAGCATATCTCTGATTAGAGCCTCGCGTACTTTGGTTCTGGCTTTCAGGCGGGCGAGGTTGAAAAGCCTGCCATCAGATCTTGTGTGCAGGTAGATTCCCTCTGTTGCTGTGCTGAAGGCATGCCTCAGGAGCATAGCAAAGAAAATCCCAAAGAGGGTTGGCGCAAGTACACAGCCCTGTTTCACTCCGCTGCATATGTTGAATGGCTCTGAGACGTTGCCGTCGTGCTGCACTATCCCGTGCATGTTGGTGTGAAACGATTCGATGAGGCTTTGCAACTTTGATGGGCATCCTATCTTTGGCAGGATCTTGAAAAGGCCCTCTCTGCTGACCAGATCGAACGCTTTGGTGAGGTCGATGAAGGCGACGTACAGGGGCATGTTCTGTTCTCTGCATTTCTCCTGGAGTTGGCGGATGGAGAATATCATGTCTACCGTTGATCGCTCAGCGCGGAAGCCACACTGAGACTCGGGGTAGACACATTCGGCAAGCTTCTGTAGACAAACGAGAACAGCTCGTGCATAGACTTTGCCAACAACGCTGAGGAGGGAGATGCCCCTGTAGTTGTTGCAGTCGCTTCTCTCCCCTTTGTTTTTGTAGAGGGTGATGATCTTGGCGTCCCTCATGTCATGTGGTACGGCACCATCCTTCCAGCACTGGCAGAGGACGTCATGCAATGGCAGCAGTAGGGCGGTCTTGCAGTGTTTGATCAGGTCGGGGGGTATGCCGTCGTTGCCAGGTGCCTTGCCAGCGGCCAAGCTATCAATGGCCTTGCTGAGTTCGTTGATGGTTGGCTCGGCGTCAAGTTCGTCCATGGATGGCAGGCAGTCGACGGCATCAAGGGCTGACGGTGTCATGGTGTTCTGTCTGGAGTAGAGGTCGGAGTAGTGTTCCACCCATCTCTCCATCTGCTTGTTCTTTTCTATGATCATCTCCCCAGTGGAGGATTTGAGGGGGGCCATCTTACTCTGAGCCGGACCAAGTGCTTTCTTGATGCCATCGTACATACCACGGATGTTCCCTGTTATGGCAGCGGTTTGAATGTCTTGGCTGAGCTGAGTCCAGTACTCGTTGGCATAGCGCCGAGCAGTCTGCTGAACTTTGCTTCTCGCAGCCCTGAGAATCTGGAGATTCTTCTCGTTTGGGTACTTCTTGTACTCAGCAAATGCTGAGCGCTTGGCTTCAATGACGGGGGTCATCTCGGTCAACTTGGCATCAAACCAGTCCTGTGACTTCGAGGTCTTCCTCCCAAGGGTAGCCAAGGCTGTGCGGTGGAGAGTGTTTCACAGCTCCTCCCACTTCTGCTTTGCAGATTCTCCTTCTTGTGGTACACCAAGTTCCTTCTCAAAGGTGGAGGCAAACTGCTCGACAAGTTCTGGTTGAGCCATCTTGCTGGTGTCAATCCGTGCCTTTCCAGGCTGTCTAGCACAATGGAATTTCTTCAGCTGCAGCTTGACCTTGCAACACACCAATGAATGGTCTGTGTCACAATCTGCACTCTGGAACGAACGGGTGATTAGCACGTTCTTCAGTGAGGTGCGCGTGGTCAGGATCAAGTCCAGCTGGTGCCAGTGCTTTGAGCGCGGATGTCACCAGGAAACCTTGTGTTGGGGCTTGGTCTTGAAGAACGAGTTTGTGATGCACAGATCGTGATATGTGCAGAACTCGAGCAGCCGCTGTCCGTTGTCGTTCATTCTGCCCACGCCAAATGGTCCAAGACAGGAGGGCCAGGAGTCGTGGTCAGCACCCATTCTGGCATTGAAGTCTTCAAGGAGAATGAGTTGTTCAGAGTTGGGGGATGATCCTGACAGTTGTTGCGAGATTCTCATAGAACTCGTCTTTTGCCTCTGGTGTGGCTGTCAGTGTTGGGGCATACACACTGACGAGGGTGACTGGGCCTTGAGTGGTGTTGAGGCGGAGGGTGAGGAGTCGTGCAGAGCCATTGCTGCCCGGTTCCACCATCTTCAGCAAGGTGTTCTTCACTGCGAAGCCCACTCCGTGTTCCCTGTGTTCGTCACTGCCCTTTCCCTGCCAGTAGAACGTGTAGTCCTTCTCTCTCAGTGTGCCTGCGTCAGCCAACCGTGTTTCCTGGAGAGTGGCAATATCCACTCCCAGTCTCTTCAGCTCATTATTGATGATGGCAGTCTTCCTGGTGTCGTTGATGTCCTTGAGGTTAGCAGCGAGTCCTGTCATCATAGTGCAGACGTTCCAAGTTCCCAGTTTTAGAGTTGGTCTCTTTTGTTTTTTTTGTCTTGCCTGGTGCGAAGGTTCTCAGCCTGCTGTTCGGACTTCTCTTCATCCCCATGCACCCAATGAGGAAAGCAAGCTGTGGCGGGACAACACCTTATTGGCTGGGGGCTGCCCAGCTTGAGGCGGGCGGTAGCTGTCCAGTGAGATCCGATGATCCCTCCCACCGTCGGGAACAACCCCTGGCGCCACACTCTGCTCCAATTGAGCAGTGGCTTATAACTGGTAACTGTCATTCCCCGTGTTTTGTCTACGCCAAAGGCGAAGCTGGAATGTCCTCTCCAGTGATCCGGTGTTCTACCTTCCAGCGTTGGGCATTGATAGGATTCAAGCCTGGGCAGGAAGATATGGAGGACAAGATGTTGCCCATGCAGCATGTCCCCCCTCTCCACGTCACTGATGAATCCAAAGGAACAGCAGGGCTGCTACAGTTTGGCACCAGCGCCGTCGCAGGAGCTGCCAGAACGATGTTGAGCACAACAGAGAACTGCCTTAGGGGCTCCGACTCCGGATTTTTCCTCAGGGTTGACTCCCGAAACCTTTCCCGTGACTGGGTGTGCTGCAAGGCAGCGGAGGTTTGAAATCAGGGTTTACCTTCCCCTAGATGGGCTACCTTCCCAGGTTGACGAGCCACCATCTACCCGAAGCATCTGGTTTTAAGGCGCCAAAGATCCACCCTCTCCCCTTCTCCTATTAGTAAAAGCAGTTCCGCCGGGCTTAGAGACTAAACCACACGGACAGGCTAGGAGTTGGACTTAGTTGTCAGAGGCTTTTCGAGACGCATGCCGTAAGGAGCATTTTCTGAGCACTGGGAGCTTAACCCCAGTGCCGCTCCTGGCTATGACAACCTTGGAACCAGTCAAGCAACCAGTCAAGCAACCAACGCAGAGACTATTCTTCCTCAGAATCTCCAACTTTTCTTTATGAAGTTTATCAGTAAGTTGATGACAGTTTGCCATAACATGGCACTTTCTGCAAGACAAACATGACCTTTCAAAGGCAGTAACAGTACACACAGTTGCATCCGTTGTCTTTAACTTACAGCTTTCATCTTCAATACAAGGAAATACATTAGTAGCAAAACTACTTCCTCTTGACTTATCTGTCTTTGACTTCTTCTCCACCACAGGTGATTTTCTTTCAGGAGCATGCCAAACAAGGGGTCATTTTTTTTTTTTTTTTGCCTGGCAAGCCACAAAGGCGACAAGATCAACAAATCTTACTCTTGTTCTCTTTCTTTCTTTGATTTCAAAGGCCACATCTCTCCATTTTTCTCTGGTTTTACATGGCAGCTTAGAGACAATAACTCATCCATATAATCAACGTCATTCAAAGCATTACAACAGTTCAATAGGAACAGTGAGAAGCTGTTGAGTGCTTTAGGATCCCCTAACTTCATCTGTGGTCACTTGAACAATTTTTCCCATCAAGGCTGTTGCAATCTTAATAGGGTCCCCATAATGGTCCTCTAACAAAGACATTGCTTCTCTATAGCTATGATCAAGGGGCATGTGATGGCAACTTTTCACAAGCTCCTGCGGTTCACCTTTTGTGAACTGCTCTAGAAAATAAAGCTTATCTGCACTGTTGTCCGTTTTTTTATTACATCAGATTTATATAGCGCTTTATCATAGACACTCAAAGACGCTTTTTTTTTTTTTTTTTTTACAGATACATTATTCATTTACTCCAGACAGACAATGGTAGTAGCAAGCTACTGCTGTAGCCACAGCTGCCCTGGGGCAGGCTGAGAGTTTCAGCAGCCCTGATGCTTTCTGGGAGTTTGTTCCATATGTGAGGGGCATAAAAACTAAACGCTGCCTCACCATGTTTGGTTCTAACTCTGGCCATAGATAGTAGGCCTGACCTTGATGATCTGAGGGCTCTGGGTGGTTCATAATGGAATAGCAGATCTGAAATGTATTTTGGTCTATTCTTTGGCAGACAGGAAGCCAGTGTAAAAATTTGAGAACTGGAGTTACAGTATACGATCCACTTTCTTGGTCTTAGTAAGGACTCGAGCTGCAGTATTCTGAACCAACTGCAGCTGTCTGATGGACTTTTTAGGGAGACCTGTGAGGACAGCATCACAGTAGTCCAGTTTACTGAAGATAAATGCATGGACAAGTTTTTCTAGTTCCTGCTGAGACATCAGACCTCTAATGCTCGCTATGTTCTTTAAGTTATAATAGGCTGATTTCATTACTGTCTTATGGCCCTTTTCCACTAGTGTTAGTTTGGACTGGTACAGTACGGTACAATACAGTTCGGTTCGGTATGCTTGTGTTTCCATTATACCGAGAGTACTGCTTGATGTGGGTGGGATTTGTTAACAGGGAGGCGGCGCAACCCTCCCCTTACGTAAAACAAGCATAACGGGCATAAAACAAGCGTAACATTACGTAAAACAAGCGACGCAGGCAAAACACAAGATGGCAGGATACGAGGCGACTGCGTTCTTTGGCTTTTTTTGCCAGAGTAAAGCCAAAAAAGGAGAACAGAAGGCTATAGGCAGCGAGACGACACACTCTGGAAAAGTACTGGAGCGTTTAGGAAACTATATAGAGCAGTATAAAGCGGAGGACACGAACTACATCACATTTGAAGGTCAGCTAATGATTGCTAATGCTACTTTAAGTCCGCTGTACGACATTGTAATGTCAGCAAGTTATCGCTATTAGGTACTAAAATATGTATTCTCTGTGTGTGTTTCAGATGGCTCTCTTGTGGCAACACACAACAACACAGGCTTCCAGTGATGACATGTCACCCCAGCTTCATGAACGCGAAGTGGTTACAGAACTGCAGAATATGTGTAGAAATGTTTAGCTTCCTGTGCAACAAATTGCTCTGATCTGTGTCAAAATCATGGAGAGACTGTTGAGACGTCATGGGATTTACCTGCTCCAGCCGGTGGTATCATGGGAAAACATGGTCAGCTGCCAAACTTGATCTCCAGGTGCCATATTGTAGTATATGAGCCATAAAATATATATTTCAACAGGTAAACAGTACTGAGTTAGGTATAATAAGATATATTTAACAATTATGATGCATTTTAAGCCAAAACAAATGGATCTAGGATTAAAAGCAATTAAAATAACGCAGTTATAAGGTTACGTGGAGAAATACATGGATTAACTGGATATATATCATATTGAGTATTGCTGACTACATGTAGATACTGTATAAATATATATTCTCTGCATCAACAGTGAACTATACATGTATTCATGTAGTATAGCACTGGGAATTTTGACAATAAACCTTTGCACTTTTTGCAGATGTGTCTCTTTTGTTTTATGTGTGAAGGTTACCACCAAGTGACACAAATTAAAATGCTAAAACATTGGAAGAGCTGTCTAAGAACAATCCAGCAGTTTGAGAAATCACTTTTGGTTTGGTGTAAGTCTGCCAACAGAATTATGAACCATAAAGCAGTTTGTGTTAAAATGTTAAATCCTGGACTTCCGGTTATGGCCGCCATGTAGGAGGACGTGTTCCACTCTACTCTGCTCCTAAAAATAAAAAAATCGGCAAATAACTCTCTCAATTGGAACAAAACCTATCCCAGCGTTTGGGCGAGGACATGCCGGTAAAGCCTAAGGCTGGGAAATCAGGTGGAGGAAAAACTGAACCGCCGAAACAGTCCAAGTTAACGGACTTTCACGTCCGTGACGAAGCAGAAAAATCCCCAGATATGGCGGAGCAAGCTAGCGGAGGAGCGGTGACTGCTGGCGACGGCACAGGTGCGGTGCTTGCTGCCATTGGCTCAATGAGAGCAGACTTCTCCACTAAATTTGATGGGATTATAGCAGCGATAGAAGGAATGAGAAAGGAAATAAGCAACTGTATGGAACGAGTGTCGCAGGTGGAGCTCCGAATTTCCAGCGCTGAGGATGATGTCACCGGCCTACAATTAAAGGTGCGCACACTGGAATTAAAAAATAAACGTCTGGAAGATAATGTCCTGGATTTAGAATCCCGGTCGAGACGGAACAACCTGAGGCTGGTGGGCCTCCTGGAGAGAATGGAGGGTCGGGATCCATGTTCCTTTTTGGAAAAGTGGATTCCAGAAGCGCTGAATAACGCGGAGCTGCAGTCATCAGTCGTCTTAGAAAGCGCCAACCGAATCGGCCCACCGAGAGATAATAAGGCACCACCGAGGACACTGATTATGAAGTTCCTCAGCTACAGAGACAGGATGACGATCTCCAACGCGGTGCGAGCCAAAGGAGAAATTAAATACCAGGACCAACAGGTGCGGTTCTACCCAGATTTGGCCACAGGAATCCAACAATTAAGGAAACAGTTTGACCCCGCCCGTAAAGAGCTGCACAACCTCGGGATTCGTCATGGAGTGATTTATCCTGCAAGACTGCTGGTCACATATAAGGGCAGAACCCACACCTTCAAGACCCCTGAGGAGGCGCAGGAGCTCATCAAGAAGATCCAAGAAGAGACTGGTGGGAGCTAAGCATGAAGCATGAACAAAATATAAGGTAGAATATTTAAGCATTTGCACAGGCATCTGACTGATCTGAAGCATATAGCAAGTTTACAAAATATAGATTGTATTATATATTTAAAAAAAAAACAAAAAAAAAACCTATGATGTACAAAGTTGCTATAAAATTTTGGAGTTAAGTTGGAAAACTACAGAAGAGAGTTAATGTTAAGATAAGATAAGATAAGATAAGATAAGCCTTTATTAGTCCACAACGGGGAAATTCCAGGATTGCAACAGCACAGGGATAGCAACACTCAGAGCAACAATCAGAAGGCAAGAAAAAAAACAAGCAAGCAAGAGCAGCTAATAAACATATGTACGTATTACTATAAAATATATATATATACACACACACACAGACACACAGTGCAGAGCATTGTAGCTGGATGGAATAAATATATGAATATATGAACACACAGTGCAGAGCATTGTAGCTAGATGGAATAAATATGTAAATATATAAACACCCACAGTACGGAGCATTGCAGCTAGGTGGAATAAATATGCAAGTATATAAACACACACAGTGCGGAGCAATGTAGCTAGATGGAATAATATGTAGATATATAAATATATAAACACACCCAGTGCTGAGCATTGTAGCTAGATGGAATAAATATGCAAATATATAAACACACACAGTGCAGAGCATTGTTGCTAGATGGAATGAAACAGCATAACCGTCTACTTAGTTATCCTACATGGTATGATTATGTGCCCATACATATTCTCACCCTCCATAGCGACCGGTATGTTCCTAGTTGTATGCCGGAGGGGACCATTGTGTAAGTCTATTGCATCTTTTGCATTCAAAAAACTATTAGTTTGTTACGTCTTTTTGCTATCTCTGCGAGCAGCCCTGCTTAGGTTGTACAGTCTGACAGCCGTTGGTAGGAAGGACCTACGAAACCTCTCGGTTGTGCACCTGGGATGATGTAGTCTGCTGCTAGATGAGCTCCTCAGTGCATTCAGTATGTCCTGCATAGGGTGGAACTCGGACTCCAGCAGAGATGACAGTTTAGCCACCGTCCTTCTCTCTCCTATCTCCTCCATCGGATCAAGGTGCTGCCCCAGGACAGAGCTAGCTTTCTTAATCAGTTTGTTCAGTCTCTTCCTATCGGCTGCAGTAATGCCACTGCCCCAGCAGACCACTCCAAAAGTGATGGCTGATGCCACCACCGTGTCATAGAATGACTTCAGCAGCGCCCCTTGTACACCAAAAGACCTGAGTCTCCTCAGCAGGAACAGCCTGCGCTGTCCCTTCTTGTAGAGTGCATCAGTATTGTGTGACCAGTCTAGTTTATTGTTCAGATGAATACCCAGGTACTTATAGGATGTCACCATCTCGATGTCTGTTCCCTGTATATTTACTGGTACTGTGAGGGGCTGCCCATGCCTGCGGCAGTCCACCACCAGCTCCTTAGTTTTCCTCGCGTTGATCTGGAGGCAGTTCCGATGGCACCAGTCCACGAAGTCCTGGATAAGCCCTCTGTACTCAGCTTCATCTCCATTGGAGATGAGGCCAACGATCGCAGAGTCATCAGAGAACTTCTGTAGATGGCAGTGTGTTGTGTTGTGTGAGAAGTCCGCAGTATAAAGAGTGAACAGGAAGGGAGCCAGCACCGTTCCCTGGGGGGCCCCCGTGCTACTGATGATCGTGTCGGACACACAGTCCCGGGTTCTCACAAACTGAGGCCGGTTCGTGAGGTAGTCCAGGATCCATGATGACAGGTGCTGGTCCACCCCTGCGCGCAGCAGCTTGTCCTTCAGGATCATCGGTTGGATGGTGTTGAAAGCACTGGAGAAGTCAAAGAACATGATCCTCACCATATTCCCGGGCTTCTCCAGGTGGGACAGAGAACGGTGAAGGAGGAAGATCACCGCATCCTCCACCCCAATGCCATGCTGGTAGGCGAACTGGAGTGGATCCATCGCTGGTTCCACCAGGGGGCGGAGGTGAGCAAGGAGCAGTCTCTCCAGGGTCTTCATCAAGTGGGACGTCAAGGCCACCGGTCTGTAGCTGTTCAGGTCTTTGGGGTGGGAAGTTTTTGGTACAGGTACCACACAAGATGTTTTCCACAGCTGTGGTACCCTCCCCAGTTTCAGGCTCATGTTGAAGATATACGTCACAATCCCACACAGCTGGTCTGCACAGGACTTGAGGAGCTTTGCGCTGATGCCGTCCGGTCCCGGCGCCTTCCTCGCCTTGATCTTCCTCAGCTCCGTCCTCACCTGGGTCCTGGTCAGGGTCAGGATGGGGGGCTGTGTGTTGGGAGTGGGGGGGTGTTGGTGGAGTGGGGAGTGGGCAGCAGGACTTGATTTCTTTAGAGGCAGCAGTGGTTGTTGTGCAGTCAGGGGGGAGGGCGGTTGGTCAAATCTATTGAAAAACAGATTCAGGTTGTTCGCCCACTCCCTGCCCCCTGTGGCCTGGGGGGAGGTATTCTGGAGCCCCGAGATGGTTTTGAGGTTTCTCCAGACCCCGCTGATGTCGCTCTGTTGCAGCTTGTCCTCCATCTTCTTCCTGAAGCTGTCCTTGCCTTCTCTGATCTTTCTCCTCAGCTCCCTCTGTACGGACTTCAGCATCTCCCTGTTCCCTGACCTGAAGATCCTCTTCTTCTCTCTCAGAAGTGTTTTTATCTCAGGGTTGATCCAGGGTTTGTTGTTTGAGTGACGCCGTATGGTCTTGGTGGGAACGGATTTGTCCACACAGAAGCTGAGGTAGCCCGTGAAGGTGTGAATGAGGCCATCGATGTCCTCACCATGTGGATCGCAGAGCTGCTTCCAGGCGGTGGCTTCAAAACAGCCCTTTAGGGTGTCCATTGTCTCCTCAGACCATAACTCCACAGTGTGCATGGCCGGAGGTTGTCTGTGCACTAGGGGTTTGTACACCGGCCGGAGATGAACCAAGTTGTGATCCGATCTCCCGAGTGGGGGGAGTTGTGATGAGGTGTACACCTCCTTAGTGTTTGCGTAGAATAAATCCAGTGTTTTATTGTCTCTAGTGTGGCATGTGACATACTGGGTGAACGTGGGTAGAATGGGAGACAGTGAAACATGGTTGAAATCGCCTGAGATGAGGAGAAGAGCATCTGGGTGTTCTGTCTGCAGCCTGCTGGTTACTGAATGGATGACGTCACGTGCTGTCCCAGCGTTCGCCGTCGGATTTGCATAAACAACAATGCAGATCACGTGTGAGTGTTCTCTCGGGAGATATGTAGGCCTCATGCTAACAGCTAGCAACTCAATGTCTTTGCTGCAGTGTCGTTGTTTAACAGTGATATGTCCCGGTCTGCACCAGTTGTTGTTAACATACATTATCACTCCACCGCCCCTAGCCTTGCCACTGTCTGGTGTTCGGTCAGCTCGTATCATGTGAAAACCCTCCAGCTCAATGTTAGCATCTGCTGCTAGTTCAGTTAGCCACGTCTCAGTAAACAAAAGGAGAGAGCACTCCCGGTATGTGCTATCATAACGGGAGATAGCCGCTAGCTCATCTAACTTTCCCAGTATCGACCGTACATTTCCCATGACAACAGATGGAAGGGAGGGTCTGTACCTTATATTTTTTGTCCTCCGCCTTACTCCAGCCCGGCAGCCGCGGCGTTTTCGCCTCAGTTCTCTCGGTATGTCGAGTTTTTCCAATGGGACTGGGTGGCGGTTGAATGCTAGCAGCTGTTCTCTGCTGTATCGTATCCTGCTATAGACAGTGGCTCCGTCCACTGGCTCAGGAGACATTTAGGACGATCTGTGTGTCCGTGATATAAGTGGGGTGAAAAAAAAAAAAGACGGATCAAAAGAGAGAGGAAGGGAAAAAGACTCGGAATCGAGCCACTGTTGCAAAAGGCAGCCGACTCGTGTGGCGCCGAGAGAAAAAAAAAAAAAAAAAAAAAAAAAAATGTTAATGTTATGTCATTAACATTTTTTAATGTTTTAATGTTATGTCATTAAAAGCAGTAGAGTTAGGGTGATTGGAAGGAGTGGCTCTGGCTGGTCCTCGCGGGTGTGGAGCGGTCGATGGCTATAGCGGGAGACAGAATTTTTTTTTTGATTTTGGGGGGATTACCACGAATGTGGGAAGGGGGAATTTGTTTGTGTGTAGTTTGTAGGATGAATGTTCAACCACTCATGTTTTTGCTTCTCTGTATGAGCATGTTTACATTGCGAGGTAATCTCAAACTCCTTATTGATCATAGACCAAAGCGTTAATCTTAATTTAACTTCATGGAATTGCAGAGGTCTACAAAATTTAAAAAAACTTAAACAAGTTATGAATAAAATAAAAGACATAAGTTCAAAAATTGTGTTTTTACAAGAAACTCATCTAATAGAGGAGGATGTAAAAAGAATTAGGAGAAGATGGCAAGGAAGTGTATTCACCTCTTCATTTTCATCCCGAGCCAGGGGAGTTATGACTCTCATACATAAATCAATCCCATTTCAAGTGGAAAAATGTAATTGGAGACAAATTTGGAAGATATCTAATCATTCAAGGATCTTTGTTATTCCATCCATCCATCCATCCATCTTCTACCGCTTTTCCGGAGGTCCGGGTCGCGGAGGCAGCAGTTCAAGCAGAGAAGCCCAGACTTCCCTCTCCCCAGCCACCTGCTCCAGCTCTTCAGAGGGGATACCAAGGCGTTCCCAGACTAGCTGGGAGACATAGTCTCTCCACCGAGTCCTGGGTCTGCCCCGGGGTCTCCTCCCAGTGGGACGTGCCTGAAACACCTCAAGTGGGAGACGTCCAGGAGGAATCCTAATCAGATGCCCATACCACCTCAACTGACTCCTTTCAATGTGGAGGAGCAGCGGTTCTACTCTGAGCCTCTCCCGGATGACTGAGCTCCTCACCCTATCTCTGAGGGTGAGTCCAGCAATCCTACGGAGAAAGCTCATTTCAGCCGCTTGTATCCGCGATCTCGTTCTTTCGGTCATTACCCAAAGCTCGTGACCATAGGTGAGAGTAGGAACGTAGATTGACTGGTAAATCGACAGCTTTGCCTTAGAACTAAGCTCCCTCTTCACCACAACAGACCGGTACAACGTCCGCATCACTGCAGATGCTGCTCCAATCCGTCTGTCGATCTCTCGCTCCATTTTCCCCTCACTCGTGAACAAGACCCCAAGATACTTAAACTCCTCCACTTGGGGCAGGAGCCTGTCCCCAACCCGGAGAGGACAATCCACCTTTTTCCGGCTGAGGACCATGGACTCGGACTTGGAGGTGCTGATTCTCATCCCAGCCGCTTCACACTCAGCGGCAAACCGTCCCAGCAAGAGCTGTAGGTCATTGCTGGATGAAGCCAACAGGACAACATCATCTGCAAACAACAGAGATGAGATCCTGTGGTCACCAAGCATGACACCCTCCATTCCCTGGCTGCGCCTAGAAATCCTGTCCATAAAAATTATGAACAGGACCGGTGACAAAGGGCAGCCCTGGCGGAGTCCAACTCTCACTGGGAATGACTCCGACCGAGTGTTGGCAATAGTGTTGGATCTTTGTTATTAGAAAATATAAATTTGGTGAACTTATACGGTCCCAATATAGATGATCAAAACTTCTTCGTTAATTTATTTCTTACTTTAGCATCACTCACAGGGCAACATATAATAGCAGGGGATTTTAATTGTACATTGAATCCCGGTATAGATAGATCAACAGGACTGGACTGTACGCACAATGGATGCAGGATGATCATTAATCATTTTATGAAAGAACTGAGATTGCTAGATATATGGAAAGAAATGAAACCACAAGTTAAAGCCTACTCTTGTTATTCCAATACCTAGAAGACATTCTCACGTATTGACTATTTTTTGATCTCCACAGAATTAAGGTCCAAGATTCAAAACTGCTTCTATGATAATATTGTGATCTCTGATCATGCACCCTGCTGTCTAATATATGTAGATAAGAAATTGACAAAGGAACCAGGTAGGTGGCAATTTCAGCATAAATGGCTTCAGGATGAGGAATTTGTTAAGTACATAGAAAAACAGATAGATGAGTTCTTTGATATCAATACTACACAAACATCAGCATGTATAAAGTGGGAGGCTTTCAAAGCTTTTATTAGGGGGCATATTATTAGTTATACAGGTTCAAAATCTAAGAAGACTCGAGAGGAGAGAGTCCAATTGGAACATAAAATAAAAATTCTTCAAGAAAAAGTGTATGCAGGAAGTGACCCAAAGTTAGAGAACGAATTACTGATTCTGAGAGCTGAATATGACAAAAAATCAGTGAATAGAGCTGCCTCGAGTCTTCTAAGATTGAAGCAATCTTTTTATGAACAAGGCGAAAAATCAGGAAAATTATTGGCATGGCAGATTAAACAATTAGAATTTAAAACACCAATTACCAGTATTATAAGTAACGGACAGGCAGTTGTAGATCCTTTAGAAATTAATAGTGCCTTTAGAGATTATTATGAAAAATTATGATACAAAAAATGAAACTGACTTAACAAAACTAAATGGGTTCTTGGACGGATTATCTATACCGTGTATTCCAAATGAAAACAGGGAGATACTGGGGTCTAAAATTAGCCAAGAAGAAGTTGGGCTAGCCATTGATAATATGAAATCAGGAAAAAGTGCAGGACCAGATGGTCTTCCAGTTGACCTCTATAAAAAATTTAAGAATAAATTAATAAAACCATTTTTGGAAATGGTTTTAGAAGCATTTCAAAATAGTAATTTACCACCATACATGAATAATGCCTTAATTATACTGTTGCCAAAACCAGGTAAACCCTCTAATAAATGTGAAAATCTGAGACCAATAAGCCTATTAAATGCTGACCTTAAGATAATCTGTAAAATTTTAGCAAGACGACTACAAGAAATATTACCAAATATTATTAACCGAGATCAGAATGGCTTTATAAAGGGAAGACAAGGCTTTCATAATGTAAGAAGACTATTTAATATTATCTATTCTAATAAAGAAGCACCGGATACAGCTCTCCTATCATTGGACGCTGAAAAGGCCTTTGATAGGGTCGAATGGCCCTTTCTTTTTGAAGTCTTACAAAGGTTTGGACTTGGAAATAATTTCATAAAATGGGTTCAGATAATATACAATAATGGTACAGCAGAAATCCTAACAAACAGCAATATTTCAAAATCAATAAATATCAAAAGAGGATGTCGACAAGGCTGTCCACTTTCACCTTTACTGTTTAGTATGGCAATTGAACCTTTAGCGATGGCAGTACGTTTACATCCACAAATATATGGAATTAAAGTAGGACCAACAGAACATAAAATCTCCCTGTATGCTGATGACATAATTTTGTTTATGTCGAATCTTAAAAAATCAATTCCGACCTTGTTGAATTTAATAAAGAATTCTGGGGAAATATCAGGATATAAAATAAATAAAACTAAATCTTCAATATTAATGCTAAATGAGACCCAGAGAAATCACCCAGCACCTGAGGTAAATCAATTCAATGTTGTAAATCAGTTTAAATATTTAGGAATTCAAATTGTGCCTAAGCTAGAATTAGTTGCCAGTGCCAACTATGAAGCCTTAATGACAGACATTAATGAGTTACTTCAGAGATGGATGCCACTACCAATGTCAATGATTGGGAGAATCAATATACTTAAAAGTAATATCTTACCCAAGATACTTTATTTATTTCAATACATTCCTTTACCACCACCTTCAGATCTATTCTCAAGAATTAAAAAAAAGTTAGTGGAATTTATATGGAACAATAGGAAGGCTAGATTACGTCTGTCCTTACTATATTTACCATTTGATCGTGGAGGTCTGAAATGTCCAAACTTTATGTTGTATTACTGGTCAGCACAGCTGAGGTCTATGACATATTATTTTTCATCAAATGATCTCCCTCACTGGACTGAAATGGAATCATACAATTTACCTTTACCTCTTCCCATATTCATATACTCAGACTCGGCAAAAAAATTACAGAAACAAGTTAAAAATCCATTTGTAAAGCATATGATCAAAATATGGTGTGAAATCAAAAAATATTTAAAAGAACCACACTTATTGTCTCAATTTAGCCCAATATGGGGTAATCAATATTTTAAACCAGGGAGAGTGGATGCTGTATTTAAAGTATGGAATTTAAAAGGGATTCAAAAGATTCAAGACTTATATCTATCATGTCCAGATAACATAATGTCTTTTGAAGAACTGAGGATCAAATTTAATCTTAAGAGAACACACTTTTTTAAATATCTTCAGCTTAGGAACTTTATTCGATCAAATCAAAATAATGCTCTCACCCGACCTACTTATTCTTCCTTGGAAAAAATTTTGAAGAAAGATAGTAAGAGAAAGGGTATTATTTCAGAGTTTTATAACTCATTGACACTATCCTCAAGTGAAAACTCACAGAAAAGATTGAATTATTGGAAAGAAGACCTGCAAACTGAAATTTCAGAGGAACAATGGGAATTGGCTTGTACAGAAGCTCAAACCAAATCAATAAATGTACGCCTTAAATTGATACATTTTAAATGGTTAATGCGGATGTATGTTACATCAGTGGAGTTAAATAGATATAACAAAAACATAGCAGATACGTGCACAAAATGTATGGAAAGTAAAGGAACCTTATTTCATTGTTTATGGGAATGTAGAAAAATTAGAATGTTTTGGGAAGAGGTGAGGGTAACAATTGAAAAAATAATTTCAAAACAAATCATATTGAATCCTAAATTGTTTTTGTTGGGTCTGCATCCAGAAAAGCATAACTTTAATAAAAGTGAAAGAGCATTCATAGACCTCAGTTTGCTTAACGCCAAAAAATGTATTGCACTATTGTGGAAAAAGACTCATAGACCAGATGTGACTCAGTGGTTAAGACAGATGTTAACAAACCTTCCACTAGAAAGAATAACATACATACTGAAATCAAAGGAAATTGTGTTTGAGAATATATGGAGACCTTTCATTGATTATGTAAAGAATTTAAACATAACTTTTGAAGAAGAAGGTGAATGATGTGTGTGGACCTTGTAAATTCCAAACTGGTGAATGTATAATATGTATACTTATGTAATGGATTGCCTAGACTAAACAGAGGAGCATTGTTGAAGACCTGTCTTTGTTAGTGGTTGTTGGTGTTTTTAGTACATTTTTTTTAATTAGTTTAGTGTTTATGTTTGAGTGTTTGTGTTATGTTTGTAAAAAAAAAAAAAAAGGTTCAATAAAAAATATTGTGGAAAAAAAAAAGTTAAATCCCAGTAAACCCTGACTCAGGGGTGTCATGGGTGGCGAGAGCGCGCGCCCTCCTTCTCGTTCATCTCTCCTCAGGTCATCAGCACACCTGAGTGAGAGGACACATCTGCACCCTCTCATCAGCCAGTCTTCATAAGGAGGCATCCTTCAGTGATTCAATGCTGGCTCGTCTGAGTTATGATTTGCCCTTTGCAGGGCAAAGATGAGACGCCACAAGCCAGCAGTGAGTTTTGTTATTTTATGATAAAGTACAAAATAATGTGCCTCGAGGGGCAAAACACATAAACTGCAACACACGACCACGATGGGTCAAAATAACTAAACAAATACAAAGAATCAAAGTCACTTACATATAATGCAGCGAGGGCGAAAGCTAGTGCTGGAAGAGTCTGGAGTCGGACGTGAGGATTCCAGCCTGAGTGGGTGTGAGATCGCAGCCAGGACTAATTCCCAGCAGCAATCTTAAATATAGCAAAAACTAATTACACACAGGTGAGACAGATAATGAATAAAGGGTGAACAGCTGTGACAGGCCGCCAGCTGGCTGACAGGCGGAAGTGCTGCCGCAGCGCTGTCAAAATAAAAGCACCAACACACACCCTCAAAGCAAACCCAGAAGAAAGGGACAAAAAGAGAAAATAATAGGTGACTCGAGCGCGGAGCAGACCTGCACTCGGGGTCACCACAGTACCCCCGCTTTAAGGGATGGATTCCAGGCATCCCAACCGTAACATCTAGGAAAGAGACCCCCCCCCCATCCCCTCAACCAGGAGAACTACCAAAACGAGCCTCAGGAGGGCGGATGGGGAACCCAGGCCTGGAGGGAGTGACATTGAAACGAAAAAATGACCTCAAAAGGCTTAACAGCAAGATACTAAGACCCATACCAAAATGAACACCAAAATATCCCCCATAAACTGCAAATGGGAATACGTAACACAGAACCAGAACCAAATAACTCTTGCAAATTAAATTCTCATTAATTCCCATCCGAAAATCCTGCTGAGGAGACTCAGGTCTTTTGGTGTACAAGGGGCGCTGCTGAAGACATTCTATGACACGGTGGTGGCTTCAGCCATCACTTTTGGAGTGGTCTGCTGGGGCAGTGGCATTACAGCAGCCGATAGGAAGAGACTGAACAAACTGATTAAGAAAGCTAGCTCTGTCCTGGGGCAGCGCCTTGATCCGGTGGAGGAGATAGGAGAGAGAAGGACGGTGGCTAAACTGTCATCTCTGCTGGAGTCCGAGTTCCACCCTATGCAGGACATACTGAATGCACTGAGGAGCTCATTTAGCAGCAGACTACATCATCCCAGGTGCACAACCG
Source organism: Pholidichthys leucotaenia (assembly GCA_020510985.1). Lineage (NCBI taxonomy): Eukaryota > Metazoa > Chordata > Actinopteri > Cichliformes > Pholidichthyidae > Pholidichthys > Pholidichthys leucotaenia. Next base: position 147,253,678 of record CM035836.1, on the reverse strand, counting down.
AGAGGTTTCGTAGGTCCTTCCTACCAACGGCTGTCAGACTGTACAACCTAAGCAGGGCTGCTCGCAGAGATAGCAAAAAGACGTAACAAACTAATAGTTTTTAAATGCAAAAGATGCAATAGACTTACACAATGGTCCCCTCCGGCATACAACTAGGAAAATACCGGTCGCTATGGAGGGTGAGAATATGTATGGGCACATAATCATACCATGTAGGATAACTAAGTAGAGGGTTATGCTGTTTCATCCCATCTAGCAACAATGCTCTGCACTGTGTGTGTTTATATATTTACATATTTATTCCATCTAACTACAATGCTCAGCACTGGGTGTGTTCATATTTATATATCTATATATTTATTCCATCTAGCTACAATGCTCCGCACTGTGTTTTTATATATCTATATATTTATTCCATCTAGCTACAATGCTCCGCACTGTGTGTGTTTATATACTTACATATTTATTCCACCTAGCTGCAATGCTCCGTACTGTGGGTGTTTATATATTTACATATTTATTCCACCTAGCTGCAATGCTCCGCACTGTGGGTGTTTATATATTTACATATTTATTCCATCTAGCTACAATGCTCTGCACTGTGTGTTTATATATTCATATATTTATTCCATCCAGCTACAATGCTCTGCACTGTGTGTCTGTGTGTGTGTATATATATATTTTATAGTAATATGTACATATGTATATTAGCTGCTCTTGCTTGCTTGTTTTTTTTTTTCTTGCCTTCTGATTGTTGCTCTGAGTGTTGCTATCCCTGTGCTGTTGCAATCCTGGAATTTCCCCGTTGTGGGACTAATAAAGGCTTATCTTATCTTATCTTAAAACTGAGATCTTAATATGGGAGGCAAAAAATAGATTAATTTACTTTACCTTTTCTTTTAGAAAAGTCCACGCAAAAAATAGCAAATATAACAAATTGCAACACAACATGTTCAAAATGAGAACTTCTCTCCTCTTCTTTTTCTCTTCCTTTGGAAATGTCAGCATGAAAAAGAAATGCATGAACCTGAACAAGAAAACTGAATAACACATGCCTAAAGCCCAGAAATAGAGAAACAGTAAGAGACACGTATAATCAGTCAAATGAGGGACTTGTTCTGGTGGCTTCCCAGAGTCCTGGTTCCACCCAACCGTCATGAGAAAGAGGTTGGGCGGCCTACCAAACCTCCAGAACCACCAAGTCCGGCAAAAAGGTTCCTCAGGTGGCCTCCCCGCATCGCTGGCCAGCGGACCACGGAGCCCCGCTCACCTCCCCCAGAAAGCAGAAGAGGAGATGGGTAACCCCCGTGGATCCCTGGCAGGGAATGAACCACGAAGGAATCAACAGTTTGTAGCCGACCCACAGTAGCCTTCAGCCCCAGTGCAGCACCCTCGATGGCCTTGGCTTGAGGCATAGCCACACCCTCAGTGGCCTCCGCTTGAGGCGTTGCAGCACCCTCAATGGCCTCCGCTAGCGGCGCTGCAGCACTCTCGGTGACCTCGGCTTGAGGAGCTGGACCCATGACGACCTTGGGCAGCGGACCGGAACCCACAGAGACCTCTACCATGGCAGGAAACACCTCGGTGACCCTGAAAAAAGGCTCAGAAACAAGGAGCATAGGAACACGGTCAGGGTCACTGGCAGCAGTGCAACCCGACGAGGCAAGCTCAGATGCTACTGACAGCAGCACCCGGCTGTCTTCCCCAAGAGCCAGACAAGATCTCTCCAAAACAGAAATAATGAAAACAAAGGAGAGTACTTGCCTGAGCTCAAGTTCCACCATCGTCCAGGACTCCGTTGATCCGGATGGCGATCCTCTTGGCCTGGCCTCCTGGAGGTCCAACTCCATCTCTGCTGCAGCGGCCCCAGCAGTAGGCATGATAGTTTCTGCAGTCTCTGGACCCCCCAGCACTGCAGCCCACGCAGATGGCTCACTCTGCGTGGCGACCAGAGATCCATTCCCAGCAGGGATAAGATTCTGCTCAGTGGAGATCCGGGGACGCTTTGTCGTCGGCACAGACTCTAACTGGCAGGCAAACCTCTTCCTCTGTCCTTAATGCGGCTGCGGGGCTGGAACCAGGTTCACCAGGGCCGCAGGCCCCTCCTCCCTCCGGCAGATCAGTCCTGGCACTGGTGGACAACTCGGGGAATATAGGGGGAGACACAAAGGAAGCAGGGTGCGTATATATGGCTGCAGCAGGTGGTGAGAGCTCAGGGGACTGCATGACCTGAGCCTCACCCCCAGGAATCAGACAAAGTAATTTATCAGTAAGAGATTGAGAATGAAAAATCACTTGCCTGTCATCCTGGGGTACGGTGAACACTGCTGCAGCAGGCTCTGTTCTCTCCTTTCCTGTTCCTGAGATGCAAGTAGACCCCTCGGGAAGACGGGGAGGAGCTACTCCTGGTGGATCAGCGACGAAGGCAGCCAGAGAAGGGGTCACTGTGCTCGCAGCAGCTGAAGGAAGCCCCATAGTGGAGGGAGGAGCAGCCGAGGCAGTCCGGGGTAGGGGAGCTGGCGAAACAGCTGCTATCGAAGACCTGGAGGCTGAAGCTGCTGTCATACCTCTCTTCTGTGGCAAAGGAAAAACAGCTGGCTGGGTGATAGGAGAGTCTTTCCGGTGGCCCGTAGCTGGATCCAAACGGGAACCTCGCAGAAAATTGACCCAATCATTAAATTCCCTCCACTTCAGAACAGCCGTGTCCCGGGGAGGAGATGAGTTCTGTGCATGATGGCGACATCTTCTGGCTGGAGGCGAGGTTAAATTCAAATTGGGGAAATGCCGCTGCTCCGCTGAAACTGTGGCCAGCAGCTTGGCAAACTCAGGATAATTGTTTAACCCGGGATTTGTCTCCACCAGACTAACAGCTGCCACCATGCTCTTGAGAACTTCACTGGGGTTAAAGGAAGAGAGGGCTTCAGCCACACGGCCCCTGAAGAGTTCAGCTGCCCACTGTTCATCTTCACTGGGACCCTGGGCTGCCCCCCTCCCCCGCTGCGCAGGAAGATGGCTCTTTGGTGAGGGAACCATGGGAGCTGGAGCCGTAGCAGGAACATCCTCTCGTACCGAGGAACGGGAGTTCTTCCCCGTTGACCCCCCCTTAGGCTGCCTGGAGGATCCCTGGTCCAGTTGACGGTTCCTGTGTTGGAGTGCCGAAAGCTCAGCCATCCTCTCCCTGCCCTCAGTGTGCTTGGCAAGGTGAGGATGATGTTTAGCAGCCGCCTCCGCGAGGCCCAGGTTCCACAGTGCGTCTTGGGGGGAACGATCGCGAGCTATGGGCAGGAGGTCATCAATCTCCATTAGAGCCTGGACGAGCTCAAAACCCAGGCTCATAGATTACCATGTGTTGAATGAAGCCATAACCTCCCCCCGAAAAAGAAAGGCTGGCACCCGGTGAAAGAAAAAGTTCAGAGCCAAAAACAAAACTCACTGAGGCTGGCACCTCGTTTGGGCTGCAAGCTACTGTTATGACTTGCCCTTTGCAGGGCAAAGATGAGACGCCACAAGCCAGCAGTGAGTTTTGTTATTTTTTTATAAAGTACAAAATGTGCCTCGAGGGGCAAAACACATAAACTACAACACACAACCATGATGGGTCAAAATAACAAAACAAATACAAAGAATCAAAGTCACTTAACGCTGGAAAAGAGACTGGAGTCGGACGTGGGGACTCCAGCCTGAGTGGGTGTGAGATCGCAGCCAGGACTAATTCCCAGCAGCGATCTTAAATACAGCAAAAACTAATTACTCACAGGTGAGACAGATAATGAATAAAGGGTGAACAGCTGTGACAGACGGCCGGCTGGCTGACAGGCGGAAGTGCTGTCAAAATAAAAGCACCAACACATACCCTCAAAGCAAACCCAGAAGAAAGGGACAAAAAGAAAAAATAATAGGTGACTCAAGCACGGAGCAGACCTGTGCTGGGGATCACCACAGTCTGGATATACTGCCTACTAAGACAGCGAGTATGTATTCCACACTGGTAAAGAAATTATTAACCAGTGTGCTTTTTCCTCTCTTCAGGTTACTGCCATTGTGCGGGTGTGTCACAGGGACTGCGCGCGCTCTCCTGCCACATCACCACTGCCCACGGCACTAACCTCCGCCCGGTCAGGCACCACCAGCTCCACTCCTCTCACCCTGCTGGTTTGTCTATTACCCGCTGGGGTCCTGCCGGTTCTCCCTCGGAGCTTCCGTAAGTGGCAATTTGGCTAGCCCATCTTCCCTTACTCCATTCCTCCTCACACAGCTCTTGTCTTCTCTCCACAGGCTCCTTCCTCTGACGAGTGACTGTTTCGGAAGCTGTGCGAAGATTTTGCTATTTAATAAAACTCTCAAACGTGTGTTGTTGTTTGATTGTCCCTTCTTGTTGCTGCATCATGCACGTGGCCTGATTACTAATTACAGTCATGACAAGGGGTGTCCAATCATGTGCCATGGAGGGCCAAGACCCTGCAGGTTCTCTCTTCTACCCAGTCTCTTCAGCAGGTGTTTTCACTGATCAGCAATCAGTGGAAGAAATTCAGTGGAATCTGCTAATGAAGACACTGGTTGCAGGTAAAGCCTGCAGGGTCTTGGCTCTCCATGGCACATGATTGGACACCCCTGCCTTAACCCATTATTAGGAAATCCAGATGCTAATATGGCCCAGAATTCCTCCATATACTGGTACTATCACTAAAGTGTGCAGTGTCTTCTGCACTGGCACATCGAACAATACAGTCTTCAGTAAATAAAATAATTGTTTTTGGTTACTTTTTCTTAAAAATGAGCCGTTATTTTCAAAGTCACTGATAAATGGTTTGTACTGTTGACTCTATTCCCACTGGTGTCTTAACAGACAAAATAGAAAATCATGATGCAAACACATAAGTCACTAAACTGTTTATTACAATCAGCAGCAAAATCCAGATTATTTAGAATGTGCAAAATTCAAACTGTAAAAAAAGAAATTAGAATGGGTCACACATGCCAGCCACGCTGCCTCACTGTGAAGCAACTGGATGCACCGCTCAAGCTGGACTCGGTTCAGCAGATCTTCAGCCTGCATCTCTGTAAATAGTGAGGCAAGGTCCGGTTTGGGGTGGATTGTTTTCTTCTTGCCTAGATGAAAGACAGAAGTGAGTGGTGGTTAATTAAAGCAAGTTTAAAACATATTTGTTTTGTTTATCCACCGCTGTGTCGCCCTGGTTTCAAGTGTGGGCGGTGTTTTGTGCTTGTATTGCTAAAATATAAAAGGAAGCAGTACAATGGGTCTCAAATATTTGTAATGTGTTCTTTTACTGGATGACTTTAAAGACGAAATACTATAAACTGCACATATAAACTAAATTATAATGGTGACTGAACAACTCCCATTCCCCAAAGTGCAAGATACACTATTATGACTATAACTCATAAAGGATCACAGAAGTGATCTGATAAAAACAAAACAAATAAATAAACAAGCAATTTATTTTACAGTGGCTACTATTGGATGTGCCATTCATTTTCAATTATTCTGTAATTAATATTAATATTCGCACAATCAAATAAATCTCAGTTCAGTCCCTTTCATATTAAGTGGAAATTGTGCTACTTTAAACTTGGTACTTTACCTATACTTTAACTTAAAAAGCAAAAGATTTGACTATAAATAACAAGATGTGCAACTTACCAGTCATAACACATTGCTGTGTTGTGCCAGACGTGGCCATTGTCAGAGCAGATCCTGGTCGGACTCTACAATGAAAATACACACAACTTACGTACATGCACAGCACGAAAGTGCAACATGTAAAAAAACACCTTTTTAACCAGGATTACAACTAGCTTAATTCATCAGATATTGTCAACACAAAGGCAACATACAAGGACAGACTTAGCCTTGACGGCTAACTAGCTAGCTCATTGTTTCAACACAAGCAACAATGTTGTCTGTCCAAAGTGAACTTTCCGCTGCTGGGATAAATAACGTAAAATATGCATAATATCACATCATATCACATCACTCACCGTCCTCTATATCCTAATATCACGGCTTCAACTGCTGAAGTTGGGTGCTTCCACGGCTGTACATTCAGTTCGGGTGGCTCCGTTTACTTCCCAGGGTGGCTCTGTCTACTTCCCTCTGGATTCTGTCATCAGCCAAAATGCACAGAAAATTCTGCTGGACCGTGGTGCTGATTTCTGTGGGTCTGATTTCTGTGAAGCCATTCTATTGTTGTTGTTTATATTATATCACTTGCTGGCTGGCTCACGGACGAATCTTTGCAAATGGCGGCTCAGAATTCTGTAAAGTCAGCCTCAAACTCCTCTCTCGTAACGTTACGCCTGGACCAATCAGTGGCCTGCAGTGTTTTTATGTCACATTTTCGTATCGGTACGGTATGCTTCGAACCCCAATCCAACGGGTCCAAAAAATTGGGACCGTTACTGTTACAGTCCCTAATGGAAAAGCCTACAAAGCATACTGTACCCTACTGAACCGTACCAAACTGGTACTAATGGAAAAGGGGCTTTAATGTGGCTGTTAAAATTCAGGTCTGAGTCCAGAACCATACCCAGATTTCTGGCTTGGCTGTTGGGTTTTTAGCATCATTGATTGCAGTTGAGTACTAACTTTGAGTCTTTTTTCTTTGGCTCCAAAAACTATTATTTTAGTTTTCTCTTTGTTTAACTGAAGAAAGTTCTGGCACATCCACTCTTTAATTTGACCAAAGCATTTGATCAGGGTTTAAATTGGACCATAGTCTCCTGGTGAGATGGTTATGTAGATTTGTGTATCATCTGCATAATTATGGTAATATATTTTGTTGTTTTTTTATGATTTGAGCTAGTGGGAGCATATAGATGTTGAAAAGCAAAGGTCCCAAAATGGAACCTTGGGGAACTCCACAGGTTATTTTTGTTCACTCGGATTTGTAGTTACCTACTGACACAAAATAGTCTCTGTCTTTTAAATATGCACCTGTAAGCTGGTTGCCAACCGCCAATCAAATCTAAAAGAAGAAATAGGACTCAAACCAGCTAAGTGCTGGACCAGAAAGTCCCACCCAGTTTTTTAGCCGGTCTAGTAAGATGTTATGGTCGACCGTGTCGAATGCAGCACTGAGAGCCAGTAGAACCAAGACTGAAATGTTGCCATTATCTGTATTGGAGTGGATGTCATTAAGGACCTTAACTAGAGCTATGTCAGTGCAGTGGTGTGGCCAAAAACCTAACTGGAAGACATCAAAACAGTTATTTAAAGTCAGGAAGTTGTACAATTGTTGAAAAACAGCTTTTTCTATTATTTTGCTAAGAAAGGGGAGGCTTGATATGGGCCTATAGCTGTTCATGAGTGAGGTGTCTAGGTTGCTCTTTTTGCTACCCCCACCCCCCTCCCTCCCCCTCCTCCGCTTGCACAGAGCTTTTCCCGCAGCTCGCTACCAAAGCCAGACGATCGAGGGAGGCCTCAGCCCCCCGCTGAGCCCTCTGGGGGGGAGTAGTGTGGGTGACTCCCACAGCCTACGGACAAGCAGAGCGCTCAGCTGGAGCATGGGTATATAAGTGACTGAATATCGCTTGCTCATTCTCTCTCTGACTACTGCTTTTGATCACACGCATCGCCTGTTTGCTGAGCGAGCCTGAGGGCTTGCTCCAGCATGCTTACACAGTGCTGGAGTGAGTTCTGTGATGGTGGATGAATAAAACACCCTTTTAAACTTCACTTCGCCGTGCCTTATTATACCTTCTGCCACACTGGACAGGCTCTCGTCAGCAAACAGGCGATGCGTGTGATCAAAAGCAGTAGTCAGAGAGAGAATGAGCAAGCGATATTCAGTCACTTATATACCCAGCTAGACAATGCATGCATGGCATATTAGCATCACAGTACAGCAGGAAAGCATGGGACATTTACATGAGAGTCACGCATATCAAAAGCAGGATTACTGGCAGGAAGGAGAGGCTGCCTAATGATATCAGTCCATAGATCTCACTGTTATGCTAATTGCTCCAGCTGAGCGCTCTGCTTGTCCGTAGGCTGTGGGGGTCACCCACAACACGTTTCTTACACTGTGTTTTGGGCTCATTGCCAATTCCATATGTTTGCTGCGGGGTTACGCAGCGGACATGACAGTAAGCTGAAGAGCCACATATTCAAATGAAGTAAACTTATCATAAGACATCTGCTTACATTGGAGGGAATCATTAAACAGAACAGCTACTCCTCCTCCTTTCTTATGCAGCCTGGGTTCACTTATAAAGCTGTAGTTGGAGAAGAGATCCACCATTATCATGTAACAAAATCTGTTAAAAACATAAAATCTAGTTTGTTTTATAATGAGATCATTAATTAAAAATGTTTTTCCTGCCAAAGACCTAATATTTAATAAAGCTAGTTTCAGTCTGTTGAGAACACCATCTGCCAATTTTTTATTTTGCTTAGGCTGTGACTGGTGAGAAATTAACACTAGATCTAATAAATTTACAGGATGTGTAGGATGGATTTTGTTTCTCTGTAAATTTACCAACCTTTTTCTGCTACTTATTAAAACAGGAATTAAGGAAACTACTTCCATACCGGACCCGGCTTGTCTTGGAAAGAGCCATGAGTACCAGTGGTATTGAAGCCTGGGCCCATAACATCAAACCCAGCTTGTGTTGTTATCAAGCTGTGGATTTTGGTTCAGCTGTGAAGCTGGATTCATGTTGCACCTCTGCTGTCCGTGTACATGTAACTGGAAACCTTGTGTGACAAAATTTACGTCATCGTCTCCACTCCACTAGTGTCCATAGTGCCCGACTGCGGACGACCGCGTGCAGCCCAAATTTTGTGACCGCGCTGCCTGCCCACGACCTGAACGTGTTGAAAAGCACATGCGCAAGACTGAACGTCCCATTCACGAGGTGGCGATATCGGCACAGCATACCAAGACAAAGTAGATGAAGAAGACAACGAGGAAGTGGAAGATGAGAATAAACATACATGAATCATACATAAATACTTCAGCAGCATCTTCGTGGAAAAGGAGTGAAAACCGGGAAGTCAAGCAGCAGAAAGCAAGCAGCGTTTCTTTGTTGGTGAAAATCCTGGTGTGTCAGCGCATTGGCGCCACCTATCGGGCAGGAGTGAAACTACAAATGATGGTTGTGTGCATGCATCAACCGCTTGGCCTGGGTAGATGAAAAAAGTGAGCATGAACAGCGCCACATGCGTGCTGGGCTCGTCCAAAGCGCACACGGACCAAAGTGGACTAGAGGGGAAATGCAGCATGAATAAGGCTTGAGGGTGGGGGTGGGCACCAGGGCTTCAGCTGTGGGGGTGGTGGTGGGTCCCAGGGCTTTGGGAGTTGTGTCAGAGCTTGCTGAGGAATTGTTGAAGGGGGGAGATGGGGGGAGGATGAAGTGGAAGGTTCCGAGGTGGGAAAATTGGACTAGGGCATGGGGTCAGTTTTGTGGCCACAGTGACCAGCTCCTTCATCTGGTCAGTGAAGTCAAGGAGTGGGAAGGATGGGGAAGAGGAAGTTGAGGAGGAGGGGGTATGCAGTGATAACGGGAGTGGGTCCTCACTGGTGACTTTTGGTGAAGGATGGGTCTGCACAGGCAGGGGCTGAGGTGGCTTTATCTTACAGTTTCTGCTGGGCTGTATTTTATCCTGTTGTTTTGGTTCCTCTTGTCTCTTGTCCTTGTCCTGGGGAACAGAATGGCGATGCAGAAAATAAAACAGATTGGAGGTAAACAGCCTCATGCCTGACCTGCTGAGGCTGAGTCCATCTCCCTTAAAAAAAGTGCCTGCAGTCCCAGAAAATGTTGAAGTTGTCAATAAAATGAAGTGATTTGTAGGTACAAGTTTCTGATAGCCATCCATTTAAATTAAACAGTCTGCTGAATCTCTCAACTCCACCTCTGACCGGTGGTAGTAGGCGACTAATGAACACTTTGTGGAGTGTGTGAAATAAGAGGCATATTCATTTCAGACGATTTATTACACACTCACATCTCACAAGCAAAGAACAGACTGACTGGTCACATCAAGCATTCCTCTCTCTATATCAAGTCACACTTCACAAGGTTCAAGGCACTTCCTCATACACAGCATGACATCTACACTACACTTCATTCAACCCCCTCTCACCCACTTGGGCATTGTTCTCCCATGTGTATTCATTGTCTCTGTCTAAGGTGTGAAATAACCTGAGGCCCACACCCCCCCCCCCCCCCCAGCATCTTAGATAGAACAATAGAACATCAGTCCACATGCTGTTTCGGCTTCAGTCTCCTCCCATATTTGCTGTAACTGGGGTTTACCGCCTCCGTGGCGCTGCTGTGCCGGTGGGAGGCTGCTGGGAGTGTGTCCGACTGCGGGTGAGCCGTGGAGGTGGGGGGGGGGGGTTCACTTTGTCCGTGTGGCTGCTCTGATGAATCGCTCCCCTGTGGAGGTCTCCGTGGGGATCTTCCACGCCGAGGGGCCCTCGCCAGCAGCACTTGCTCATCCGCCACTACAAAGGCAGGTTTGAGTCTGTCTATGCCAATTCTCTCCCGTCTACCCCCCAAGTCTAGCACAAAATGCTTATCCCCTGTTTCCAACACTCTGAACGGTCCATCATAGGGTGGGCGCAATGGAGGGCGGTGGGCGTCGTGTCTGACGAACACGAACTCCGCGTTCTTCAAAGTTTTAGGCACGAAGGCACGCGGAAAACTGTGGTGGGCAGGGCCCGGCAGCGTGCCTGTGTTTGCGCTACGCTGCAAAAGCTGAGATGGGGAGCTGCCCGGCGTGGGATTGTCCGGCAGAAATTCCCCGGGCAGCCGTAGGGGCTGCGCAAAAACAAGCTCTGCCGGGGAAGCTTCCCAATCCTCTTTCGGCACGGAGCGCAACCCCAATAAAACCCACGGCAGCCTGTCTACCCAATTTGTATCCGTCAGTGAAGCCCTGAGTGCTGCTTTCAGTGATCTATGAAAACGCTCGCATAAACCATTGGTCTGTGGGTTGTATGCGGTTGTGCGATAAATTGCAGCACCCAGGCTGCGGGCCATCGCGGACCAGAGGTCGGAAACAAATTGCGGGCCCCTGTCGGACGTAATGTCCGACGGGACTCCAAAACACACCACCCATGTTGTTAAAAAAGCACGTGCTACGTCCGTGGACGTGGTTGCCGCCAGCGGGACTGCTTCTGGCCAGCGCGTGGTGTGGTCCACCACTGTTAGGAGGTGCGTGCACCCCTGTGATGGCGGGAGGGGGCCCACGAGGTCCACGTGCACATGGTCGAACCTCTTAGCCGGTACCGGAAATGGCTCCAAGGGAGCCTTTGTGTGCCTGTGTACCTTGGCTCGTTGGCATGCCACGCAGGCTGCAGCCCACTCTTTTACTTGTTTGCGTAGGCTCGGCCACACGAACTTCTCTCCCACCATTTTGACAGACGCGCACACTCCTGGGTGCGCCAGAGTGTGAACCGACTCAAACACGCGGCGGCGCCATGCGACCGGGACTACCGGACGCGGGCGTTCCGTGGAGACATCACAGATTGGGGGGGCCGCCATCTTGCAGCTCCCTGCTCTCCAGCCACGCAGGATATGTCAGTGCAATCGCTCTATATATAATTCAAGAAATCTCTGTCTGTGTGTGTGTCTGTCATGTCTACATGATGTCCTATGATGTTCCCATGATGCCAAAGATCACAATCATAGGACTTTGTGTTGCCATGGTAACCATGTCAAAGATCAAAGGCAGGCATCACTCACGATCATAGGACTTGCTATGATATCATCAAAGATCATAGAACTCGCTATGACATCATCAAAGATCAAAGGCAGGTTTCACCAAGGTTACTGTTGCCATGGTAACCATGTCACGTATCACCATGGTTACTGTTGCCATGGGAACCATGTCAAAGATCAAAGGCAGGAATGCAGAAATGCTTGCAAAGATCAAAGGCAGGCATCACTCACGATCATAGGACTTGCTATGACATCATCAAAGATCATAGGACTCGCTATGACATCATCAAAGATCATAGGACTTGCTATGACATCATCAAAGATCAAAGGCAGGCATCACTCAAGATCATAGGACTCGCTATGACATCATCAAAGATCATAGGAATCACTATGACATCGTCAAAGATCAAAGGCAGGTTTCACCAGGGTTACTGTTGCTATGGTATCCATGTCAAACATCAAAGGCAGGCATCACTATGGTTACTGTTGCCATGGTAACCACGTCTAAGTTCAAAGGCAGGAATGGAGAACTGCTTGCTTACCCTTGCTTTCTATGGGCATGCAGAAATACTTGCTCATACTTGGTTTCTACGGGCATGCATGGGTATGCACAGGCATGCACAGGTGTGCACTAGTTTATTATAAAAAAGGGAAAAATACACTGTGCTCCAACCCGCTTCTCTAGGCGAGCAAAATAAAGAACAAACACAGCACGCTCCCAAACCAACTGATGAACAGGTAGGAAAGACACAAAAAACCCCAAAGCACTCCAACAAGCGAACTGGTAAGCGCTGAGTAACTTACAGTGACACAGAAAACCCAAAGCACTCTGACAAGCAAACTGGTAAGTGCTGGGTTACTTACAGTGAGTTTTCACCAGACCAGGCAGTGCTCTGGTGAGGATGAGTGACAATACAAAATAGCCGCAGGGCAGAGTGAAAATGGCAGAGCTTAAATAAACACAGAGATGAGCTGCAGGTGTGAGAGCGGAGACTGGCAGAGTGACCAAATTAGGCAATCACCCACAGCTGAGAACTGGGGAGCAGACTGTGGGTGAAAGATGAGTGACTGTGAAAATGAGGAATGAGGCTCTGAAGAAAACAACCAAAATTACAGAAAACAAACACGAAAATAATAACAGACATGAAATACTTAAAAAATATGCATAAAGTGCCCAGAGACATGACAGAGCCTCCCCGCTCAAGGGGTGGTTCCAGACACCCCAAAATAACATCAAAAAAGAAGCCCCCCCCCCCCCCCGAAAAAAAACAAAACAAAAAAAAAATTAAAAAAAGAAGGAGCACAGCAAAAACCACCCCGGGAGGGAGGCAGGGGAAAAACGGCTAGGAAGAAAAAAATACTAACAAGCTCATGACTCACACCTACACCTCGACAAACCCCTAAGCCCCCACAGTCTCAGAGCTCAAGGGTTCGGATGACTGGCCAAAGTCCCAGGCCAAGCAAACGACCTCATAAATAAAGTCAGGTGGCCTGCCGGAGAAAATGGGCCACCCGGCCCAGAGACTCAAATCTGTCCGGCGGCCAGCCAGTGTTGTCAAGCCTCCAAGAACAGAGGGGTGAATCAGGAAGCGGCTTTCCCACCGGGACGCTCAAAGGTGGGTGGCCGGACTGGACGAGGGAAACCCCTACGGTGTCCGGTGGTGGAGGATAGTGGACCATGATGGCGTCTGACAGAGGAGGAAGAGGCACCCCGTAGGCCTCTGGAAGAGGAGAGAAGGCCTTGGCATCCTCAGGCTGGCTGGCAGCATCCTCGGTGGTCCCGATTTGGGACACGGTTGCACCCACGGTGGCTCCGGACTGGAGCACAGCTGCACCCGCAGTGGCTCTGGGCTGGAGCACAGCTGCACCCATGATGGCTATGGGCTGGAGCTCTGCTGCACCCGTGGCGGCTCCGGGCTGGAGCTCTGCTGCACCTGCTGTGGCTCCAGGCTGGACCTCTGCTGCACCCGTGGCGGCTCCGGGCTAGAGCTCTGCTGCACCCATGGTTGACTCGGGCTGGGCCAATGCTGCACCCACAGTGGACCCGTGCTGGGCCAATGCTGCACCCATGGTGGACCCGGGCTGGTCCAACGCTGCACCCACTGTGAGACCCCAGGTTGGGGTGTAGCGCCCATGGCGGATCCAAACTGGAGCGCAGAACCCATGTTGGGTTAATGCTAGGGTGCAGCCCCCATAAGGGACCCCATCCATGATGCAGCGTCCACGGAGAGCTGGATGGTGAAGGGAGAACCCAGATGACGGCCTCCGGCAGGGAACAAGCTACACCCATTGAGGGCTCGGGCTGGAACGGGACACCCGAGACAACCTCAACCAGGGAAACTGGACCCTGAGTGACCTCCAGTGACAAGTCTGGATCCTCGGAGACGTCTGGCAATGTTGGACTCCCACTGGCAACCCTGGAAGAAAGCTCAGACAAAGAACAAAGAGAAGGAAGGTCAGGGTCGTCGGCAGTGGCAGAGCCCGGTGAGGCAAGCTCAGGTGCAGCAGATGGCTGCACCTGGCTCTCCTCACCAAGAGTCAGGCAAGAGTGCTCAAGGACTGAGAGAAGAAAAACAAAAGACAGCACTTGCCTGAACTCGAGCTCCACCGCCGTCCAGGACTCCAAGGATCCAAGCAACAATGGTTCCTCGGGCTTGGCCCTCAGGAGGTCCAATTCGGGCTCCCACTCTGCTGTGGCGGCCTCCGCAGCAGGCATGATGGTCATTGCAGTCAAGGTGCCCCCAGATGAAATTACCCATGCTGGTGGCTCTTTCAGCTTGGCAGCCGGGGGTCGGCTTCGTGCTGACCCTGGGTTGGGATCTTCCAAGGTCACGGGCTCCTCCATCGTCCGGTGGACCCTCAGAAAAAGATGGGGGAGACACTGAGAGGATAGGTTAAGAAGACTTGGCTGCTACAGGTGGTCAGAGCTCAAGGGACTGCAAACCCTGAGCCTCATCACCGGGAGTCAGACAAGACACAATATCATAATTGAGAGGAGAGATAAATGATACTTGCCTGTCCTCCCGGTGAACAATGTTCTCTGTAGCTGCAGGTGGGCAGTCATCCCTCTCCGTGTCTATGGTGAACTCCAGCCCCCTGGTGGATTGTGGAGGAGCCGACTCAGCTGACATGGAACGAGGCGTAGTCAGGGGAAACCTGGAGGATCTCACGGCAGCAGGAGGATTTGTCGGGATGACGGAGATTACAGCAGCGGCGGAGGGAGATTGAGCTGGTGAAACAGCTGATGAAGAGAAACGAGAAAGAGGCCCTGCTGCGGGAATAATCAGGCTCAACGAAGGAATAATAGCTGTCGAGTGAGGAAGAAGGCTTCCTCCGACGATTAACTGTGGGATGACGTAACTGGATTGGAGCTGTAGTTGCTTCCTCCGGCTCCTCCCTCGTGCCTGGAAGGGAGAATATGGAGTGGAATATGGAACATCTGTCACCCCTGGGTGACTCCACAGGTGGGGAAAAGCCTTCATCACCCGCGCTGCTCGATCCCGACCTCCCTGGACTGTCTCGAGGGAAAAGGAGTCCAGCGTCTGCAACAAGATGTCCTCCAGGTAGCACACCGCCCGCCGCTCCACCTCGTTTAGAGCGGGCATGGCGAGCTCCAGTTCAGGTTAGTAACAGGCACACAAAAGAAAAAAGCACCAACACAACCGTTGGGTCTTCTGTCACTGGCTGGCAGCTATTTTCTGTCATGAATGCCCCTGTGGGGCAGGAGAGACAGACCCACATGCAGGATGTGTCAGTGCAATTTATTATAAAAAAGGGAAAAATACACTGTGCTCCAACCTGCTTCTCTAGGCGAGCAAAATAAAGAACAAACACAGCACACTCCCAAACCAACTGGTGAACAGGTAGGAAAGACACAAAAAACCCCAAAGCACTCCAACAAACAAACTGGTAAGCGCTGGGTAATTTACAGTGACACAGAAAACCCCAAAGCACTCTGACAAGCAAACTGGTAAGCACTGGGTTAGTTCCAGTGAGTTTTCACCAGACCAGGCAGTGCTCTGGTGAGGATGAGTGACAATACAAAATAGCCACAGGGCAGAGTGAAAATGGCAGAGCTTAAATAAACACAGAGATGAGCTGCAGGTGTGAGAGCTGAGACTGGCAGAGTGACCTAATTAGGCAATCACCCACAGCTGAGAACTGGGGAGCAGACTGTGGGTGAAAGATGAGTGACTGGGAAAATGAGGAATGAGGCTCTGAAGGAAACAACCAAAATTACAGAAAACAAACAGACATCATCATCATCATCATAGCAGTCTGTCGGGGGCAACGATGACTGTTTCATTTAGGTCTGATCAGATTCCTCCACGCAGCTCTGTCCTTCGCCTTCCGCTGCCAGGAACTCTTGACCTTGTTAACTCAGGCAATGTCCGAGCCGGTATATGTTGCTTTCTGACTGACCATTTCATGAAACTGCTTGCAAAGTATTTGAGTACTGCTAACTTTTGCTGGACTAGCGGCACACTCTTGGCAGATAGAGGTATTATCATTGGCAAGGACAAGCCAAGACAAGCTGACTCCAGTATCTGTTGCAGTGACTGACCAGATGATAGGTCTGTTTATCTCTGCTCTTTGTGAATACTTAAAAAATACATGAAGTGTCTGAGCACAGCTCAGACACAGGACACACACACAGACAGACACACAGACACACAAACAGCGAGTTCTTGAAATATATATAGAGTGATGATTGTTCAGATAGAGTGATGAGAACAGACAATGAGGACTCGGGCTGTTGATATATAGAGTGATGTCTGAAGATAGAGTAGGCTTTTTTGCAGTTTTCCTCATTTGGTTACGACCAAGATATATAGAGTGATGATACAGAGTGAAGTACGTGGCGGTAATGCACCTGTAAGCTGGTTGCCAACCGCCAATCAAAATCTAAAAGAAGAGGAAGATGATAGAGTAGATGGTGGTAATGCACCTGTATGCTGGTTGCCAACCGCCAATCAAATCTAAAAGAAGAAGAAGAGTAAGCTCCTGACCAGATAGAGTGATGATATAGAGTGAAGTATGTGATGGTAATTCACCTGTAAGCTGGTTGCCAACAGCCAATCAAATCTAGAAGAAGAAGATAGAGTGATGATATAGAGTGAAGCGCGGGGTGGTAATGCACCTGTAAGCTGGTTGCCAACCCCCAATCAAATCTAAAAAAAGAAGAAGAAGAAGGCCAACACACCACTATTTTTTTTTAAAGAACACTCTTTCTTTTAAAGAACACAGAACCAACACTAAAAACTAGGGTCCGTGAGTAAACCACTGTTGGACCCAAAGTGGCTGGGTGGGTTATTCTGCCACCGTCTCAGCCATGGTCCTGCCTGAACAATCTTTTTTTTTTTTTTTTACAGTTTTCCATGGGGAAAGCAGTTCTGCTGGAGGGGCCTTGTAGCGGGCCTGTGGCGGACGCATCCCTGGAGATGTTGGACCCCTGGGGACAGGGCCAATCTTCATGACGCTGGGGCTCGGGTCCTACACTGAGGCAGCTGACTCCCGCGAAGCTCCGCTGTCTGGAACAGCCACCTGGACACACCGAAGTTTGTTTGCATGCCGAACCGAACCGTCTGTCAGTCAAAAGCAGGCTGATCTCAGTTTCGCCACGATCCTCAGCGGCACCCGCTGTCTTGTTGGCTGTGGCCCAGTCAGTCGCCATGCCGATCTCTCGCCAGTGCGAACCTAAACCCAATCCATAACTTGGAGCGGCGTCTTGCTCGGTTTCATGCGTCGTTGGGATTCTGGTGGCCCTGTGTGCTCGTCCGGCTTGGAACCTCCGTCATGCTGTGGTGGTTCCATTGTCAACGTGTTTGTTGCAGACTCTTCACCCGTTGCCTCTGTCATCGTTGCCATGGATTGAAGCTCATCGTGGGTATGGAAGGTGTCCGGTGTCTCTCCGGTGTCCCTTGTTGAAACAGACTCTTCACCTGTCAGCTCAGTCGTAACCTCCATAGCTTGTTGTTGTTGACCGTGGGTACGAAAGCAGTGCGGTTCCTCCTCTCTCCCGTCTGAAGTGCTCTGTTGTGCTACGTCGTGAGCAATGTCTGTACCCGGCCGATGTTGCTGGGCTTTCTGCGTGCTCGGGCTCCCTCTCCTGCGGCTCCGGATCTGGCTGAGCGAGGAACGGAGGCGAGTCCGGCTGCCGCCCCCATCCCAGGCAGCGCTCCTCCTGAGAGTGCGGGGCAGATGCTTTGATGTTGGTGCTGTTCTGAATTACCTTGTTCCACACCACATTGTCGTCATCAAGTTCCATCGTGCCTCAGTTGCCGCATCAGACCACTCGAACCCAGCGCTGTCTCGGATGGTGAAGCCCACTCTGTAGAAGAGGTCACATCCCATAATGTTGTCACCGTGCGCAGCCACCTGGAACGTGAAGTCATACACAATCTTAGATTTGTAGTAGACCGTCAGCTCGACCATTCCCACATTGCACAGTCTGTGACCGCTGTATCCGTACAGCGCCGCTGGGTTCTTCTTAATCTTGTGGTTGGGGAAAAACTTCTTCACTGTGGCCCAGTTTAACATCGACCTGACCGCCGCCGTGTCGAGCAGTAGCAGTACAGTTACCCTGTCTAACTCAACCATGCTGTATGAATAACCATTGCTGTCGGGGCTTACCCCATGAATAGTTGTTGTTGGCAGGCAGTTTGGCTTACTTACTGAGCTCCACGGCGTCGGTGACCGGCACACTCTGGTGAAATGGTTTAAGCGTCCACACTTGTTACACCGCTGTCCTGTTGCCGGGCCAAAACGTGCTCTGTCCTGGTATGTCGGGGACCCACAGCTACCACAGACGGGGCCTCTCGGAGTGGTCCTTCAGCTAAAGACGTTCATCTCATACTCTTCTGCCGTGTCCTCATATTCCTCCGTGCCTACCACGTTAACTAGCGTCATCTGTCCAGGTAGTTTCTGTGTTTGGTGCCCACTTAGCTCCGTTACAAACCTCTCCGCTGCCTCAAGCTGGAACGCTAGCTCTATTGTGCTAGCTAGCGTCATGTCGTTTGGCGCTGTTAGCATCTTAGCTCTTAGTCTCGGGTTACATGTGTGCTCAGCTAACTGGTCCCGCACCATCTCATCTTCCAACAATCCAAAACGGCACATGTTAGCCAAATGTCTCAGGTCAGCAATGAATTGTTGTATGGACTCACCAACTCCCTGTCGCCTCTGGTGGAATCAAATTCGTCATGCTATCACGTTGTCTGGTGTGGCAAAGTAGCTAGCAAGCAATTCAACAGCATCCACATATGACTCCGTCGGACCCAACGTGTGGAAAATTCTCTGACCCTCTATGCCAAGGTTGTGGACAAGAAGTGCTCATTTCCGTACTCTGTTGAGTTTTCCCAGGTCCAACGCTGTGACGTACGTTTCAAACGCATCCAGCCATTGTGGCCACGGGACGGTTGGTTCACCTGGGGACTCAAGAAAGGGCCATAGCGGTCTCAAGCATGCTTCCATGGTTTGCAGTTCTCGTTGTCAAATTGTTATGGCCACAAACCTGGCAATGATGATGGACAAGGATGCTGTAGTTGAACCAAACTTTTTTACAGAACTGCTGTAGTACAAACACATGTGAACACTTAATAATATCTCTCACTCTTAGCTCTCGCCTCTAACCAACCAACTAACCACCTCCCAGTGAGATGGCTGACTGCCCAGTGTACATCGGGGATAATGTCAGCCATAGGTCGCGTCCCACTCCAAATGTGTCCCTTAACTAAACACCACAGTGTCATGCAGTATGAAGCCAGTGTCTGGAGTGTACAGCTCATGTGTGGTTCTGCTGTTACAGAATAATATCCTTCATTAGTGGAGAAGCTCACATCACTATCTTTTATAGTTGTTAATTAATATCATTATCTTAATCAGAATCAGAATCAGAGATTCTGATTCTGATAAGAGATTCTGATTCTGATAAAGATAATGATATTAATCATTGATATGAATCAGAATCAGAGATTCTGATTCTGGTAAAGATAATGATATTAATCATTGATATGAATCAGAATCAGAGATTCTGATTCTGATAAAGATAATGATATTAATTAACAACTATAAAAGATAGTGATGTGAGCTTCTCCACTAATGAAGGATATTATTCTGTAACAGCAGAACCACACATGAGCTGTACACTCCAGACACTGGCTTCATACTGCACTTATTGACATTGCTGTGGACAGGCCTTAAGAGTTCAGTCACAAATTTGCATTATATCACTGTCACCCACAAATGACAGTAATATAGTGACAGTTTTCACAAAAAAAAAACTTCACCAGAAAATTGTTTGATCATTAGAATGTGTTCACAGTCATCATTATAACCACAATGACAGCACCATCTGCTGAGCTGTCAGCTGTACAGTACAAAAAGAAGTAATCCAAAATGTCCACTAGTTGGTGCTTTACTATCATTTTTTAACACAAGATTATACAAAGATTATAAAGTTAGAAACATTGTTGAAGGATCATATTTTATAACAAACAACTGAAAATTACAGTCAAAGCATTACTCAATTTAAGCTTGAGGTCAGTCATTATTAACAGAATGTATAATTACTTTTTCAGATAGGTTAAGATAGGTTTGGATAGCTTTTTTCCCTTAATATATGAAATCATCATTTAAAAACTGCATTTTCTATTTATCCTGGTTATCTTTGTCTAATATTAAAATTTGTTTGATGATCTGAATCATTTAAGTGTGACAAATATACACATTATAAGAAATCAGGAAGGGGGCAAATACTTTTTCACGACACTTGCTGTATATGAAATTTGCGACCTCTTTGTAGTCAATAGTGAATGAAGTTTAACATCTGAATTATTAAAAAATAAATTATAAATTTGATCAATGTGGTTTCAAATTTTTTTTTATGTAGGTGTGTAAGAGATAAAATCTGTAAATGCAGATACAGTATCTGCTGTAGCAACAAACAAAACCTCAACAAAATGACTGACTTGGTCACAGATTTATTGTAAGCTATTTTGTAGTTAAAAAATGATAATTAGCATCTGATTATCAGGATTAATCCGTTTTAAATTTAAGCCAACATTGATAACTCTTCCTGATTCAGAGCAGAGCCCCTAACATTTCAAATGGTACCACAGTATGTATTATGTCTGGGTCTGGAGCTGGGAGGACGAGGCCAGGTGTCGAGCAGAACACACGTTTGTTGAGTGGGCACAGGTGCAACACACACACAGATCCCAGGCAGAGGAAATGGCCAAGAGGCAGTCCTTCTTCTTCTTCTTTTAGATTTGATTGGCGGTTGCCAACCAGCTTACAGGTGCATTATCGCCACGTACTTCACTCGATATCATCATTGCTAAGTCTATATCATCACTCTATATATCTTGGCCGTGGCCGGTCAGGAGTCCTTCTTCTTCTTTTAGATTTGATTGACGGTTGGCAACCAGCTTACAGGTCCTTCCTGCCTGCAGCCCTTTCATAGTCAGGGGTGGTGGCATGACCGGAAGGCGTGCCACCACCCCTTGCCACACAAATAAGAGCACCAAATATGAACCATATAAATAACTATTTAACAGTATGTATTTCTATTTTTCCACACCTGTGGGGATTGTTGCATCAGTATGGCATGCAAGGTCCCCCCCCCCCGCCGACAAAACAATTCTGCTCCTTTTATCAGTAAACAGACCATCTTGCCAACTCACAACAGGCATCCACTTCCTGTTTCATGCTTATATGTGTGTGATTTTACCCACAAAGAAATCAGTTTTTAATCACCAGAAGTTTTTCCTGTCATTATACACCATGAAATCGTTTTTAAAAACAGTGTAGCTTCAAAATATTTATATAATCTGTGTTGCCATTTACTTGATTACCAACTCAGTGGGAAAAATCAGTCAATCAGCTTTATTTATAAAGCACTTTAAAAAGCAACACTCGCTACACAAAGTGCTGTACAGCAAGAAAACACACATGAAAACATAAAAGCAGAAAGCAGGGCACTAACACAAAAACAATATAGAACTACAGTCAATAGAAACAATAAAATAAAAGGTAAAATAAATAAATAAATAAAAATCAATTTCATTCAATAAAATCAATGTCTCACACTGGGTTGAAGGCCAGGGAATAAAAGTGTGTTTTAAGATGGGTTTTACAAACAAATAAAAGAATTTTAAAATGAACTCTAAAATGCATGGGCAGCCAGTGGAGTGAAGCTAAAATGAGTGTGATGTGATCTCTTTTACGTGTATTTGTTAAAAGACGAACAGCGGCATTTTGAACTAGCTGCAGACGCATAAGAGATGACTGGCTGACACCGGTGTAAAATGCGTTACAGTAATCCAGCTGAGATGAAATAAAAGCATGGATTACTGTTTCCAGGTGCGGTCTAGAAAGAATGGGTTTTACTTTTGCTAAACGCCTTAGATGAAAGAAGCTGGATTTTACCACAGAACGAATATGAGTGTCTAATTTAAAGTCACTATTCATGATAAAACCAAGGTTCTTAACTGTGGATTTCACATAAAGTGTGAGGGGGCCCAAGTTTACAGGAGGAAACTCACAGGGGCCACTAGGCCAAAACACCATCACTTCTGTCTTATCATCATTAAAGTTTAAAAAGTTAAGGGCCACCCAAGACGATGTCTTCAATGCATGCCAGAAGTGGATTTACTGATGAGGCATCTTTTTGTTTTAGAGGGACATATACCTGGCAATCATCAACATACAGGTGGAAGGAGATACCACGCTTTTTAAAACTGGAACCCAGCGGAAGTATGTACAGAGAAAAAAGCATGGGCCCTAGAATTGACCCCTGTGGGACCCCGTATGGCAGAGGAGCAGAAGAGGATTCAAACCCAGAGGTGCTAACTTTAAAACTCCTACCTGCCAGATAGGACCTAAACCAGTTGAGAGTGGTGCCCCAAATGCCCACTAGGTGCTGCAAACGGGAAATTAAAATGTGATGGTCCACTGTGTCAAAGACAGCAGTTAAATCAAGCAACACAAGAACAGCATATTCACCTGAATCACATGCTAAGAGGATATCATTAAAAACTCTTAACAAGGCTGTCTCTGTGCCATGAAGAGCTTTGAAACCAGACTGAAAAACCTCCAAAATACCGTGTTCGTCCAGAAAACATTTCCGCTGCATGTAGACAATTTTCTCTAAAATTTTTGAGAGAAATGGCAGCTTGGAAATAGGCCTAAAATTTGCCAACACAGTATGATTGAGACCAGGTTTCTTAATCAAGGGCTGCACTACTGCATGTTTAAAATTTGCAGGAACCGCTTCCGGTCTGGACGCCATGGCGACTGCAGCTTAACACTGAAGCTCTCAGACTCAATCCAGGATAACACCTTGAAAATCAAACTTAACGGATTTTTGGAGGAGTGAAAATCAAAAGACAAAATCATCATGTCTAAAGGAAAACAGAAGAAACTGAAATTCTCCAGGCCAGGACACGTATCGGCCGGAGAATCTGAACTGGAAGATCTCCGTTCAGAAGACGAGGAGCTGGTGATAGCTAACAAAAGGGTTAGCCTGAAATCACTATTTGAGGAACTACGACGATTTCGCCGAGATGTTACGGCCGAATTTCGGGAATTCAGAGAAGAATTGAAAAGGACAAACAGCAGAGTGGACCAGGCCGAGAACCGAATCTTGGAAACAGAGGATCGAATAAAAGTGCTCGAAGATTCTGTGCTGGACCTACGCAAAAGACAAGCAGCTATAGAGGCTAAGCTAACCGACCAAGAAGGAAGACAGAGAAGAGACAACATAAGAATTCATGGTCTGATAGAAGGAACCGAAAATGGTTTTAACTCAATGGCAGAATGCGTGGAATCCTTACTAAGAGAGAAATTGGATATTCCACAAACCACCGACTTGAAGATAGAAAAGGCACATCGTTCATTAGCCGCTAGGCCGGCGGCGGAAGCGCCCCCACGTTCGGTGTTGGTAAGATTTTCCAATTTCAAAATAAAACAAGAGGTTGTAAGACTGGCCTGGCAGAAAAAAGGATTTATGCACCAGGAGAGAAAAGTCTACGTGGAACACGATTACGCCCCGGAGGTCCTTAAAAAGCGCAGGGAATACAATGACGCGAAAAAGGTGTTAAGAGAGAAGAAATTGCGCTTTCAGACACCATTTCCTGCGAAGTTAAGGGTCTTCTACGGCGATGAAACGTGTCTCTATAATTCGGCGGAAGAAGCAACAGCTGACATGGCGAAAAGAGGGCTCCCGGTAACGGTATTTAAACCCGCGGCAGACCCGAGTGTGAAGATCAAAGCGCAAACATGGACAACACAAAGACCCTCAAAATCCACGGACCAGCAGCGGGAAACCCAGCACCAGAGCGTCGCGGACAAACTATCCGTTTTCAGGTTGGAATAGCGACCTTTTTTTTTTTTTTTTTTTTTCTCTTGAATCAATCTGCACATCCAACCCCCCTCATACAAGGTAACAAACATTAAAGGAGATGCATATTCAGCATGTGGTAAAACATTTCATGGAACAATTATATTATTTGAAACAAATAAGTCTTTGTAATAAAAAAAAAAAAAACTTGTTAAAATAGAAATGTGACAATAATCCACATGTTCTCCTCATACTAACAAATACTGTTTTTGCGTGAATGTTTGATGTGATGGGGGTGGGAGGGTGCACACAATTTCACAGAGTTTAGGCATAAAAGGAAAAAAAAAAAAAAATCATTACAAGTTTGGATTGGGTTCTGAAACTCACGTTAAAAGCATGGGACTACTTTCAGTGGTAAGAGAGGGCCCTCAACACGTAACAGAGTTTGAGGAATTTCCCTCAGAGCCTTCACTCCATCAAGGCTCTTACAGGGTCTTTAAAAAGACCTCAGCTCAGGAAGTTCTTTTGACAGCTTTTTGTTTTAAAGTTTTTTACACTATGTTCTTAATGTTTTTCTTGTTTTTAATGTTCTTTCAGTTTCTGAGTAGCACAAAAGAGGGCCACCACACAGTTATACTAAACAAAACAACACAATGGAGAAACAGGGTGTAACCAAAATAATTTCATATAATGTAAAAGGAATCCTGAATCCAGTTAAAAGATCCAAGATTCTAGGCAAAATGAAAAAAGACAAAGCAGGAATAATACTTTTACAAGAAACCCACCTAACAGACGTGGAACACAATAAACTCAGTAGACAAAGGTTTAAAATGATCTCTTCATCTTCATATAAATCAGGGAGGAGGAGGGGAGTAGCGACATTGATATCAACCAAAATTACATTTGAAAAAAAATCAGAACACAAAGATAAAGAAGGGAGATACAGTTTGGTAACTGGGCGGCTAGAGGGAGAAGATATCACCCTGCTGAATGTGTATGCTCCCCCAGGGGCTAACTGGAAATTTTATAAAAATGTATTCGACCTAATGATAACTAAAGCTCAAGGTTTAGTGATATGTGGTGGGGACTTCAATCTTAGACTGAATCCATACTGGGATGCTTCTGGTAATTCCCCACATCAAAATAACACCCAAAACAGGAAGACTCGGATGCTACTAAAAGAATTGGGAGTCTGTGACGTGTGGAGGGAACTCAACCCCAGTGTAAAAGACTATACATTTTACTCAACTCCACATTCATCTTACTCAAGGACTGACTATTTTTTTATGTTTAATAGAGACATTGGTAGAGTAAAAACATGTAAAATAGGACTGATGGATCTCTCCGACCACAGTCCGATCTACATGGACTTAAATATCCAAAAATACACAAATAATACATTTTCTTGGAGGTTAAATTCAAATGTCCTGAAAGGACCATTGAAAGATGAATTGGAGTCAGATATTCTCAGATATTTGGAAGATAACGATAATGGAGAAGTATCCCCTTTAATACTGTGGGATGCATGTAAAGCTGTAATAAGAGGAAAGATTATTGCAAAACTGGCAACCCAAAAGAAACTAAGACAAGAAAAACTATCCACATTAGAGTCAGAACTTAGGAACCTAGAAAAAGAACACAAAGGCAACACTCATTCTACTGACTCGCTCAAGATTAAGGAAATTAAAAACCAAATAAATGAGATCTACACAATAGAAATCCAGAAGAAACTTACATTTCTGAAACAAAAATACTATGAAGCAGGCAGTAAATCGGCAAAATTGCTAGCCTATAAATTGAGGAAACATCAAACAGAAAGAGCAATCTACAAAATCAGAGACCCAGTATCAAAGGAAATAAAATTCAGAATTCAGGATATTCTTAAAAACTTCGAGAATTACTATAAGAACTTATACTCCCACAAAAAACATAAAAACGCATCCGAGGCATTCCTAAACACATTAAACCTTCCCCAACTTACGGAGTCACAAAATAAAACACTACTGTCAGAAATACATCCTAAAGAATTGGAAAAAGCAATTATGAAACTTAAAGCTAACAAATCCCCAGGAGCTGATGGCTATACAGCAGAGTGGTACAAAACCTTTAAACAGCAACTATCTCCTCTCCTCCTGAAAACATTTAATTATGTCCTCCACACAGGGGAAATCCCCCCCTCCTGGAGAGAAGGGGTCATTGCAGTTATACCTAAACCTGAAAAGGATAAACTAGAGTGCTCCAACTACAGACCAATCAGTGTACTAAATCAGGACTATAAGCTTTTTACCATTATCCTTGCCAAAAGGTTAGAGAATATACTGACAGACCTAATTCATTTAGACCAAACAGGTTTTATAAGACAAAGACAGACACAAGACAACATTCGACGCACTTTACACATAATTCATCATATAAAAAAATATAACTTAAATGCAGTCATATTAGGATTAGATGCTGAAAAAGCATTCGATTCGGTTGACTGGTCTTTTCTATACAGAATCTTATCCAGTTTCAATTTTCATAACAACTTCATTAGAACTATACAGGCATTATATAAAAAACCAACAGCTAAAATAAGGATTAACGGTAATTTATCATCATCTTTTGAACTGGAAAGAGGATGTCGTCAGGGCTGCCCCCTGTCTCCACTGCTCTTTGCAATCTTCATAGAACCTCTGAGCCAATGGATAAGACAAAACCAAAAAATTCAAGGTATTACACTTGGTCAGAAGGAACATAAAATAGCACTCTTTGCTGATGACATTTTAATATACCTAGGGCAGCCGGACACTTCTTTACCAGAACTAACCTCAGTTTTTTCAGAGTATGGAGATTTATCGGGGTACAAATTAAATATGCATAAAACCCAAGTTTTAACATTCAACTATGACCCAAATCATTATTCACTAAGCAAACTCAAAACTAACTGGGAGTCGGAATCTATGAAATATCTGGGGGTCAATATCCCGAAACAACTCAACAAAATTATATCACTAAACTATGATCCACTGGTGACAAAAATAAAATCTGACCTAGCAAGATGGAATATGATACCATTCTTGGGTACTGCACAAAGAATTGAAGCAGTCAAAATGAATATACTTCCACGTCTTCTATACCTTTTCCAAACAATACCGGTAGAACCTCCCAAAAAAACATGGCAGGAGCTGGACAGAAGGATCTCAAGATTCATATGGCAGGGCAAGAGACCTAGAATCAGATATAGAACCCTACAGCTAAACAAAGACAAAGGTGGGCTCGCGCTGCCAAATATCAGGGACTACTTTAAAGCCGCACAAATTAAAACTTTAGTAGAGATATGTAACCCAGTCTACTCTGCACAATGGAAGGAGATCGAATGCCAAATAACAAGTGACATCCCCCTACAGGCGATAATAGGGAACAATGTCTTCCCTAAGCTTTTGAATAACACTAACCCGTGGATAGAGACCCCGCTAAAAATTTGGTTTAAGATAGTCAGAGAGAATCAAACTAAAGAGCCCTATCGACTTCTGCAATGGATCGCCTATGATCAGGACTTTACTCCTAATAAAACAGACACCAGATTTAAAAAGTGGAAGGAGAAAGGGTTGATAAAATATTACGATTTTTTTAAAGGGCAAATCTTAAGAAGTTTTGAAGATTTGAAAAAACAAGGCCTAATAAATCAAGACCTTTACAGGTTCTTCCAGCTTAGACACCACATAAACAATATACTTAAAAAGGAGGTTTTGGAAAGGGCCCAGTCAGGTGTTCTGAAGGTCTTCTTAATGGCATATAAAGGGATCCCAGGGATCAGATACATTTCTAAAATATACCAAGGTCTTCAAGACTTAAAAGGAGACAACACATCTTATATAAAAGAGAGATGGGAAAAAGAGGGGAATTTCACTTTACATCTGGAAATATGGGAAAAGCTAAATAAACAGCAATGGAAAAGTACCTCATCCCTGCAGTGGAGAGAATTTGGATGGAAAAACTTGGCAAGATTTTTCAGAACACCTGCACAAAACAAATTTACCCATAAGGGATTGAACTGTTGGCGCTTGTGTGGTGAAAAGACTGCAAATCATTTTCATGTATTTTGGTCATGCCCAGTTATCCACCAATATTGGACCAATGTACAGACAATATTGGGGAAAATATTCAAAATTACAGTTCCCTTTTCTTTTGTAACTTTGTATTTGGGTTTACTACCGGACTCACTGGAAACACGAGGAGAAAAATACTTATTCAATGTTTTAATATTGGCAAGCAAAAAAGCTCTAACTAAAAAATGGATGTTGAAGGACTGTCCTACACCTGAAGATTGGACTAACGTGATCCAAGACATTTACTCGATGGAAAAGTTGACATTCGCACTGAGACAGGACATGGATGGGTTCATGAACTTTTGGCAACCCTGGACCGCATATGTGTCTTCCATTAGATCTAATCTTTGACAAATACCATTTCAATAATGGTTCCGCTCTTTGTTCCACCGCTACTCAGATGCTCTTTTATCTTTATTTACTTACTTTTTCTTTTTGTTTGTTTTTTACTGGTTTGTTTGTTTTTTTTTATTTGTTTTTTGTTTTTTTTTCTCTTTAATTTCACTTTTTCTTTCACTTTAAAAAAAAAAAAATAAGGGGTGTTGTAAGAATTAATCTTCCAATGTTGTCAGATATCAGAAAATAAGGGAACATGTGATGAAAATGTAAACACTGCATTGCTGTAACGACCTGTATACCCTTTACAAAAACTTAAATTAAAAAAAAAAAAAATTTGCAGGAACCACACCAGATGACAGGCTGCTGTTCAAGATGGTGAGAACTGACTGGCCTATATTGGAAAGCACCTCTTTAAAAAGTCTAGGAGGGCCCACGTCCTCTAAAAACAAGAGTCACAGGTTCAAACTGATTAAAAACAGCAGAACAAGGGACAGGGACAGAGGGATCAGAGACAGGAGCTGAGATGAGAGCCCTGGTGACAGCCACCTTATCAATAAAAAAGTGCATAAAATCATTACATTATTCAGAGGAGGCCTCCAAACAGTCAGTCTGAGGGGTATTAAGAACAGAGTCAATAGTATTAAATAAAACACATTGATTATGACGAGATGAAACAATATTAGCAAAATATTTGCTTTTTGTCTGCTTGACATTATTTTAATACTGACAGCAGCAGTCTTTTAAAATCTGCAATGACACCTGCAGTTTGTCCTTCTTCCATCTGCGTTCAGCTCTGTGGCACTCCTGTCTGACTGCATGAGTTCTGTCATTGAAACACAGCTCAGGTTTGGATCGAGGCTGTTTGATTGAAAATGAATGCCAGTGGTGTGCTCTGACCACGAGATGGCAACAAGCTCTTATGTGTTTAATGCCTAGTTGCGGTTTAGTGAGATCAGCACACATGGATTATACATAGCACAAGGGCTGCTTGGTGCTGAGGAACATGTACTGTAAATTTACTCTGCACCACAGAGGTGAGCACGTTTCAGACTACTGTGAGAATTTGTCTCAAACCATCCATCCATCCTGTACTGCTTGAGCCCAGCTGGATCCTATGGACAGAAACTCGGTCGCCAGGTGCTTGCCCTCGAGCCCCGGAAACACCAAAATAGGTGCAGCACGCTGCATATTTGTAACGTCGTCACTGGGGATCAACTGGATTGTTTTTGGTCTGGTCCTTCACCCAGGGATCATTAGGTCATGCAAACCTTTCCACCACAATAAGGTGGTGATCCACAGAGGGGATATATGTGTATTTGCTCTGTAATTGTGTTACATGGATGATAATCAAGTCAGTGGCGGTAATGCACCTGGAAGCTGGTTGCCAACCGCCAATCAAATCTAAAAGAAGAAGAAAAATTGTGTTACATACATTCACACATGCATTATTAAACCAAGATTGTCGGCCTGTTGTGAAAAAGTATTTGTCCCTTCCTGATTTCTTATATTTTTCATACTAGTGCATATCTGTGCATGCCCGTAGAAACCAAGTATAAGCAAGCATTTCTGCATGCCCGTAGAAAACAGGTGTAAGCAAGTGCATCACAACTCGTTCAGTGATGCCTGCCTTTGACCTTTGATGATGTTATAGCGAGTCCTATAATCTTTGATGCTGTCATAGTGAGTCCTTTGATCTTTGATGATGTCATAGCGAGTCCTATGATCTTTGATGTCATACCACTCCTTCAGTGATGCCTGCCTTTGATCTTTGAGGGTGTCATAGCGAGTTCCTATGATCTTTGATGATGTCATGGAGAGTCCTACGATCGTAATGTGAATGTGTCTGTGCCTATAATGTCTATATGATGTCTATTTAGCGAGTTCTATGGTGTCACGATCTGAGCGTGGGGGGATTCCACAGGGCTCAGTCTTCTTGCCTTTTTTCATATTTTGTTTTGATTTTGTATATTTGTATAGTGTTGTTGTTTTGAGTTGCAATTCCTGTTATTTTATCCTTGGTTGATTTGTCACATACTCTGTATTGTTTCTTAGTATGATTTATTTTCCTGTTTACGTTCATTATAGTTTTGTTATTTACATTTTTGAGGTTACTTGTCTTTATTTGCCATCTCATTATATTTTTATTCTGCTGTGTTCTCCCTCTGGGTTGATAGCTGTCAGTGGCGCTTCTGGATTTTTGCTTCGTGTGGGCAGTGTCCCTGTCAGCTGTCAGCCTGTTCTCTCCCCTCTCATTGCTCCCAGCTGGTCCAAATTGTAATCTTTGTTATCTCCTGCCTGCTCATATGACCCACACCTGTTATCACTTGTTTCATTTTGTTTCTAGCCTTAAAGAGCTGTTATTTTCATTCCTCTTTGCTGGAGTCTACCAGCTATTCTCTCCACCAGAACCCTGGCACTGTTCTGGTGTGCTGTATTTCTCGTAGTTGCTTTGGATATCTGTTTGGATTTTCTGTTAGTGCACCATTTGAACTTTGTGTTTTGTTTTTTCAATAAATTTCTCAAACTGCAGTTCAGCATCTGGGTCTTCCTCTCTGCCCTGAGGGACAATTCATTTTTTTTTTTTTGGACTTATTTTGTACCCGTAGGTAGATTTGTTCTGCAGTCCGGTGACAAGCCACCAGCTGCCGGTTGCTGCGTGCGCAAGCGCCCCATATCCCTAACCTGCATGTTTTTGGCATGTGGGAGGAAACCGGAGAAATCCCGGAGTAAACCCATGCAACACGGGGAGAACATGCAAACTCCACACAGATCACTGTTGGCCGGGGGCAGGGATCGAACCCACGATCTCATGATCCCTGCGATCCCCTGGCCGAGGGTAAACTGTGCTGCCGCAGTGCTAACCACTGCGCCACCGTGCAGCCCTTCATGACATATGGTAGTGACAGACAGACACATGGTGTATATATGACGTCATATAGACATCATAGGCACATCATAGGCAAATCCTATGATCTTTTAGCGAGTCCTAAGGTTGTGACAGACAGACAGACAGACAGACACACAGACACACAGACACACATACACACACACGCACACACACACAGAGACAGATTTCTTGAACTATATATAGAGTGAAGTACATGGCGGTAATGCACCTGTAAGCTGGTTGCCAACCACCAATCAAATCTAAAAGAAGAAGAATATATAGAGTGATTTGTCACACCTAAATGATTTGAATCATCAAATTTTAAAATTATACAAAGATAATGTGAGTAAACACAAAATGCAGTTTTTAAATGATGATTTCATTTATTAAGGGAAAAAGCTATCCAAACCTACCTGGCCCTATGCGAAAAAGTGATTTAATGCAAAATGTTTGTGTTGGTATTGTGGAGAAAGGAGGCAGGCAAGGCAACGAGCTGCACGACACAGAAACTTTATTCCATCTTCAACATACAGCACAGTAAAAAAGCACCTGGGTCTCTGTGCATTCCTCTTTTATATTTTTAATACCATGCATTGAGACCCAGAATTTCCCACCATCATACATTGTGTTTAGAATATAGCCTGTGTGGCACATTAGCATGACATCACGCCGGCGCCGCTCTCACACCCTTCTCCTTCCAGCGGCTCCGGCATTTACTCCTCTCCCCGGGGGCGCATAGTCCTTACTGTCCCATCTGATACCCCCCGGTGACACCTCCTCTTTCGGTCCATTGTTTCCCCCTTCCCCAGTTGCCTTCTTCTCTGGGTGGAGAAGTCCCACACCATGCCCCCACAGTATTGTTGACCGAGCACTTGACACAGTTGACATTTGCCGGTGGTGTAATGTAGTTTAAGACAGGGGTTTTAAAGGCATCCTTGCACTGACAGCATGTGATGGGCAATTACAAGGTGAGCTGGGATGGCATCCAATTAAAAGCTCCTACTTACTTAGTAATTAAGATCTGTGTTAAAGTGGACTTTGGAGAGTTCTCAGAAAGACTTGTGTTGAATGTGGACCAAATTACTTCTGCATTAGCGACCAGATGAGCGCACACCATGGGGAAGCTTAAATATTTCTGTATTGGGGGAAAAAAAGAAAGTTGTGGCAGAAAATTCAAAAATCAATATCTGTTGCGCAGCTTTAACCCAAGTGTTAGTTGTGAGGGGCCATCTGTTGGTAAAGCAGAGCACGTGTGACATTCGGCGCTTGACAAATGTCCAAGAGGTTGTGGCACTTTGTGGCTAAGCCTCAATAATGAGCTGGGTGCACAAGAACGAGGAGCACGCAAATCCTTGCTTTGACTTTAGATCGGCTTTAATGTGCACGCTGAATTTATCATATACCTTATTAGCACTTGTGTTGTTCATGAAAATGATGTTCTTCTGATCCTTGACAATTCCTGACAACCTGATATTCTCTCATTACTCCTTCCTTTAATACTAAGTCATCACCACTTTTGTTGATGTTTTAGGAAACATAAAAAAAACATGAAACCAATTTGTCCTTCTGCCTCATACTTAAAACACTACCAATAGAAGGACTTCTACATTCAAATACATGTCTAGCCATGGTGTTGGATTTCTTCTCCCCCTGTCCGGGGTGTTAATTATGTGGCAGAAGGTGCAGAAAGGTTAGGAGGGGGATGGTGGGTCGGGGAGGCAGGTTTGGTGAGGTAAAGTGGGGTTTATCTCAGCAGCTTTGGGGAGTGAAGGCTTATCTGGGTCAGGGAGCTTTATGACATAAGCAATTAGGGTGGCCTCTTCTTGTGTGTACGTTAGCAGGAGGGAGGCCTCCCGCCACCTAGATTAGCTGGCCTACTCAGGCCAGGAGAGCTTCGTGGCTTCTGGACGGTGGAAGGAACCAGCTGGATGGCAAGATGAGCAGGCGGGGGGCAGGGGGAAGGGGTGTTACTGGAGGGTGGAGGGCAACGAGAGCGAGGGGTCGACAAACATAACTTGTAGACAAGCAGGTCCTTCACTGTGGGTCGATAGAAAGAAGAATGAGTCAGTGACCCGTACCAGCGAAAGGAATTTACAAGCAGAAATGTGGGCAGTTTGTTCAGTGTAGCATGTTTAACTGGAGTTTGAAAAGAAAAGAGACTATAGGGGATGTTTATGTTCCTCGGCTTACCACTATCTATTTATGCTCATGAGCTACTTGACTGGAAGGATTTAGGAGTGATTACGCCACTTGGTTTAGAGAAACACTTGAAAGGATCTTAGCATATACCTACATTGAAAAGGTTGTTGGTTCACTGATGGGTCTAAGGGAGGTCTTGGAGTTAATACAGAATACATGATCGCAAGACCAATTAGAAATGGAATGATATTACTCAAGGCGTATGATAGTTACAGCATTTCTTTGTGAAGATTTGAAGTCTTCCCGAAACACCCTAAACCCCATAAATCAAATTATTTGTGCAGTAAACACTTCTTTTTGGCAAATATTATTGGCAAAATTCGGATAAAATTTCACTGAAATTCTCAGAAAATATCTTGATGTGTTTTAACTATCTCCGCCAAGACGAGGGGGTAATGTTTTCACCAGCGTTGGCTGGTTTGTCTGTCTGTTAGCAACATTACTCAAAAAGTTATGAACAGGTTTTGATGAAATTTTCAGGAAAGGTCAATCAATCAATCAAACTTTATTTGTATAGCACTTTTTAAACATTAGAAGCCGCGCAAAGTGCTTTACATAGATGAAAACAGTAGACACATTTAGTTACATATTTTACACGATACATCCCCACCCCTTCCAACCCTCTCATAAACATACCCACAAACACACACACACAGGCACATACATCACCCCCTACTTCTCTTACACACATATAAAATAAAAGAGACAGGTGTGTAATGGCACGGGCAACAGATGATTAGATTTTGGTGATGATCTGATTCAAGATTCAAGATTCAAAGATTTTATTGTCAATACTACTATACGTGCAGGACATACAGGAGAATTGAAATGGCATTTCTCTCTGTCTTCATTGGTGTGCATTTTATAAAAAGAAAAGGAATAAGGTTGGAGGAAAAAAGAAAACAAACAGCAACAGTCTATGTACAGTCTATGCACAGTGATGCAACCCGTGGTGCCAATGGCAGCCCTGACCTCCAGATAAACGATTATTAGCGATAATAAACCCAGCAATCCTATATACAGACAGCTAGAGATGAATACCCGTAGTTGCATTTCAATGCGGTAGTGTAGGTGCAGATAGTGACAGATATGATTGCACGTGGTCAGTATTGCAGTGACAGACAGACAGCAGCAGATATGGCATTTGTGCAAATGTTTGCGGTTAATGTGCAGAGACATATAGCAGCAAAAGTACAACAAAACAACAGTATTATTGTTGGTGTGCCAGTCTTTCTGTGCCAGCAGCTGAGGTAGTTATTGTGCGGGTGATTGTGTTACCGTTTTGGAGGGGGGGTAAACAGAGTTCAGGGTCCTGATGGCCTGATGAATGAAGCTGTTCAGCAGTCTTGTGGACCGGGCCCAGAGGCTTCGGTACCTTTTCCCCAAGGGCAGGGGGCTGAAGAGAGAGTGTAGGGGGTGGGAGGTGTCGCCTGTGATGCTGATGGCTCTGTGGGTGAGGCGAGTGGGGTAGATGTCCAAGAGGGAAGCAGAGGGGCACCAATGATTTTGCTGGCTGCTTCCACTATGCATTGTAGTGTCTTCAGGCAGGCAGCAGTGCAGCTTCCATACCACACTGTGATGCAGTTGGTGAGCATGCTCTCAATGGTGCCCCGTTAGAAAGACTGCATGATGGGGGGTGGGACTTGTGCTCTCCTCAGTTTGTGGAGGAAATGGAGGCGAGTTTGGGCTTTCTTGGCCAGTGATGTGGTGTTGTTGGACCAGGTGAGGTCCTCAGAGATGTGCACCCCAAGGAACTTGGTGCTGCTCACCCTCTCCACAGCTGCACCCTCAGTGATCAGAGGGGGGTGCTGTGTGTGACCCCTCCTGAAGTCAACCACAATCTCCTTGGTTTTTCCCACGTTCAGGAAGAGGTTATTGTCTTTCCATCACTGGACCAGTTGACTCACCTCATTTCTGTAGTTGGCCTCCTCGTTGTTGGTGATGAGGCCCACCACCGTCGTGTCATCTGCAAACTTGATGATGTGTTTGGTGTTGTAGGCTGGTACACAGTCATGGGTCAGCAGGATGAAGAGCAGCGGGCTCAGCACAAACCCTTGTGGGGCCCCTGTGGTCAGTGTGATGGTCCGGGAAGTGTTGTTGCCAACCTGCACGTTCTGTGCCCTCCCTGTGAGAAAGTCCAGCACCCAGTTACAGAAAGAGGTTTTGAGTCCCAAGTGTCTGAGTTTTTGTATCAGGTGATGATTGTGTTGAATGCTGAGCTGAAGTCCAAGAACAGCATGCACATGTAGGAGTTTTTTGAACCCAGGTGGGTGAGGGCTGGATGGAGAGCAGCAGTAATGGCATCTTCTGTGGATCTGTTCGACCTGTATCCAAACTGGAATGGGTCGTGACAGGGAGACAGGGTGGACTTGATGTTCTGCATGACTAGCCGCTTGAAGCACTTCATTATAATGGGGGTCAGTGCTACGAGCTGGTAATCATTGTAGCTGGATGGGACGGGCTTCTTTGGGACTGGTATTATGGTGGCAGTCTTGAAGCATGTGGGGACAACAGCTTGAGACAGGGAGATGTTGAAGATGTTGGCCAGGACATTCTTAAGCTCTGGGCAGTCCTTCAGGACGTGACCCAGTATGTTGTCTGGACCAGCTGCCTTGCGTGGGTTGATCCTGCAGAGGGTCCTCTTTACGCTAGCCGGATCCAGACTCATGGCCTGCTTGTCCGGAGGAGGAGTGGTCTTCTGTGCTGTTATGCAGTTTTGTGCTTCAAATCGGCCAAAGAAGTCATTTAGGTTGTTGAGCAGTGTGATGTCACTCAGACAGGTCTGAGGTGGAGGTTTATAGGTGGTGAGGGTCTGTATGCCATGCCAGAGAGAATGTGCATCTCTGGTGTTGCTGAAGTGGCCAAATATTTTCTTGCTGTAACACTGTTTTGCTTCCTTGATGCCACGGGACAGGTTGGCCCTAGTTGTTGTTAGTCCTGCAGTGTCACCAGCCCTGAAGGCTGCGTCCCGAGCCCTCAGGAGCCTGTGGACCTCTGCTGTCCTTCATGGCTTCTGGTTAGCACAAACAGTGATGGTCTTGCAGTGAGTGACATCATCAATGCATTTGGCTATATATGCCACAACAACCTCAGTGTACTCATCTAGGTTTGTGTGTCCATTGTGAATGGTTGCATGCTTGAAAATGTCCCAGTCTGTGGAGCTGAAGCAGTCTTTCAGACTTTGTATGCTGGCCTTAACAGGATGGTGATGTGATCAGAGAGGCCCGGGGGGGGGGGGGGGGGGATTTGTATGCATTCTTATGAGTTGTGTACACCCAATCTAGCAGGTTGTCACCACTTGTTGCAAAGTTTACATGTTGATATAGGTTTGGTAGGAGGGCCTTTAAATCTGTGGGGTTGAAGTCTCCCGCTGTGATGACAAATCCATCTGGATGTAGTTTGTGTCTCACTTATAGCCTGATAGAGTACTTTCAGTGCTTCCCTCTTCTCGCTAGCGCCAGTGGGTGGGACATACACGACGGCATCTGAGAGAGCATACCTCCACCAAGGGCTTTGTTTGTATTTGTGCAGCAGGATTACACAAAAACTACTGGATGGATTTGGATACATTTTTCACCAAAGGTGGTTCTTGGGCTAGAGAGAAACCCATTACATTTTGGTGATCATCTGAGAATGCATACCTCTGCCAAGGCTCTTATCTCCTCCCAGTGTGTTAGCAACAATACTCCAAAACTAATCGCCAGATTTTGATGCAATTTTCACCAGAAGTGGCTCTAGCCCTACACTCAAGCCCTTTACATTTTGGAGGTGATACATGAGGGACGGAAGGAGCCTTGGCGGAGGTATGCACTCTCTGAGTGCTTTTCTAGTTTTCCTTGGATTGTTGCCTCTGTCTTGTGAATTATCAATATTTTTCTGGTAAATTGTCAACTGTTTTTTCCCACAAGTTGTCAACTTATTTTTTTTCTTGTAAATTTTCAATATTACTATTTTTTTCACTTAAATTGTCATCTTTTTTCTCATTAAATTCATCTGCCAAGGAGGTAATGTGACTGGGGCAGTTTGTCTGTCTGTTAGCACGATTATGTAAAAACTACTGGATGAATTTTAATGAAATTTTCACCAGAGGTTACCCTTGGGCTACGGATGATCCCATTAGACATTGGAGGTGATCCAAGACCGCATACCAAGGCCTTATCTTCTCACAAAGTTTTAGCAGGATTACACAAAAACTATTAGACAAATTTTGATGAAATTTTCACCAGAAGTGGCCTTTCAGCTGTGGATGAACTCAATTAGATTTTGCAGGTGCTCTATGAGCACATACCTCCACCAAGGCCCTATCTCACAGACGGATGGAGGGAGGGAGCCTTGATGGTGTTATGTGCTCTTTTTTTTTTTTTGTTACTTATTTGTACCCGTAGGTAGATTTGGTTTGCAGTCTGGTGACAAGCCACCGGCTGCTGGTCGCTGCGTGCGCGAGCGCCCTAAACCTACATGTTTTTGGTATGCGGGAGGAAACCGGAGAAATCCCGGAGTAAACCCACGCAACACGGGGAGAACATTGCAAACTTCACACAGCTCACTGTTGGTCGGGGGCTGGGATCGAACCCACGATCTCATGATCCCCGCGATCCCCCGGCCGAGGGTAAAACTGTGCTGCCACAGTGCTAAACCACTGCGCCACCGTGCAGCCCACGGCTCTTTGAATGTTTTATAGATGATAGGTCATTTTTTTTCTTGTACATTTTCCCATTTTTTATGATAATTGCTAAAGCTACAAAGACCTGGCTATAAGCAAAACAGCTGCGTATGGTTCCAGAGCCGCAGCTTGCAAACTCCTGATTTAAATGAAAGCACCAAGGTGGTGATGCCTCAGTGTCAGAGCCCTGGCGGAGGTATGCGTTCTCGGATCATCACCAAAATGTTATGGGTTCCTCTCTAGCCCGAGGGCCACCTCTGATAAAAATTTCATCCAGATCCATCTAGTAGTTTTGGAGCATTCTTGCTAACCCACTGTGAGAAGATAAGTGCCTTGGTGGAGGTATGCATTCTGGGATCATCACCAAAATGTTATAGTTCCTCTCTAGCTCAAGGACCACCTCTGGTAAAAATTTCATCCAAATCTGTCGAGTAGTTTTGGAGTACACGCATGTGCAGTGAAAATAATCTGCAGTTCGCATGCCTGTCCTGTCAACAGTAGCCAAGAGCTACCAAACTGATTTGAACAGCTGCAATCCAAACAAAAGAAGAGCACGGTGGCAGATGTTTTAAATGGCGGAAGTGATGGAGGTACGTGAATACAGTGACAATCAAGACAAACAGGAACTTGTTGTCATGAATGGCCCCTCCGGGCCAGAGAGACAGACCCATGCGCTGGACTGCAGTAGTGACATTTATTGAACAAGGCAAACAGAAAATCCAAAACTGTGCAGAGAACAAAAATGCAAACAAAGATAACTTACAGAGAAAGCACTCCAGAGCCAAAATCGCTCTGGAGGAGACAAGGAGACAACTCAGTAGAATCAAGACTGCCACAGTGAGAGAATACACTGGCAGTGCTTAAATAGCTGATAATGTGAAAACAAATGAGCAGCAGGTGCGGGCAGATGAGTGGGCAGGGGACCTAATTACACAACTGCTCCCAGCTGAGATGGCTGGGTGACAGACAGTGAATAGATGGTGCGAGTGTCTGGAAAAGGAGGAAGGTCACTTGTGTCACAAAACCAAAATATATACAGAAACTGACAAAATAATAATAACAGACATAAAATACTCAGAAATAAATTAAGAGTCTGAGCTCTGTGAAGACACTGCGCTCAGACTCATGACACAGCCCCCCCTTTAAGGGGTGGAATCCAGACACCCCAAGGTAACACCCCCCCCCCCCCCCCAGAGAAAAGGTACAGCAATAAACCACCCAGGGTGGGAGGTGGGGGAAACAGGTTAGGAGGGGCCAAAAATATGGACCCCGCTGAGGACTGCACTACCCCAGGCTCTTGGGTCCCCTAGGCCAAAGAACCAAACAATTCGGGCGGCCGGCCGAAGTCCCAGGCTAGACAGACAGACGGCGAGGTGGTATGAGTCGGGTGGCCTGCTGAAGAATATGGGCCACCCAGCCCAACAGCTCAGTCCATCAGGCGGCCGGCCAGAGATTTTAAGCCACCAAAATGGGTGACCCAGGAGGCGGCTTCCCCACGGGGAGGCCCGATGAAGGGAAGGAGGGCTGAGTGAAGGGGACCACGACGGTATCTGGTAGTGGAGGAGGACCCACGATGGTGTCTGGCAGAGAAGGGGGGACCACGACAGTGTCGGA
Source organism: Pholidichthys leucotaenia (assembly GCA_020510985.1). Lineage (NCBI taxonomy): Eukaryota > Metazoa > Chordata > Actinopteri > Cichliformes > Pholidichthyidae > Pholidichthys > Pholidichthys leucotaenia. Next base: position 147,213,863 of record CM035836.1, on the reverse strand, counting down.
TTGGCAAGCAGCACCCTTGGTGGTCCCGGACAGGGATGAGATTGCACCCACAGTGGCTCGGGGCTGGAGCAACGCTGCACCCTCAGTATTTCCCGGCAGGAACAGAGCTGCACCCTTGGTGGCTCCCGGCAGGAGCGGAGTTGCACCTTCGGTGGCTCCGGGCAGGAGCAGAGCTGCACCCTCGGTGGGCCCATTCTGGAACGCAGCACCCAAGTTGGCTTCAGGCTGGGGCGCAGCACCCACGAAGACTCGGACAGAAGAGGAAGGACCCAGTGATGGCCTCGGACAGAGGAGGAGCTGCACCCACGGAGGTCCCGGGCTGGGACAGAGCACCCGCGGCGACCTCCACTGTGGGGGAAGCTGAATTCGCGGTGTCCTCGGGTGGCAAACCTGGACCCACGGAGACATTGGGTAGAGCTGGAACTTTCTCGGCAACCTTGGGGAAAGGCTCGGACAAAACAAGAGGAAAGACAGGGTCAGGGTCGCCGACAGCAGTGGAGCCCGGTGAGGCGAGCTCAGGTGCAGCGGGCGGTTGAACCCTGCTCTCCCCCCAAGAGCCAGACAAGATCTCTCCAAGACAGATACAAGAAACACAAAGGAGAGCACTTGTCTGAGCTCGAGCTCCACCGCCGTCCAGGACTCCGTCGATCCAGACGAGGATGATGTCTTGGGCTTGGTCCTTTGAAGGTCCAGCTCTAACTCTGCTGTGGCGGCCTCCGCAGCAGGCATGATGGTAAATGCAGTCTCGGTGCCCCCAGGCGAAGTGACCCACACTGGTGGCTCATCCGGCATGGCAGCTGAGGGTTGGCTCACCGCTGGCACTGGAATTAGGTCCTCCAGGGCCACGGGGTCCTCCAACATCCGGCATCTCAGTTCCGGGGCTGGCGGACACTCAGAGGCAAGAGGAGAAGACACGGAGAGGGCTGGCGAGCAAATGGTAATTGCAGCAGGCTGTGGGTCTCAGGGGACTTCAACCCCTGAGCCCCTCTACTGGGAATCAGGCAAGGCACATCATCACAAAATAATTGAGAATGAAATGGCACTTGCCTGTTTTCCCGAAGCTCGATGTTCCCTGCTGCAGCGGGTGAAAAGTCCTCCCACTCTGTGGCTACGGTGAACATGGGTCCCTCGGAGGATTGTGGAGGAGCTGCCCCTGTTGTCACGGAGATGGATGGAGCCGGGGAAAAAACAGAGGACCTCTCGGCAGCAGTTGAGGACACCAAAGTGGAGCAAAAAACAGGAGCTACAGGACAGGGTGAAGCTGACGATCCAGCCGGAGAAGAGAGAGTGGAAGACTGTACTGCTGAGGAGGGCTTCTGCCTCTGTATCGAGGAAATAGCTGCCTGAGAGATGGGAGGATTCTTTCGGTGGTCTGGAGCGGGATGACAGTGTCGTGGAGCTGGTGGGGCAGGAACAGGCACCAGAGACTGGTGAAAAGCCAAAACAACAGAAACCCGGGAGCGCCTCCCCTTCAGCACGAAGCCAGGCTTCTCCGGGGAATTCCTCACCATTCTGCCATTTTCGTGTTGCAGCGCCGCCACCAGAGGAATCCTCTCCATTCTCTCAGCATGCTCCAAAAGCTGAGGGCACTGGCAAGCAGCTGTCTCTGCGAGCCCCAGATACCACAATGCATCCTTCGGGGCGAAGCCACTGCGCGGTCCGGAGATTAGCCTGTCTATCTCTATAAGGGCTTGGCAGCACTCCCACCCCAGGTGCATCAGGTAGCTGTGTCCACCTGCTGATTCCATAATGAGCTCCAATGAACAAATGAGTGAAAAAACACAAAAAGGGCAAAAATTGCAGCAGCTGGGTCTTATTCCTGGTGGCAGTCTTCTGTCATGAATGGCCCCTCCGGGGCAGAGAGGCAGACCCGCGTGCTGGACTGCAGTAGTGACATTTATTGAACAAGGCAAACAGAAAATCCAAAACTGTGCAGAGAACAAAAATGCAAATGAAGATAACTTACAGAGAAATCACACCAGAGCTGAAATCGCTCTGGAGGAGACAAGGACATAACTCAGTAGAATCAAGACTGCCGCAGTGAGAGAATACACTGGCAGTGCTTAAATAGCTGATAATGTGAAAACAAATGAGCAGCAGGTGCGGACAGATGAGCGGGCAGGGGACCTAATTACACAACTGCTCCCAGCTGAGATGGTTGGGGAGCAGACAATGAATAGATAGTGGGAGTGTCTGGAAAAGGAGGAAGGGCACTCGTGTCACAAAACCAAAATATATACAGAAACTGACAAAATAATAATAACAGACATAAAATACTCAAGGGCACTCAAAATGTACCCTGCCTCTCACCCAAAGATGCTGGGATAGGCTCCAGCCCCCCCCCCCCGGGCGACCCGAAAAGGATTAAGCAGAAGAAGATGGATGGATGGATGGATAAAATACTCAGAAATAAATTAAGAGTCTGAGCTCAGTGAAGACACCGCACTCAGACTCATGACACTTTTGCTGTTTAGTGTCAGAGGAAGAAAACATACGGGCAAAAAGACAGACATTTGTTCACCCAGTATTGGCGGATTGTTCAGTACTTCCCTCTAGCAGGAGTTTCCAGGCACACGCACAGTTCACTGTGACCATTTGCGGGTGAGGAATGTTGGGACTTGTAATTTTTAGCGATGAACTGAAAAGCTCGTCCTTCCTCTGCAAAACTAAACAGCAAAACCAGTGTGAAAACAATCAGTGTGATGAATAAATAGTGTAGTTCCTCAATACGTATTTTTTTTCAGTAACCGGTATTTTATAACAGTTCAGCTCCATGTACTGTAAAAAACATGCTGTGTTGTGCTGTAAAAAAGTTGCACTGCCATCTCTAGTGGCTCAGCATAGTTATTACAATACCTTTTTTCCCAGCTCCATTGACGGTAAAGGTGAGTTAAACTTGTGTTTATTTCAAAAACAAAGTCATATCTTGGAATTCTGGCAAATTAAAAGTTGAGAAAATATGGCGATACAATGATACAAGCCTTTAGTTGCACTTAATTTTGACCGGGTGAGCTGAAACTGACAGGCAGACAGACGGACACACACACACACACACACACACACACACACAGACGCACTGAGTGATTACCGTATGCCTCCGCTTTCACCGAGGCATAATAAAGAGTTTGAGAACTGTGAAGAGAATATTTTCTAATCTGCATGAGTTGAATCTCCAGTTAAGAGTAGAACAAAAATTTGCATTTCTTTTATTGGACTTTTTAATTATTTACATTTGAACAACAGTAGAGGGGCTCATATCAGGAGGAGATGAGTCTGCATACAGTGATGAGGTCCAGAAATGGGTGAGATGGTGCTCAGATAATAATCTGCTATTGAACACAAAAAAAACCAAAAGAACTCATTATTGATTTTAGGAAGCATAGCAGTGAGCCGCCTCCTCTATATATAGGCAAGGAGTGTGTGGAGAGGGTGGAGGCTTTTAAGTTTCTGGGTGTTCATATTTCTCACAACCTTACCTGGGCAGTACCATAGCTATGATTAAAAAAAGGCTCAACAACATCTACACTTTTTGAGGCTCCTCAAGAGGAATGGCCTGAATGCACAGTTGCTGGTTTTATTTTATCGCTCTGCTATTGAGAGCATTTTGTCATATGACATCACGGTTTGGTATGAGGGCTGTTCAGCAGCAGACCGCAAAGCCTTCCAGAGAGTGATCGAGACTGCGCAAAAAATCACTGGCTGTCCCCTGCGACCCGAAAAGGATTAAGCGGAAGAAGATGAATGAATGAATGTTCTTTCCCTTCTCTGGAAGAGATTTCCAGGTCTCGGTACCTCAACAGAGCTACAGCCATTATTAAAGACTGCACTCATCCAGGCCATGATTTCTTTCACTTACTTCCCTCAGGAAAGCGGTACAGATCCCATAAAACACGGACTACCAGGTTTAATCATAGTTTTTCCCCAGCAGCAGTACGTATTTTGAACGGATTTATGTAACACGTACAGACTGCTGATGTTATTTTATGTTATTTTAGGTTATTTTGTGGCAATAACCTTGTGTGTATAAGCTGGTCTTATTTATTTATCGCTCAGTATGTTTTTATTATTGCTATGTACATATTGTATTCAACTTTTTAGGTATTATTGTTTCAAGCATTATTTATTGTTATAATTATGAGAACATTAAATGCATTAGTGAACTGTGAATGTGATAGTTTGTTTTAGGGAGCAGTATCTCAATTTCGTTGCATTGTTGTTGTTTTTTTAGCAATGGAATGACAATAAAGGCACTTTGACTTTGACTTTGAAGTGTTACAAAAGTAGTTTATCATCTTCAGCTTCAGTATCATTTTCTCAAGACTCTAGCCCAAAATGTATTATTTGAATTATTTGGAAACTTAACCTGGAAAAAATATTTTAACTCTTAAATTTGTCATCTTTTCTAAATTGACTAATCGCTTTATTCCCAGTGATACCAGTGTTTTCCTGACCTCTATAACTGCCCCTACTCCCCTTCATTGATTATGCTCCTTCGAGTGGGGGCTCTAAAGTTCATAGGCTGACTATGACGCAGTGGTGAAATTTGAACAAATGTGGTTTATTTTTCAACATAGTCTCCCCTTTGGTCCACACACTTCTTCCATTGGTGTTGCAGCACTTGGATCCCTACAGTATAGAAGCTCTCTTCTTGATCCTCAAAAGCATAACTCCTTCTTAGTCAGCCTATGAACTTTTCAGCCCCCCCCCCCCCCTCCCCGTATGTTAAACTGCTATCTTCATTCAAAACACAGTCTTTCTTGACAGGACAACCACAGACTGTAGCCAGATGCTGGGCATGTCTCTCTCTCTGATGCAGGCATCTGAATCATTTAAACAAACAAGGGCTTAGCTGCCATCAATGCCAGCTTTGAGAGTTTACCTGTCTGCTTACTGAAAAAAGCCTCTCAGGCAAGCGGGCACACATATCACTGCTCTCTCTAAACCTGGTGCTCTTGGCTGCCTGGGCCACTTGCATTTTAAATGTATCCTGCTAAAGCCAGACTATCTAGTGCTGGAGGACAGAAGTAATGAGACATGACACTGCCCGAGGGAAAGAAAAGGAGGCCTAACAGATATAAGTAATCCCTCTCACCAAGCTAACGCCTCTTAGCTTCAGACCCCTGCTGTCACTTGAACTCGGCGGGAAACAAGCAGTAGGCATACAAACACAATAATCATTAGAAACTATCATACTCAACAGTTAATAGTGGGTGCACATCAGCCACAATACTAAAACTACTTGTATATCAGGTAAATCACATTAATAAATTTTCATATTTTAATTTTTGCTTAGAATCATTATTTTGGGTCCTGGTATTTCAGTCTTGTGGCATTTTTTTATGTTATTAGAATTGGGTTTTGGCATGTTGTGTCATAAGACTGTTTTGTCTACCCCATAGACATCACTGTTCACGTGACTTTTTTTGTGCTGCCATTTCAGATTTCACACTATTGGAACTGTCTGGTTTCTGTGTTTAGGCTACATGTCCACTGAGTGCATAAAAATGCTCTAAACCTGTTTTCCTGAGCACTTCACAGGCACTCTTAAAAAAAGGTTTCTGTCCAGTATCCTAGCAACCACTTGACCTGTAAAGCTTGCCATTGGGGTTTCCCAGCTTGCCCTGAAGCTCTCTACTAACTGCACTAAACCACATCAAGCAGGTAAGAAAATATGTATCACCCCAACCTTTTGCTGTTAATTATTGATCATGGTATACTTTCAGCCTAACTCTGATTGGCTGATGAGAGCGGTGTGCTGTTGATGAGTGCTGCAGCACTCCAGAAGTTGAACTTTTTTCCAACTTTTAGTGCTGTGAGCACAATGACAAAAAATGCTCACCACTGCAAGCGTCTTTGCAATGAGGGTGCTGAGCACATTAAAATGCTGGATTACATAGGAAATGAACAGAAAATAGACAGTCAGGGCAAAAAAAAAAAAAAGCCATAATGGGTGCACTTACAAGATATGAAATGTTGACTACAAATTCTTGACTGCTCAGTGGATACATAGTGCTCATGTTAGACAGTAGCAATCCATTGCTTTCTCCTTTCAACATCCTTGGGAAAGCGATAAACTGAAATTACCTTGGTACTAAAACAATTAGAGCAACCCACAGCAACACAAGACATGATAACATAAGAATGTTGCAAAAAATTGTGAATCAGCATAGTTTAATGTTGTTTATCAAATACGTAGCTTATAGCATGATATCCAACATAGTTGTGCCTATAGCTTGACCTTTGACCGGGGGCACTGCTGCACATGGTCTGTAGTTATAGTGGTGTGAAAAAGTGTTTGCCTCCTTCCTGATTTCTCATTTTTTTGTATGTGTGTCACACTTAAATGTTTCAGATCATCAAACAAATTTAAATATTAGACAAAGATAACACAAAATGTTGTTTTTAAATGAAGGTGTTTATTCCATCCATCCATCTTCTTCTGCTTAATCCTTTTCGGGTCGCGGGGGGCTGGAGCCTATCCCAGCATCTTTGGGTGAGAGGCAGGGTACACCATGGACAGATCACCAGTTCATCGCAGGGCCAACACAGAGACACAGACAACCATTCACTCTCACAGTCATACCTAAGGACAATTTAGAATCCCCAGTTTGATGCCAATTCACTTAACCTGCATGTTTTTGGTCTGTGGGAGGAAACCAGAGAAATCCCGGAGTAAACCCACACAGACATGGGGAGAACATGCAAACTCCACACAGATCACTGTTGGTCAAACCTACATGGCCCTGTGTGAAAAAGTGATTGCCCCCTAAACCTAATAACTGGTTGGGCCACCCTTAGCAGCAACAACTGCAATCAAGCATTTGCGATAACTGGCAATGAGTCTTTTACAGCGCTGTGAAGGAATTTTGGCCCGCTCGTCTTTGCAGAATTGTTGTAATTCAGCCACATTGGAGGGTTTTCGAGCATGAACTGACTTTTTAATGTTATGCCAAAGCATCTCAATCAGATTCAGGTCAAGGCTTTGACTAGGCCACTCCAAAGTCTTCATTTTGTTTTTCTTAAGCCATTCAGAGGTGGACTTGCTGGTGTGTTTTGGATCATTGTCCTGCTGCAGAACCCAAGTATACTTCAGCTTGAGGTCACGAACAGATGGCCGGACATTCTCCTTCAGGATTTTTTGCGAGACAGCATGAATTCATGCTTCCATTTACCACAGCAAGTCTTCCAGGTCCTGAAGCAGCAAAACAGCCCCAGACCAGCACACTACCACGACCATATTTTACTGTTGGTATGATGTTCCTTTTCTGAAATGCTGTCTTACTTTTACACCAGATGTAATGGGACACACATCTTCCAAAAAGTTCAGCTTTTGTCTCGTCAGTCCACAGAGTATTTTCCCAAAAGTCTTGGGGATCACCAAGATGTTTTCTGGCAAAACTGAGACGAGCCTTTATGTTCTTTTTGCTCAGCAGTGGTTTTGGTCTTGGAACTCTGCCATGCAGGCCATTTTTGCCCAGTCTCTTTCTTATGTGGAGTCATGAACACTGACTTTAACTGAGGCTAGTGAGGCCTGCAGTTCTTTGGATGTTGTTGTGGGGTCTTCTGTGACCTCTTGGATGAGTCGTTGCTGTGCTCTTGGGGTAATTTTGGTTGGCCGGCTACTCCTGAGAAAGTTCACCACTGTTCCATGTTTTCACCATTTGTGGATAATGGCTCTCACTGTGGTTCACTGGAGTCCCAAAGCTTTAGAAAAGGATTTATAACCTTTTCCAGACTGATGGATCTCAATTACTTTGTTTCTCATTTGTTCCTGAATTTCTTTGATGATGTCTAGCTTTTGAGGATCCTTTGGTCAACTTCACTTTGTCAGGCAGATCCTATTTAAGTGATTTCTTGATTGAGAACAGGTGTGGCAGTAATCAGGCCTGGGTGTGGCTAGAGAAATTGAACTCGGCTTTCCAAAGATGTGATAAACCACAGTTAATTTATGTTCTAACAGAGGGGGGCAATCACTTTTTCACACAGGGCCATGTTGGTTTGGATTTTTTTTTTTACCCTTAATAATAAACACTTTCATTTAAAAAATGCATTTTGTGTTTACTTGTGTTCTCTTTGTCTAATATTTAAATTTGTTTGATGATCTGAAAAAATTAAGTGTGACAAACATACAAAAAAATGAGAGATCAGGAAGGGGGCAAACATTTTTTCACAGCACTGTATGTTTGGAAAAAAGTGACATCTAATGGTTGTGAAAACAGCTACATGAAGTAAGTTTATACCCGTTTCCACCTGTGTGTAATGTGTTATTAGAGAGAATAGTAGTTGAGTGTTGGTCCACCCACGACACAGAGCCACACAGGTTGCCAAATTGAGTACAAGACAGAACATACACAAACCAATGGTACACAGTAGCTGAGAGAAAACCCTCAATATCATGTTTTGACAGCATGAGGAAAGACCTACACCGTATTAGGCAGGTGGTTTTAATGCTGTGGGTCATTAGAAACACTGCAAACATATGGTCTAGACAAGCCACACACACACATACATACAACGGCTGTCACAGCAACGGTGAGTTAATTCTGCTTCGATCGATATACTAATACGTGGTTCATTTATCACAATAATTCACTAACAGATGTTGAATGCTATGATACAATTACACCAGTGTTTACACAACACAAACCGAGAGCATGGCAACGATGTCTCACGGATTACTTGAAGGATTTCAGAGACATTACCATGCCTTCCTGGTGGAGAAGAAAACAAAAGATAGAATTTATAGCCGCAGATAGGGTGAAAAAAAATATCAGTCTCCCAGCTCACTGGATAGAAGTAATTCTGTTATAGTTACAACTGTTAAATCAATATAGCTGTTGTGAGACAGGAGATTAAGTGGGATTTATTTTACAGATTAAACTTTGGTTGAATTGTCAGCACTTGTATCAAAGGATCACACAACATGGCTTTATTCAGAATCAATATAAGCCACTAGGGAGGGCAACCATTTGATTTCACTATTTTTTGGTGAACTTATACACTCATGACAGGGTTGTTTACAAGTTCAGTAAAATCTATTAAACCACAACTGCCATTACCTTGAAGAGCATTTGAAGTTGTATAATAAAAGATATATTTTGGAAACTTTAGGATTCTTAAATTAAGGAACAGCCCTCCAGTAGGTTCACCACCTGCAGGAGGGATCATGGAAGTCCGGTGCTATGTGGATTAGGTAGCAGTCAAAGGCGGAGACCTTGGCGGACTGATCCCAAGCTTTCTAAACTGGCTTTTGGTACGTGGAATGTCACCTCTCTGGTGGGGAAGGAGCCTGAGCTGGTGTACGAGATTGAGCGATACCGGCTAGATATAGTCGGCCTCACCTCAACACACAGCTCCGGTTCCGGAACCAGTCTCCTGGAGAGGGGCTGGAGCTTGGCCTTTTCTGGAGTTGCCCCGGGCGAGAGGCGACGAGCAGGGGTAGGTATTCTTGTATCGCCCCACCTTGCTGCCTCTATATTGGAGTTTTCCCCGGTGGACGAAAGGGTTGCTTCCCTGCGCCTTCGGGTTGGGAAACGGGTCCTGACCATCATTTGTGCCTATGCACCAAATGATGTTTCAGAGTACCCACCCTTTTTGGAGTCTGTGACTGGGGTGCTGGAGGGTGCTCCTCCTGGAGACTCCATTGTCCTACTGGGGGACTTCAATGCGCACGTGGGCAACGACAGTGAAACCTGGAGGGGGGTGATTGGGAGGAACGGCCTGCCCGATCTGAACCCGAGTGGTGTTCAGTTATTGGACTTCTGTGCTAACCACAGTCTGTCCATAACGAACACCATGTTCAAGCATAAGGGTGTCCATATGTGCACCTGGCACCAGGACACCCTAGGCCGCAGGTCGATGATCGATTTTGTTATCGTATCATCAGACCTGCGACCGTATGTCTTGGACACCCGAGTAAAGAGAGGTGCAGAGCTGTCAACTGATCACCACCTGGTGGTGAGTTGGATCCGATGGCAGGGGAGGAAGCCATTCAGACCTGGTAGACCCAAACGTATAGTGAGGGTGTGCTGGGAGCGTCTGGCTGAGGCCCCTGTCCGGGAGGTCTTCAACTCCCACCTCCGGAAGAACTTCAACCACATTCCGAGGGAGTCTGGAGACATGGAGTCTGAATGGGCCATGTTCTCCACCTCTGTTGTTGAAGCGGCGGCCCAGAGCTGCGGCCGCAAGGTGGTCGGTGCATCTCGTGGTGGCAACCCCCGAACCAAGTGGTGGACACCAGTGGTGAGGGGGGCCATTAAGCTGAAGAAGGAGTCCTATCAAGCTTGGTTGGCTTGTGGGACTCCCGAAGCAGCTGAGGTGTACCGGCAGGCCAAGCGGAGTGCAGCTCGGGTGGTTGCTGAAGCAAAAACCCGGGTATGGGAGGAGTTCGGTGAGGCCATGGAACAAGACTTTCGGTCGGCTTCAAAGAGATTCTGGCAAACTGTTCGGCGGCTCAGGAGGGGAAAGCAGCTCCCCGTCCACACTGTGTATGGTGCGGATGGGACACTGTTGACTTCAACTGGGGATATCGTCGGGCGGTGGAAGGAATACTTCGAGGATCTCCTCAATCCCACTGATACGCCTTCCACAGAGGAAGCAGGGTTTGGGGACAAGGGGGATGACTCGCCTATCACAGGGGCTGAGGTCGCCAAGGTGGTTAAAAATCTCCTTGGTGGCCGGGCCCCGGGGGTGGACGAGATTCGCCCCGAGTACCTCAAGGCCCTGGATGTTGTTGGGCTGTCATGGTTGACACGCCTCTGCAACATTGCGTGGAGGTCGGGGGCAGTGCCTTTGGCATGGCAAACCGGGGTGGTGGTTCCTCTCTTCAAAAAAGGGGACCGGAGGGTGTGCTCCAACTTTAGAGGGATCACACTCCTCAGCCTCCCTGGGAAGGTCTATGCCAAGGTACTGGAGAGGAGAGTCCGGCCGTTGGTCGAACCTCGGATTCAGGAGGAGCAATGTGGTTTTCGTCCTGGCCGTGGCACATCGGACCAGCTCTTTACCCTCTCGAGAATTCTTGAGGGTTCGTGGGAGTTTGCCCAACCAGTTTACATGTGTTTTGTGGACTTGGAGAAGGCATTTGACCGCGTCCCTCGTGGATTTTTGTGGGGGGTGCTTCGGGAGTATGGGGTATCGGGCTTGTTGTTACGAGCTATTCGGTCTCTGTACGACCGTTGTGAGAGTTTAGTTCGTATTGCCAACACTCGGTCGGAGTCATTCCCAGTGAGAGTTGGACTCCGCCAGGGCTGCCCTTTGTCACCGGTCCTGTTCATAATTTTTATGGACAGGATTTCTAGGCGCAGCCAGGGAATGGAGGGTGTCATACTTGGTGACCACAGGATCTCATCTCTGTTGTTTGCAGATGATGTTGTCCTGTTGGCTTCATCCAGCAATGACCTACAGCTCTTGCTGGGACGGTTTGCCGCTGAGTGTGAAGTGGCTGGGATGAGAATCAGCACCTCCAAGTCCGAGTCCATGGTCCTCAGCCGGAAAAAGGTGGATTGTCCTCTCCGGGTTGGGGACAGGCTCCTGCCCCAAGTGGAGGAGTTTAAGTATCTTGGGGTCTTGTTCACGAGTGAGGGGAAAATGGAGCGAGAGATCGACAGACGGATTGGAGCAGCATCTGCAGTGATGCGGACGTTGTACCGGTCTGTTGTGGTGAAGAGGGAGCTTAGTTCTAAGGCAAAGCTGTCGATTTACCAGTCAATCTACGTTCCTACTCTCACCTATGGTCACGAGCTTTGGGTAATGACCGAAAGAACGAGATCGCGGATACAAGCGGCAGAAATGAGCTTTCTCCGTAGGATTGCTGGACTCACCCTCAGAGATAGGGTGAGGAGCTCAGTCATCCGGGAGAGGCTCAGAGTAGAACCGCTGCTCCTCCACATTGAAAGGAGTCAGTTGAGGTGGTATGGGCATCTGATTAGGATGCCTCCTGGACGTCTCCCACTTGAGGTGTTTCAGGCACGTCCCACTGGGAGGAGACCCCGGGGCAGACCCAGGACTCGGTGGAGAGACTATGTCTCCCAGCTAGTCTGGGAACGCCTTGGTATCCCCTCTGAAGAGCTGGAGCAGGTGGCTGGGGAGAGGGAAGTCTGGGCTTCTCTGCTTGAACTGCTGCCTCCGCGACCCGGACCTCCGGAAAAGCGGTAGAAGATGGATGGATGGATGGAAATTAAGGAACAAAAACATCTGCTATATTGTATTCTACCAAATTTGTCATGACCCGAGCGCCGATCTCGTCCGCGCTCGGGTCATACATCATCTTTTTCAGGCTTTGACAGCAGTGTCTCCCTTCTGGCTCCCCGGGCTCTTACTGTGACAGCGCCCGGTGGAGCTTCCTGCTGTCAAGGCCGAAACAGCTGTGCTGCATTCGGGGTCATTAGTGACCGGCGTTAAAAGCGGACGCTGAATGCACCCCGATGCAGCAGTCTCTGTTTATCTCCCTATCAAAGCTCCGTGAAGACTCCTCGCTGTCTGTAGCATTGGGCATCTCCCGGCTCAGACGCCGTCTTCTCATCATCCTCAATTGTAAGTTATCCTGTTGTTATCCTACCCTCGTTGTAGTATGTTTTAGCCCACTGTGGCTCTTTCCTTTATTAGTGTGTGTTATCCCCTGTTCCCTTACCTTTACTAATAAACACCTTTGCAAACTCACTGGTGACTGTTGGCATCTTATGGTGGCTCGCGAGGGCCACCGTGACAGTAGACTGCTGCCAGAGCGTCTAGAGAGAGGCGCCACACCGAGACGCCATTCACCGTGAGTTTTTGCATAAATTGGACTTTGTTCTTCCCGGTCTGGGTGTCCACTTTGGGAGAATGCCGTCTCCCAGGAGCCGCGTTCGGTGCCTGGGTAATGAGCTAGCGAGCGCCCTGGAGTATGTTGATGGGACGCTCCTCGCCGCTACCTTTGATGACAACCCCAACGACATGCGCTGGCACCTAGACTACGCTGAAGTTCTCCTGGACAATCTTCCTCGCTACGCCGGCCACCCTGAAGTCAGCGCGAGGAGAAATGACATTGCCGCACAGCGCGAGATACTCCGTGGGCTGGAGAAAAATCCCGGCAGGGAGCCGAAGAGGAGGAATCATCGCCCCTCGCTTCGGGATCCAGTTCCTGCCTCCGCTCCGGCCCGGGAGTTCACACCATCCAGAGGTCTTTCCCCATCGAGCATGACGTCAGTCGGGGTTCCCCCAGAGGAGCTGCAGCTGACTGCAATTAGCATCTGGGACCAAGTGGCTGCTGCTCGCTCCACTGTTCATCCGTCTTTAATCATGAAGAATGAGGCGGCGGCGGTCAGACTGGTGGAGAGGAATCCCGGGCTAAGTGACTTTCCTGAGTTCGCCGACCTCCTTGCCTCTGTCTCCGCACAGGAGCGGCGATTCCCGGACCTCACCTTCACCTCGCCCTCTGCCAGAAACCGTCGTCACCTCCACAACCCTCCTCAGAGTGAATCCCATCTGGATCCAGTTCCGGGTCGCCGCAAGGGCTCAAACCCCCACACAGCTGTCACTCCTGCGCCTCGTCTGAGGGGAATCCCCGCAGCCTCATCTCCCGGGCCATCTTCTCCTGCTGTCCCGTCAGCGCTCCGTGCCCGGCTCATCTCGGCTGTCGCCCCCTCCTCCTCGTCGCCTATCCCGGCTGCTGTGTGTCTCTGGAGTCCTGTTTCAGCGAGCCCCGTCCCGGAACCTTCTCGAGCAGCTCCCCCTCATCCTCCCAGGGGGCCCTCTGTCACCGTCCGGCGGGAAAAGGGAGGAGCAACATCCGCCGGAGCAGGCACCATCCAGCCTCCAGGAGACAGGCAAGTCCAAACTCATCCATATTCTCATTATTGTGATTTGCCTTGTCAGACACCTGGGGGTGGAGTTCGGGGTTCGCAGTCCCCCAAGCTCCCACCACCTGCTGTGGCTTTAGTTTTTGATCCCGCATCCTCTGTGTCTCCCTCCACTGAGCGGTCCTCGACGCCATGCCAACGTCGCCGGATGAGGAGGGGGCCTGCGGTTCTGGAGAACCTGGTTCTGGTCCCGCAGTCACATCGTGGGCAGAGGAGGAGAGCGGACTGCAGCGTAGAACCTGCGCCGACGAGGAAGCGTCCCTGGGTCTCCACGGACGAGCGGCCCGGTCCAGCGGGTCGAGGGTCCCCTGCCACCACACCGTGTGGGCCGTCGGCGTGGGCATCGGTGCCGGAGGATCCAGAGGCTGCGGACACCATCATGCCAGTTGCGGAGCCCAACGTAGCTGAGTGGGAGCCTGATGACGACCTCCTGCCGTCTAAGCCTGGATCTTCCGAGTCTTGGATGGCGTCAGAACCCGAGATCAGGCAAGTGCTCTGTATTGTCTTTCTCCTTTCCTTTCTAGAGCATTTTTGCCTGCGTCTTGGGGAGACAAGCCAGGTGCAGCCGCCCGCTGCGTCCGAGCTTGTCTCGCCGGGTTCTGGCGCTGCTGGTGATCCTGATCCCTGTTCTTTTCTCTCTCTCGAGCCTTCTCCCAGGGTCGCCGGTGAGGAGCTGCTTTCGCCCGCTGTGCCAGAGGTTCCGGGTTCGGGGTTGGAGGTCGGTTCTGGTGTGGCCGTGATCCAATCGGGGTCCGACGCGGGTGCAACCGTGACCCAATCGGGGTTCGACGAGGGTGCAGCACCAGCAGAATCCAAGTTCGGTGAGGGAGCTGCAGATCCCCTGCCACCGGACACTGGACTGGCTCACCTTCTTCCCCATCTTCATCACCGTCCTCTTCTTCACCCTCATCATTCCCCCAAGCCTTCTCCACCAGGTGCCGTATGGACCCCTCACTTTCGACCTGGCTCGCCCTCGCTATTCCCCTCTACAGGGAAGCCGTTGCCTCTCTCTCCCCTGCGGTCCTGGTGGCTGAGCGATGCGGGTCGGCCACCAGAAGGACTGCCGCGCCCATTTGGCTCTCTGGACCGGTCACCCGACCCACTGGACTCTCTATTCAGTGGCCTGGTCCGGCCACCTGAAGCACTGTTTTTTCTGGCCTGGGATTCGGGTAGGCCGCCTGAACTCTTCCCGTTACCCCTGTTGGCAGCTTGGACGCTGGATGCGGGGAGGCCCCCCGAACTGTGTAATTGTGCCTGTCATCCCTGTTTTTCCCCTCTGTTCCTTGGTAATTTTGTGGATGTATGGGTATGTCATTATGATTTCATGTTATTTCATCGCTGTTAGCGTATGTTTGTGTTTCGTGCACCTTATCTTTGTTGGTATGCCCTTGTTTTCTTTCTAGGCCCCCTCCTGTTGTTGCATTCCATTTTCTTTTGGGCTTGGTCCATATATTGTCTGCATTTATGGAGTATTGGGTTTTTCTGTCTCTCTTCCCCACCGTACTCTGTGATTGCTTCGTTTGTCCCCTGTCAGCGTTATGGTTTTTTTTCTTCTCCTTTTTCGCTCCCTCCTGGCCTGCGCCCCATCCGCCCACCCTAGGGTGGGGGTGGGGTGGGGGCTTGGGTGTTATTGGCCGTTCTAAGCCTGGCCTCGAGGGGGAGTTACTGTCATGCCCCGAGCGCCGATCTCGTCCGCACTTGGGTCATACATCATCTTTTTCAGGCTTTGACAGCAGTGTCTCCCTTCTGGCTCCCCGGGCTCTTATAGTGACAGCGCCCGGTGGAGCTTCCTGCTGTCAAGGCCGAAACAGCTGTGCTGCATTCGGGGTCATTAGTGACCGGCGTTAAAAGCGGACGCCGAACGCACCTCGATGCAGCAGTCTCTGTTTATCTCCCTATCAAAGCTCCGTGAAGACTCCTCGCTGTCTGTAGCATCAGGCATCCCCCGGCTCAGACACCGTTTTCTCATCATCCTCAATTGTAAGTTATCCTGTTGTTATCCTACCCTCATTGTAGTGTGTTTTAGCCCACCGTGGCTCTTTCCGTTATTAGTGTGTGTTATCCCCTGTTCCCTTACCTTTACTAATAAACACCTTTGCAAACTCACTGGTGACTGTTGGCGTCTTATGGTGGCTCGCGAGGGCCACCGTGACAAATTAAAGTTTAAAGACCCCCCCTATCCCTGCTCCTGGATAAAAAGCTTTCTCACCAACTGCCCACAGTCAGACTTGGCCCCCACCACTCCTCCACACTGTCTCTCCGCACTGGCTCCCCCCAGGGCTGTGTGCTAAGCCCTCTACTGTACTCCCTGTATACCTTTGACTGTATTCCAACCCACCCAACCACGGTCATTGTGAAGTACGCGGATGATTCCACCTTGGTTGGGCTTATCACTGACGATGATGAGAAGGTACACAGGGTGGAGGTAGAGAATCTGCCGCTGTGATGCCAAGCAAACAACTTGAAACTGAACGACCAAAAAAAAATCAAAGAACTCATACTGGACTTCAGAAAGAACAGACAGGACAACACCCCCATCCTCATAAATGGTGACCGCGTGGAAACCGTCCTCACCTTCAGGTTCCTGGGCACCCACATCTCCTATGACCTCTCCTGGACTGTCAACACCAAGGACTTGGTGAAGAAAGCCCAGCAGCGGCTGCACTTCCTCTATGTTCTAAGGAAGAACAACCCGGACCAGAAGCTGCTGCTGGCCTTCTACTGCTGCTCAGTGAAGAGCATGCTCACTTACTATCTGGGTGTGTGGTATGCCGGCTCCACGGCTAAGAACAGGAAGGATGGGCAGAGAGTTATCAACACCGCCCAAAAAATCATCGGCGGCCTTCTGCCCTCCCTGGAGAACATCTCCAGATCCTCCTGTCTCAGAAAGATCAAGGCCATCACAGGAGATCCCTCACATCCCGCCCACCACCTGTTCGACCTGCTCCCCTCTGGACGACGGTTCAGATCAATCACATCCAAACACCTCCAGACTGACAAACAGTTTTTTTCCCTGGGCCATCCTGACTGCAAACAGTCAGAGGCTCCACCCCCTCCCTCTGAATGCTCACATGCACAGAACTGAGGACCTTTTTAATTATCACAATAACACACCTGTCTTTGCATGCTGCACTTTCATGTATATTGACCCATCCGTGAAACCACTACTATGTATATTTTCAAACCAGTCTCAGTAAAAAATGTTTCTAATAAATGTTTTCCCACCCCTCTAAAAATGTACGTTTGCATGTTAAAAAAAAAAAAAAAAAAAAGGTGCCTCGGTATGTTTTTACAAGTTCACTCACTGTGCATACAGTCCAAATCGTACATGCGCAGAATAATGCATCATTTACTTTGGTTTCCCAACGCTCATTCAGTTGGTGGGAGGTGGATGGTTACTTACACAGCTCTTTCAGCAAAACCACACAAGTTCGACTCTCGTCTCTCACTGACCTTTTTCTTTTTTTTTTCTTGTTTTTTTCCTTAGTTTGTTTTTCACTCCGCTAATAAACGGTTCCTGTGAGGTTAGGGTTAGGGATTAAAGTATGGGTTAGTTGGTTGATACTGAAAGTGAAAGTC
The DNA here is from genome assembly GCA_020510985.1 of Pholidichthys leucotaenia. Lineage (NCBI taxonomy): Eukaryota > Metazoa > Chordata > Actinopteri > Cichliformes > Pholidichthyidae > Pholidichthys > Pholidichthys leucotaenia. The sequence continues at coordinate 147,196,449 of CM035836.1, read as the reverse complement.
AAAAAAGTGAAAGTGAAAAAAGTGAAAAATGCCTTTACAGACCTTTCTTAAAGCTGTAAACACCATGTACCCACTGCACGTCAAAAATCTTTTTCACGTGCCTCTGTACGTTTTCTCTCAATGACAAAACATGCATTTGAACATTTTTTTGCTGAGACTGGGCTCATATTTTCCATAATCTTTGGGCCATTTTAGTCAATCGTGTATCCAATTGTGTGTTCTGCACTCCGCACTCTTATGTACAGTAGATAGATTCATCCGTGAAGTCACTACCATACCTGTGTATATTTCCATAATCCTTGGCCATTTTTATTTCAGTTGTGCGTTTAATAATGTGTTCTGTAACTGTTTTATCTAATCCTTCTCTCTTAATTTATTGCGCAGTAGCCTGGTGGAGCACCCACAATTTCATTGTACTGTACAACTGTACAATGACAATAAAGACTATTCTATTCTTATAAACTTTTGCTACATATTGGCAGAGCTCCTTTAGATGTTAATGAAATGTCTGGACATGCCTTGGTCAAAACATCTCTCAGTTTTATTGCTGTACCATTTAACCGACACAGATGGGGCTCTGTTTAACATCGGATGTTTTGTAGGGTATTGCTTTAAATGCTATTGAACCCCAGATCACCCCACCCTCCCTTTCTTCTCATTTCTCTGTGATTTTTGGCTTGATGTTGGCTTGACCTGACTTGATAGAACGTAATGCTTGAGGCTTACATTACTTTTTAGCTATTGTTTTTGGACTAACATACTGTGGAGAAAGGAAGCAGGCGAGGCAATGCGCTGGATAACACAGGAACTTTATTCTTTCTCCAACATACAGGACAGCAAAAGAGAATCCCAGGGCTCTGTGCTTTCCTCTTTTATATCTTTAACACCATGCATTGAGACCCGGACTTCCGACCATAATACATTGTTGTTTGGACAAAGACCCGTGTGGTACATTAACATGACATAACGCCGGCACCGTTCTCACACCCTTCTCTCTTCCAGCGGCTCTGACAGTTCCTCCTCTTCCCAGGGGATGCATAGTGTCCCCTCTGAGCCCCCCCGGTGGCACTTACTCCTCCGGCCCATTGTTTCCCCTTATCCCAACTGCCTTCTGCCTTCTTCCCAACTGCCATATTCACACACACTGTAAGAATAGTTTTTTTGATACACCATGCCAAAGTACTTTAAAAAAAAATAAGCAAAACAAACAAAAACTTATGACTGACTTGAGTAGACATCAATTATCCCCAGTTGGAGGAAGTCATTTGACACAGAGTGAGGAAACTCAAACTCTGAAAATATGCCATTATGCTGATCATAAACCACAAGAGATGGAGAATGATATTGATCCTGATAACCACTTTTTCAATAATATTCATAACCATTGTGAATATTACACTGAAAAGCAATTCAAAAGTCAAGTGCAACTAGATGGTAAACTATCAATAATACACTTCAACAGCAGAAGCCTTAACAAAAAGTTTCCACAGATCCAGGACTATTTAAAACAGCTAGACAGAAAATTTACTGCTATCGCAGTCTCTGAAACCTGGATTAATGAAGAGCAGGCTCCCCTGATGGCAATAGAGGGATATCAGATGTTTCATATTAACAGATCTCAAAAAAAGGGTGGTGGTGTTGCACTGTATATTGATGACCTGTATAGGTGTAAGCTTGTAAATGGAATGTCCTTTGCACTACCAGGGATCTTGGAATGTGTTACTGTTGAGATTGACCAAGATAAAACAAAAAATCTAATTATAAGTTGTATATATAGAACGCTGGGAACTTGCATTGAGACATTCAGAGATAAATTAGTCGAGCTGTACAATAATATTACTAGTAAGAAAATGGTAGCAATTTGTGGAGATTTCAATATTGATTTACTAAATCCACATCAACAAAATGTAATTACAGAGTTCATGAACTCTATGTACAGCATGAGTCTATATCCCACAATAACACATCCCAGTAGAATCACAGTTCACACTGCTACACTTATTGACAACCTGTTTGTCAATGTTATTGATAAGAAGATAGAAAGTGGATTATTGATAAATGATATAAGTGACCACTTGCCAACCTTTGCACTTATCCATGGCCACACGGGGGCCAATACAGAAAAAATTTTAAAATCGTTCAGATACAAATCACCAAACGCAATCAGTTCTTTTAAAGAGGACTTGCTGAAGCAAGACTGGACAGAAGTCTATGTATCAGATGTAAATGAAGCCTATGACACATTTATAAACATTGTAACCACTCTTTATGAAAAAAACTGTCCATTAGTAAAAAAAAAAAGCTTAAACATAAATTTGCCGATAAGCCATGGCTAACCAAAGGACTACAAAAGGCGTGTAAAAAGAAAAATTTATTATATAAAGCTTTCCTAAAGAAAAGGACAAAAGAAGCAGAGCAGCGGTATAAAACATACAAAAATAAGTTAACATATATAATAAGATGTAGTAAGAGAGACTATTACAGTAAAGAACTGGAGAAAAACAAAGACAATATTAAAAATACATGGACAATACTTAACAGTATCCTTGGAAATAAAAGCAGAAATACAAGCAACCCAACCAATATTCCAAAAAATAATAAAACGACTCAGAGTGTGAATGCAGCTTCACCTGCAGATGAATTTAATAGCTTTTTTGTTAACATTGGTCCTAATTTGGCTCGAGAAATACCCACTACAGTGCCTACAGGTGATACAATATGCAATAACACTGCTATAAAAGACTCCATTTTCATAAAGAACACAGACGAAAGAGAGGTCATTGAAATTGTTAAATCGTTTAAAAGTAAAACATCTACGGACTGTGATGGTATTGACATGCTCTTAGTCAAAACAATTATTGAATGCTTAGTAAAACCACTGACGTATATCTGTAACCTGTCTCTCCAAACAGGTATATTTCCCAATGCAATGAAAATAGCTAAAGTAATTCCGATATACAAGACGGGTGACAGAGGGGAATTCTCAAACTATAGACCAATTTCACTATTGCCACAATTTTCCAAGATACTTGAAAAAATATTCTATGAGAGAATTGACAACTTCATACTGAAGAATAATTTATTGTGTGAGCAGCAATATGGGTTCAGACACAAGAGGACAACTGCATTTGCTCTAATGGAATTTATAGAAAAAATATCAACAGCCATTGAAAATAAAGAGTATTCAGTTGGAGTATTCCTGGATCTTAAAAAAGCATTTGACACAGTAGATCATAATTTATTATTAAAGAAACTACAAAATTGTGGTATTAGAGGGGTAGCACTGTCCTGGTTAAGTAGTTACTTAAAGAATAGATATCAGTATGTATGTGTTAGTAACAAAAACTCACAGTTACTGAAGTTACTTGTGGAGTCCCACATGGTTCAGTTTTGGGGCCATTATTATTCAATATGTATATAGATGATATATGTAAAGTTTCAGAAAAAATGGACTTAATATTGTTTGCCGATGACACTAATCTATTATGCAGTGGAAACAATTTGGAACAACTTCTGGATACACTTGGAAAGGAATTAGGAAAGCTTAAACTGTGGTTTGATTCAAACAAATTAACGCTCAATTTAAGTAAGACAAAATTTATAGTCTTTAACAACTATCACAACAACTCAGTACCTAAACTCAGTGTAAATGGTGTAGAGATTGAAAGGGTATCTGAAACTAAATTTCTTGGAGTAATAATTGATAATAAACTGTGTTGGAAGTCACATATTAATTATATTAAAGGTAAAGTATCCAAATCAATTGCAATATTACACAGAGTGAAATATTTGCTGAATCAACCCACACTATATACCTTGTATCATTCATTAATACTCCCATACATGACATATTGTAATGAAGTATGGGGAAATACATATAAAACAAACATACATCCACTCTTTATGCTTCAAAAGAGAGCTATTAGAATAATAAACAAAGCAGCTTACAGGGAACCAACAAACCCACTTTTTCTTAAACTAAAGGCTCTCAAGTTGAAAGATCTGGTTGACTTTAAAACTGCAATAATAATGTTTAAAGTGAAGAATTTATCACTGCCCGCAAATATCCAAAAGTTGTTCCAAATAAGGGAGAAACAATATCATTTCAGAGGAACATGTATATTTCAAAAGCCTACAGTTGACATAACGCACGGCTCAGGAGACACACACGCAGGCTCAGAATGAATTCAATAGCTTTATTCAGCAACAAGGATGGATGGATGCGTGTTTGTGGAATGTGGATGTACTGCTGGTGGACGTCAGCGTCAGGCACGGAGGCAGGAAACCGTACAGCCGGACAACCCTGGGGAGAGAACACAGGGAGAAGGTGACGGGCATCAAACCAGTACAACAAGAGATGAGAGGTAAGTTGGCTTACTTGGCAGGGCAGGTGGCAGGCACGCATAAGGGAGAGTCTGGGAGACAGAGACCTGACGATGCACCTGACAGCAGCCACGAGGTGGTGAAGCGGGGGCGGAGTCCGCCGCCGGGAAAGGTCCACCTGTGCACAGGGGAAAGGCTGGAACACAATTTGAGAGTAGCTTACGTGAGCGATCTTGCTGTTTGGCGAGGGGGTTCCTCTGGAGCAAGTAGCCGAAGGGAACAGACGGCTTCAGGCCGAAGCCCAGGGCAGAGCGGCTTATATGCTCCGCCGCTGACGAGGTGCAGGTGTGCGCTCAGCTGGCGCCGCTAATGAGCGGCGAGTTGTAACAGTACTCCCCCCTCTAGCAGTGCCTCCTGGCGATGGTTTATTAGGGAACATCCGGTGAAACTCGGTGATGAGAGAGCAATCCAACACAAACGAGGAACGGACCCATTGCCTCCATTCTGGACCATAGCCCTCCCAGTCCACCAAATACTGTAGCCCGCGACCCCGGCGTCGGGAGTCCAAGATGGTCGAGACAGTCCAAACCGGGTGGCCATCAATCATCCGAGGCGCGGGCGGCGCAGCAGGAGGAGGGCAGATGGGATCAGACACCACCGGTTTCACCTTAGAGACGTGGAAGGTGGGATGGATGCGGAGGGAGGGGGGAGTAGCAGCGCGCACTGCCACCGGGTTGATTACCTTGGTGACGGGGAATGGGCCCATGAAGCGTTTCGCCAACTTCCTCCTCTCACCCTTCAGGTTAACATCCTGCGTGGAGATCCAGACCGGTTGGCCCACCTGGTAGGTAGGAGCAGGTCTTCTTCGCCGATCCACTGTGGCCTTATTGCGCTCCGCCGTGCGTAAAAGCGCATTGCGCATGGCTGTCCAAATTGAGCGACACCGCCTGAGGTGAGCCCGGACCGTGGGGACTGCAGATTCGTCCTCCAGCGAGGGGAACAAAGGGGGGTCGTAACCCAGGGACACTTTGAAAGGGGACATCCCTGTGGCTGAAGAACGAGTGGTGTTGTGAGCATATTCAACCAAGGCGAGATGTTTGCTCCATGACGCAGGCTTCGAGGCAGTGACGCAACGGAGAGCAGCCTCCAGCTCCTGGTTGGTCCGTTCACACTGCCCGTTAGATTGGGGGTGATGGCCGGAGGAGAGGCTTACCTGGGCTCCTATTGTCCTGCAGAAACTCCGCCAGACGTCCGAGGTGAACTGGGGACCCCGGTCCAAGACCACGTCAGCTGGTATCCCATGCAGCCTGACCATGTGCTGGACGAGAAGGTCTGCCGTCTCCAAGGCAGAGGGTAGCCCCCGTAATGGCACGAAATGGGCAGCCTTGGAGAACCGGTCAACGATGGTCAGGACAGTGTTGAAGTTGTTAGAGACGGGGAGGCCAGTGACGAAGTCTAATGCGATGTGCGACCAGGGCCTACTAGGGACGGGCAGGGGCTGGAACAAACCTGCAGGAGGAGAGTTGCCAGACTTACTAGTGGCACAGACGGGGCAGGCCCGGGCGTAGCGGGCAGCGTCCTTGCGTAACCCCGGCCACCAAAAGGAGCGTTGGAGCAGGTCAATCATACGGGAGGTCCCAGGATGGCAGGCTAGCTTGGATGTATGGAGCCAATGGATGACCTCCCCCTGAACGGAGGATGGAACGTAGAGCCTCCCCTCCGGTCCGCCGCCTGGATCCGGTTCTGATTCCTGCGCCTTTCAGACCTTATCCTCGATCTCCCAAGTAACAGCTCCCACGATGCACGACCTGGGCAGGATGGTATGAACAGCGTCCCCCGAATCTTCAGGGGCGAATTGCCTGGAGAGGGTGTCAGGGAGACCGTTTTTGGAGCCCGGCCTGAATGTGATGGTGAAACGGAACCTGGCAAAAAACAGAGACCAACGGGCCTGGCGGGCGTTCAGACGCTTGGCAGTTCTTAAGTACTCCAGATTTTTGTGGTCCGTTAACACCACGAAAGGCAGGGCGGCCCCCCCCAGCCAGTGACGCCACTCTTGGAGCGCGAGCTTGATGGCAAGAAGCTCCCTGTCCCCCACGTCGTAATTGCGCTCTGCCGGGGACAGGCGCCGGGAGAAGAAGGCACAAGGCCGTTTGACCCCATCAGCCGGTGACCGCTGAGACAACACCGCCCCCACCCCCGTATCCGAGGCGTCGACCTCCACGATGCACTGCAAAGAGGGGTCGACCTGGCTGAGGACCCAGGAGGATGAAAATTCCGCCTTCAGCGCCTGGAAGGCCGCCGCGGCCTCTTCAGTCCACTGGAACCGGGTTTTAGGGGAGGTGAGACGGGTCAGAGGGCTGACGATGGCTCCAAAGTTGGGCACAAAGCGGCGGTAGAAGTTGGCAAAGCCGACGAATTGTTGCACCTGCTTTCTAGACGAGGGAGTCGGCCAATCTACCACCGCTTTAATCTTGGCTGGGTCTGGAAGCACCTGGTCATGGGAGATGACAAACCCGAGAAATGACGTCTTCTTGGCATAGAATTCGCACTTCTCCGCCTTCACGTATAACCGATTCTCCAGTAGCCTCTGCAGGACCCGTCTCACATGCACCTGGTGCTCGTCCCTGGACTTGGAGAAGATGAGAATGTCATCCAGGTAAACAAACACAAACAGGCCAATGAAATCCCGGAGAACATCATTTATCAGGCGCTGAAAGACGGCTGGAGCGTTGGTCAACCCGAACGGCATGACCAGGTATTCAAAGTGGCCGTTTGGGGTACGGAAGGCTGTTTTCTATTCATCTCCCTCCCGGATCCGGACGAGATGGTACGCGCTGCGGAGATCCAGCTTGGTAAACCAGGTCGCCCCCTGGAGGGAGTGGAAGGCAGTGTCCATCAGGGGCAGGGTGTAACGATCCTTCTCCGTGATGTCGTTTAGGGCTCGGAAGTCGATGCACGGACGAAGCAAGCCGTCTTTCTTGCCCACGAAGAAGAACCCTGCACCTAATGGCGATGATGATGGGTGAATAATACCTGCGCTGAGAGATTCCTTGAGGTATGAGTTCATGGCCTCCTTCTCCGGTGCTGACAGGCTGTAGAGGCGTCCCGAAGGGAGCGGCGCCCCCTGGCGGAGGTTTATGGCGCAGTCGTAAGGCCTGTGTGGAGGAAGGGACATTGCCTTGGACTTACTGAAGACCGCACCCAGGTCGTGAAACTCCACGGGCACCAAGGAGAGGTCCGGAGGCGCGGCATCCTTGACCACGGGAGGAGAGGATGGCGAGCAGGCGGCGGATTGGAGGCAGGTGCTCATGCAGAAGGTGCTCCAGGCTGTTACCTTCCCAGTCTTCCAATCCAGGACGGGATTATGGAGACGGAGCCACGGATAACCCAGGATCACAGGTGACACAGCGGAGGGCAAGATGTAAAAGGAGATCTCCTCCCGGTGATTTCCTGAGACGATGACAGAAACGGGATTTGTCCAGTGGGTCACTTTTCCCAGAGATGCGCGGGAGAGATTAATGAGGGTGAGAGGAGTTTTGAGGGGCTGGCAACGGATGCCCAATTGGGTTGCCAGGCTTTGTGAAATAAAGCTGCCTTCCGCGTCTGAGTCCACCAGTGTGTGAGTGAGATGCCCTGTGGTGTTGTGGCAAAAACGGATGGGCAGCGACAAATGAGTGAGGGGAATTGTCCGGTTAGCGTCCGCGAGGCCCCCTACAGTGACTCGCGGACCTCCCTGTTTGGCTTCTCCGGGCATTGCTCCACTGTGTGCTGGTCGTCCCCGCAATACATGCAGAGACCCAGCGCACGTCGGCGTTGTCTCTCCGCTAGAGGGAGCTTTGCCCAGCCCGTCACCATTGGCTCCGACTCCTCGGGAACCTCCGGCGGCGGTAGCGCCAGGGGGCGAGCTTGAAGCCGGCGTGACGAGACCCCTCGAGAGCGAGAAGGCTACTTCCGCTCCGAGGCGCGCTCCGAGGCGGTTGTCCAAGCTAATAGCTAGCGAGATTAGCTCCGCCGGTTGTCCAAGCTAATAGCTAGCGAGATTAGCTCCGCCAGTGTTTCAGGGATATCCCGTCCAGCCAATTCATCCCTCAGACCTGAGTTTAGGCTGCGGAGGAAGATGCCGCAGAGGGCACGCTCCCCCCAGCCAACCTCCTCCGCTGTAACCCGGAAGTCTATGGTATAGTCCGCGGCCGATCGGCTCCCCTGCTGAAGGCTGAGGAGGCGATCGGTCAGGACACTCTCCACTCGGGAGTGATCAAAGACCTCCAGAAAATTTGTGACGAACTGGCCATAGGTGAGGGAGGCATAACCGGGCCTCGCCATTACGGCATAAGGCCAGGTGAGTGCCCGACCCTCCAGGAGATTTCCTATATAGCCGATTCGACTATGGTCTGAGGGAAAGTCCCCGGGAATGCGCAGAAACACCGACTCACACTGCATGATGAAGCCCCGCGCTCCACCGAGCTTACCGCTAAAGCGGGCGGGGGTAGGAATGGGTGTGAGTCGGGTTGGGGTTCCCGAGGCTGACTGGACGGCCGCTGAAGCGGCAGGAGCTGCACCTCCCTGACGAGCCGAGGGGAACGGCTGTGGGGGGTCCAGACGGTCTAACCGGGCAGTTATCGAGGTTAATTGGTCCAATATCACTTGCTGCTGATGAGCTATTAAATCCACCCGAGCCTCGAGGGTGGAAAATCGGCGTGCGAGCCCGCTGTCCGCCGAGCCGCTCTGCTGAAGCCGTACTGACATAACGCACGGCTCAGGAGATACACACGCAGGCTCAGAATGAATTCAATAGCTTTATTCAGCAACAAGGATGGATGGATGCGTGTTTGTGGAATGTGGATGTACTGCTGGTGGACGTTAGCGTCAGGCACGGAGGCAGGAAACCGTACAGCCGGACAACCCTGGGGAGAGAACACAGGAAGAAGGTGACGGGCATCAAACCAGTACAACAAGAGATGAGAGGTAAGTTGGCTTACTTGGCAGGGCAGGTGGCAGGCACGCACAAGGGAGAGTCTGGGAGACAGAGACCTGACGATGCACCTGACAGCAGCCGCGAGGTGGTGAAGCGGGGGCGGAGTCCGCCGCCGGGAAAGGTCCACCTGTGCACAGGGGAAAGGCTGGAACACAAGTTGAGAGTAGCTTACGTGAGCGATCTTGCCGTTTGGCGAGGGGGTTCCTCTGGAGCAAGTAGCCGAAGGGAACAGACGGCTTCAGGCCGAAGCCCAGGGCAGAGCGGCTTATATGCTCCGCCGCTGACGAGGTGCAGGTGTGCGCTCAGCTGGCGCCGCTAATGAGCGGCGAGTTGTAACAACAGTGAGAACTACCACCAAGCAACACTGTGTTTCAGTGCAAGGAGTCAGATTATGGAACGATTTTGGACCTGAATTAAAATCATGTACAATGCTTGGACAATTTAAACAAAAACTAAAGCAAGAAATACTCCAAACATATATACAAGATGACATGTAAAATCACATAAGGATTGTCATATCCAGTCTGTGTTGTGCTGTTACTTAGTTTTTTTTTTTTTGTTACATTTTGTCTTAGCTTTGTTCTGAATTGTAATCGCTCTTGTTTTGTTTTTCTTTTGAATTCTTGGATGGAATATGGGTGGGCAATATAAGCTGTGGCTTCAGTCATCACCCATTTCGGATAACTTTTGTTGAACTGTATAATCAGAAGAGTTATTGTCTAATTTGACCTTGTTGGATTTTATTTCCCCCTTTTGCTATATTATTCAGTTCCTTTTAACCTGTACTATCCGAAATAAAGATTCATTCATTCATTCTCTGGGTGGAGAATCCCCCACCCGTGCCCCTCACAATACCAACAAATATTATCTGATTGTTAGAATTTAAAAGCCCAAATAAAGCATGATTAGTTTGCATTTAGATCAGGATAGTCCTGAGGTCTCAATTCGATTGGGCGGGGAATGCCGAGACTTTTCACACCTTCATTTGATTTGGTTTGCATTCACACTGCAGTGGACCAAACTACCTGGACAACGCCACACAGTTACAACAACTGCTCGTTTGGGGCGCTGTAGCTGAAACCACCACTGACCAGGAAGAAAAAATCTCGGTGAAGAAGAAAAATCCGGCTCATTGATTGGCCAGGACCAAAAACAGAAATCCGTTCCCTTCAGCCAGGTTGTTTGTCCACCACAAACTTTTCTCCTTGGCTTTCTCCAGTAAAAGGATTTCTTGGCTCCCCGTGGTTGTCTTTATTGTTATTTTCTACCCAAAATGCACTACAGTAAATGCCACTTCCTCTTTTCAGACTACATATTGCTATGGTTACGCAAATGCCGAGGGGCACTTCCACCCTTTGGTCCGCTGGATAGTCTGTTTGCAATCACACTCCAAGCGAAGCACACCAGACTTTTCTTTGCAAGTGAACCGAGATCCCCATTTTCAGGCGGACCAGACTTCGCTTGTTTGGTGTGCACCAGAGTTCGAATGCGCGTTCAGATGGCACCAAACAAACCGAACAATCTGCAGTTAGTTCTTTGGTTCAGACCAAACAGTGACTGTGTGAATGCGCCCTTAGAGACAGGGTTGTGTGGTTGATAGCATATAGAATTAATAGCTAATCATTCGGAGAGGTGTCCAGCCAGACTATAATAATCTATCATACAATAAGCAAAAACAACATCTATTGATGAAATAAATGGTCAAGGGTTTGACCTGGCTGGATAAAATTGCATCTAGTGGGGATAGATAAAATAAAACAGACATAAACTGACATCTAGCAGCTAGGCTGACTCTGCTATCGGTTTGTACCTTGCAGGTGAGCCTCTAAGAGCGTCAGAAATTCTAGCTATGGCTGCTCAGACAAACTAACGCTAGCAGTCCATAATGCCCAGCTATCATGGCCAAACCAACACTGGGCCAAACAGACAAAGAAAAAAAAAAAAACAAGATAGGCCACAATGACCTTATTGACTGTGGATTAATTAGGGTGGGAATCATCAGAGGCCCTACAATACAATATTATCACAAAACTTGGGCCGCGAAACGATATTGTCATGATCTTGTGATATGCTGAGTATTGCAATATCATATATTGTGATTTTTGCTTTCTTTAACTTCTTACTAGATCTCATGAGTCGCTTGTTTGCGGTGCTGACCTAACTAGACAGTGAGCAATTAGCACCATCTAATGGGCTGAAAAGTCAAGTGGCCTTTATTACTCTGGTACTTAAATAAATAAGTTTGTATTTGCAACCTGCTGTGGCGCAGGTGTAGTGTGGCTGACTACTGATCGGAGGGTCAGGGGTTCGATTCCCGCTCTGTCTGCAGTCTGCATGTTGAAGTGTCCTTGAGCAAAACACTGAACCCCCAGTTGCTCCTGGTGGGTCAGGCTCACGTCTGTGTATGTCAGCTCTGTTGTCATCAGTGTGTGAATGAGTGGATAGCAGGATCTGTAAAGTGCTTTAGTCATCTAGAGATGCGAAAAAGAACTACTAACACCATTTACTATGGCTGTGTTGTGAGACATGTATATGTTGGACACTGCATATGTGATTTAACCTCACGATGAAGGAGAGCCAGCCCCCTGTGGTGCGGAGCCACAGAGCCTGGACCCCCTGCGGAGGACAGGGGACAGAAGACTTCCTGACCACTGAGGCTCGAGAGGAGAGAAGGGGGAGTTATGTAAATAAAAGGCTAATGAATGTGAATAAAGAGACTTTGATATAGATGTGTGATTTCCCCCGCGAGGGAAATGGTTTGATGTGAGAATGTTTAAATGAGAGAACTTTGGTGTGTTCACTCTCTTTGTTCGCTGCTCAAGAATAAGAGCAGACAGTGGAATGATTTCTTGAATAAACTGGAATGGAAGACAATTCGGTTTCGTTATTCAAGTCTCCCCACATTGGTGACTGACGACGTTGAGAATGAACGAAGAAATTCTCAGGGTCCCGGACTCACAGCGCTCAGAGCTGGTGAGCGCAGTGGCCGTTAAGCTGCCTGATTTCTGGCAGGATAACCCACGGTCGTGGTTTCTGCAAGCAGAGTCGCAGTTCGCGCTCGCAGGAGTAACGGTGGATGACACTAAGTTCCACCATGTCATCGCTAAACTGGACAACAGCACAGCTCGGTGCGTGCAAAGCTTGGTGGAGCAGCCACCCGCGACCGACAGGTACGGCAAGCTGAAATCCACCCTCATCAAGTTTTTCACCCCCTCGGCTGAAGTGAGGGCGAGGAGGATCCTGTCTTTGCTAGACCAAGGTGGACACAGGCCGAGCGCCCTGATGGAGGAGATGATACAGCTGAGAGGTTTGGACAACGATGATTTCATTTTTCAGTTCATCTTCCTCTCCAACCTCCCGGCGCATGCGAGGAGCACGCTGGCCGGCAAAAAGTGTCACACCCTGGAGGAGTTCCGGGAGCTGGCCCAGGAGGCAGATGGGATCCTGGACGCCTGCGGCGGGCAAGCAACCACAGCAGCGACCCGAGACAGCGGGGAGCCAGAGGCGGCAGAACCAGACTGGCCGACGACGGCGGCAACACGACCGCGACGAGGGGGAGCCAATAGCCCGGCGGCAGAAGCGCGGGCACGACACAGCGGAGGAGAAGATCTCTGCTTTTACCATCGGAGGTTCGCAGAGAAAGCACGCAGGTGTGTGCCGCCCTGCATCTTCAGGAGTTCGGGAAATGGCAAGACCGGGGGTCGCTAGCAGCTTCGACCTTCGGAGAACGCAACAAGCTGCTCTACATCACGGATGCGCGCTCCGGACGAGTGTTCCTCATTGACACCGGAGCACAAGTGAGCTTCATCACCCCAACATACGCGGACCGGGTGGCTGGACCCCACGGTAACGGAGCTACAGCGGCAAATGGCTCGAACATCAACACCTACGGGAGAAGGACCTTGCCTTTATGCTTACATGGCCGCACATATGAATGGACTTTTGTAATAGCGGCGGTGAGTTTCAACATGTTGGGCGCGGATTTTTTGTGTTCACACAATCTGTTAGTTGATCTTGCTAATAGACGGCTGGTAAATGCACTCTCTTTTTACTCTCTCCCCTGTTCAGCTCGAGTGTCCCCGCCACCAGTACAGACCCACGTCGCTACAGCAGGTGGTAAGTTTCACACACTCCTCACCCAATTTCCAGCGCTCACTGTGCCCACTTTTTCAGCGACGGTCGCGAAGCACGGGGTGAAACACTTTATCCCCACTTCTGGTCCTCCCGTGTTTGCAAAAGCTCGGCGCTTGGATGCAGTTAAGCTCGCCATTGCGCGCGAGGAGTTCGCCAGCCTGGAGAGGCTGGGCATCGTTCGTAGGTCGAAGAGCCCGTGGGCTTCGCCGCTGCACATGGTACCGAAAGCCGATGGCTCCTGGAGACCGTGCGGGGATTACCGCAGGCTAAACAACGCTACGGCGCACGATCGTTATCCCATCCCGCACATTCAGGATTTTTCGGTGCACCTGGCGGGGGCGCGCATTTTTTCAAAGATTGATCTAGTTCGCGGCTATCACCAAGTCCCGGTCCAACCGGAGGACATTCCTAAAACAGCGGTAATAACCCCGTTCGGACTTTTCGAATTTTTACGCATGCCGTTTGGTCTCAAAGGGGCGGCGCAAACATTTCAGCGGATGATGGATGCCGTGTTACGCGATCTCCCTTTCGTGTTTGTGTACCTCGACGACATTTTGGTCGCGAGTACTTCAGAGGACGAACACGAAACGCACCTCACAGCAGTTTTTAGGAGGCTGGGAGAGCACGGCTTAATAGTTAACCCAGCCAAGTGCCAGTTTGGCGTCGAGCGGATCGATTTTTTGGGTCACCGCGTCTCCCCGGAGGGAGCGGTTCCGTTACCAGAGAAAGTACGCGCGGTAGCGGATTTTCCCCGTCCACAAACGGTCAAATCACTACAGGAATTCTTGGGGATGGTGAATTTTTATAACCGATTCCTGCCCCACGCAGCTCAAATCATGCAACCGTTATATGCCGCGCTCAAAAAACAAAAGCCGACCCAGGCGGTCGAATGGTCCCCGGAGCGGGAGCGCGCGTTCACAGAGGTTAAAAAAGCCTTGGCTGACGCTGCGCTCCTGGCCCACCCAGACCCTGCAGCACGTATCGCGCTGACGACAGACGCTTCAGATTTAGCCATAGGGGCCGTTATTGAGCAACAGGTAGCCGGAGTTTGGCAGCCTTTGGCTTTCTTTAGCAAATCTTTAAGCGCGGCTGAACGAAAATACAGCGCGTTTGACAGAGAACTGTTGGCGCTACATTTGGCTATTCGTCATTTCCAGTTCTGGCTGGAAGGACGGTGCTTCACCGCTTATGTGGACCACAAGCCGCTCACATACGCCATGGCCAAAATTTCAGATCCGTGGTCCGGCAGGCAGCAGAGGCAGCTGGCCGCAATCTCGGAATTTACCACTGACATTAGGCACGTCGCGGGCAAATTCAATGTAGTAGCGGATTGTCTCTCACGCGCGTTCACGACCCCAACACGCGCAGAGGCAGAACGGGCCACCGTGACCGCGCCGCAGGAGGGCGGCACGGTGGCGCGCGCAGCCCCGGTGCACGTGGGTATAGATTACGCAGCCATGGCAGCGGACCAGGGGGCGGACGCAGACGTGCACGCGCTCCAGTCTGGACCAACAGGGTTGAGGCTGGAGAGCAAGTGTTTACAAACCGGTATGCCCCCCCTGATCTGCGACATGTCGACGGGGCGCCCGCGTCCGGTGGTTCCGGCCACGTGGCGCCGCCGTGTTTTTGACTCGGTCCACTCACTGGCGCACCCGGGGGTGCGCGCGTCGGTGAAACTAGTGGCGGAAAAGTTTGTTTGGCCGTGCCTGCGCAAGCACGTGAAGGAATGGGCAAAAACCTGCATTTCCTGTCAACGGGCCAAAATTCACAGGCACACAAGAGCCCCGTTAGAACCGTTCCGCATTCCGGCCAGAAGGTTCGACCATGTGCACGTCGACCTTGTGGGCCCCCTACCGGCATCACAGGGGTTCACGTATCTTTTGACAATGGTGAACCGCACCACACGTTGGCCGGAAGTGGTCCCACTTGCGACGACCACGGCCGCGGAGGTGGCTCGCGTTTTTTTAACGGCTTGGGTGGCGCGCTTCGGGGTTCCGTCGGACATTACGTCCGATAGAGGACCGCAATTCATCTCTGAGCTGTGGTCAGCGATGGCCAACGGCTTAGGAGCCAAAATTCACCGCACTACGGCTTACCACCCTCAGGCCAATGGTTTATGCGAGCGTTTTCATAGGTCTTTGAAGGCAGCACTCAGAGCGTCGCTCACGGATGCAGATTGGGTAAATAAACTTCCATGGGTTTTATTAGGGTTGCGTTCTGCGCCTAAAGAGGACTTAGACGCCTCCCCAGCGGAGCTGGTATTCGCACAAACTCTGAGGCTGCCGGGCGAGTTTTTACCAGAGCACCCAGAGCCCCTACCTCTCTCTGCTCTTGGACCGTTAGTCGGCACGGGGGCAGACACGCTCCCGGGTCCGGTTCATCACGCTTTTCCACGAGTTTTCGTCCCCAAGGCTTTGAAAAATGCCGATTTCGTTTTTGTCAGGCGCGAAGCCCTTAAAGCAACGCTCAAACCACCTTACGAAGGGCCATTTCGAGTGCTGGAGGCAGGTGATAAGCAATTTGTGCTAGATTTTGGAGACAGAAAAGAGACAGTCAGTATTGACAGACTAAAACCTGCTTTTGTCATGAAGGACGTTTCTGTACCGGTCGCGGTGGCGCCTCGACGAGGCAGGCCCCCGCAGAGGGCAATTAACCACTCTCTTCCTCAGTCAACAGACCCGAAGCAGAACAGCACCGCAGGCAAGGCGGGGCCAACGCACAGCAGATTCGGCAGACGGCTGAAGCCCAAGCGGCGCACAGACTGAATGTTGGTGTTGATTATTCAGTAGTGAGTAAGGTGCTATTAAATTTTGGGAATTAGTCTGTTCTTCATCGTTTGGGGGGGGGTTATATGGCTGTGTTGTGAGACATGTATATGTTGGACACTGCATATGTGATTTAACCTCACGATGAAGGAGAGCCAGCTCCCTGCGGTGCGGAGCCACAGAGCCTGGACCCCCTGCGGAGGACAGGGGACAGAAGACTTCCTGACCACTGAGGCTCGAGAGGAGAGAAGGGGGAGTTATGTAAATAAAAGGCTAATGAATGTGAATAAAGAGACTTTGATATAGATGTGTGATTTCCCCCGCGAGGGAAATGGTTTGATGTGAGAATGTTTAAATGAGAGAACTTTGGTGTGTTCACTCTCTTTGTTCGCTGCTCAAGAATAAGAGCAGACAGTGGAATGATTTCTTGAATAAACTGGAATGGAAGACAATTCGGTTTCGTTATTCAAGTCTCCCCACATTTACCATAATTTTTAATAAAGCATCACAATACTAGTGTCTCTGAATCAATACTGTATAGCCACCACAAAGTATTGCAATACTACAATGTGTTGCCCCCCCCCCCCCCCAGAATTAATGAATGAGCTGGGATCATGGTTGGTTGACTAGTGGGGTGAATAGAATTTAAAGAGAAGAACTCTCAAAACCTCAGTCTGGTGGTTAGCTAAGCTGTAGTGAGTTCTGAGGCTTGAAGGATAACTTTCACCTCTCCTCCATGGACAGGGAATGCCATACTGGCTTCTACTCAAGTGCTAATAAGTAATGGTGTGATAGCCTATGAGAACAGCATAATCTAAATGAGGTGTTTCAGGCAGACTTGTAGTCCAAGTATTTGTGGGAGAGGAGACCTCATGTGCAGGTGGACTTTGGGCTTATTTACTTTGCAAATTATATTATATTGTTGAAAAATGCAAAATGAAGTAACAGCAACCTCCTCCCCCCCAAACCCTCCCCCAAAACAAATGATAATACAGGCTCTTTAAGATTATTCACAGTGTCATGTGCCAGTACTTTAGTATTTTTCATTGACTGACTACAGAATTAGGGCAGTAGCTTTGGCACTGCTCATTCTTATCAGATAAACATTTTTGAGTCCATATCAATAACCACATTCTCAACAGTACAGTACCTCTCACATGCGGAGTCCCTCAAGGCTCCATTCTTGGTCCGATTGTTTTCTCCTAATATGTTTCCCCTAAGCAAATCTGCTAAAAAGTTTCAAAGGCCTCTCTTCTTAATGGTATGTTGATGACACACAGTTGTATTTTTCTGTCAAACCCAATAACCTCAACAGCCTCTCTCACCTCAGTGACTGCTTCACATCCATTAACAACTGAATGTCTTCCAACTTTCTCTGCCTTAATTCAAACAAAGCAGAGGTCCTTGTATTTGGCCTCGAAATCTTCTCTGAAGTACGTAGCCAGCACAACGACTTCCTCGTCAGAATATGAAATCATCCCTCAAGAAACTTGGTGTCACACCAAAAGCTGAACTTTGAATCCCACATTTCAAAACATATTCAGTTATGTTTTTCATTTAAGAAGTTTTGCCAGACTCAAACCTTTACTGTCCCCTAGCATTTTGAACTATTAGTGGGCACTTTATTTTTCTCCCATCTTGACTATTGCAGCTCACTCTTCACATACATGTCCGCCATAGCTCATCTTCAATGTTCAGAATGCAGCAGGTATCTAACAGGCTATCTAGAACAAGCCACTACACGCACGTCACTCCTGTTCTTGCCTCCCTTCACCGGCTACTGAAAAAATTTAGAATTTATTTCAAAATTTTACAAATACTAACAAAACCCTTCATAGTCAAGTTCCTGCATAGCTGAACTATTGAGACCCTACATCAATAGCCTCCCCTTCTGTTCATCTGATCAAAGGTCTCCTATCTGTCCCACTCTCAAATTTTAAAACTAGAAGTGATCATGCCTTTGAGGTTATTGCCCCCAAGTTGTGGAACAGCCTTCCCCAACTTATCAGATCAGCTAAATCCATGTCTTGTTTAAAAAAAAAATGCTCAAAACTCACTTTTTTAAGGCTAGCTTTTTCTTAGTCCTTCATTAATTATTTTTGATTACTTTTAAAAATGTGTGTGTGTCCCCAGGAAGTCTTAAGCCTTATTATTTCTACTATTTTATTGTGTTTTCTCATAGTTATAGAGTGTGGTCTAGACCTGCTCTGGATGTGAGGTGCCCTGGGATGCTTTTGTTGTGATTTGGCATTGTGCAGATGGACTGAGATTGAGACTGTAACTGAATTTCCTGTCTTGTGAAGCACTTTGTAACTATGTGTTTTGAAAAGTGCTAAGGAAACCTTAAGTTACAATCTTACTATACCTCTAATAATCAATAGTTGATAAAAAATACTCTTCTAACACCTTTTTCTGTTTGATAGTTGAGCAGTATGGCATCTTTAACACACAGTGTAGATGGGGAGGACTGGGCAGCCCACAGAGGATCAGGGAGGTAAGTCACCAAAGCAGGAATTAATGAGCATTATAGTATTAGGTAAGAATAAGTCTCACCTTAAATCCCTAAGGATTCCTAAACACCAAGTAACACCTGTTACATATGATGAGGAGGGGTGCAGAGTAAGACAAGAGTTCTTTCAGTTTGTCCCAATATGTCATCTGAAATTAAGGGTTGTGGTTGTATTTAATCCCAACAAAACAACAAATTTATACATATTTTCTTTTTTTTTTTTCATTTAACCACACATCACCTGTTTTTGCAGGTTTGTAAAGTATGTTGTGTAACATAAGGTTATTAAAGCTAAAATATAATCTAGCTTTTTATTCAAGTGAAAGAAGGTTGAAGCAAAATAGAAAGATTTAATGAAGAAAACACCAACAAATGTGATACAGTGTAGAATTTTGACAAATCAAATTTAACATTTTTTAAATCCTGGCACTACCCCCCCCCCAAAAAAAAAATAAAAAAGAATAAATAACTGAATAAATTCTTCCCTGGACCAAGTGTCAGTGCTTCACCAAATGTTATTAAATTTGGGCCAATAGTTTTTGCCCAATTCAATTAACAAACAGACTGACATAATTTGACATTTTTGATTCATAAAGTACCATTTGTCTGGATGTATTTCATCTGTATTTCTTTTATTAATTCTTCACAATATGCAGTATAAATACAGCTCTGGGAAAAACAATAAGAGATCACCGCAAAATCTTTCTTAAATTAACATCTCTACATGTATGGCAGCAATTCAAATTGAGTTTCTGTTGAAATCCAATTCTGTTACAGAGGTGTACATTTAGAAATTGGTGCCTGCAACACACTTCAAGGTCTGGAGAGTGAATGAACAGATTCTGTTTTATTTAACTTTTTTTTTTTTTAAGAAAGTGTCCAAATTCTTCTGAAATTGGATTTTGGTGTTGTTAAAAAAGTAAAATCAGTTTTCTAATACTAATTGCTGTGTTACAGAAAAATGTGGAAAAACTTCAATTAAAGTAAAACTGATATAAAATATAAATGTAACTCCTTTCACTGTGTGTGCAGGTACAAATGCTGTCTAAGGGGAACAGGTGTCAAATCACACATTCCTGAAAATGTTCCTTATCTGAGTCCCAGGGTGTTTTTTTTTTTAAACTACATGTTATATCAGACAAGATTCAAAGCTCAGTCCCACTAAAATTGTCCAGCAAGAAAACAATCTAGAGATTTCCAAGCAGGCTATTTTTTAAAGGCTTAAACGAGACTCTGTCTGATAACCGTGAGCTTGTGGTAAGCTGATCCTGCAAACAGCGAACATGATACCATCTCGAGGTTCACGTGCTGGAGGGGAAAAACAACCCAATCCACTTTCCAGCGATACCTGGAAAGCACTTATCATCTCAGAAATAATCTTCAGACGCAAGTATAAAGAAGCCTTTCGCTCTGAGTTGCTAATTAATTCAAGCAGATGAAATGTTCCCCATAAATGGTTAAAAAAACCTCTGCAGAGGAATAAACATTTAGTCAATTTTCCCCAAATTACCTAATTTATCCTGATGGATGTTTTGTTTTTTTTCTTAAATTTCTTCAGTCATGTGAATTTGTTCTAAAGATTTAACATGTGTAGGATTATCCAAGGCTATTTTTGATCATTGTGGGCTTGCTTCTGCCAATAACACACAAAAAAATTGACTAGATTTTTAAAAACAGCTTATTAAGGTGCAAACATAACTTCCAACTTGGCAACATGCAATCATTCACTCTATGAAGGAACAAAGCCTTTAAAATCATTTATTAGTCAATAAATTGTACAAAACTAATAAGAAAAGACCCTTGGGTTTATACTTTGATGAAAATTGTCAGGCAAATAAGTATACTGTATGAAAGCTCAGTCAAGTCAACTGGATTCAAGTATTTTTTTACATCTGAAATGTTTCACCATTCATCCAAATGGCTGTATACATCCTTGTGTACATTCATTCCAGACTAATGAAGCCATTTGGATGAATGGTGAAA
Source organism: Pholidichthys leucotaenia (assembly GCA_020510985.1). Taxonomy (NCBI): domain Eukaryota; kingdom Metazoa; phylum Chordata; class Actinopteri; order Cichliformes; family Pholidichthyidae; genus Pholidichthys; species Pholidichthys leucotaenia. Next base: position 147,175,760 of record CM035836.1, on the reverse strand, counting down.
AGTTACTGTGGTGATCGAGCGGTGAGTTTATCTGCGCCCCGGCCACTCAGTATTCTCCCTTTTTCTCCCTTATTATTTCTGCTCAGTTATTATCGGTTCTCCCAGGGCTTTTACTGTGACAGCACCGTGGCCGGACTTCCGGCTGTCAAAGTCTAGCCGGCACTGTCACAGCTGATCGTGATTTGTAATTACATTTCCTCCTCTCCTGTTTGGATCAGTGCTTTTTGCCACCAGTATTTAAGGGAGCAGCTGAGGCTCACTCCTCGCTGTGACCTACACCAACGTTAGGCTGGAGTCCCTACGTCCGGCTCCAGTCCTGTTCCAGTTTCCTTCCTCGTTCCCATGTATCTGTAAGTGTTTATTCCATAGCGTCAGGTTCCGCCCTTGCTACTTTGTTGTATTAGTGTTAGTTTTCTTTATTTGTGCCCAAGATCAGTGTTTGTGTTTTGCCCCACATGGCTCTTTATTTTGTATTCTCTGTAATAAACAAGCAAACTCTCTGTTGGCATCTGGCGCCTCATTTATGCCCCGAATAGGGGCAAACATGACAGTAGGTCGCAGCCAAGCGAGGTGCCAGTCACAGTAAGTTTGTTTTTTGGGCTTGAGTTTTTTCCCTTTTCCGGGTGCCAGTTTTATTCGGAGAGATGGTGTATTGTATCGAGTATCTGAGGGAGGTTGATGACCCCCTGTCCAATGCCCGTCTGTTCACCCCCTCAGACACCGCACACTGGTACCTGGACCTCGAGCAAAAGGCCTTAAATTGCTATCACCTGACCTCATATCCAGAGGGCAGGGAGAGGTTGGCAGCATTGACGGTTCTACAGTACATCAGAAGAACTGGGAACTGATGAAGAATCCGGCCAGGAAGCCTCCATCTCCTCCCCGGGATACGGTTGTTCCGAAGAGGGGGAAGCCTCCTGATCGGGCCGGTCTTCCACGAGGTTCCTGTCCGGATCCTGTTTCGGGTCACCAGAAGAACTCCGCCTCCCAGCCAGCTGTTTTCCCCGTGCCACGACAAAAGGTGAAGACAGCAGCCTCAGCCTCCGGGTCATCTTGTCCCGCTGTTCCGTCAGCTCCAAGTCCCTGGACTGCCCCAGCTGCTTCTCCCTTTTCCTCAGCACGCCTTTCAGCTGCGGTGAGCCCAGCAAGTCCTTACCTGGCTCCGCCTGTCACTGGTCCTCCATGAGGTTCCCATCCGGATCCTGTCCCTGGTCGCCAAAGGAACTCCGCCTCCCAGCCAGCTGTTTTCCCTGCGTCATGACGGAAGGTGAAAATAGCAGCTTCAGCCTCCGGGTCATCTTTTCCCGCTGTTCCATCACCTCCACGTCCCCGGACTGCCTCGGCTGCTCCTCCCTCCTCCTCGGCACTCCCTTCAGCTGCTGTGAGCCCTGAGGTTCCTTGTCTGGTTCCGCCCATCACCGATCCTGTTGGGGCGACTTCTCCTTGTCTTCTGGAGGGGTCCTCTGTCACCATCCCTATGGGAAAAGGGAGAATCAAGCCAACTGCAACAGTCACCATCGTTCCCTGGGGAAGCAGGCAAGTGTTTTTTCATTCTAAATCTGTTTGATGAATTACCTTGTCTGATTTCTGGGGGTGGAGCTCAGGGTTCAGTCCACTGAGCTCCCACCACCTGCTGCAACTGTTGAAATTGAACCTGCTTCCTCTGTGTTTCCTCCCCTTCTCTACGAGTGTTCCCCGGTGCCAGGAGTAGACCGTTGGACAGAGGAGGAGCCTGCGGCCCTGGAGAGCCTGGTTCCAGCCCCACAGCCACATCATGGGCAGAGGAGGAGGGCTGACTGTCATTTGGAGCCTGCGCTGACGATAAAGCGTCCCCGGGTCTCCGTGGAGCAGCAGTCAGCTCCAGCAGGCAAAGGATCCCCTGCCACCACGCCGAGTGGGCCATTGGCGTGGGTTTCAGCGCCAGGGGGTTCTCAGACTGTGGAGACCATCCTGCCGGCTGCGGAGGCCACCGCAGTCGAGTGGGAACCGGAAGTGGACCTCCACATCGTTGAGCCTGTATCGTCGGAGTCCTGGACGGAGGTGGAGCTTGAGATTAGGCAAGTGCTCTATTTTGTCTCCTTACTTTCTGTCTTGGAGCATTCTTACCCGGCTGCTGTATCCGAGTTTGTCTCGCCGGGCTCTGACGCTGCCGCTGCCGCTGCCACTGCCAGTGACCCTGACCCCTGTTCTCCCTCTCTGTCCAAGCCTTCTTCCAGGGTCACCAGAGATGAGTCAGCTACGGTCGTTGTCGTCGAGGCTCCGGGTTCATGTTTGGAGGTCATCCCAGGTGCTGCGCTGGCCCGGTAGGGGTCCACCGAGGGTGCTGCGCTGGCCTGGTCCAAGGTCGGTGAGGGAGCTGCAGATCCCCTTCTACCTGACACCGGACTGGTTCCCTGTTTCCCCCCTCTCCCCCCCCCCATTCTCCACCACCGGACGCCACTGGGGTCCCTCTCATTCGGTCCAGCTTCCCTTTGTTGTGCCTCTCGGTAGGGAAGCCACCTCCGAGCTCCCCCCTCCGGTCCTGGTGTTCTAAGGACGAGGGCCGGCTGCCCGAAGGACTGTTCCACAGGTTCTGCAACCTGGGCCGGTCGCCTGAGGTACTGTTTCTTCGGTTCTGGGACTTGGGCAGGCCACCCGAATTGCTTTTTTCTTTTTTTCTAATGTGGAGTCTGGATGCCGGTAGGCCACCTGAACTGCCTTTTTTTTTCTCTCTCTCTCTCTCTCTCTACCTGCCGGTATCCCCATACTTGTGTTTTTGTGGTGTTTTTTTTTCCCCTCTGGTATATTGCTAAAATGAGATTTTTTTTCCCCTTGCCTTGAGATCGAGTAGTAGTGGACTTAAGTATTTTTTGTGTTCATCTATTCTTCTGGACTTGAACATTTTCTGAGTTGAAGTGTACATATATTTTTGTTTTCACTTATTTATCTGGTTTTGGACATTCTGTGACATCATTCATGTTTGTATGCCTGTATTAGCTGTGCTATTTTGTGTTTGAGCCTTGTTATTATCTGATCTTTGTGGGGGGGGGGGTTCTCTGTATGTTGCTGTTAGACATTGTTGTGCCTGTTTTCTTTCCATTTCTCCCCGTCCTAGCTTGTTTCCCCCTCCGCCCACCAGAGGTTGGTCTTGTTAGCCTTCTGGTTGGGGGGACTCTTTGGATGTTACTTTGGACGCGTGGAATGCGTCCTTTGAATGGGGGGTACTGTAGTGATCCGAGCGCTGAGTTTATCCACGCCCGGGCCACTCAGTATTCTCCCTTTTTCTCCCTTATTATTTCTGCTCAGTTATTATCGGTTCTCCCAGGGCTTTTACTGTGACAGCACCGCGGCCAGACTTCCGGCTGTCAAAGTCTAGCCGGCACTGTCACAGCTGATCGTGATTTGTAATTACGTTTCCTCCTCTGCTGTTTGGATCAGTGCTTTTTGCCACCAGTATTTAAGGGAGCAGCTGAGGCTCACTCCTCGCTGTGACCTACACCAACGTTAGACTGGAGTCCCTATGTCCGACTCCAGTCCTGTTCCAGTTTCCTTCCTCGCTCCCATGTATCTGTAAGCGTTTATTCCATAGCGTCAGGTTCCGCCCTTGCTACTTTGTTGTATTAGTGTTAGTTTTCTTTATTTGTGCCCAGGTTCAAAGTTCGTGTTTTGCCCCACATGGCTCTTTATTTTGTATTCTCTGTAATAAACAAGCAAACTCTCTGTTGGCATCTGGCGCCTCATTTATGCCCCGAATAAGGGCAAACATGACAGTTACTTGAATTGAGCTGACTTGAATGAGCTTTCATACAGTATACCTTTAGGTTTTTATTTTTTGCTTTTCATTCTTATATAAAATAAATTTCAAAATTGAATTTAAAGTTCCCATTAACTGAAAAAAAAATATTTGTTTTTATAGAATTTAGTCTTATAAAATATATCCATGGATTACATTTCGAAAGTCGAACCTCAGATTCAGGAGTAGCAATGTGGTTTTCTTCCTGGTTGTGGCACATCAGACCAACTCTTTACCCTCTTGAGAATCCTGTAGGGTTTGTGGGAGTTTGCCCAGCCAGTCTACCTGTGTTTTGTGGACTTGGAGAAGGCATTTCATAGTGTCCCTCATTATCTTTTGTGCAGAGTGCTTTGGGGGTATGGGGTATCAGGCCTGTTGCTACAAGCTATCCGGTCCCTGTATGACCGTTGTAAGAGTTTGGTTTATATTGCCAACAATTACTCAGACTTAATCCCAGTGAGAGATGGACTCCATCAGGGCTGCCCTTTGTCACTGATCTGGTTTATAATTTTTATGGACAGGGTTTCATGGCGCAGCAAAATAACAAAGGGTGTCATGTTCGGTGACCACAGGATCTTGTCTCTGCTGTTCATAGATGATGTGGGCCTATTTTCTTCATTGAGCAATGACCTACAAGTCTTGCTGAAGCAGTTTGCTACTGAGTGTGAGGCGGCCGGGATGACAGTCAGCACCTCGAAGTCTGAGTCAATGGTCCTCACCCAGAAATAGGTGGATTGTCCCCTCCAGGTCAGGGATAAGCTCCTACTCCAAGTGGAGAAGTTAAAGAATCTTGGTGTCTTAGTTATGAGTGAAGGGAAAATAGAGTGGGAGATTGGCAGAATCAGAATCAACTTTATTGCCAAGTATGCTTACAACATACAAGGAATTTTACTTATCACTAAGGTGCGCTCGTTTTTAAGCGCTCCCTAATGACGCGGCAGCCATACAAGGTGCCTCATTCAGTGGGGGGTAAAGAGGGGGGGGAGGGGGTGACACATTGGGCAGAGAGAAAAAACAAAGTTATCAGAATAGTGCTCGAGTGAGCAAGATTGTGATCACATAGAAAAAAAACCTCTAATTGCACAATTAGCAGACAAGATACAGATCTACACATTAACAGAGCAAAGGAGAGAGACCAGTGTGTGTATGTCAGTCATGTGATATCAGTATGAGTACAGTGTGAATGTATCAGTTACTGGTGCACAACAAAAAATCCTCTCCTAGGCAACGGTTAGATGTTATGTCCATGTATTCTAAACATAGATAAGCATGCCCACAGAGTCCATCTCTCTTCAGTGCATGCCAGATGGTAAAACTCCATGTTAGTCACATGATAACGCTGTCCTTGGAGAGTTCAGATTGCTGCACATCAGCAATTGTTTGGGTTAAGGAGAAGCCAAAACTCCCTTCTGCTTTATCTCTTTTCCTGGAGGAATAAGGACACAGAATCAAGGCCTGATAAGCACAGTTCACTTAGAGCATAGAAATTTCCTCTCTTATGCGATTCTATGCATCACAATTTACATACACAGGCTTTAACCTGGCAGACAGGTTGAAGCAACATCTACAGTGATGTGGACATTGTACCGGTCTATTGTAAAGAGGGACTGCCGCCATCAGTGTGTGAATGTGTGTGTGAATGGATGGATTGCAGGATCTGTAAAGTGCTTTGGTCATCCTAGATGAGAAGAAAAGCGTTATATAAGTGAACGCCATTTACCATTTTAAGTGCTAAAGCAAAGCTCTCAATTTACCAGTCAATCTATGTTCCTACCCCACCTATGGTCATGAACTGTGGGTAATGACTAAAAGAATGAGATCACGGATACAAGCGGCTGAAATGAGCTTTCTCTGTAGGGTGGCTGGACTCTCCCTTAGAGGTGGGGTGAGGAGCTCAGTCATCCAGGAGAGGCAGAGTAGAGCTGCTGCCTCACATCGAAAGAAGGTAGTTTGGGCATCTGATCAGGATGCCTCCTGGATTCCTCCCATGTGAGGTGTTTTGGGCACATCCCAATAGGAGGAGACCCTGAGGCAGACCCAGGAAAAGTTGGAGAGACTATGTCTCCCAAGCTATTTTTATTTTGTAAAACTCTTAAAGAAATGAACATATTGCGCTTCCTGGATTTTTAGGATGTCATAAACCAACAAGCCCTACTTTCAGTTATCTATATCAGCAAATCAAACAGACTCTGACCACTTCATTCAATTAAAAAAAGCTTTACTCAGTCAGATTAGGTGCTCAGGGTTAGGGTCAGAGAAGGCAGAAAACCCTCTGTTATTACACAGTTTTTTTGATGACATGTAAAACAACAAAGAAATTGTTTCTGGTCTTCAAAAATTCATTCATTTTGTTATTTCTGTCAGATCATAACAAGACAAAATAAGAAAAGGAAAGAGAAAAAAAGGCAACATATTTCGGACAGAAAGGGTGTAGACAGAAGCAATAGCTTATATGTCTTATATGTGCCTACCCCTCATACATAATACAAATATACAACCAACCTCAAAGTCATAATACTACAAAACAAAACAGTATTTTGGGGTGTTTGGGGGTGTGCTCGAGGGGTAGTACCTTTGTAGGAGGATGGGCACTCTGCTCTGTTTCTTTGGATGGCCTGACTATTCTGGTCCCCACACCCACCCTAGCTCTCTCGCATGGCTCCTTGCAGCTGCTCAGGCACAGCAGTGGCCACATCCCTGGCAACAGCGTCATCCCCACCGGCTAAACTGTGAGTGGGCACCCGACCTGGGATTCTCCGGTCAGGGAGGGAGGACCACATCTCTTACACCTAGTGCCCCCAGTTATGGGTTAAATGAACAGTTCCTGTGACAGCTGTGAGGGCAGTCCTCAGGATGAGAATCCTGGCCAGTTGCTGCGCCCACCCTGGTAGCAGCATGTTGTAGTTTTCACACCTGCCGTGGACGCTGGGAGCTGGGAAAAGAGGGTGGCTATGGGACTGCACACCCCACTGTCACCTAAATTATCACTGTGCTGGTGTCTTCCTCTGGACCCACATCCTCATACCACCATTAAAGATTCAAGATTCAAAGCCTTTATTATCATGTGCACAGTTAAGAAATGCTACATTTCCTGAGCAATGAAATTCTTACTTTGCTCTCTGAACGAATGCCAAGGTAAAAGGTACAGAAACAACAATTCTAATAGGTCATGACACACTAACACAGTAACTCACTCCTAATACTAATGGATGCTAATAACACACACACCAACACATAGTTTTGCAGTAGAGGAATGAAATTGAAAATTCACTGGATGATTGAAGTGATAGTGGTATGTTGATATCAGAGATGATGTGAACCTGAGATGACATGAACCTATGTACAGTGTGCAAATGAGCATTGTGCAACCTGATGTGAACCTGAGATGGCATAGACTTATGTACAGTGTGCAAATGAGCATTGTGCAATGAGCAGTGTATAATTACAAATTATTTCTGTAACGGTAGTACCAGTAGACTGTGCATAATAAGTAGCAGCAGAGATGATCATTAGCAACAGAGATGATATGGACATCAGAAAGGTGATACTATATCTGCTGTACAGGTGAGCAGTGTGCAAATTTAGCAGCCGGTGTGTGAGTTCCTACATGCAAAGCTGTGTCACGGAGTTTTGGGAGTTATTATCTGTTCAGGAGTCTGATGGCAGTGGGAAAGAAGGAGTTCTTCAGTCTGGTTGTTCTGCATTTCACACTTCTGTGCCTCTGGCCTTAGGGTAGAAGTGTGAACAGTCTGTGCTGGGGGTGGGTGGGGTCCTGGAGGATGGCGTCAGCTCTCCTTTGGACTCTGCGGTGGTAGATGCTCTGCAGAGAGGGGAGTGGAGTCCTGATGATCTTCTCCGCTGTCTTCACCACTCTCTGCAGGCGTTTGTGGTCCAGGGCAGTAGTGCTGCTGTACCACGCAGTGATGCAGTTAGTCAGGATGCTTTCGATGATGCAGCTGTAGAAATTGTTGAGGATCCTGGAAGACATGCCAAACTTCTTCAGCCTCCTCAAAAAGTACAGTCACTGTTGAGCTCTCTTGACCAGCTTGGCGATGTTGTGTGTCCACTTAAGGTCCTCGCTGATGTGGATGCCCAGGTATTTAAAGCTGCTCACCCTCTCCACCTCAAGCTTCCGGATGAATAGTGGCTGATGGGGTCTCCTCCTCCCTTTCCCCATGTCTACTATCATCTGCTTTGTTTTGTCCATGTTGAGGGTGAGGTTGTTGTCCTCACACCATGACACCAGGTTGGCCACCTCCCTCCTGTAGGATGCTTCGTCATCACCAGTGATACGTCCTATCACTGCTGTGTCATCCGCAGACTTTAGGATGATATTGTCCTTGTGGGAGGCAACACAATCATGGGTGAAGAGGCTGTAGAGGATGGGGCTGAGAACACAATCCTGTGGGACACCTATGTTTGTGATGATGGTGGCTGAGGTCCTGTTACCCATCCTGACAGACTGGGGCCTGCTAGTTAGAAAGTCCAGTAGCCATTTGCAGAGGGTGGAGTGCAGGCCAAGTGAAGACAGTTTTTTTTTTTTTTTTTTTTTTTTTTGTTACTTATTTGTACCCGTAGGTAGACTTGGTTTGCAGTCTGGTGACAAGCCACTGGCTGCTGGTCGCTGCGTGCGCGAGCGCCCTAAACCTACATGTTTTTGGTGTGCGGGAGGAAACCGGAGAAATCCCGGAGTAAACCCGCGCAACACGGGGAGAACATGCAAACTCCACACAGCTCACTGTTGGTCGGGGGCTGGGATCGAACCCACGATCTCATGATCCCCGCGATCCCCCGGCCGAGGGTAAAACTGTGCTGCCACAGTGCTAAACCACTGTGCCACCGTGCAGCCACAGTTTGTCGATGAGTTTGTGGGGGATGACCGTGTTGAAGGCGGAGCTGTAGTCGACAAAGAGCATCCTAATGTAGGAGTCTTTATCTTCCAGGTGGGAGAGAGAATAATGGAGTGCTGCAGCGATGGCATCTGAGGTGGACCTGTTGGGCCAGTAGGCGTACTGCAGGGGGTCCAGGTTGCCCAGTATGCTGTCCTGAATGAGGGGCAGCACCACTCTGTCAAAGCACTTCATGATGATTGGAGTGAGTGCTACCGGTCTGTAATCATTCAGACAGGTCAGCGGGCTCCTTCTGGGGAGGGGGCTGATGGTTGTCATTTTGAAGCAGGAGGGGACTATGTTCTGGTTGAGGGAGAGGTTGAAGATTGCTGTGAGAACATCGGTCAGCTCTGCAGTGCATGCTCTGAGGGCCCGTCCAGGTATGTTGTCTGGTCCTGCTGCCTTGCGGTGGTTGATATTCCTCTGTGTTTTGTGTACCTGGCCTGGTGAGACTCTTAGTGTGTGTGTGTGTGTGAGTGTGTGTCTTTTCTCTGTGCTGTGGCTGGTGGTCTTGAAGCGGGTGTAAAAGATGTTGAGATCGTCCGGCAGGCTGTCTGTAGAGCTAGTGGTGCTGCTGTTGGTACTCTTGTAGTCTGTGATGTGTTGCAGGCCTTGCCACATGCGCCCCAGGTCAGGAGTGGAGCAGAGGTTGTCCAGCTTTTCTCTGTACTGCCTCTTGGCTGTTGTTATAGCCTCTCTCAGTCCATATTTTGCAGCTTTGTACTCGACTTCATAGCCTGATTTAAATGCATGAGAGCAAGCATGCAGCATCTGGTGTACCTGACTGTTGATCCAGGGCTTCTGGTTGGGGAACTTCCTGACCTGTATGATGGGTACGATGGTATCGTCGCACATGCTAATGTACCCAGTCACGTATTCAGCATAATCTTGTATATTTACAAAAGAGTCCTCTCGGGTGGCTGCAGCTCTAAACACATCCCAGTCTGTGCAGGCAAAGCAGTCTTGTAGGGTGCTCTCAGTCTCTGGAGTCCAGCGCTTAATTTGCTTAATAACAGGGTTTGTTTGTTTCAGCTTTTGTCTGTAGGCTGGGTATATAAACAGTGAGATGTGATCTGACTGTCCGAAGTGGGGGCAGAGTGCTGCTCTGTAGGCGCCACTTATGTTGGAATAAACATGATCCAATGTGCTTTTATCATTGGTGGGAATGCCCACATGCTGGTAATATTTGGGGAGTACGGTCCGTAAATTGCACTGGTTAAAGTCACCAGCAACAATAAAAACAGCATCAGGATGTTTTGTCTCTACTGCGCTGATGACATCATGGAGTTTGTTTAGCGCGACTGTGTAGTTGCTCTATGGACAGATGTATACAGCAGCCAAAAACACAGCCATAAATTCCCTTGGTAAATAATAGGGACAGCATTTCAGCAGCAAAAACTCTACGTCGGGCGAGTAGTGCTTGTAGACGGTTTGTACATCTCCACACCACGAGTGGTTTATAAATACACACACCCACCCACCCCTCATCTTACCAGAATCTCCTGTTCTGTCTGCCCGGTGTGTTGAGTGTGTCTGTAGCTGAATAGCACTCTCCGGGACTCTGTCTGGAAGCCAGGCCTTGCAGAAAATTAGGGCACAGCATTCTCTTGTCTCCCGCTGGTCTTCGATCCTTGCTCTTAGTTCGTCTAGCTTATTTCCCAAAGACTGAATGTTTGCCATTAAGAGTCTGGGTAGCGGTGGCCGGCTGGAGCAAGCCTTTAGCCTAGCATGTAGCTCTCATCTCTTGCCTTGCCTTTGGCACCTTCGGCCCTGCCTCTGATGCGCTGTCTTTGGGCCAGCATACTCAAAGCGGGCTTGGTGCTTCGGGGCTTTCCTGGGTGTGCTGATGGTCAACGCGGGGGCAGACGATGCATTGCAGGTTGGGTGGTATAAAGCCATTAAACTCGGTGTGGCTGCTTGACTTGGCAATATCCTGTAGTGTCTGTCAGTCGCATGTTAGCAGTGCATAACCTCCATGCACTGTAGAAAGAACAGCAACTATGCAAAAAAGGAGAAAAGTCAGCATTTGGGAGTGGAAAAAGCAAAGACGTTTGCCAACGGTGGGCGCCATCTAATACCTTTATACCATTATGTCCAAGTCCTGTGGCGAAGTGGATGTGGTAATGGGGGCAGGGAGAGGATGCTCTTGGGAGCCTTTAGCTATGCCTCCCATGCATGGCGACCTGGGTGTGACGGTCATTCTGATGTCGACTGGTGCAACGGCCCAGCTCGTAGCCTGCCCAGGCAACAAGGCAGCCCTCTTCAGGAACAGCACTGCCTTCTGCTGTTGGGGGCAGGGGGAAGACCCCTAAAGAAAGTTTGCTCCATCTTTGATTTGCTTGCTAGCCACGGTGAGCTGGTCATCCAACGATGTGGTCAAGATTCGAGAAGTAACACCAACGACAACGTCAACTTTGCCACATGAAATGTCTATACACTTCAGGATAACGACAACAACCTACAATGTTGGACTGCCATTGTGGCACAGGAACTAAGTCCCTATAACATTGCCATCACAGTAGTCAATGAAACTTGTTTCACTGACTCAGTGCAGCTGACTGAACATGGCCTAGGATACACATTTTTCTGTAGAGGACGTCCAGGTGATGAAGATCGACAGTAAGGTGTTGGCTTTGCGATCAAGTCATGCTATCTGAACCTGCTTGACTCCCTGCCGCATGGAGTCAATGGTCATCTCATGGTGCTACGCCTGAAGCTGAACAGTGGCTACATCACCATGATCATTGCATATGCACCAACTATGTCGCACACAGTTAAGACCAAAGAACAGTTCTACAAAGAGCTGGATTGCCTCATCCAAGCCACTCCATATACTGACAAACTCCTGATCCTAGGAGACTTTAACGCCCGTGTTGGTAATGACTGGTCAACATGGGACGGAGTCATCAGCCACCATGGTGTTGGTAGAGAGAATTCCAATGGCACTCTACTTCTTTCAATGTGTGCACAGCGTCAACTTGTCATTACCAACACACTTTTCCAACAAAAGGACAAATTCAAGACTACCTGGATGCACCCACGATCCGGCCACTGGCACCAGATTGACTTTGTCATCACTCGCCAGTGGGACATCAAGGACATCCACCTCACCAAGGCTACTATGAGGGGAATAACCTGCCTGTCAAACCATCATTTGCTGCGGGTTAGAGTCTCGTTCTCCTTTAAGCCCCCACAATGCAGGGTCCATAAGGCACCAATGAAGAAGATCAATGTATCCAAGCTGTTCTCCATCGACACTAAAACCTGTCTACAGCAGCAGCTAGCAACCACACTCCTCAACTTCGATGCTACCCAACATGAGACTGGGTGGGCAATATAAGCTGTGGCTTCAGCCATCACTCATTTCGGATAACTTATGTTGAACTGTATAATCAGAGGAGTCATTGTCTAATTTGACCTTGTTGGATTTTCTTTCCCCCTTTGTTATATTATTCTGTTTCTTTTAATCTGTACTTTTAATCTATCCGAAATAAAGATTGATTGATTGATTGATTGATTGATTAACAGCCACTGGAGTGCACTTCGTGATGTGATTCATCATACAGTGGTGGATGTCCTTGGCTATGCCAACTGGCAGCACCGCAACTGGTTCAATGAGGACAATGCCTACGTGACTCAGCTACTGGATTGCCTGCACCGATCCCACATCGAATATGTGAATGACAAAAACTCGACAGTGAAGGACACCTACCATCATGTTTGGCAGATGGCACAAGCTTCACTGCGCAGAATGATTAACAAGTGGTGACTTGACAGAACTGCAGAACTTCAAGCAGGTGCTGGCAGGAATGGCGTGAAGGCATTCTATGATGGTCTGAAAACAGTCTACAGCCCCACACCTAAACGCAGCACCTCACTTTACACTGCAGATAGACAGATGCTCATCAGGGACCCAGACTTCATCCTGGCTTGTTGGGCAGAGCACTTCAATGATGTTTTGAATCAAGAGTCCATGATTTCTGATGATGCCATATCTCAGCTTCCTCAGAGCCCCATCATCGAGGAACTGGGTTACCTGCCAATCATCCCAGAAGTTTGCAGAGCTATAAACCAGATGTCCAGCGGCAAAGCAGCTGGTGGAGACGGCATCCCTCCTTATCATTTTATGCCTGACTCAGCTCTTCACCACCATCTGGGAGCAGGAGACAGTCCCACAGGAATTTAAAAATGCCCTGATTGTCCATTTTTACAAGCACAAGGGGAACCGCCACCACTGTGACAACCACAGAGGAATTTCGCTGCTCTCCACCGCTGGTAAGATTCTCACTCGTGTGATTGTCTACCGTCTCACCCATCACATTGTTGACAACATCATTCCAGAGAGCCAGGGTGGTTTTTGGACCTCATGCGGAACATTGGACATATGTGCAGCTAGACAAGTTCATGAGAAGTGCAGGAAGCAAAATCAAGACCTGTACATGGTGTTTGTTGATCTGATGAAGGCCTTTGACTCAGTTGGAAGGGAGGGCCTCTGGAAGCTTCTAGCCAAGGTCAGCTGCCCTGACAAGCTCATCAATATCATCCATTCTTTCCATGTTGGCATGGTAGGGCGTGTCGTTGAAGCTGGCTCCATCTCCCACCCATTCCCTGTCACAAATGGCACCAAGCAGGGGTGCGTCATGGCCCCCATGCTCTTAAGCATTGTGTTCTCTGCCATGCTCCATGATGCATTCAATGACTGTGACAGAGGGATCAAGATTCGATTTCGCACTGATGGCAACGTCTTAAACCTGCAGAGACTCAAAACCAAGATGAAGACATCATGTGTGATGCTACGGGAATTGCTCTACGCTAATGACTGTGCACTCATCACCCACGCTTTGGAGGATACACAGCTCATCATGGACAAATTGCTAGAGCAACTAACTGGTATGGACTCACCATCAACATCAAGAAGACAGAAGTATTTCATCAACCCCGCCTTGGCACACTCCCAACGAACCCAGAGATCACCATTGGTGGTAAGGTACTCAAGGCTGTGGACAAGTTCTGCTACCTTGGTGGAGTCATCTCGCAGAATGTTAAGATCGATGATGAGGTCACATCACGCATCAGCAAGGCCAGCACCTCACATGAACACAGACTGTGGTCGAAGCATGACATTCGCCTGAGTACCAACGTTCAAGTCTACCAAACCGTTGTCCTGTCAACCCTCCTGTATGGATGCGAGATGTGGACAACATACCATCCACATGTGAAGAGGCTTGAGCAATTTCACATGAGATGCCTCAGAAAGCTACAGTATGTGGTGTCACTTGGAAGGACAAGATCATCAACATAGAGATTCTTCACAGATGCAACATCACCAGCATTGAGCACTTGCTCACTGGGGATTTGCCTGATTGCTGGGGTCTTTCTGCAATCATGGGGGTTTCCCCTACAGTTGAAAGTGCTATGAGATGACTGTTGTTGTGAAATGGCACTATATAAATAAAGTTGAATTGAACTGAATTAAATTGAATCAAGTCTTTCATCATACGTGCCCGCTTGCCTTGGGCTGGACATGTCTCAAAGATGGGAAATGAGTGCATCCTGAAGACCCTGCTATTCGGGCATATGGATGAGGGGCAGAGGTCACAATGTGGTCAGTGGAAGTGATATAAGGACGTCCTCAAGGCCACTCTTAAGTCATGTGAGATCGACCTGACAACATGGGAGACACAGGCTAAGAACCGATCTCAATAGAGTATGCTCTCCCATGAAGGTGTCAACCATTTTGAGAGTGAAAGAACAGCCCAGCTGATTGCCTGACACAATGCCAGATTGATGCTGCACAGAATAAGATAAGATAAGATAAGCCTTTATTAGTCCCACAATGGGGAAATTCCAGGATTGCAACAGCACAGGGATAGCAACACTCAGAGCAACAATCAGAAGGCAAGAAAAACAAGAACAGCTAGTAAACATATGTACATATTACTATAAATAAATAAATATTATATATATATATATATATATATATATATATATATATATATATATATATATACTGTATATATATATATATATATATATATATAGACACACAGTGCGGAGCATTATGGTTGGTGAATGTGCAGCAGAAAGTCTAAGCTCTCTCTCCGCGGATGCGGCGGGCCAGCTGGAAGTCTTTGGGCATGATGGTGACCCTCTTAGCGAAGAAGAGACCCACCAGGTAGGAATCACCAACCACCACCACCACCACAGCCATCGTCCCCTTCACCAGCACTACCATCACCTGCCCAACACATCTGTTCCATCTGCTTCAAGCGATGTGCATCAAGCATCGATCTGGTCAGCCACCTCAGACACAAACATCCATCATAATTACCAGGGGAAGGAAGATTCATCAATATTGACAACTTAATTCATCAATTACCTTCGCTAAGGAGGTTATGTTTTTGCCAGCATTGGTTTGTTGGTTGGTTTGTTGGTGTGTCTATCTGTCTGTTAGTAACATTACTCAAAAAGTTATAAACGGATTTTGATGAAATTTTCAGGAAAGGTGTGTAATGGCATGGGGAACAGATGATTAGAGTTTGGTGATGATCTGAGAGTGCATACCTCCACCAAGGGTTTTGTTTTTATTTGTGCAGCAGGATTACACAAAAACTCCTGAATGGATTTGGATGAAATTTTCACAAGAAGTGGTTCTTGGGCAACAGAGGAAGCCATTACATTTTGGTGATGGTATGAGAATGCATACCTCTGCCTTCTTCTCACAGAGTATTAGCAACAATACTCCAAAACTACTCGATGGATTTGGATGAAATTTTCACCAGAGGTGGGTCTTGGGCTACAGAGGAAGCCATTACATTTTTGTGATGATCCAAGAATGCATACCTCAGCCAAGGCTTTTATCTTCTCACAGAGTGTTAGCAACAATACTCCAAAACTACTTAATAGATTTGGATGAAATTTTCACCACAGGTGGTTCTTGGGCTAGAGACGAACCCATTGCATTCTGGTGGTGATCTGAGAAAGCATACCTCAGCCAAGGCTCTTATCTTCTCACAGTATGTTAGCAACAATACTCCAAAACTAATGGCCAGACTTTGATGCAATTTTCACCACAAGTGGCTCTAGGCCTACGCACAAACCCATTAAACTTTGGAGGTGATCCATGAGGGACAGAAGGAGCCTTGGTGGAGGTACTGTATGTGCTGTCTGAGTGTTTTTCTAGTTTATCTATATATCCTTGAGGATGCTTAAACTTAAAATTATTTGCTGGAAAATGCACTGTATGGGACCTGTGTTCCTTTATAGAGCACTCATTAATATACTGGAAAATTAAAAATTTTAACTCTCGACCATTATTAGCAGATATTAGAAGATTGTTTCAATGATTGTGATTGTTATTATTATTATTATTATTATTATTATAGTATTACAATATATTATGCCTCCTGAAGTTTCCAAATATGGTTCTTTACCCAATAAAGGGTTAATTATCCATCCCGACAGATTTGAGGGCAATCACTTTGGTTTGCACTCTATCTAAAAAAAAAAGTGAAGTTGGTACACAGGCTGGCATTTGGATGAGCATCTGCAGTTACGTTTTTGGAGATAAAAGATCAAAGTTCAATGTCACAGGTTCATAAAAGTTCAGTATCCATGTTGGTCTGTATTCATTTCTATATTCAGTTCAGTTCAACTTTATTTATACAACACCTTATCACAACAAAAATTATCTCAAGGCGTTAGACACATAAGGAACAAATCACAAGTAATTCAGAGAAAACCCCAACAATCAAGCCATCTCCTATGAGCAAGCAATAGATGACAGTGGGAAGGAAAAGCTCCCTTATAGGAAGAAACCTCTGGCAGAACCAGGCCAGCAATGAAATATTCTGCATAAGTGGGATGTTACCAACTATGGCACACAGGCTGATGTTTCGATCCTTGCCTGTGGCTATGGATTTGTGATCAGAAAATCAAGGAAAATCCCTATTCAATCTCAAGAGCCATGTTTCCACTACAAGAACTACAGTGGATATAAAAAGTCTACACACCCCTGTTCAAATGATAGATTTGAACAGGGGTTCAATAGACAGACAGACAGATAGATAGATGTACTTTATTGATCCCAAACTGGGAAATTACAGTGTTATAGCAGCATGGCAGTAGACAACCAAAACGACAGAAACACACACAGCATAATAGACAAAGGGATTATCCATGGAAAGTAAAACTGCCAAGATAACTTATATACATCGAAGATGAATAGATGGTGACCTGTATAGATACATGAATCATACCCGCTGTACAATGCAGGATTATCAGGTGCAGGGTGCAATGTGAGATACCAATTAGACTGCAAGGTGCAGTATGGCAGCATAGTTATGACGAGAATTCAACATTAGAGTGAGTTATTGCACAGTGAAACGGCATGTGGCAGGAAAGATTTCCTGTACCTAACTGTTCGGCAGTGAAGCTGTAACAGTCTGCTGGAAAAAGTGCTCCACTGTCTGTCCAGTGTGTGGTGGAGGGGGTGATCAGGATTGTCCATGATGGATCGCAGTTTGTTCAGTGTCCTCCTCTCCAGCACAGTCTCAAAGGTCTCTGCCTGAGACCAATTACAGAGCTAGCCCTCTTGATAATCTTGTCAAGTCTGTTGGTGCTGCTGGCTCTGATACTGTTACCCCAAAAGACAGCAGCAAAGAAGATGGTGCTGGCAACAGCAGCCTGATAGAAAAGCTCCAGCATCCTGTTGCACACGTTGAAGGATCTCAGCTTCCTCAGAAGGTAGAGTCTGCTCATCCCCTTCTTGTACACAGCATCGGTGTTACATTTCGAGTCCAGTCCGTTGCTAATTATGACACGCAGGTATTTATAGTCCTCCACTACCTCCACATCCTCCCCCCTAATCTGCAATGGCTGGTGAAGGCGTCCTCTTCTTCCTGAAGTCAATCACCATCTCTCTGGTCTTGCTAACGTTCAGCCTCAGGTGATTCTGCTTGGTCCACTCCACAAATCTGTCTACCAGTGTCCTGTACTGCCCCTCCTCGCCCCCTCTTATAAACCCAACAACAGTGAGTCATCAGAGAATTTCTGCAGGGGGCATGACTCGGTGTTGTACTGAAAGTTGGTGGCGTATAAGGTGAAGAGAAAAGGTGAAAGCACAATCCCCTGTGGAGCTCCTGTATCACTAACCACCACATTAGACAAGACACTGCCCAGCCAGACAAACTGTGGCCTGCCTGTCAGGTAGTCAGTAATCTAGGAGATCATAAAGTTGTTGACCTTCATCCCCCGCAGTTTCTCACCCAACAGCAGTGGCTGGATGGTGTTAAATGCACTGGAGAAATCAAAGAACATGATTCTCATAGTGTCTCCTCTGCCATCCAGGTGCAAATGGGCTCATTGCAGCAGGTAGGTGACAGCGTCTTCAACTCCTAAATGGGGCTGATATGCAAACTGCAGGAGGTCCAGCCACGTCTTCCATAGTCACAGGGATGTGAGAGGGGCTGGTGCTGATATCCCCAGAGGAGGGTGAGGGGGGTGGGGAGGAGAGAGGTGCTGCACAGGAGGGGAAGGGGGGAGGGGTGTGTGGGGGTCTGGCTGTGTTGTGGGGGTGACAGAGGGTGAGTTGGACCTATTAAAAAACAGATTCAGCTCATCAGCTCTCTCAAGGCTCCCCAGTGTCTGTCTGTCTCTCCTATTACACCCAGTGATATGTTTCATCACTGGGTATAAACAAACACAAACATCAGCAGATGACCTCTGTTCAGATAAAAGTAAATTTTGAATTTCATTTGGAAATCAAAGTCCTAGAATCTGGAAAAGGAGTGGAGAGGCACAGAATCTAAGTTGCTTGAGGTTTAGTGTGAAGTTTCCACAGTCGGTGATGATTTGAGGAACCATGTCATCTGCTGGTGTTGGTCCACTGTGTTTTATCAAGACCAAAGTCAGCGCAGTCGTCTACCAGGAAATTTTAGAGCACTTCATGCTTCCCTCTGCTGACAAGCTTTATGGAGAAGCTGATTTCATTTTCCAGCAGGACCTGGCACTCTCCCACACTGCCAAAAGTATGAAAACCTGGTTTAATGACCATGGCGTCACTGTGTTTGATTGGCCAGCAAACTCTCCTGACCTAAACCCCATAGAAAATCTATGGAGTATTGTCAAGAGGAAGATGAGAGACACCAGACCCAACAATGCAGACGAGCTGAAGGTCACTATCAAAGCAGCCTGAACCTTCATGACACCTCAGCAGTGCCATAGGCTGATCACCTCCATGCCACGCCACATTGATACAGTAATTAATCCAAAAAGAGCCCCGACCAAGTATTGAGTGTGTACATGGACATACTTTACAGTCGGCCAACATTTCTATTCAAAAACTATTTATTAAAATTAATTTTATGTAATATTCTAATTTTTTTGAGAAATTGAATTTGGGGTTTTCATGAGCTGTAAGTCATAATCATCAAAATTAAAATAAATAAACACTTGAAATATATCACTCTCTGTGTAATGAATCTATATAATATATGGGTTTCACTTTCTGAAATGAGTGACAAAAAATATTGAACTTTTTCATGATATTCTAATTTTTTGAGATGTACCTGTATATACACTACCGTTCAAAAGTTTGGGGTCACCCAGACAATTATTTTGTGTTTTCCATGAAAAGTCACACTTATTTACCACCATGAGTGGTAAAATGAATAGAAAATATAGTCAAGACATTGACAAGGTTAGAAATAATGATTTGTATTTGAAATAATAATTTTTTCCTTCAAACTTTGCTTTCGCCAAAGAATCCTCCATTTGCAGCAATTACAGCATTGCAGACCTAACATGATTGCACAAGGGTTTTCTAATCCTCCATTAGCCTTCTGACGCAATGAGCAAACACATTGTACCATTAGAACACTGGAGTGATAGTTGCTGGAAATGGGCCTCTATAAACCTATGTAGATATTGCGCCAAAAACCAGACATTTGCAGTTAGAATAGTCATTTACCACATTAGCAATGTATAGAGTGTATTTCTGATTAGTTTAAAGTTATCTTCATTGAAAAAAAGTGCTTTTCTTTCAAAAATAAGGAAATTTCTAAGTGACCCCAAACTTTTGAACGGTAGTGTACAAGAATCAGCTAATAAAGACACAAAGACATGAAAGGTGTTGCTGTTACGACTGCCTCTCTTTACAGTGCTGGAAAAAAAAAAAATCCCAGGTTTTTGTGATGTAAAAAACTGGGACTCATCATTTCAAAACTTTTTCCACCATTAATGTGACCAACAACCTGTACAACCCAATTGAAAAACAAACTGAAATCTTTAAAAGGAAACCTGTACTGGTAATTATAACATTAATCGTGCTTTAGGTATTACTTATAAACCAAAAATGTGTTTATTCAGTAAAAATAACCCCCTAGAGTCAGTATACTGAATAATTTTATCCCATGAAAACTGTTCGGTCAAAACCAATGGGGAGGAGCCACCACCGGCTGGAAGTGACGTACACTCGTTGTTTCTGGCTTTACCGCGGAAGAGTGACACGTTTACTGCGGATGAGTAAACACGTTCAGCAGATACTCAGTGGGTCGAGATCCAAATTGAAAATGCCGCAACATCTGCACGAATATATACTGCACAAACTGTCCTTGGAAATGGCCTTCATTGATGGCATATCTGCATTTACCTCAGGAGACCGGCAGCTGAAAGGGACCTGAAGAACAGGCAAGTTCCCAGTCAAGTAACTTCAGAACACGTTGAATAAATCTTTATATACCAGAATTTTATTTCATTAAATTATATGCGGGTAGATTTCCTTGTACATGGTTGTAAAAAATTACACAAAATTCTGATGTTAAAACTTTGTTGACTGCTATACTGCAGCCCACTCAGTTGCACAAAGCAATGACTGTGCGTCACTACCATGCTGAAACTGGCCATGGAGGAGGCAAGATGTCACTGACCATGACTGACTGAGAGAGAAGTGACTTGAAACTCATGCGTATTTGAGAAGGAATCATGACCAAAATTACTGGACAGAACCACTAGTATCATATTTGATCCTATGAAACAGCTTTTGATTAAAATTCACTACAGGTACCCTTTAAGTAGAAAAATAAAGCCCAAAGATGCTGGGATAGGCTCCAGCCACCCCGCGATCCGAAAAGGATTAAGCGGAAGAAGATGAATGAATGAATGAATAACCATCCATCCATCCATCCATCTTCTACCGCTTTTCCGGAGGTCCGGGTCGCGGAGGCAGCAGTTCAAGCAGAGAAGCCCAGACTTCCCTCTCCCCAGCCACCTGCTCCAGCTCTTCAGAGGGGATACCAAGGCGTTCCCAGACTAGCTGGGGGAATGAATAACCTGGTTGCATAAATATGCACACCCTTAAACTAATACTGTACTTTGTTGCAGCACCTTTGGCTTTTATTATAGCACTCACACATAGCATTATAGCACATTTTTGGGTAGGAGTCTATTAGTGTGGCACATCTTGATGTGGCAATATTTGCCCATTCTTCTTTGCAAAAACACTCCAAATCTGTCAGATTGCGAGGGCATCTCCTGTGCACAGCCCTCTTCAGATCAACTCACAGATGTTTGATTGGACTCAGGTCTGGACTCTGGGTGGTTCATTCCAAAATCTTAATCTTCTTCTGGTGAAGCCATTCTTTTTGTTGATTTGGATGTGTGTTTTGGGTCATTGTCGTGCTGGAAGATGAAGTTCCTCTTCATCTTCATCTTTCTAGCAGAAGCCTGAAGGTTTTGTGCCAACACTGACTGGTATTTGGAACTGCTCATAATTCCCTCCACCTTAACTAAGGCCCTAGTTCCAGCTAAAGAAAAACAGCCCCAAAGCATGGTGCTGCCACCACCATGCTTCACTGTAGGTATGGTGTTCTTTTGGTGATGAGCAATGTTGTGTTTGCGCCAAATATACCTTTTGGAAATATGGCCAAAAAGTTCAACCTTGGTTTCATCGGACCATAACACACTTCCCCACATGTGTTTGAGAGATTTCAAATGTATTTTTGCAAAATGTAGCCGGGCTTGGATGTTTTTCTTCATAAGATAAGGCGTTCATCTTGCCACCCGACCCCGTAGCCCAGACATATGAAGAAGACGGGAGATTGTTGTCACATGTACTAAACAGCCAGTGTTTGCCAGAAATTCCTGCAGCTCCTTTAATGTTGCTGTCGGCCCCTTGGCAGCCTCCCAGACCAGTTTTCTTCTCGTCTTTTCATCAATTTTGGAGGGACATCCAGTTCTTGGTAATGTCACTGTTGTGCCATATTTTCTCCACTTGATGATGACTGTCTTCACTGTGTTCCATGGTATATTTAAAGCGTACCTGTGGTGGTCGTGAAAAAAAAGATATTATATTGAGCCCCTGTCTCACGTTCTAGTTCAAGTTCAAGTTCAAAGCAATGTGATATAAATCCATTGCTGATGTGCTGGTTCAGCTATGTCAGCAAAACATGGGTGCAGCCATACTGGCAGCTACATGACCTGCCAGGACGCTTCCTGTGACGTAGTAGCGTGGATACCGCGATCTGGATCAATACTGGCTGAGCCTGGAGTGCCCGGATGAGCAGTGGCTTTCGGGATATTCAAATTCAAATTCAAACGTTTATTTCAAACTCAGGGTTCATATTAAATGCAGAACTAAAACGAGTAGAAAATAAATAAATAAATGCTTAAATTCAGCGGGTCGTCTCGTCTGATCTGAGGTCGTAACGACCGCCAGACGGCAGATGATTCTACAGAGCAGCAGACACTCGGCGCTCTTGTAACAACAAAAACATACAATGCGATATGGATATCGCAACATGGCGGAATGTAAAGCCTTTGGATGTCTCAATAATAAGTGAAAAAACAAAGATAAACACTTCTTTTGTGTACCCAAACCCAACTCACCTTGTCAGAAGATCGTAGCGGAAAAGTGATTGCGCAATCTCGGAACAGGGCACAGACGAATCCTTTCAGACAAAATTGCGTTGTGTGTGAGGACCACTTCGTCACTTTCACCCTCAGAAGACCTTTCTGGCTCAAACCTGTAGCCATGTTGGACGAATTCTTCCTCAGAGTCCGACAATTCAGCCATAATAGAATAAAAACACTCACAACAGCACCGTAGTCGCTCATACAGACGGAGTATTGAGTTTTCAGTATCAACGTAATGACGTCACATCCGCATGTGTCATGGCTGCGTGCAGAGTTTTCTTTGGCTGGCCATGCCTGCGGTCGTATTTGAATATTTCTCTGGTGGTATATGGCTGGCAATAATTATTTAACCAAATAACGAATACTTTGCCTAATGTTTTCAAGTTGAATGCGTTTAGACGACCACCACAGGTACCCTTTAATGCCTTGGAAATTCTTTTGTACCCTTCTCCTGACTGATATCTTTGAACAATGAGATCCCTCTGATGCTTTGGAAGCTCTCTGCAGACCATGGCTTGTGCTGTAAGATGTGACTACAAAAATGTCAGGAAAAGCCTAGTAGAACAGCTGAACTTTATTTGTGTGATGGTCTGGGCTGAGTCCTAGGATCATGCCCATATTTCGTGTTCTGTTATTATGATTATTTGCCTGTGTTTTGCCTTCTGTGTCTCCCTTGGGTCCCCTGTGATTGTTATTGTCTTCCCCGGTCCTCAGTCTGTCATGTGGTCCCCATTACCAACTGTTGTGGTCCGGTGTCCCACCTTGGTCGTCTGTATAAATCTTGTGTGTGTTCCCTGTACTCCCTTTTCTATCATTTTCAGTCCCTCATGTCTTCCATAGCCATAGCCATTTCTCCCCATGTATTGCTGTTAAAGCTCTGATTATTTTCCCCAGCTGTCCTGGGTTTCCCCTGATTATCTGTTTCCCTATATATGTCCTTGTTTGCGTTCATTTGGTGTGGCGTCATTTCGTGGATTCCCCTCTGACCTCCATTCCCATGATTGTGCCGGTTTCTGTGAGTGTTCAGCCCCCGTGTTGCTTATTATTTTGTGTTATTTGGGAAATAAACCCAGTCAAACTGTTGTTCTGCCTGCGTTAGAGTCTATCATGCCGGTTATTCTGCCGGTCAAGGGTTGCCCATGACAGAATGACACCACCATTTGACTCAGCAGATATGGACTTTCAATGTTTTCTGTCTTAAGCTCCCTGTGCGCTTCTCCACAGCGCACGGAGGAAGAGAAGGAGAAATGAGGATTTAATCGCAGGGTTACACCAAACACACATTTATTGATTTCCAGACAGTTCAAAAACTAAAGACTTACAGAAATGTAATAGTTGTGCACAAAAGGGCTCACACAAATTGCGTGCAGCGGGCAGACCACTGTGCACCGTGGCCACAAAAACAAACAGGACAAAATGACAGACAGCTCGGGTAAATTTCCAGGACACTCGGCTGGCACGGGAGAAGAGCCAGGCAGCAGTGCCTTGGTGTAGCAGCTGTGCTGCAAGGGGAAACGCTACAGACAAGTGTAGCAGCACAACTGCAAACAGAAAAGCAGACAGCTCTTACTCACTGTGCAGGAACAGTCGGAGTCATCCAAGTCCGCCAGCGAGCACTAATCCTTCGTGACGTGACTGTCACACTGCAGAGAACAACCGTGTGACACGTACAATGGTCCAGCGGTGTTTGACTAGCAAAGAGCTGCTTAAGTACAAACACCGCTGGCATAACAAATTGGGAACACCTGGGCGAGGCGTGGGAAAGATGATAAATGGGGCTGGGAACAGCTGATGGAAATGAGAGAGAGGGGGGGGGTGTGGCCGGACCGGCAGACTGTCAGCAGAGTTCACAGAAAGTAGGTCACAGCGGCTGTCTAACAGCTGCCGGTCAGGCAGCGGCTATGAATATGGAAGCAGCACAGAATACAAAATATGCACATGCACAGTGGAACCAAAACCCACAGAGAGATCAGGGCCGAGCCGGGGGGAAGCCAAGCCGGCTCGGCTCCTGACAGTTTTCAGCTTGGATGAGGAGGAGTGTTGGGCTGTGGGCCTGATTGAGGACTTAATCGGCGACACCCGGGCCTCTCGCACTCCTGAGGAAGCCCTGTGTCATGGTCTTTTTCTTCCCATGTTGCCGGGGTGTTTGGTCTCCACCCCTTGGGGGGGGGGGGCTCTGTCACGATCTGAGCACAGGGGGGATTCTGCCGGGCTCAGTCTCTTTGCCTTTTTTTTCAAATTTGTATAGTGTTGTAGTTTTGAGTTGTAATTCCTGTTGATTTTTCACACATTCTGTATTGTTTTTTAGTATGATTTATTTTCCTGTTTGCGTTCATTGTTGGTTATTTACATATTTGGATTTACTTGTTTTTATTATAT
Organism: Pholidichthys leucotaenia; assembly: GCA_020510985.1. NCBI lineage: Eukaryota > Metazoa > Chordata > Actinopteri > Cichliformes > Pholidichthyidae > Pholidichthys > Pholidichthys leucotaenia. The sequence goes on along the minus strand of CM035836.1, from coordinate 147,150,809 downwards.
TCATATTCTGTTGTGTTTTCTCTTTTCCTGGGGCTGCAGCTGTCAGTGGCACTTCAGGGTTTTTTGCTCTGTTGTGGGCAGTGCCCCTGACAGCTGTCAGTCCCATCTTCTCCCTCTCACTACTCCCAGCTGATTCCTGTTATAATCATTGTCACCTCCTGCCCGCTCATGGTGTCTGCACCTGCCATCATTTGTTTCATTTGTTTCTGGCCGTATATAAAGGTTGTTATTTTCCTCCCTCGTTGCCGGAGTCTCAGCTATTGTCTCCACCAGAATCCTGGCCCTGTTCTGGTGTGCTGTGAGTTTGCTTTGTATATCAGTTTGGATTTTCTGTTAGTGTACTGTTTGGGACTTTGTGTTTTTCTTAATAAATATCACAAACTGCAGTCCAGCGCATGGATCTCTCCTCTCTGCCCCAAAGGACCATTTATGACAGAAGACTCCGGCCAGTTAGAGATCCAGCTGCTGCAGTTTCTGTTTTTTTGTTTTTTTTGTTTCTCTCACCTGTGGTTTGGCGATTTCTGGTAGTAGATGTGGCCAGAAACAAACCCAGCCAACTTAATACACCAGCGGCAGTGGGGGGAGCCTTTTCTTTCTACTTCCCCCCAGTTTTTGTTTTTCACCTGGGGTTTTGTTATGTCTGCTGCTTTGGATTTTTCAGCTCTGGGGCTGAGCGAGGAGGAATGTGTGGCAGCTACGCTCATTGCCAGTTTTGCCTTGGGGGCTGGAGCCTCCCGCTTTCCCAAGGAGATTTGGAGGTTCGTGGATGGCACGGCCCGGGTGATCAAGGCTCATCCCAGTCTCTGGAGCTATCCGGGCCTCACAGTTTTCGTTGTTTCGGTGGTCGACGCACACCGCAAAATCTGTGCCCAGGCGAGGGACTTCCCTTTGGTGCCACCGGGGCTCAAGAAGACGCACACCTGAGGGCAGAAGACTCGCTCATCCTGTCTGGAACCTGAATCCTCGCTCATCCACCAGACGGTCCCCAGAGGTCCTGAATGGACACCGTTTGGCCTCGACACAGCAGCCCCGCCTTCTCCTCCTGAACTGTGGCCCACACCATCGGCCGGGGAGCTGGAGGTGCACAGGTGGATCCAATTAGCGGAGACAGAACTCCTACTAGATTATAAACCATGGCTCCTCCCGGATCTCGCCCAGGAGCTGGAGGAGGTTTCACCGGGTCCTCTTCCACCTCACCATGAGCCGACGTCTCCACCTCCCGCTCCCTGCCATCATCCAGGGAAATCTCACTGGAGCAGCGCCTCCACCTCTCAGTTAGCAGCTTCTCCCACGTCGAGCCACACAACTCCCACAGCAGTTTCTTCCTCATGTTTGTCTTCGCTGGCTGTCCCGTCAGCTTACTCCTCCTCCTTTGCTGCTGCAACTCCCATCTCCTTGATGTATTTTCCTGCTGCTGAAGGTCCGGCTATTTCCTCCCTGGCTCCGCCTGTCACCATGTCTGCAGGGGCAGCTCCTCCACATTCCTCTGAGGGGCCTACAACCACTGAAGTCACGGAGGGGGCTGATTCCCACCCAGCTGCAGCAGAAACTATCATGCCTCGGGAATACAGGCAAGTGTCTTTTTTCCCCAAAAATGAATTACCTTGCCTGATTCCCGGTGGTGAGGCTCGGCCACTGCAGTCTACTGAGCCCTCACCACCTGCTGCAATATTAATTCTTCACCTGCTCTCTCCGTGTTTCCTCCTTTGCTCCCTGAATGTCCTCCGGCCCCAGGATTAAGCCACTAGACATTGGAGGAGCCTGCAGCCCTGGAGGACTTGGTTCCAGCCCCGCAGCCATGGCCTGGATGGAGGGAGAGTGCTGAGACCGAGCTGATGCCTGTGCCGACGATTGAGCGTCCCCGGGCTTCAGCTGTGCCAGATCCAGCGTCAGAAGGGAATCGACCTCCTGTTGCCATGCTGGGCAAGCCACCTGTGTGGGCCACATTGCTGGGGGGTCCCAGGACTGCAACGACTACCATGCCTGCTGCTGGGGCCACCACAGCAGAGTCTGAGTTGGACTTCCAGAGGGCTGGGCCCGAGAAGTCATCGTCTGGATCGACGGAGTACTGGACGGCGGTGGAGCTTGAGCTCAGGCAAGTGCTCTCTTTGTCTTTGTTGTTTCCATGTTGGAGAGATCTTGCCTGGCTCTTGGTGGGGAGAGTCAAGTGCAGTTGGCAGCTGTACCTGAGCTCACCTCACCGGGCTCCACTGCCGCCGGTGACCCTGACCCTATCTGAGCTTTTTTTTTTTTTTACCATTTCCTCTGGTTTGTTTTGGTCCCTCCATGCCTGGGTCCCCCTCCTCCCGCACAGAGTGGGGTTGTTTTCTTATTGGGGTTGGGTTTTTTTGTGTGTGGGGTCTTTTCCTTTCCATGTTGCCGGGGTGTTTGGTCTCCACCCCTTGGGGGGGGGGGGGGCTCTGTCACGATCTGAGCACAGGGGGGATTCTGCCGGGCTCAGTCTCTTTGCCTTTTTTTTCCAAATTTGTATAGTGTTGTAGTTTTGAGTTGTAATTCCTGTTATTTTACCTTTGGTTGATTTTTCATACATTCTGTATTGTTTTTTAGTATGATTTATTTTCCTGTTTGCATTCATTGTTGATTTGTTATTTACATATTTGAATTTACTTGTTTTTATTATATTCATATTCTGTTGTGTTTTCTCTTTTCCTGGGGCTGCAGCTGTCAGTGGCACTTCAGGGTTTTTTGCTCTGTTGTGGGCAGTGCCCTGTCAGCTGTCAGTCCCATCTTCTCCCTCTCACTACTCCCAGCTGATTTTTGTTATAATCATTGTCACCTCCTGCCCGCTCATGGTATCCACACCTGCCATCATTTGTTTCATTTGTTTCTGGCCTTATTTAAGGGTTATTTTTTTCCTCCCTGGTTGCCAGAGTCTCAGCTATCATCTCCACCAGAATCCTGGCCCTGTTCTGGTGTGCTGTGAGTTTGCATTGTATATCAGTTTGGAATTTCTGTTGGTGCACTGTTTGGGACTTTGTGTTTTTGTTAATAAATATCACAAACTGCAGTCCAGCATGTGGCTCTCTCCTCTCTGCCCCGAAGGGCGATTCGTGACACCCTGAGATACCTGGATGGTGCAGCTGAGCTGATAGATGCTTTTCCCAACCTGTGGACCAAGCCAGGATTGACCAGGTTCCTTTCCATTGTTCCCCATTGGCAACAGTTGCGCTGGCTCATCTTCCCCGTACCTGCACTGGCGGGGACATGCTCCCGGGTACAGAAGTCCTCCGCTTCTCATTTGGCTACGAGACCCTCTCCAAGCCACTCTTCAGCACGGATAGCTCCATCATCACTTGTTACTCCTCTGCCTGCTGCCTCCATGCCTACTCTGGATGACCCTGTTGGCTGTCAGATTGGGTTTGCTGCATCGGGGCCCCAGTTTTCTGTTCATGAGGAGGATCAGGAGGAGCACCGGCAGGTTTTGCTCGACAGACAGAATTAATGTTGGACTAGTTGTTTGTGGCGGCGCCTCGCATGGCAGTGACCCCTCTGATTCTACATGTGATTAACACTGTAGATAGGAGAAACGTCATTTCGTTCTACTGTACATGACTGGCTGTATGGACTGAATGACAATAGAGATGGCTTCTTCTTCTTCTATAAACTGTTATGTTTAGCTGCCTCTCCAAGGCAGCAGAGACAAAAAAAAAAAAAAAAACAAGTGCAGGAGGATTTGGTGTTTATTGACATAAGTGCCAAACAATGATACAAATGAACAACCAGGTGAGCGTGAACAGTCAAAGGGAATTGCACACTGTCCCCAAGTGAAATGGCAATGGCCAAAAATGCAACAAATGAACCCAGATGCTCCCATGCGAAAATGGCAAGTGGGGGAAAGAGAGATAAATGAGCCCAGAACGCTCCTGAAACAAAAGTGCAGACCGGAGCCGGGCAACCCAAAGCTCTACTGCACCAAGGTAGCACTGGGAAAAAACAGAGATAACCAAACACTGCAAACAACTGACAGGTGTTGGTACTTACAGAGAAGGGAACGCCAGAGCACAGGCTGCTCTGGCGATGGGCAGACATTACAATGAACCGACAAATGACAAGTGAACAGACAGGGCTTAAAGAGTCTGTGACATAATTCAACCAAGACATCATTAGAAAGAAGAACTACTGTGTTTTTTATTCTGTGTAGACAAAAAAATTCAATAAAATTTTGTTTCCATATACAACCATAAATTACATCATGATGCAGATGATTGCGATGTTCGTTTGTCGAAATTGGGTCAAATGCCGCCGCCATTTTGTGATGTAATGAGGTGAAGCAAAGATGTAAACAAGCATGGCTGAGTACACTGAAGCAGAGGAAGTTGTGAGCGATTTCAGCAAAGATTTATTTATTTATTTTTTTTTTTTTGTTACTTATTTGTACCCGTAGGTAGATTTGGTTTGCAGTCTGGTGACAAGCCACCGGCTGCCGGTCGCTGCGTGCGCGAGCGCCCTAAACCTACATGTTTTTGGTATGCGGGAGGAAACCGGAGAAATCCCGGAGTAAACCCACGCAACACGGGGAGAACATGCAAACTCCACACAGCTCACTGTTGGTCGGGGGCTGGGATCGAACCCACGATCTCATGATCCCTGCGATCCCCCCGCCGAGGGTAAAACTGTGCTGCCACAGTGCTAAACCACTGCGCCACCGTGCAGCCAGATTTGAGCGATTTGTCAATAGTTTCTGAGGAAGAAGCAGGATCGAGTGATGAAGAAGAGCGAGTTGGTTCTAACGAAGGACTGCAACCCTATTTATTTGAACCATATTGTTCAGGAAGCGACGACAACTCGCACGTTTCAGAGGATGAAAGGTCTGACGGTGAGGGGTTAGAGATGGACATCGGTTGCTTCCAAAACACTGAATGGTAATGTACAGATAGATCTAAATTTCCCCGATCGGGTGGTAGGGGAAATTTTAAAAAAAGCCCAGATATTCAGTTTTGGTAGGCAATGTGTCATGCGCTGGCCCTCACGAGCCAGCATAAGATGCACACAGTCACCAGTGAGTTTACAGTGAGTTTTATTACGGTGAAAAGTTAACAACACAAGATGCAGGGGCAATGACACATAAGTCCATACACTTCCGGAGGCGTAAGGCTAGACAGCTCACTTACGGGTCCTTAAGAGGAGACGGTCATACACAGGCAAAGGTTGTTTAAGTAATTAGCTACGCAGGCTGCTGAAGCAAAGACACACAAAGGTCTACTTTCACCGGAAGGGGTAAGGCTAATAGCTCACTTACTGGTGCCGGAGAAGTGACGGTCAACAACAAGCAGACAAGGTAGGTGATAGTCCAAGTCATCCGTAGCTCAGACGTATAACGACTGACACTGCTGCGTCTTACCGTCGCCAGTGCTGGGCTTAAATGGCGAAGCACTAACAACGGTAATGACACTCAGCTGGCCGACCGTTGACAGGCGGAAACCCCACCGAGCACTTTCACAATAAGAGCCCGGTGAGGCCAGAATACAGCCCGCAGCTGTCAAGGCCGGCAGCGAGACATAACTTTAGCCCGAGCGCGATAAGAACCGGCGCTCGGGTCATAACAGTACCCTCCCTCCACGGGCGGACTCTGAACGCCCCAAGGAACCACCCTGCCCCCCCGCCCCCCCAGGGTGGGAGGTGGGAGGACAGGTGCGGAGGGAGAGAAACCAACCCCTGAACAAGACCATGACCAGACCAAAAAAAAAAAAACCATACAAACCCAAAAAAAATACATGAAAATACCTGGGAACAATAAACAAAATCCCCATACAATAGCCCCTCAAGAAAGGAGGGGAGAACAAAACAAAGACAAGACTTGACCAAACTAAGGATACAAAACACAAAAGGCAATATAGATTGCTTTACCTGACTTATGGCTTTCAAAACACGAACAAAACAAAAAAAAAAATACACACCAACACACAGGGAGCAATCTAAAATTGCTTAGCTTTGGCTATGACAATGACTATGGTTTTCCAAAAGAACAAGAACAAGAGGCAATCAAAAATTGCTCAGAACTAGACTGACTAAGACTGTGGCTTACAAAGAAGAAAAAAAAACAAGAGGCAATCAAAAATTGCTCAGACTTGACTACGACTATGACTTTGGCTTACAAGAAAACAAGAGGCAATCTAAAAATTGCTCAGACCTGACTAAGACTATGACTTTGGCTTACAAGAAAACAAGAGGCAATCTAAAAATTGCTCAGACTTGACTAAGACAATGACTTTGAGAAACAACAAAAAATCTCAAGACGTACTTCACATGACCAGGCCCCGTATGGGCCCAGAGATAGTCCCACAGTGCATGATAATCAGGTGGCCTGCCCCAGTCCCATGCCCCCAGAAACAAATCCTCTGGTGGCTGAACCAGGTCACCCCGTAACACACACAGTTTACTGGGTGGCCAACCCAAGACGCCGAACGCTCCAAGCAGTTCCACAGGTGGCCGACCCGCATCCCACAACCACCAGGACTGTGGAGGGATTGCATGCAGCCGCTCACCTGAACACGACAAAACAGGGGAGCGCCAGACCGTCAAACAAGAACCTCTCACGGCCCCCAGCTGGTGGCTCCTGAGAGGGGGACAACCAAAAACTTGGGCCCCCTCGAATCCTGATTGGGTCACAGCCGCACCTGCGCTGGACCCCCACTGGACCTCGTCGGACCCCGATTGGGTCATCGTTGCACCCACGTCGGACCCTGACTGGGTCACAGCCGCACCTGTGCTGGACCCCCACTGGACCACGTCGGACCCCGACTGGGTCACAGCCGCACCTGCGCTGGACCCCCACTGGACCTTGTCGGACCCTGATTGGGTCATCGTTGCACCCACGTCGGACCCCGACTGGGTCACTGCTGCACCCGCGTCGGACCCCGACTGGGTCACCTCGGCCCATGCGTCGGACCCCGACTGGGTCAGGACGGCCCCCGATTGGGTCACCGCGGCCCACGCGTCGGACCCCGACTGGGTCACCTCGGCCCACGCGTCAGACCCCGACTGGGTCAGGACTGCTCCGGCGACGACCTCCATCTCCGAACCTGGAACCCCCAGTCCCGTGACCTTGACTGGCTCCGGACCGGTAACGCTGTGGAGGTGCTCAGAAAACAAGACAGGACCGGGATCAGTTCCACCGGCAGCGCCAGAGCCCAGCGAGACGAGCTCGGGTGCAGCGGACGGCTGCCCCTCACTCGCCTCCCCATGAGGCAGGCAAAAATGCTCTAATACACCATGCAGGAAAACAAGAAAGAGCACTTGCCTGCACTCGGGCTCTGGAGCCATCCAGGACTTCGCCGATCCAGGTTCAAGAAGCAGCTCATCGTTGGTCTCCCACTCGGCTGCGTCGGGTTCCACAGCCGGCCTGATGGTCTCTGCAGCTGGATCCTCATGCGCAGGCGTCCACGCCAATAACCCGTATGGCGTGGGGGCAGAGGACCCTGGACCTGCGGACTCGGGCTGCATCCCTGAGGAACCCTGGGGGCGCTCTCTCGTCGGCTCTGGCTCCTCACTGCAGTCCGTTCTGCTCTGTCCAAAGCTAGGCTGCAGGGCCGGGATATTTCCCAGAACTGCAGGCCTCCCCCTCGTTCGATGGCGTGGGACTGACGCCGAGGACCGCTCCGCAGGAGGAGACACAGAGGCAGCAGGTTTAATATAAATGGCTACAGCTGGGGAAAGAAACTCAGGGAGCTGTGAACTCCGAGCTTCACCCCCAGGAGTCAGACAAGACAGATCACAATGATCGATAGGTAAGTGAACTTGAACTTGCCTGTCTCCCGGGGGAAGGATGGTATCAGCTGTAGCGGACATCGCTCCTTCCCTCGCTCGCTGGGTGGTAAAAACGGACCCATGGACGGAGCCCACCGGCACAGGACTCAGCTCACTCACAGCAGCCGGCTGGTTGAGGGGGTCATCCCGGCGGCCCGGAACTGGTTCCGGAGCAGGAGCTTGCCGAGGATGCACCCGGCCGCGGCGCCGACGCCTTCGCCGGCCCCCAGACGGTGCGAACTCCAGGAACGGATCGAGGAAAGGATCGGGATCCATGAGCAAAGAGCAGGAGTGCCTCTTCTCCTGCTTCATGCCGCGTTCCTCCTCCATCATCAGGTAGATCTCGCATTGCGCAGCGATGTCCTCCCTCCTCACGTCGACTTCCGGGTGGTCAGCGTAGCGGGGAGAGAGATGACAAAGTATATCCTCAGCGGCGTCCAGGTACCAGTGTATGCCGTGGTCATAATCTAGCAGAGAAGCGGAGATGAGCAGCTCATCCACCACTTCCAGCACATCAGTCAGCTCGTGGCTCGGACTCCACACACGGTTCCTCCGCGACGGCATACTTCACATACACGGTACCCAAACAGGAAAAAGCAAATGTCCAAAAAACTCAAACCCACTGGTGAATAGCGTCTCGGGTTGGCGTCACCGTAACGCTGTTTTGGCAGCAGTGTACTGTCATGCGCTGGCCCTCACGAGCCAGCATAAGACGCACACAGTCACCAGTGAGTTTTATTACGGTGAAAAGTTAACAACACAAGATGCAGGGGCAATGACACATAAGTCCATACACTTCCGGAGGCGTAAGGCTAAACAGCTCACTTACGGGTCCTTAAGAGGAGACGGTCATACACAGGCAAAGGTTGTTTAAGTAATTAGCTACGCAGGCTGCTGAAGCAAAGACACACAAAGGTCTACTTTCACCGGAAGGGGTAAGGCTAATAGCTCACTTACTGGTGCCGGAGAAGTGACCGTCAACAACAAACAGACAAGGTAGGTGATAGTCCAAGTCATCCGTAGCTCAGACATATAACGACTGACACTGCTGCGTCTTACCGTCGCCAGTGCTGGGCTTAAATGGCGAAGCACTAACAACGGTAATGACACTCAGCTGGCCAACCGTTGACAGGCGGAAACCCCACCGAGCACTTTCACAATAAGAGCCCGGTGAGGCCAGAATACAGCCCGCAGCTGTCAAGGCCGGCAGCGAGACATAACTTTAGCCCGAGCGTGATAAGAACCGGCGCTCGGGTCATAACACAATGAGATTTATAAAAATGAAAGCTGAAAAAAGTAATATAATGGGTTTTTTTTAACACAAAGTCATTCAATTTTGAGTAAAGTCAAGACTTGGCTTCAAAATTCATAGGGGAGGATTTTACTTTCGGCGGAAAAAATCAAATCAAATCAAGTGTGCTAATTTTTTTTCTCTTGTCGGGGAAATTCTGGTCACATCGGCGGGTTTGTAAAACTATTAAATAACAATCGCCTAATTGTTAAAAGTCTTGAATCACATGTTATACGACATTGTTTATGGGTCTTTACCTTCATAATGAGCATATATATATTGATTTTTTTTCCACATAAGGCAATAGTTATGTAATCGTTTGGGTTACAGAAATTTTGGCTTCAATTTTTTTTTTTTAATTTCCCTAATCGGGTGGTCGGGGAAATAAAAAAAAAAAGCTCAGATATTCAGGTTCGGTAGGCAATGAGATTTATAAAAATGAAAACTGAAAAAAGTAATATAACGTTTTTTTAACACAAAATCGTTCCATTTGGAGTAAAGTCAACACTCGTCTTCAAAATTCATAGGGGAGGATTTTACTTTCGGCGGAAAAAAATATAATAAAATCAAGATCGTCTTATGTGGAAAAAAAATCAATTACACAAACTCTTTTCCAGGCGAGTTTTGACACTGTTGCTTCTCTGCGCTGTTTTGATATGTTGATATCGTCTTGAGCTGTGGGTTTTCGTTTGAAAACTGTAGGTATGGCAGTCGATTTTACAACCCATTTGTAACAAACTTTCAAGCCTAAAGATTCCTGTATAATAGGTGCCTCCTCAAAACTGCTTGCAGTGAAATGATCGCTACAGAGTACAGAAGATGGTGTTTGTTGCCATTTGTCCCTTGTTCTCTGCACTTGCTTTGCCCATTTTTTAAGAAGATCTGGATCTTTTGGGAATGAGAACAGGCTTATACATTCACTGGAACAATTAGAACACCCAGCCGCCACACAACGTTTTGGCATTTCTTTGCTGATATAGAAGCTAAACAGCTTGCTTACACTGACAGCACAAGGATCAGGCGAGAGGAAACTCTCCTCATGACGTCATATCCAAAAACGTGGTGTGTCTCGGGATATTGCGTTAGTGCAACATGGCGCTAAATTTGAACTCACTTAGAAATATTTTTCCACTTATTTAGCATTTGAAGTCAACAGAACCAACTATTTTTTTTTTTTTGTTACTTATTTGTACCCGTAGGTAGACTTGGTTTGCAGTCTGGTGACAAGCCACTGGCTGCTGGTCGCTGCGTGCGCGAGCGCCCTAAACCTACATGTTTTTGGTATGCGGGAGGAAACCGGAGAAATCCCGGAGTAAACCCACGCAACACGGGGAGAACATGCAAACTCCACACAGCTCACTGTTGGTCGGGGGCTGGGATCGAACCCACGATCTCATGATCCCCGCGATCCCCCGGCCGAGGGTAAAACTGTGCTGCCACAGTGCTAAACCACTGCGCCACCGTGCAGCCCTATGCCCAATCGTCCAACTATGTGGACGATTGAAGATAAATTCACACAGAATGTTGATCCATAGTTCCTACGTCATGTCACAGACACTTTAAATAATGTGACATAACAGGCTGAGTGAACACAGGTGTGTGTGTGTGTGTGTGTGTGTACGTATTGTAAGATCGTAATATATATATAATATTAGTATAGCGGTGCCCTAGGCTAGGGAGGGGTGATGCCCCGCCTTTGCGGGAGTGGCATCACCTGTAGTATATAAGCCTGGAGTGGGAGACATATTGCCTCTTCGCTGGGACTCCTGTACTTGTAGGGTCTCCCTGTGTGTACATAGTTCTTGATAATAAACATTATAAAACATCACCTCGCCTCCTCGTTTATTTGGACACAATATTTGGCGACGAGGATAAACAGAGATGGAGAGGACTGCTGTCACACTTTACTTTGTGTTGCAGGCTCTGGGTGAGCCGTTGGTCCTGTGGGCCAGGTGGCGGGTGGCCTTCAAATACTATCTGTTGGCGTTAGACCTCGGCGATCTTGATAAATTATGCGCAAGGGCTATCCTGGTCCATAACCTGGATGTGGAGAGCTGGAGGGTCCTGAGCACATTTGGAGGAGGTGACCTATTTGGCCATGTGGCGAGGCTCATGGCAGGCTACTTTGGCGCCGCTGAAAACAGTGTAAGGTGACACATGCAAGTCGAGCAGCAGAACCAGCGAACCGGAGAGTCGGTTTGACAGTTTGTGGCGGACCTTCGGCGGCTGGCGGGTGAGTGCAGGCTTGGGACTTTGGAGGAGAAGTTGGTCCGCGACAAGTTATCGGAACACGTGGCTGGCTCCTCGGCAAGAGTTCGCCTGCTAACTTGCGCTGCAGCGGAACAGCTGATGACGAGTCTTAGGGACAGCAAAGCCCTGCCAAAGAATGACACATACGGGATGACCCTGGCCTTGGATTCGGATGATAGAATTGACATTGGCTGCGTGGCCATTGTGAAGTTGAGGTCCACCCTGGGGACGCCGAGAGGCTATGGCTGCGGATCCAGCTGGCACCACTATCGAGCCAGGGAGTACACAGTGGTGGGCAAGCATTGTGGATGGTGCGGTCTGCTCCATCACTTTGCCAGAGTTTGCCGCATTTTTGACAAGGATGAACGGAGGTCTGCTAGGAACGGTGGAAAGAAAAAAGGCACCCACAGTGGTCCACACTGTCTCTCCCAACATGGACGGGATGTGGGTACCGATGTTGGTGGACACGGGGTCGGCAGCCTCCACTTTGAACTTGGACATTGTAAGATGGTGTCTTCCCCACTACAATGTGAGTAAAATGTACATTGCCTGTCGTGATTATGGTAACGATCCCCTTGACATCTCAATGTCTTGAGAAGGTATTAATCTGATAGGTTGTGACTTGTTTTACGGGTTCGGTTTCGCCATCACCTGCGGAGATGTGGAAGAGTGGGCAGGTGGTGGTCTGTGGGACCAGCCGTTTTATGTGGGAAGTGGCAAAGAAGTGTGGGACTTTGGGTGGCCCATTCCGGGTGAAGAGGGACACTGCCAGCACCGTAGTACGCCGACAAGGCGGGGGTCCCGTGCCAGTGTTTGTAGTCCCATGGACGGTGGACTTGAGCAGCATGGTTTGATCCCTGCGGTGGTGGAAAGGTCCGAAGAGCATGAGCTACAGGGCTCCAGCGGCCGACAAGTTCCGACTGCTGAGCCAAAAGTGACTGGTGCCGCTCCAACGCAACAACATCTGTTGCAACAATATCCGGGGTACCACCAGATGGCACAAACCCTGGCTGTGCCGAAGTCAAAAGCAAGGGACATGACTCGAGTCAACTTGGTGAACCGCTGAGGAGTCATAAAGGTGCCAGACTGTGACGCAGACGACAGAGAAAGCCAGTGAGTGCTCCCCTGGGTGAGGGTGATGACGTGGGCCCTAGGGTCAAGCCTCGGCTTGGTTGGGTGTGCAGTTCCAGGAAACTGACAGCTGGACAGGATAGTCTGCGGGTGGTCCAGTCTGGCGGCGACGGCTACCTGAATTTGACTGATGGGTCGAGACGGCATCCCAACGAGCTGCGACGTTGGAGCAGAAAAGGGCGTCTATGCAGTCCGCCTCCTGTCACGAAGAAATGGAGATGCTCTGGAAGTGGGCCGCGTGATGGACACTCCAGCGGGGGCCTTCGGGAGACCCAGGTTGAGTGTTTATAAAACACATTATAAAACGTCACCTTGCCTCCTCGTTTATTCGGACACAACATGTATGTGTGTGTGTGTGTGTGTGTGTGTGTGTGTGTGTGTGTGTGTGTGTGTGTGTGTGTGTGTGTGTGTGTGTGTGTGTGAGCTGAGTGATGACAGGGGGTGTGTGTGAGCAAGGCCTGAGCAGAGAGGGAAAGCAATGACAGATTGGAACCAGCTGTCAAGTGTTGACAGGAGAGGGAGGTGTGGCTGTCAGCAGACAGGAGGCCAACAGGACCAACCCCCTGACCACTGTCAGTCACAAAAACAATATAAACAAACCAAAAGCAGACTAAGGAGAAACTTCAAAAGATAATCAATTAATCCATAAACAGACAAATAACAGGCATCAACATACAACAGAGCATGGTAACAGGCTACACAATGACAAGGCAGAAATGAAACATAATACGGAACCCAAAAGGTAACATGAAACACAGATAACTAAGAAACATGAAAAAGCCATGAAGCCAAGCTCAGGAGATCCCAAGCCCGGTTTGTGACAATAAACCGTGGCTTCTCCCCGAGTATGCACCCCTGCTGGGTTGGAACCAGCTGATTATGATCACCACTTCAGAGAAATTCAACAGCAGCCTGTTATGTCCACAAACCTGGCATGAAAGAGAAGGATGAGGATGCTGCACAGGAACTGGGCTTTATAAAAGAACTGATCAGAATACAGTATATGTGACTCACAGTGGAGTCGTCCGGGCAAGGGAGTCCCTAATGGCGGATGCTCCCTTATATAAGCATACCTGCCAACTTTTCAAACCTGAAAAGCCTAGTAGCTAGCCGGGGTCCAGGGGCTGATGCTAATGCTAATGCTAATAATGCTAATGCTAATAATAATAATGCTAATATTTGCCAAACAAATATTAGCATTAAATCAAGTTAGAATGTAGCTAACAACCTCATATTTCTTCAACTTTCAAACCTGAAAAGCCTAGTAGCTAGCCGGGGTCCAGGGGCCGCAGTGTCAAATAAATATTAGCATTTGACATAGAAGTCACATTGTAGTGGAGATGAAATGACGAGGCGGTTTTGTATTAAAAACAGGGTTTTTAATGAATAGCTCCTCTATCAAATCTCATCAGGTGTAGAGCTTGGCAGAAGGCAAGAGAGAGAACTCTGCTTCGCTCGCTGGTTAAATACAAGCACGCATAGCACCACTCATTGAAACAGCTGACGTCAGAGCCACTCATTGAAAAAGGTAACATCTCCCCGTTATCTTAATCCCCATTGTCCTGCCATCCCCTCTCCCTGTCTTGGGAGGTGATGGGAACTCCCCCTCTCGCTTTAGGGGGTAAAGGTGTCGAGTCCGTCTCCACTGCCGCGTCTTGGGAGGTCCATTGTCTTTACCCCGGCGCGGGGGATGCTCTGTCCTTACTAGGTGTGAAGCTCTTTACATATGCTGTCACAAAACATTTCCACTTGTTCTAACATATGTAGATATGGGATATAAGAGTCATATATACCACAGGCCCCCCAAACACTAGGAAAGGACATAGAAAGAATTACAGTCTAAGATAACAACTATGAAATACTACGTGTTATAACTGTTGCTACCGGAGAAATTTTCTAGCAGCTATGCTCCTAAGAAAGTTCAGTGGTAAACATAACAGCATAGTGAAATCATAAGTAGCCTTAAACTGTTGTAGCACAATTAGTGGATAATTGTGGGGTGATTGGTATCAGTCCTTGTGCTGTCTGGGCTTAATCCTTCTCCCAAAACTGCTGTAGGTTGGCTTAGGTGTCCCGCTGGGACCTTCTCGTGGTGAATCTGCATTGTGGGAAGGAAAGAGATTATTTGTTCCCTGCCTGGGGGCTGAGACTTTTCCTCTGGGGGGTCTACCACGCCGAGGCGCTCGTGCCACCTGTGTAGGCTCGTCTCTCAGCAAGAAGGCAGGTTTGAGTCTGTCAACACTGACCACTTCCTTTCTGTCCCCATAATCAAGCACAAAGTGTTTGTCACCATTTTCCAGCACTCTGAACGGGCCATCATAAACTGGGCGTAGCGTTGGTTTAATAGCTTCATGCTTAACAAAAACGAACTCAGCGCTTTTCAAAGTTTGAGGAAGAAAAACTCGTGGAAAAGAGTGATGAGCTGGACCGTGGAGGGAAACCGGTCCACTGCTGCCTAAAAACCTTGGGACGGGAAAGTGTCCTGGTTCTGGGTTCTCTGGTAAAAATTCTCCTGGGAGTCTGATAGGCTGGGCAAAAACTAATTCTGCAGGAGAAGCGTCTAAATCCTCTTTAGGTGCTGCACGCAACCCCAATAAAACCCAGGGAAGTTTATTAACCCAATTTGTGTCCGTTAGTGAGGCCCTGAGGGCAGCCTTTAAGGACCTGTGAAAACGCTCGCATAACCCATTGGCCTGAGGGTGATAAGCGGTGGTGCGATGAATTGTTGTCCCTAAACTGTTAGACATGGCTGACCAGAGCTCTGAGATAAACTGAGGCCCTCTGTCTGACGTGATGTCTGATGGAACACCGAAACGTGCCACCCAGTTTGCTAGAAAAACGCGAGCGACTTCCTCCGCTGTGGTTGACGCTAAAGGGACTGCCTCTGGCCAGCGCGTGGTGCGGTCTATCATAGTTTTTTTTTTCCACAATATCTTTATTGAACCTTTTTTTTTTTTTAAACAAACATGATACAAACAATCAAACACTAACACTAAAGTACTACAAAAAAAAAAATGCACTAAAAAACACCAACAACCACCAACAAAATCAAATCTTCAACAATGCTCCTCTGTTTAGTCTAGACAATCCAATACATAAGTATACATATTATGTTCACCAGTTTGGAATTTACAAGGTCCACACACATCATTCACCTTCTTCTTCAAGAGTTATGTTTAAATTTTTTACATAATCAATAAAAGGTCTCCATATATTCTCAAACACAATTTCCTTTGATTTCAGTATATATGTTATTCTTTCTAATGGAAGGTTTGTTAACATCTGTCTTAACCACTGAGTCACATCTGGTCTATGAGTCTTTTTCCATAATAGTGCAATACATTTTTTGGCATTAAGCAAACTGAGGTCTATGAATGTTCTTTCACTTTTATTAAAATTATGCTTTTCTAACTTCCGGTTATGGCTGCCACGTAGGACGGACGTGTCTCGCTCTGCTCTGCTCCTGGAAAAAAAAAAATCGGCAAATAACTCTCTCATTTGGGACAGAACGTATCCCAGCATTTGGGCGAAGATATGTCGGCGAAGCCTAAGGCTGGAAAACCAGGAAAAGGAAAAAGCGAGCCGCCGAAACAGTCCAAATTAACGGACTTTCAGGTCTGTGACGCAGTAAACAAAACTCCATATATGGCGGAGGAGGCTGGCAACGCTGCGATATCTGCGGGGAATGGCGCAGATGCGCTGATGGCTGCCATGAGTTCAATGAGAGCGGACTTTTCCTCTAGATTTGATGGGATTATGACAGCGTTGGAAGGAATAAGAAAGGAATTGGGTGACTGTGTAGAACGAACGGCGCAGATGGAGCTCCGTCTCGCTAGTGCTGAAGATGACGTCACCCGTCTTCAATTAAAGGTGCGCACTTTGGAAAAAAAAAATAAATCTCTGGAAGATAATATTTTGGATTTGGAATCTCGGTCGAGACAGAATAATTTGAGGCTGGTGGGTCTTCCAGAGGAATCAGAAGGTCGGGACGTATGTTCCTTTCTGGAAAAGTGGATTCCGGAGGTGCTGGGCAGCGAGGAGTTGCAATCAGCAGTGGTTCTGGAAAAAGCACATCGTATTGGCCCACGGAGAGATAAGGGACCGCCGAGGACCTTAATTATGAAGTTTCTTAGCAACAGAGACAGGATGAAGATCTTCAACGCTGCACGAGCTAAAAAAGGAGAGATTAAACACCAGGACCAGCAGGTGCGGTTCTACCCAGATTTGGCCACAGGAATCCAGCAATTGAGGAAGCAGTTTGATCCCGTACGTAAGGAGCTGCGCAACCTTGGGATTCGTCATGGTGTAATCTATCCTGCGAGACTGCTGACCACGTATGAGGGCAGAACCCACATCTTCAAGACCCCAGAGGAGGCGCAGGAGTTCATCAAGAAGATCAAAGAAGAAGAAGAGACTGGTGGGAGCTAAGCATGAACAAAATATAAGGTAGAATAATTAAGCATTTGCACAGGCATCTGACTGACTTGAAGTAAATAGTAAGTTTACAAAATATAGATTGTATTATATATTAAAAAAACAAAACAAAAACAA
Organism: Pholidichthys leucotaenia; assembly: GCA_020510985.1. Taxonomy (NCBI): domain Eukaryota; kingdom Metazoa; phylum Chordata; class Actinopteri; order Cichliformes; family Pholidichthyidae; genus Pholidichthys; species Pholidichthys leucotaenia. Next base: position 147,133,819 of record CM035836.1, on the reverse strand, counting down.
AACAAACAAACAAAAAAAAAACTATGATGTACAAAGTTGTTAAAAATTTTGGAGTTAAGTTGGAAAACTACAGAGGAGAGTTAATGTTACGTCATTAAAAGCAGTAGAGTTAGGGTGATTGGGAGGATGAAGAAGGAGTGGCTTAGGCTGTTCCCCGTGGGTGTGGAACGGTCGATGGCTATATCGGGAGACAGAATTTTTCTTTTGATTTTGGGGGGTTTGCCACAAGTGTGGGAAGGGGAAATTTGTTTGTGTGTAGTTTGTAGGATGAATGTTCAACCACTCATGTTTTTGCTTCTCTGTATGAGCATGTTTACACTGCAAGGTAATCCCAAACTCTCTATTGATCATGGACCAAAGTGTTAATCTTAATTTAACTTCATGGAATTGCAGAGGTCTACAAAATTTAAAAAAACTTAAACAAGTTATGAATAAAATAAAGGACATGGGTTCAAGAATTGTGTTTTTACAAGAAACTCATCTGATAGAGGAGGATGTTAAAAGAATTAGGAGTAGATGGCAGGGAAGTGTATTCACCTCTTCATTTTCATCCCGAGCCAGGGGAGTTATGACTCTCATACATAAATCAGTTCCTTTTCAAGTGAAAAATGTAATTGGAGACAAATTTGGAAGATATGTAATCATTCAAGGTTCTTTGCTATTAGAAAATATAAATCTTGTGAACTTATATGGTCCCAATATAGATGATCAGAAGTTCTTTGCTAATTTATTTCTCATCTTATCATCACTTACAGGGCAACATATAATAGCAGGGGATTTTAATTGTACATTGAATCCAGGTGTGGATAGATCAACAGGACTGGATTGTACGCACATTGGATGTAGGATGACTATTAATCATTTTATGAAAGAATTGAGATTGTTAGATATATGGAGAGAAATGAAACCACAAGTTAAAGCCTATTCTTGTTATTCCAGTACCTACAAGACATTCTCACGTATTGATTATTTTTTGATTTCCACAGAATTAAGGTCCAAGATTCAAAACTGCTTTTATGATAACATCGTGATCTCTGATCATGCACCCTGTTGTCTAATATATGTAGATAAAAAATTGACAAAGGAATCAGGTAGATGGCAATTTCAGCATAAATGGCTTCAGGATGAGGAATTTGTCAAGTATATAGAAAAACAGATAGACGAGTTCTTTGACATCAATACTACACAAACATCAGCATGTGTAAAGTGGGAGGCTTTCAAAGCTTTTATTAGGGGACATATTATTAGTTATACAGGATCAAAATCTAAGAAGACTCGAGAGGAGAGAGCTAAATTGGAACATAAAATAAAAAGTCTTCAGGAAAAAGTGTATGCAGGAAGTGACCCAAGGTTGGAGAATGAATTACTGATTTTGAGAGCTGAATACGACAAAAAATCAGCGAATAGAGCTGCCTCGAGTCTTCTAAGATTGAAACAATCTTTTTATGAACAAGGTGAAAAATCAGGAAAATTATTAGCATGGCAGATTAAACAATTGGAAATTAAAACACCAATTACCAGTATTATAAGTAATGGACAGGTAGTTATAGATCCTTTAGAAATTAATAGAGCCTTTAGAGATTACTATGAAAAATTATATGATACCAAAAATGAACCTGATTTAACAAAACTAAATGGGTTTTTGAACGAACTATCTATACCGTGTATACCAAATGAAAACAGGGAGATATTGGAGTCTAAAATTAGTCAAGAAGAAGTTGGGCTAGCCATTGATAATATGAAATCAGGAAAAAGTGCAGGACCAGATGGTCTTCCAGTTGACCTTTATAAAAAATTTAAGAATAAATTAATAAAACCTTTTTTGGAAATGGTTTTAGAAGCATTTCAAAATAATAATTTACCATCATACATAAATAATGCCTTAATTATACTGCTGCCAAAACCAGGTAAGCCCTCTAATAAATGTGAAAATATGAGACCAATAAGCCTATTAAACGCCGACCTTAAGATAATCTGTAAAATTTTAGCAAGACGAATACAAGAAATTTTACCAAATATTATTAATCGAGATCAGAATGGCTTTATAAAGGGTAGACAAGGCTTCCATAATGTAAGAAGACTATTTAATATTATTTATTTTAATAAAGAAGCACCGGATACAGCTCTCCTATCATTGGACGCCGAAAAGGCCTTTGATAGAGTTGAATGGCCCTTTCTTTTTGAAGTCCTACAAAGGTTTGGACTTGGAAATAATTTCATAAAATGGGTTCAAATAATATACAATAATGCTACAGCAGAAATCCTAACAAATAACAATATTTCAAAACCAATAAAAATCAATAGAGGATGTCGACAAGGCTGTCCACTTTCACCTTTACTGTTTACTATGGCAATTGAACCTTTAGCAATAGCGATACGTTTACATTCACAAATATATGGAATTAAAGTTGGACCAACAGAACATAAAATCTCCCTGTACGCCGATGATATAATTTTGTTTATGTCGAATCTAAAAAAATCAATTCCAACCTTGTTGAATTTAATAAAGAATTTTGGGGAAATATCAGGATATAAAATAAATAAAACTAAATCTTCAATATTAATGCTAAATGAGACCCAGAGAAATTACCCAGCCCCTGAGGCAAATCAATTCAATGTTGTAAATCAGTTTAAATATTTAGGAATCCAAATTATGCCTAAGCTAGAATCAGTCGCCAGCGTCAACTATGAAGCCTTAATGTCAGATATCAGTGAGTTAACTCAGAGATGGATGTCACTACCAATGTCGATGATCGGGAGAATCAATATACTTAAAAGTAATATTTTACCTAAAATACTTTATTTATTTCAATACATTCCCTTATCACCACCTTTAGATCTATTCTCAAGAATAAAAAAAAAGTTAGTGGAATTTATATGGAACAACAGGAGGGCTAGATTACGTCTGTCTTTATTATATTTACCATTTGATCGTGGAGGTCTGAAATGTCCAAATTTTATGTTGTATTATTGGTCGGCACAACTGAGGTCTATGACATATTATTTTTCATCAAATGATCTCCCTCACTGGACTGAAATGGAATCATACAATTTACCTTTACCTCTTCCCATATTCATATACTCAGATTCGGCAAAAAAATTACAAAAACAAGTTAAAAATCCATTTGTAAAGCATATGATCAAAATATGGTGTGAAGCTAAAAACTATTTAAAAGAACCACAGTTATTGTCACAATTTAGTCCAATATGGGGTAATCAATATTTTAAACCAGGGAGAGCGGACGCTGTATTTAAAGTATGGAATTTAAAAGGGATACAAAAGATTCAGGATTTATATTTGCCATGTGCAGACAACATAATGTCTTTTGAAGAGCTGAGGATCAAATTTAATCTCAATAGAACACATTTTTTTAAATATCTTCAACTTAGAAACTTTATTCGATCAAATCAAAATAAAGCTCTCACTCGACCTATTTATTCATCCTTGGAAAAAATGATGATGAAAGATAGTAAAAGAAAGGGTATTATTTCAGAGTTTTATAACTCATTGACACTATCTTCAAGTGAAAATTCACTGAAAAGATTAAACTACTGGAAAGAAGATCTGCAAATTGAAATTTCGGAGGAACAATGGGAATTGGCTTGTACAGAAGCTCAAACCAAATCAATAAATGCACGCCTTAAATTGATACATTTCAAATGGTTAATGCGGATGTATGTTACACCGGAGGAGTTAAATAGATATAACAAAAATATACCAGATACATGCACAAAATGCATGGAAAGTAAAGGAACCCTATTTCATTGTTTATGGGAATGTAGATTAATAAGAATGTTTTGGGAAGAGGTGAGGGTAACAATTGAAAAAATAATCTCAAAACAAATCATACTGAATCCTAAACTGTTTTTGTTGGGTCTGTACCCAGAAAAGCATAATTTTAATAAAAGTGAAAGAACATTCATAGACCTCAGTTTGCTTAATGCCAAAAAATGTATTGCACTATTATGGAAAAAGACTCATAGACCAGATGTGACTCAGTGGTTAAGACAGATGTTAACAAACCTTCCATTAGAAAGAATAACATATATACTGAAATCAAAGGAAATTGTGTTTGAGAATATATGGAGACCTTTTATTGATTATGTAAAAAATTTAAACATAACTCTTGAAGAAGAAGGTGAATGATGTGTGTGGACCTTGTAAATTCCAAACTGGTGAACATAATATGTATACTTATGTATTGGATTGTCTAGACTAAACAGAGGAGCATTGTTGAAGACTTGATTTTGTTGGTGGTTGTTGGTGTTTTTAGTGCATTTTTTTTTTTTTTGTAGTACTTTAGCGTTAGTGTTTGATTGTTTGTATCATGTTTGTTAAAAAAAAAAAAAAAGGTTCAATAAAGATATTGTGGAAAAAAAAAATTATGCTTTTCTGGGTACAGACCCAACAAAAACAGTTTAGGATTCAATATGATTTGTTTTGAGATTATTTTTTCAATTGTTACCCTCACCTCTTCCCAAAACATTCTTATTAATCTACATTCCCATACACAATGAAATAGAGTTCCTTTACTTTCCATGCATTTTGTGCATGTATCTGGTATATTTTTATTATATCTATTTAACTCCTCCGGTGTAACATACATCCGCATTAACCATTTGAAATGTATCAATTTAAGGCGTACATTTATTGATTTGGTTTGAGCTTCTGTACAAGCCAATTCCCATTGTTCCTCTGAAATTTCAGTTTGCAGATCTTCTTTCCAGTAGTTTAATCTTTTCAGTGAATTTTCACTTGAAAATAGTGTCAATGAGTTATAAAACTCTGAAATAATACCCTTTCTTTTACTATCTTTCATCAACATTTTTTCCAAGGATGAATAGATAGGTCAAGTGAGAGCTTTATTTTGATTTGATCGAATAAAGTTTCTAAGTTGAAGATATTTAAAAAAATGTGTTCTATTGAGATTAAATTTGATCCTCAGCTCTTCAAAAGACATTATGTTTTCTGCACATGGCAAATATAAATCCTGAATCTTTTGTATCCCTTTTAAATTCCATACTTTAAATACAGCGTCCGCTCTCCCTGGTTTAAAATATTGATTACCCCATATTGGACTAAATTGTGACAATAACTGTGGTTCTTTTAAATAGTTTTTAGCTTCACACCATATTTTGATCATATGCTTTACAAATGGATTTTTAACTTGTTTTTGTAATTTTTTTGCCGAATCTGAGTATATGAATATGGGAAGAGGTAAAGGTAAATTGTATGATTCCATTTCAGTCCAGTGAGGGAGATCATTTGATGAAAAATAATATTTCATAGACCTCAGTTGTGCCGACCAATAATACAACATAAAATTTGGACATTTCAGACCTCCACGATCAAATGGTAAATATAATAAAGACAGACGTAATCTAGCCCTCCTGTTGTTCCATATAAATTCCACTAACTTTTTTTTAATTCTTGAGAATAAATCTAAAGGTGGTGGTAAGGGAATGTATTGAAATAAATAAAGTATTTTAGGTAAGATATTACTTTTAAGTATATTAATTCTCCCGATCATCGACATTGGTAGTGACATCCATCTCTGAAGTAACTCATCAATATCTGTCATTAAGGCTTCATAATTGACACTGGCGATTGATTCTAGCTTAGGCACAATTTGGATTCCTAAATATTTAAACTGATTTACAACATTGAATTGATTTACCTCAGGGGCTGGGTAATTTCTCTGGGTCTCATTTAGCATTAATATTGAAGATTTAGTTTTATTTATTTTATATCCTGATATTTCCCCAAAATTCTTTATTAAATTCAACAAGGTCGGAATTGATTTTTTAAGATTCGACATAAACAAAATTATGTCATCGGCATACAGGGAGATTTTATGTTCTGTTGGTCCAACTTTAATTCCATATATTTGTGACTGTAGACGTATCGCCATCGCTAAAGGTTCAATTGCCATAGTAAACAGTAAAGGTGAAAGTGGACAGCCTTGTCGACATCCTCTATTGATTTTTATTGATTTTGAAATATTGTTATTTGTTAGGATTTCTGCAGTAGCATTATTATATATTATCTGAACCCATTTTATGAAATTATTTCCAAGTCCAAACCTTTGTAAGACTTCAAAAAGAAAGGGCCATCCAACTCTATCAAAGGCTTTTTCGGCATCCAGTGATAAGAGAGCTGTATCCGGTGCTTCTTTATTAGAATAAATAATATTAAAAAGTCTTCTTACATTATGGAAGCCTTGTCTTCCCTTTATAAAGCCATTCTGATCTCGATTAATAATATTTGGTAAAATTTCTTGTATTCGTCTTGCTAAAATTTTACAGATTATCTTAAGGTCGGCATTTAATAGGCTTATTGGTCTCATATTTTCACATTTATTAGAGGGCTTACCTGGTTTTGGCAACAGTATAATTAAGGCATTATTCATATATGATGGTAAATTACTATTTTGAAATGCTTCTAAAACCATTTCCAAAAAAGGTTTTGTTAATTTATTCTTAAATTTTTTATAAAGGTCAACTGGAAGACCATCTGGTCCTGCACTTTTTCCTGATTTCATATTATCAATGGCTAGTCCAACTTCTTCTTGACTAATTTTAGACTCCAGTATCTCCCTATTTTCATTTGGAATACACGGTATAAATAGTTCGTTCAAAAACCCATGTAGTTTTGTTAAGTCAGATTCATTTTTGGTATCATATAATTTTTCATAGTAATCTCTAAAGGCTCTATTAATTTCTAAAGGATCTATAACTACCTGTCCGTTACTTATAATACTGGTAATTGGTGTTTTAGATTCTAATTGTTTAATCTGCCATGCCAATAACTTTCCTGATTTTTCACCTTGTTCATAAAAAGATTGTTTCAATCTTAGAAGACTCGAGGCAGCTCTATTCGCTGATTTTTTGTCATATTCAGCTCTCAAAATCAGTAATTCATTCTCCAACCTTGGATCTCTTCCTGCATATACTCTTTCTTGAAGAATTTTTATTTTATGTTCCAGTTGGACTCTCTCCTCTCGAGTCTTCTTAGATTTTGAACCTGTATAACTAATAATATGTCCCCTAATAAAAGCTTTGAAAGCCTCCCACTTTACACATGCTGATGTTTGTGTAGTATTGATGTCAAAGAACTCATTTATCTGTTTTTCTATATATTTAACAAATTCCTCATCCTGAAGCCATTTATGCTGAAATTGCCATCTACCTGGTTCCTTTGTCAATTTCTTATCTACATATATTAGACAGCAGGGTGCATGATCAGAGATCACGATGTTATCATAAAAACAGTTTTGAATCTTGGACCTTAATTCTGTGGAGATCAAAAAATAATCTATACGTGAGAATGTCTTGTAGGTATTGGAATAACAAGAGTATGCTTTAACTTGTGGTTTCATTTCTCTCCATATATCTATCAATTTCAATTCTTTCATAAAATGATTAATGGTCATCCTACATCCATTGTGCGTACAGTCCAGTCCTGTTGATCTATCTATACCGGGATTCAATGTACAATTAAAATCCCCTGCTATTATATGTCGCCCTGTAAGTGATGATAAGATAAGAAATAAATTAGCAAAGAACTTTTGATCATCTATATTGGGACCATATAAGTTCACCAAATTTATGTTTTCTAATAGCAAAGATCCTTGAATGATTACATATCTTCCAAATTTGTCTCCAATTACATTTTTCACTTGAAATGGGACTGATTTATGTATGAGAGTCATAACTCCCCTGGCTCGGGATGAAAATGATGAGGTGAAAACATTTCCTTGCCATCTATTCCTAATTCTTTTTACATCTTCCTCTATTAGATGAGTTTCTTGTAAAAACACAATTTTTGAACCCATGTCTTTTATTTTATTCATAACTTGTTTAAGTTTTTTTAAATTTTGTAGACCTCTGCAATTCCATGAAGTTAAGTTAAGATTAACGCTTTGATTTATGATCAATAGGGAGTTTGGGATTACCTTGCAGTGTAAACATGCTCAAACAGAAAAGCAAAAAAATGAGTGGTTGAACATTCACCCTACAAACTCCACACAAACAAATTCCCCCTTCCCACATTTGTGGCAATCCCCCCAAAAGCAAAAGAAAAATTCCGTCTCCCGATATAGCCATCGACCGTTCCACATCCATGAGGATCAGCCAAAGCCACTCCTTCTTCATCCTCCCAATCACCCTAACTCTACTGCTTTTAATAACGTAACATTAACTCTCTTCTGTAATTTTCCAATTTAACTCCAAAATTTTTTAGCAATTTTGTACTTTTTTTTTTTTTTAATATGTAATACAATCTATATTTTGTAATCTTGTTATATGCTTCTAATCAGTTAAATCGGTCTATCATAGTTAGCAGGTGTGTGAAACCTTGGGAGGAAGGTAGCGGCCCCACGAGGTCAACATGAATGTGGTCGAATCTTCTAGCAGGAATTGGAAAAGGCTCCAGAGGGGCCTTTGTGTGTCTGTGTATTTTGGCGCGTTGACAAGGAATGCAAGTTTTTGCCCATTCTCTTACGTTTTTGCGCAGGCCTGACCACACAAACTTTTCAGCAACCATTTTGACCGAGGCGCGCACACCTGGGTGCGCGAGGGAGTGAATTGCGTCGAAAATATGGCGGCGCCAAGCAGTTGGTACTAATGGGCGAGGTCGGCCGGTTGAAACGTCGCATATTAGGGGAGGCACGCCGTCGCGCAAGTTTTTTTTCTCCAGCCTTAACCCTGTTGGTCCAGACAGGAGTGCGCGCACGTCTGCATCACTGCTTTGTTCTTCCGCCATGGCTGCATAATCTATCCCATCCTGGATAGGTGCTGCGTATGTGTGTGCGTTAGTGAAGAGTTCCGCTGCTGAGGCGGTGTAATCTGTCTCCTCGTGCTCTGGCGGTGTCACAGCGCGAGAGAGACAGTCAGCTACTACGTTAAGTTTGCCTGCTACGTGTCGAATGTCTGTGGTGAACTCTGAGATCGCAGCTAGCTGTCTTTGTTGTCTGCCTGACCATGGTTCTGAAATTTTGGCCATAGCAAAAGTGAGCGGCTTATGGTCCACGAAAGCCGTGAAACTCTGCCCTTCTAACCAAAACTGGAAGTGGCGGATGGACAAATGAAGCGCCAGCAGCTCTCTGTCAAAAGTGCTGTATTTGCGTTCAGTTGGGTTTAGCGATTTGCTAAAGAATGCTAAAGGTTGCTAGACCCCACTGACAAGTTGTTCTACAACTGCCCCTATAGCCAGGTCTGAAGCATCTGTGGTTAGAGCAATGCGGGCTGAGGAATCTGGGTGGACTAACATTGTGGCGTTAGCTAGGGCGCTTTTTACTTCCGCGAAAGCGCGTTCGCGCTCCGGGGTCCATTCGACCGCGTTGGAAGCTTTCTTTTTTCTGAGCGCGTCATATAGGGGTTGCATGTGCTGAGCTGCGTGGGGGAGGAAACGGTTGTAAAAATTAACCATCCCCAAAAATTCCTGTAGCGACTTAACCGTTTGAGGCCGTGGAAAACTTTCTATCGCACGAACTTTGTCTGGAAGCGGAATTGCCCCTGCCGGGGAGACCCTATGTCCCAAAAAATCAATTTGTGATACGCCGAATTTGCATTTGGCTGGATTGATTATAAGTCCGTGCTCTTCCAGCCTCTGAAAAACGGTAGTGAGGTGCTGTTCGTGTTCTTCCTCGGATGAACTGGCTACCAGCATGTCATCGAGGTAGACAAAAACAAAGGGTAGGTCGCGTAGGACTGCGTCCATCATCCGTTGAAAAGTTTGAGCCGCGCCTTTGAGGCCGAATGGCATTCTTAGGAATTCAAAAAGGCCGAAAGGGGTTATAACCGCTGTTTTAGGAATATCTTCAGCTCGGACTGGGACTTGGTGATAACCGCGGACTAAGTCTATTTTTGAAAAAATGCGCGCACCCGCTAAATGCAGTGAAAAATCCTGAATGTGAGGAATGGGGTAGCGGTCATGCGCTGTAGCGTTGTTTAGCCTGCGGTAATCTCCGCACGGTCTCCAAGAACCATCGGATTTCGGGACCATGTGAAGTGGTGAAGCCCAAGGGCTCTTTGAACGTCGGCAAATGCCTAATTTTTCAAGAGCTGCAAATTCGTCCCTTGCTATGTTGAGCTTGGCCGCGTGTAAGCGGCGAGCTTTGGCAAAAACGGGAGGTCCCGTTGTTGGAATGAAGTGTTTAACCCCGTGTTTGGCTACAGTGGCTGAGAATTTGGGGGTTGTGAGTGCTGGAAATTGGGTGAGGAGTTGCTTAAACTTAGCTCCCGCCGTGGTGACGTTGGCCTGCACAGGTGGTGGAGAAACTCGAGCTGAACATGGAATAGAAGCAAAAGATAGTGCATTAACCAGGCGCCTATTTGCAAGATCCACTAATAACCCATGTGCACACAGAAAATCTGCGCCTAACAAGTTAAAGCTCACCGCTGCTACAACAAATGTCCATCTGTAGCTGCGGCCGTGGATGAGGAGGTGCAGGCTCTTATCCCCGAACGTGTCGATGTCAGAGCCGTTGGCTGCCACTGCTCCGTTGCCCCGGGTGCCCATGGTTCGATCTGCGTGGGAGGGCATGACGAAACTCAGCTGAGCTCCCGTGTCGATGAGGAACTGCTTGCCTGTGTATCCATCCGTCACATATAACAGCTTACTCTTCTCGCCGAGAACCGCTGCTGTTAATGGCCCTCGGCTTGGGCGTTTCCCCGACATCGTAAACTTGCAGGGGGGGAACGCATTTGCGGGCTTTCTCTGCGAAGCGGTGGTGATAATAGCAGACGTCGTTCTGCTCGTTGCGCTTGGGCCGCGCCGCTGTCACCGTGGGATGAGTCTCTCCAAGGCTCGGGGTGTCCGTTTTCAGATCTGCGGATGCCGCTGTGGGTGTCCGTTCTCTGCAGGCGTTGGCGAGCCGGTAAGCCTCGTTGGCCAGTGTGCGGAAATCCTGATGATTATTGCACTTCATGCTGGCGAGTGTCCCTCTCAACTGCGGTGGTAGCGTGCTGAGGAAGATGAATTGGAAAAGGAAATTATCATTATCCTCCTCCTTGAGTTGTAGCAAATCCTCCATGAGGGTCCTCGGATTGCTCCCTCTGTGGCCGTAGACCGCCAGGATCCTCTCGGCTCTTTCCTCCGCTGATGGGACATAATTCGCCACGATGGTCGCCTTGAGTGTCTCATATTTGTCCCGGGCTGGTGGTCGCCGGACCAAGCTCCGCACACACTTCGAAGTGGCGGAGTCGAGTTTGGAGACGATATGGTGAAACTTAATATCGTCTGCTGTGATGCCCGCCAGTATAAACTGGGCTTCAGCTTGCTGAAACCAAGAGGCGGGGTCCTCTTGCCAGAAGTCTGGCAGGTTGACAGCAACGGCGTTCGTGCACACCATCACTGTTGTGCCCGCCGGGTGAGAGTGCCTTGCCTTGGCACTCGCGGCGGTGCTGGAGCTCGGTTGAGCTCTCTCAGTGTCCTCTGCCATGGGGAACAGCTGTCTGCTTGTTCCCTCGTCTGCGTCGTCGCTGGCGTATGCCCGAGTCACCAAGGATGAGCAGCTTGAAGAACGCCTCCGGTCCATATTCTCGCGTCAGGGTCACCAGTGTAGTGGAGCTGAAATGACGAGGCGGTTTTGTATTAAAAACAGGGTTTTTAATGAATAGCTCCTCTATCAAATCTCATCAGGTGTAGAGCTTGGCAGAAGGCAAGAGAGAGAACTCTGCTTCGCTCGCTGGTTAAATACAAGCACGCATAGCACCACTCATTGAAACAGCTGACGTCAGAGCCACTCATTGAAAAAGGTAACATCTCCCCGTTATCTTAATCCCCATTGTCCTGCCATCCCTTCTCCCTGTCTTGGGAGGTGATGGGAACTCCCCCTCTCGCTTTAGGGGGTAAAGGTGTCGAGTCCGTCTCCACTGCCGCGTCTTGGGAGGTCCATTGTCTTTACCCCGGCGCGGGGGATGCTCTGTCCTTACTAGGTGTGAAGCTCTTTACATATGCTGTCACAAAACATTTCCACTTGTTCTAACATATGTAGATATGGGATATAAGAGTCATATATACCACAACATGTTAATTATATTAAAGGTAAAATAAATCAATTGCAATACTACACAGAGCGAAATATTTGCTGAATCAACAACCCACATTATATACTTTGTATCATTCATTAATACTCCCATACATGACATATTGTACTGAAGTATGGGGAAATAAATATAAAACAAACATATATCCAGTCTTTATGCTTCAGAAGAGAGCTATTAGAATAATAAACAAAGCTGCTTACAGGGAACCAACAAACCCACTTTTTCTTGAATTAAAAGCTCTCAAGTTGAAAGATCTGGTTGACTTTAAAACTGCAGTAATAATGTTTAAAGCTAAGAATCTATCACTGCCCGCAAATATCCAAAAGCTGTTCCAAATAAGGGAGAAACAATATCATTTCAGAGGAACATGTATATTTCAAAAACCTTCAGTGAGAACTACCACCAAGCAACACTGTGTTTCAGTACAAGGAGTCAGATTATGGAACGATTTTGGACCTGAATTAAAATCATGTACAACGCTTGGACAATTTAAACAAAAACTAAAGGAAGAAATACTCCAAACATATATACAAGATGACATGTAAAATCACATAAGGGTTGTCATATCCAGTCTGTGTTGTGTTGTTACTTAGTTTTTTTTTGTCACATTTTGTCTTAGCTTTGTTCCGAATTGTAATCGCTCTTGTTTTGTTTTTCTTTTGAATTCTTGGATGGAATATGGGTGGGCAATATAAGCTGCGGCTTCAGCCATCACCCATTTCAGATGACTTATGTTGAACTGTATAATCAGAGGAGTTATTGTTTAATTTGACCTTGTTGGATTTTTTTGCCTTTGTTATATTATTCTGTTTCTTTTTAATCTTTACTTTTAATCTATCCAAAATAAAGATTCATTCATTCATTAAATTTGCATTCAAAAGACTATAATACTAGAAAAGCACTCGGAGAGCGCAGACCTCCGCCAAGCGCCACAGTTCCCCCCATACAGTGTTTAACATCATAAATAAAATATTGAAAATGGCCCTATCTCGCAATGTTAAATAAAAAAAAAAAGAATCCTTTAAAAAATTCCTGGATGCAGACGGTGATCCGGATCACCACCAAAATCTAATCATCTGTAGGATACCCCATTTCTGACAATCTGTGAAAATTTCATGAAAATCCGTCCATAACTTTTTGAGTTATCTTGCTAACAAACAAACAGACAAACCAACGCTGATGATCACATAACCTCCTTTGCGGCGGTAACTAGAAGACTAGAAATATCAGCAGGGTATACTAGCACTGTTTAACAGACACGTGTGTAAAAGACGGCAAAATCGCTCTGATATTTTATGTGTTTACATGATACACCAAGTATGACAAGGCTTGCAATTACACAGCACATGTTCTTCAGAATCTTTGGCATTATATAAAATGTATTCTCCCTTTAGATGTTTCTCTTTTGTTTTGTCTCTTTAGATGTTTATGTTGAATTGTATAATCCATGGTCCATTTGCCAGGGTTGAAGTGCAGTCGTGCGAACGTATGCAGCAGTTTACAGCGTGTTTACATCTCGCCATGTACGCACGCCTCTCCGGGATTTCGCGCGAGAATAGAAACCTCAATACCCTCAATAGCGATAGCGTTAGCTTAGCAAACGCTTCAGGTAAAGCGTAGCAGCGAACCACGAAAAGAAACGCTACTGACGCTACTATGTTCTAAATTTAGATATGATTCCTAGCGATTTCGTGTTTGGAATTGCTTTCGTGTTTTTTTTACGATTTAAAATTTTTGACTGAATTTTTAGTGAAAAACCGTAATTTTGATTAATAAAGCCGTAACCCCGAACGGGGTCTTGAAAACCGGAACCATTACGGCAAAACCGGAGTGGTTGGCAGGTATGTATAAGCCGGTGTGATGACGCAGCCGGAAGGTGACGTCATCACACTGCATATCACAATAAAAGCCATTAAAACATTCTGCCTTCCCCTTTACAAAACACAAAACACTTCCAATTAAAACCCTCACCAATTTGGTACATAGAAAACCCCCAATAAACACACTAAAATAATAACTGCAAACACACTGAACAACAACTAAAACTAGGGCCTGTAGGTGGACTACCACAAAGCCCAGCATGGCCAAGTGGGGTATTTTGCCACTTTGCTGTGTCCAGCCGTGCTCCTAGCTAAACAGTCCACATTTTCTTCTTCTTTGTTTTTTACAATCTCCCATGGTAAGGGTGGGTCAACTGGGGGGAACCTGCGGCAGCTCCGTAGCAGACACGCCCCTGGAGGCGGCAGGCCCCCGGGACAAGGGCCAATTTTCTTAACACATGGACCGGGATTTCACCACCACCTTTGCCGAGTCCTGCGCAGCCTCACTACCTAGAGTGTCCACCTGGATACGCCGCAGCTGGTTCGCATGTCAAATCGAGCCGTCCGTCAGCCGGAAATACGCCGCTCCCATCTTCGCCACAATCCTCAGCTGCACTTAATATTTTACTGGCTGTGATCCGGCTGGTCATTGCCCTGGTCTTTCGTTGGCACGAACCTGAACCTGAACCCAGTCCATGACCGGGAGTGGTACCTTGTTTGGTTTGATGTGATGCTGTGGTCCTGGCAGCTCTGTGCTCTCCTTTGATCTGGTGCCGTCATAACTCTGTGGCGTTATAGCAGTCACTGTTGTCACAGCAGACCCCTCACCCATCATTGACCGAAACTCAACATGGGCACTGAAGGAGTCTGGAGCCTCCCTGGTGTCGCTTGTCAGAACGGACTTTCCACCCGTCAACTCAGTCGCCCCCACTGCCACCGGCCGGGAGCGGGTACTGAAGCCGTCCGGTTCCTCTACTGAGTGGCTCTCCTCTCGAGAGCATGATATGCACGCATCAGTGTCAGTACCATCCGTGGGTACCTCATCCCACACCACAACATCGACCGCTGGGTCCGGTGAGCCCCAACGTCCACACTTGGACCATTCAAACCCAGCGCTGTCCCTAATGGTGAAACCCAATCACCAATCAACAGGTCGCATCTCATGATGTTATCGCCATGCACTGTCACCTGGAACGTGAAGCTGTGCACAGCTTCGGTCTTATAGCGAACAGTCAACTCCACAGTCCCAACATTGCACAGTCTACTACCACCATATCTGTACAGCTGCGTTGGGTTACTCCTGATTCTGTGATGTGGAAAAAACTTTTTCACCGTGGCCCAGTTCAGCATCGACTGCACTTCCGCCATGTCGAGCAGTAGTGGTAAAGCTACACCGTCCAATTCCACCATGCAGTAGGAATAACCATTAACGTTAGGACTCACCGAGTGGATGGTCGTTGTAGGTGGGCAGGCCGGTTTACTTGATGGGCTCCACGACATTGAAGACCGGCATACCCTGGTGAAATGGTGCATGCGCCCACACTTGCTGCACCTCTTTCCTCTTGCCGGGCACACTCGCACTTTACTCTGGTGCGTTGGGGACCCACAACCCCCGCAGACGGGGCCTCTTGGAGCACACCTACGGCTCACATCATTAGCCTCATAGTCTTCTGTCATGCTTCCGTCATCTTCCAAGTCCACCGCATTCGCTGACATCGTCTGTTCCAGCGTCTTCTGTGACTGGCACCAATTTAGTTTCAAGGCTAGCATATCTGCGGCCTCCAACTGAAGAGCTAGCTCAAGTGCTCTAGCGTTAAGTCATTAGGTGCCGTTAGCAACCTAGCTCATAGCCCAGCACTACACGTGTGTTTGGCCAATTGGTCCCGTACCATCTCATCCTCCAACAGCCCAAAATGGCACACACTAGATAACTGTCTAAGGTCATCAATGAACTGCTGAATTGGCTTACTGACTCTCTGGCGTCTCTGGCAAAAGCGAATCCGTCAAACTGTTATGCAGTCTGGTGTGGTGAAATGGTTAGCTAGCAGCTCCACGATGTCCTCGTACGAGTCCACCGCGCCAAGTGTCCAGAGAATCCTCTGGCCCTCAATGCTTAGGTTGTGGACAAGAAGCGCTCGCATCCTCCCCTTGTCCAGCTTCCCCAGGTCCAACGCTGTGATGTATGTTTCGAATGCTTCCAAGCAGCGTGGCCATGGAACTGGCGGTTCTCCAGGGAGCTCAAGGAAAGGCCACAGTGGTGTTACGCATGCCTCCATGAGTTAATCTTCAGTCGCCAAATGCTATGTCCACAAACCTGGCATGAAAGAGACAGACGAGGATGCTGCACTGGAACTGGGCTTTATTAAAGAACTGATCACAATACAGTATATGTGATTTGTAGTGGAGTCGTCCAGGCAAGAGAACCCCTAATGGCATACGGTCCCTTATATATGCTGGTGTGATGATGCAGCTGGAAGGTGACGTCATCACACTGCATACCACACTAAAACCCATTATAACACAGCCCCTTCTTCGCTCCTGAGCTCTTCATCAACTGTTCCGTCAGCTTCTTCCACTTCATTATCTGTTGCTACTGCTCTCCTCCACGGTGTTAGCGTCTGCTGCTGAGCTTTCAACCACTTCTTCTGCTGTTTCACCCGCCATGCCTGGGCCTCCAGTTCCAGCTCCACATCGCTCTGTCCCTCCAGTGCCATCTCCTCGTCACTCTCCAGCTTCAGTACCTTTCCTCGGCACCTCCCAGCTCCAGTACCTGCTCCACCGGCCATCTCTCTTGCAGTACATCCTGAGGTCAACACCCCGGCAACAGGAGACCAGGAGTTAAAGGAAATCTGTACTGGTCATAATAGCAACATTAATCCTGCTTTAGCTATTACTTTAAAACCAAAAATGTGTTTATTCAGTAAAAATAACCCCCTAGAGTCAGTATACTGAATAATTTTAGCCCATGAAAACTGCTTGGTCAAAACCAATGGGGAGCAGCCATTGCTGGCCGGAAGTGATGTACAATCGTTGTTTCCGGCTTTACCGCAGAAGAGTAACGTGTTTGCCGCAAACGATTAAATGCGTTCAGTCGATGCTCAGTGGGTCAAGATCCGAGTTGAAAACGGTGTAAAATCTGCACGGATTTATACTGCACAAACCGTCCTTGGATATAGCCTTTATTGATGACATGATCCACAGTTACCTCCAGAGACTGGCAGCTGAAGGGGACCTGACAAACAGGCAAGTTCTCAGTCAAGTAACTTCAGAACACGTTGAATATATCTTGATATACCAGAATTTTATTTCATTAAATTATATACGGGTAGATTTGCTTGTATATAGTTGTAAAAAATTACATAAAATTCTGATGTTAAAACTTTGTTGACTGCTATACTGCAGCCCAGCCAATCGCACAAAGCAATGACTGTGCATCACTACCGTGCTGAAACAGCCCATGTAGGAGGGAAGATGTCACTGACCATGACTGACTGAGAGAGCAGTGGCTTGAAACTCATGCGTATTTGAGAAGGACTCATGACCAAAATTACTGGACAGAACCACTAGTATCATATTTGATCCTTTGAAATAGCTTTTGATTAAAATTTACAGGTACCCTTTAAGGCGAATACATTTTCATTTATGTTCTACCACTAATTTTGAAAAGACTTGCCTTGCTCCTGGTGGTGGTGGTGGTGGTGGTGGGGGGACCCAAGCACATTCCCCACCAGTCTCTGCTGCTTATGACTGTGGTGTTGCCACACTGACCTCCTGTTTCCCTCCATTGTCCGAGGTGGCTGTGTTGAGAATGGAGCCATAGGAGGACCACACTCCATCATCACCATCATCGGAGCATGCTGCTCCATCATCTCCATCATCGGAGCATGCTGCTCCATCATCACTGTTGGAGAAGTCCGCTGCACCTTCGCCACCTGGGGTTGCCGCTCCTCAGCTGCTGTTGGCCCCTGCGCCGAAGGCCCCTCAGGTACTTTCTTCAAAGCAAAAAGCTCTTGTGTTGTTATTTTCATCTTCAGAGCAGAAAGCTCCCATGATGTTATCTTCAGAGCAAAAGGCTCCTGTGTTGTTACCTCCGCCAAGGAGGTTATGTTTTCATCGGCGTTGGTTTGTCTGTCTGTCTGTTTGTTTGTTAGCAAGATAACTCAAAAAGTTATGGACGGATTTTCATGAAATTTTCAGAGATTGTCAGAAATGGGGTATCCTACAGATGATTAGATCTTGGTGGTGATCCGGATCACCATCCAGAAGAAAACCGCCATTACGGAAAATGCGATTTTCGTGAATAACTACTGAACCACTAATCCTATCATTGTGAATCCAATTGCTAGTCATATGTTTTCATGGTCAAGGAATCTGAAAATGTACACACAAACACTGTATGGGGGGAACTGTGGTGCTTGGTGGAGGTCTGCGCTCTCCGAGTGCTTTTCTAGTTATCTTTGGAGCAGAAAGCTCCCATGTTATCTTGAGAGCAAAAAGCTCCTGTGTTGTTATCCTCTGAGCAAAAAGCTCCTGTGTCATTATCCTCTTAGCAAAAACCTCCTGTGTTGTTATCTTCTTAGCAAAAAGCTCCCATGTTATTATCTTCTGAGCAAAAAGGTCCTGTGTTATTATCCATCCATCCATCTTCTTCTGCTTAATCCTTTTTGGGTCACGGGGGGCTGGAGCCTATCCCAGCATCTTTGGGTGAGAGGCAGGGTACACCCTGGACAGATCGCCAGTCCATCACAGGGCCAACACAGAGAGACAGACAACCATTCACTCTCACAGTCATACCTAAGGACAATTTAGAATTCCCACTTTGATGCCAATTAACCTAACTGGCATATTTTTGGCATGTGGGAGGAAATCGGAGAAATCCCGGAGTAAACCCATGCAGACATGGGGAGAACATGTGTTATTATCTTCAGAGCAAAAAGCTCCTGTGTTATTATCTTCAGACCAAAAGGCTCCTGTGTTATTTTCTTCAGAACAAAAAGGCTCCTATGTTATTTTCAGAGAAAAGGCTCCTTTGTGGTCTCCAGAGCAAAGAGCCCCAATGCCACCTCCTGAGTTTAAAACTGCCATATTGTTTTCTTTTGAGCAAGAGGTACCTACGTATGTATGTTATCTCCTGAGTTTAAAACTTCTATGTTATCTCTAGAGCAAAAGAATTTCATGTTGTCATTCTCGCCTGAGGTTCAGGTTCCTGTATTGCCATTGCCTCCTGAGTTTAAAGTGCTCATTTGATCACTTCTTGACTTTACATCTTGTGAGTTTACAGTTCCTATGTTGCTTTCTCCAGAGGGTAAAGTTTTCATATCATTATCTCCTGAGTGTGATACTTCTGTGTTGTTGTCCTCTGTGCAAGTGGCTCCTTTCCTATCACTCATGTTAAAGGCTACTGAGTTTAACGACTCTACGGTACCATGTTCATAGATCAGGTGGCCCATGGACATTGGTAGGCCACCCGAGACACCGTATTCATCCGTCAGGTGGCCCATGGACTTGCGTAGGCCCCCGATCCACCTCGCTCCACGATCTGGTGGGCTTTGGACTCTGGTAGGCCACCCGATGCACCATGTTTCTCCGTCTGGAAGTCCATGCATTTTGGTAGGTCACCAAATGAGCCATATTCCTCCTGTTGGTGGGCTTGGGACTCTAGCTGACCACCTGATGAACATTCTTCTGTTGTGTTTCTGTCCTTGTTTTGCCTGCTGTGGCTTTATCCCCCTCCTCCCACCTGATTGGGGTTGTTCTTTGTTTTTGGGCATCTGGAATCCGCCCTTAACCCTGAGAAGATTTTGGTCGCAGATTCGCACCATCTGCATGCACCCTCTGGTGGTGAAGATTTTTTTCAAGAAACTATTCAGTTTAGATATAACAAATTCCAAAGGCTGTAACTTGAAAGCGGTAAGAGATAATGGATTACTGTAAATGAGAAAGATGTAGAATATGATCCAAAGTTTGATAGGAGTAAATTTATGCATCTAATTTGCATAATATGATGGTAGCCACATCAGATTACATAACTTTCAGTCAAAGTGGACTTTGGATATATTTACACAAAGGATGGTTTTGTTTTGTTGCCTTTGTTTTTTTTGTTTTTTTTTATTATCTTATCTTCCAAATATATGAACCAGAAAATCAGTAGAATGTAAACAAACTGATTAAAAACATCAGATCTACCGCTCATCATGTGTCGTCATGCATCCGTGTGCTCATCCCCGGTCCTTATTTTGTCTTCTGGCAGTCATTTTCGCTTTCTCTCCCATATCCAGAAACAATCACATTTGTCTTCTGATTTATTCCACCTCGATTTCAGTTAGATTACGCCGTGGAACTGGCAGTATTGTCCTCTCCGTCACGTGCAGCTTCGTCAATGGTGGACGAAAAATGTTCCGCTCTGGTCGATCTTGTGCTGTCCAGAAGGTAAATATTTCCCTTCAGGAGCTAAATAATCCCTTTTAGAATCATAGCTGGCAAAATTTGGAGCAAATCCTTCCTCCCTGTGGAAATATATGTTGTGCAATTGTTTATATGTCTCTCCTTCTGCGTCCCGGAAATGATATCAGATTCGACACAGTTCTGGTTTGCTGATCTCAGTCCTCCAGTGAAGAGCAGTAAGCTATATGTGTCTGCCATCTAGTGATGTGAAATGCTTGGTACATCTCGTTTTTTGTTTTGTTTTTTTTATACTTTTTGACCAATCATGTGACAGGTGCAGATCTGCGACACCAGCCGCAGGAGAGGCAGATCATGTAATCAACTTTGATCCTTACAGGGTTAAAGGGGGGTACTGTCATGGTCTGGGCTGAATCCTAGGATCATGCCCACATTTCGTGTTCTATTATTATGATTATTTGCCTGTGTTTTGCCTTTTGTGTCTTCCTTGGGTCCCCTGTGATTGTTACTGTTTTCCCCAGTCCTCAGTCTGTCATGTGGTCCCCATTACCAACTGTTGTGGTTTGTTGTCTCGCCTTGGTTGTCTGTATAAATCTTGTGTGCGTGTGTTCATTGTACTCCATTTTCTATCATTTTCAGTCCCTCATGTCTTTCGTAGCCATAGCCATTTCTCCTCATGTGTTGCTGTTTAAACTCTGATTATTTTCCCCAGCTGTCCTGGGTTTCCCCTGATTATCTGTTTTCCTATATATGTCCTTGTCTGTGTTCATTTGGTGTGGCGCTATTTCGTGGATTCCCCTCTGACTTCCATTCCCGTGATTGTGCCTGTTTCTGTGAGTTTTCAGCCTTTCATGGCTCACTTTATATTCAGCCCCTGTGCTGCTTATTATTTTGTGTTATTTGGGAAATAAACCCAGTCAAACTGTAGTCCTGCCTGTGGTAGAGTCTATCATTTCTGCTGGTCAGAGGTTGCCCATGACAATTTGGAGTTAATCAGTGGCACTTTAAATTGTGGCAGGTGTGTGCTGACTCCCGTTTAACATGAGTTTGAATGTAATTGTTTAATTCTGAACACAGTGACATCTCCAGTTATAAGAGGGTGTGCATATTTATGCAACCAGGCTACTGTATGGTTTTTTTTTTCCCCTTAAAAGATTTCAGTTTGTTTTTCAATTGGGTTGTACAGGTTATAGGTCATATTAATGGTGGAAAAAGTTTTGAAATGATTTATCTTGGTCTCATTTTTTTTTTACCTCACAAAAACCTGGTATTTGAACAGGGGTGTGTAGACTTTTTATATCCACTGTAGGAATCAGTTTTACAGAAACACCCCCCGATGGCTTCTGGTGAGTGATATGGAAAACCTGACCTAAGACAAATTCTGGAATGAGCTATAAGCATATCTGCTCATTGCTTACGAAACACAAAAAATAGATTGGGAAACTTCCGCCCTCCAGAGAGAGCAGTCGCTTTTTTCTTTGCTCCTGTTCCCTGTCTCTCCCTCCCTAACTGACTGGATCCCAGCTTGCTATTGTCTGTGTCTGCGTGGCTCTCTACTGGTGATTCATCCTAACGAAATTATGGATTTAATAAGCTGGGCTTTGAACGCAATCGACACTGTCTTCTCAACGAGGAAATCGGGTCCGGGGGAGCCCATCTGTCCTGCAGGTACTGCTGCTGCGGGTTACATTAAAGATACATACAATTGGAAACTTATGTCTGTGCGATCTTTCAATTGAAGCTATAGAAGATATATATCTATTTGGAGCTACGGTCTCAGGACTTCTACTGATCGGCTTTGGAATAGTCCTGGTGTATCGCAAATTAAAGAAGATGGACAGAGCTTATCAAAAAGCTGACCCTGCGAAGCTCTTTCATCAATTCGACCAGCTGGGGAGGACTCTGATAGCAGCTAATGGAGAACTGTACAGGAAGATTGAAAACATCACGGTGGCGCTAAGAGCTCTCCAGGATATGATTTCAAAGCCTGGCAACGATGGAATTGGAGCACTGAATCTGTAAGAGAATGGAAAGTTTTTCTCTGAAGTCAGTGCTTATTCGACCTGTTTTCGGCACCCTCAGCATTCAGTCCTCCTGATGAACAACAGTATAAATGTTGATTTTCCCCTTCATAAACATTTGGCGAACAGTATCTGGACTTTCAAGGACAGCCATGTGTCTGACTCAGAGAATTTCCATCTGCCGTGCTCAAGGACATGTGCCTCTGACTTTCAGACACTAGTCATAACATCTGCTGAGAGAGAGATCTTTGCTGTTCACCAGTAACTGATAACTGCCACCCTTGCATCCAACACACACACGACTGACCCATTTATACTGATGAAAGACACACATTCACTGTTCTCTCTACTGTTGCTGTTTGTTAAGTGTGATTCATTGTCTGCTAATTGTGCATTGAGGGTTTTTTTTCTGGGTGATCATAATTCGGCTCACTTGAGCTTATTTGAGCTTACGATATTAGTTATTTTGATTAACTATGTTTTTTTCTCTCTACCTATTGTTTTGTTCCCTGACCCTTGCCCTCTATTCCCCTCCTGTTGACAGGCGCCTCCATGGCTTGCCGCGTCACTGGGAAGCGCCTATCAGGCGCGCCCAATGTCAAGTCAAATTCCTCGTATGTTTACTTGTTTACTTGTAAATGTGCTTGGCAATAAACTTTATTCTGATTCTGATTCCATCTCTGTTAAGTCCAATTCTAGTTTAAATTTTATCTAGTTTTTTTTTTTTGTAACTTAGATTTTTATTCATTTTTCATCATATATAATGCATTCAGATCACATTCTACATTTAAAAAACAAAGGGGTTAGGGTAGGGAAAAATAAAAAAAAAATAAATAAATAAATAAAAAATAAAAAAATAAAAAAAAAAATTAAAAAAAATAAAAAGGGGGGGGGGGGCAAATGTTGGAGCATCAAGTTTTTAGTTTCCATCTCTTAATTCTTCTGGTTTTTTCAGTGTCTTTGGTTATTCTTTCAATTTCTGCCTCGTTGTTGCACTTTGTAGTGTGTCCATTTCCGCCATTTTTTCTCCCATATTCCTTCTTGCATTCTTCGTCGATATGTTAGTTTTTCCATCATACGTATGTTCTCAACAATGTCAGTCCATTGTTCTTGGTCAGGAAGAACTTCTGATCGCCATTTTTTTGTGATAGTTTTTTTACATGCAATCAACAAGATTTTAACTAGATATAAGATAAGATAAGATAAGATAAGCCTTTATTAGTCCCACAACGGGGAAATTCCAGGATTGCAACAGCACAGGGATAGCAACACTCAGAGCAACAATCAGAAGGCAAGAAAAAACAAGCAAGCAAGAGCAGCTAATATACATATGTACATATTACTATAAAATATATATATACACACACACACACACAGACACACAGTGCAGAGCATTGTAGCTGGATGGAATAAATATATGAATATATGAACACACAGTGCAGAGCATTGTAGCTAGATGGAATAAATATGTAAATATATAAACACCCACAGTATGGAGCATTGCAGCTAGGTGGAATAAATATGCAAGTATATAAACACACACAGTGCGGAGCAATGTAGCTAGATGGAATAATATGTAGATATATAAAAACACAGTGCGGAGCATTGTAGCTAGATGGAATAAATATATAGATATCTGTCCTCAGCCTGTATAACATTGTCTTTTTTAAGATCACATAAGTACATCAGGTTACAGTTCATTGGTATATTATATCCTAATATCCTCTGTATTGTCACATGCATAGATTTCCAAAATGATGATATTTTGTAGCATTTCCAAAACATATGTGAGTGGTCTGCATTTTGAGCCCCACATCCCCTCCAGCATAAAGATTGGGTATTTGTATATATTCCTTGAATCTGTGGTGTAATGAAAAAGCGAATCAGGTTTTTCCATCCAAATTCCCTCCATGCCCTTGAATTTGTTGATGTGTGTTGTGTTTTCCATATTTCCTGCCAGCTTTCTTCTGTTATGTTTAAATTGAGCTCTTTCTCCCATTTCTCCTTTAT
Organism: Pholidichthys leucotaenia; assembly: GCA_020510985.1. Taxonomy (NCBI): domain Eukaryota; kingdom Metazoa; phylum Chordata; class Actinopteri; order Cichliformes; family Pholidichthyidae; genus Pholidichthys; species Pholidichthys leucotaenia. The sequence continues at coordinate 147,109,515 of CM035836.1, read as the reverse complement.
ATAGTTACTTGTATGATTGTTTGTCATAAGTTTCTGATATAGTTTTGAAATAATTCTTATTTTATTTCCTGCATATGAGCTTAAAATAAGTTGTATAATCTCGTTCACATCTGTTTGGAGGTTATGCCTAATCTTCTTCATATAGTAATCTCTCATCTGCAGATATCTGAAAAATTCCGATCTTTCTAATTTAAATTTTCTCCTGATATTTACAAAGCTCCCGAGATCTTTTTTTCCGATATTGCCCCATGCTGTGATTCCCTTGTTCACCAGATTTTTGTATCCCCTATCTTGTTTTGCCGGTTCAAACTGACTGTCAAATGCTACCCATTTCAATAGTTTTATGTCTTCCCTTATATTATATTTTTGTACTATTTTATACCACAGTTCTAAAGTAAATTTAGTGATTGGGTCTATTTGTTTGATTTGCTTATATGCATCTTTATCCCCTATTATGCTTTGTACTGGGAGTCCCTCAATTTCCTTTTCCATTTCTTTCCATTTTGCCTCATATCCCTCGTCGCACCAACATATGATATATCTTATTTGTGCTGAGTAGTAATATTCCTTTAGACTCGGTAGGCCCATGCCTCCTTTCTCTTTTGGTAATTGGAGGGTTTTATATTTCACTCTTGGTTTTTTACCTCCCCAAACAAATCTCGATATCATCCTGTCCCACTTTGAGAATTGGGCATCTGGAATCTCTGTTGGTATAGCTTGGAAGAGGTAAAGTAATCTAGGTTGTATGCTGATTTTGACTGTCTCAATTTTTGAATTCAGATCCATATTTAAGATTGACCATCTATCAAAATCTTTTTTTATTTCTTGTTCCAACCTATCATAGTTTGCTTTATATATTTTGCTTAGGTCTTTAGGTATGTTCACTCCAAGGTATTTTATTTCTTTTTGGTTCCAGTTTAGTTTGATCTTATCAGTTATCTGGTTTAGAGGGTTATAGTGGAATGTCAGTATTTGTGTTTTTGTTATGTTTATCTTGTATCCTGATAATTTTCCAAAATTTTCTATCAAGTTCGTCATTTCCATTATTGATTTATCTGGTTGTTCAAGGTAAACTATAATATCGTCTGCAAATAGCCCAATCTTGTGTTCCGCCCCCTTTATTGTTACACCTTTTAATTTCTTATTTTGTCGTATCGCTTGAGCCAATGGTTCTATGAACAGAGCAAACAAGGTGGGCGATAAGCAGCATCCCTGCCTAGTTGATCTTTGTATATTTACTTTGTCTGTTAAGCTACCGTTTATCTTGATTCTTGCCACAGGTTCTTGATATAGCGTCCTTATGCATTGTACTGATTTTTCGTTAAATCCAAAGCGCTCCAGTACACTATATAGGAATTTCCAGTTAACCCTGTCAAATGCTTTTTCTGCGTCTAAACTCATTATTACTGCGCTTTTCTTTTCTTTATGTATTTGGTTAATTATATGTATTGTTCTCCTGATATTGTCATGTGTTTGGCGTCCCTCTATGAATCCAGTTTGATCATCTTCTATCAATTCCGTCAAGAATGTCTTTATTCGTTTACATATAATTGTTGTGTATATTTTATAATCTACATTTAATAAAGAGATTGGTCTATAGTTTCCGCATTGTTCTTTATCTTTCCCTGGTTTTAAAATAACTGAAATGATTGCTTCGTTCCATGATGGAGGTATTTTGTTGTTGTTCAGCGTCCAATTAAATGACTTTAGGAGTTGTGGCATGAGTTCTTCTATAAACAGTTTATAAAACTCAGATGGGTATCCATCACTACCTGGTGATTTACCGTTTTTAAGTGACTTAATCACATCTCTGATCTCTTGTGTTGTTATTTCTGCTGTTAGTTTTTCATTTTGTTGATTTCCTATTGATGGCAAGTCCAATGTGTCTAGAAATTTTTTGATATCTTTAGTATTTGTTTCTTCAGGTTGCGAGTATAGTTCTTGGTAAAAATTATGGAAAATTTCTTCGATGTTTTCTGGGTTAACTGTGGTTTTATTTGTGGTGGGGTCTTTAATCTTGTATACATTATTCATTGTTTGTTGTTTTCTTAACCGTTTTGCCAGCAGTTTTGTGGCTTTTGGCCCCGTTTCATAATATTTTTGCTTTAGATATCTATTTTTCCTTTCAATTTCATCCATTTGTGTTTCTTTTATCTTTGTTTTTTCTTCTTTAATTTCTTGATATATTTTTGGGTCATTTGTGCTTTGATGTTTACGTTCTAGTTCCCTCAGTCTCTCACATCTTTGTTCATACGCTTCCAGTTTAGTCTTATTTGCTTTTCCTGTTTCAACAATTAATTTACCCCTTAACACGGCTTTTAGTGTGTCCCATAGTATTGTTGGGTCCACTTCTTCATTGTCATTCTCTTGGATATATTCGTTTATGTTTATTTTTATTCTTTCTTTCATTTTCTCATCATTTAACAGTCCTACGTTAAGTTTCCATGTTGTTTGTCGTTTTCTATTGTTCAAATACAGTATATTTCCATGTATATAGGATTATGATCTGATATTTCTGCCCCTCCAATCCAACAATTTCTCACCCTGTGTCTGTCACCTTCATTCATAAGGAAGTAATCTATTCTAGAGTGTACTTTATGGACTGCTGAATAATGTGTATAGTCTTTTTCGAGTGGGTGCAGGTCCCTCCATATGTCTACCATACCCATTTCTGCCAGTGAGGTTCTTATGAACTTTGTTACATGTTTTTTTGTCTTCTTAACACTTGTTGTGTCAACTTCATGATCCATGACAGCATTTAAGTCTCCTCCACAAATTAGGACTCCTTCACTGTGTGTTGCTATGAGATCAAACAGATGTTGAAAAAAACCCTTGTCACTTTCTGGTGGGGCATAGATGTTCACTAATGTAATCTGCATACCATCTATTCTTCCCTTTATTATTACATACCTGCCTTCTTTATCCTGGATTTCCTGTTCACTTTCAAATTGTATTTTGTTTGAGATTAGTATCATAACCCCCCTTTTTGCTCCTCCCTTAAATGAACTGTAGTAGGAGTTCTTATAGCCAAATCTCTTTAGTTTCACATGTTCTGCCTTGCTCAAATGTGTCGCTTGCATAAATATAATTTCAGCTTTTTCCTTCTTGAATTTTCTTATTATTCTTTCCCTTTTAACAGGTGAGTTCAGACCATTCACGTTTAATGTCATTATCTTAAGATTTTTACCCATATTCATGTTTTTCCATTTTTTTAACTTGTGCTCCTAGCCCCTTTAACAACAAAAATAACACATATTTATATAAAAACACATTAAAAAATCTCGACCTCCGTACTTTGGGCCTTTCTTCTGCCCACTGGTCCCTGTTGGTGGGTGGGGGGTTTGTCTTCACAGAGTGAAGGGCCCTCCCTAGACTTCTAATTACTATCAAAGTAATAGTCATAAGTCTAGAAATGTCCAACAAATATCACTTAAACCTCTCCTAGCCGTCTGTTTCTCTTTTACCTTGTCTTCTTGGCCTTCATTTCTTCTGTGCCTTTCTTAATCTTTGTTATGATCTAGGCTTTCAGTTGAAAGCCTTGTAGCTTGTCCTGGGCCCGCTGCTCTACGTCTCTCCCCCTTCTTCCGCCGTTCACTCGCCTCCACTCCGTCTGTCGTGGTGCGTTCAGGGCCGCCGCTGCTCCAGCCGTCTCCTTCGGCACGCTCACCTCAAGGCCCCGCTCCATCATATCCCGCGCTGCCTCTTCGGCCGTGTTGTAGGTTCTTGTGCCTTCCTCCCAATGAATCCTCATTTTCGTTAGCGGCGTTTGGAATCTAATTTTTTTCTCTTTCAACGTTTTTTTAATATTGGCATATTTCTTCCGCTGCTGCACGATTTCTGTCGGGTAGTCATGGTCAAAAAATACCTGTTTGTCGCCGATTCGTATCTTTTTTTTCCATGCTTGCGTCAGGATTCTTTCCTTTATGTCATATTTCACAAAGTTTACCACAACTGACCTGGGTGGAGAGTTTGTTTTCGGGTTCTGTGCCGGTGCTCTGTGCGCCCGTTGAATCTGCAGATCCGTTTCTCCGGGTATTTCCAGTTCTTTTTTTAAGAACTGATCCATGAATTTTGTCATCGAGTTGCCTTCAATGCCCTCCGGAATTCCAAAGATGCGCATATTGCTTCGTCGGGATCTGCTCTCCAAGTCGTTTATTTTCTCCTGCATCCTCTGCGTTTGCGTCGTCAGGGTCTGTAGTTGTTCGTTTGCCTCGCTTTTCCAATCTTCTAGTTCCGAAATTCGGGTCTGCGCTTCTGTCATACACGCCCGCTGGGAGCGCAGCTCCTCCATGTTTTCCGTTAATTTACGCTCCATTTCTCTTCGGAGGTCCATGATTTCCTCCTTAATTTCTTTTTTCAGTTCCTCCTTAAGAGCCGCTAAATCCTGTTGTAGCTGTCGCTTGAATTCTCTTAACTCTTCACCCAAACTGGCGATGCCAGCGTTCATGTTGTCGAGTCTGGTGTCTTCCATTTTCTCTGCTGTAGACACCTCGTTTTTTTGGGCTTTGCGTACAGCGGTTTTTCCTGCGTTGTTGGAGAGGAATTCTTCAATTTTACCCTGTTTTTGTCCTTGTGCCCGGTTCCTTCGTGTTTTCATCCCTTAGTTTATTGATTCGTTTATGTCGAGTTGGCCATTTACCGATGATTTTTAATCCGGCTAGAGAGAGCTCTTTGTTTAAGTGTTATGTCTCTCCGCCATCTTCCCGGAAGTGAGTTTTATCTAGTTTTTTTAACACTCAAGAATAAAACATTTACAGTATATGTATATCCATTTCCAGCAGAAGAAAATGAGAAATAAAGGAGGATGAATGAAGGAAAGATAGTCAAGTCATGTGACTTCATGTCATGTTTGTCAGGTGACTTCCTTATATGTATTTATTGGCCAGAGATACTTCCTGCTACAGCCTTACAACTGATGATAGTGTTTGGATGAACACTGAAACATCTTAATTTTTTGTTAATTTTTAGTCCAGCATTTAAAAAAAACAACAAAAAAACTCCTTTTTGAAAGTTTGTTGACACCTGGATGTTTGAAAATGAACTTACACAGACCAGCTGGAGTCAGTTTCAGAGAAGGTCATCATACCTTCCACTTATCCTGTACAGATGAGGAGTTTTTCTTGAACATCACAAGGCAGTTTTAATTCTAAAGCAAGGATAAACAGTGAATGAGCATTAAGCTAAGAATAAGCATTAAACAAAGAAATTGATTACAGCTGGTTGTTCTTATAGTCTTTATAGTTTGCATATTCAAACACACCCTGTCAAGACTACCTGTAAATTTCACTGAAATACTAATGAAATACAGTGGGGTAAAAAAGTATTTAGTCAGCGACCAATTGTGCAAGTTCTCCCACTTAAAAGATGAGAGAGGTCTCCAATTTTCATGATAGGTATACCTCAACTATGAGAGACAAAATAAGAAAAAAAAAATCCAGAAAATCACATTGAAGGATTTTTAATGAATTAATTGGTAAATTCCTCGGTAAAATAAGTATTTGGTCAATAACAAAAGTTCATCTCAATACTTTGTTATATACCCTTTGTTGGCAATGACAGAGGTCAAACGTTTTCTGTAAGTTTTCGCAAGGTTTTCACACACTGTTGCTGGTATTTTGGCCCATTCCTCCATGCAGATCTCCTCTAGAGCAGTGATGTTTTGGGGCTGTCGCTGGGCAACACAGACTTTCATCTCCCTCCAAAGATTTTCTATGGGGTTGAGATCTGGAGACTGGCTAGGCCACTCCAGGACCTTGAAATGCTTCTTACGAAGCCACTCCTTCGTTGCCCGGGCGGTGTGTTTGGGATCATTGTCATGCTGAAAGACCCAGCCACGTTTCATCTTCAATGCTGATGGAAGGAGGTTTTCACTCAAAATCTCATGATACATGGCCCCATTCATTCTTTCCTTTACATGGATCAGTCGTCCTGGTCCCTTTGCAGAAAAACAGCCCCAAAGTATGAGGTTTCCACCCCCATGCTTCACAGTAGGTATGGTGTTCTTTCTCCTCCAAACACGACAAGTTGAGTTTTTACCAAAAAGTTCTATTTTGGTTTCATCTGACCATATGACATTCTCCCAATCCTCTTCTGGATCATCCAAATGCTCTCTAGCAAACTTCAGACGGGCCTGGACATGTACTGGCTTAAGCAGGGGAACACGTCTGGCGCTGCAGGATTTGAGTCCCTGGCGGCGTAGTGTGTTGGTGATGTAGACTTTGTTACTTTGGTCCCAGCTCTCTGCAGGTCATTCACTAGGTCCCCCCATGTGGTTCTGGGATTTTTGCTCACCGTTCTCGTGATAATTTTGACCCCACGGGGTGAGATCTTGCGTGGAGCCCCAGATCGAGGGAGATTATCAGTGGTCTTGTATGTCTTCCATTTTCTAATAATTGCTCCCACAGTTGATTTCTTCACACCAAGCTGCTTACCTATTGCAGATTCAGTCTTCCCAGCCTGGTGCAGGTCTACAATTTTGTTTCTGGTGTCCTTTGACAGCTCTTTGGTCTTGGCCATCGTGGAGTTTGGAGTCTGACTGTTTGAGGTTGTGGACAGGTGTCTTTTATACTGATAATGAGTTCAAACAGGTGCCATTAATACAGGTAACGAGTGGAGGACAGAGGAGCCTCTTAAAGAAGAAGTTACAGGTCTGTGAGAGCCAGAAATCTTGCTTGTTTGTAGGTGACCAAATACTTATTTTACTGAGGAATTTACCAATTAATTCATTAAAAATCCTTCAATGTGATTTTGTGGATTTTTTTTCTCATTTTGTCTCTCATAGTTGAGGTATACCTATGATGAAAATTGGAGACCTCTCTTATCTTTTAAGTGGGAGAACGTGCACAATTGGTGGCTGACTAAATACTTTTTTGCCCCACTGTACCTTCTTGGGGATTTCACATTTACTTCATATCACCTGTGTCTATTTGATCAAGGGATATGTTTCTATCTCTGCTCTTCACACCCTACAGCAAAATGCATGGTAACATGAGGAGGTAATTTCATTGTTGTTTGTTTGGTGAGTGCCACTATCACTAAAGCTACCACACAGCATCTTATGTACATGGGGAGGGGACGAAGCAAAGGGGGATAGATTTGTCTGAGAGGATACTGCTATTGAGTTGCAAATGAGGTTGTAATTAGTCTCTACACATTTGCCTGGAGGGAATGTGTGTCTGTGTGTGTCATTGTGTGTTTTTAACCCCTTTATCTTAGAATAGTGGTTCAGAATAGTGATAATCAGATAATACTAATTACTTCTCCTCCCAGTTGCTTGTTAATTGTGTTCAGTGTGGATTTATACCCCCCCCACACACACACAGGCACCCAGATTCATGCCCCCTGCTCTGTTGACAAAATCAACAGGTAATTTTTGTAAAATCATGGGACTTGTGCCTATAAGTCGCTAATTAATTATGCCACTTTGGGGTTCCAGTAGACTCCAAACTTGGATTTGTGTCTACTTGTCCTATCATATTCAGGAGTCTGAAAACTAAACATTTCATATATATTTGTGATGATCAAATTGTTAAAAATGAAATGGCAGTTTCATGTTTTTTATGGATACAAGCTGTCGCGGTTTGATATCTCTATGGTTAAGAAGGTGATTGTGATGGTCAGACTTATGCCTTGTTCACACTACATGATTTTAATCTTGATTTTGAAGTTGATGATGAATGATAGAGGTCACTGACAAAAAGCCTACAATTCCTCAGTTGATAAACAACCACACACTATAGCCCATTTAAACCAAAAGTAGTGAGTGTACCCATTCGGTTTAAATGCTTAATCACTGGGGCCCATTTTAAAAAAGGACAGTTAAGAAACTCTGTGTTCAAACTGAACTCTAGGCTGATTAACGCAGAACTGTCAAACTCTGAGTTTTTGGATTGAAAACAGGTGATAACATTTAGTTCACATTTAGTACAGTCTGAGTTAATTAACCCTGAGTAGAGTGAAGTTATCAGAAGCCATCATCAATGAATTGCAGATACCATGATTCACCATGGCAAAAGAAGGGTCAGGTCAGTCCCCGCGACACCCTCTGGCATGTAGGGCAACAACAAAGGGTGCATTCACACCACTATTTGATCAAACTCTGGTGTGCACCAAACAAGCGAAGTCTGGTCTGCCTGAAAACAGGGGTCTCGATTCACTTGCAAACGAAGTCTGGTGCGCTTCACTTGCAGTGTGAATGAATCCAGTGGACCAAAGGGTGGAAGTGCCCCTCGGTGTTTGTGTAACCATAGCAACACGTAGACTGAGAAGAGGAAGTGGCATTTACCACAGCGCATTTTGTGTAGAAAATGACAATAAAGACAACCGCGTGGATCCAAGAAATCCTTTTACCGGAGAAAGTCAAGGAGAAAAGTTAAAAAATGTCTTGTTTGTGGCGAACAAACAACTTGGCTGAAGGGAACGGATTTCCGTTTTCGGTCCTGGCCAATCGATGAGATGGATTTTTCTTCTTCACCGAGATTTTTTTTCCTGGTCAGTGGTGGTTTTGGCTACAGCTCCCCAAATGAGCAGTTGTTGTAACTGCATAACGTTGTCCAGGCAGTTTGGTCCACTGCAGTGTGAATGCAAACCAAATCAAACAAAGGTGGAAAAATTCTCAGCATTCCCCACCCAATCAAACCGAGAACCCTGGGCTATCCTGGTGTGAATGCATACAAAGGCTCTCCACTGGTCCCTGTTGCTAGCTAGCTTCTGGAGTGTCACCTAGGTGTGGTTCCATTCTGTAATTTTGCCCTCCACCGTACTTATCCAGGTCTGCTTTGGTCTTCCATGCCTAATCTTTCCTTATGGCATCCAGTGCAGTGGAATTCTAGGAATAAAGTCAGCATCCATCCACAAGACATGTTCAGTCCATCTCCATCTCCTTCTGGTGTTTAAAGTTTCCATGTCCTCAGCACGGCACTGCGGGAGGAGGTTGTGATTGGAGAGTTTGTTGGGCCAGAAGAGGCATAGGATTCTCCTAAGGCTTGCTGTGTGAAATGCTGATAGTTTGTTAGCATCATTCAAGATTCAAAGATTTTATTTGTCAATACTACTGTACAACAGAACATACAGGAGAACTGAAACGGCATTTCTCTCTCTCTTCAGTGATGTGCATAATATAAAAAGAAAAAGGAATAAGGCTAGAAAAAAGAAAACAACAACAGCAGCCTATGTACAGTAATGCAACCCGTAGTGCAAATGGCGACAAAAGATAGACCCAGACCTCCCATAGTGCAAATAGAGATAAATGATTAACGATGATAAAACCCAACAATCCTATATACAGACAACTAGAGATGTAATACCCATAGCTGAAGTTCAATGCGGTAGTGTAGGTGCAGCTAGTAACAGATAGGACTGCGCATGATCAGTATTGCAGTGACAGACAGACAGCAGGAGATATGGCATTTGTGCAAATGGTTGCGGTTAAAGGGCAGAGACATACAGCAGCAAATGTATTACTGTTGGTGTGCCAGTCTTTCTGTGCCAACAGCAGAGGTAGTTATAGTGCGGGTGATTGCGTTGCCGTCCGGGGGGGGGAGGGGAGTGGACAGAGTTCAGGGTCCTGATGGCCTGATAAATGAAGCTGTTAAGCAGTCTTGTGGAGTGGGCCCGGAGGCTTCGGCACCTTTTCCCCAAGGGCAGGGGGCTGAAGAGGGAGTGTGAGGGGTGGGAGGTGTCGCCTGTGATGTTGATGGCTCTGCGGGTGAGCTGGGTGAGGTAGATGTCTAAGAGGGGGGGCAGAGGGGCACTGATGATCTTGCTGGCTGCTTTCACTGTGTTGTCGTGTCTTCCGGCAGGAGGTGTTGCAGCTTCCATACCACACCGTGATGCAGTTGGTGAGCATGCTCTCAATGGTGCCCCAGTAGAAATAACACATGATGGGGGTGGGACTCATGCTCTCCTCAGTTTGCGGAGGAAATGGAGGCGAGTTTGAGCCTTCTTGGCCAGTGATGTGGTGTTGTTGGACCAGGAGAGGTCCTCAGAGATGTGCACCCCCAGGAACTTGGTGCTGCTCACCCTCTCCACAGCTGCACCATAGATGATCAGAGGGAGGTGCTGTGTGTGACCCCTCCTGAAGTCAACCACAATCTCCTTGGTTTTTCCCACGTTCAGGAAGAGGTTACTGTCTTTGCACACTGGACCAGTTGGCTTACCTCATTTCTGTAGTTGGCCTTTTCGTTGTTGGTGATGAGGCCCACCACCGTCATGTCGTCCGCAAACTTGATGATGTGGTTGGTGATGCAGGCTGGTCCGCAGTCATGGGTCAGCAGGGTGAAGAGCAGCAGGCTGTGCATGCACCCTTGTGGGGCCCCTGTGGTCAGTGTGATGGTCCGGGAGGTGTTGCTGCCAACCTGCACATTCTGTGGCCTCCCTGTGAGAAAGTCCAGCACCCAGTTACAGAGAGAGGTTTTGAGTCCCAAGTGTCTGAGTTTTTGGATCAGGTGGTGGGGGATGATTGTATTGAATGCTGAACTGAAGTCCAAGAACAGCATTTGCACATAGGAATTTTTTGAGTCCAGGTGGGTGAGGGCTGGATGGAGAGCAGCAGCGATGGCATCTTCTGTGGATCTGTTTGACCTGTATGCAAACTGAGATGGGTCGTGGGAGAGAGGCAGGATGGACTTGATGTTCTACATGACTAGCTGCTCGAAGCACTTCATTATAATGGGGGTCAGTGCTACGGGCCAGTAGTCATTGTAGCTGGATGGAACGGGCTTCTTTGGGACTGGTATTATGGTGGCAGTTTTGAAACATGGTGGGACAACAGCTTGAGTCAGGGAGATGTTGAAGATGTTTGCCAGGACATTCTTGAGCTCCTCTGCACAATCCTTCAGGATGCGACCCAGTATGTTGTCTGGGCCAGCTGCCTTGCGTGGACTGATCCTGCAGAGGGTCCTTTTCACGCTAGCCGGATCCAGACTCATGGCCTGCTCATCTGGAGGAGGAGTGGTCTTCTGTGCTGATGTACTGTTTTGTGCTCCAAAGCAGCCAAAGAAGTCATTTAGGCTGTTGAGCAGTGTGGTGTCACTCATACAGGTCTGAGGTGGAGGTTTGTAGTTGGTGAGGGTCTGTATGCCACGCCAGAGAGAATGTGCATCTCTGGTGTTGCTGAAGTGGCCGAATATTTTCTTGCTGTAATGTTGTTTTTCTTCCTTGATGCCACGGGACAGGTTGGCCCTAGCTGTTGTTAGTCCTGCAGTGTTGCCTGCCCTGAAGGCTGCGTGCGTCCTGAGCCCTCAGGAGCCTGCAGACCTCTGCTGTCATCCATGGCTTCTGGTTAGCACGAACAGTGATGGTCTTGGAGTGAGTGACATCATCAGTGCATTTCGCTATGTATGCCGCAACAACCTCAGTGTACTCCTCTAGGTTTGTGTGTTCATTGTGAGTGGCTGCATGCTTGAAAGTGTCCCAGTCTGTAGTGCTGAAGCAGTCTTTCAGAGCATCAGAGGCCCCCTCTGGCCACACATGTACCTGCTTTTTTGTTGGTCTAATTGTTTTCACTCACTCTGGGTTTGTATGCCGGCCTTAACAGGATGGTGACGGGATCAGAGACCCCGGGGGGGTGGGGGGGGGAGCTCTGTATGCTGTCTTTTGATCCAGGTCCAGCAAATTGTCTCCTCATGTTGGAAAGTCTACATGTTGATGTAGGTTTGGTAGCAGGCCCTTTAAATCTGCATGGCTGAAGTCTCCTGCTGTGATGAGGAATCCGTCTGGATGCGCTGTTTGTGTCTCACTTATAGCCTGATAGAGTTCTTTTAGTGATTTACTCCCCTCGCCAGTGCCGGTGGCATACACAGTGGCTAGCAGGACAGCTGAAAAGTCTCTCAGCATGTAAAAGGGTCGGCACTTGATGATCATAAACTCCACTAATGGAGAGCAGTGTTTATGCACAACAATAGTCTGTCCGTCTGTCTGTCTGTCCACCTCTCTGTTTCAGCTCACCTGGTTTCAAATTAAGTGGAACTAAAGGCTTGTATCATTGTATCACCATATTTTCTCGACTTCCATTTTGCCAGAATTTCAAAATAACGCTTTGTTTTTGAGATAAACACAAAAATTGCTCACCTTTACCATCAATGGAACGGTACTGAGCATGTGCCCGGAAACTCCCGCCAGAGGAAAGTACCGAGCAATCCGCCAATACTGGGTGAACAAATGTCCGTCTTTCTGCCCGTCTGTTTTCTTCCTCTGCCACTAAACAGCAAAAGCTCCTGTTCATCATGATTGACATTGTATTCACATACCTTCATCGCTTCTGCCATTTGAAATGTCTGCCTCCGTGCTCTTCTTTGTGTTTGGATTGCAGCTGTTCAAATCAGGTTGGTGGCTCTTGGCTGCCGCCGACAGTATGGGCATGTGAACTGCAGATTATTTTCACTGCACATGCATGTACTTCAAAACTACTGGATGGATCTGGATGAAATTTTTACCAGAGGTGGTCCTTGGGCTAGAGAGAAACTCATAACATTTTGGTAATGATCCCAGTATGCATACCTCCACCAAGGCTCTTATCTTCTCACAGTGTGTTAGCAAGAATACTCCAAAATGAAAGCACCAAGGTGCTGTGCCTCGGTGCGTGTCGCATGGTCGCATGGGCGGCTGTAAAAAATGGCACTCCGACCTCTACTGGCCCGGGATAGTTATTACAATACCTTTTTTCACTGCGGCATTGACAGAAATGGTGAGTTAAATTTGTGTTTATTTCAAAAACAAAGTGTTATTTCAAAATTCTGGCAAATTAAAAGTCAAGAAAATATGGTGATACAATACAAGCCTTTAGTTCCTGTAAATGGCCTTGCTAGAAGCTGATCTAGCTATCCAAACAGCTAAACACAGATCCAGAAACTTCTCGAACTCCAGAAGACGCTCAGTGTAGTTTACTGAAGCTTTAATTTGTGAAACTGTAACAATACAGAAAAACTAGACATACACATGTCAATTTGGGCTAAAATAACAATCACAGGTAATGACTATCTTATTTACATATGTAAAGCATGGAGTAGCAGCCGTTAGCTTAGCACCAGTATAAACATTAACATACAATAAAGTTTATCTTATCTTATATGGTTTTTAATGTGAAATAGTGCACCAAAAACGCTAGACTACCAAACCGAAGACAATGTATGTGGTGACTAATAATTTCCACTATAAAATACTTACAGACGATGCTTTAACAAACACAAACGAATAAAGAAGACCAGGAAAGTGGAGCTGCTGTGTATCGCAGTGGGACCGTTTTTTTCCACAACTTCCTGTCTGAGTTCTTCTTCCACCATCTTAAATAAGTTAACTAAAACGGCCACTAGACGGCGCATAATACCAAGCAATAAACATGACATTAACCACAGTGAACACAACAGTTCCACTTAATTTTTGACCAGGTGAGCTGAAAGAGAGGCGAACAGACAGACAGATGGACAGATACACACAGCCACAAACAGACGCACTAACCAATTACTGTGTGCCTCCGTTTCACTACTAGATAGTTTGGATGAAATTTTTACCAGAGGTGGTCCTTGCCTAGAGAGGAACCCATAACATTTTGGTGATGATCCGAGAACGCATACCTCTGCCAAGACTCTGGCACCAAGGCATCAGCACCTTGGTGCTTTCATATTTAGTCATGCGTCAGCACTCAGACCCATATAAAAGGGCTGAGAGCACACAGCTATTGTACAGTTTAAAGCTATGGTCACAAATACCTATATGAATGGCTGCGAACACTGCATGAATGATTTTTGGACCATTTCATACTGCCTTCTTCAGGCGGCCGTAGGAGAATCCAGTGTTCATAGACCCTTCTTAAGTTCGTTGGCAGGCCAATGGTCTTGTCCACGATTTCTACAAATGCCTCATGAATGCCCCTTATTGTGGGGCGGCTGTATAAATGCCTTAGGAACAATGTAAGAACTACGCAAGATGTAAGTATGTCTCAAGAACACCTTAAGTTGTTAATGAGGGCCCCTTACAGCAGCCCCTTACAGGAAGATCCCAAGGCACCCTTACAAAGAATGTAAGAACTCTAGAGCCATCCTATGACAGAAAAGCACCTCATTTCCCAAGAATGCTTTTGTGAATTGAACAACAGCTGTAAGAAACTACGCCCCCCTCCACGAATGTCTGCGAACTCAAGAATTCATAGGAACTGGGAGATTCTTACAAACCCATTGTTCATAAGAATCTTTGTGACTGTAGTTTCGAGCTCAGGGTGTACTGAGGTGATCTCCAAATATTATTCATTGTTCTCATGATGTTTCTTGCTTTGGTCAACCTGTTTCTGATGTCATTTTCTGCACCACCATCTTTTCGCATGGTGCTTGCAGATATAAGATAAGATAAGATAAGATAAGCCTTTATTAGTCCCACAACGGGGAAATTCCAGGATTGCAACAGCACAGGGATAGCAACACTCAGAGCAACAATCAGAAGGCAAGAAAAAAAACAAGCAAGCAAGAGCAGCTAATATACATATGTACATATTACTATAAAATATATATATACACACACACACACAGACACACAGTGCAGAGCATTGTAGCTGGATGGAATAAATATATGAATATATGAACACACAGTGCAGAGCATTGTAGCTAGATGGAATAAATATGTAAATATATAAACACCCACAGTACGGAGCATTGCAGCTAGGTGGAATAAATATGCAAGTATATAAACACACACAGTGCGGAGCAATGTAGCTAGATGGAATAATATGTAGATATATAAAAACACAGTGCTGAGCATTGTAGCTAGATGGAATAAATATGTAAATATATAAACACACACAGTGCAGAGCATTGTTGCTAGGTGGGATGAAACAGCATAACCGTCTATTTAGTTATCCTACATGGTATGATTATGTGCCCATACATATTCTCACCCTCCATAGCGACCGGTATGTTCCTAGTTGTATGCCGGAGAGGACCATTGTGTAAGTCTATTGCATCTTTTGCATTCAAAAAAACTATTAGTTTGTTACGTCTTTTTGCTATCTCTGCGAGCAGCCCTGCTTAGGTTGTACAGTCTGACAGCCGTTGGTAGGAAGGACCTACGAAACCTCTCGGTTGTGCACCTGGGATGATGTAGTCTGCTGCTAAATGAGCTCCTCAGTGCATCCAGTATGTCCTGCATAGGGTGGAACTCGGACTCCAGCAGAGATGACAGTTTAGCCACCGTCCTTCTCTCTCCTATCTCCTCCATCGGATCAAGGCGCTGCCCCAGGACAGAGCTAGCTTTCTTAATCAGTTTGTTCAGTCTCTTCCTATCGGCTGCAGTAATGCCACTGCCCCAGCAGACCACTCCAAAAGTGATGGCTGATGCCACCACCGTGTCATAGAATGACTTCAGCAGCGCCCCTTGTACACCAAAAGACCTGAGTCTCCTCAGCAGGAACAGCCTGCGCTGTCCCTTCTTGTAGAGTGCGTCAGTATTGTGTGACCAGTCTAGTTTATTGTTCAGATGAATACCCAGGTACTTGTAGGATGTCACCATCTCAATGTCTGTTCCCTGTATATTTACTGGTGCTGTGAGGGGTTGTCCTTGCCTGCGGCAGTCCACCACCAGCTCTTTAGTTTTCCTCGCGTTGATCTGGAGGCAGTTCCGATGACACCAGTCCACAAAGTCCTGGATAAGCCCCCTGTACTCAGCTTCATCTCCGTTGGAGATGAGACCAACGATCGCAGAGTCATCAGAGAACTTCTGTAGATGGCAATGTGTTGTGTTGTGTGAGAAGTCCGCAGTATAAAGAGTGAACAGGAAGGGAGCCAGCACCGTTCCCTGGGGGGCCCCCGTGCTACTGATGATCGTGTCGGAAACACAGTCCCGGGTTCTCACAAACTGAGGCCGGTTTGTGAGGTAGTCCAGGATCCATGATGACAGGTGCTGGTCCACCCCTGCGCGCAGCAGCTTGTCCTTCAGGATCATCGGTTGGATGGTGTTGAAAGCACTGGAGAAGTCAAAGAACATGATCCTCACCATATTCCCGGGCTTCTCCAGGTGGGACAGAGAACGGTGAAGGAGGAAGATCACCGCATCCTCCACCCCAATGCCATGCTGGTAGGCGAACTGGAGTGGATCCATCGCTGGTTCCACCAGGGGGCGGAGATGAGCAAGGAGCAGTCTCTCCAGGGTCTTCATCAAGTGGGACGTCAAGGCCACCGGTCTGTAGCTGTTCAGATCTTTGGGGTGGGAAGTTTTTGGTACAGGTACCACACAAGATGTTTTCCACAGCTGTGGTACCCTCCCCAGTTTCAGGCTCATGTTGAAGATATACGTCACAATCCCACACAGCTGGTCTGCACAGGACTTGAGGAGCTTTGCGCTGATGCCGTCCGGTCCCGACGCCTTCCTCGCCTTGATCTTCCTCAGCTCCGTCCTCACCTGGGTCTTGGTCAGGGTCAGGATGGGGTGCTGTGTGTTGGGAGTGGGGGGGGTGTCGGTGGAGTGGGGAGTGGGCAGCAGGACTTGATTTCTTAGAGGCAGCAGTGGTTGTTGTGCAGACAGGGGGGAGGGCGGTTGGTCAAATCTATTGAAAAACAGATTCAGGTTGTTCGCCCACTCCCTGCCCCCCGTGGCCTGGGGGGAGGTATTCTGGAGCCCCGAGATGGTTTTGAGGTTTCTCCAGACCCCGCTGATGTCGCTCTGTTGCAGCATGTCCTCCATCTTCTTCCTGAAGCTGTCCTTGCCTTCTCTGATCTTTCTCCTCAGCTCCCTCTGTACGGACTTCAGCATCTCCCTGTTCCCCGACCTGAAGATCCTCTTCTTCTCTCTCAGAAGTGTTTTTATCTCAGGGTTGATCCAGGGTTTGTTGTTTGAGTGACGCCGTATGGTCTTGGTGGGAACGGATTTGTCCACACAGAAGCTGAGGTAGCCCGTGAAGGTGTGAATGAGGCCATCGATGTCCTCACCATGTGGATCGCAGAGCTGCTTCCAGGCAGTGGCTTCAAAACAGTCCTTTAGAGTGTCCATTGTCTCCTCAGACCATAACTCCACAGTGTGCATGGCCGGAGGTTGTCTGTGCACTAGGGGTTTGTACACCGGTCGGAGATGAACCAAGTTGTGATCCGATCTCCCAAGTGGGGGGAGTTGTGATGAGGTGTACGCCTCCTTAGTGTTTGCGTAGAACAAATCCAGTGTTTTATTGTCTCTAGTGTGGCATGTGACATACTGGGTGAAAGTGGGCAGAATGGGAGACAGTGAAACGTGGTTGAAATCGCCTGAGATGAGGAGAAGAGCATCTGGGTGTTCTGTCTGCAGCCTGCTGGTTACTGAATGGATGACGTCACGCGCTGTCCCAGCGTTCGCCGTCGGATTTGCATAAACAACAATGCAGATCACGTGTGAGTGTTCTCTCGGGAGATATGTAGGCCTCATGCTAACAGCTAGCAACTCAATGTCTTTGCTGCAGTGTCGTTGTTTAACAGTGATATGTCCCGGTCTGCACCAGTTGTTGTTAACATACATTATCACTCCACCGCCCCTAGTTTTGCCACTCTCTGGTGTTCGGTCAGCTCGTATCATGTGAAAACCCTCCAGCTCAATGTTAGCATCTGCTGCTAGTTCAGTTAGCCACGTCTCAGTAAACAAAAGGAGAGAGCACTCCCGGTAAGTGCTATCATAACGGGAGATAGCCGCTAGCTCATCTAACTTTCCCAGTATCGACCGTACATTTCCCATGACAACAGATGGAAGGGAGGGTCTGTACCTTATATTTTTTGTCCTCCGCCTTACTCCAGCCCGGCAGCCGCGACGCTTTCGCCTCAATTCTCTCGGTATGTCGAGTTTTTCCAGTGGGACCGGGTGGCGGTTAAATGCTAGCAGCTCTTCCCTGTTGTATCGTATCCTGCTATAAACAGTGGCTCCGTCCACCGGCTCAGGAGACATTTGGGACGATCTGTGTGTCCGTGATATAAGTGGGGTGAAAAAAAAAGTGATCAAAAGAGAGAGGAAGGGAAAAAAAACTCGGAATCGAGCCGCTGTTGCAAAAGGCAGCCTACTGGTGTGGCGCCGAGAGGATATGTGAATTGTTCTGTGATAGGTAGGCATGGCAAATGAAAGGGGGGAAAACCCACTGTCACAATGGGTGGAAAACTGGACCCAAATGCAATATTTAAAGTTGGCAAAGATTTAATAAAAAGTGGTCAGACGGGTGCAGCTCGATGGCGAAAACACAAAAAATGATAAACAGCTCGGGAGCTGAACAAAAACTTCCAAAATGTCCATTTGAATCAGGAAAGAATACAGGTCAGACCAGGAGCAACATGTGTTGTTCATGCAGTATGACTAGCGACACAAATGAGGAAACACAGATTGGGGCTTGACATAAATAGAGACAGGAGCAAACAACACAGAACAGGTGAGCACAATGAGTGACAAATGGAGATGGCAGGGATTAATCACAGACACAGGATGGGCGGGGCTACACAGATGATCATACACAGAGGATACAAAAAACATGAACAATCAGAGGGGAGAACAAGAATGTGGCACATAAGGATGATAATAATAATAATAATAATAATAATAATAATACTGATAAACTAAAAGACTGACTCACAGAGAAATAAATATACTGTAGAGGGTGTAAGGGAAGGATGTGGAGGCGAGGCACAAGCGTAGGTCAACACAGGCTCTTTATTGACCCTCTAACATAAATACAGCTGGTGGACCCCAGCGTTGCCCATACAAAGTCCTGTATGCGGGCTGCATGTCTGCTTCAGGTGTGTGAGCAGCCCTAAAGATTCCGAGGATGGCGATCGGCCGTGTTTCTCAGGCACGTGCAGCAGCGGAGGACGATGTATAAGTCTGTGGAGCCGGTTTGTCCCTGGTGCGTGGCGCTCGCCTGGCGCAGTGACCACATAGCTGGAAGTTGCGCTGTCCTCGTAATCCTGCGGTGTGTGCGCGGGGCATCTGTGTGCAGAAAGTCAACTGTCGGGAGGTGAGTCAGGGTCTGGGAGCTTGATGGAAATCAGTGCAGATGGCACCGATGATCTTCCCCATTCAGGCTGTTTCTGTGCATTGCTCATGTCACTGATCCTCGTGCATCTCGGTCCCAGCGCCGCACTCTCCGTCCGGCCCTGGAGGTCGCCATCGTGGAGAGAGGATAAGGCGCGCGCGCTCCAGTGTGGATGCAAAGGATGTAGGCGATCCCTGGTCTCTGGATTCCACAGCGCGGGGAAAGGGAGCAGACGGTCATCCCGCATCAGGTCACCATGTGGTGTGCGGTGTAAAGGAGAGACAGTTCATCTCCGTCAGGTCACCAATGTGGAGAAAAAGGAATCCCCAGCACGGCAAAAGGGAGAGATAGTCCATTTCATGTCAGGTCACCAATGTAGAGGGTGTAAGTGAAGGATGTGGAGGCGAGGCACGAGCGTAGGTCGACACAGGTTCTTTATTGACCCTCTAACATAAATACAGCCGGTGGACCCCAGCATTGACCGCTTTCTCAAGCATTTCTCAACTCACTCTGCATTCTCTTAAATAGCCCCAGTGGTATGCACAAAGAGCTGGGCTAGTGCATTATGCTTGTGTGTGACACATTAACATAATACTTGCTACATTCCTGTACAAAGAGAATGTGTGACACATTAACATAACACTTGCTACCTTCCTGACCATACATTCACCCCCCTGCCCTCATTGTCTGCCAAGTTACTCCTTGGGGGGCTACCCCCTTCAGTCCATTGTTCTGCCCCTCTTCCTGCTTCTGGGTGTGAGAGGAATGTCCACCCACTGAGTCTAGTGTCACCACAATACAAACATAATAATAGCCAGTTTCTCTTCAAGAAAGGGGACCGGAGGGTGTGCTCCAACTTTAGAGGGATCACACTCCTCAGCCTTCCTGGGAAGGTCTATGCCAAGGTACTGGAGAGGAGAGTCTGACAGTTGGTCGAACCTCAGATTCAGGAGGAGCAACGTGGTTTTCGTCCTGGCTGTGGCACATCAGACAAACTCTTTACCCTCTTGAGAATCCTTGAGGGTTCATGGGAGTTTGCCCAACCAGTTTACATGTATTTTGCGGACTTGGAGAAGGCATTCGACCGCGTCCCTCGTGGTTTTTTGTGGGGGGTGCTTCGGGAGTATGGGGTATCAGGCTTGTTGTTACGAGCCATCCGGTCTCTATACGACCGTTGTGAGAGTCATGAATCTGAGCTCAATTATTCCTTCTGAGCTCAGACTCAATTTATTTCTGTATTTTGCTTGTCTGTTACCATTATGTTGTCAGTTTTCAGTGTTATCTTGGGTTTTGTTCCTTTTGAGCCCTCCTCTCTCAGACACTCCCACTTGCTGTGCACAATCTGTTTCCCAGCTGTGGACAGTTGGGTAATTTAGGCCACCTGTCTGCTCAGCTCACACCTGTTACTCATTTGCTGCCCACTATTTAAGACCTGCTGTTTTGTCTCTCAGTGCGGCAGCATTGTCTATTGCAATTTATGGACTATTCCTTCCTTCTCATCTTCTCCTGAGCTCTCCCCACTCTGGAGTGTCGCTCTTGTAAGTAACTTAGTCTGTATTTTACATTTGAGCACTGTTTCAGATTTTTTGTTCTTTTGTCAATAAATGTCACTCTACAGTTCAGCACGTGAATTTGTCTCTTTTTCTGCCCCGAAGGGGCATTCATGACAGTGAGAGTTTGGTTGGTATTGCCAACACTTGGTTGGACTCATTCCCAGTGACAGTTGGTTGTTCATAATTTTGATGGACAGGATTTCTAGGTGCAGCCAGGGAATGGAGGGTGTCATGCTTGGTGACCACAGGATCTCATCTCTGTTCTTTGCAGATGATGTAGTCCTGTTGGCTTCATCCAGCAATGACCTACAGGTCTTACTGGGACAGTTTGCCGCTGAGTGTGGAGCGGTTGGGATGAGAATCAGTACCTCCAAGTTCGAGTCCATGGTCCTCAGCCGGGAAAAGGTGAATTATCCTCTCCGGGTTGGGGACAAGTTCCTGCCCCAAGTGGAGGAGTTTAAGTGTCTTGGGGTCTTATTCACGAGTGAGGGGAGAATGGAGCGACAGATTGACAGACGGATCTGGGAAGCATCTACAGTGATGTGGACGTTGTACCGGTCCATTGTGGTGAAGAGGGAGCAAAGCTGTCGATTTACCGGTCAAGTTACCCTCACCAAACAAAAAAAAAAACTGTAACACTCCCCCCCCCCGACCCAGCAACGTCCAAAACAAACACAGTTCATGGGCCAAATAAAGTCCAAGGCCCCAAGACCCAAAACAAAGCGGGTCAGGTGGTCTACTCAAGTCCATGGGCCACCGGACTGCAACAAACAATGGGTCAGGGGGTCTACCAAAGTCCATGGACCCCCAGACCGGAATGCAAGGCCAGTCTGGCGGCCTGCCAATGTCCATAGGCCACCGAACCAGAGGACAAGGTGAACAGTGGCTGCAGAAGCACAGAGCTCACCAAACAAACACAGAGGAGCCCAATGCTTTGTGACCGATGACTACTTCACGCTGACCTCTGGCCTCTGGAACAAAAGGTGGAGGCACGCTGGCCTCTTGGGCAACAGTTGGAGGGGACTACTCAACCTCTTGAACAAAGATGGGTAGAGTGGACTGCTTGACCTCTTGGATGACGACGGTGGAGCAGACTGCTCGACCTCTTGGACGACAACAGGTGGAGCGGACTGCTCGACCTCTTGTACGTTGATGGTTGGAGTGGAGGGCTCAACCTCTTAGATGATGTGTGGAGTGGACTGCTCGACCTCTTGGATGACGACAGTGGAGAGGACTGCTCGACCTCTTGGATGGATGGTGTAGGAACATCCGGCTCCAGTGCCTGGAAAACCATCCCTGTTGCAGTCACCTCAGACGGGGAAGAAACTGCCCAAAGAACTTCTTTGGGCAGTTTCGCCCATTCCTCTTTGCAGCACCTCTCAAGCTCCATCAGGTTGGATGGCAAGCGTCGGTGCACAGCCATTTTTAGGTCTCTCCAGAGATCTTCAGTTGGATTCAAGTCTGGGCTCTAGTTGGGCCACTCAAGGACATTCACAGAGTTGTTCTGAAGC
This sequence comes from Pholidichthys leucotaenia, assembly GCA_020510985.1. Classification (NCBI taxonomy): domain Eukaryota; kingdom Metazoa; phylum Chordata; class Actinopteri; order Cichliformes; family Pholidichthyidae; genus Pholidichthys; species Pholidichthys leucotaenia. The sequence goes on along the minus strand of CM035836.1, from coordinate 147,087,493 downwards.
CACTCCTTTGATATCTTGGCTGTGTGCTTAGGGTCATTGTCCTTCTGAAAGATGAACCGTCACCCCAGTCTGAGGTCAAGAGCGCTCTGGTGCAGATTTTCATCCAGGATGTCTCTGTACATTGCTGCATTCATCTTTCCCTCTATCCTGACTAGTCTCCCAGTTCCTACCGCTGAAAAACATCCCCACAGCATGATGGTGTCACCACCATGCTTCACTATAGGGATGGTATTGGTCTGGTGACGAGCGGTGCCTGGATGCCTCCAAACATGACGTTTGGCATTCAAGCTGGAAAGTTCAATCTTTGTCTCAGTAGACCAGAGAATTTCGTTTCTCATGGTCTGAGAGTCCTTCAGGTGCTTTTTGGCAAACTCCAGATGGGCTGCCATGTGCCTTTTACTCAGGAGTGGCTTCTGTCTGGCCACTCTACCATACAGGCCTGATTGGTGGATTGCTGTAGAGATGGTTGTCCTTCTGGAAGGTTCTCCTCTCTCCACAGAGGAATGCTGGAGCTCTGACAGAGTGACTATCGGGTTCTTGGTCACCTTCCTGACTAAGGCCCTTCTCCCCCGATTGCTCAATTTAGACGGCCAGCTCCAGGAAGAGTCCTGGTGGTTCCGAACTTCTTCCATTTATGGATGATGGAGGCCACTGTGCTCACTGGGACCTTCAAAGCAGCAGAAATATTTCTGTACCCTTCCCCAGATTTGTGCCTCGAGACAATCCTGTCTCAGAAGTTGACAGACAGGTCCTTTGACTCCATGCTTGGTTTGTGCTCCGACGTGCACTGTCAACTGTGGGACTTTATATAGACAGGTGTGTGCCTTTCCAAATCATGTTCAATCACCTGAATTTACCACAGGTGGACTCCAATTAAGCTGTAGAAACATCTCAAGGATGATCAGTGGAAACAGGATGCGCCTGAGCTCAATTTTGAGCTTCTTGGCAAAGGCTGTGAATACTTATATACATGTGATTTCTTAGTTTTTTTATTTTTAACAAATTTGCAAAAATCTAAAAAAAACTCAACTTTTTTCACATTGTCATTATGGAGTATTATGTGTAGAATTTTGAGGGAAAAATGAATTTAATCCATTTTGGAATAAGGCTGTAACCTAACAAAATGTGGAAAAAGTGAGGCGCTGTGAATACTTTCCGGATGCACTGTATATGCTTTTGTTTATTCACTCCTTATTTACATGTTCGAAATAAACTTCTTTGAATGAATGAATGAATCATGCAACAGGGAGCAATACAGCAGCACCCCAGACTCAGACAAAAACATCATTGGAAGGGGCCAGAACTTTCTAGGAGTTCCTGCTCATGGGAGCTAACAGTTCCTGAAAAAAAAAAAAAAAAGAAATTTGTGGCAATGAATGCTTGAACTATGGATGGATGGATATTGGGTTAAGCTTTTAAGATATAGATTTTAATGTTGGTGAATACAAAAAAAAAAAAAAAACACTGAGCCTGTACTTTAGAAAAGAAAAACTTTAGCATGATTAAAAATATTAAAATTTTAAAATTATCAAAGATATACAAAGTAAAATCAGCTTTGTAACCCTTCATCCAACACCCCCACTCCTTTACAAACATATACATAATCTTTTCATTCCACTTATTATTCATTCTGCTCTAACGGCTTGGGAGGGCTTAAGCAGATCTTGGTTCAGTCTGCTCTTGAAGTGTTAAACAGATTGGGTCAGGGGATTTCTTGTAATGAAGGTGAGTGAGTGTGTGTGTGTGTGTGTGTGTTGGTGTGTGTTGGTGGTCAGTGGCGCAAAGTGTCTGAAACTTGGACGGGGTTAGATTAACTGTGAGCGTGATCTTCCCTGAGCTCATTTCTCCCCTTCTGTGCCAAAGAGTGTGACTGACTAACACACATGCACACGCACTCCCCCCCCCCCCCCACACACACACACTGAGCTAAACACCTGAGCCCACCAATCCCACCTGGTATTTTAATCTAGATTTAGGACCAACATGTATCAAATGATTGCCGACTGCTTGCAGAGTAATTCTATATGCCTTCTACACCCCAAACTCAGCTAAACAGAAACAGACCTGAGAAGGCTTGTTCAATCACGTGTTGCAAGGATTAGACAGTAAATGAAGTGATGTCTTTATGCTCTTAAACTAAACTGGTAAATTGGTTGTTATGAGCTGCTCAAATCAGTTGTGTTTCTGCTTTATAATCTACATGATTACTCATCTAATTGATAACAAACAGCACAAAAACAAAGCCAAATCAGCCAAAGAACACAAGTGTAAGAATACAACTTTAAAATGGTTAAAGAAACATTTTAATGATTAAGGCTGTGTGTCCATGGAATTTTTCTTCATTTTTTTTTCTCATTGGATCCGCTCTGTACCTGTTTTTCACGGCACCTCACAGGCACCCTTAAAAAAGGTCTCTGCCTTGTATGCTAGCAATGGTGTAACCTGTTACTCACAGCTAAGCATCGGCATTTTGCACTAAAACTCTCTACTAGTTACACTATGCTGCAACAAACTGGTAAGACAACACATATCCCTCTGAGCTTTTGCTTTCACATCTTTATCATGGCATCATTTTAGCCTAGCTCTGGCTGGCTGATTAGAGAGGTGTGAGTTGGTGAGGGGTGTGGTGTACTCAAAGTTGAATTCTCTTGAACTCTCAGTGCTCTGGGTGCAGCGGAAAAAAAAACAAAACACTGACCACCAAGAGCGTTTTTGAGCCAAGGGTGATGAGTGGTATGGTAAATGGCGTTCACTTATATAGCATATTTTACTCATCTCTGGATGACCAAAGTGCTTTACAGATCCTGCTATCCACCCATTCACACACTGATGGCGGAGGAGCTGCCATGCACCAGCGCTGGCCTGACCCACCAGGAGCAACTGGGGGCTCAGTGTCTTACTCAAGGACACTTCGACATGCAGATTACAGACAGAGCGGGAATCAAATCCCTCCCCCTCCGATCAGTAGTCGGCCACACTACACCTGCGCCACAGCCGCCCCTCACGAGTCCAAGAACTGCTCGACTACATGGAAAATGAACAGAAAGTAGATGCTTTGAGTGGGAAAAACTCTGTCAGCCTTAATAAACTATGATTTTTTTTCTGATTTCACATAAATCGCTGCTGCTCCTCCAATAAGTTGCCCAGATGCCCACCAAACTCACACACAATGATCTTCACATGGGTCTACATCATCAAGGTCAAACATCACAAGTTATTTCTGTCATGAATGCCCCTACGAGGCAGAAGGACAGACCCAGGTGCTGGATTGTGTCTGTGACATTTATTAACAAAAAGAACATAACGGTGCAAAAACAGTGCTGACAATACAAAAATGCAAACAAGAATAACTTACAACTAGAGCCTCAGAGCAGGGAGTGCTCAGGAGAAGTAAAACTTCAGAGGCTGGGAGAAGTAGAGAGATGAGAAGACAATCCAAAATAGCCACACTGCAACAGTGAATAGGCAGAGCTTTAATCCCATACAGTCTAATGAGCTGCAGGTGTTAGTCAGTGAGTGAGCCGGTGACCTAATTAGACCCACTGCCCACGGCTGAGATGGCAGGGAAGTAGTCTGTGGGCAGTAGTGGGAGTGTCTGGGAAGAGAAAAATACATATAAAGAAATAAACAACTCAAACTAACAGACCAACAATACTAGAAATAAAGTGAAGGTCTGAGCTCACTAAAAACATGAGCTCAGACATGTGACAATTTCAATTTTATGGCTATATGTACTCTATCCACTCTTGAAGAAAATCGTAAGACCGGAGAGAAATTACAAGTATTTGTATTTCGTGATGGTGGTGGATTGCAACCAGGTTGTAAGCTTCAAAAGGCATCAAATGGGGTGGTGCGTTAACTCGTTATTATCGCATTATCTTTGACAGCACAATAACATCAATTATTTATATATTTATCATGATGTGGGGGTAAAAATAAGTTCAGGCGTGACACGGCGAGCTGAAGGTTTAAGAGTTTTATTCCTCCATCATCATTGAGACACACTGCAGCGCTGTGTGCTCTGCTGTGTGTGCGTGTCTGTCTGTGCGCTCCACGTAGCATGTAAAGTCAGCTCTTTTATACAGACAAGAGAGAATGCATGGCACATTTACATATTGCTATACATATCAGTCAGTACATATCAATCGTGTGATTAACTGATTGTCCCCCAAGAGGCTCTCTGTCCGTATGCAAATTGTTCTGCTTCATGCCTTAGCTGAGTGTTATGAATGTCCACGTAGATTGTGGTGGGTCACCACAATGAATTGTTTTCATTTTGGTGTAAACTTGTGATGAGCGATCCAAAGATGACAGAATATCTTCTTTGTCACTCTAATGCTGACAGACTAAAATATATCAGATGCCTAAAAATATCAAAATACACTAAATTCAATATATAAAACATCAGATGTATTTATTTTTAGGTTACTGTTTATTATTATTGTTTTTATTTTCAAGTTTTAGATAAAACTTTGCAACTAAATACCACTGGGAGCAAACTAGAAACATTAATAAGAGTTTGGACTATTTTCCCAGTGTTGGTAGATCAGCCTTTCGTGTCTGGGTGGCTCATATCTACATTCTAGACAGATTTATTGATTTTAAGCTGCATCACCACCTCATTTTAAACCAGATCATCCTTCACCTGACTGCAACCTTTATGCAAAATCATTATGGACTAATCTGTCTGCTTTCAGAGGTGTTTAACGGCAAAACTGTAAATTTAAATAACTTCCTCAATGGTCCACTGACCACACATATGTTTCTTTTGGGCTAATTTGTGCAAAATAAAGTGTAGCATGTTTGCATCGTGGTGGACAGATGCTAACGGGATCTTTAACCTGATTATTAAGAAAATTGTCCCTAGACTGATTAATGAGCTGCTCAGATCAGAGGGGATCATTAATTCCATGTCCTGGAGTTGTCCTGCCACACATCAATGTCCAGGGGCATTTTATATGGTGCCCTGGCCTCACAAGAGGTCGCAGAGGGTAGCCTGCATGTGCAACCATGTCTGTTTTAATTACATGGGTATTAAGCTGGCGGGGAACCAAGCTTTGTTTCATGACATTCCCTGCAGGCCAAATGTCGAGGCAAATGTGAGACAGATTTTCATAACTGTGGACACAGTAACACTTAATTTAAAGCCATTTTAGTGGTATTAAAGGACGATAATGAAGAACAGTTCAAGAAAGATAAGGAAAGAAAAACATCCATTATATTTTTCCCTTTATAGGTGGTGTCTTGCATGTGGCCAAGAGAGTCTACAACCCTGCTCTGGAGCGACAAGAAAGTTGCTTTACATACATACATAGTACATACAACAGGGCACAATTTTTTTAAAAAAAAACAAACTTGAAGTTTTGCAATGAAAAATGTAGATATCAGTTAGGAAAAAGTCACAAATTTATGTGAAAAAGTTAAAAAATTTACAAGAAAAAAGTCTATGAGAAAAGTCAAATATATGAAAAATAGTAATAGTACGGTTACAAAAAACTTGAAAATCTATAAGAAAAAAGTTGCAAATATATAAGGGAAAAAGCACAAACTTGCCATAAAAAGGTTGTAAACAGAAGTTATACAAATTTAAGAGGAAAATTCACAAATTTAATCCAAAAAAATCACACATTTATGACAAAAGTGCAAAATTGCAAAATTAATGTTGCAAGTCGGAGTGAAAATTATATATGAAGAAAAACAATCTGCAGCGTTGCATATTCAAGAGAAACAATAAAACTGCTAAACTCATCCTACGGAAAATGCAGATGATTGCATTACAACTTATCTTCTCAAGTTCAGTCAACTTCAAATTCTGAAGCAACTGTGACACTGTGGAAGCAGCTGGCTGTACTTCTGCAGTGTATCATGACTCCGTTAGACTTTTGGCCAAACATTGCTCAAAACGTCCCTTTTATTTCCACAGCAGAGGTTCCTGACACCTGGGGCTTCACTGTCTGTGGAGGACAGCCTTTTTCTGTGCATCCTCTCCGGTGTCTGCCGTTGAAGCAGAGCCACATCTCCCCCCCCCCCCCACCCCCCAATCAAACCAGCTAACCTCACTTGTTTGCTCACTGCAGTCCTGACAGTCAATGTATCCCGAGGCTAAGCCAAACAAGCTGATCAGCCAGGCACCTCTGTACACAGTACCCCCCACTGAGAGGCTAATGGCCGGGATGTATAATCCCTCTCAAAACAACCACAGAGATGCTAATTGTATCTGGCTATAAATACAAGGCGACTCTCTGTCCTCCTTCTTTATTACTCTCCCGAAATCGACTGCTCTCCACTTTACTTCAGATACCAAGGACTGAATTGCATATGAGAGGTGACTGCATTTGCTACAAGTGACAGTAAACGTGCCGCGTCTTGGGAGAACCCGAGGGCGCACGGAGTTTTACGCACGGATAAACCCTTTTACGCGTCTTGGGAACATTTCGAAATTTCGTGGCTGAGCTGCTGAGGTTGCGATGTTCCCGTTGCCGATGTTCACGCCGGACCAGGTGGCCCGTGTGTGCGAGAACCTGGAAGAGACGGGGGACATCGAGCGCTTGGGCCGGTTCCTTTGGTCCCTACCCGCCGCCGTCCCCGGCTCCGCCGGCGAGGCGCTGAACCGGCACGAGTCCGTGATGCGAGCGAGGGCGCTGGTGGCCTTCCACGGGGGAAACTTCGAGGCTCTTTACCAGATCCTCCAGAGCCACCGGTTTACCCGAGAGTCGCACGCCAAGCTCCAGGACCTGTGGCTGGACGCGCACTACCGGGAGGCGGAGAGGCTGCGGGGGCGGCCGCTGGGACCGGTGGAGAAGTACCGGATCCGCAAGAAGTTCCCCCTACCCCGCACCATCTGGGACGGAGAGCAGAAGACGCACTGCTTCAAGGTAATAAATAGTACAGATACTAGCATTTGCATAAAAAGTGGAGATTAAAGTGTTTTTTTTTTAATGGTGGGCAGAGGGCGATGTTGTGGAGCTGTCGCACGCCCACGTGTTTCCTCCTCTTACACAGAAAGCCTCATTTATATACAGTATATATGGGTAAATAAAAAGTGTCCATACCACACAGCTTTAACACAGTGTCACTTATTTTGTGAATTTAAAGGATTTTATATTCTAAGAAAGATGGACACTTGTTACGCGTTTTTTTTTTTTTTGGTTTAATTTAGTTGCACAATATACAGAAACGGGGGAAAAAAACCCGCAAACAAAACGATACAGAATAAAGGAAAGAAGTAGAAGATCAGTGCAAGTGAGGATGGGAGAAGCTTTCTTTGTTTAAATCATTTAAAAAAAAACAGTTTAAAAATAAACAAAACAGTCAATACGCAACCAAATCTAAAAGAATTTTGATACAAAGCTTTGGTCAGTGAAATTAAAAATCAAATTTTCAAACAGGTACAATGTTAGTGATATTCTTACATTAAAAATACTATTAATGATTAAGAGAAACTGCAGATCAGGCTCAAATATGACACAAAAGTGGAGTCTGATTAAAGCTTTTAATGCCTCCTAAACCAGAGCCTATAGTTATGTCAGCATTTTGTCTTATCTTTAATATAGCCAGTTTATTAAGTGAATCAGATCAATACTTTTAATTAAGACTTGTTAGGAACTCACAAGCTAATACAGTGATGATAGATAGATAGATATTGTAAAACAGCACATACACACACACAGTTAACTTCTCATCTTTTTGTTATATGTGCGATCTCCCACTTGTGGCAAAGCATTGCTTTAATCTTTGATTCCAGGCCTCAGGAGGTTGCAGCCTATTAAGCCCCTTAACACGATCCAATCTAATGGCTATACACTGATATGCATACTTCTACTGCAGAGTATGATTACCTATTCATAAATCCGGTCTAATACGATTGTGCTGAGCTTCATATGAGAGTGATTATTGCATTTTAATAGGATGAAGTCAAAATTGCATAACTGGTGTCACGAAAGAACTGACATGTTGAGATCATGAGGAACGCTAATGCTCAATATAAACCTGTCTCTTCTCCAGGAGAGAACTCGGAGTTTGCTGAGAGAGTGGTATCTCCAAGATCCGTACCCCAACCCCTCCAGGAAACGTCACCTGGCCCAGGCCACAGGACTCACGCCTACACAAGTTGGCAACTGGTTCAAGAACCGCCGGCAAAGGGACCGTGCCGCCTCAGCAAAGAACAGGTATCTAAAAAGTTTGAAACTGTTTCGTAGGAAGGATGTTCCATTTGTCATTTCTCAGGATTTATCTTTTACAAAAACATTGAAATTGAAAATAATTAATTTAAAAAATGATAAGAAACAAGACTATGTTGGAACCTTTTTGGGCCAGTCTGCCAATACTGTTAAAGCAGGGCTATGTAGCTTTCTTGCTTCGGGTAGGAACATTGAAAAGACTTCGACTATGGCAACTATGACCTCAGTACAAGCTACACTTGTGCCCTGTGGTTGGCTGTTGGGACTGAAGTCATAGTTGCCATAATTGTAGTCCTTTCAGTGATCCTACCAAGAACAGAGCTGTTGCAGGCAATGTGGAGCCACTCAGGCTATGGGGGAAGTGACATTCACTCAGTCAAAGTTTGATGTACCATCAAAATAATTTTGTGAACACTATTTTGAGGTGGAAATCTTACGTAATGTTGCTTTAAATCCAATTGATTGAACTTATTTAGGAAAAGACATACAAATTGCCTTAAAAAGCAAAAACAAAGTGAACTGGAATAGAAATTGCATGTCAAGCCCGTATCTCATGGCGCAGTGAATGCTTATGTAACGGAATCAATAAAAGCATTCCTATATGGCTTGATAAGTGACACGGGTAGAGTGCTGCACTCTGGTGTGGGAGGTTGTGAGTTCAACCCCCCATTTGGATGTCACCAGCTGGGCTTCACCGCCTGTCCCCTCGGTCACACTGAGGAACGTAGCAATTTTTGACCAGTGTTGGTGAAAATCAAGCTAGTATCGCACGAAGCAGCAATTGCGAAGGAACGTTCAAGAACGTTGCGATTTGAGGGGTTCGTCAGGGTTTGTAAAAGGTTGCAAAACAGCCCGCCAACAGTTTTTAAGTTTTTGTTGTAAATGGTCTTAAAGAGTTGCTCGTGTTTGCTACTTGGCAAACCAAAAAGAACTTTAGTGACATGCGTTCTAATCATTTAAAGATGTGTTACAATCATTTGCAGATGCTTACAACTATTTTGCAAACATTTGCAACTGTCTGTGGAGAAATATGTTAGCAAAAATTACTTTTTTTTACATGTTCTTTATTTGAGACAGAAAAAGCTGTTTGGAACCTTAAAAACTGTTTGTAAACTGGCAACTGTTTATGAATTGTGATGAAACCCCAGCAACCATGTTTGTGAACGTTCCTCAGCGTTCACCGCGCTGTGAGATACGGGTTTAAAATGTATAGTTTCTATTCCACTTAGTTTTTTTTCCAAGGCATTCAGTTTGTAATGTTACCTCATTGGATTTTACAGTGAGGATATGACTAAACCAAGAGAAATCCTAACAGTTATGCAGTTCAAAATCACTCCAAACCGAGACTTCCAGTACAGTATATCGTTCTCATCTCCCTTTCTACCCAGACTGCAGCAGGATCCTTCCCTAATGCCCTCCGAAAGCTCTCCCGAAGCTTCCCTCCAGAACCGCCACCACCCCCACCTACTGCCTGCCTCCCCTCGGCACCTGGGCAGCCCCGAGGCCAGTGACTGCAGCACAGAACCCGAGCAGAGAGGGAATGGAGCATCCACCCCAGAGATCTCTGTCAGTAGTGACAGCGAGTTTGAGTCTTGAGACGGTGGGACTCTCGACACTCATTTGTGAGACTCGGACATACTGAATTTGGGGTGCGGCTGTGAAGGCTTTAGTTGTGTCCTCAGTGGGAGGAAGACGGGTACTAGGCTGCTTATTGTGGATGCCACAATGTTGTGTGCTTTTCTGGTGATCTGACAGTGGCTTTGAATACAAAAAAGAGCAAATTCAACTCTCAGGCAAACTATTAGCAGCTATAAACCCACTGCTCTTGTAAATATATTTTAAGTTTGACTCTTGGTCAGTAAATACTTTTAGTAGATATAATTTTGTCATAGATTTATGAAAGCTGCACACATTTGTACAGACACTGAGCAATGCCATCTTTACATACACGTACAATATCAGAATAGGACAATATATGATCTTAGGATAATTCCCTTTAATAGGGTTGTTTGGGTCATAAGTAATTAAATGAGAATAAGTAAAGTATGCACTGAATTTTCTTCCATTGTTGCTTCATAAGAGATGAAAAGCAAGGATGTGCCGATTGTGAAATTTTTGGCCGATACAGTATTTAAAATAGTAATTTGGTCAACAGCTGATACCAGTTGTATTTCTGTCATCTAGTCCCCCTTTTAATGCCAAGGAAACAAACAACTATGCATTATAAAATTAGTTTGCATCACACCTCATTTAAATGAGCGCAGATTCATTCATAGAAATGTGTAAAACAACCTTTGTTCTACCTTTTAACAAGGCAAAAATCAATGCCACACCACTGAGACACACTAGATAAACATTGGCCAGTGCCATCTGTGGAGGTTATGTTACTTGCCACTTGGCCAGTATTATTCATCAAGGTGAACATTGGTTGATATACAATATATGTTAAGCCGATAAACTGGTGTATCCCTAGTGAAAATTGATCACAAAGTAAAATACGTATAGCTAGTCCAAGTTGAATAATTTTCACAAAAACAAGCTGGTACGCATGTCCGAAATGATTGCTGCTATTCTGTGTGATCAGCAGTGTGCATGAATGAACACAAATCACTGCCTTAACATAGAACTAAGGTCATCACTCTTTTACCATGCAATAAGTTATATTCATAGACAGTCCTGCCTGGAATCATTTAACTGTAAACACGTGCTGCTCAAATACAAACCATCTCAGTACTCAATGTTTTACCTGTTCACTTTTCTTGTGATTACCGACCGAAATAAGATGGCCTGTGGCTAACGCTCCTGAGCTGCTCCAATGATGAATCCCTGCAGGAGGCGACACCCACAGAGATGAAGGACGAATCGCCGGAGAATATAAAGCACTCATCGGTCTTAACTCAATGTGCCTATTACATTTGAGAACAGTGAGACTTCGTCAGAATGACTCTCTCAAAGGGCCACTGTTTGCGGTCTGTCTTTCTTACAAACATAATTTCACTTTTCTTCATTTCAATGCAAATGTGAATTTTGTATTGTTTGTATAAATAAATGAACCTATTTTTGTCCAGAGGGGCGTTAAGTCTATGTTCTCTATATGGTAAATGATTGCAAAGGACTTTTACTTCAAGTCAGAAGTGAATATGAACCCGTATCTTTTTAATTCAAGACATTTCAGCTCAGCTTTATTCATTTAGCACATGATCACAACAACAGTCATATCAAGGTGCTGACTACATGACATGCACGGTCAGACAGAGTGATAGAATAAAACTGCAACAATCAGGTGACCCTCTATTAGCAAGCAGGCATGGGAGAGCAGGGTCAGGAAGCAGCAGCCAGCTGCTGGTATGTTTACCACTGCATGATAGCATGTGTAATGGAAAGAATGGGTCCATGTGAGCCACTTCAGGGGCAGCTGCATTGATGGACTTTGCTATTATGTGATGAAACACAGAATAACAGGACCATACAACAGGATTTGCCTTACAGTTGTGGAATAAATTGGGGATGAAGCTCTTTTAGCTTTCCTCGGATCCATCCATCCATCCCTTATCAAGGGGTCGCAGAGGCCGCAGTCCAAGCAGAGAAGCCCAGGCTTCCCTCACCACAGCCACCTCCTCCTGCTCTTCAGGGAGGATATCAAGGCATTCGTGGGCCAGCTGGGAGACATAGAGCTGGCGATGGATCTCTGTACAGAGGTAAAAACCGATGTCATATCTTCTTGAATACACATCAAACTGAATGAGTGAAATAAGAAACAGAAGATGTGTTTTAATCCAAATATAGTGTATGTCAAGCCAAATATTCCTCCCAGAGGCAGGGACTCCATTCATAGATGAAAAAATGCACTTTCCTCACTTGGATGATGTATGCAGCATAAACTTTTGCGTTACTTTCACCAAGGAGGTAAGGTGATAGTTGTCTTTTGTCTGTCAGCAGGATTACACAAAAGCTAGTGGGTGGATTTTGATGAAATTTTCATCAAAGGTGGCCTCCACCCTCAGAATGAACCACTTTGATTTTGTGGATCATGTTTTCACTTAAAAAAAACACTGCATGATAGAACTTTTTAAAAACATTTTCTAATAACACATACAAAAGCAAACCTGGATCAAACCGCCAGATTTCACATGCTTGATGACAGTCCACTCCTGAACGCATCTTCATGTCAATATTCTGTCATCACTAAAGCCCCGCCCACTAACAACAGGAAGTGACATTTTACATTTTTAGGTGACTTTCAAACTAGTCCAACACCACCACTCCACACTCACTCACAATGGACTCAGTATTATGACGATGCCTCATTTTACAGATCGTCATGGTAATTTTAATGGCTTTATGTAAAGCATCAGTCCTTCAGTATTAAACAGGAAGTTTCTGTTACTCGATATCGCATCCTCTGACTTACTTCAAATTTTTCATATGTGACAGTGTCCTGACCTGAACATATTTGCCTTCTGGAATTTAGTCTGATGTCACAAATACAATCCAGTTTCTATGAAATTCACATTATGTGTTGCACACATGCATCAAAAGCAACACGTCTTATCAGAGGTTGCATGAACTGAAAATTGCCCTTCAAATGACAGATTTTTTTTCAGCAATGACTGAAAATTCTGAAAGCTGTCTGTCATTTGACAGATTACACTGAGGGTGATCTAATCAAAGTCAATTAAAATGACAGATAATAATAGATTCTGACAGAATTTTTACAAGCCTGTCTGTCAAAATGATAACAAAAACGTCTAGCGCAACCTCTGCATCTTATTAATGGTTGTTCTAATCCCGCATAATTTCATCGAGAAACTATCTGTTCATCCTTCACACATCACAGATGACGGCTAAATGTATCAGCGAGTTGGCCATCAAAGCCCTCGACTGTGACACAGGTAGAGCTGTGCCAAGGTGTTGGGGGGGGGGGGGGTCTTCATCGGTGCTGTCGCTTCAAAAATCACATTTATGTGGTAAACAACAGTCCTGGTAGAGGTGTGCACTCTCTAAGTGCCTTCTCAGTTTTTCATTTAATCTTGCCAGGATGAAATGGCCCTGGCAGCCACCACGTATTTTCTGACATGATATTTACATGTCAAAACAAATCAGAGCCGCAGTTGGCAGAACAGACAGAAATTACAGACAATCGTCTAAATCCGCTTTTCACTGAAAAGATTATGCTTCATTATTTTGTGAATGGGACTGTAGTGTGATCTGACAGACAGTGAGACGCCCCCCTGCTGCATGATTAGTCTTGGGAGCTGTAAGACGGAAAGAAGACCAAGAACGAAAAACAAAAAAGAAAACCGTGTCATAGATAAACTGCACTCTTGTCTTTTTCTGACTCATTACAGCACAAAATGCCACATATTGTATGATGTTGGTAAATGGTTTCCAATATTTTCTTCAGGATATCACAATCAGTATTTTTCTGCATAAAGAAATCTTTGGCTTCACATACAATGGAAAGCCAAAACACAAAAACTAGTCACGCTCATCAGACTAGGACTTTACAAAACAGTTCAGTTATTACCTCTGCCAAGGATGTAATGTAATCACGGTGATTTGTCTGTCTGTCTGTCTATTTATTGGCAGGATTACACAAAAACTACTGGATGGATTTTGGTGAAAATTTCACCAGAGGTAGCCCTTGGGCCAAGGATGAACCCTTTAAATTTTTGGTGACGATGTGAGAGTGCATACCTCCACCAAGGACCTTGTTTATATTTGTGCAGCAGGATTACACAAAAACTACTGGATGGATTTGGATGACATTTTTACCAGAGGTGGTCCTTGGGTGAAAGAGGAACCCATAACATTTCGGTGATGATCCGAGAATGCATACCTCCGCCAAGGCTCTTATCTTCTCACAGTGTGTGAGCAAGAATTATCCAAAACTAGGGGATAGACTTTGATGCAATTTTCACCAGAACTGGCTCGTGGCCTACACACGAACCTATTATATTTTGGAGGTGATCCATGAGGGGCAGAAGGAGCCTTGACGGAGGTATGCGCTCTCTGAGTGCTTTTCTAGTTTTTACTTTTGTGTCATGCCCTACATCCCCCCTCCCCTCCAATGGAGTTACAAGACACAGTTTAACAAATGACACCATATCCAGTTTCATACATTCATTTAGAGACAGACCAAAATTAAAAAACAAACAAACAAACAAAAACCCAAAAACAAAAACATGAGTTGAACATAACTTGTTTTCTCAAGTTTCAAGCAATTGCAAACAAATTTGCCAGTAAGTGTTTCTTTCAAACAAGCTTTTAAGGTTGCTAACATCCTCCATCATGAAATAATTACTACCGTCATTATTTATCTTATAAAATAAAGTCATTCTTGGCACAATATAAAGAGGACAGTAAAGAACAAAATGCATTTCATTTTCAACCTCCTGTAAATCAAAAACAGTACAGTCTTCTTTGTTCCTCAGTACCAACAAAATGAGCAGTTTCCAAGTGAAGGGGCAACACTCTAACCCTTACTTGCACACACATATTTTTTTTTCTTTTAGACAAATTGAATTTAACATATTTCTAACCTAGTGTAGTCTAGTAGTAAGAGCATCTTCCCCCAAACTAGAAGACTGTCAATTCAAGCCCCAGCTTATAATAACAAAGAAAATAAAAAATAATGACACTTTATTCTTTCTAGCTTGGTGATCAGCATAGAATTGGGAAAGGAAAGTTGGCTACCCAGCCATAAGGGTGTGCAAGCCTGTATACTTGTCATGTGTGGGCCATGAGCTGCTGTAGTGACTCCTAATACGGATGCAGCCTGTTATTTCCACAAGCCTGGCAATGATGACGGACGAGGATGCTGTAGTTGAACTGAACTTTATTACAGAACTGTACTAGTGCAAGCATGTGTAACACTTAATAGTATCTCTCACTCTTAGCTCTCGCCTCTCACCAACCAACTAACCCCCTCCCAGTGAGATGGCAGACCGTCCAATATATATCGGTGGTGACATTAACCACAGGCTGCGTCCCACTCCGAATGTATCCCTTAACTAAACACCACATTCTTCCCCCCTTGCAAAAATGCAGCACACAATACAGAAAAATGGCAAATCAGCCCTCCCCAATTTAGCATACCAAATTCCCTTATTCACAACATATGCTATCAAACACACATTTCTTTAAGCATTATTATATCAAAACATTTAACAGTATTGTTCAGGTCAACACACAACTACTTTTTATTTTAAAGAACACTCTCTCTTTTTTTTTAAACACTGAACCAACACTAAGAGCTAGGGTCCGCGGGTAGACCACCGCTGGACCCAACGTGGCTGGGTGCGTTATTCTGCCACCATCTCAGCTGCACAGTCTTTTTTTTTTTTTTTTTTTTTCTTACAGTCTTCCCTGGGGAACGCAGTTCTGCTGGAGGGGTCCTGTAGCGGACCCATGGCAGACGCATCCCTGGAGCTGTCGGACCCCTGGGGCCAGGGCCAATCTTCATTACGCTGGGGCCCAGGTCCCACACTGCGGCAGCTGACTCCTGCGAAACCTCGCCATCCGGAGCAGCCACCTGGACACGCCGTAGTTGGTTTGCGTGCTGAACTGAACCATCTGTCAGTCGAAAGCACGCTGATCCCAGTTTCGCCACAATCCTCAGCAGCAGCTGTTGTCTCACTGGCTGTGGCCCAGTCAGTCACTGCCCCGGTCCCTCTCCGGTGGTCTCCGGTCCCTCTCTCCCCGAACCCAGTCCATAACCTGCAGCAGCGCCTTGCTCGGCCTCATGTGTCATTGTGATCCTGGTGGCTTTCTGTGCTTGTCCGGTTTGGGACCTCCATCATGCCGTGGCAGCTCCGCTGTCACTGTGTTTGTTGTGGACTCCTCACCCGTTGTCTCCGTTATTGTTACCGTAGATTGAAGCTCGTCGTGGGTTTGAAAAGTGTCCGGTGTCTCTCCGGTGTCGCTCGTTGAAGCGGACTCTTCACCTGTTGGCTCGGTTGTAACCTCCATAGCTTGTTGAACATGGGTACGAAAGCAATCTGGTTCCTCCTCTCTCCCGTCTGAAGTGCTCTGTTGTGCCGTGTCATCAGCACTGTTTGTGCCCGGTCGTTGTTGGTGTGCTTCGGGGCTTTCTGCATGCTCGGGCTCCCTCTCCTGCAGCTCTGGTTCTGGCTGAGCAAGGAACAGCTGCTGCCCCCCTCCCGGGCGGCTCTCCTCCTGAGAGTGCGGGGCAGATGCTTTGGTGTTGGTGCCGTTCTGAATTAGCTCGTCCCACATCACATCATCGTCGTCGAGGGCCGTCATGCCCCAATTGCCGCACCCAGACCATTTGAACCCAGTGCTGTC
The DNA here is from genome assembly GCA_020510985.1 of Pholidichthys leucotaenia. NCBI lineage: Eukaryota > Metazoa > Chordata > Actinopteri > Cichliformes > Pholidichthyidae > Pholidichthys > Pholidichthys leucotaenia. Next base: position 147,071,006 of record CM035836.1, on the reverse strand, counting down.
TGGGATAGTGAAGCCCACTCTATAGAAGAGGACACTCTGCATGGACAATCCTCACACTCAGCAGGTCTGGAGGAAGCAGAGGACCATTCACATACGGACAGAGAGCCCCTGGGGGACAACCAGAACAATGGACTATTGTTTAATTCAATTCAATTCAATTCAGCTATTTCTATACACGCCACCGTGTTTATACATCCCTGGATTAAGGAGAGGACATCCGGGTGCCAGTTGGTCACGTGAATATATGTATTGACTGATATGTATATCAATATGCTAATGTGCCATGCATTCTCTCTGTTTGTATAACATCTATAAAAGAGCTTACGATGCATGCCTCAGCAGCACAGTAGCGCCAAGAGCTACAAAGTGCGCCTCATTATGTTGGTGGAAAATAAAACCCTGCAACCTTCCAGCTCGTCATGTCTCGGCTGATCTTATTCCTCCACACTGGTGACCCGATGTGTCATGGTGCACCCCTCTCCTGATCTTTTCCCTCCACACTGGTGACCTGACGAGAGAAAATGACCGTCTGTTCCCTCTCACTGCGCTGTGGACTCCAGAGGACCAGCAAACACCTGCAACCTCTTCATCCACACCCACGAGGATCAGCAGCAGCGCTGGGACTGACATGCACCATGAACAGCGACACGAGTGAACTGAAGGAAGTGGCCTGAACTGGGAAATCATTGACGCCGTCTGCGTTGATTTCCACCAAGCTCCCCGACCCTGACGCACCTCGCGACAGCGGACCTCCCGCGCAAAGAAGCCCTGCACGCACACCGCAGGATTATGAGGACAGTGCAACTGCCAGCTATGTGGTCACTGCGCCAAGCGCGCGCCACGCACAGGGACAAACCGGCTCCACAGACTGATACATCGTCCTCCGCCGCTGCACGTGCCCGAGAAACACAGCCGATCGCCATCCTCAGAACCTTCAGGGCTGCTCACGCACCTGAAGCAGATGTGCAGCCCCCACACAGGACTTTGTATGGATTTCTCAGCCACAGCGCACAACGGGATCCTAGCCGATTGCTGTCCCCGAGGGCTTGAGGGCTGTGTCCGCCCCTAAAGCCACACCGCCAAGTCCCTCACACAGCTGCAGTTGTTTCACAGCCGCTACACATCCTTGGGGAATTTGGCCATCGCCTTCCCCACATCCTTGCTGGACCGAGCCACGAGACGAGTCAGAGACTTCATTTTTTTTCACAGCCACTGCGGATCACTGCCCCTGGTTTACCGGGAAAGTCCCTCACCATCACGAATCCACACGCAATTTTTGCACGGCCCAGACACCTTTGACATCCCGGGCCCGCACTCACTTACTCCCACCCTTCCCCCACCTCCTCCACAGCGCTCTTTCTGCACCCCACTCCCTAAAGCCGGCCGATCGCCGTCTTGTTCCATTACACACAACGCGCACCGGCCCCATGCGCTCATGATCCATGGCCGTTCAACGTGCTGGAACTCGGAGCGGAGCACACTGTCCTTTCCACCCCTCCCCCATCCCCCCCACGGACTGACATGTCCTCCGACACTCCTCTACAGCAGAACAGTTCTACCGGAGATGGAGCCCAAATGATGGGGTGGGGGAGGGGTCACAGCCCCTTCTGAGTGTTCTGGTGGGGAGTCCTGTGGTGACCCACCACACTCTACATGGACAATCCTCACACTCAGCACGTCTGGAGGAAGCAGAGGACCCATTCACATACGGACAGAGAGCCCCTGGGGGACAACCAGAACAATGGACTATTGTTTATACATCCCCGGATTAAGGAGAGGACATCCGGGCACCAGTTGGTCATGCGAATGATATGTATTGACTGATATGTATATCAATATGCTAATGTGCCATGCATTCTCTCTGTTTGTATAACATCTATAAAAGAGCTTACGATACATGCCTCAGCAGCACAGTAGCACCAAGAGCTACAAAGTGCGCCTCATTATGTTGGAGGAAAATAAAACCCTGCAACTTTCCTGCTCGTCATATCTCGCCTGATCTTATTCCTCCACAACATCCCATAATGTTGTCACTGTGCGCTGCCACCTGGAATGTGAAGTTGTACACAATCTTAGACTTGTAGTAGACCGTCAGTTCGACTGTTCCTACACTGCACAATCTGTGACCGTTGTATCCACACAGCGCTGTTGGATTCTTCTTAATTTGGTGGTTGGGGAAAAGCTTCTTCACTGTGGCCCAGTTTAACATCGACCTGACCGCCACCGTGTCAAGCAATAACGGTACAGTTACCCCGTCTAACTCAACCATGCCGTATGAATCACCAATGCTGCTGGAGCTTACTGCATGAGTGGTTGTTGTTGGTGGGCGGTTTGGCTTACTTGACAGGCTCCACGGCGTTGGCGACCGGCACATTCTGGCGAAATGGTTTAAGCACCCACACTTGTTACACTGTTGTCCTCTTGACGGGCAAAAATGTGCTCTGTCCTGGTGTGTTGGGAACCCACAGCTACCACAGACGGGGCCTCTCGGAGTGGTCCTTCGGCTAACGGTGTTTGTTTCATACTCTTCTGCCGTGTCCTCATATTCCTCCATGCCCACAGCGTTAGCTAGTGTTGTCTATCCGGGTAGCTTCTGTGTTTGGCACCCACTTAGCTCCTTTGCTAGCCTCTCTGCTGCCTCAAACTGGAATGCTAGCTATATCGTGTTAGCTAGCATCATGTCGTTTGGCACCGTTAGCATCTTAGATCTTAGCCTCGGGTTACACGTGTGCTCAGCTAGCTGGTCCAGCACCATCTCATCTTCCAACAGTCCAAAATGGCACATGCTAGCCAAATGTCTCAGGTTGGCAATGAATTGTTGTATGGACTCACCAACTCCCTTTCGCTTCTGGCAGAATCGAATTTGTCATGCTATCACGTTGTCTGGTGTAGCAAAGTAGCTAGCAAGCAGTTCAACAGCATCCACATATGACTCCGTCAGACCCAATGTGTGGAAAATTCTCTGACCCTCTATGCCAGGGGTGTCCAACCATGTGCCATGGAGAGCCAAGACCCTGCAGGTTTTACCTCCAACCAGTGTCTTCAACAGCAGATTTCAGTGAACTTCTTCCCACTGATTGCTGATAAGTGAAAACACCTGCTGAAGAGACTGGGTAGAAGAGAAAACCTGCAGGGTCTTGGCTCTCCATGGCACATGGTTGGACACCCCTGCTCTATGCCAAGGTTGTGGACAAGAAGTGCTCATTTCCTTACATTGTCTAGTTTTCCCAGGTCCGATGCTGCAACGTAGGTTTCTAATGTGTCCTGCCATCATGGCCCCGGGACGGTCGGTTCACCTGGGGACTCAAGGAAAGGCCACAGCGGTCTCAAGCATGCTTCCATGGTTTGTGATTCTCGTCGCCAAATGTTATGTCCACAAACCTGGCAATGATGATGGACGAGGATGCTGTAGTTGAACTGAACTCTATTACAGAACTGAAGTAGTACTGTTGAGCTGAGCTGCAGGCCATGCCCTCTCTGCCTGAGTGCTTCAGGTCTGGGTGTGCTTCCCAGCCTGAAGGCAGTTGGTTGATTGCACCAGGTGGGAATGATCTGGTGATTAAGGGAGTTTGGAGGCAGTTACTCACAGGGCTGCGGGGAGTAAGCAGTGTGTGAGAGAAATGGTTGGAGAGTTTGGACTTGGAAAAAGGAGACTGCAGGACTAAAGCTTGTTTCAAGCAAGGAAGAAGGAGCCGGTGAGCATTATTTGTGATATGTGTGTTTGTAGCTAGATTTGGAAAATCATTTGATCAAATTTAGGTAAAATGTGATGTATTAAAAAAATCATGTGATTGAAATGTAAGTTAAAATGTCATATATTTAATATCATATGAGTATAAAAGTATAGTTAAAAATGGAGTGTATTTTAAAAAAAGTTTAAAAGTTAAAAGTTGCTAAATTTGTAAGGTTAAAAATCTTTATTGAACAGTGTTTTAAGATGTACTTAGTATTTGGGGTGCTTTAGATGTGGGTATTTTGTATTTATTTTCAAGATTAATTTCTAGTAGTTTAAAAGATGAGTATTTGATTTTGGGTTATGTTGATTTATTATGGTTTCTTGGGTTACATTTTTGTGGTAGACTGCAAGTCTAAAATAGAACATTACTGGCACATGCCTCTAGGGGGAACTACCTGTATTGTTCAGCACTACTATGAAGGGGACACATTAGAATAAGAGTGTGAAAACCCCGCGCAGAATCCATGTTCAGTCTTATTATGTGTGTTGCAGAATAAACGGCAGAGTTAGCCAAAGAAATAACTCAAGTGTGATCATTGCTACACGGTAGGATATCACACAATTGGCGACGAGGATTAAAAGAAAAAAATCAGCGGCGAGAAACAGAGAACATTGCAAGTGTGGCGAACTCAAGTGACTCCAGTAGTTCGAGTGCAAGTTCAGAGGAGGAAAAACGAGGTTTCCCCACCACGACGAGCAATGGCGGCTGTAATCGGAACGGTAACCCCTTTTGATAACTCGACTCAGTCATGGGAAGAATATAGTGAAATGTTGGACTTTTTCTTCGAAGCTAATGACATTGAGGAGCCAGACAAAAGGAAGGCTGTACTGTTGAGTGGAGTTGGTGCAACTACTTACAGCTTGTTGAGAAATTTAATAAGCCCTGCATTACCGAAAGATAAAACGTACGACCAGCTTACTGCTGAGCTTCAGAAGCACTTCAGCCCCAAACCGAGTGAAATCGTGCAACGATTCAAATTTAATTCACGCATAAGGAGGAACACTGAGTCCATAGCAGAGTATGTGGCAGAATTGAGGAAATTAGCACTGCACTGTGATTACAAAGACTCATTGGAAGAAATGTTAAGAGACAGACTTGTGTGTGGAGTGAATGATGACCGAATGCAACGGCGACTTTTATCTGAAACAAAACTCACTTTTGTGAAGGCTTTGGAATTATGCCAAGCGATGGAAACAGCATCTAAAGATGTGAGAGAGATGCAAGGGAAACTAACAGAGGACACAGCAACGCATGTTCGTGTGCCTAAGACCCAAGTAGGTGTCCACAAAGTGTCAACTGACAAAACTCAGCACAAATTCCCCAGTTGTTATCGCTGCAAAGGCCAGCACAATGCCGCCGAGTGCAAATTTGCCACTGAGCTGTGTCATAATTGTGGCAAGCGAGGGCACATTAAGAAAGCATGTAGAATAAAGGTGGACAGCGCACAGGTGCTGAAAGCGACAGTTAATGGGCAAAAGTATGAAAACAAGGGCCCAGGAAAGGAACAGCAAGCGAATCAACTGAGAGGGGAGGGAGAAAGTGATACAGAAGACATGGGTTTTCACACAATTTACAACACGTCAGAGGAGCTGACCAAGGTAGCGCCCATCACGCGTACCATGAATGTTAATGGAATGAAAGTAACATTTGAAGTTGATACAGGCTGTGGAGTAACCATATTAAGTAAACAGCAATATACACAACTGTGGAAGAAAACAGACACAGCAGAATTAAATCCCTGTTCATTAAAATTAAAAACATACACAGGAGAGAAGCTAGACGTGCTAGGCATGGCACAAGTGAAGGTGCAACACGAAGACAAAGAAAAGGACTTACCTGTAGTAGTAGTTGGGAGCGAAGGACCAAATCTACTAGGGCGAAGTTGGCTACAAGAACTGGCCATGATTGATCAGTTGGTGAATAAAGTGGAATCTCAGCCCAAATTGCAGCTGGAGGAGATCCTCGAAAGACACGCTGAGGTGTTCAAAGAAGGCTTAGGACAGCTAAAAGGTGTCACTGCAAAGATTAATGTGGACAAGGAGGCCCAACCACGATTCTGCAAACCCCGACCGGTGCCCTATGCAGTCAAGCCACTGGTCGAAAGCGAGCTACAGAGGCTGCTGGATGACAAGATCATTGAGCCAGTGCAGGTTGCAGAATGGGCGGCGCCCATAGTCCCAGTGCGAAAGCCGGATGGCTCCATTAGAATATGTGGAGATTACAAACTCACTGTCAATCGAGCATCACGGGTGGATCAGTATCCAATTCCTAAAGTGGAGGACCTCTTCGCACAGCTGAATGGCGGCCGACACTTCACGAAATTAGACATGAGTCACGCCTACCAACAAGTAGTCTTGGAAGAAGAATCAAGAAAGTATGTAACCATCAATACACACAAAGGCTTATATACCTACACACGCTTACCATTTGGAGTAGCTTCCAGTCCTGCTATATTCCAGAGAACTATGGAGGGCATCCTAGGTGGAATTCCGAATGTTGCCATTTATTTGGATGACATCCTTTGTACAGGACCAAATGAACAAGAACATCTGAAAACGCTGGAGGAAGTGCTTCAACGGTTGGAGAAAAGCGGTCTGAGGTTGAAAAGAAGCAAGTGTGAGTTCATGGGAAAAGAGGTGGTGTTCCTAGGCCACAAGATCAACGCCAGTGGTCTACACCCTCTAACAGACAAAGTGGAAGCCATTGCGGAGGCGCCTGAGCCACAAAATGTTACTGAGTTAAAAGCCTACCTGGGCTTGTTGAACTATTACCATAGGTTCCTCCCAAAGCTCTCCACGCTGCTGGCACCACTACATACCTTACTTAAGAAGGAAGAAAAATGGTCATGGGGGGTCAAGCAGCAGAAGGCGTTTGAAGAGTCCAAAGCGCTACTTCAGTCCTGTAGTGTGTTAGTGCACTATGATTCAAACAAACCACTCATCCTGGCGTGTGACGCATCACCCTACGGTGTGGGTGCTGTACTCTCTCATCGTATGGAGGATGGCTCAGAGAGACCCATAGGGTTCGTCTCAAGAACTCTTAGTGCAGCTGAGAAAAACTACTCCCAGCTAGACAAGGAGGGCCTTGCAGTAGTATTTGGTGTAAAAAAATTCCACAAATACCTGTACGGGAGACAGTTCGCTATAGTGACTGACCACAAGCCACTAATTTCACTGTTCAGTGAAATGAGAGCCATACCCCAGATGACATCTCAGAGAATTCAGAGATGGGCCGTTACATTAGCAGCGTATGAGTACACCATCGTTTACAAAGCCGGACGGGACCATACGAATGCTGACGCGATGAGTAGGCTACCCTTGGATGGAGGAAGAGACAGCACGCCTGAGGAGGAGGAGAGAGTGCTATTGTTTGAAGATATCGGCGTGCCCCTGGTGAACGCACAACAAATAAAGAAGTGGACAGACAAAGACCCTGTTCTAGCAAGAGTGCGAGAATACATCTTGCGAGGATGGCCGAAGATGAACAGTCCTGAGTTCATTCCCTATGCCCGACGACAGGATGAGCTCAGCACCCAGGAAGGTTGTATCCTGTGGGGAGGACGCGTGGTTGTTCCACCACCTGGTAGGAATGCCTTACTGCAACAACTACACCAAGCACACCCTGGCATCACTCGCATGAAAGCGTTGGCGAGGAGTTACATGTGGTGGCCCAACATGGATGCAGAGGTGGAGGCGCTTGTGAAGTCATGTGCGGCATGCCAGGAGAACAGGAACAGTCCTCCAGCAGCCCCACTACATCCCTGGGAAGTTCCAGATAAACCATGGAGAAGAATTCACATTGACTACGCAGGTCCATGGATGGGAAGGAAGTTGAGGTCAACATTTGACTTAATACATCCAGACTTCAGAAACAAAGTGCATGATAAACAAGAGAAACAAAAAGGTTATCATGACATGCATGCTAGAGAGAGAATACTGAGAGAAGGAGACGTGGTCTACACCCGCAACTTTGGCTCAGGACCAGCCTGGGTACCAGGAGAAATAACAGAAAAGACAGGCCCTGTGTCATTCAAGGTGACATTAGGTCATGGACAAGTGGTGAGGCGACACATCGACCAAGTTCGTGGTAGGAGCTCCATTCCCCTGCCGATGGCACCAGAGGTGTTGTCTGACACCTATCCTGAGGAGAGCATCAACGAACCACCACTTCAGGTGAAACCTGAGGTAACCGTCTCTGCAGATTCTACGGGCAGCACTGCAGCAGCCGAAACAGTGGAGCAGTCTGAGTCTTCACCTGCAGTTGGCTCACCCGCCGTGAGAAGATCTCAGCGAGCTAGGAAAGCTCCAGACTACTTGAAGGACTATACTTAGTCAGTAGTGAGTTCCCCAGCCACAGGACAAGAATGCGTCCTGGAACCTCACTGGGATGCGGTAGTCAAACCAAATCCCCAGTTAGACTGTTATGTGTGTTATACATGTGAAAAAAAAAAAAAAAAAAAAAAGAAAGAAATTATGTGTATGACACATGTGTTTAAGAAATTAAAAAGTAACTGTGATAGTTCAGGGTTAAATTGGAGTTCCAGGATGTCTAGTAATTGGCTAGTGTAATTAAGAGTAGTTTAATCTAGAGGGGAGGGATGTGGTAGACTGCAAGTCTAAAATAGAACATTACTGGCACATGCCTCTAGGGGGAACTACCTGTATTGTTCAGCACTACTATGAAGGGGACACATTAGAATAAGAGTGTGAAAACCCCGCGCAGAATCCATGTTCAGTCTTATTATGTGTGTTGCAGAATAAACGGCAGAGTTAGCCAAAGAAATAACTCAAGTGTGATCATTGCTACACGGTAGGATATCACAATTTTCCTTGACCTTCTATTTGTGTTTGTATTTAAAGGTTTTTCACCTGTGCTTGGCCTTGATGACTTTTCAAAATAAAAGGAAAGAAAAAGAAAAAGCTGAGTCTTGGTCATTGAGTGACTTCCAGTTCTATCTTCCGAAGCAAGCTTCCCGTTCAAGTGGGGGAAACTGCTGGTCAAACCTCACAAGAGTGAGGGCCATTTGACAGTGAAAAACCGCTGTGGAGACTGGAACAGAGAACCCTGAACAGCAACCGGCCAGGCCTGGAAGCCCAGAGGCCTGGTAACACACTGAACAGCACCTTACTCAATCCTGTCGGAAATGAAGATGGCTGACTCAAAGTCACTGGAGCAGCTTAAAGCCAATAGGACATCTGCGAAGCGGCAATTCTCCCGGCTGGCCAACAACATTGTCCGGATGCACGCCATAATGCCCGAAGAGGAGCTCAGAGACAGTTTCAAAAAGCTCATAGTTGAGGCCAACAAAATCATGGAAGCCAATGATGATGTGGGGGCCCAGTACCATGCAGAGATGGAGCTGGATGCAGATCTTGAAGAAGTTCCCGGGTTGAGCGAGCAGCAAACGGCCGATATTGGGAAAACTGCGAGTGAGTGTGAGTTGAAACTGAAAGAGCTGAAGGACCTTGTCCAAAAGACACTCTGGGCCAACTTCGGAGAGGAGGAACTGATGATGGCAGTAAAAGCTGCAGAGGAGAAGGTAAAGAGTGTGATTTCCTTTGAACCTGGCGGAAATAAAGAGGCTTTTGACTTCATGTTCGATTACATGGAAAGTCTGGTTAAGAGGGAAAAAGAGCTATACGCAAAGTGGAAGTGTTGGGCCCCTCCTGTTGAACAGAAAGACTTCCAGCTGCATGTACGAGAGCTTGAGCAGTTCATTCTTAAGTTAAAGTCAAGAAAAGCAGAGTTTATTCAAGCAAAAGCTAATGAAGACGCCAAAAGAGTTGTGAGTGCAGCTTCTATCAGCAATCCAACATCACCCATTAGACTGAAGCCAACCTCCCTCCCCAAGTTTACTGGCATCAGGTGAGACTTTCATTGCTGGAAAAGAGACTGGGAGGCCCTTCAGAGGCAAGGAGAACCCACTGGGTCAAAGGAAGTCAAAAAGTTCCAGCTTCTTGACAGTTTGGATGAGGAAACATCCGGCATTAATGACATCCGTCTCCGGCAGTCGGAAGTCACGAAACTTAATATAGAATCGGTGTGTGAGTTTGCAAAAACGATGTCTGCCACTGTAGTATTCTCTGGGCCCCTCCCCAATCTGACCAGTGATGACATGTTTAGTCGCTCGTCATCCTTGAACCGCTGGCTGTCTGTGTGGTGTCCTAAAAATGACGTGGGCTACATTGACAATTGGAGCTCTTTTTGGGGAAAACCTGGTCTTATGAGACGAGACAGCATTCATCCCACTTTGGATGGTGCTTCTCATTTATCTAACAATCTGGCATCTTTTTTATCCAAATTTCCAAAACCATGACTACTCAGAGTTGGGACCAGGAAGCAGAGTCGCAGTCTTACACGCCTCTCTGCAGCTCCTCTTCATCCCCCACCCCTCAGCTTAGCCCCTGTCTTCCCCATCAGAGAATCATTGTCTGCTCCCTCCAAAGTAAATAAAAATATAATGTATAAGCATCCCAAAGTGATAAAGCAAAATATTGGTAAAACTCAAATTAAACATAAAGCCTCTAAATTGAATGATTTGGCCTCTGTTCCTCCTCATAATTTAAAAATTAAATGTGGTTTATTAAATATTAGGTCTCTAACTCCCAAGTCTGTTAGTCCATGATCTGTTAATTGATCATCAGATTGATTTAATTTCCCTTACAGAGACTTGGTTAGGACAAGAGGATTATGTTGGTTTAAATGAATCAACTCCCTCTGGTTATTTAAACTGTCAAAATCCCAGAAGTTCTGGTCGTGGAGGAGGAGTAGCAACAATTTACCATTCCAAATTACTAGTTAATGTAAAGCAAAAAACATGTTATAATTCCTTTGAGGGCCTGGTCCTCAGTGTTGGGCACTTTAGCAATTCCAGGTTAAACCCAATTTTATTTGCCATAGTTTATCGTCCCCCATCAACCTATTCAGAATTTTTATCCGAATTTCCTGATTTCTTAGCTGATTTAGTGCTGAAATCTGATAGAATAATTATAGTAGGGGACTTTAATATACATGTGGATGTAGATAGTGACTGCCTTAATGTGGCTTTTAATTCAATATTAGACTCGATTGGGTTTTCTCAGAAAGTAGGAAATTCTATTCATTACCTCCACCATACATTGGACCTTGTTCTGACATATGGCATAGAAATAGAAAATCTTGTAGTGTCTCCTCATAACCCTGTACTGTCAGACCATTGTCTGTTAACCTTTGATTTTACTATTTCTGACTATTTGGCTCCTAAAGAAAAATATTATCACAGTAGATGCCTCTCAGATGATGCTGTTTCCAAATTTATGCAGATTGTTTCCTCTATGCCATGTGTCAACACAACGGAAATAAGCTATAGACAGCTTGCTCCTTCTGTAATTGATAACATGGTGGATAGTGTTTCAGCTTCTCTGCATCAGGCTCTAGACTTGGTGGCCCCCTTAAAAAAGAAAAAGTCTAATCAGAGATTTTTAACTCCTTGGTTCAACACAGAAACTCGTAGCTTAAAACAGAAGACTCGTCAATTAGAAAGAAAATGGCGCTCTACTAATTTAGATGAAATCTATTTAGCTTGGAGAAATCATCTTTTAATTTATAAAAAATCTCTTAGAAAAGCTCGAACGAGTTATTACTCTGCATTAATAGAAGAGAACAAGAATAATCCCAGGTTTCTTTTCAGTACTGTAGCCAGGTTGACAAAGAGTCAGGACTCTGTCAATCCTAGCATCCCCTTAGAGCTTACTAGTCAGGACTTTATGAACTTTTTCAATAATAAAATTTCATCCATCAGAGATAAAATCAATCAGATTCTTCCCACAGTTAACTTAAATACTGTAACTACTACAACTCCTTCTATTGATGTCTGTCTTGATGAGTTTACTCCAATCGACCTTTGTGAGTTAGACAAAATAGTTTCCTCATCCAAACCTTCAACTTGTCTTTTAGACCCTATTCCTACCAGGTTATTTAAAGAAGTCTTCCCACTTATTGGTAGCTTTATTCTTCATATAATCAATTCTTCATTAACTTTAGGCCATGTACCGCAGGCTTTTAAAACGGCTGTAATTAAACCCTTACTCAAAAAGCCAACGCTAGATCCAGGAGCTTTAGCTAACTATAGACCAATCTCTAATCTCCCTTTCATTTCAAAAATCTTAGAAAGAGTTGTTGCTACGCAATTATTTTGACCACCTGCAGGGAAATGGTTTATTTGAGGAGTTTCAATCTGGGTTTAGAATCCATCATAGCACTGAAACAGCCTTAGCGAAGGTCACTAACGACCTCCTCATTGCATCTGATAATGGACTAGTTTCTGTACTTGTCCTTTTAGATCTTAGTGCAGCTTTTGATACTATTGATCATAATATTCTACTTGATAGATTAGAACACTATGTTGGACTTAATGGAACTTCGTTGCAGTGGTTTAGATCTTATTTATCTGATAGGTTCCAGTTTGTTCATGTAAATGATGAGTTTTCTCTCAGCTCAAAGCTTAGTCATGGAGTTCCACAGGGATCTGTGCTTGGCCCTACTCTTTTTAGTTTATATATGCTTCTGTTAGGCAACATTATTAGAAAGCACTGTATACATTTTCACTGTTATGCAGATGACACACAATTATACCTGTCAATGAAGCCAGATGATACTAATCAATTAGCCAAGTTAGAAGCCTGTCTTAAGGAAATCAAAGTTTGGATGACTTGTAATTTCCTGCTATTAAATTCAGATAAGACTGAAGTCATTCTTGTTGGTCCAAAAAACCTTAGAAATTCCTTTCCAAATCAAACTTTCAGTTTGGATGCAGTTACTCTTTCTCTTAATAGCTCTGTGAGGAACCTTGGAGTTATTTTTGATCAGGATTTGTCCTTCGATTCACATATTAAATTTGTTTCTAAGACTGCCTTCTATCATTTGCGTAATATTGCCAAGATTAGGAGCATCTTGTCTCAGAGTGATGCTGAGAAGCTGATCCACGCTTTTGTTAGCTCGAGATTAGATTATTGTAATTCTTTATTATCAGGCTGTCCTAAAACATCTTTAAAAAGTCTTCAGCTGATCCAAAATGCTGCAGCAAGAGTTTTAACAGGTACTAGAAAGAGAGATCATATCTCTCCGGTTCTGGCCTCCCTTCATTGGCTTCCCATAGAGTTTAGAATTAAGTTTAAAATCCTTCTTCTTACTTACAAAGCTCTAAACAATCAGGCTCCTTTTTATTTAAAAGATCTGATACTACCGTATCATCCTAACAGAGCACTACGCTCCCAAAATGCAGGTTTACTTGTAATACCCAGAATCTCCAAAAGTACAATGGGAGGCAGAGCCTTCAGTTATCAAGCTCCTCTCCTGTGGAATCAGCTGCCAATCTGGATTCGGGAGTCAGACTCGATCTCTGTTTTTAAGAATAGGGCTAAAACCTACCTTTTTGATATAGCCTACAATTAGGGAGGGATCATGTGTTTCTGAACCCTCCTTTAGTTATGCTGCTAATAGGTTTAGTCAGCCGGGGGACCTCCAGTAATGCACTGGGCCTCACTCCTTTCCTCACTCTCTATGAAATATTTTTTTTTTGCTGGTCATTAACATTTGTTTGTTCTCTCCCATAGATTGAGTCCCCATCGTGCTGTTTGCTCTCTACATGTCTGTTCTTTTCTTCTTCTCTGTCCCCTCACCCCCCAGCCAGTCGCAGCAGATGACTGCCCCTCCCTGAGCCTGGTTCTGCTGGAGGTTTCTTCCTGTTAAAAGGGAGTTTTTCCTCTCCACCGTCGCCAAGTGCTTGCTCACAGGGGATCGCCTGATTGCTGGGGTCTTTCTGCAACTGTGGGGGTCCTCCCTACAGTTGATAGTGCTATGAGATGACTGTTGTTGTGAAATGGCGCTATATAAATAAAGTTGAATTGAATTGAATTGAATTGAAATAATAAGAGATCTTCGATTGATGACCTACAACACAGCAACGACATCTTTCGTGTCCTGGAAAACCGGCTTGGAAGCCAAACTGCAATTGCTATTGAAATAGTTGAGGAGCTCCAGAGACTTCCAGCTGTCAAAAGTCACCAGCCCAGGAAAATTGTTGAGCTCATCCAAGCTATTGAGAAAGCCCTTGAAGACCTGAGTGACCTTGGTGACACTGGTGCTTTAAAGAACCCTCTGGTGACAAAGTCAGTTGAAAGCAAGCTTCCTGATGCGTTGAAGAAAGAGCGGCTTCTCTATGCAGCTGAGAAGATCAGTGCCAAACCAGAGAAGTGCTTTGACAGTCTTCTGGCCTTCCTCAAGAGTCAAGAGAGCATCTATGAACAGCTGGATCAACTGAGGGATGAAAAGCTGCCAAGGAAAGAAATCCAACCTGAGCAAAGGCAAGCTAGAACCAGAGTCTCAAACCAGTCAAGTAGCCATCTCTCAGGCTGCATCGTCTGTGGGGACATCAAGCATAAGAAAAAGCTGTACTTCTGCAAAAAGTTCCGTGCACTCAAGTTCAGAGAGAAGAAGGATGCAGTGCGAAAGCTGGGAGCCTGCTGGAAATGTCTGGAGGTCCATGATGATGACAATCACTGCAAGACTTCATTCCTGTGCAAAAATCCTGAGTGTGAGGACAAGAGAGCCACAGACCATCACTACTATCTGTGTCCCAATGCTGAAGCATCCAGAGGCAGCACGACCCAGAGAAGGAGCAAAGGCAGTACAGTGGGAGGTGGCAATAAGAGGAATTACACTAAGGCCCAGGAAGAATTCTTCAGAAAGCTCTCGCCTGAATTAGCCCAACAATGCCGGGACGCATTCTGCAACTCAGCAGCGAGCACCTCCCATGTCTCGAAGAGTCGCTCAAGACTTTTGGCAGAGAGCGGCCTAGCAAAGTGGGCTGCCATCATGATGCTGCTGGAGGTAACAGCCAATGCTGGGCAGAAAATTGGGACCCTAACCGACCTAGCTTCTGACACCAATTATATCACCCATGAGGCAGCAGATCGACTTAATCTTAGAAGTGAAGACATCACGCTTGTGGTCCATGGTGTAGGAGGCATGAAAATCTACGTCAAAACAAAGCGGTACCTCCTGAAAATTTGTATTAACACCTCAAGAGGTACTCTCAGGTCCCACCAGGTGATTTGCTATGGCTTAGACAGCATTGCAGATATCTACAGACATGTGTCAGTCAAAAAACTCTAAGAATTCTTCCCAGACGTCCCGCTTAGTGACCTGGCAAGACCAATAGAGATCCAGCTTCTTGTAAGTCATAAGGAGGGTCAGCTGGCTCCGCAGAAAATTCGCACTGTGGGGGACCTCATGCTGTGGGATGGACCAATGGGAAAGACGGTTGCGGGCACTCATCCTGAGCTGTTTGAAGAGGTCACCGTATCAGCCCACACATCAAGAACACACTTCGCAAGGCCTATGAGAACTGCTGCTGTAAAGTATGAAGAACACACCTGCGTAGTCCCCATTTATCCTCCACAAAGCCAGCAAGCCTCAATTGCCATCCAATCTCAGCAATCTAGTTGTGCAGCTACTACATCCAACTTCCTCGAGTGGTGGAAATGGGATAGTACTGGTGCTGGTTGCATCCCAAGATGTGGGGGCTGTCGCTGTGGGAACTACCAGCCAGGCGGCAAGGAAATGACCCTCGCTGAAGAAAGCGAGCTGTAGGTGGTAAAGAGTGGCCTCACATATGTAGCTGCTGCTGATCACAGTATGAGATCTCATTGGCACGTCAAGTACCCCTGGGTAGCAGATCCAGCCTCATTACCAAGCAACAGGAGTGCAGTTGAGGTCACATTCTTCAGGACTGAGAGGCAGCTGGCCAGGCAGCCAGAGTGGAAGGCTGCCTATGCTGTACAAGGTCACGAGATGGTCGAGCGCCGAGCCACAATGAAGTTGTCTAAAGACGTCCTTTATGCATGGACTGATCCAGTATGGAACATCAGCTACCTCATCGCACCCAACCCGCACTCCGTCACAACTCCGGTGAGACTGGTCTGGAACAGTAGTCAAAAGTGCAGAGGGGTGAGTCTCAATGATCTCCTGCTAAAAGGCCCAGACGTCCTCAACTCCATCCGTGCTGTGCTTCTCAAATTCCGGAGGGGAGTTTTTGCTGCGTTGGGAGACATAAAGAAAATGTACAATTCAGTGTGGCTCAAAGACCAAGAGGTGCATTTGCATAGATACTTGGGACCTTGCGCTATCAGGAAAGCTCAGAGAAGATGCCATCAGCCTCTTTGAAGAATACGCCCAGCTGAGTAAGGTCAAGTTTCGCAGAGCCCTAACACCAGCGAGCACGTCGACTGAACCTAACGCAATCACCTTCTCTGATGACAGCGAGCATGCTTATGGTGCCGTCCTGTATCTGCGGTGGGCCTGTGACCAAGGTTCTATGGTGAGGTTGGTGGAGTCTAAAGCTAAACTAACTCCCTTAGACCACAAGGGGGAAGTAGTCAAGGCAGAGCTTTGTGGAGCAGTATTCGCCGCCCAATTGAAGAAGTACTTTGAGCAACATAGCCGAAGTCAAGTCAAGCAATGGTTCCACTTTGTTGACAGTCAAACAGTCCTTGGTGCAATTCATGAGAGCTATGGCTTCCAGACCTTTTTCGCCAACAGGACTGGAGAAATCCAAAGCAGCACACAACTTTAGGATTGGTGGTGGATCCCTGGACCACTGAACATTGCTGATATCATCACGCGTGGGGCTGGTTCAAAAGATTTGGATGAAAATTCACCGTGGCAGCAAGGACCAGACTTCCTGAGTCTACCAGCTGATGAGTGGCCAATTAAGTCTGCAAAGGATGTATCAGCAACTGCCAGAGAGAGTGTTGGAAAGATGCAGAAGAAATCATTTGCTGCTGCACTCACAAGAGCTCAGGTGAAGAAAGAGCCACCAGATCTGGAGCATTGGAGGCCACCTGCTGGTGCTGCTGTCCAAAACCTGGTGGATGAAGGATGGTTCAGCAATTTGGCTCACCTGGTTAAGACGGCTGCTTGGGTCTGGAGGGCAGCAAAATGCTTTGCAGCTAAAAATAAGATTTTGGGAACTCCAAAGTGGGAGGCAGTTTCATCAGCCAGGGTCATCACTGCAACAGAGCACCAAGATGCTTTAAGAGACCTTTTCCTTGCTGCACAAGATGGTGTGACTTTTCCGACTACCACAATAGACCAGCTGGTAGTCTTCAAAGAGGAAGAAACTGAGCTATTGGTTTGTAGTGGGAGAGTCCAGGCTTTTAATGAAGCCAGAGTTGGTGTCCCCCCCTTACCTTACAGCACCTGGGTCGCAACTCTGTTGGTTTGTGAAGCTCACAGCAAGGGTCACGAGGGAGTGGCTGCAACTCTACTGAAGGTGAGAAAGAGAGCATGGGTCATTAATGGACGAAGAATTGCTCAAAAAGTCATTGAAAAGTGTAATCTGCAAGAAAGCCAGAGCTAGAAGATGCCAGCAAGTGATGGGTGATCTGCCTCAAGAGAGAACTGGGCCAACATCCTCATTTGAGTTCACAGCAGTTGACCTGTTTGGACCTTATCAGGTCAAAGATGATGTGAGGAAGAGGGTCACAATGAAGGTTTGGGAGTTGTATTCTGCTGTATGGCCAGTAGAGCAATCCACACAGAGCTGGCCAACACCATTGGCAACTGAAAGCTTTCTGATGGCTTATCAGAGGTTTACAGCAATTCGAGGGCATCCTAAGAAGATTTGGTCTAATCCAGGGACCAATTTTGTCGATGCCAAGCCTGTTCTGAGGAATTTGTATCAGTTTTTGGAAGGCCTGGACAGGTCTGTTGTGGAGGAGACTTCAGCTCAAAATGGAACTGACTGGCACTGGAAAATCCAGCCAGCTGATTCACCTCATCGAAATGGCTCTGCTGAAGCAGCTGTTCAGATTGTGAGGAAGGCGTTCCAGAGTCTGGGAAGATACTCAGGGCTCAGTTACAGCGAACTTCAGACAACACTTCAGCTCGCCGCTAATCTTTCTAATGAGCGTCCCATTGATGCCATGGTGCAGAGCTATGCAGTACATCACACCCAGTACACTCCTGCTGGGACGAGCCTCATCAAGTGGTGACTGTAAAACATTCAACTTCACAAGCTATCCTTACAAGAGACTTCAGGAAATGCAGCACCAGGTAAACAAATTCTGGAGGTCCTGGAGCCAACTTGCCGGTCCTAATCTCTTCGTGAGGAGTAAATGGCACACCACACAGAGGAATGTTGCAGTTGGAGATATTGTTTGGCTGTGCAACCAGAATGCATTGAGGGGTCATTTTAAGCTTGGGAGAGTCATCAGTGTCAACCCAGACTCAAGAGGCATTTTATGGGATGTGAATGTTAGAGTTGTGGCTAGCTCCTGTATTCCTGAGGTGAGGCCTGCAACAACAGCATCTAAGCATCCTGCCTCCAGCATTCGGAGGGACCTTCAGTCCACAATTCTCCACCGGGACGTCCGACATTTGGTGGTCCTGCTGCCAGTGGAGGAGCAGGCAGGAGGCCCAGGAGGAAATCTCTGACCGCTAGTTCACTGTGTGCGATCTTTTCTGTGGGAAGATCGAGTGGGAGGTGTTGAGCTGAGCTGCAGGCCACGCCCTCTCTGCCTGAGTGCTTCAGGTCTGAGTGTACTTCCCAGCCTGAAGGCAGTTAGTTGATTGCACCAGGTGGGAATGATCTGGTGATTAAGGGAGTTTGGAGGCAATTACTCACAGGGCAGCGGGGAGTAAGCAGCGTGTGAGAGAAATGGTTGGAGAATTTGGACTTGGAAAAAGGAAACTGCAGGACTAAAGCTTGTTTCAAGCAAGGAGGAAGGAGCCAGTCAGCATTATTTGTCATATGTGTCTTTGCAGCTGCTGTGATGTATTAAAAAAATCATGTGATTGAAATGTAAGTTAAAATGTCATATATTTAATATCATGTGGGTTTAAAAAATATAGTTAAAAATGGAGTGTATTTTAAAAGACTTTAAAAGTTAAAAGCTGCTAAAGTTGCAAGGTTAAAAATCATTATAGAACAGTGTTTTAAGATGTATTTAGTATTTGGGGTGCTTTAGATATGGGTATTTTCTATTTATTTTCAAGATTAATTTCTAGTAGTTTAAAAGCTGAGTATTTGATTTTGGGTTATGTTGATTGTGACGACGGAGTGTCGCCACTGTATGGTCCGTGCATAGAATGTTATATTATGTGTAAAGGATTTATATTTGCAAATGTCAACTTGCATTTGATGGTAAAAATGCACATATACAGTGGGGCAAAAAAGTATTTAGTCAGCCACCAATTGTGCAAGTTCTCCCACTTAAAAGATGAGAGAGGTCTCCAATTTTTATCATAGGTATACCTCAACTATGAGAGACAAAATGAGAAAAAAAAATCCAGAAAATCACATTGAAGGACTTTTAATGAATTAATTGGTAAATTCCTCGGTAAAATAAGTATTTGGTCAATAACAAAAGTTCATCTCAATACTTTGTTATATACCCTTTGTTGGCAATGACAGAGCTCAAACGTTTTCTGTAAGTTTTCACAAGGTTTTCACACACTGTTGCTGGTATTTTGGCCCATTCCTCCATGCAGATCTCCTCTAGAGCAATGATGTTTTGGGGCTGTCGCTGGGCAACACGGACTTTCAACTTCCTCCAAAGATTTTCTATGGGGTTGAGATCTGGAGACTGGTTAGGCCACTCCAGGACCTTGAAATGCTTCTTACGAAGCCACTCCTTCATTGCCCGGGCGGTGTGTTTGGGATCATTGTCATGCTGAAAGACCCAGCCACGTTTCATCTTCGATACCCTTGCTGATGGAAGGAGGTTTTCACTCAAAATCTCATGATACATGGCCCCATTCATTCTTTCCTTTACACGGATCAGTCGTCCTGGTCCCTTTGCAGAAAAACAGCCCCAAAGCATGATGTTTCCACCCCCATGCTTCACAGTAGGTATGGTGTTCTTTCTCCTCCAAACACGACAAGTTGAGTTTTTACCAAAAAGTTCTATTTTGGTTTCATCTGACCATATGACATTCTCCCAGTCCTCTTCTGGATCATCCAAATGCTCTCTAGCAAACTTCAGACGGGCCTGGACATGTACTGGCTTAAGCAGGGGGACACGTCTGGCACTGCAGGATTTGAGTCCCTGGCGGCGTAGTGTGTTACTGATGGTAGCCTTTGTTACTTTGGTCCCAGCTCTATGCAGGTCATTCACTAGGTCCCCCCATGGGGTTCTGGGATTTTTGCTCACTATTCTCGTGATCATTTTGACCCTACAGGGTGAGATCTTGCGTGGAGCCCCAGATCGAGGGAGATTATCAGTGGTCTTGTATGTCTTCCATTTTCTAATAATTGCTCCCACAGTTGATTTCTTCACACCAAGCTGCTTACCTATTGCAGATTCAGTCTTCCCAGCCTGCTGCAGGTCTACAATTTTGTTTCTGGTGTCCTTTGACAGCTCTTTGGTCTTGGCCATAGTGGAGCTTGGAGTCTGACTGTTTGAGGTTGTGGACAGGTGTCTTTTATACTGATAACGAGTTCAAACAGGTGTCATTAATACAGGTAATGAGTGGAGGACAGAGGAGCCTCTTAAAGAAGAAGTTACATGTCTGTGAGAGCCAGAAATCTTGCTTGTTTGTAGGTGACCAAATACTTATTTTACCAAGGAATTTACCAATTAATTCATTAAAAATCCTTCAATGTGATTTTCTGGATTTTTTTTTCTCATTTTGTCTCTCATAGTTGAGGTATGCCTATGATGAAAATTGGAGACCTCTCTCATCTTTTAAGTGGGAGAACTTGCACAATTGGTGGCTGACTAAATACTTTTTTGCCCCACTGTACATAATTGTACAATGTGTTCTGACTAAGTGAATCCGTTTGTGAGACAATTATTGATTAATTATGTTAACTGGGTGAGGCAATTAATTGATCTTAAAACCACATACCTTTGCCAGCATGCTTCCTGGAGGTATCTGGACAAAAGACTCCTCAGGGGGTTGAGGGCCTTTTAAAGGATACCAGCAGGAAGAAAATATATGATGGTTGAGTAGAAGGGAGTTTAATATGTAAATAGGGGTTTAAGGTATTTATTGTATTATTTATGGTGTATTTATTGGTCTTATTTATTCTGTAAATATTGGGGAAAGTGTTTATGTATTTATGACTCTTTTAGATATTATTGGGTATGTGGAAAAACATGAAAATATTTATTGTCTCACTTGGGATTTTGGTATGTGCCAAGTAAGTATCTTTTAATAAATAATATATTCTCACCTTTGGGTTGCACCATAATTCACATGACCACTTGAATTCATACTCTTGAAAAAACTTTTTAGCCCACTCAATATTTTTGTTTTCAAGAAAAAAAATTGTTCACAACCTGAAAACTGAAAGTATCAGCCCACTAAGACATCACTGTCAATATCAAGATGGTATCGGGCATCAAGGATTTCCCAGTAAATCTTTTAAGTCTTCTGTGTTGAAAGGTGATGATTTCATACATCTGATTTTCTAAGACTGTTCTCGAACAGAAATAATCCTAAAGTGTTTTTGTCCAAATGAATTACGCCTTATTATTGTTTTTGAAAAATGTGACCTCTAGTGGTTGTGAAAATAACTACATGCACTAAGATGATATAAGGATGAGAGGCATCATCTATTGCAATTAGTCCCTCACCCTCCCTTAATGCTTTCTTAATCCGAAAGTTAACCACAAAGTTTTAGTGGCAAATCCCCTTGCTGTAATTGTAAGCACTTAAAGGGGCCATTGTCTGAAAAATGGTGTGCTTATAGGTTTTTACTGTCTGAAATGAGTTGACTGGTCACCTAATTATCCAAAATTTTTCAAAACAGTCAATTCTCTTAAAAAAAATACAGACACATGTGGGGAGCGTGGAATAAAGAGACTGAATTGTGTTTTATTCCAGTTTATTCCAACATTCATTTCCCCAGCCTGCTCTCTCCAATAAGCATGAAGACAAGAGGCTGAGCCACATCAGAGTTTCACATTTATACCTTTTCTCATACAGACTTCCCACACACAGGGGGGATCACATATCCCCGTCAAAACCCTTTATTGACATTTCTCCCCCCTCCAGTCTTCCGTCTTCTACCTGCGTCCTGGAGGTCAGGAAGTCCTTCGTTCGCACCCCTGTCCTCTCTCGTTGTCCTCCGCAGGTGGTCCGGACTTACTGTCCTCTTCGTCGTGAGGTCAATCCACATATGTGCTGTCAGCATCTCTCTTATGTTTAACATACGTATGCACAAATACACCCCTTTTATGTCTAAACATACACTACCGTTCAAAAGTTTGGGGTCACTTAGAAATTTCCTTATTTTTGAAAGCAAAGCACTGTTTTTTTCAATGAAGATAACTTTAAACTAATCAGAAATACACTCTAATATCTAATATACATTGCTAATGTGGTAAATGACTATTCTAGCTGCAAATGTCTGGTTTTTGGTGCAATATCTACATAGGTGTATAGAGGCCCATTTCCAGCAACTATCACTCCAGTGTTCTAATGGTACAATGTGTTTGCTCATTGCGTCAGAAGGCTAATGGATGATTAGAAAACCCTTGTGCAATCATGTTAGCACAGCTGAAAACAGTTTAGCTGGTTAGAGAAGCTATAAAACTGACCTTCCTTTGAGCAGGTTAAGTATCTGGAAAAAAATATTATTTCAAATACAAATCATTATTTCTAACCTTGTCAATGTCTTGACTATATTTTCTATTCATTTTACAACTCATGGTGGTAAATAAGTGTGACTTTTCATGGAAAACACAAAATAATTGTCTGGGTGACCCCCAAACTGGGCTGGGCTGCACGGTGGCGCAGTGGTTTAGCACTGTGGCAGCACAGTTTACCCTCGGCCGGGGGATCGCGGGGATCATGAGATCGTGGGTTCGATCCCAGCCCCCGACCAACAGTGAGCTGTGTGGAGTTTGCATGTTCTCCCCGTGTTGCGTGGGTTTACTCCGGGATTTCTCCGGTTTCCTCCCGCATACCAAAAGCATGTAGGTTTAGGGCGCTCGCGCACGCAGCGACCAGCAGCCAGTGGCTTGTCACCAGACTGCAAACCAAATCTACCTACGGGTACAAATAAGTAACAAAAAAAAACAAAACAAAAAAAACAACAACTTTTGAACGGTAGTGTATGTATGCACAAATACACAGCTACAACACACAGCCTTTATCTGTATTTTTTTTCTCCCAGAAACATTTTTGACTTTTTTATGGAAATCGTATACGTCAAAATTTGAAAAAACCAACCCACAGCCGTCCCTGAGACCAGCCCATTGCTCTATTATTGGCCTGCCTAGCTGTCTGTCATGTATATGTAAGTGGTGCTAAAGGTAGCTTATTAGCCCCTGAGCTATTAGCCCCTAAGCTAACACTGGTAATGGGAAGCTTGAACCAAGCGCGGCTTATATTGTTATTTTCTTCAGATCTTAGTCACCCTACTAACAATGTGCCTCAAGTTGCTCCAGCCTGTCTGCCGTGGATTCATGGCAGGTCACCGGCATGCCAGTCACGGGGAGCTGAGAGCCAGCAGCTCCAGGCAGCATCCCCGGGTCACGGCAAAAGCAGTTGGTCTTATGGCATTTCCTGCATTCTGCTGCACATGTAGCACAGTCGTTCAGTGAATGCATTGGTGCTTTGCCACATCGCCCGCAGTGCTTTTGTCCTTTTTGTGGCTGTTTTTGAGCTTTGCCTTGCGGGTGTTTTTCTGTCCATCGCTCTCTATAAAAGTTTTCCTTGTCTTTTACCATATCCACATTCACTTGTTCATGCTGCCTGATTTTTCTGACCGCTTTCTCCAGTGATAGTTCACTATCCATTTGCAGACTCTCTGACAGGCGACTGTCTCTTCTACCTACTAGCAGTCTGTCTCTAATCAGTTCTTCTTGCAATATACCGTATTGGCATTGCTCTGCTAATTTATAAACAGCAGCAATAAAGGCTTCTACTGATTCTTGCATCTTTTATTGAAACGTGCTGGTTCATAGACGACATTGTATTTGCATATGAAATACTTTTCAAAAGCATCACGTACAGTTTTGTATTTCTTCTGGTCTTCTCCACTTAAGCCCAGTATATTAAAAATGTCATCTGCTTTGTCCCCCATAGTGTAAACTAATGAGTTTACCTGGTATTCTTCTGATTTTTCATTTAGTCCTGCAGCAATCCCAAATCTTTTGAATCTGAGAATCCAATTAGGCCAGTTGTAGAAGTCCGAGAAATCAAAGTTTTCTGGTGGGTTTATGGAGAACAGAGAATCCATCCTATTTTTATATATTCTTCGGTCAATTTATAACTCTGTGCACAGGTGAGCAGACTGTCAGCGCCATGTCTTGGGGGGGGGGGGCACTTTTTCTGTCTCATTCAGCTCTGCTACAGTTTGTAAATGCTAGCAAGGTAGCTTAACTTTTTTTTTTTCGACCGTGACTCACAGCACTTTGCTGATCTTCAGTTGTTCAGCAAAGTACTGTGAGTAGTAGTTTAGCACAATTAGTTAACACTTGCTATGGTTAAAGTGCTTCTTGTGGAGTGTGTAAATAATGAGGCAGATTTTACTCAGACAGTTTATTACACATCTCACACAGAAGCATAGTCAGAAAGAGGACATCTCAGACAAGACTCTTCTCTTAAATACTATGGCATTCCCTCAGAAGCTTCTACACACAAAAGGTCACATTGCATTCACTTCCTTAATCCTTTACCATCCTCCTAGAAGTTTCTGATACACAAAAGATCACACTGCATTCACTTCCTTCACACCTCCCTGCTATCTCCCAGGGAAACTCTGCTCTTTGTTCTAGTCTAAGATGCTATACCATTATGCACTCCCCATGTGTCACCAAACGACCTCCCCTAGCATCTTGGATAGAACAATAGAATGACAGTCCATATGCTGTGGTTAAATCATTAAACATCAATCCACATACTGCTTGGGCTTCAGTCTTTTCCCGTATCTGCTGTAACCAGGATTCACCGCCTCCGCGGCGCTGTCATGCTGGGGGGCTGATGATTGAGGGGTAAAAGTCTGTGCATGTGGGTGCTCTGGGGAATCTTTTCTCTGGGAAGCTCCCCGTGGGGGTCTTTCACGCCGAGGGGCCCTCGCCAACAGCACTTGCTCGTCCGCCACAACAAAAGCGGGTTTGAGTCTGTCTATGCCAATCTTTTCCTTCCTACCCCCCAAATCTAGCAAAAAATGCTTGTCCCCTGTTTCCAGCACTCTGAACGGTCCATCATAAGGTGGGTGCAGTGGAGGGCGATGGGCATCGTGTCTGACAAAAACGAACGCCGCGTTTTTCAAAGTTTTAGGCACAAAAACATGCGGAAAACTGTGGTGAACAGGGCCCAGCAGCGTGCTTGTGTCTATGCTACGCTGCAACAGCTGAGACGGGGAGCTGCCCGGCTCGGGATTATCTGGAAGAAACTTCCCGGGCAGCCGAAGTGGCTGCACAAAAACGAATTCTGCCGGAGACGCTTCTAAATCCTCTTTAGGCGCAGGACGTAACCCCAATAAAACCCACGGTAGCTTGTCTACCCAATTTGCATCCGTCAGTGACGCCCTGAGAGCCGCTTTCAATGACCTATGAAAACGTTCGCATTGTGGTGATGTGAAAATGACGAAACAGAGTTCTCTCTCAAAGTCAACTTTATTCACAACACCATCATCTCAATGCAGAGAGAAAAAAAAGAGAATGAAACAGTAAACTCTCGTCCTTAAATATCAGGGACTTCACACTTCGTAGATCACGTCACACAGACCACTTTGCATTATAAAGACAGTCACAATGCATTTCTCTCCATGATATCACTTCCACAGACCACTTTGCATTATAAAGACAGTCACAATCATTTCTCTCCATGATATCACTTCCACTGTCTCCCATGCATCCTTTCCTTAATCCCTTAATTGCACCCCCACAGTCTCAGGCCTTGCATACCAAAGCTAATATTCCTGCAGCTTCCTGCCTTTGTTCTGACCTAAAATGTGAGTCACAGAATCTCCATGAGTGTGTCCACCACACCAACCCCCCCAGCATTTTAGACAACAGAACAACAAGAGAATACACATCAGTCCACATGCTGTATAGGCTTCAGCCTCCTGCCGTATCTGCTGAAGTTGGGGTTCAACGTCTCTGCAGCGCTGTCACGCTGGGGGTTTGCTGTCTGGGGGCGAAAACCCTTTGTCAGTCTCTGCGGGTGTTCTGGGGAAAGATTCTTGTGGGAAACATTACTGTGTGAAGCCCCACGAGGTGGTCTACCTCTCCGCGGGGCCCTTGCCAACAGCACTTGCTCATCTGCCACCACAAAAGCGGGTTTAAGTCTGTTTATGCCAATTTTCTCTTCCCTACCCCCCAAATCTAGCAAAAACTGCTTGTCCCCCGTTTCTAGCACTCTGAATGGTCCGTCATAAGGCGGTCACAATGGGGTTCGATGCGCATCATGTCTAACAAAAACAAACTCTGCGTTCTTCAAAGTTTTAGGCACAAAAACGCGCGGAAAACTGTGGTGCGCGGGGCCGGGCAGCGTGCTTGATTCTATGTTACTCCGCAACAGCTGAGACGGGGAGGCATCTGGCGCAGGGTTATCTGGGAGAAACTCCCCAGGCAGCCGGAGTGGCTGCGCAAACACTAGCTCAGCTGGGGAGGCTTCTAGATCCTCTTTAGGCGCAGAACGCAACCCCAATAACACCCATGGTAACTTGAACCAATTTGAATCCGTCAGTGCCGCTCTGAGAGCCGCTTTCAATGACCTATGAAAACGTTCGCATAACCCGTTAGCCTGCGGATTGTACGCGGTTGTGCGGTGAATTGTGACACCCAGGCTGCGGGCCATTGTTGACCAAAGCTCGGACACAAATTGAGGGCCTCTGTCGGACGTAATGTCCGACGGAACACCGAAGCCCGCCACCCAAGCTATTAAAAATGCGCGCGCCACCTCCTTGGCCGTGGTTGATGCCAGCGGGACCACTTCCGGCCAGCGCGTGGTGCGGTCCACCATTGTCAGAAGGTGTGTGCATCCCTGTGACAGCGGGAGGGGTCCGACGAGGTCCACATGAACGTGATCGAACCTCTTGGCCGGAATGTGAAACAGTTCCAAAGGAGCCCTCGTGTGCCTATGTACTTTGGCTCGTTGACACGCTGTGCAGGCTGCTGCCCACTCTTTGACCTGTTTGCGGAGGCTCGGCCACACAAATTTCTCTCCCACCATTTTGACCGACGCGCGCACTCCAGAGTGCGCTAACGAATGAACCGAGTCAAAAACGCGGCGGCGCCATGCGGCCGGTACTACTGGATGCGGCCGTCCAGTGGAGACATCGCAGATTAGGGGGGGCATACCGTCTTGCAGCACCCTGTTCTCCAGCCTTAACCCTGTTGGTCCAGACTGCAGCGCGCGCAGGTCCGCGTCATTAACCTGCTCCGCGGCCATGGCTGCATAATCTACCCCTACGCTGACTGGGGCCGCCAAGGTGCGCGAGAGGCAATCTGCCACTACATTGAGTTTGCCCGCCACATGCCGAATATCAGTGGTAAACTCTGATATGGCGGCCAGCTGTCTCTGCTGCCGGTCTGACCACGGTTCAGAGACCTTGGCCATTGCGAATGTTAGCGGTTTGTGGTCAACGAACACGGTGAAAGCGCGTCCTTCCAGCCAGAACTGGAAGTGGCGGATGGCCAAATGGAGAGCGAGCAGCTCCCTGTCGAACGCGCTGTATTTACGTTCGCAATCGCACAAGGTCCTGCTGAAAAAGGCGAGGGG
Source organism: Pholidichthys leucotaenia (assembly GCA_020510985.1). NCBI lineage: Eukaryota > Metazoa > Chordata > Actinopteri > Cichliformes > Pholidichthyidae > Pholidichthys > Pholidichthys leucotaenia. The sequence goes on along the minus strand of CM035836.1, from coordinate 147,043,545 downwards.
CTGCCAAACCCCGGCTACATGTTGCTCCACGACTGCCCCTATGGCCACCTCTGACGCGTCAGTGGTGAGCGCTATGCGGGCCGTTGGGTCTGGACGTGCCAACAACGCAGCGTTTGCCAAGGCTGCTTTCACCTCCGAGAACGCTTGGTCCCGCTCCGGGGGCCACTCAACCTTATCCGCGGGTTTCTTTTTTTTGAGCGCGGCATACAACGGCTGCATGAGTTGCGCCGCGCGGGGGAGAAAACGGTTATAAAAATTCACCATTCCCAAAAACTCCTGCAACGCCCTGACCGTCTGTGGCCAGGGAAAATCTGCCACAGCGCACACTTTGTCAGGCAGCGGAACTGCTTCTTCGGGGGAGACGCGGTGTCCTGAAAAATCGATCTGCGCCACCCTGAACTGACACTTCGCTGGGTTGATTATTAACCCGTGATCTCCCAACCTTCGGAAAACTGTGGCCAGGTGTTTTTCGTGTTCGTCTTCGGACGCGCTGGCTACTAAAATATCGTCCAAGTAGACGAACACGAAAGGGAGATTGTGAAGCACCGCGTCCATCATGCGCTGGAACGTCTGAGCAGCCCCTTTAAGTCCGAATGGCATGCGTAAAAACTCGAATAGGCCAAACGGAGTTATTACCGCTGTTTTGGGTATGTCCTCAGTGCGCACTGGGACTTGGTGGTAACCGCGGACCAAGTCTATTTTAGAAAAAAATGCACGCCCCTGCCAAATGAACGGAAAAATCTTGGATATGTGGGATTGGGTAGCGGTCGTGCGCTGTAGCGTTGTTTAACCTGCGGAAATCCCCGCCAGGGCGCCATGATCCGTCAGCTTTCGGGACCATATGTAGGGGGGAAGCCCACAGACTGTTTGAACGTCTGATAATGTCCAACCTCTCCAGGTTGGCGAACTCCTCACGTGCTATGGCTAGTTTAACTGCGTCCAAGCGCCGAGCTTTTGCAAAAATGGGCGGTCCGGTAGTGGTAATAAAATGCTCCACCCCGTGTTTAGCGACTGTTGCCGAAAATGTGGGGACCGTGAGTGCTGGGAACTGAGTGAGCAGTGAGTGGAACTTACCGCTTGCTGCTGTGACGCTGGCTTGTGCTGTAGGCGGGGCCACTCGCGCTGCACAGGGGACAGAATCAAAAGAAAGTGCATTAACCAGGCGCCTGTTAGCGAAATCAACCAACAAACTATGTGAGCACAAAAAATCAGCCCCCAACATATTGAAATTTACTGCTGCTACAACAAAAGTCCACTCAAATGTACGGCCGTGTAGAGACAGAAGCAGAGTCTTCTCACCAAAGGTCTTAATCTCCGAGCCGTTCGCTGCTGTCACCCGGGGACCTCCGGAACCAGCTAGTCTGTCCGCGTAGGAAGGTGTGATGAAGCTCAACTGGGAGCCTGTGTCGACGAGGAACTGCCTCCCCGAGCGTGCGTCCGACAAGTAGAGCAGCTTGTTCTCTTCCCCGAGGGCCGCGGCTGCTACCGACCCCCGGTCCTGGCGTTTCCCGAACGCCTGAACTGGCACGGCGGTACACACTTGCGTGCCCTCTCTGCGGCGATGGTAGAAACAAAGGACGTCCGGTCCACGTTCTCTGGCCCTTGCCGCCGCCATCGTCGGTGAGTCTGGCACCGCTGCCTCTGGCTCCCTGTCGTCTATGGTCGTCGCGCTGCGTTCCGCTGCAGCAGCCGTGGCTGCGCACCGCTTGGTGGCGTTGACAATCCGCTGCGCCTCCCGGCCCAGCGCGCGGTAGTCCCGTTGGGCCAACAGTGGCGAACTGGCCAGGGTCGCTCTCGCTGCTGACGGTAGAGTCCTGAGGAAGAGGTGGGTGAAAATGAAGTGATCATCGTCAGAGTCTTTCAACCTCAACAACTTCTCCAACAGGCTCGCGGACATGTCGTTTTCCCCCTCCGTCAGCGCCAAGAGCCTCTCTGCTTGCTCCTCCGCCGAGGGGGTGAATTGCTGGATGAGTGCAGCCTTCAACGCGCCGTATTTGTCGCTCTCCGGTGGCTGGTCGATCAGGCTCTCCACATGCTGGGCCGTGTTGTTGTCCAGCTTTGCGACTACGTGGTAGAATTTCGTGGCATCTACCGATATCCCCCGGAGGTTGAACTGCGCCTCAACCGCGTTGAACCAGGAGCGCGGATTGTTCTGCCATAAGTCCGGTAGCTGGACTGTAGCGGCATTCGTTTGGCTGGGGGCTCCTGATGCGGCTGGCCCGGGGGAATTTCCTTCTTCCATGATACGTCTCGGGTCACCAGTGTGGTGATGTGAAAATGACGAAACAGAGTTCTCTCTCAAAATCAACTTTATTCACAACACCATCATCTCAATGCAGAGAGAAAAAAAAGAGAATGAAACAGTAAACTCTCGTCCTTAAATATCAGGAACTTCACACTTCGTAGATCTCATGTCACACAGACCACTTTGCATTATAAAGACAGTCACAATGCATTTCTCTCCATGATATCACTTCCACTGTCTCCCATGCATCCTTTCCTTAATCCCTTAATTGCACCCCCACAGTCTCAGGCCTTGCACACCAAAGCTAATATTCCTGCAGCTTCCTGCCTTTGTTCTGACCTAAAATGTGAGTCACAGAATCTCCATGAGTGTGTCCACCACAGCATAACCCATTAGCCTGTGGATTGTATGCGGTTGTGCGGTGAATTGTGACACCCAGGCTGCGGGCCATTGTTGACCAGAGTTCAGAAACAAATTGAGGGCCTCTGTCAGACGTAATATCCGACGGGACTCCAAAACATGCCACCCATGCTGTTAAAAACGTGCGCGCCACCTCCTCGGCTGTGGTTGCTGCCATTGGAACCACTTCCGGCCAGCGCGTGGTGCGGTCCACCATTGTCAGAAGGTGCGTGCACCCCTGTGATGGCAGGAGGGGGCCCACAAGGTCCATGTGAACATGGTCGAACCTCTTAGCCGGGATGCGAAACGGCTCCAAGGGAGCCTTCGTGTGTCTGTGTACCTTGGCTCGTTGGCACGCCATGCAGGCTGCTGCCCACTCTTTCGCTTGTTTGCGAAGGCTTGGCCACACAAATTTCTCTCCTACCATTTTGACTGACGCGCGCACTCCCGGGTGCGCCAAAGGATAAATTGAGTCAAAAACGCGGCGGCGCCATGCGGCCGGTACCACGGGACGCGGTCGCCCCGTGGAGACATCACAAATTAGGGGGGGCATACCGTCTTGCAGCACCCTGCTCTCCAGCCTTAACCCTGTTGGTCCAGACTGGAGCGCGCGCACGTCCGCGTCACTAACCTGCTCCACGGCCATGGCTGAGTAATCTATCCCCACGCGGACCGCGGCAGCCACGGCGCGCGAGAGGCAGTCTGCCACTACATTCAGTTTACCCGACACATGCTGAATATCGGTAGTAAACTCTGAGATCGCGGCCAGCTGTCTCTGCTGCCGACCCGACCACGGTTCTGAAACCTGGGCCATCGCAAATGTTAGTGGCTTGTGGTGAAACAGCGCCCTTCCAGCCAGAACTGGAAGTGGCGAATGGCCAAGTGGAGAGCCAGCAACTCCCTGTCAAACGCGCTGTATTTACGTTCACTATCGCGCAAAGTCCTGCTGAAAAAGGCGAGCAGCTGCCAAGCCCTGGCTACACGCTGCTCCACGACCGCCCCTATGGCCACATCTGACGCGTCAGTAGTGAGCGCTATGCGGGCCGTTGGGTCTGGATGTGCCAGCAACGTAGCGTTTGCCAGGGCTGCTTTGACTTCTGAGAACGCCCGCTCTCGCTCCGGGGACCATTTGATCTTATTCGCGGGTTTCTGTTTTTTGAGCGCGGCGTACAGTGGTTGCATCAGCTGCGCTGCGCGGGGAAGGAAACGGTTATAAAAATTCACCATTCCCAAAAATTCCTTTAACGCCCTGATCGTTTGCGGCCGGGGAAAATCTGCTACCGCGCGCACTTTGTCAGGCAGCGGAACCGCTCCTTCGGGAGAGACGCGGTGCCCCAAAAAATCAATCTGCGTCACCCCGAACTGACATTTCGCTGGGTTGATTATTAACCCGTGCTCTTCCAACCTCCGGAAAACCGCCGTGAGGTGGGTTTCGTGTTCGTCTTCGGACGCGCTGGCTACCAAGATATCGTCCAAGTAGACAAATACGAAAGGGAGATCACGCAGCACTGCATCCATCATGCGCTGGAACGTCTGTGCAGCCCCTTTAAGCCCGAATGGCATGCGCAAAAACTCGAAAAAACCGAACGGAGTTATCACCGCTGTTTTGGGTATGTCCTCAGCGCGCACTGGGACTTGGTGGTAACCGCGGACCAGGTCTATTTTAGAAAAAACGCGCGCTCCTGCCAAGTGAACGGAAAAATCCTGGATGTGAGGAATTGGGTAGCGGTTGTGCGCTGTGGCGTTGTTCAACCTGCGGAAATCCCCACAAGGTCGCCACGAACCCTCAGCTTTAGGGACCATGTGTAGCGGGGAAGCCCATGGGCTGTTTGAACGCCTGATGATGCCCAACCTCTCCAGGTTGGCGAACTCCTCACGCGCTATGGCCAGTTTAGCTGCGTCCAAGCGCCGAGGTTTTGCAAAAACGGGCGGCCCGGTGGTGGTGATAAAATGCTCCACCCCGTGTTTAGCGATGGCTGCCGAAAATGTCGGGACCGTGAGTGCTGGGAACTGAGTGAGCAGTGTGTGGAACTTACCGCATGCAGCTGTGATGTTGGCTTGTGCTGTTGGCCGGGACGCTCGAGCTGTACAGGGGATAGAATCAAAGGACAGTGCATTAACCAGGCGCCTGTTAGCGACATCAACCAACAAACTATGTGTGCACTAAAAATCAGCCCCCAATATATTGAAATTCAATGCTGCTATGACAAAAGTCCACTCAAATGTACGGCCGTGTAGAGACAGGAGTAGAGTCCTCTCACCAAAGGTCTTAATCTCCGAGCCGTTTGCTGCTGCCATCTCAGGGCCGCTAGATCCTGCCAGCGTAGAATGGCATGATGAAACTCATCTGGGCGCCGGTGTCCACGAGGAAATGCCTCCCCGAGCGTGCGTCCGTCAAGTAGAGCAGCTTGTTCTCCGCCCCGAGGGTCGCAGCTGCTACCGACCCCCGGTCTTGGCGTTTCCCGAGCGCTTGAACTGGCACGGTGGTATACATTTGCGTGCCTTCTCTGCGAAGCGGCGGTGATAGAAACAAAGGGTGTCTCCTCCGCGTTCTTTGGCCCCTGCTGCTGCTGTCGTCGGTGGCTCTGCCACTGCCGTCGATGGCTCCTTGCCTCCTCCGGCCGTCGCGCCGAGCTCCGTCACTGCCGCCGTGGTCGTGAACTCTCTGCTGGCCATGATGATCTGGTGTGCTTCTCGGGCCAGCGCATGATAGTCCCGCTTGGCCAGCAACGGCGAATTGGCCAGGGTCGCTCTCGTCGCTGACGGAAGGTTCCGGAGGAAGAGGTGGGTAAAAATGAAATTGTCGTCGTCCAAGCCCTTTAATCTCAGCATCTTCTCCATCAGGTCAATAGCTGACCCATCTCCTAACCCAGTCCGCGTCAGGAGTCTCTCTGCTCTCTCACCAACCGAGAGCGTGTAGTGCTGGATGAGTGCAGCCTTCAGCGCGCCGTACTTGTCGCTGGTTGGTGGCTGATCAAGCAGGCTCTCCACATGCTGAGCCGTGTGGGCGTCGAGCGTTGCGACCATCCACCATCATCCACATCGTGTCATCCACCGATATCTCCCGGAGGGCGAACTGCGCCTCAACTAGGTGGAACCAGGAGCGCGGATTGTGCTGCCAAAAATCCGGTAGCTTGATTGTAACAGCATATGCTTGGCTGGGGGCTCCCAACGAGGCTGGCTCCGGGGATCTTTCGTCATGTTGCATGATTCGTCTTGGGTCACCAGTGTGGAGTGTGTAAATAACGAGGCAGATTTTACTCAGACAGTTTATTACACATCTCACACAGAAGCATAGTCAGAAAGACGACATCTCAGACAAGACACTTCTCTTAAATACTATGGCATTCCCTCAGAAGCTTCTACACACAAAAGGTCACATTGCATTCACTTCCTTAATCCTTTACCATCCTCCTAGAAGTTTCTGATACACAAAAGATCACACTGCATTCACTTCCTTCACACCTCCCTGCTATCTCCCAGGGAAACTCTGCTCTTTGTTCTAGTCTAAGATGCTATACCATTATGCACTCCCCATGTTTTTCGACTGTGACTCACAGCACTTTGCTGAACAACTGAAGATCTAAACTTAGTTAAGAGTTTAGATCTTAGAACTTAGTTTAGATCTAAACTAAGTTCACTATACAGAACTCATGGCAGTTACAAAACACTGAGTGGCAAAAATGAGTGGCAGCATTAGGATGTATGCAGTAAAACACAAGAAATACACACAGTATTCAGTCACAGCAGTACACAGAGTATCTGTTTGCATTGTGGAAACCTAATCTTATAATTCCATCTTCTATTATTTGACAAAAAATAGCTAAATAAATATTTAAAGGATCAGAGCCAGTTCTTCACTTATGTGTGCTCTTACCTACACATCATTAGAGTTGAGTAAACAGTGTGATATTAACATCTCAAGTTAAAAAAAAGGAACTTTTGTACTACTGTGACTACATATTTTGTGATTTTTGTGTTTTGCTGCTTACAAACTAAAGCTGCCACGTTTTTGCCCCTCATTGCTGGGTAACTATGGTAACTGCCCTGTAACTGCCAAGAATTCTGTTCCAGTGCATCCCCTCTATATAAATACACAAAAAAAGTTGTTTTAAAGGACAATTGTTTTAATGGTTTTTAGTGTATATCGTAGCCTATATTATTTATTTGAATTTTGAATGTGCAGCTTTTCCAAAAGGCAAATGTACAAATTGTTGGACTGGCTTTTATTTCTACAGCATTTAATGACAGTCTGTGAATAATTCACATCAGAACTGGAGGAGCACATTGTGGGGAAATATATTCTTCTTATTTGTTTTGTATTTGCATTAAAACTGTGTTCTTTCTCCTCCCATGCCTGGCTGAAAATGGGCGTTCTCACTTTAGCTGAACCCACCCACTTTTGAAGGGGTCTGAAGGAGACAGCAGCTCACCTGTAAACTGAACTCTCAGCTTTAAAATTCATGTGCAGCAATCTTCATTTAGTCATTTGCTAGTCCAACTCCTATCCAGACAGGATCTGTGGAATTTGCACAAAGATGGACAGTGAAGGGAGGAAAGTGGTGGTATGTGACAATGGGACTGGGGTAAGTCAGATAATCCAGAATGTCATTATTGTACTGCAGCTTCATCACTTTGTGCTTTATAGGAGTTTAAGATTGTGATGCAATCCATTTAATTTAAAAGTGCCAGTCTTTTAAATGACCTGTTATTTGCATCTGGATCATGAAGCAGAGCTACAATGCTCTGCACTGTGTGTCTGTGTGTGTGTGTATATATATATATTTTATAGTAATACGTACATATGTACTGTATATTAGCTGCTCTTGCTTGCTTGTTTTTTTTTTTTTTTTTTTTTTTTCTTGCCTTCTGATTGTTGCTCTGAGTGTTGCTATCCCTGTGCTGTTGCAATCCTGGAATTTCCCCGTTGTGGGACTAATAAAGGCTTATCTTATCTTATCTTATCTTATCTTAAGTAAGGGTGTGAAGCCTCATATTTTGCAGCGTGACTCCATGTCTGTCTGGGCCTGTCAGTCCTGCTGTTAGACTGCACACACAGCCATAAATGGTTGTGATCTTTTGAACTGAGCAGGCATTGGACAAAAACCAGGAAAAGAAACTGGAGGTACTAAAATATGAGAAGTGGCTTGATAATCTACCCTACAGCAGCATTAACATGAACAGTTTTCAGGAACTATATGAAGCTACTGCTGTATGTACCCACAGCCAGAAACTGATTGGTTTTGCCTATTATAGAAATGTATTGCATCCCTCCAGGCTAAGGAACGTAGCTTTGGCCATAGAGACAAGTTGAGACAGCACAGTGAGAGGTGCAGTCATGACAAGAGTCTCTGGATTGCATTTAAAAACATACGTATATTCAGCATATAAATATGGTGCATGCTTCTAAAAGCTGTACTGTTAATTTGGTACATGCATAACTCAGGGTCTGCAACTTCTTTTTGAACTACTTTTCACTCCCAATAATTTGCATTGAGCCAGAAAAACCTTAAAACGAAGGTAAAAATGACAAAATTATAAGCATAAAATGACCCCTCAATATTATTTTCATTAAATTTGTAATCTTTTCTCTTAATTTTACAACCCGTTGCTTAGAAGTTGCATGGTTTTTACACAGACATATTTTGTCTTTCTTGGGAATTTGGGACTCCCCCCCCCCACAACTATTTTTCATTAATTATCAGTTCTTTTCCTTGTAATTTTCTCTTAAATTTTTTATATTTTCTGCAGAATTTTATTTTTAATTTATTTGCAACTATTTTCTTCTCATTTCCAGCTATTTTTATGTAGTTTTACTACCTTTTCCCCAGTCATTATTAGCCCATTTTTGTGGTAAATTTGTGAGGTTTTGCATGTTTGTGGATTTTTTGTATTTTTTTCTTGACTTTTGTCTTAAATTTGATCTTTTTATTATATTACCTTGTAAAAGTAATATTTTTCTAATAAATTTGACATTATTTTTTGTTCCTTTGTGAGGTTTTAGTTGTCTGCCAAAGCCAGATGGAGCCTGCGGTTATGGGAAAAATAGCCACATGTGACCCTGGATACACAGATTACAGACCCCTCCATTACAGTAATACACTCTAAGCCAATTTTTAAAAAAAAAAGCAAATTAAGTCTAGCTGCAAATTACAACCAACAAAGCTGATTTATGAATGGAACTGCAAGTTTTTGAGACACTCTAATCTTTTCTGTATGCTCAACCTCTCAGTTGCATTTAACTTGCAAAAACAAGAACTTTAATCTACTGTTTCATTTCCACACCCCAGTTTGTAAAGTGTGGCTTTGCTGGTTCCAACTTCCCTGAGCACATCTTTCCTGCCTTGGTGGGACGACCAATCATACGCTCGAGTACCAAAGTGGGAAACATTGAGATTAAGGTGAGAGTTACTTCAAATAAAAGGAAAGTGACTATAGAAAAAAAGTCAACAGCAAAATGGAATAGTTTAGGGCTACATGTATACATTTTCCAACATTTTTTTCAGTAGGCATTTTCTGTCATCTACTCAAATAACTTCTGGAGTGACTACTCTTACTTGTACTTGAGTAATTATTGTCATAAGGTAATACTACTTCTACTCAAGCACAATTTCTGCCTACTTTATTCATCTCTGTATATAGCATTAACTGTATTAAATAAGTATTAAATAATGTATTTAATGTATTTAATGTCATTATTTAATGTATTAAATAATGACCGAAAGAACGAGATCGCGGATACAAGCGGCTGAAATGAGCTTTCTCCGTAGGATTGCTGGACTCACCCTCAGAGATAGGGTGAGGAGCTCAGTCATCCGGGAGAGGCTCAGAGTAGAACCGCTGCTCCTCCACATTGAAAGGAGTCAGTTGAGGTGGTATGGGCATCTGATTAGGATGCCTCCTGGACGCCTCCCACTTGAGGTGTTTCAGGCACGTCCCACTGGGAGGAGACCCCGGGGCAGACCCAGGACTCGGTGGAGAGACTATGTCTCCCAGCTAGTCTGGGAACGCCTTGGTATCCCCTCTGAAGAGCTGGAGCAGGTGGCTGGGGAGAGGGAAGTCTGGGCTTCTCTGCTTGAACTGCTGCCTCCGCGACCCGGACCTCCGGAAAAGCGGTAGAAGATGGATGGATGGATGGATGTATTAAATAATGGGCTCTGTCCCAGCATAAAAAAGAACACTCAAGGAGTGCAAACTAAAATATTTCCATTGATGCCATTGAAAATATATATAGGAGATGTCAGAATATGCCCAAATCCATGGTGGCCACTTTCCACAAAAATATCAACATTCCAAGCATTCATTATCAGGATCACAAGGCACTCAGGAACCTTACTGGCAAAGCCAAAAATCAATAAATTACTCACAAAGTAGGGCTGGGTTATATAACCTTTATGGCGCACATTTAGGGCGCATATATGGCATGCTTGTATGGTACACATCTTCTCTCACATGTATTTAGTAGGCATGACGGTGCATACTCTACAGACTTCAAACGTCCAAAAGGACCTGACCCGGCAGAGACCTCGGCAGGTGTGAAGTGGTTTCCGGAGAGACGGGAAGTCAGAGACAATGTCCCAGTAGGAGCCCCCGAGACAATAGAGACGCCAACAAGCCTCGGAGGCTATATATTTACTGAAGGACTGTGGGTTCATATGTTTACTGAAGGACTGTGGGTTGAAGGTGTGATATTTGATGTGGGGGGTTTGTGTCTCTGGGGGTATAAGAGCTGTGAGGAAAGATTGTCCTGTCTCTTTTGTTGAGATACTTGCTGTTAGAGGATGAGACTACAAATAAACCTTTCCTGAGAAATAAACTCAGTCTCGTTTGTGAAGGCATCCTCTACACTGGTGACCTACGACGAACCATGGCCGGTGACGGCGAGCTTTCCGCACCGGACTCTTCAGGAGCCAACCGGGTTAACGCAGCTACCACACTACAGCTGCCCGATTTCTGGCAACATAACCCGCGCTCCTGGTTTACCACTGTGGAGGCGCAGTTCCACCTTCGGGGAATCTCAGCGGACGCAACGAGGTTCTACCATGTCGTCGCGAAGCTGGACAGCCTCACAGTGCAGCGGGTGGAGAGCCTGACCAACCACCCGCCCCGGGACGACAAGTATGGCACACTGAAAGCCGCCCTCATTCGAGCCTTCACTCCCTCGCTGGGAGAGCGAGCGGAGAAGCTCCTGGCGCTGACAGGAGGGGAAGCAGACAGGCCAGCGGATCTGATGGCGAAGATGATGAGCCTGAGAGGCGAGGATGACGACAGCTTTATCTTCGCCCACCTCTTCCTCAGAACGCTCCCGCCAGCAGTGAGAGTCACCCTGGCCAGCTCGCAGCCACTCAACAACCGTGACTACCACGAGCTGGGCCAGGAGGCGCAGCGGCTCGTCGACGCCCATAGATGGCACGCAGCCACGACAGCAGCAGCAGAGCTGAACGCCCCCCCATGAGACGAGGGGAGACCAGTGGCTGCGGCACCGGATCCACTGACGGCAGCAGCGGCAGAGGCCAGGAGAAGCGGGGCTGACAACACCCTCTGTTTCTACCATCGGCGCTTCGCCGAGAAAGCGCGCAGATGCGTTCCACCGTGCCGGTACCAGCGCCAGGGAAACGCCAAGACCGGGAGCCGGTAGCAGCTGCGACTCTCGGCACGAAGAACAAGCTGCTTTTCGTGACAGACGCGAATTCAGGGAAAGAATTCCTGGTGGACACAGGCTCCCAGCTAAGTTTTGTCAAGCCTGCCTACACGGACATGCTGACGCCTGCCAGCGGACCCCTGGTGTTAGCGGCGAACGGCTCCATGATCAAAACCTATGGGGAGAAGACGCTCCTCCTGTCCCTCCATGGGCGCACCTTCGAGTGGACCTTCGTTGTAGCTGCAGTTAACAACAACATGCTAGGTGCTGACTTTTTATGCTCAAACAGTTTGTTAGTTGATCTTGCTAATAGACGTATTGTAAATGCACTGTCTTTCTACTCTATCTCCTGCACAGCTCGGGTGGCCCTGCCTTCTGCACATCCCAATGTCACAGCTGCGGGTGGTAAGTTTCATGCATTACTCAACCAGTTCCCAACACTCACGGTCCCAACATTTTCAGCGTCAGTTGCCAAACACGGGGTTGAGCATTTCATAACTACCTCTGGCCCCCCTGTTTTTGCAAAAGCTCGGCGCTTGGACCCAGCTAAACTGGCCATCACGCGCGAGGAATTCGCCAACTTGGAAAAACTGGGCATTGTTAGGCGCTCGAACAGCTCTTGGTCGTCACCCCTGCACATGGTGCCCAAGGCTGACGGCTCGTGGCGCCCTTGCGGTGATTTCTGCAGATTAAATAATGCTTCAGCACACGACCGCTACCCGATTCCGCACATCCAGGATTTTTCGGCACATTTAGCGGGGGCGCGCATCTTTTCCAAAATAGATTTGGTGCGCGGTTATCACCAAGTTCCAGTCCGCACGCAAGACATACCCAAAACGGCAGTTATAACCCCTTTCGGGCTTTTCGAGTTTTTGCGTATGCCTTTCGGCCTCAAAGGCGCCACGCAGACGTTCCAACGCATGATGGATGCAGTGCTGCACGGCCTCCCTTTCGTATTCGCTTATTTGGATGATATTTTGGTAGCCAGTGCATCCGAAGCTGAGCACGAATGCCACCTCACAGCCGTTTTTCAGAGGCTGACAGAGCACGGGCTGATCATTAACCCAGCGAAGTGCCAATTCGGGGTAGCGCAAATCGATTTTTTGGGACACCGCGTGTCTCCAGAGGGCGCGGTCCCGCTGCCGGATAAAGTGCGCGCGATAACAGATTTCCCCCAACCGCAGACAGTTAAGGCACTGCAGGAATTTTTGGGGATGGTCAATTTTTATAACCGTTTCCTCCCCAACGCGGCACGGCTCATGCACCCATTGTACGCGGCATTAAAGAAACAAAAACCTGCATCTAAGGTCGAGTGGTCCCCGGACCGGGAGCGCGCTTTCTCACAGGTCAAATCGGCCCTCGCGAACGCTGCGTTATTGGCACACCCGGTGCCAGCAGCTCGCATGGCGCTAACCACGGATGCCTCCGACGTGGCAGTGGGAGCGGTGGTCGAGCAACTGGTAGCAGGGAGCTGGCAACCACTTGCGTTTTTCAGCAAAACATTGCGCGATAACAAGCGTAAATACAGCGCGTTTGATAGGGAGCTTTTAGCCCTGCATTTGGCCATCCGCCACTTCCAGTTCTGGTTGGAAGGGCGCCGTTTCACCGCGTTTGTAGACCATAAGCCATTAACTTTTGCAATGGCTAAAATTTCAGAGCCTTGGTCGGGCCGACAACAGAGACAGCTGGCCGCAATTTCGGAGTTTACCACCGACATTCAACACGTGGCGGGTAAACATAATGTAGTGGCAGATTGTCTCTCGCGTGCAGTTGCAATGCCAGGCCCCCAGGGGGCAGACTCGGTGGCTGTAGACTCGGGCCAGGCTTGCGGCGCGGAAGCGCTCACAGCCCCGGTCTGCGTTGGGTTAGATTATGCAGCCATGGCCGCTGAGCAGGTTAACGATGCGGACGTGCGCGCGCTCCAGTCTGGGCCAACAGGGCTAAGGCTGGAGCACAGGGTGCATCAAAGAGGTATGCCCCCCCTAATCTGCGATATCTCCACGGGGCGCCCCCGCCCCGTGGTCCCGGCTGCATGGCGTCGCCGTGTTTTTGACTTAATACATTTGCTGGCACACCCGGGCGTTCGCGCGTCAATCAAAATGGTGGGAGAGAAGTTTGTTTGGCCGGGGCTGCGTAAACAGGTCAAAGAATGGGCCGCAGCCTGTGCAGCGTGTCAAAGAGCAAAGGTACACAAGCACACGCGGGCCCCTCTAGAACCTTTTCACATCCCAGCCAAACGCTTCGACCACGTGCATATCGACTTGGTGGGACCCCTCCCGCTGTCACAGGGGTTCACACATCTTCTAACTATGGTGGACCGCAGTACGCGCTGGCCAGAGGCGATTCCCCTGGCGTCAACCACAGCAGCAGACGTTGCGCGCGCTTTTTTAACGGCTTGGGTCGCGCGCTTTGGAGTCCCATCAGACATAACGTCTGACAGAGGACCCCAATTTGTTTCTGAGCTCTGGTCATCCATGGCACTCAGCCTGGGGGTGAAAATTCATCGCACAACTGCGTATAATCCCCAGGCCAACGGTTTGTGCGAACGCTTTCACCGGTCATTGAAAGCAGCCCTCAGAGCGGCTCTCACGGACACAAATTGGGTTGATAAGCTTCCATGGGTTTTATTAGGGTTGCGTTCAGCACCTAAAGAAGATTTGCAAGCCTCTCCGGCCGAACTTGTCTTCGCCCAACCTCTCCGGTTACTGGGAGAATTCCTTCCTGAGAACCCCGCACCAGATCGCCCCCCCGCTCAGCTGCTGCAGAGCGACGCGGGATCACACACCCTCCCCGGTCCAGTTCATCACAGTTTTCCACGCGTTTTTGTGCCTAAAGCCTTAAAGAATGCAGAATTCGTCTTTGTTAGACACGACGCACAGAGGTTAGGTTTAAGACCTCCTTACGATGGACCGTTCAGAGTGTTAGAAACCGGGGAAAAGCATTTTTTGCTCGATTTGGGAGACAGGAGGTAATTAGTCTGCATTAACAGACTCAAACCTGCTTTTGTGTTAGCTGATGAACCGGTACAGTTGGCCAGGGCCCCCCGCCGCGGCAGGCCGCCGGGGAGACACTCTGCTAAGCTTTCACAACGATGTGCTAATGACTCTGATCCACAGATGCAAGAGACAGCCACAGGCAGAGCAAGACCTGCTCACAGCAGATATGGCAGGGAGTTGAAGCCCAGGCAGTTGGATGTATGATCTGTTGTGCCAATTTTTTTCTCGTTCTGTGTGATATGTCATGATTCTATGCATTTGAGGTGTAACTTGTACTTATTTGGACGTTTGGGGGGGGGGTTATATGGCGCACATTTAGGGCACATATATGGCATGCTTGTATGGTACGCATCTTCTCTCACATGTATTTAGTAGGCATGACGGTGCATACTCTACAGACTTCAAACGTCCAAAAGGACCTGACCCGGCAGAGACCTCGGCAGGTGTGAAGTGGTTTCTGGAGAGACGGGAAGTCAGAGACAATGTCCCAGCAGGAGCCCTCGAGACAATAGAGACGCCAACTAGCCTCGGAGGCTATGTATTTACTGAAGGACTGTGGGTTCATATGTTTACTGAAGGACTGTGGGTTGAAGGTGTGATATTTGATGTGGGGGGTTTTGTGTCTCTGGGGGTATAAGAGCTGTGAGGAAAGATTGTCCTGTCTCTTTTGTTGAGATACTTGCTGTTAGAGGATGAGACTACAAATAAACCTTTCCTGAGAAATAAACTCAGTCTCGTTTGTGAAGGCATCCTCTACACCTTTTTTTTTTTCTCACTGTCTGAAATTAAATCAGATTAAACTTTTCTCGTTTTAGGTCAGTTAGGATTACCAAAATTATTTGTATTTGCTAAATAATTTTAATATTTGCTAAATATTTTTTTTTGTCACTTTCTTCAAAGTCAGAAGTTTACATACACTAATATCAGAAAGACAATTGTGGACCTCCACAAGTCTGGTTCATCCTTGGGTACAACTTGGAGATACCTGAAGGTGCCATGTTCCTCTACTCAAACAATTATACACAAGTATAAACACCATGGGAATGTCCTGCCATCATACTGCTCAGGAAGGAGATGGGCTCTGTGTCCCAGAGATGCATGTGCTTTGGTGTGAAATGTGCATTTCAACCCCAGAACAAACTAAAAATAATTGGTTAAGGTTAGATAAACTGTTAGGGCAAAGGTTACCCTCTGCCTGTGTATGTTGCCAAACTGTGACATAAACCCTAGTGGTCAACAGTGGTAAAGATTTTTTTCAAGAAAATATTCAGTTCAGATGTCAGAGATTTCCAAAGCTATAACTTGAAAGTGGTAAGAGAAAATGACTTACTGTCAATTAGAAAGATGTAGAATATGATCCAAAGTTTGAGATAGCAGTAAATTTATGCATCTAATTTGCATACAAACAAACAAAGACATTTGTCACTTACCGGCGTCCTTTTGCCACATTCTTGTTGCTATTTTGTCCTCTCCCGGGTCATTTTAGCTTTCTCACCTACATCCACAAACTGTTATTGATTACTCCACCTTAATTTTGCTTTTATTCTGGTGCTATTTATCTTATAAAACTGCACAGAAGTGGAGCGATTTTCCTCTCTACAACGATCGGTAGCAGCCATATTTGTTTTGGTCTAATCCCACAGTACAAGAAGAAGGAAGTATTTCTTCCTCGTTGGTGTATTATGTGTCATCCATGAATCCTCCAGCGTGTGCCTGCCACCTTGTGAAGTGGCATGATCAGTACAACTCCTCAGTACAGCTGGGGGGTGTTTGGCACGTTATTATGAGTTGACAGGCACAGCGCCGTGCTCTGCCACTAGGGGCACACAAAATTACACAGCATAAGGGTTAAGAAGAGTTGAGGCTCTGCTTTATACACAATACAGCTGTAAACCTCCGCCATGTCACTCCATGCCATTATTTCCACTCAAGATCTCGTAATGTCAAGATGTACATTTAAGTTATAAGACCCACTGGTAACAATGACCATTGAGGGCATTTTCTTTTGGAGGACGGTCTTAAATGGGTATAAATGTGAGTGTGACATTATTGAAAAGGAACCATAAATATTTTGAGTCATAGCCTTATAAAGTCAAATTTTACTCTCCCCGACTAGGACCTGATGGTGGGGGATGAGGCCAGTGAGTGCCGCTCCTTGCTGGAGGTGTCCTACCCCATGGAGAACGGCATGGTGCGCTGCTGGGAAGACATGCTCCACCTGTGGGACTACACCTTCGGACCCGAACGCCTGGACATCAACCCATCAGAATGCAAGGTATACAAGAGACTTAAACAACCATCCTAGGTGTTGGGTGTTAGCGTCATTAACTCTTACTGTGTCATGCAAATGATCCCCTAAATATAGGAAAATAGAAAGAAATAGAACTACACAGGAAATTTATTGGCTGTATGTATTTTTTTTCTTTTACAAGATCCTGCTGACAGAACCACCAATGAACCCCACCAAGAACCGTGAGAAAATCGCAGAGGTCATGTTTGAGAAGTACCAGTTCCACAGCATCTACGTGGCAATTCAGGCTGTTCTTACACTGTATGCTCAAGGTAAAGAGAAAAGAGTACATCACTGTGGTCTGATGACCCCCCCTCCTGCAGCAAAACAAAAGCCACTTGCTGTCTATTTAGGCCATGGGCCAGAGATGGTCACCATGTACGCCCTTTCCCCTCCTCCTCACCCTGTCATAAACTAGCCCCTCCGGTGCAGAAAGACAGACCCAAGCGCTGAACTGTAGTGTAACATTTATTAACAAAAACCCAAAACAGTGCAGACAACACAAAAATACAAACTAAGATTACTTACAGAGGATACACTCCAGAGCAGGAAAGGCTCTGGAGGAGATGAGGAAAAACACCAGTCCAAGTTTAACAATGCTGCCACAGTGGAACAATGAGTGGAGAGTGCTTAAGTATTGGGCAGACAAATGAGCCACAGGTGTGGGCTGAGCTGGCAGGTGACCTAATTTTCCAACTGCTCACAGCTGGGAAACAGACTGTGAGCAGCAAGTGGGGATGTCTGAGAGAGGAGGGCACATAAGAGTAAATAAACCAAAATATACAGAAAACTGACAACAAAATAATGACACACATACAAAACTCAGAAATAAATTGAGTCTGAGCTCAGAAGGAATATTTGAGCTCAGACTCATGACACACCCATCTACAAAATTATGATTTTCTGAAGTGTATGGATATACTGAACATGAAAATAAATGTTAACATTGAAAATTTTGGGATACAAGTACAATCACAAGTACTCATAGATACTTACTGTATGTGTTACACGTTTTCATTCCCATGATAAAACACTGTATATGCTATGTATGTATATGAAAGTTTCTTCAGCAGATGATTTCAGATAGATGCTGCATTATAATTCGCACCAAATTGTATCATGGTTGGGAGCAGTCATGACATCTTGCAGTATAATAGTTATACCACATGTTATAATAATATAATAATGATAATGTAACGTACAACAGATATCATACATATAATATCTTCTTCTTTCAGCTGCTCCCTTTAGGGGTTGCCACAGCAGATCATCTGCCTCCATCTCACCCTGTCCCTTGCATCTTCCTCTGTAACACCAACCCTTTCCATGTCCTCCTTCACTACATCCATGAATCTTCTTTGTGGTCTTCTTCTTTTCCTCCTGCCTGGCAGCTCCATCTTCAACATCCTTTGTCCAATATATCCACTATCCCTCCTCTGCACATGTCCAAACCATCTCAACCTGGCCTCTCTTACTTTGTCTCCAAACCGCTCAAGCTGAGCTGTCCCTCTGATATACTCATTTCTAATCTTGTCCCTCTTAGTCACTCCCAATGAAAATCTTAGCATCTTCAACTCTGCCACCTCCAGCTCCACCCGTGGTGCTGTGTTTTTGTCAGCACCACTGTCTCCAAACCATATATCCTAACAGGTCTCACTACCGTCTTGTAAAGACCCTGACACTCGTCTCCACCCATTCCACTCTGCCTGCACTCTCTTCTTCACCTCTCTTGTGCATTTTCCATTGCTTTGGATGGTTGACCCCGGGTATTTAAACTCATCTACTTTCACTACCGCTACTCCTTCCATCTTCACCATTGCACCTGCTTCCCTCTCATTGACACTCATGTATTCTGTTTTGCTTCTACTGACTTTCATTCCTCTCTCTCCAGAGCATACCTCCACCTCTCTAGGTTCTCTTCCACCTGCTCCCTGCTCTCACTACAAATCACAGAGTCATCTGTAAACATCATGGTCCACGGAGACTCTTGCCTGACCTTGTCTATCAGCCTGTCCATCACCATGGCAAACAAGAAAGGGCTCAGAGCTTATTCCTGATGTAATCCCAACTCACCTTGAATCCATCCATCACTTCTACAGTGCACCTTACCACCATCTCACTGACCTCATGCATGACCTGCACCACCCTCACACTCTTCTCTGCCACTCCTGACTTCCTCATACAGTACCACACTTCCTCTCTTGGCTCCCTATCATATGCTTTCTGTAGATCCACAAAGACAGTGCAACTCCTTCCGACCTTCTCTATACGTCTCCATCAGCACTCTTAGAGCAAACATTGCATCTGCAGTACTCTTTCTTGGCATGAAACCATACTGCTGCTCACTGATTGTTGCCTCTCCTCTTAACGTGGCTTCAACAACTCTTTTCCATATCTTCATAGTGTGGCTGATCAACTTTATGCCTCTGTAGTTACTACAGCTCAGAGCATCACCTTTTTTGTTGAAAATTGGTACCAAAACACTTCTTCTCCACTCCTTGGGCATCCTCTCACTCTCCAAGGTTGTGTTAAACAATCTGGTTAAAAAGTCCACTGTCATCTCTCCTAAACATCTCCATATCTCTACAGGTATATAATCTGGACCAACCGCCTTTCCATTCTTCATCCTTTTCAAAGCTGCCCTCACTTCCGCCTTGCTCATCCTTGGGACTTCCTTGTTCACCATCTTTCCTTCATCTGTCTTGCACTCTCTCTCATTTTCTTTATTCATCAGCTCTTCAAAGAACTCCTTCCACCTTCTCAACACACTTTCATCATTTGTTAGTACATTACCATTTCTGTCCTTAATCAACTTAACCTGCTGTACATCCTTTCCAGAGTGATCTCCGTCTAGCCAATCGATACAAGTCCTTTTCTCCTTCCTTAAAGGTAAAAAGGTAGAGCCAACTTTATTGTCATTCAATCCATACAGCCAATCATGTACAGTAGAACAAAATTACATTTCTCTTATCTACAATGTTAATCACATCTAGATTCAGAGGGGTCACTGCCATGTAAGGCGCCACCACAAATTTTCCCTCCTCCGTTCCATTATTGCTGAGCACCAAGCTGGAGGGCAGGAAGTTCCACTTTTATATGGTCTTTGGCATGACCTGGCTGGGATTTGAACCCCAGCCTCCTGGGTGAGGGGCAGATGCTCTACCAGCTAGGCCACCACTCCGGTATTGCCCAGCCTCTCATATAACTCATTATTTGCCTTTTCCTTTGCCTTTGCCACCTCTCTTTTTGTCATGCTCCTAGATTCCAAATATTTCTGTCTATGCCCTTCCTGGCACAACCCTCATCATTTACCCGGGCTTGGAACCAGCACTAGGAGTATACTGGCTTGTGCACCCCCTGTGGCTGAGTTGCATCCTCTCACTCTCCAAGATTGTCTTTAACAATCTGGTTAAAAAGTCCACTGCCATCTCTCCTAAACATCTCCATACCTCCACAGGTATGTCATCTGGACCAACCACCTTTCCATTCTTCATACTCATCAAAGCTGCCCTCACTTCTGCCTTGTTAATCCTTGGGACTTCCTTGTTCACTTCCTCTTCTCTCTCTCATTTTCTTTATTCATCAGCTCTTCAAAGTACTACGTCCACCTTCTCGCCCCACTCTCGTCATTTGTTAGTACATTACCATTTCTGTTCTTAATCAACCTAACCTGCTGTACATCCTATCCAGCTCGATCTCTCTGTTTAGCCAGTTGATGCAACTCCTTTTCTCCTTCCTTAGTGTCCAGCCTCTCAAACAACTTACTATATACCTTTTCCTTTCCCTTTCCCACTTCTCTCTTTGCCATGCACCCAGATTCCAAATACTCCTGTCTACTTTCTTCATCTCCCTGACTATCCCACTTTTCTTTGCTAACCTCTTCCTTTGGATACTTTCCTGTACACCCTCGTTCCACCACCAAGTCTCCTTGTCTTCCTTCCTCTGTCCACTGGATACACCACATACCTTTCTACCCGTTTCCCTCAATACTTTTGCTGTACTTTCCCAGTCTTCTGGTAATTCTTTCCTACCACCCAGACCCTGCATCAACTCCTTCCTGGATTCTGTGTGACCTTCTTCCTTCAG
Source organism: Pholidichthys leucotaenia (assembly GCA_020510985.1). Taxonomy (NCBI): domain Eukaryota; kingdom Metazoa; phylum Chordata; class Actinopteri; order Cichliformes; family Pholidichthyidae; genus Pholidichthys; species Pholidichthys leucotaenia. The sequence goes on along the minus strand of CM035836.1, from coordinate 147,022,888 downwards.
TAACTTTCCCCACATAATCTTTGGCTCTGCCTTCACTGTTTTCCTCTTCTTGCTCTTCAAAGTCATCCTACAGACTACCATCCGATGCTGTCTAGCTACATTCTCCCCTGCCACCACCTTGCAGTCTCCTATCTTTTTCAGATTTCTCCTTTTGCATAAGATGTAGTGCACATTACTTCACTCTTGTAAGTCACCCAATGTTCCTCTCTCTTCTTGAAGTATGTGTTCACCACAGCCATTTCCATCCTTTTAAAAAAGTCCACAACCATATGTCCTTCCACATTTCTCTCCTTGAGACCATACCTACCCAGGACCTGTTCATCACCTCTGTTCCCTTCAGCTACATGTCCATTAAAGTCTGCCCCGATCACCACTCTCAACCCCCTGGGAACACTCCCAACCACTTCATCCAACTCACTCCAGAATTCCTCTTTCACTTCTACCTGACATCCAGCTTGTGGGTCATACACACTGACAACATTCAACATCACACCTTTGACTTCTAGCATCAAACTCATGGTTCTGTCTAACTCCCTCTTTACCTCCTGAACACTCTTCACATACGCTTCCTTCAAGATTACTCCTACTCCATTCCTCTTTCTATCTACATCATGGTAGAACAGTTTAAATCCACCTCCAATGCTCCTAGCCTTGCTTCCCTTCCATCTGTTTTTTTAACACCAGTATATCTACCTTTCTTCTCTCCATTATATCAGCCAACTCTCTGCCTTTACCAGCCATAGTCCCTACATTAAACGTCCCTACTCTCACCTCCATACTTCTACCTTTCCTTTTCTCTCTCTCCCTCCTAGCACACCATCCCTCTCTCCTCCTCCTTGATCTTCAACAAACAGTAGCCCAATTTCCACCGGCACCCTGTTGGTTAACAGCACCGGTGGCGGTTGTTGTTAACCCAGGCCTCGACCAATCCAGTATGAAAGCCCGGATCGGTCATACATATATCATATATGATATATATTATATTATACATCATATATATAATATAATAATATGATTTGGGGTCTTCAACAGGCACTTACGTTTCTTTCTGAAAGTCAGTTTTGACATTGGGCAAAAAAATGGGTATCCATATTGAAGTGCTCAAGATGGGTACTGCAGCCCAAATTTTCCAACTTTAACATTTATTTCCATGTTTACTATGTCCATATGCTTCAGAAAAGCATACTTTTGTAGATGGGGCTGGGGGTGACCTTTTCTGGCCCATGGCCTAGTTGTTGTAACTCATTCTTGCAATTTACAGGTTTGCTTACTGGCGTGGTCGTTGACTCCGGAGACGGTGTCACCCATATTTGTCCAGTCTATGAAGGCTATTCTTTACCCCACCTTACACGCAGGCTGGACATCGCAGGGCGTGACATCACACGTTACCTAATTAAGGTAAACTACATGTTGTTTGTGGAGTAAAGTCACAAGGATTTTGACCCTCATGGCTTTCCATCGAGAGCACAGGTTCATGTTTCCAGAGTGGGCTCTGGACATTTCAGAAGCTGGACAGTCTTGAGTAAAACTCAAAAATGATTCAACACCTTTTATTTTCCATTTAGCTGCTGCTTCTTCGGGGTTATGCCTTCAACCACACAGCTGACTTTGAGACTGTGCGCATGTTGAAGGAGAAGCTCTGCTACGTTGCATACAATATCGAGCAAGAGCAGCGGCTGGCCTTAGAGACCACCTACCTGGTGAAGTCATACACGGTATGTTGAGAATATCCAGAAACACCTGATTTTGTTCTGCTTGAAGGGCACAAAATAACTCAGAAAAAAATCACAGAAATTTGTTTTTATATATGAAATATACAGGAACAAATGTGGTGTACCATGCCACAATTAATAAGAAATAAAAAAAAAAAATACAGTATTTTTTTTATTTTTTTTTATTTAAGTTTTTGTAAAGGGTATACAGGTCGTTACAGCAATGCATTGTTTACATTTTCATCACATGTTCCCTTATTTTCTGATATCTGACAACATTGGAAGATTAATTCTTACAACACCCCCTTTTTTTTTTTTTTAAAAGTGAAAGAAAAAGTGAAATTAAAGAGAAAAAAAAAACAAAAAACAAATAACAAAAAAACCCCAAACAAACCAGTAAAAAACAAACAAAAAGAAAAAGTAAGTAAATAAAGATAAAAGAGCATCTGAGTAGCTTTGGAACAAAGAGCGGAACCATTATTGAAATGGTATTTGTCAAAGATTAGATCTAATGGAAGACACATATGCGGTCCAGGGTTGCCAAAAGTTCATGAACCCATCCATGTCCTGTCTCAGTGCGAATGTCAACTTTTCCATCGAGTAAATGTCTTGGATCACGTTAGTCCAATCTTCAGGTGTAGGACAGTCCTTCAACATCCATTTTTTAGTTAGAGCTTTTTTGCTTGCCAATATTAAAACATTGAATAAGTATTTTTCTCCTCGTCTTTCCAGTGAGTCCGGTAGTAAACCCAAATACAAAGTTACAAAAGAAAAGGGAACTGTAATTTTGAATATTTTCCCCAATATTGTCTGTACCTTGGTCCAATATTGGTGGATAACTGGGCATGACCAAAACACATGAAAATGATTTGCAGTCTTTTCACCACACAAGCGCCAACAGTTCAATCCCTTATGGGTAAATTTGTTTTGTGCAGGAGTTCTGAAAAATCTTGCCAAGTTTTTCCATCCAAATTCTCTCCACTGCAGGGATGAGGTACTTTTCCATTGCTGTTTATTTAGCTTTTCCCATATTTCCAGTTGTAAAGTGAAATTCCCCTCTTTTTCCCATCTCTCTTTTATATAAGATGTGTTGTCTCCTTTTAAGTCTTGAAGACCTTGGTATATTTTAGAAATGTATCTGATCCCTGGGATCCCTTTATATGCCATTAAGAAGACCTTCAGAACACCTGACTGGGCCCTTTCCAAAACCTCCTTTTTAAGTATATTGTTTATGTGGTGTCTAAGCTGGAAGAACCTGTAAAGGTCTTGATTTATTAGGCCTTGTTTTTTCAAATCTTCAAAACTTCTTAAGATTTGCCCTTTAAAAAAATCGTAATATTTTATCAGCCCTTTCTCCTTCCACTTTTTAAATCTGGTGTCTGTTTTATTAGGAGTAAAGTCCTGATCATAGGCGATCCATTGCAGAAGTCGATAGGGCTCTAGTTTGATTCTCTCTGACTATCTTAAACCAAATTTTTAGCGGGGTCTCTATCCACGGGTTAGTGTTATTCAAAAGCTTAGGTAAGGCATTGTTCCCTATTATCGCCTGTAGGGGGATGTCACTTGTTATTTGGCATTCGATCTCCTTCCATTGTGCAGTGTAGACTGGGTTACATATCTCTACTAAAGTTTTAATTTGTGCGGCTTTAAAGTAGTCCCTGATATTTGGCAGCGCGAGCCCACCTTTGTCTTTGTTTAGCTGTAGGGTTCTATATCTGATTCTAGGTCTCTTGCCCTGCCATATGAATCTTGAGATCCATCTGTCCAGCTCCTGCCATGTTTTTTTGGGAGGTTCTACCGGTATTGTTTGGAAAAGGTATAGAAGACGTGGAAGTATATTCATTTTGACTGCTTCAATTCTTTGTGCAGTACCCAAGAATGGTATCATATTCCATCTTGCTAGGTCAGATTTTATTTTTGTCACCAGTGGATCATAGTTTAGTGATATAATTTTGTTGAGTTGTTTCGGGATATTGACCCCCAGATATTTCATAGATTCCGACTCCCAGTTAGTTTTGAGTTTGCTTAGTGAATAATGATTTGGGTCATAGTTGAATGTTAAAACTTGGGTTTTATGCATGTTTAATTTGTACCCCGATAAATCTCCATACTCTGAAAAAACTGAGGTTAGTTCTGGTAAAGAAGTGTCCGGCTGCCCTAGGTATATTAAAATGTCATCAGCAAAGAGTGCTATTTTATGTTCCTTCTGACCAAGTATAATACCTTGAATTTTTTGGTTTTGTCTTATCCATTGGCTCAGAGGTTCTATGAAGATTGCAAAGAGCAGTGGAGACAGGGGGCAGCCCTGACGACATCCTCTTTCCAGTTCAAAAGATGATGATAAATTACCGTTAATCCTTATTTTAGCTGTTGGTTTTTTATATAATGCCTGTATAGTTCTAATGAAGTTGTTATGAAAATTGAAACTGGATAAGATTCTATATAGAAAAGACCAGTCAACCGAATCGAATGCTTTTTCAGCATCTAATCCCAATATGACTGCATTTAAGTTATATTTTTTTATATGATGAATTATGTGTAAAGTGCGTCGAATGTTGTCTTGTGTCTGTCTTTGTCTTATAAAACCTGTTTGGTCTAAATGAATTAGGTCTGTCAGTATATTTTCTAACCTTTTGGCAAGGATAATGGTAAAAAGCTTATAGTCCTGATTTAGTACACTGATTGGTCTGTAGTTGGAGCACTCTAGTTTATCCTTTTCAGGTTTAGGTATAACTGCAATGACCCCTTCTCTCCAGGAGGGGGGGATTTCCCCTGTGTGGAGGACATAATTAAATGTTTTCAGGAGGAGAGGAGATAGTTTCTGTTTAAAGGTTTTGTACCACTCTGCTGTATAGCCATCAGCTCCTGGGGATTTGTTAGCTTTAAGTTTCATAATTGCTTTTTCCAATTCTTTAGGATGTATTTCTGACAGTAGTGTTTTATTTTGTGACTCCGTAAGTTGGGGAAGGTTTAATGTGTTTAGGAATGCCTCGGATGCGTTTTTATGTTTTTTGTGGGAGTATAAGTTCTTATAGTAATTCTCGAAGTTTTTAAGAATATCCTGAATTCTGAATTTTATTTCCTTTGATACTGGGTCTCTGATTTTGTAGATTGCTCTTTCTGTTTGATGTTTCCTCAATTTATAGGCTAGCAATTTTGCCGATTTACTGCCTGCTTCATAGTATTTTTGTTTCAGAAATGTAAGTTTCTTCTGGATTTCTATTGTGTAGATCTCATTTATTTGGTTTTTAATTTCCTTAATCTTGAGCGAGTCAGTAGAATGAGTGTTGCCTTTGTGTTCTTTTTCTAGGTTCCTAAGTTCTGACTCTAATGTGGATAGTTTTTCTTGTCTTAGTTTCTTTTGGGTTGCCAGTTTTGCAATAATCTTTCCTCTTATTACAGCTTTGCATGCATCCCACAGTATTAAAGGGGATACTTCTCCATTATCGTTATCTTCCAGATATCTGAGAATATCTGATTCCAATTCATCTTTCAATGGTCCTTTCAGGACATTTGAGTTTAACCTCCAAGAAAATGTATTATTTGTGTATTTTTGGATATTTAAGTCCATGTAGATCGGACTGTGGTCGGAGAGATCCATCAGTCCTATTTTACATGTTTTTACTCTTCCAATGTCTCTATTAAACATAAAAAAATAGTCAATCCTTGAGTAAGATGAATGTGGAGTTGAGTAAAATGTATAGTCTTTTACACTGGGGTTGAGTTCCCTCCACACGTCACAGATTCCCAGTTCTTTTAGTAGCATCCGAGTCTTCCTGTTTTGGGTGTTATTTTGATGTGGGGAATTACCAGAAGCATCCCAGTATGGATTCAGTCTAAGATTGAAGTCCCCACCACATATCACTAAACCTTGAGCTTTAGTTATCATTAGGTCGAATACATTTTTATAAAATTTCCAGTTAGCCCCTGGGGGAGCATACACATTCAGCAGGGTGATATCTTCTCCCTCTAGCCGCCCAGTTACCAAACTGTATCTCCCTTCTTTATCTTTGTGTTCTGATTTTTTTTCAAATGTAATTTTGGTTGATATCAATGTCGCTACTCCCCTCCTCCTCCCTGATTTATATGAAGATGAAGAGATCATTTTAAACCCTTGTCTACTGAGTTTATTGTGTTCCACGTCTGTTAGGTGGGTTTCTTGTAAAAATATTATTCCTGCTTTGTCTTTTTTCATTTTGCCTAGAATCTTGGATCTTTTAACTGGATTCAGGATTCCTTTTACATTATATGAAATTATTTTGGTTACACCCTCTTTCTCCATTGTGTTGTTTTGTTTAGTATAACTGTGTGGTGGCCCTCTTTTGTGCTACTCAGAAACTGAAAGAACATTAAAAACAAGAAAAACATTAAGAACATAGTGTAAAAAACTTTAATACAAAAAGCTGTCATAAGAACTTCCTGAGCTGAGGTCTTTTTAAAGACCCTGTAAGAGCCTTGATGGAGTGAAGGCCCTGAGGGAAATTCCTCAAACTCTGTTACGTGTTGAGGGCCCTCTCTTACCACTGAAAGTAGTCCCATGCTTTTAACGTGAGTTTCAGAACCCAATCCAAACTTGTAATGATTTTTTTTTTTTTTCCTTTTATGCCTAAACCCTGTGAAATTGTGTGCACCCTCCCACCCCCATCACATCAAACATTCACGCAAAAACAGTATTTGTTAGTATGAGGAGAACATGTGGATTATTGTCACATTTCTATTTTAACAAGTTTTTTTTTTTTTTTATTACAAAGACTTATTTGTTTCAAATAATATGATTGTTCCATGAAATGTTTTACCACATGCTGAATATGCATCTCCTTTAAAGTTTGTTACCTTGTATGAGGGGGGTTGGATGTGCGGAATGATTCAAGAGGAAGGGAAAAAAAAAAAAAAAAAAAGGTCGCTATTCCAACCTGAAAACGGATAGTTTATCCGCAACGCTCTGGTGCTGGGTTTCCCGCTGCTGGTCCGTGGATTTTGAGGGTCTTTGTGTTGTCCATGTTTGCGCTTTGATCTTCTCACTCGGGTCTGCTGCGGGTTTAAATACCGTTACCGGGAGCCCTCTTTTCGCCATGTCAGCTGTTGCTTCTTCCGCCGAATTATAGAGACACGTTTCATCGCCGTAGAAGACCCTTAACTTCGCAGGAAATGGTGTCTGAAAGCGCAATTTCTTCTCTCTTAACACCTTTTTCGCGTCATTGTATTCCCTGCGCTTTTTAAGGACCTCCGGGGCGTAATCGTGTTCCACGTAGACTTTTCTCTCCTGGTGCATAAATCCTTTTTTCTGCCAGGCCAGTCTTACAACCTCTTGTTTTATTTTGAAATTGGAAAATCTTACCAACACCGAACGTGGGGGCGCTTCCGCCGCCGGCCTAGCGGCTAATGAACGATGTGCCTTTTCTATCTTCAGGTCGGTGGTTTGTGGAATATCCAATTTCTCTCTTAGTAAGGATTCCACGCATTCTGCCATTGAGTTAAAACCATTTTCGGTTCCTTCTATCAGACCATGAATTCTTATGTTGTCTCTTCTCTGTTTTCCTTCTTGGTCGGTTAGCTTAGCCTCTATAGCTGCTTGTCTTTTGCGTAGGTCTAGCACAGAATCTTCGAGCACTTTTATTCGATCCTCTGTTTCCAAGATTCGGTTCTCGGCCTGGTCCACTCTGCTGTTTGTCCTTTTCAATTCTTCTCTGAATTCCCGAAATTCGGCCGTAACTTCTCGGCGAAATCGTCGTAGCTCCTCAAATAGTGATTTCAGGCTAACCCTTTTGTTAGCTATCACCAGTTCCTCGTCTTCTGAACGGAGATCTTCCAGTTCAGATTCTCCGGCCGATACGTGTCCTGGCCTGGAGAATTTCAGTTTCTTCTGTTTTCCTTTAGACATGATGATTTTGTCTTTTTTCACTCCTCCAAAAATCCGTTAAGTTTGATTTTCAAGGTGTTATCCTGGATTGGGTCTGAGAGCTTCAGTGTTAAGCTGCAGTCGCCATGGCGTCCAGACCAGAAGTAAAAAAATACAGTATTTAATGGTGGGATACTTTTGCTCTTACTTGACTACATTTCTACTTTTAATTTCACTTATTTGAAAACTGGTTAAAATGTTTATTCTGCAATAACTTGTTCTTACAAAAAAGGTAGCATCTTAGTCATTTTAGAGAATATATAATTTTATTTAATTAATAATCACAGTTGGAATCATTGCTCTACTAATCTGTCTGAACTGTAAAAGGAATGAGAAAAGACTTGGCAAATTTATGAGAAAAAACACTGCAAATGTATTAAAAGTATTAAAAGTCACCATTTAATCACAAAAGTGTTGCAATTTATATGAAGAAAAGTAATAAAGTTACCCTAAAAAAGTCCAATTGTATGAGGAAAGAGTGCAAAAAAGATTCGTATAATTGCAAGAAAAACATCTGAAATTTATGAGAAAACCCTTACAGAAAGAGTATAGAATCTCAGATGTGTAAGAAAAGTCACAAAGAGAAAAGTCAGTCATGAAAGTTAATTCACGTTTTTAGCAGAAAAACTGCAAATTTATTAAAAAAATTACAAGAAGAAGAAATATGTGAGAAACTGGGAAAAAATAGTAGTGCATCTCAACAAATTTGAAAATTTTCCTTTCAATAATCAGAAAAGATAGCGTCATATATTCTAGATCCATGACACATAAAGGTATTTCAAGCCTTTTATGTTTTAAAGTAGTGTAGTTGAGAATACAGTCTCAAATGTACAGGAAAAAAGTGACAAATTTACATGAAAACATTTCTCAGAAAAAAAGAAAATTGGGTCAGGAAGTAGAGCAGGTCATCCAATAACTGGAGGGTTGAGGGTTCAAATCCCGCTCTCCTCTGCCGTTGTGTCCCTGAGCAAGACACTTTACCCACCTTTCCTCCAGTGTCCATGATACTGGGTATGAATGTGTATAAAAGTATGGTGGTGGTTGGAGAGGCCATTGGTGTGGATTGGCAGCCACGCTTCTGTCAGTCTGCCCCAGGGCAGCTGTGGTTACAGCAGTAGCTTACCACTAACAATGTCTGTCTGTGGAGTGAATGAATAATACACCCAGTCCTGAAAAAAAGTGCTATACAAATGTGATGCATTATTTATTATAAGTAAAAGTTGCAAATTCTTATGAAAAAAATTACAAACTAAAAAGTAGTACATTTAAGAGCCTGTTTTTCTAAGAGTCAGGCACTAAACCATACGGTATGATACACCATATCTCAAATTTAGCCCAAATCTTTTTTACTGGAAAACATATGATGATAACTTTATGGAATACAGTGCCCCCTGTCAGCATGCGGCCATAGCGTACCTCCCCTATTTACATCCCAAATGATAGAGGAGGACCCTGTTATATAGTTCTTTATATAGTTCCTATGCTCTGATTTGTGAGGCACGCTGTGGTGGCACTCACTTCCGTTTCCGCCACCACCCATGTCTATAAGTAGCAGCAGGCAGGAGGGGCGGGTCTCTTTGCCATTACCCCTGCCTGGCAGTCGTAGTGTGCTGTGTGTGATATTTAATAAACACAAGTTCAGTCGTGCACCTGGCCTTGCCATTTCGAATCTACCTTCAGGCACAACATTTGGCAACGAGGATAAAAAAAAAAGGCATGGAAGCGTGTGGGACATCGTGGCAGATAAGCACATCTGTAGCAAGGTTTGTAGTGGACTTTTGCCAGTCGGTGCATCGTGACATGCACTACACAAAAAGCAGAGATAAACAAACCTATCATCTGGTCAGTCACTGCAACAGATACTGGAGTCAGTTTGTCTTGGCCTGTCCTTGCCACTGATAATACCTCTATCTGCCAAGAATGTGTCGCTAGTCCAGCAAAAGCTAGCAATACTCAAATGCTTTGCAAGCAGTTTCATGAAATGGTCAGTCAGAGAGCAACTCATACCAGCTCGGACGTCGCCCGGGTTAACAAGGTCAGGAGTTTCTGGCAGCGGAAGGTGAATTACAGAGCTGCGTGGAGGAATCTGATCAGACCTAAATGAAACAGTCATTGTCACCCCCGACAGACTGCTATGATGATGATGATGGGTCTCCAATTTGGCCTTTTCTGGAGCTCCCGGGCGAGCCACCTGTCCCTTGGCCGAGATGGTACACCGCCTTCCAGACATACACTACCGTTCAAAAGTTTGGGGTCACCCAGACAATTATTTTGTGTTTTCCATGAAAAGTCACACTTATTTACCACCATGAGTTGTAAAATGAATAGAAAATATAGTCAAGACATTGACAAGGTTAGAAATAATGATTTGTATTTGAAATAATACTTTTTTCCAGATACTCAACCTGCTCAAAGGAAGGTCAGTTTTATAGCTTCTCTAACCAGCTAAACTGTTTTCAGCTGTGCTAACATGATTGCACAAGGGTTTTCTAATCATCCATTAGCCTTCTGACGCAATGAGCAAACACACTGTACCATTAGAACACTGGAGTGATAGTTGCTGGAAATGGGCCTCTATACACCTATGTAGATATTGTACCAAAAACCAGACATTTGAAACTAGAATAGTCATTTACCACATTAGCAATGTATATTAGATATTAGAGTGTATTTCTGATTAGTTTAAAGTTATCTACATTGAAAAAAACAGTGCTTTTCTTTCAAAAATAAGGAAATTTCTAAGTGACCCCAAACTTTTGAACGGTAGTGTATATGGTGGCGCTGAATCTGGGCAAAATGGACAAGTTGAGGGCACGTGCACTGCTGGTGCACAACTTGGGAATTGAGGGCCAGTGAATTTTGAGCACACTTGGTGATTTGGACAGCTTCGAGGATGTGGTCAAGTTGATGGCGTGCCATTTTCATGCCCCAGACAACGTCATCGTCTGGAGAATCAAGTTTCGGCAGCACCGCCAACAGGTGGGCGAGCCTATTCAGTGGTTCATAGCCGACTTGAGGCTACTGGCTAGTGAGTGTCGGTTCGGACCGTTGGAGGAGGAGAGGGTTCGCGACCAGATGGCAGAGCATACCAACAGCGCTGAAATAAGGACAAAGCTGCTCATTTTTCCGGGTGACTTAATGCTGACCAGGGCCATCGAGTTAGCTCTCCAGCTGGAGGCAGCGGATAGGTTGACACTGGAGCTGAGTGAGTGTTTGTCACATCAACAGCTGGAGTTTCCTGTTGCCACACAACTAACGGACCCAGACAGCGATGGGAGCGTGGAAGATGATGCTGAGGAGGCCAACGCTGCAAGATTGAGGTCTGGCCCGGGGAAACCCATGTGTTTGGGTTGCGGATCCGTGAAGCACCACTTCAAGGCCAGGGACTGTCCAGCAAGAGGGAAACGCTGCGGCAAGTGTGGCCACTTGAACCACTATGCCAGGGTGTGCCGTATGTCCGAGCAGCGGAGCCCACAGAGGAAATCGACTACCCCTGCCCCGATGGTTGTCCACACAGTGTCCTTGAACACCAACGGATACACATTCTGCATGGTGGAGCTGGATGGTGTGGAGGTGCCATTGCTGATCGACACGGGGGCAGAGGGATCCCTGCTGAATTGGGCTACGGTGAGAAAATTCTTCCCTCACTACAGGACGGAAGGTGACCCAGTGCTGCTCTATGGCTATGGAGGTGGACGGCTGTGCACGGTGGGAACGCTGAGACTGATGGCCCGGTACAAGTCGGCGGAGATGTCCAACCTTGAGTTCACCGTGACGGCTCATGGCGACAACATCATGGGCTGTGGCCTTTTTTATGGTCTGGGTTTCACCATCAAGAGCGACGCTGGGGAGAAGTGGTCGGGCTGTGGACTGTGAGACCGGTCGGTTCCGAGAGTGGAGGATGATGCGGTGTGGGACAAAGGATTGCCAAGCACCCTGGAAAGCGAGCAGGACCAGCCTCACTCAGAGTTGTTGCAGGAGGGTCTCAGTGCCGGAGCTCAAGTCGCCCTGGACGAGGGTACTGGGCATCACGGTGAAGCATCTGCAATGACGAGTGATGCCGAGGAGTTGGCTCCAGTTGTTCCTGGAGCTCAGCAGCGGAATTAAAAGAGGTCTGGGCCAGACTGTTAGGCACGGAGGGACCGCATGCCAGGCAGAGACACTACAAGCTGAGCAGAACCCCTCTGGAAGTCGTGGACCTGGTTTGGGCATGGGAGAAGGGGCAACCACGGCGAGTACAAGCCAAGCGGCAGCCTGAGGAGCACCGGGGGCGGCTGCGCATCGGGGCCAAACGTGGTGATGCCTATCTTCAGCTGTCGGACGGTTCGTGGAGGCACCCGAATGAGCTGCGGCGTGCCCGGGAGTAGACTTTGAGAGGCTGGCCTGGACGAGAGAGACACCCGACGGTGAAGAAGAGGAGATGCACCGGTGTCTACACAACCAGCTGTGGTCCAGGAGGCAGACTGCCTCCAGGGGTGGACTTATGATGAGATGGTCCAAGGGGGCCCGCAGGCTAGTTCCCTCCCTGTTTTCCTAGCCATATGTACTGTGTGTTGAGTTATATGTTTGAGTGGTGAGAGTTTTTTTCTTTTCTGATAATGGGTTTGAAATTGTTCTATGTTCATTTGTGTGCATGTGTGACAAAATATACAAAAGCAAAGGAAAAAAAAGGAAAAGTATTCTGTTGTGTATATATATATCGTATGTAGTTCTGGGGATTGTTTTATACGTTTTGTTTTAGTTTTGGGAACACGGCAGTTATTTTAATTTAGGAATGGACTTTACTTATCTATTTTCCAGGTGGCAGAATAAATCCACCTTGCCGTGTGGGGGTTGGACGGTAGTCCACCCGTCCCCCCTAGTTTTTAGTTGTTTTGGTGTGAATGTACTAGGCCAATTATAGTACATTGTTTTTTGTTATTTTAGTGCATGAGTTGGGTCTTAAATTGGGGAGGGTCTCAATTGTGTGTGTGTTTTGGACTTTTCTAAAGGAGGGTGAAAGGTTATATAGTTCTTTATATAGTCCCTAAGCAGTTTCATGAAATGGTCAGTCAGAAAGCAACTCACAGAGCTGCGTGGAAGAATCTGATCAGACCTAAATGAAACAGTCATTGTCGCCTGCGACAGACATTGATGATGATGCTCTGATTTGTGAGGCACGCTGTGGTGGCACTCACTTCTGTTTCCGCCACCACCCGTGCCTATAAGTAGCAGCAGGCAGGAGGGGCGGGTCTCTTCGCCATCACCCCTGCCTGGCGGTCGTAGTGTGGTGTGTGTGATATTTAATAAACGCAAGCTCAGTCGTGCACCTGGCCTCGTCATTTCGAGTCTACCTTCAGACACAACAGACCCCACCTATGTATGCTTGTATAAAAGACTTGGGTACATGTAGGGCGCAAGAAGTACTTATGCCACCAATTTGATACTAAATGGTCAAAAGTCGTAATTTTGAGTGCCCTCTATTGGCCGTGCCCTAAGTGAACCTCTGAAAATTTGTGACCACGTGAAAGACTTGACCTCATAGACTTGGTCAGTGAAGTATCAGTATGGCTCGCTTAGGGCGCACTGAAAAAAGTGACGTTAAAAATCAAATTTTCTGATATGCCCTTTTAGCCTTGACTCTTTGACGACCCCTCAAAAATAGACAAGTGGGTACCGAGGACTCAAAATATGATTTTCACCACTTATCATCATATGGCTTCCTGTGAAAAAAAAAAAAGTGCCAAATCTGAGACGTGGTGTATCACACTTTGTCTGAATCTTAGAAAAACTGGCTCTTCAGAGAAAAACCTCATAAACCGGTGGGAGTAAAGTTGTTCCTACTCAGGTAGTTGTTTTTCGTTGATACTGTTTTATATTCTTTTTATTAAGTATTTTTGGTGACTACTAATTAAAGTCAAAAGGTAATACTACTTTTACTTGAGTACAATTTCTGGATATTTTCTAAAGCTCTACAGTAAATAGTGTAATACTGTATTATATCAGCCGAACAGTTTTACTGGGATTGAACACCATGCACGTTTCTCTTTTTTGTTGCAGCTCCCTGATGGGCGGCAGGTGAATGTGGGCGGAGAACGATTCGGGGCCCCCGAGGCTCTTTTCCAGCCTCACCTCATCAATGTGGAGGGAGCGGGCGTGGCAGAGCTGCTGTTCAACACCATCCAGGCCGCAGATATTGACCTCAGGTCCGAGCCTCCTTCCTGCTCTGTTTAATAAAGCTGTACTGCACTACATGTTTTAATCAGACATTGTTTTTTTCTGTGCAGGGCCGACTTCTATAAGCACATTGTTCTGTCGGGGGGGACCACCATGTATCCCGGCCTTCCATCCAGACTGGAAAGAGAGATCAAGCAGCTGTACCTGGAGAGGGTGCTCGATGGGGACACCCAGAAATTATCAGTAAGAACTTAATGTTTCCTTTTCCAGCGATAGTTCACATGTGGCTCTTTTTTCTCATAATCATTGTCTAAAAGTCACAAATTTAGAACAGAATAGTCTCAAGTTTACAAAAGGGTCATAAACTTGTGAGGAAAAAAAGTTGTTGCAACCTGAAGAGGAAAAAGCCTTGCATGTAAAAGGAAAAAAAAAACACTATAAAAAAGTATATTTATGAGGGAAAAGTTGCACATTTATGAGAAAAAAAATACAAGAAAAAGTAGCAAATTCATTAGTGCAAAAAAATGCAAGAAGACAACCTATAAATTTGCAAGAAAAAAAATTAAGAGCAAAAAACTTGCTTACTATTAATTTTGATGGGCCAGTGTATACAGTAACTCAACTAAAATATAAAGTATGCTGGTTTTCTTCCCCAAGTGCTTCTTTTAATTTAATTAAAAAAAAAAACAGAACAACCCCCCTACCACACTGCATATATTAGCATAATAGTTTTGAATAAATGTATAACCTATGCTAAGATTATAATAACTTTCACTACCTGTCAGTCCTGGGTTGCAGGTTACTGTTACACACTTTCCATTTATTTAGTAAATATTACACATAATTGATATAAACTTAAGAAATGTGAACTTTTCTTAACATTCACAATCTTGATATTACCAACACTTTGCTAAAATATTCATTGTGTTTTCCACTTACTGCTTATTTTAGAGTTTACTTTAGGACTAAAGGTAAACCGAACTCAAACTAATTCCACTGTTTCCATAATAATAATACAGGACGCATGTGCACATGAACTTCCTCTCCTTCTTTCCTTTTTATCTCTGCAGAAATTTAAGATTCGAATCGAGGACCCTCCCAGGCGTAAGCACATGGTGTTCCTGGGCGGTGCGGTGCTGGCCAACATCATGAAAGACAAGGACTCGTTCTGGCTGAGCAGAGCGGAATACCAGGAGAAAGGACTGGGCGTGCTGCAGAAACTGGGAGGGGGAGTCAGATAAACTTAAGTTCCATAAAAGGTAAAATCAAAATGACTGAATAAGGAAAAGGAAAATGACTCTGTTTTTTCCTGCTTTTTTTTTATAGCCATGCATGCTGGGTGAAAAATTTGGAATTTTTGAAAAATTGTGATTAAAAATTCTCAGTAATGGGAATTTGTAGGTATAATTTTCTATAACTGGAATACTGTGGAGAGATGGGTTTAATGCAACATTAAGTAAAATTGCTTTAACTTAATAAAAATCTCAAATTTGCCATAGAGAATTTTGTTAGTGGAAATTTCTTATCTTTTTTCATTTTAGATAAGTGTCACTACATTGTTTTTCTGAGTAAAGCTTCTGGAACTAAAATGCAAGCCCAACTGTTAATAAATAGCCCCCCCCCCCACACACACACGCAATAGATTACTTTAGATGGAGTTCAAGTTCAAAACTAGAGAGTGAATAGTCCAAAGTGGGTAGTAATGAGTTACATTTACTCATATACATGTACTCAAGCAACTTTTTAACAAAACCGTTCTTACATGAGCAGTGCATAAGTTGTACCTTAATATTTAGTGAAGTATGTTTGGTTATGCCATAGATTTTAAAAATAACTGGTTAGAAATGTGCTGTAAGTTTAAAAGGTTATTACATTAACATCGGTTTTGACATAATTGTTCTTCTATTTAATTCTGGGTGTTCAAATCAGTTTGCTGGAGTATTGCTGTCATACTATGTGGCCATTTCAACTGTAGATTACATTCAATTAGAAGCGAGTGACCGTGGGGAATGCTAACTGGAAGTTAGTATTCACTTTGTCTTAGAAATGAAAATAAACCATAAGTCAGTTTTCTTCAAAAACGTTTTAAAATGGTAACAACCTTCTGTATTTCCATGTTCAGGTGGGGAGAACGCTACACCAGCCGCGTGGGCGTCACTAACAGAATGTGCCGGCGGTGACAGATAGTGTTCATGGATCTTTAAAAAGTATTAATTTATTCAAAATAAAGGCCTTACTTATCCTTAAAATGTCAATCCTTAATTCTGACTTTCAAAAGTCTTAATACCGATATTATCGTAATGCTAAACTAATATAAGCAGAATAAACAGCAATCATTAAACTCATACACCTATGACAGAATATTTTCAAATAAATTTGCAACATTTCTCTTGTAATTTTGCAACTGTTTTTGTGATTTTGCTATTTTTTCCTTCCAAATTTACACAATTTTTCTGATAAATATGTTATATTTTCCCCCTGTAAATTTGACTTTTCACCTAAATTTGCAACTTTGTGGGGACGAAAATTTGTGGTGGTGGGGGGGTGGTGGTTACGTAATTTTGCTACTTTTTCCACATAAATCTGTAACCTTTTCCCTCATACATCCAGAACTTTTTCCACATAAATTCCCCACCTGCTTTGCACAAGCAGTACTTGTGAGGTTTTTGTGAAGAATATTCTGGGCAGTGTCATTATATTGACATGTTGAAATAATAAACCTGCAGTTGCAGAAAGCAAGAACATTTGTTCACTCCCATCTTAATCAGAGGTAAGAGTAGGAAAAACGTGAAAAATCACCAATTTAGGGTTCATTATATCAAAAAGGCTATAAATCAAGTCAAGATTAAACTAGATTATGGATGGATGACAGAGAGGAGGAGTATCGGAGACTAGTAGGGGACTTTGCTGCATGGTGCCACACTAACCACCTACAGCTCAACACCTCTAAGACGAAGGAGCTGGTTATTGATTTTGGGAGGTCTAGACCAAGACCTCAACCAGTCCTGTTAGTTAGAGGGAGCTGAGGTGGAGGTTGTGGATTCATACAAATATCTCGGGTTGTGGTTGGATAATAAATTGGATTGGACAACATACATTAGCCACTTGTATGGGAAGACATAAAGTAGGATGTACTTCCTAAGGAGACTGCGGTCCTTCAACATCTGCAGCAAACTTCTGCGGATGTTTTACTAGTCTGTGGTTGCCAGCGTCCTCTTTTACTCCGTGGTGTGCTGGGGGGGGGGGGGGGGCCGTAAATCCAAGAAGGATGCGTCCAGACTGGATAAACTGATCAGGTGGGCCGGCTCTGTGGTTGGCGCGAAGCTGGACACCCTGGTGACGGTGGCAGAGATGAGGACTCTGGATAAACTGTTGGATATAATGGACAACGTCAGCCACCCTCTGCACACCGTCATCAGTGACCAGAGGAGCCTGTTCAGTGAAAGACTGCTCCTTCCCAAGTGTCGGATCAACAGGCTCAAGAACTCTTTTGTCCACCATGCCATCACACTCTATAACTCCTCACTTGGGGGGGGGGGAGACATAGAGTACAGAGGACAGTAGGGCATTCACAGTGCAATAACCTTAACTTAACCACACTTGTACAAGCCATATTTAGCCTTGCATTTATATTGTGTATATTAAGTGTTTATTTTTTTTCTTTTTTGCTTTTCTGATCTGTACGCTCCTTTTATGTGCTGCTGGAAAGTTTAAATTTCCCAGAGGGAGTCATCCCAAAGGGATTAATAAAGTCTAAGTCTAAGTCTAAGATTAATCATGATCAAACACTAAAATGGGTGCAATTAATTGATATTGAATAATAAACAATAAATAAATTGCCTTTCACTACTAGTTTTTAATAAATTTCTTGTTATACATTTTCAGTCATTATTTATGTACACACTTGACTTTTTTCCACATAAATTTGCGACATTTCTCATGAATTTTATCTTATAGAGTCATGTTTTTTTTCTTGTAATTTTCCCCTCATTTTAGATTAGAGCAGCAATTACATGTACTGTACATGTACTTTTCTGAGTATTATTATTGTCAGATACTTTTTACTGTTACTTGAGTACATTTATGGAGGAAAAACTGTACTTTTATTCAAGAACATTTTGGGTCCTCTGGGCTACTTTTGACTTCATGAATTTGAAAACTGGTTAGAAATGTGCTCGTTAATGTGATAATAACTTGCTTACTTCAATTTAAGTATTCACTTGTTGGAGTGCATTTATAATTTTAAGAGCTGAACTTTTAAGTACTGAAAAAGAACTGAAAAAGTTGTAGTTATATGAGAAAAGTCACAAAATTCTGATGAAAATTTGCTAATTTAAATGACAAGTTAGTTTTATCACAAGGGAATTGCAAATTTTTAAGAAAAAGTAGTAAATTTATTAAAATGTATTCATTAAGTCAAAAATTTATGACAAAACAGCAAATTCATGTGAAAAAAGTCTCAAATGAACTAGAAAATGTCAATTTTTTTCTCAAATACAGGTACATCTCAAAAAATTTGAATATCACAAAAAAGCTCAATATTTCTTGTCAGTCATTTCAGAAAGTGAAACCCATATATTATATAGCTTCATTACATAGAGAGTGAAATATTTCAAGTGTTTATTTATTTTAATTTTGATGATTATGGCTTACAGCCCATGAAAACCCCAAATTCAGTTTCTCAAAAAAATTGAATATTACATAAGATTAATTAAAATTTTTTTTTTAAATAGAAATGTTGGCCGACTGAAAAGTATGTCCATGTACGCACTCAGTACTTGGTTGGGGCTCCTTTTGGATTAATTGCTGTATCAATGTGGCGTGGCATGGAGGTGATCAGCCTGTGGCACTGCTGAGGTGTTATGAAGGTCCAGGTTGCTTTGATAGTGACCTTCAGCTCATCTGCATTGTTGGGTCTGGTGTCTCTCATCTTCCTCTTGACAATCCTCCATAGATTCTCTATGGGGTTTAGGTCAGGAGAGATGGCTGGCCAATCAAACACAGTGATGCCATGGTCATTAAACCAGGTTTTCATACTTTTGGCAGTGTGTGTGGGAAGGGGGTGCCAAGTCCTGCAGGAAAATGAAATCAGCATCTCCATAAAGCTTGTCAGCAGAGGGAAGCATGAAGTGCTCTCAAATTTCCCGGTAGACGACTGCGCTGACTTTGATCTTGATAAAACACGGTGGACCAGCACCAGCAGATGACATGGTTCCTCAAATCATCACTAACTGTGGAAACTTCACACTAAACCTCAAGCAACTTCTTTTGCTTGAGGTTCTGTGCCTCTCCACTCTTTCTCGAGACTCAGGAACTTGATTTACAAATGAAATGCAAAATTTACTTTTATCTGAACAGAGGTCATCTGCTGGTGTTTGTCCACTGTGTTTTATCAAGACCAACGTCACCACAGTCATCTACCAGGAAATTTTAGAGCACTTCATGCTTCCCTCTGCTGACAAGCTTTATGGAGAATCGGATTTCATTTTCCAGCAGGACTTGGCACCCCCCCACACACTGCCAAAGTATCGAAACCTGGTTTAATGACCATAGCATCACTGTGTTTGATTGGCCAGCAAACTCTCCTGACCTAAACCCCATAGAGAATCTATGGAGTATTGTCAAGAGGAAGTTGAGAGACACCAGACCCAACAATGCAGACAAGCTGAAGGTCACTATCAAAGCAACCTGGACCTTCATCACACCTCAGCAGTGCCACAGGCTGATCACCTCCATGCCACGCCACATTGATACAGCAATGAATCCAAAAGGAGCCCCGACCAAGTATTGACTGTGTACATGAACATACTTTTCAGTCGGCCAACATTTCTATTTAAAAACTATTTTTTTAAAATTAATTTTATGCAATATTCTAATTTTTTGAAAAAATGAATTTGGGGTTTTCATGGGCTGTAAGCCATAATCATCAAAATTAAAATAAATAAACACCTGAAATATATCACTGTCTGTGTAATGAATCTACTGTATGTAATATATGGGTTTCACTTTCTGAAATGAGTGACAAAAATATTGAACTTTTTCATGATATTCTAATTTTTTGAGGCGTACCTGTATGTTATTTTTACACAAACATTTCAAATTAAAGAGTAAAAAATTTCAAAATGACATGGACAAACACAGTAAATCTATGGGAAAACACTACTTAGTCACTACTCCAACTTTTTTAGTAGATACTTTCTTGTGCTTGCTCAAGTAACTTTTTTGATGACTACTCTTCCATGTACTTGAGTAAATATTGCCATTAAGTAAGCGCTACTTTTACTTGACTACCATTTCTGGATACCCAGACCCACCTCTGTTCAGACCCAACACATTCATCATCAAAGTTTCTTGACATACCAGAGCTGGAGAAGTGAAACGAAGGTGTTGGTATCTGCTGCCATCTGGTGGTCACATGTCTTTAAGCCGCCGTGGAAAACCCAGCCGAACAACGTGGGAACAGATATTGCAATTTTTTTATTGCGATACCGAATAACCTGACAAAATACAGTAATGTGTTTTTACACTGAAAAGAAATAGTGAACTCCCACAATGAACACATGCTTCACGCACGCACGCGCACACCCACCCACATACGTGCACGCCACATTCAAATTCACATCAAATGAAAAAAAAAAGAGAGCATGCAATAATGTTCAAAAACACCTCCGCAGCCAATTAAAAACTCCAGATTATGTTCAAAATCCTTACTTAGGTTTGATATCTATCCAACAAATTGAACAATTAAAAGTTAGATTTAAATACACAATAATGATAACTGATAATGAGTCAAACAGTCAGCTGATAGTGATGACTTGCAGCAGGAGGCACCAGGAGTTGGTGACCTGTGACATTTACATTCAACCAGTCACCGTCAGGGTCCAGGTTCGAGTCCTCTCAGTCCACTGGTGACACATTTGGAGGAACTCCAAATCAGTGGACCCAGAACGAGAAATGAATCCAAGTCCGGAAAGGATCAAACTCTGACAAGGAAAAAGGTTTTAATACATTCACAAGTCTTTCAGTGTATCTGTTGCAGGTTTTCTTGTGTGGATGTGATGTCCTTGATTTTTCACATGGGTTAAAAACACAGAACCAAGCCTTAAGTTAGTTTTACTATTATGGAGGCCAGAAACTGCCAAAATTAAAAATAACTATACATATATATATATATATAAAAAATTAATATAACATAAAAATATTTTTGATTTTGCATTAAAAATCTACCTTTGGTATTTATTTGCCTCAATAAATTTTTAATTTTATCACTGTTACATCAATATATTTATGGGATCTCATACTGTACATTTTCTGTATTTTTCACTGTATAAATAATGTTGTTTTTAATTTTTATTTTTCTTAAACCCAATATGGATGTATTTTCAATTTATATCTCATGTGCTATGATATACAGATAACATAACTATCATTCAAAGCATTAAACTTTTAATTTAATGACTGATCAAAAACGATAAGAATTCAAAAGAAGTAAACAACTGAAAAGCTATGAGTAAAAATGGTTGTGTACTGTGGAAAACAATAAAAAATAAATAACTGCATAAGAGATAATAAAAAAAGCTGATTTTTCACATGGGTCAAAAGCATAGAACCAGTGTCTTAAAGTTTCTCCTACTCATCTCATTATGGAGGACAGAAACTGCCAAAATTTAAAATAACTATAAAAAACAACAACAAAATTTAATATAATGTCAAAAATATTCAAAATTTTACATTGGAAATCTACCGTGTGTATTTATTTACCTCAATTATTTTTTTTAATTCTATCAATTTTACACAAGTATATTTATGGAATCGCATACATTTTTCACGATATGTGACCCGTGCTGGCAAAATGAGTCACTTTGAGAAAATTATCAAAACTGAGGTAACATTTTTTTCCATATTCTGTATTGAAAGACCTTCAGAATGATATGTAATTTGTAGGAAGTGCACAAAACGGACCCGGAAAAAAGACGATTTGTTTATGTTTTGGCTAGGTTTAAAACTCGCGTTCAATCGGTTGGGAGTTACATCTTCCGCAAAAACATATGTATTTTTAGAAAGTACGATTTCTAAGCTTTCCAATGATACCAGACACTCATGGAGGTTTTCCCGGGACTTGCCACTAGTAAACAAAGAGAGTCATGACTCATGACTTCTCGTGCCTGCAGCTTGTAATGACGCGGTGCGCATTCCGACTCATTTTGCCTGCACGGGTCACATGTAGATATGTTCAAATGTTTAACTAAAATCATTATTTATAAGTTTATTTATCATTTATAATTATTCATAAATTATGACTAATTAGGATTAACAGTTTATAATTTGTAATTTTTATTTTTTTGCTAAACCCAATATTAATGAATTTTCAACTTACACTACATCAACTTTGAGATATAAATAATGTTTAAGCATTAAACATATAATGATTGATCAATAACAACAAAAATCTAAAAGAAGTTAGGTGAACTTTATTTTTTACTTCTGTCAGATCATAATAAGACAAAAAAAAAAAAGAAGAAAAGGATAGCTTTGGGGAAAAATGGTTGCGCACGATGTAAAGTAGTAAAAAAATTAATAGAATACTGAAAATAAAAATGAAAAGATGAAAAAAGCCGATTTTACACATGGGTTAAAAGCATAGAACCAATGCCTGAAATTAACGTTCCACTTTACTCATCTCATTATTGCAGCACAAAACTGCCAAAATTAAAAATAACTATAGTTTGTTTTTTTTTAATCAACATGCAAACCTGTGCATACAAATTATAGCAAAAAATTAGTGGTGTTGGCGTTATCGCGTTAATTGCCCGTTAACGCGGTGCCCCCGTTAACGGCAACAAATTTTGTGATCGCGGTTAACGGCAGTTAACAGCAGAAAGCGCAAACAGTACTTTTTGGCCTAGCCGCTGTTGTGACCACTGACACTGTGTGCGCCATGCAGACAAGCTGGATTACAGCCATGGATATCACCAAAGTGCTGTCATGTTTAAGTTTACAACATCTCTCGGCGCTTTCACCTGGATAATTGTTACAACCCCCTCCAAAACGTCATTGGGTTGTTCTTCTGTGGAAGCTAGCTAGCTAGTAGCTACTAGCTCTATGCTAGGTTATAGCTGATTTCCATCTGCTAAGACAGACAGAAATTTGCCTGTTTTCATCCCCACGGGTCCAATGACGGTGAGTAACAGTCTAAAAAAATTCTCAAGCTGTCTTCGGAATGCCTATTAAATCCCTCGCTGTTTTGTAGCACGTTGGGGTGTCGTCACGAGTGCGATAGTAGCTGCGTTTGTTAGCGCTGCTGCTAAGATGCTAACAGTGTAAACAAATGACTTGTGTGGCAAAATGAGTTACTTTGAGGCCATTTTCAAAACTGATGTAACGTTATTTCCATATTCTGTATTGAACGACCTTCAAAAAGATATTTAATTTGTAGGAAGTGCGCCAAAACAGCCCGGAAAAAGACTATTTGTTTATATTTTGGCTAGGTTGAAAACTCGCGCTCGATCGGTCGGGAGTTACGTCTTCCGTAAAAACATACGATTTCTAAGCTTTCCAATGATATGAGGCATTCATGGGGGATTTCCTGGGACTTGCCACTAGCAAACAAAGAAAGAGTCATGATTTATGATTTATGCACTTCTCGTGGCTGTAGCTCGTAATGATGCAGTGCGCAACAGAAATATTATTTCTGGAAAATATACTGGTTGGTTTTTGTCATTTTGGGTATGCTGACGGCTTTAATAAACCTGCAGGTGAAGAAAGCAAGTGTATTTGTCCACTCCCATGTTTATAACAGTATGAAAAACTTGAAAAATTACAAACTTAAGGTACACTGTATCTGAATGGAAAAACACGTGATTAACGCGTTATTAATAGCGATTAACTCAACATTCCAAAAGATTAATCGCGATTAGAAATTTTAATCGTCCAACACCACTACAAAAAATATTTTCAATTTTCCATTGAAAATCTGCCTCTGTTTTTATTGTACTTCAATTTTGTGCTTCAGTTTTATTTATCAATTTTACCTCAATGTAATTATATGATCTCATACTTTTTTCTACACTTTCACCATAAAGATATACTGTATATATTTATTTTTTCAAAACCCAATATTTATTATTTTCAACTTCTATGTATTCTGCTTGAATATATAAATAAACTGAGTGTCATTCAAAGCATTAAACCTCATTTAACAATTGAGCAATAACAATAAGAATTTAGAAGTTAGTTGAAAAGCTGAAAAATCTATGGGGGGGATTGTGTGCTACGTAAAAAAAAGTACAAAAATAGAATAAACAAAATAAAAATGCAAAGGACAAACACAAATAACTTTAAAATGAGAAACATATATGTGTACATTTCATAAATTTATTAAAGCATTTGCTCATTTTTAATATGAGTTTCAACGCCTTTAAGGGCTTATTGGATATACTGTTTGTTTAATTAATTTTGGCAGTTTGGGTCCTCCATACAAACGGGGAGGAGTCCTTCTGCTCATTAACGCAAACATAAAACTGTATCTGTGGGCAACTTTAAAAATGAACAGCTGATGTAAAGCTTCCCTTGGGATTTATTCCACAGCAAACACCCTGATGTGTCACTTAACGGCCTGTTTTTCTGTGATTTTGTGGTCACTTTGGTATTGAGATTTGGTCTTGGCTCTAACACATCTCACCCATTTGTTTTGGGGGGTGGGGGTGTACATAAAGGCCAGTGCCCCCATGTTTAACAGTATCTTTCCATCCAGTGGTCTGCAGACTTTTACACATAAAAATAAAGCAGCTAAACATCCAAGCGTCTTGTTTTGGCCCAGAACTATAAGAAGGAAGGGTTACATCACCACGGTGGACAGTTTGCCTTCACGTAAAGGAACTGATTTGTTTCCAGGCAACAGTAATCTCACTGAATTTCTCTTTGGATTCGAGCCTTCTTGCATTATAATGATGTAATCCCTTCACCGGTATAACTCTGGGGGACATGTTTCAACTAACAACCAAAAAAAATCCATTTATTACACGTTTTTCCATGTCACAAACTGTACACTCCTTTAACACTAGCAGGAGCGGCAGAGAGCAGAGGACAACTTTTGGCAGCGTTCCCTACGTCGGTCCTGCTCTGTTCCGCATCGTTGGTCCGTTTAGGGAAGAGTTCCCCATTTAGGCTCTGCTCCCGGTCTGGAGAGGGGCTGCAGTTTATTTATTTATTTATTTATCCCCCCCCCCCCCCCCACAACAAGTCCTGACCCACGACGAGACACAACACACCGCCGGGGAGAAAGGGACACAGCAAGAGAGAGAGAGAGAGAGAGAGAGAAGCCGGGGGCGACCATCCATCTCCTCCTCCTCCTCCTGCCTCCTTCCTCCACGCCTCCCACTCACTCCTCACACACCGACTCGCTCAGGTCCACGGCGCCACCCCTGGTGAGCCGCCGCATCTTGCTGAAGTCGTGGTCGGTCCGCAGGTAGGACAGCGAGGGGCCTCCCTCGCTGTGGCTGGCCAGGTCCTGGGGCTGGGCCTGCGGCGGCAGGGCCCTCATCTCGCCGCCGCTGCGCCAGTACAGGGTGTATTGCTGCGGGTCGGACACTCCGAAGGTGGCGGCGCACAGCTGCGCCAGGGCCTGGCTCGTCTCCCCGGCTCTCCACTGCAACGTCCGCACGGCGCTCCGCTCCCCGTCCTGGAACAGTATACGAACGCACCTCTGGACGAGGGGGGGGGAGGGGGAGAAGATGGGGAGAGAGGAGAGAGTGAATATACAGCGTATTTATGCAAAACACAGGTCAAGGGGGCTGATGGAGTGAGGGCAGAAGAGGGGGAGGAGAGCGCTGGGGCCAGAGGAGGAGCGAGGAGCGGCACAGGCTGATAATCCGCACCAGCAAATGAGCCAGAACGATGTTCAGAAAAGAAACAAAAAAGCTCCTGCTTCCCACACACAGCCAGCAGGTCCAAGAGCTTTTTTTTTTTTTTTTAATATGAAAATCATCTTCATGGGATTTGCTCTTTTCCCTGCTTCACGTTCCAGCTCCAGCCACAGAGAAGCTCGTCCTCATCCAGACTAAAAAGAAAAAAAAAAAAAGAAAAAAAACATCCAACTTTTCCCCAGGGGCAAAAAGTCAAAACTTTTCCCACAATTTCCACAGAACCAAAAACAATGAAAGCAGGAGCTGAACAAGTCTCTCCAAACACTTAAGCCGTCATATAATGTCACATCTGATCACCTGCGGACGCCCTCACAACTCTCTCTAAAGCACACACGCACGCAGGAGAGACGAAACAACACACACACACGCACACGCACACAGTGGACAAAATCCTTTAACCAAACATCCAACATTGAGAAACCAGAGAATCCTTGTCTCTGCTGCACCCCCCCCCCCCCCCCACACACACACATTCACAAGTGTCCATATAGGCTCCTGAAACACACACACACACACACACACAATTATAATCAACAGGTCTGCCACCATCAAAACTCACAGAGTCACTGAGCTCCTCGCTGTCCGTGTGCATATTGTGTTTGCCTGCTTCGACGGGTAGACGCAGCTCGATAAATTTCATGTTATCTGACCGCCCACTTCTTCATAGCACTTGGCTCACTGATCCCCGCCTGTGTCAGTGGAAAATCTGGCTGCCGGGTGAGTTAGATCGGCTATTTGAAGCCCGCAGAGGCACCACGTGACGAGACAGAAAAACGCTGTGGATGACAATGCCTATTTTCCGCGGCATCTGGTGGACCGCCGCGCAAACCTGAGGCCGGCAGTGTGATGACAGGGGAGCGTAAAAAAAAAAAAAAAAAAATGTGTGTGTCTGTGTTAGTGTAAGCCCCACAGATGAGCAGATTACCTCTAAAAATGTCTAAAAACTAATCCCTTCAGATGAATTTGAAACATGTTGGCACGCAAAGGAGGGGAATCCACGTGTGTTGTTTCGCTGCCCGTGGAAGAGCCGACGGCCGGAACATCCTCCCCTCATGCTCGAACCCTGGAAAATTCAAGTATCGCCCACCTCCCTGACATCCCAAGCAACAGCATGAGGAAGCACAGCTCCCTGTTCCCCACCTGCTAGTATTGCAGCTGTGGGCCACTGCCGCGCTGCTCCGCCATCAGCGTAATTAATGTAGTGTCTGACCTGTTTAGAGGGATTACCGGCCTGTTTTGTTTCCTGCTGAATGTTTCTGATGGAAAACATTCTTGTGCCAGACTGAGCAAAATAGGCAGCAGTTGCTGGTTGCTCGACGAAGCTACAAAGTGTAGCTGTTCTGTCAAGAAGGAAAGACTTCTCCCAGGTTTCCTTTCTCCACTCACCCTATGACCGTCACAATCACAATGAAAGCTGGGGGGGGGGGGGTTTCAAAGACTTGACAGCTGACATTACGGAGCAACTGACTGTTGATTTGGCTTTTACATTACCTGACATGATCTGTAATTGCTCTCTTGAGTTAATGTGCTGCTGTAAGAAGGTATGATATGAAATGTGGATGAATTATATGTACAGCAATGCGTTCTTTCCTTCATCTGCCTGCCGGCTACGGAAAATGGTACCAAGGCCAACTGATACAATGCTGAATGCACTTTACCCCCCCCCCCCCCCACACACACACACAGGGGTGGAGATCATTGAGAGATTGTTGAATGATGAAAAAAAATGGCCAGGGTTCTCAATGATCTTACGATAATTTCTCAGCAATTGCTAAGATCTCCAAATGATCTACAGTGATCTCCATGATCCTCAAAGTTTTGAGTCCAAAACAATCTCAGTGATTACCAGTATCCTCCAAGCCTGTTTAAAGGAAGAGGTTTACAGTTCTGTTGAACATGTTACTAAGAAAAACCCAATAACATGTATTTGAGGTAGTTGTCTTATTTTCCTTGGGGAATGTATCTTTGCATTCCTATTTTCAAGACCTGCCAGGTGATTAACTGAATCTTGTAGAACTTGTCACTTCACAGAGTCAAAGAGCAATGGACATAATAAAGTAAATCCATATCTTTACATAAAAGATTGTAGAACATTTTAGTACTGATTTGAACATTTGTGTAGAAAATTTCAGAAGCACAATTGCACTATATAGACAAAAGTATTGGGCCACACCTCTTAATCACTGAATTCAGGTGTTTCATTCCAGGTAAAAAAAAAAAAATAATGTTTCACTTTGCTAAGACATTTTGGGTAATTCTGTGCTTCTGACTTTGTGGAAACAGTTGTAGGAAGGATGTTGTGAGGGTGGTGCAGGACATGTACGTATGAGGACAGGGAGACCGTGGGGAAGTGTGCTGTAGGAGTGACAGATAGATTCAAGGTGGGGGTGGGGTTACATCAGGGATCGGCTCTGACCCCCTTGTTGTTTGCTATAGTGATGGACAGGCTAACAGACAAGGTCAGGCAGGAGTCTCTGTGGACCATGATGTTTGCAGATGACATTGTGATCTGTAGTAAGAGTAGGGAGCAGGTGGAAGAGAACCTGGAGAGGTGGTGGTATGCTCTGGAGAGAAGAGGAATGAAAGTCAGTAGAAGCAAGACAGAATACATGAGTGTGAATGAGAGGGAGGCAGGAGTATTGGTGAAGATGGAAGGAGTGGAGGTAGTGATGGTAGATGAGTTTAAATACCTGGGATCAACCATACAGAGCAATGGAAAATGCACAAGAGAGGTGAAGAAGAGAGTGCAGACAGGGTGGAGTGGGTTGCGATGAGTGTCGGGGTGATTTGTGACAGAAGGATAGCAGCTAGAGTGAAAGGGAAGATTTACAAGACGATACTGAGACCTGCTATGATGTATGGTTTGGAGACGGTGGCGCTGACAAAAAGACAGAAGGCAGAGATGGAAGTGGCAGAGCTGAAGATGCTAAGATTTCCCACAGATACACTAAAATCTTGTACAAAGCCTTCACAGACAAGTGGAAGCTTAAGAAATTAAGTAAATTAATGTGTAGGTGGCACAACAGTTTTGTAATTATAGTCTAGTTGTGATAACCCAAACTTTTCTCTAGGTAAAGACCTGTTGAGGAAGTTTAATAACCATTAACTGATTAAAGTGGACAAACTAGTTGCTGAGCAGTAATTGTTCTGACGGGTGCACATTGTAAACAAATTTCCATTTATCAAAGCTCTTTATTAACATTCTTATCCTATTAAGAAACATATTTTAAAAAAATAGTAGTCACAGCATGGTCACAAAGTGTTTGACCTGGCTCTAAATGACCCGTGAGACAGGTACACATCAAGGTTATGTACCACCTTCTTGGCAACAACATTCTAAGCGGTGGGAGCCTATGCATATCGCTCTTACATATTATTCTTATATTTCATTTTCATGAGACGAAAGCAGCACCATGCCTTTACATAGGGGGGCATGGAGGTGGCACCGTCATGCTATTTGAGGGTTTCTCATTTCCAAGAACCATAGTGAGAGAATTAAAAAAAAGTTTCAGCTGTTCAAACTGGGCTAGGAAAACATCGAAAAAGTGAAAATGTTATGGTGTATTCCTGTAGTTTCATAGGTTCGATACAATGTCTGACATTAAGACTACACCACTGATGCTTATCTAGGTTGCCTTGTGAGGTTGATGCCAGTATGAAGTTATCTCAACATCATAAATATCCATCTTTGACTAACATGTGAGTGATGGTCCTGAACCAAAGACCAGGACCTAAATTTCACTGTGAAGCGATAACAGCAGGGCAGTTTAAAGACCCTTGTTGAATCAGAAAGGGATTCAATGGATATTCAAAGATGAAATCATAAAAAAGCCCAAATCCAGTGGTGAAATGAGGGTCCTGCTCATACTGTATTTAGGGCCTCAAAATGACAACTGTCGAGAAATGAGGTATACATTCATTGGGAAATTTCTCAAATGTAATTTCTATTACCTGTGAGTAGAGAAGGTTTTTAATCCACTGTTTATGTGACAGCCTATATATTCTACAGGGGATTGAGACGCATGTGTTCCCCAGAAAAACTACGCTAATATTCTTAATTCATTATTTCCATTATGTCACCTGCATGGTCCAGAATGGAGAATATCCCATAGAAGTGTCTCACTGCATAATAATCAGCCATCCACACATAAATCAGCACTTCACACAGGGCAAGTTTGCGTGAGAGACTAAATTACTCGACAACAAACCCACATACAATGCTACCAGGGTTTCTTCACTGTGCTACTACGGCCGAAGCAACCCGTGCCTACTTGGCTCTGCTGACTCTCTTTCTGTCTCTGGGCCTCTCGGCTCCGTCTGCAGCTCCATTCCTTGAGCGCCTCCTGAACCTCTGGCGTCAGGCAGCCACGGAAAGGCTGATCCCCGTCCAGGCTCTGGATCACACACAGGCTGGCGTACACGCTGGTCAGGTAGTAGCCGCCTGGAGGCAAAAGAGATGGAGGAGGAAGAAGCATATAAAAACAGAACCGAATCCTGTATCACAAAGCACATACTCCTACTCTGTCCTTGTAAAGGTTTTCTTAAGACTTAACTGTTTGTTGTTGTTTCACTCCCTAAATGCACCACTTCCTCCACAAGCAACACAATCAACATTAAAGGTAGGATTTGAAACAGGTAATAATGATCATGAATACCGGAGTGGTGGCCTAGTTGGTAGAGCATCTGCTCCACAACTGGAAGGTTGTGGGTTCAAATCCCAGCCGGGTCATACCAAAGACCATATAAAAATGGTACTTTCTGCCTTCCAGCTTGGTGCTCAGCATAATAGAATGGGGAAAGGAAAGTTAACGCACAGAGCTACCAGAGGACTGACTCTCCACTGTAGCGTTCACTACTTACAGTAGCTATGTGGCCTAGGGTCAGTGAAGCGGAGACAGGCACCACCACATGGTGTCCCACATGCTGTGGAAGGGATTAACGTAACTAAGTAATAACAATCATGAGGCATCAGATCTCTAAGGTTAAGTTTACATTAAATGGAATGTATGATGCAGTTTTTCCACATGTTTGACACAGTCGTAATGAAATGTCTGTGATATACTTAGGTCAAAATACACCAGAAATTATTTATTTTTGAGCCCCATTTTAACCAGGTTTCCTCAAAATGACTCAGTTCAGTGAATGTCTCTTTAAATGGTCATGAGCCCCAGTTCACCCCACTCTCCATCTTTCATCACTACTCATGGTGCATGGTGCATTCAGACCAAACACAAAGTGAATTTTTTTGCACAGTGTGTTTTCATGTAAAGTTAATGTAAACACATTAATTTGCACATTCGTGTCCGAGGGAGCTGGTCGCGATAGCTAATCAGCCTTGAGATTGCTCAGTCACTGGAGTAAAAGTACCAACACTGGAGAGTAAACTAGTCTGAAAATGAGAATGCCACTCACCGCAGACAGATGGACCAAAGCTCTGCAGTTGAGACGGAGTGTCAGGAGTTTATCCACCCATGTACTCCTACTATAGATGTGCTAATGAGGGCTAGCAGGCTAGCACTGTAAACAAACAACCATCATCCAGTTGCAGTTTCTGGAGGAGGCAGTGACATTTTCACAGCTGTGAGCTCTGCTGGATAACATTGTAATTCTAAACTTGATGGTGTTTTGGGGATTTCCACAGCAGGTAGAAAGAAGCTCCAGAAGTTATGAAGGCAACCCCACCCTTCTGCAACTCATTTGAATGTGAATTTGCATCTATTTGTGTCTGCATTGATTTTACATGTTATTGCGCCATGCAAAAAATTCACACCATTGCATTTGGTCTGAACGCACTTTAAGAAGTTTTGTTGAGGCCAGCAGACACCATTTTGAGACTAAATGTTTGGTGGTTAGCTATTTGACTGAGCTAACTAACATTAGGTGAATGTTGAGAATGTAAAAGCCCAAATAAAGCATTATCAGGGACAGGGGTGTGTGGTGTGACTGGTTCCTGGGGTACAAAAAACCCCAGAAACAACCCTGAGTGAGTGAATGCCCCGCTCTGCTAATGCTAAGTGGGTTAATCTATAGTGCTGTCTCGCTGAGGCAGTCACCAAGGCAGAGGGACCTCAGCTGGCTAGCCAAAGTGCTAGTGGGTCAATATGCTGGCCTGTTATGGCCAAAATATAATAAAATAAGCCACAATGACGTTAAATATATTATCAACTATGGATTTGTGAATCAGGTTGGAATAGGGATTTCTAGTGGGGGGACGAGAATTTAAAGAAAAGAGCAATGTTAACTCCAGTCTCCAACCTAACATGTAACAAACATAGTACCACTGTCTGTACACTAAAAAAAGTTGTCTCAACTTAAAAAAGTTAGTGTTCAGGCTGCCATAAAATTTTAAGTTGACTGAACTTGAGAAGATAAGTGGTAAAGACACATAAAACACATAAACTCAAGTTCAGTCAACTTAAAATTTTAAGGCAGCCCAAACACTAACTTTTTAAAGTAGAATAACCCTAGTTATTTTTTACAATGTAGGTATGTTCCGATCCACCAATAGTGTACTCCCAAGTGGACTGCATAGGGTACTCCACCACATTAAGTGGGATTCCAAACTGAAGGGAGCAAAGGGTCTTCAGTTCAAAGGGAACTGAGAACTGTGCAGGGAAGTGAACAACCGTACATCACTTCATCAGAAGTTGACAAGATTACCCATAAGCCATTGCACCTCAAATATGAGTAAAACAAGCTATTGTTGCTAACGTTTTTAACAAGCTAAACTGATGCTGGTTATTGTTTATATCAACTGATAGTAATAAGAATATTAATAATAATTTGTATCAATATTCTATTTAAGAAACATAAATTATCCACTGTAGTATCAGTACGTGTCCATGGTTATCGTGGTAATGCACAGGGCGGGGGGTGGGGGGTGGGGGTGGCTGCATGGTGTTTAAAATTGAGAAATTTTGTGAAGGGCAGTTAAAAGATATTCCCTGAGAACGGAGCAGACCGTATGAAATACAGTTGAAGTACACTGTAGATCGGAAAGTAGCTTGCGTCAGTTAGGATGTTCATAGGGATCCTCTGACCGTCAAAATGGGTGGAGATGAAACTGGGAGGGCAGTATCATTCAAGTGAGCTCCAGTTCTCACGTCATAGCCGGAGCAAAATCAAAAAGACTCCTTCTCAGAGACGTGCTGAGACCAAACCTGACATAACGCACGGCTCAGGAGACGCACACACGCAGGCTCAGAGTAGTTCAAATTGTTTATTAACAACAGGAGTGGATGAATGTGTGTCTGCGGGA
Source organism: Pholidichthys leucotaenia (assembly GCA_020510985.1). Lineage (NCBI taxonomy): Eukaryota > Metazoa > Chordata > Actinopteri > Cichliformes > Pholidichthyidae > Pholidichthys > Pholidichthys leucotaenia. The sequence continues at coordinate 146,989,939 of CM035836.1, read as the reverse complement.
TGTAAATGTATTGGTGGCGGCGTCTGCTTCGGGCACAGAGGCAGGAGACCGTACAGCCGGACAATCCTATGGGAAAAGCACAAGGAGAAGGGTGACGGGCACACACCAACACGGGAGATATATGAGCGAGAGAGGAGCTTACTTGGATAGGACAGATGACTGGCACAGCAAGGGACGAGGTCCGGTAGACAGCCACCTGGAGAGCCCGGTGCAGCAGCGAGGAGCAGGCGATGGAGAGGCGTTGTCCGCCGCCGGGAAATCCACCTGTGCACAGGGGAGCAGATTTGGAAGGAAAGGAGGTAAGGTCTTCTTACCGGAGTGATCCGCTGAGGGTGAAGGAACTCACAGCGATGCATGAAGAAGTCTGACGGCTTCAGGCCGAAGCTCAGGGCGAGGCGGCTTAAATCCCTCGCCGCTGATGACGAGCAGGTGTGCGAGCAGGTGGCGCCGCTGATGAGCGGCGCGGCGTGACAGTACTCCCCCCTCTAGCAGCGCCTCCTGGCGATGGCTTCTCTGGGTGCGCTCGGTGGAAATCAGCGATGAGCGACGGGTCCAACACAAACGACGAGGGTACCCACTGTCGATGTTCAGGCCCATAGCCCTCCCAGTCCACCAAGTACTGCAACCCACGACCCCGGTGCCGGGAGTCCAGGATGGAGGAGACGGGCCAGGCCGGATGGCCATCAATCATCCGGGGCGCGGGTTGCGCAGCAGGAGGAGGGCAAAGGGGATCGGAGACTGCCAGCTTCACCTTGGACACGTGGAAGGTGGGATGGATGCGGAGGGAGGGGGGAATAGCTACACGCACAGCCACCGGGTTGACGATCCTGGTGATGGGGTATGGACCCATGAAGCGCTGTGCCAGCTTCCTCCTCTCGCCCTTTAAGGTCACGTCCTGGGTCGACACGTAGACTTGCTGACCAACTCTGTATGCCGGGGCAGGTCTTCTGTGCCGGTCCGCCACGGCTCTGTTGCGCTCCGCCGTGCGTAAAAGCGCATTGTGCGCGGACGCCCAGATGGAGCGGAACTGCCTGAGATGCGCCCGTACTGAGGGGACAGTTACCTCACTCTCCTGCGCCGGGAACAGCGGGGGGTCGTAACCCAGGGACGCCTTAAAGGGGGACATCCCTGTAGCAGAAGAGCGAGCGGTGTTATGGGCGTATTCAACCCAGGCGAGGTGGGAACTCCAGGACGTAGGTTTGGACACCGTTACACAGCGGAGTGCAGCCTCCAGCTCCTGGTTGGTCCGTTCACACTGCCCGTTGGATTGGGGGTGATGGCCGGAGGAGAGGCTCACCTTGGCTCCTAAGGCGTTGCAGAACGACCTCCAAACCTCTGATGAAAGTTGGGGTCCTCGGTCCGAGACCACGTCCACCGGAATCCCATGCAGCCTGACCACGTGTTGGATGAGGAGGTCCGCCGTCTCCAGGGCAGTTGGGAGACCTCGTAGAGGAACGAAGTGTACCGCCTTGGAGAAGCGGTCCACGATGGTCAGGATGGTGTCGTAGGTGTTCGAGACTGGGAGTCCGGTGACGAAATCCAGGGCGATATGCGACCAGGGCCTGCCAGGGACGGGCAGAGGCTGGAGCAAACCCGCTGGAGGGGCATTACCCGATTTATTGGTGGCACAAACTGGACAGGCCCGGGCGTAGCGGGCAGCGTCCCTCCGCAGGCCCGGCCACCAGAAGGACCGCTGGAGGAGGTCAATCATCCGGGAGGAGCCATTGTGACAGGTGAGCTTGGAGGTGTGCAACCAGTGGATAACCTCCCCTCGAACTGTGGATGGCACGAACAGCCTCCCCTCCGGTCCGCCGCCAGGGTCAGGATCCACTTCCTGCGCCTTCCGGATCTTGCTCTCGATGTCCCAGGTGACGGCTCCCACGACGCACGACCTGGGTAGGATGGTGTGAACCGTGTCCTCCGACTCCTCAGGGGCGAATTGCCTAGAGAGGGCGTCGGGCAGGCCGTTCTTGGAGCCAGGCCTGAAGGTGATAGTAAATTGGAACCTGGCGAAGAACAAGGACCAGCGCGCCTGGCGGGCGTTCAGGCGCCTGGCAGATCTAAGATATTCCAAGTTGTTGTGGTCCGTCAGGACCACGAACGGCAGGTCCGCCCCCTCTAGCCAGTGACGCCACTCCTGTAGCGCGAGCTTGATGGCGAGGAGCTCTCTGTCTCCCACGTCGTAATTCCTCTCCGCCGGGGACAAGCGCCGGGAGAAGAAGGCGCAGGGCCGTTTGATACCATCGTCTGGCGACCGCTGGGATAGCACCGCCCCCACTCCTGTGTCCGAAGCATCCACTTCCACGATGCACTGCAGCGCGGGGTTGACTTGGCTAAGGACCCGGGAGGAGGAGAACTCCGCCTTCAGTGCCTGAAAAGCAGCTGCGGCCTCTTCGGTCCCCCGGAACGGAACCTTAGGGGACGTGAGGCGGGTCAGTGGGCCGACGATGGTGCCAAAATTTGGGACGAAGCGGCGGTAGAAGTTCGCGAACCCAATGAACTGTTGCACCTGCTTCCTCGATGCAGGTGTAGGCCATTCCACCACCGCCTTCACCTTCTCTGGGTCCGGAAGCACCTGGTCGTGTGAGATGATGAACCCAAGGAAGGATGTTGTCTTTGCGTAAAATTCACACTTCTCAGCCTTCACGTATAACCGGTTCTCCAGCAGTCTTTGGAGGACCCGCCTCACGTGGACCTGGTGCTCGTCCCTGGACTTGGAGAAGATGAGTATGTCATCCAGGTAGACGAACACAAAAAGGCCGATGAAATCCCGGAGGACGTCGTTGATGAGGCGCTGAAAGATGGCTGGAGCGTTGGTCAACCCGAACGGCATCACCAGGTATTCGAAGTGGCCGTTCGGGGTACGGAAGGCTGTTTTCCACTCATCTCCCTCCCGGATCCGGACGAGGTGGTATGCGCTGCGTAGATCCAGCTTGGTGAACCAAGTCGCCCCCTGGAGGGAGTGGAAAGCGGTGTCCATGAGGGGCAGGGTGTAACGATCCTTCTCCGTTATGTCATTAAGGGCACGATAGTCAGTGCAAGGACGGAGGGATCCGTCCTTCTTACCAACGAAGAAGAATCCTGCCCCCACAGGTGATGACGATGGGCGGATTATCCCAGCACTCAGCGACTCCTTAAGGTATGAGTTCATTGTCTCCTTCTCCGGCGCCGATAGACTGTAGAGTCGTCCAGAAGGTAAGGGTGCCCCCTGGCGGAGATTGATTGCGCAGTCATAGGGCCGATGAGGAGGGAGAGACATTGCCTTAGATTTGCTGAATACCATACCCAGGTCGTGAAATTCCAGTGGCACCAGGGACAGGTCCGGGGGCGCAGCGTCCGTAGGAGGGGGAGAAGCGGACGGAGAGCAGGCAGCGGACTGAAGACAGGTGCCCATGCAGAACGTGCTCCATGCTGACACCCCGGCGGACTTCCAATCCAGAACGGGGTTGTGGAGGCGTAGCCAGGGATACCCCAGGATGACGGGCGACACAGAGTTGGGCAGGATGTAAAAGATCATCTCCTCCCGGTGGTTATCAGAGATAATAACCGGAACGGGGGTGGTCTGGTGCGTAACTCTCCCAAGGGAGGCACGAGAGAGGTTGACCAGGGAGATAGGATTCCTGAGTGCCTGACAGCGGATGCCCAATCGGGTTGCCAGGCTTTGTGAAATAAAGCTGCCTTCCGCACCCGAATCCACCAGTGCGTGGGTGAGATGCCCAGTGGGGTTGTGGCAGAAACAGATGGGCAGCTTCAATTGTGTGAGAGAACTTAACCGATTGACGTCCGCGAGGCCCCCTACAATGACTCGCGGACCCCGCCGACTGGCTTTCCGTGGGCAAAGCTTCACCGTGTGTTGGTCATCTCCGCAATACATGCAGAGATCCAACTCACGGCGGCGTTGTTTCTCCGCAGGGGAAAGCTTTGTCCAGCCCGTCACCATCGGCTCCGACTCCTCGGGGCACGATGGTGGCGGCGCCGCCAGGGGGCGAGCTTGGAACAGGCGCAGCGAGACTCCACGAGGGCGAGAAGAAGACGACTTCCGTCCCGAGGAGCGCTCGCGCAGCCTGTTGTCCAAACTGATTGCTAGGGATGTTAGCTCCGCTAGCGTCTCAGGGATATCCCGCCCAGCCAGTTCATCCCTCAGATCATCATTGAGACTGCGGAGGAAAAGGCCGCAGAGGGAGCGTTCCTCCCAGCCTAATTCCTCCGCCGCTACCCAGAAGTCGACCGCGTAGTCCGCTGCCAACCGGCTTCCCTGCTGGAGGACGAGAAGCCGATCGACCTGGACCGTCTCGGTAAGAGAATGGTCAAAGACCTCCAGGAAGCGTCTCACGAATTGGTCATATGTGAGGGTGGCATAACTGGGCCTCGCCATTACGGCGTAGGTCCATGTCAATGCTCGCCCCTCCAGGAGATTCCCGATATAACCAATTCGGCTATGATCTGAGGGAAAGTCTCCCGGCACACGGTGGAAAACGGACTCACACTGCATAATAAACCCCCGCGCTCCGCCGAGCTTACCGCTAAAGCGGGCGGGGGTTGGAATGGGCGTGAGCCGAACCGGAGCACCCGGAGCCTGCTGGACGGCCACTGGAGCAGCAGGAGCCGCGTCACCCTGACGAGCCGGGGGGAACGGCTGTTGGGGGTCCAAGCGGCCCAACCGGTTAGTTATATTTAACAACTGATTAAAAATCACCTGTTGCTGATAAGCTATCTGATCCACTCGAGCCTCGAGAGTGGAAAACCGGTGTGCGAGCCCGCCGTCTGCCGAGCCGCTCTGCTGAAGCCGTACTGACATAACGCACGGCTCAGGAGACGCACACACGCAGGCTCAGAGTAGTTCAAATAGTTTATTAACAACAGGAGTGGATGAATGTGTGTCTGCGGGATGTAAATGTATTGGTGGCGGCGTCTGCTTCGGGCACAGAGGCAGGAGACCGTACAGCCGGACAACCCTATGGGAAAAGCACAAGGAGAAGGGTGACGGGCACACACCAACACGGGAGATATATGAGCGAGAGAGGAGCTTACTTGGATAGGACAGATGACTGGCACAGCAAGGGACGAGGTCCGGTAGACAGCCACCTGGAGAGCCCGGTGCAGCAGCGAGGAACAGGCGATGGAGAGGCGTTGTCCGCCGCCGGGAAATCCACCTGTGCACAGGGGAGCAGATTTGGAAGGAAAGGAGGTAAGGTCTTCTTACCGGAGTGATCCGCTGAGGGTGAAGGAACTCACAGCGATGCATGAAGAAGTCTGACGGCTTCAGGCCGAAGCTCAGGGCGAGGCGGCTTAAATCCCTCGCCGCTGATGACGAGCAGGTGTGCGAGCAGGTGGCGCCGCTGATGAGCGGCGCGGCGTGACAAAACCTAACAAAGTTTTTCCATTGGTAGTCAATCCAGATGATCTTGTGCATTTACTTGCTGGTCTTAATCTATTTCTGGGTATGTTTTTAGACCTGCCAAAGGTACCAGTATACAATTTACATCTGTTCCTTCAGTAAAAGTTTGTTTTCAGTGTTGTGAAAAGTTGGTATATTAGCATAGCCCTTATACAGTGTTGTGAAAAAGTATTTGCCCCCTTCCTGATTTCACATTTTTTTTGTATGTTTGTTCACACTTAAATGTTTCAGATCATCAAACTAATTTAAATATCAGATGACGATAACACAAGTAAACACAAATTGCAGTTTTTAAATGAAGATGTTTATTATTAAGGGTAAAAAAAATCCAAACCTACATGGCCCTGTGTGAAAAAGTGATTCTCCCCACGTTAAAACATAAATTAACTGTGGTTTATCACATCTTTGGAAAGGAGAGTCCAGATTCTCTAGCCACACCCAGGCCTGATTACTGCTACACCTGTTCTCAATCAAGAAATCACTTAACTAGGACCTGCCTGACAAAGTTAAGCAGACCAAAAGATCCTCAAAAGCTAGACATCATGCTGTGATCCAAAGAAATTCAGGAACAAATGAGAAACAAAGTAATTGAGATCTATCAGTTTGGAAAAGGTTATAAAGCCTTTTCTAAAGCTTTGGGACTCCAGCGAACCACAGTGAGAGCCATTATCCACAAATGGCAAAAACATGGAACAGTGGTGAACCTTCCCAGGGGAGGCCGGCCGACCAAAATTACCCCAAGAGTGTAGCGATGACTTATCCAAGAGGTCACAAAAGACCCCACAACAACATTCAAAGAACTGCAGGCCTCACTTGCCTCAGGTAAGGTCAGTGTTCATGACTCCACCATAAGAAAGAGACTGGGCAAAAATGGGCTGCATGGCAGAGTTCCAAGATGAAAACCACTGCTGAACAAAAAGAACATAAAGGCTCATCTCAGTTTTGCCAGAAAACATCTTAATGATCCCCAAGACTGTCGGAAAAATATTCTGTGGACTGACGAGACAAAAGCTGAACTTTTTGGAAGGTGTGTGTCCCATTACATCCGGCATAAAAGTAACACAGCATTTCAGAAAAGGAACATCATACCAACAGTAAAATATGGTGGTGGTAGTGTGATAGTCTGGGGCTGTTTTGCTGCTTCAGGACCTGGAAGACTTGCTGTGGTAAATGGAACCATGAATTCTGATGTTGACCAAAAAATCCTGAAGGAGAATGTCCGGCCATCTGTTCGTGACCTCAAGCTAAAGTGCACTTGGGTTCTGCAGCAGGACAATGATCCAAAGCACACCAGCAAGTCCACCTCTGAATATCTTAAGAAAAACGAAATGAAGACTTTGGAGTGGCCTAGTCAAAGTCCTGATCTGAATTCGATTGAGATGCTGTGGCATGACCTTAAAAAAAGGGGGTTCATGCTCGAAAACCCTCCAATGTGGCTGAATTACAACAATTCTGCAAAGATGAGCAGGCCAAAATTCCTCCAGCGCAGGAAAAGACTCATTGCCAATTACTGCAAATGCTTGATTACAGTTGTTGCTGTTAATGGTGGCCCAGCCCGTTATTAGGTTTAGGGGGCAATCACTTTTTCACACAGGGCCATGTAGGTTTGGATTTTTTCCCCCTTAATAATAAACACCTTCATTTAAAAACTGCATTTTGTGTTTACTTGTGTTATCTTTGTCTAATATTTAAATTTGTTTGATGATCTGAAACATTCAACTGTGACAAACATACAAAAAAATGAGAAATGAGAAAGGGGGCAAACACCTTTTCACACCACTGTATACTGAGGGGCAGTAAAAAAGAAACATTGTTTCAATTTCAGAAAGTGGTTGCTCAGGCCTTTGGCGATCTTGGTTGCTACCAATGTTTCAGTAGCACCTTTGCAAGCGTCCCACTATTGACCGATGGATTCCAAAATGTGCTGCCACCCCTAAGCTGATAGTCCAGCTCTGAGCATTCCAATGGCCTGGTCTTGATTTTCTCTTGTCAGTCATTGTATCTTCACAGCCAATAATTTTTAATGTTTCAAACATCAGATTTAATATACATGATGAGTGCTCACAGTACACAACATGGACTTCACTCTCTGATTATCTAAGATTATCCCTGCAAGGACTGGCATACAAATGCACTCCCCTTCACTGAAGCAGGACCGTTAAGAAGACAGGCATTATTTTATTGCCCATACATTAACACTGTAATAAAATAATAGTTTTAAAGCAAATATGCATTATTAACAAATACAGAACTCTGTTTTCCTTGTATTCTATGTTTTTAATATTTCTCACTATAAAAAGACATATTTGGAAGTTGACCAAAGCAATCCTAAATTTTGGGGACTGCAAAATTAGATTTTTTTTTGCCCATACCCTCTCCTCCGAGCCAGGATGGCTCCAGCAGCTCCATCATGTACTCCACCTCTATCAGGACATGAGGCTTGTTACACTCAACAATCACATATGACAGCGATGGCAGGAAGTCATCCCAGCTGACATCTTGCCCTGAAAAGAAGATTAAAAAAATCAGCAGCGAAGAGAAGTTGTTTCTCATGTATAGTACACAGCACACAGGGCAGTTTTTGATAATGGCATATGCCTTGTGGCACAATATGAGAGATACATCAGATGCTGCACTACCCCCTCAGAAAACATTGCTCAAAAAAGGCCTGAAATCACTCCCAACTTCAATAAAATATATACAGCCGGGGAAATAAGTTTTGAACACGTCAACATTTTTCTCATTAAACATATTTCTGATGGAGCCATTGACCTGTCATTTTCACCAGATATAAGTAGCAACCCAAGTAGTCCATACATACAAAGAAATCAGTGCAACTGTGCTCGCAAAACAAGTTTTATTTAATAAAGTAGAATGACACAGGGAGTAAGTATTGAACACATGAAGAAAAAGCTGTGCAAAAAGGCATAGAAAGCCAAGAAACCATCTGCAATCCATCAGAACATAGGAAGCCATCCCATCCCCCATCAGTGCAAATTAATTTCAGCTGGTTAAGTCCTGACTGATAGCCTTTAAAAAGGTCTGTGAATATCAGATTGTCACACAACAAAGAACCGGAGTGGTGGCCTAGTTGGTAGAGCAGCTGCCCCACAACCGGAAGGTTGTGGGTCCAAATCCCGGCCGAGTCACACCAAAGACCATATAAAAATGGTATTGTATGCCTTCTAGCTTGGTGCTAAGCATAACAGAATGGAGAAAGGAAAGTTAACACACAGAGCTTCCAGAGGACTGACCCCTCACTGTAGCTTTCACTACTCACAGTAGCTGTGTGGCCTAGGGTCAGTGAAACAGAGATAGGCACTGCCCCATACACCACATGGTGTCCCACATGCTGTGGAAGGGATTAACTTAGTTTAACACCACAAAGAACTCATGATGGGCCGAAGCAAAGAGCTCTCTCTAGACCTTCACAACCTTATTGTTGCAAAACATAATGATGGCATTGGTTACAGGCACATTTCTAAACTGCTGAATGTTCCAGTGAGCACTGTTGAAGTCAGCATTCTGAAGTGGAAAGATCATCATTTTACCATAAACCAGCCACGACCAGGAGCTCCTCACAAGATTTCTGACAGAGGAGTCAGAAGGATTATCAGAAGAGTTATCCAAGAGCCAAAGACCACTTGTGGAGAGCTCCAGAAAGACCTGGAGTTAGCAGGTACTGCTGTTTCAAAGAAAACAATAAGTAATGCACTCAACCTGGGCTGCACGGTGGCGCAGTGGTTAGCACTGCGGCAGCACAGTTTACCCTTGGCCGGGGGATCGTGGGTTCGATCCCAGCCCCCGACCAACAGTGATCTGTGTGGAGTTTGCATGTTCTCCCCGTGTATGCGTGGGTTTACCCCGGGATTTCTCCGGTTTCCTCCCACATCCCAAAAACATGCAGGTTAGGTTAATTGGAGACTCTAAAGTGGCCCTTTGTGTGAATGTGTGTGTGTGTGAATAGTTAAAAAGGGATGGCGCCGTATTGTGGCTGCTTCATCCATCTAGGTGGTGGATGACCCTTAATTTCTGTAAAGCGTCTTTGAGTGTCTATGATAAAGCGCTATATAAATCTGATGCATTGATTGATTGATTCAACCAACATGGGCTCTATGCCCTCTTACCTTGCAAGACTCCATTGCTGAAGAAAAAGCATGTTGAAGCTTGTTTAAAGTTTGCTGCACAATATTTGGGCAACCCAGTAAAACACTGGGAGAATATAGTCTGGTCAGATGAGACCAAAATCAAACTTTTTGGATGCCACAACACACAGCATGTTTGGAGGAGAAATGGCACTGTACATCAGCCCAAAAACACCATACCAAGAGTCAGGTTTGGAGGTGGAAACATCATGGTGTGGCGGTGTTTTTCAGCACATGGTACAGGCAGACTTCATATAATTGAAGGAAAGATGAATGTACACATGTACAGAGACATCCTTGATAAGAACCTGTTGCCATCTGCCAAGATGCTGAAGATGAAACTAGGGTGGACACTTCAGCGAGACAATGATCCCAAACACGCAGCCAAGGAAGCTCTCAACTGGCACCAGAGAAGGAAAATAAAGCTGCTAGAATGGTCCAGTCAGTCACCTGACCTGAATCCAATTGAAAATCTATGTAATGAATTGAAGATCAGAGTTCATAGAAGACACCCACGGAACCTTCAAGATTTGAAGACAGTTTGTGTGGAAGAAAAGGCTAAAATCACTCCTGAGCAATGCCTGCACTTAGTTTCTCCATACAGGTTTATTTGTCAGGGACAATGTACAGAAAAAAAAAAACAAATAAACATTAAACACAGGGTAAAGATGCTGTGTACCAGATTATAGCATTCTCACAAATTTCCATCTGGGTACAGGAGGCATCTGGAAGCTGTTATTACCAACAAAGGCTTTTCTACTAAATATTAAATGAATTTCACCAAGTGTGTTCAATACTTATTCCCTGTGTCATTCCACTTTATTAAATATAACTTTTTTTGTGAACACAGTTGCCTTGATTTCTTTGTATGTATGGATTACTTGTGCTGTTACTGCTATCTGGTGAAAATCTCAGGTCACTGGCTCCATCAGAAATATGTTTAATGAGAAAAATGTTGACATGGTCAGAACTTATTTTCCCCACTGTATACATATATAGTAAAATAAGCAAAAGTGAAATTTAACACTTTTCCTGTTATGAAGTCTATGCACCATCTGGAATTAAAAAAAAAATATTGAGAGATTAAAGGAATGATACATGGTTGTATGCAGCAAAACTCTCATATTTTTGTTTTTACAATCAGAACAGAACAGTGTCTCTGTATAAAGAAATAACTAAAATATACAAGAAAAGGAAAACGAAAATTGGCCTACTTATTTTATATACCCATATATGTATATGTACCCATACATAAACAGAGTGCCAATAGAAGAAATGTCACAAAAGGGGTGGGTGAGATGGGGGAGGGAATTAAATAGTAAATGAAAAAATATTTGCAAATAGACCTCAGTCAAAAGATGGGGATTTTAAAGAGTAAAAGTAATTGATAAAAGGGTTCCATTTTTCAAAACACTTAGCTGAGGAGCCTTTTACAGTCAAATTTATCTTTTCTACCTTAAGAAAGGACATAACATCCTTAAGCCAGAAAGAGCTGGATGGAGGTTTAGGCAACTGCCAAAGGAGTAGGATATGACATCTAGCTAGAAGGGAGGTAAAAGCAAGTAATTGTAATTGAGATTATGTTAATCGAACTGGAGCATGTGGGACTCCAAATATGGCAATCAAAGAGTCCATCTTAACTTTAATTGCTAGAACCTTGGACAGAGTCATAAAGAAATCACTCCAATATTTACACAATCTGAGACGAAAAAAGAACATGCGACTCAAATTACAGGGTGAGGCTTGACATCTGTCATGTTGGTCCCTTATATCAGGAAAAATTCTTGACACCATCTGGAATTTAAGGAAAATCTGAAAGGGCTGACTGAAAGGAATTTGATCACTTCACATGGGAAGACCCTATTTAGTCTATTTTAATTTTGAACTTATGGATAAAATCAACACAACACTCCAAAAGTTTTAAATACTGTATAATCAGATTTGAAGGTCACAATGTGCACATTTTGCGTCTCACCGTGTAAGGACCCCATGGCCTTCTGGACACACTTGCACACCTGAAGCAGGAGCAGCACTTTATCGATGGGTGAGTGTGTCCTCTGCATCAGAATCAGCTTCTGTTTCACCCTCTCGACCTCTCGGCTGTCTGGGACGCCTGTCCTCACGCCCAGTCGCTCCATGGCGGCATCCCCTTTCAGTCTCAGCAGGTTCTGGGTGAGGCGTTGGGTGGAGCCATCCCGACTGTGCAGTGCCACCAGGGCTTTGCTGAGGTGGGACCGAAGAGGCCGGAGCACACAGGAGAACATGGCCCTCTCCAAAGCAAGAGCTGCAGGAAAAGGGAGGGTTTCAGTGTTTGAGGAAGCAGCCATATTCAGGAGAACAACTAATTGTAAGATAAATTTTATACATCTTGGAGGAATTGGAAGCTCAACGATCTCTCTGTGTTTTTGTATAGTGATGAGTTGTATGTTTTGATTTTAAAGGGGTCATTGACTAAAAAATTGTGTTTTTGTACGTTTTAGCCTTCTGAAAGGCGTCTGTCTATTGGTCATGTAATTATTGAAAAAAATATAAAAAAACGCTCACTTCTCTTAAAACCCTCCACACAGCCTTTATATCATTTTTCACTTCAAAAAGCAAAACTGACTGTTTTAGATGTGTCACAGGACGTTACTTGCATAGTAAACCCAGCCAAGCACACACCTGATACCCGCATGCTATTCTATTATTGGACAGCCTAGCTGTCAATTATGTGGACAGCAGTAAGCTAACAAGTTAGTTTACCAAGTGTGATTTATATTATTATTTTCGTTAAGATTTCAGTCACCCTAATTGACATCAGTGTTTCCACATGATTTACTAATCCACAGTCAATAATATATCTCGCGTCATGGTGGCTTGTTTTGTTATATTTTGCTGTAAGCTCTGTTAACTTGGCTAGACAGTCGGTCAGCATTAGTCACATGACCAACAGGGCCCCCAGCATTAGCTTAACTGTTGATCCGGCAGGTTTGGATCGCTATTTTCTATAAATTCTATTCACCCCCACTAGAATCCTTTGTCATCCAACCAACACCAACTTGACACCAGTGACTAACATCAGCTAGCCACCTTGAAGCTAGCAGATTAACCACTCATTCGCAAATTTTTCTGTGCTTATTGTACTTGAGGGACCGGTCATATCCTATCGACCACTGAAACCACACACCCCTGCCAACCAGTGATGCAATATTTAATTAATTCTTAAAGACAAACGTTAGTTGGCTCAGTTGTAACAGGTCAAGTCGACCCACAAAATTTTTTCTCTGTCACCTACAAATGTAAAAAGTTTTACAGAAATCCTCCATCCATGCCACACAAGATCCTGGGGCTGACCCGACCCATATTTGATTCAAGAAAAATCCGAGCTAAAGACTAGGAGCTAATGTTAGTAATGTGATGTAAGAGGGAGGGTGGAGTTGGATCCAGTCTAAACATTTAAAGGTATGCACACTTAAACAGGCCATATTCAGAAAGACTGGAAAAAATAATAATAATAATAAAAAAAAATTGCTGTAGTAATTAAATAATTAAAGAAAATTTGAACAAAATATGTCACATTTCATTAAGATGTGTGAGCTGTTAAAATGTAGAAATATAGTGCAATTAATGACCCCTTTAAAGCATAATGATCACTGCAATTAATGAGAGTAAGTGGATTTGGATTTCAGTTTTTATCCTATTCTGTCTGCTATTCCTATTTTTTTTTCTCTCTATTTGATATAATGTTAGAATAAAGTTTGGATCGGGTGGATCAAAACAAAAAATATGTTAAAAAGCATCAAAAATCAACATGCACATGCATTCTGTATAAATAAAATTATCATAAAGTCTGTATGAATAAGAGTGTTACAGTCCTCCAGTACTGAGTAGTCACCTTTAAGACTTATTTAATCATCCATTCACAATTGATAAAAAAAACATAATGCAATAAATAAAATATGTTATTTCAGAGGGTTTGAGTAAGATTCGAAAATAAAATCATCATCAGTCATTAGTGGTATTTCCATTTCTTTTTTAATTCCACCCACGTTTTGTCCAGTCTCAGTGTCTGGTTCCAGATTCAGTGGTAACAGCTTTTTAATGAACTTTTATTTATGGAAGGCATCATCATTAACAAAACATTGTGCATGACAAACTATACTAACTGAATTTTCAGTACAACTGATGCTGTATTTGCTGGCTTTGATATAGAAACACTATTGTAGTCCTGTCGTGTTTATGAGGACATCTTCCCATCTGTCATAAACAAGTTATAGTATAGAAGAGAATAGAATTTCTTTATTGTCGCTGTACAGTAAAGCACAATGAAATTTGGAAGTATATTGTCCTATAATATTTGATATTCTTGTTAAACAGGGTCATTGTATACATACAGTATGTATGAATCCACAGTCTGTCATCCAGATTGTTGTATAAACATGGTTCTTGAAGGCCCCTTTACTTTTTCACATTTATCTGCATGACTTACTGAACTGTACTATTACACACTTTTATATCTCACTTTGCTGTGCTGTGAAGTCTTTCCATTAACCTCCTTTTCGCCCACCATTTCACAAGTCTGTTCATCAAACAGCCCTTAGCTTCTGCTCTCACTGCAGATGCTGAAATGTTGTCACATACTGTGGTTCTATGCCTTTATTGCATGTCATGTTGGAGGCCAAAGATCCCAGAAAACAACTCACACAGATGGGGAACTTCTCTTCATTTTTTATTCATTTTTGAAGTTCCTTAAGCTACCGTATGTATAGGTGCATCTCAATAAATTAGAATATCATCGAAAAGTCAATTTATTGCAGTTGAAGTTCATTCCCTTCCACAGCCTGTGGGACATCATGTGGTGTATAGGGGCGGCACCTATCTTTGTTTCTCTAACCCTAGGCCACACAGCTACTGTAAATAGTGAAAGGTACAGTGGGAGATCAGTTCTCCGGTATCTCTGTGCATTAACTTTTCTTTCCCCATTCTATTATGCTGAGCACCAAGCAAGAAGGCGCCAAGTACCATTTTTATATAGCTCTTGGTATGACCCGCCGGGGGCGTGAACCCAGAACCTCCTGGCTGTGGGGGTGGGGGGGTTAGGGGGGTGGGGTGCTCTACAACTAGGCCACCATGAAGTGCACTAAACTTTCCTGGTAGACAGCTGCATTGACTGGACTTGATAACACACAGTGGACCAATACCAGTAGATGACATGGCTCCCCAGATCAGGTGCCAAATCCTGACATTTGGAAATCAAGGTCCCAGAGTCTGGAGGAAGAGTGGAGAAGCACAGAATCCAAGCTGCTTGAGGTCCAGTGTGAAGTTTCCACAGTCAGTGATGATTTGGGGAGCCATGCCATCTGCTGCTGTTGGTCCACTGTGTTTTATCAAGTCCAAAGTCAGTGCAGTCATCTACCAGGAAATTTTAGAGCACTTCATACTTTCTTCTGCTGACAAGCTTTATGGAGATGCTGATTTCATTTTGCAGCAGGACTTGGCACCTGCCCACACTGCAAAAGGTACCAAAACCTGGTTTAACGACTATGGTATCATTGTGCTTGATTGGCCAGCAAACTCTCCTGACCTAAACCTATGGGGTATTGTCAAGAGGAAGATGAGAGACACCAGATCCAACAATGCAGATTCTTCTTCTTCTTTTAGATTTGATTGGCGGTTGGCAACCAGCTTACAGGTGCATTACTACCACATACTTCACTCTATATGCAGATGAGATGAAGGCTGCTATCAATGCTATCGTTTTTGCAAAGAAGAGTGGGCAAAAATTGCCACATCAAGGTGTGCCACGCTGATAGACTCCTACCCAAAAAGACAGTGCTGTAATAAAAGCCAAAAGTGCTGCAACAAAGTATTAGTTTAAGGATGTGCATATTTATGCAACCAGGTTATTGTAAGTTTTTTTATTTTTTATTTTTATATTTAAAGATTTCAATTTGTTTTTCAATTGGGTTGTACAGGTTATAGGTCACATTAATAATGGAAAAAGTTTTGAAATGATTTATCTTGGTCTCATTTTTTACATTACTAAAACCTGGCATTTGAACAGGGGTGTGTAGACTTTTCATATCCACTGTAGATTCATTACACACAGCGTGATATATTTCAAGTGTTTAGTTCTTTTAATTTTGATGGTTATGGCTTATAGCTAATGAAAACCCCAATTTCAGTTTCTCAAAAAATTACAATATTTCATAAAACAAATTTAAAAAAAAAGTTTTTTCAATAGAAATGTTGGCCGACTGAAAAGTATGTCCATACTCAATACTTGGTCGGGGCTGCTTTTGCATAAATTGCTGCATCAATGAGGCATGGCATGGAGGCGACCAGCCTGTGGTACTGCTGAGGTGTTATGAAGGCCCAGGTTGCTTTGATAGCGGCCTTCAGCTTGGCTGCATTGTTGGGTCTGGTGTCTCTTATCTTCCTCTTGACAATAATAATGCATTGGATTTTTATAGTGCTTTTCATGACACTCAGATGCTTTACAATGGATACATTATTCATTCACTCCACAGACAATGGTAAGCTATTATTGTAGCCACAGCTGCCCTGGGGCAGACTGATGGAAATGTGGCTGCTAATCTGCACCAACGGCCTCTCTGACCACTAGCGAACATTTATATACATTTATACCCAGTGTCATGGACACTGGAGGCAAGGTGGGTAAAGTGTCTTGCCCAGGGACACAACGGCAGGAGGGCTGGGAAGAGTGGGATTCGAACCCCCAGTCTCTGGTTATTGGACGACCTGCTGTACCTCCTGAGCCACTGCCACTCAATGGGTTTAGGTCAGGAGATTTTGCTGGCCAATCAAGCACAGTGATACTGTGGTCATTTTTTAAAAATTAATTTTATGTAAAATACTGTAATTTTTTGACAAATTGAATTTGGGGTTTCCACGAACTATAAGCCATAACTATCAAAATTAAAAGAAATAAACACTTGAAATATATCACTCTGTGTGTAATGAATCTACATAATATGAGTTTCATTTTTTAAACTGAATTATTGGAATTAATCAACTTTTCAATGACATTCTAATTTAGTGAGATGCACCTTTAGAAATAAATGATCACATTCTTCCAAACTTCTTCACATCCCCGTTGTGCATGCAGTCATTGAAGTCACTTTCTTAGCCGCTGGAAATGTGAGTTTATTTTTCTGCCCTGACTACTGTGGCACAAAATACACAATCTCTTGTACATGTACAGCACACACATACAGTATGCTAGCTCTCACACATGGAAGCACACACAAACACACTCAGTGGTTCTTCAACAGTCAGTGGGCAGTCCTGACTAAGTGGGTAACAATTCCCCATCGTGCACTGTTTTCCACTTATCATCAATATCCTCCACTCCCACCTCTCCATCCTTCATGTTTCTCTGCTGTACAATCCCCCAACTTCCCCCCCTCGATCTTACTACATCACTCCCCCTTGTGATCAATCATCCCCTCCCTCTATCCTCTGTTTCTCTCTCGCCCTTCCTCTCTTTTCAATCCCAGTATTCCTCTCCCTCTCTCTCTCCCCAGCTCTGGATTACATATAATGTGATTACAGTCTAGTTGCCTGCTGGCTAGCTCCGAAAAGGCCGTTTTTTTAATTCAGCCGCTCCTCACAGATCTGTAAGTGATTACATTTCCAAAGTATAACCTGCCTATTTCTATCTCTACCTCCCACCCTCCTGTGAATCGTGCTGCTCTTCAAGTGAGCGTGGGACTGTGATATCTTTTTATGATAAACAAGGGGGAGCAAAAAAAAAAAAAAATGCAAATGCCTCCCACCGACGCAATGCAAGATAAATCAGAATCACTGCGCAGGAAGGAAGGAAGGATGGGAGGACGGAAGGCAGCGGCCGACTGCTCTCTCTACCCTGGAGCCTCGGCACAGCCAGGCAACCATCCGTCATCACACATTCACACACAAACACACCTGCGCATACACACATACACATGCATGCACAGAGCAGTCCAAAAAAGACTAGCCTACGCATGGGAGGACTGTGTCAAAAGATCCAACTACAATCGTTCCAAAGTAACACTCCGAGATGTCTTTACAATAATGAGACGAATCACACACTGAATGCGATGGATGTGAGTGCGGGCGCGTCGGGCAGGGCTTTCCTAATGCTATTTTCTAAATACCAGAGACAATATGAGCTCCTCTGAATGAGGCTCTGGCCCCCCACGCAAACTACTTTGTGTTGACAGTGCCTTTCACTGGAGCCTGGGCGGCCCACCATTTATCAGAAAAAGCTGTCTGTTTCCATAGACCCGCATGCTCTGGCACTGTCTATTAAATCACTATTTTCTCATAGTACACTTCCTTTTTTGTGTGTGCATTTCTCTCTCCTCTGGTGCCTTTCAGTGCCACCATCTTCCACAGTTTGTTGGTATAAACAAAGTACTCTGGTAAACACCTTCCCAGTGAAGCTGTAATCTGAGTAATGTAATTCCTCTATAGTTGGAACCCCAGTTTGCCATGGTAGAGGTACTTCCCCGAATTTCTCACAATCTTACAGAGCTATGTCAACCAGGGCCGTCCCAGCCTTAAGGAAACTAAGAGTGAATTGCTGCAACTGAGGGGATTTGTAATTACCTCAGTGACACTGGCCAAACTGATGGAAAATTCCATCACCCTCTTTCCTTGGTTTTGCCTCCTCTATAGCATGTTGGTGTGGTTGAGGAGATACTCAAAGTATTTCTTCCACAGCATGATAAACTGCTTTACCCCACTGAGCCAGCAGATGTTTTATCAATGTTTCTGTGAGCTGTACTTCATGGTCCCTTGCTCCATGACCTCATTAAACTTCTATCACATACAAGATTTTTGTTTTAGTTACTACCTGAACTGTACTCTTGGATTGCCAGTACCCACCATTTGCCTCTGAAGTCCCACAAGCTAAGTATGCTTTGGGACTCCTCCTTCAGTCTGACCACACCCCTCACCTCTGGTGTCCACCATTTAGTGTGGGGGTTGCAGTCATGGCAAGCATTGACAACCTAAAGCCCGAGGCACATACATACTGCTCAGCCCCAATTTTTCAAGCTTGTCAGCATAAAACAAGTTGCACTTGCACACACTTGTGCACCTGTTTACCAGCCAATCAGAGTGCTTTCTTTCACTGATAAGTCTATTGTAGCGAACTCAATATGAGCACCCTACTTGGCTTGCCAAGTGGGTTGACCCTATTGGCGACACAGGTAGGGTGCGGGACTCCGGAGCAGGAGGCGTGAGTTCGAATCTCCCGGTGGGACGTCGCCATGTCGAGCAGCACGTTACATTGGTGTCAGAAGTGGGATCTCCTGTCCAAAGCAGTAATGGGGCGCTGACATCGGGACGATGTCAAGAACCAGAGGGGAGTAGTGTAGCGAACTCAATATGAGCACCCTACTTGGCTTGCCAAGTGGGTTGACCCTATTGGCGACACAGGTAGAGTGCTGGACTCCGGAGCGGGAGGCGTGAGTTCGAATCTCCCGGTGGGACGTCGCCATGTCGAGCAGCACGTTACATTGGTGTCAGAAGTGGGATCTCCTGTCCAAAGCAGTAATGGGGCGCTGACATCGGGACGATGTCAAGAACCAGAGGGGAGTAGTGTAGCGAACTCAATATGAGCACCCTACTTGGCTTGCCAAGTGGGTTGACCCTATTGGCGACACAGGTAGGGTGCGGGACTCCGGAGCAGGAGGCGTGAGTTCGAATCTCCCGGTGGGACGTCGCCATGTCGAGCAGCACGTTACACTATGTTGAATCAGCCAAAAAATGGTGTTATTTGTTGTGTGCCGATGGTACTGACCACACCAACCAGACTAGATTCACGGACACCTCGGACTTGCCAGATGGCAATCTTCGGCTTGGTATGTCTCCAGCTTTACAGCCACAGCTTTGCACAGTTGCCTCAACAATGGAGGTGGAGATCTTGGCTTTCCTAGGGATAGAGCTGAAGTTCCTCCTGTCATGTGAGTTGAAGATCTTGTGACCATGTCAATAGAAACATTCCTACTTGGAGGCCAGGTGAGTCAGCTCTGCTGGCGACACAGGTAGAGTGTCAAATTCCATCACAGGAGATCATGTTCTTAGTGACTTTCAGATGGGATGGTCATACCTCCCAGGTTCTACCCAGTTAATGAACATAATACGGGGAAGGTCATCTGCATTAACTGTGAATGAACTCATGACCTCCCATACCAGAGTTTGACGTTCTGTTAGAGTTGCTGGGAGAGTTGGCCCACTTGGCAAGCCAAGAGGGGCCTTCAAGCAAACCCACATGATATGTTTGAATCAGCCAGGTCTGTCCATAACCCCCCACCCCTGTTAATCACCATTTTTCCTGTCTATATTAGGATACATTTCTCTTCCTAATCACCTACTCTTACTTAAAGCACTTTACAAGAAGGTTCAGAGCAGGCTGCTCCTTCTGAGAAGACTCAGGACTTTTGGAGTGCAGGGGGCACTCTAAAGACCTTCTATGGCTCTGTGGTGGCATCAGCCATCATGTATGGAGTAGTCTGCTGGGGCAGCAGCATCACAGCTGCTGACAGGAAGAGACTGAACAGGCTAATCACGAAGGACAGCTCTGTTCTGGGTGCCTCCTCAACCCAGTGGAGGTGGTAGGAGAGACGAGAACATTCATTCATTCATTCATCCTCTTCCGCTTAATCCTTTTTGGGTTGCGGGGGGGCTGGTGCCTATCCCAGCATCTTTGGGTGAGAGGCAGGGTACACCCTGGACAGATCGCCAGTCCATCGCAGGGCCAACACAGAGAGACAGACAACCATTCACTCTCACAGTCATATCTAAGGACAATTTAGAATCCCCAGTTTGATGCCAATTAACCTAACTTGCATGTTTTTGGCATGTGGGAGGAAAATGGAGAAATCCTGGAGTAAACCTACGCAGACACGGGGAGAACATGCAAACTCCACACAGATCACTGTTGGTCGGGGGCTGGGATCGAACCCAGGATCCCCTGGCCAAGGGTGAGTTGCTGTGCTGCCAGTATCTAGCTAAGCTGTCATCTCTGCTGGAGTCTAAGGCCCACCCCATACGGGACATGCTGAGTGCACTGAGCAGCTCGTTTAGCAGCAGGCTGCTCCCTCCAAGGTGCACAAGTCCTGCCTGCTGTTGTAAAACTTTACACTGCTCACAGAGACCACACATAACACGAAGACTTCCGGCGCCACACGAGTAGGCTGCCTTTTTGCAACAGCGGATCAATTTCTTCCAATTTCTATTGACTATCTGGCTTCTCTTGCTAATCTTTCTGATCCGGCGACACCTTATACATCGGACGGACACACAGATCGCCCAAATGTCTCCTGAGCCGGCAGACGAAGCCACTGTTTTTAGCAGGATACGTTACAGCAGAGACCAGCTGCTAGCACTTAACCGGACCAAGATGCTAGTGCAAGACTTCGACATACCGGGTGAAATAAGACAGAAACGATGTGGATGCCATGCTGGAGCAAGACGGCGGGCGAGAAATATAAGGTACAGACCCGTCCTTTCATCTGTTATTATGGGGAACGTTTGATCCCTACTCAATAAGACCGACGAGTTAGCGGCCATCTTCTGCTACGAGAGCGTCTTCAGAGAGAGTAGCATGATGTTGTTTACTGAGACGTGGCTAACAGAACTAGCAACAGATGCTAGCATCGAACTGGAGGGTTTCCACGCAATACGGGCAGACTGGACACCAGACAGTGGGAAGGCAAGGGGCGGAAGAGTAATAATGTATGTCAATAACAGCTGGTGCAGACCGGGACATATCACGGTTAAACAACATCACTGCAGCAAAGACAATGAGTTGCTAGCTGTTAGCATGCGGCCTACCTATCTCCCGAGGGAATACTCACACGTGATCTGCATTGTTATTTGTGCAAATCCGATGGCGAACGCGGGGACAGCGCATGACATCATCCACTCAGTAACTGGCAGGCTGCTGACACAACACCCAGATGCTCTTCTCCTCATCTCCAGTGATTTCAACCATATTTCACTGGCCCCCATTCTGCCCACATTCACCCAGTATGTCACATGCCACACTAGAGACAATAAAACACTGGACTTGTTCTATGCTAACACTAAGGAGGCGTACACCTCATCACCACTCCCCCCACTCGGGAGATCAGATCACAACTTGGTTCATCTCCTGCCGGTGTACAAACCCCTAGTACACAGACAACCTCCGGTCATGAGCATGGTGAAGATATGGTCTCAGGAGGCAATGGACGCTTTAAAGGACTGTCTTGAAACTACTGCCTGGGAGCAGCTCTGCAATCCACATGGTGAGAACATTGATGGCCTCACTCACACCATCACGGACTACATCAACTTCTGTGTGGACAACACCGTACCCACCGAGATTATACGGTGTTGCTTAAACAACAAACCCTGGATCAACCCTGAGATAAAAACACTTCTGAGAGAGAAAAAGAGGATCTTCAGGTTGGGGAACAGGGAGATGCTGAAGTCCGTACAGAGGGAGCTGAGGAGGAAGATCAGAGAAGGCAAGGACAGCTTCAGGAAGAAGATGGAGGACAAGCTGCAATAGAGCGACATCAGCGGGGTCTGGAGAAACCTTAAAACCATCTCTGGGCTCCAGAATACCTCCTCCCAGGCCACGGGGGTGGGGGGGGGCAGGGAGTGGGCGAACAATCTGAACCTGTTTTTTAATAGGTTTGACCAACCACCCTCCCCCAAGACTGCACATCAACCACTGCTGCCTCTAAAGTCATCAAGATCTGCTGTCCACACCCCACTCCACCAACACCCCCCCACTCCCAGCACACAGCCCCCCAACCTGACCCTCACTAAGACCCAGGTGAGGACGGAGCTGAGGAAGATCAAGGCAAGGAAGGCCTCGGGACCGGACGGCATCAGTGCGAAGCTCCTCAAGTCCTGCGCAGACCAGCTGTGTGGGATTGTGGAGCACATCTTCAACCTGAGCCTGAAGCTGGGGAGGGTACCACAGTTGTGGAAAACATCTCGTGTGGTACCTGTACCAAAGACTTCCCACCCCAAAGACCTGAACAGCTACAGACCAGTGGCCCTGACGTCTCACATGATGAAGACCCTGGAGAGACTGCTCCTTGCTCACCTCCGCCCCCTGGTGGGGCCAGCGATGGATCCACTCCAGTTTGCCTACCAGCATGGCATTGGGGTGGAGGATGCAGTGATCTTCCTCCTTCACCGTTCCCTGTCCCACCTGGAGAAACCCGGGAATCCGGTGAGGATCATGTTCTTTGATTTCTCCAGTGCTTTCAACACCATCCAACCGATGATCCTGAAGGACAAGCTGCTGTGCGCAGGGGTGGGCGAGCACCTGTCATCATGGATCCTGGACTACCTCACTAACCGGCCACAGTTTGTGAGAACCCGGGATTGTGTGTCTGACACAATCATCGGCAGCACGGGGGCCCCCCAGGGAACGGTTTTGGCTCCCTTCCTGTTCACCCTTTATACTGCGGACTTCTCACACAACACAACACACTGCCATCTACAGAAGTTCTCTGACGACTCTGCGATCGTCGGCCTCATCTCCAACGGAGATGAAGCTGAGTACAGAGGACTTATCCAGGACTTAGTGGACTGGTGCCATCGGAACTGCCTCCAGATCAACGCGAGGAAAACTAAGGAGCTGGTGGTGGACTGCCGCAGGCAAGGACAACCCCTCACAGCACCAGTGAACATCCAGGGAACAGACATTGAGATGGTGACATCCTACAAGTACCTGGGTGTTCATCTGAACAATAAACTAGACTGGTCACACAATACCGACGCACTCTACAAGAAAGGACAGCGCAGGCTGTTCCTACTGAGGAGGCTCAGGTCTTTTGGTGTACAAGGGGTGCTCTTGAAGACATTCTACGACACGGTGGTGGCATCAGCCATCACTTTTGGAGTGTTCTGCTGGGGCAACGGCATTACAGCAGCCGATAGGAGGAGACTGAACAAACTAATCAAGAAAGCTAGCTCTGTCCTGGGGCAGCGCCTTGACCCAGTGGAGAAGATAGGAGAGAGAAGGATGGTGGCTAAACTGTCGTCTCTGCTGGCTGTACGGCTGTCAGACTGTATAACCTAAGCAGGGCTGCTCGCAGAGATAGCAAAAAAGCGTGACGACCTAATAGTATTGAATGCAAAAGACGCAACAGACTTACACAAATGGTCCCCTCCAGTATACAACTAGGACAATATCAGTCGCTTTGGAGGGTGACAATATGTATGGGTACATATTCATACCATGTAGGGTAACTAAATGGTTATGCTGTTTAGTCCATCTAGCTACAATGCTCAGCACTGTGTATATACTGTATATTTATATATTTATGTGTACATATGTATATTCACTGCTCTTATTTTCTTATCTTCTAAATCATTGCTCTGAGTGTTGCTATCCCTGTGCTGTTGCAATCATGGAATTTCCCCATTGTGGGACTAATAAAGGCTTATCTTATCTTATCTTATCTTATCTTACTTTGCACAAATAAGGAATGTTCCTAACAATACACAATATAATCATTATTGAAGGTCACAACAACACTGTACTCATTCAACTGTGAAATATACTATATATACAGATTCTCACAAAAGTGAGTACACACCTCACATTTTTGAAAATATTTGTAAATATCTTTTCATGGGACGACACCGAAGATATGATACTTTGATACAATGTAAAGTAGTCAGTGTACAGCTTGTATAACTGTAAATTTGCTGTCCCCTCAAAATAACTCAACACATAGCCATTAATATCTAAACCGCTGGCAACAAAAGTGAGTACACCCCTAAGTGAAAATGTCCAAACTGTGCCCAAAGTGTCAATATTTTGTGTGGCCACCATTATTTTCCAGCACTGCCTTAATTCTCTTTGGCATGGAGTTCACTAGAGTATCACAGGTTGCCACTGAAATCCTCTTCCACTCCTCCATGATGACATCACGGAGCTGGTGGATGTTAGAGATGTTGTGCTCCTCCACCTTCCATTTGAGGATGCCCCCACAGATGTTCAATAGGGTTTAGGTCTGGAGACATGCTTGGCCAGTCCATCACCTTTACCCTCAGTTTCTTTAGCAAGGCAGTGGTTGTCTTGGAGGTGTGTTTGGGGTCGTTATCATGTTGGAATACTGCCCTGCGGCCCAGTTTCTGAAGGGAGGGGATATCTGCTTCAGTATGTTACAGTACATGTTGGCATTCATGGTTCCCTTAATAAACTGTAGCTCCCCAGTGCCGGCAGCACTCATGCAGCCCCAAACTATGATACTCCCACCACCATTCTTGACTGTAGGCAAGACACACTTGTTTTTGTACTCCTCACCTGGTTGCTGCCACACACGCTTGACAGCATTTGAACCAAATAAGTTTATCTTGGTCTCATCAGACCGCAGGACATGGTTCCAGTAATCCATGTCCTTAGTCTGCTTGTCTTCAGCAAACTGTTTGCGGGCTTTTTTGTGCATCATCTTTAAAAGGGGTTTCCTTCTGGGACAACAGCCATTCAGACCAATTTGATGCAGTGTGCGGCGTATGGTCTGAGCACTGACAGGCTGACCCCCCACCCCTTCAACCTCTGCAGCAATGCTGGCAGCATTCATACGTCTATTTTCAAAAGACAACCTCTAGATATGACGCTGAGCACATGCACTCAACTTCTTTGGTTGACCATGGTGAGGCCTGTTCTGAGTGGAACCTGTCCTGTTAAACCGCTGTATGGTCTTGGCCACCATGCTACAGCTCAGTTTCAGGATGTTGGTAATCTTATAGCCGAGGCCATCTTTATGTAGAGCAACAATTCTTTTTTTTCCGATCTTCAGAGAGTTCTTTGCCACGAGGTGCCATGTTGAACTTCCAGTGACCAATATGAGAGAGTGTGAGAGTGGTAACACCACATTTAACACACCTGCTCCCCATTCACACCTGAGACCTTGTAACACTAACGAGTCACGTGACACTGGGGAGGGAAAATGGATAATTGGGCACAATTTGGACATTTTCTCTTAGGGGGTGTACTCACTTTTATTGCCAGTGGTTTAGACATGAATGGCTGTGTGTTGAGTTATTTTGAGAGGACAGCAAATTTGCACTGTTACACAAGCTGTACACTGACTACTTTACATTGTATCAAAGTGTCATATCTTCAGTGTTGTCCCATGAAAAGGTATAATAAAATATTTACAAAAATGTAAGGGAAGTATTCACTTTTGTGAGATACTGTACACACACACACACACACAAATGTATATACATATATAT
Source organism: Pholidichthys leucotaenia (assembly GCA_020510985.1). NCBI lineage: Eukaryota > Metazoa > Chordata > Actinopteri > Cichliformes > Pholidichthyidae > Pholidichthys > Pholidichthys leucotaenia. The sequence goes on along the minus strand of CM035836.1, from coordinate 146,964,151 downwards.
ACATGTATGTATGAATGTACTGTATATATATGTACATACACACACACACACACATGTATGTATATACAGTGGTGTGAAAAAGTGTTTGTCCCCTCCTGATTTCTCATTTTTTTGTATGTTTGTCACACTTCAATATTTCAGATCATCAAACAAATTTAAAGTATTAGACAAAAATAACACAAATAAACACAAAATGCAGCTTTTAAATGAAGGTGTTTATTATTAAGGGAAAAAAACCCCAAACCTACATAACCCTGTGTGAAAAAGTCATTGCCCCCTAAACCTAATAACTGGTTGGGCCACCCTTAGCAGCAACAACTGCAATCAAGCATTTGTGATAACTGGCAATGACTCTTTTACAGTGCTGTGGAGGAATTTTGGCCCACTCATCTTTGCAGAACTGTTGTAATTCAGCCACATTGGAGGGTTTTCGAGCATGAACCCCCTTTTTAAGGTCATGCCACATCATCTCAATCGGATTCAGGCCAAGACTTTGACTAGGCCACTCCAAAGTCTTCATTTTGTTTTTCTTAAGCCATTCAGAGGTGGACTTGCTGGTGTGTTTTGGATCATTGTCCTGCTGCAGAACCCAAGTGTGCTTCAGCTTGAGGTCACGAACAGATGGCTGGACATTCTCCTTCAGGATTTTTTGATAGACAGCAGAATTCATGGTTCCATTTACCACAGCAAGTCTTCCAGGTCCTGAAGCAGAAAAACAGCCCTAGACAATCACACTACCACCACCATATTTTACTGTTGATATGATGTTCCTTTTCTGAAACGCTGTGTTACTTTTACGGCCAGATGTAATGGGACACACACCTTTCAAAAGTTAAACTCTTGTCAGTCCACAGAATATTTTCCCAAAAGTCTTGGGGATCATCAAGATGTTTTCTGACAAAACTGAGACAAGCCTTTATGTTCTTTTTGCTCAGCAGTGGTTTTGGTCTTGGAATTCTGTCATGCAGGCCATTTTTGCCCAGTCTCTGTTATAGTGGAGTAATGAACACTAATCTTAACTGAGGCAAGTGAGGCCTGTAGTTCATTGGATGTTGTTGTGAGGTCTTTTGTGACCTCTTGGATGAGTCATCGCTGAGCTCTTGGGGTAATTTTGGTCAGCCAGCCACTCCTGGGAAGGTTCGCCACTGTTCCGTATTTTTGCCATTTGTGGATAATGGCTCTCACTGTCGTTTGCTGGAGTCCCAAAGCTTTACAAAAGGCTTTATAACCTTTTCCAGACTGAAAGATCTCAATTACTTTGTTTCTCATTTGTTCCTGAATTTCTTCGGATCGCAGCATGATGTGTAGCTTTTGAGGATCTTTTGGTCTACTTCACTTTGTCAGGCAGGTCCTATTTGAGTGATTTCTTGATTGAGAACAGGTGTGTCAGTAATCAGGCCTGGGTGTGGCTAGAGAATTTGATCTTAGCTTTCCAAAGATGTGATAAACCACAGTTAATTTATGTTTTAATGGAGGTGGGCAAATACTTTTTCACACGGGGCCATGTAGGTTTGGATTTTTTTTTACCCTTAATAAAAAATACCTTCACTTAAAAACTGCCTTTTGTGTTTACTTGTGTTATCTTTGTCTAATATTTAAATTTGTTTGATGATCTGAAACATTTAAGTGTGACAAACATACAAAAAAAAATCAGGAAGGGGGTAAATATATATAGCTCACCGGCCACTTTATTAGGTACACCATGCTAGTAACGGGTTGGACCCCCTTTTGCCTTCAGAACTGCCTCAATTCTTCGTGGCATAGATTCAACAAGGTGCTGGAAGCATTCCTCAGAGAGTTTGGTCCATATTGACATGATGGCATCACACAGTTGGCGCAGATTTGTCGGCTGCACATCCATGATGCGAATCTCCCGTTCCACCACATCCCAAAGATGCTCTATTGGATTGAGATCTGGTGACTGTGGAGGCCATTTGAGTACAGTGAACTCATTGTCATGTTCAAGAAACCAGTCTGAGATGATTCCAGCTTTATGACATGGCGCATTATCCTGCTGAAAGTAGCCATCAGAAGTTGGGTACATTGTGGTCATAAAGGGATGGACATGGTCAGCAACAATACTCAGGTAGGCTGTAGCGTTGCAACGATGCTCAATTGGTACCAAGGGGCCCAAAGAGTGCCAAGAAAATATTCCCCACACCATTACACCACCACCACCAGCCTGAACCATTGATACAAGGCAGGATGGATCCATGCTTTCATGTTGTTGACGCCAAATTCTGACCCTACCATCCGAATGTCGCAGCAGAAATCGAGACTCATCAGACCAGGCAACGTTTTTCCAATCTTCTATTGTCCAATTTCGATGAGCTTGTGCAAATTGTAGCCTCAGTTTCCTGTTCTTAGCTGAAAGGAGTGGCACCCGGCGTGGTCTTCTGCTGCTGTAGCCCATCTGCCTCAAAGTTCGACGTACTGTGCGTTCAGAGATGCTCTTCTGCCTACCTTGGTTGTAACGGGTGGTTATTTGAGTCACTGTTGCCTTTCTATCAGCTCGAACCAGTCTGGCCATTCTCCTCTGACCTCTGGCATCAACAAGGCATTTCCGCCCACAGAACTGCCGCTCACTGGATATTTTTTCTTTTTCGGACCATTCTCTGTAAACCCTAGAGATGGTTGTGCGTGAAAATCCCAGTAGATCAGCAGTTTCTGAAATACTCAGACCAGCCCTTCTGGCACCAACAACCATGCCACGTTCAAAGTCACTCAAATCACCTTTCTTCCCCATACTGATGCTCGGTTTGAACTGCAGGAGATTGTCTTGACCATGTCTACATGCCTAAATGCACTGAGTTGCCGCCATGTGATTGGCTGATTAGAAATTAAGTGTTAACGAGCAGTTGGACAGGTGTACCTAATAAAGTGGCCGGTGAGTGTATATATATATATATATATATATATATATATATATATATATATATATATATATATATATATATATATATATATACAGACACACACAGTGATGGGCAGTGGCTAGACCCTGGGTTGTGGGCAATGACTAGACCCTTCTGGGAGCCGGTCTACAATGGAGCAGTAGGGCACCTCCTTCCCTCCACTAGCCTGGATGGACACCTTGGGCAAGTGTTAGTACACCCTTAGCCTCCCTTGTCCAGGGACACGGTCCCACTTCCTTGCTGGTGGCTAGGGATAGCCTAAGGCTAAGGGAGTAAACCTTGACAGAAAAACCGGAGTGGAGCCCCGTGAGGCAGCCTGATGGTTCATCAGTGACTGGCAACTCCTGCAGTCGACCTGATCCCGAATGTACCAGCTACGCCTTTCCTTCGGACTCTACCAGCAAGCCTGAGAGGGGGATTCTGGGCCATAGGCAAACCAGTATCTCCATACACACTATCCAGGCAAGCACCTAGAGAGGCAACTTCAGCATGTTGCACAGCTCTGCCTGGCATGGAATCAAACCGGGGAGTTGCAGTTACTGATTCTAAGTCATGGCTTGACTGGCGTAGAGCCAGATGCCAGGGGTCACCCTTGACAGTAGAAGGGGCTGTTTAGCCCCATTGGATAGCTACCGCCCACTTAAACTGGGAAGTCCCCAGTTAATAAGGTGCTTTCCCGCCACCGTCTACCTGTCTTGCTGGGGTGAGCAGGACTTAAGCCAGGAAACAGACTGACAAGTGGACTGTGACACTCTCACCTAAGAATCAAGGCTCTACTAGAAGAAGGCCAGCTCTCACTCTTGGGAGCTAGAATGTTTGAACAATGCTGACTGGCCTGACTAAGGATATACATGACACTGATGGACTATGCAAGACAGCTGTCATCAGCAGAGAGCTGGATAGACTCAACGTTGACATTGCTGCTCTACAGGAAACCCACCTAGCTGCTTCTGGAAGCATAAAGGAAAAGGAGTACACATTTTTCTGGCATGGCAAAGATGAAGACGAACCTAGAGAGCATGGAGTCAGTTTTGCTGTCAGCAATAAGCTGATTCAGATGGTGGAGCTAGGTTCAACCAAGTCAGAGCATCTCATGCACATGAAATTAAACATTGATTCAGGCACCACCAATCTGCTTTCTGCCTATGCTCCAACCTTGACTTCTGGCTCTGACGCTATGGATGCCTTCTACAACCAACTTGATGAGGCTATTAAAAATATCCCGAAGAACAAATCGTTGATTCTTCTTGGTGATTTCAATGCAAGAGTGGGCAATGACCAAGGCTCTTGGTCCAACTGCCTGGGTCATTTTGGTGTTGGCAAATGTAACGAGAATGGATAACATCTGCTGGAGCTCTATACTTACCATCATCTCTGCATTATGAACACATTCTTTTCCGTAAAGATGCAACATAGGTTCTCGTGGATGCACCCCAGATCCAAAAGCTGGCATCAGCTGGACCTCATCATCTCACGACAGGAGCATCTCAACAACATTCACATCACGAGAGCAAACCATAGTGCTGATTGTGACACTGATCACTCCCTTGCCTGCACGAAGGTCCAGATGTGTCCAAAGAAATTTCATTGTGCTAAGCAATCTGTCAAATCTCGCATCAGTACTGCCACCATTGCCATCCCTGAAAAAGTCTCACTATTCAAAGACATCCTGAGCACAAAACTATAGGATTGCCAGGAGCTTGATACAGATGATCACTGGCAACATGTCAGGGACACGACTTACGCTGCAGCACTGCAGGCTTTCGGTGCATTCACACCAAACGCGAACAGGCAAATTTTTTGCACGGCATGATTACATCATAAATCAATGTAAACACGCCAACAGACATGAATAGTGAGATGCCGACAGGCAAAGTTGTCTTTAATACTTCTGCAGCTGTGTTCAACCTGCTGTGGAAATTCCCAAAATAACGTCACGCTTAGGTTAACATTATCCGACCAGGGGCTCACCTGAAAATGTCGTCTCAAGCCTCCAAAACTTCACAGATGATGGGTGTTTATGTTGCTAGCTTGCTAGGACGTCTGTAGCCGGAAACCGTAGGCAAATAACTCCAAAATCCCGATCCAGCTGAAGAGTTCCTGGTCTTCCTGTCTCCTGGTGAGTGAGTTTCATTTTCTAACTAGTTTACTCTGCAACTGTGACAGCAAAATCTTAAAGCTAGCTAGCGGCTGCACGACTATGCAAATTTGCGCATACTCGCATCATCCCATTCACTTTGTATGGATTTGCACCGCCTGTTCGCGTTCGGTGTAAACACACCTTAAGAAGGAACCCAAAAGCCAAGATAGGTTTAACGCAAGCATCGTGATCCTCCAACCTCTAATTGAAGAAAAGAGGGATGCCCTGCAGACCAGCGTAACCCCTCGCCACACTCTCTGGAAGCACTCCGCAAGGCCAGAAGCCATGCAAAAGAAGAATACAAGAACTGTGCTAACAACTACTGGATGAGTCTTTGTGCTGAGATCCAGTCAGCTGCTGACACCGGAAATACCAGGGGCATGTTTGAGGGTATCAAGAAGGCAATTGGACTTGCACAGTTAAAGTGCGCCCCACTGAAGGCATCGACCTGGAAGACCATTACTGACAAGCCAAAACTGATGGAGTGCTGGGTGGAGCATTACAGTGAGCTCTATGGTAGTACAAACTTTTTCTCACCCTCTGCCCTTGACAAAATTGAGAGGCTTCCCACATTGCTCGAGTTAGATGACGCTCCTACCAAAGAGGAACTCTCAAAGGCAATCATGGAGTTGTCGTCTGGCAAGGCCCCAGGACAGGTTGGCATCCCTGCTAAAGTGTTCAAATGTGGTGGAAGCCAGTTGCTTGATACTCTCCACCAGCTGCTCTGCAGGTACTGGGAGGAGGGATCAGTCCCACAGGAGATGAGAGGCTCTACTATCAGAACCCTTTACAAGAACAAGGGTGACTGCAGTGACCGCAATAGCTATCAAGGCATCTCACTACTATGCGTTGCTGGAAAGCTGTTTGCCCAAGTAGCACTACATCGCCTACAACAGCTCACTGAGAGGGTGTACCCTGAATCCCAATGTGGTTTCCACTCCAAACGGTCGACAGTGGATATGAGCTTCTCACTGAGGCAACTCCAGGAGAAGTACCAAGAGCAACAACAGCCCCTCTTCATCGCATTTATCGATTTAACAAAGGCTTTTGACTTGGTCAGTAGAGATGGCCTTTTCAAGATCTTGCCATTAATTGGCTGTCCTCCAAAACTCCTGAGCGTCATCAAGTTATTTCATGATGGGACATGGGGCACTGTGCAATATGATGGAAGCATGTCTGAGGTGTTCGACATAAACAATGGCGTGAAACAGGGCTGTGTACTAGCTCCGAAACTCTTCAATATCTTCTTTTCTGTCCTCCTGGAACATGCATTCAGGTCAGCTGATGAAGACATCCTGTTACATACTCGATCCGACGGGAAACTCTTCAACCCTGCACGCCTTCGAGCAAAGACCAAAGTTCACAAAGTAATGCTGCGCGACTTTCTCTTTGCTGATGATACTGCCCTTGTCGGCACAGTGAAGAACAACTGCAGAACCTTCTCGGTCGGTTCTCCAATGCATGTGAGGCTGTCAGACTTAGCATTAGCCTGAAGAAGATGAAAGTCATGTGCCAAGGCTCCGAAGCTACGCCTGCTCTAACCATTAAAGACTACACCCTGGATGTCATCTCGCAGTTTACCTATCCTAGCTGTACTACCTCTGACAATGCCTCTCTCGATGTGGAGCTCGGAAAGAGAATCGGAAAGGCTGCAGCCAACATGGCCAAGCGTTTTGCTCAAGTGTTGGAAAACAAGAAACTTACTACCCAAACTAAAATTGCTGTCTATTGTTCCTGCATCGTGAGCACCTAACTTTACGGCAGTGAGTCCTGGACCACTTATGCTGGGCAGGAGAAGCGCTTGCACACCTTCCACATGAGATGCCTTCGCCACATCCTGTCCATTTTGTGAACGGATAAGGTCTCCAACAATGCTGTACTTGAAAAAGCAGGTATTCCCTCGATGTACACCCTCCTCAGACAATGTAGACTGAGGTGGTTGAGCCATGTCCGCCGAATGGAAGATGGTCGAATCTCTAAGGATCTTTTGTACGGGGAGCTGGAACTTGGGTCGAGGCCAGTTGGCAGACCTAAGCTACACTTCAGGGATGTCTGCAGGAGAGACATGCTTGCGATTGGTCTGCCAGCTGACAACTGGGAACCACTTGCTGCAGATCGCGGCAAATGGAAGACCATGTGTAGTCAGGCACTCCAAGCAGGGAAGACAAAGCTTAAAGCTGAAGCCGACGCTAAGAGAGCGAAGAGGAAGGCTGCTGCAAAGGTAGCAGTACCAGCACCAGCAGTATCAGGATATGTCTGTGCAGGCTGTGGTCGTGTCTGCCGCTCACGGATTGGGTTAGTTAGTCATGAAAGGAAATGTTACAGTATATATATATATGTTACAGTACACACACACACACACACACACACACACACACACACACATATACATATATATATACATATACACTACCGTTCAAAAGTTTGGGGTCACTTAGAAATTTCCTTATTTTTGAAAGAAAAACACTTTTTTCAATGAGGATAACTTTAAACTAATCAGAAATACACTCTATACATTGCTAATGTGATAAATGACTATTCTAGCTGCAAATGTCTGGTTTTTGGTGCAATATCTACATAGGTGTATAGAGGCCCATTTCCAGCAACTATCACTCCAGTGTTCTAATGGTACAATGTGTTTGCTCATTGCATCAGAAGGCTAATGGATGATTAGAAAACCGTTGTGCAATCATGTTAGGTCTGCAATGCTGTAATTGCTGCAAATGGAGGATTCTTTGACGAAAGCAAAGTTTGAAGGAAAAAATTATTATTTCAAATACAAATCATTATTTCTAACCTTGTCAATGTCTTGACTATATTTTCTATTCATTTTACAACTCATGGTGGTAAATAAAAGTGTGACTTTTCATGGAAAACACAAAATTGTCTGAGGTGACCCCAAACTTTTGAACGGTAGTGTACATATATCTATGTATCTATACATATACAGTACATGTGTGTGTGTATCTATCTATCTATCTATCTATCTATCTATCTATCTATCTATCTATCTATATGAATGGATGTAACACAGGCTGTGTTGTGGGTGGCTCTATCATCGATCATCTCATGTATGCAGATGACCTAGTAATAATGAGTCTTTATAATGCTGGGATGCAACAACTATTAAGAGTTTGCTCACAATATGGCAATGATCACAATATCAAATTTAACACTAAAAACAGTAATATAATGATTGTGATATGTAGAGAGGACAGGGAATTAGTTTTCCCTCCCCTTAAATTGTGTGATACTTCGCTTGCAACATGCAAGGAAATAAAATATTTGGGTCACATCATCACTGATGATTTGAGAGACAACAGAAATATCTACAGGCAGTGCCATAAATTGTATGCCCAAACCAATATGTTACTGAGCAAGTTTAGTATGTGTTCTGTAAATGTTAAATCTTCTCTGTTCAGAGCCTACTGTACTCCTCTATACAATGCACACCTGTGGAGCAGCTACAGGACTGATAGTATGAGAAGGTTGATTGTGGCCTACAACGATGACCTGAGGATGTAGCTTCAGGTGCCCAGATGGCATAGTGCCAGTCAGCTGTTTGTGATATGTGGTATTCCTACGTGTAAGGGACTACTGAGGAAACTTATATACAATTTTATGTGTTGTCTGGATGACTTGGAAAACAGCGCCATACAGACCCTGATAAGCCCTAGGAAGAGCAGTCTCAGATACACCTCAGCTCTCAGAAGAATATATATAAATATATATTGCTGAATAATTCAACTGCTTACTAGTGCTATAAATACTATTTTACTTATTTTTAACTGTAAAAACTATTTTACTTTGTTTTTAACTTCTTGCACTGTATATATACTGTATATATATATATATACAGTATATATACACACTGTATATAATGATCAAGAAAGCTAGCTCTGTCCTGGGGCAGCGCCTTGACCCACTGGATGAGATAGGAGAGAGAAGGATGGTGGCTAAACTGTCATCTCTGCAGGAGTCTGAGTCCCACCCTATGCAGGACATACTGAATGCACTGAGGAGCTCATTTAGTAGTAGACTACGTCATCCTAGGTGTGCGACCGAGAGGTTTCGCAGGTCCTTCCTACCTACGGCTGTCAGATTTTATAACCTAAACAGGGCTGCTCGCAGAGATAGCAAAAAAAACGTGATGACCTAATAGTATTGAACACAAAAGACGCAACAGACTTACACAAATGGTCCCCTCCAGTATACAACTAGGACAATATCAGTCGCTACTGAGGGGGACAATATGTATGGGTACATATTCATACTATGTAGGATAACTAAGTAGACGGTTATGCTGTTTATTGCATCTAGCTACAGTGCTCTGCACTGTGTATATATATTTATATATTTATGTGTACATATGTATATTCACTGCTGTTATTTTTCTTATCTTCTAAATTATTGCTATGAGTGTTGCTATCCCTGTGCTGTTGCAATCCTGGAATTTCCCCTTTGTGGGACTAATAAAGGCTTATCTTATATGAATTTTGCCCTATTTTATTATTTATTATTACTCTGAGTGCTACTATCGCTCTGCTGCTGTAATACTGTAAATTTCCCTGCTGTGGGACTAACAAAGGATTATCTTATCTTGTCTTATCTTATCTTATCTTACAGCCTACAAGCTTCAGTGAAGTCAAAAGACTATTCATGAGATGATTAGCATTGATGCTCTGTTCCCATATTTACTGGTTTTGGTTGTTTTACCTTGCTCATTCTCGGGCACTAATGTTTCAATCGGAGGCTCCAACTCGCCACTGTCCAACAGGCAACACTTTGCCTGCGACAGAAAAAGGCGCAAACCCTGCAAAAGCTGCACGGATGTCACCCGTGATGAGGAGGGCCCCGACGATGCTGTCAGGGATTTGAGCACCTCTCTCTGCTCCAGGAGGAAGTCCTGAACCATGCCCCCAAAGATGGAGCGCCTGTCCCTGGACAGCTCCTCCACCAGACGAGTCAGCCTCTTGTCGGGTGCAAAAAAACAGACGAATGCCTCGCTCATGCGGTGCATCCCTCCGCGGCCTCGGGAGCGCACAAGGGGCGGGCGGGGGAAGGTGTACTTTGGTGTTTGGGTCATGCTCTCCTGATCCGAATCTGAGTCATTGTCATCATCCATGCTGCTGAAGGAACTGTTGCTGTCGAGCTCGGCCAAAGATGGAGCCGGGCAGCGGTCCAGAGCTAGAACCGCCACCTCGATACTGGACTCCTCAGCTCGAGCAGACTGCTTGGGTTTTGGAGGCTCTTCTGTCTTTGTTGATGTCTGAGGTAAAAAAAAACAACAACCCCAAACTCAAAATTAGTGTATGATAATTGAGATTCATATTAGAAATTATGCACTAACTCTGTTTTTACCTAAGACTCAGTTACCTGTGACATACAGGCAGACATCAGGTCCTCTTCCTCTGCAGATCCAGGGGATACAGCCGGGGTTCTTCTCAGGACTCCCGCACCAGCGTGAACTCTCCTCTGTGGGTTGGTGTTGGCCTTGTTCAGCCTTTCGGACCCGCCGGATTGCTCTACCGACAGTGGAGGCGAGTAGGAGCCGACCCCCTCAAGGGACAGATTCATGGAGGACTCCGAGAGCCGGAGCCGCATGCTACGCTTGAAGCGGTGCCGTTTATTGGAAGCACTGTGGTTTGTCAGCTGGGGCTGCTGTAAAAACAAACAAACAAACAAACAAAAAAAGACATTACATCTAGATATGACGACTTTTCAACAAATAAAGTGTGTGACCATATTAAGAGATGCAAAGTCTTGACAAACATTTTCTCAATTTTTAAAACACATTTGCACCTATTTATTATTGATTCTCAAAATAACACTCAGACATCCAATAAAGAAACAACAAAATACAACATCAACCAATCACATCCATCCTCCCCACCTCCTTACTCACTCAGGGTACAACCAGTGGACTGTGTAACGATCATAATGCAAAGCTAAACAACATCTGCTGCCAACCTTGCAAACCTCCAGCTGTAAAAAGAGTGGGTTTATGAAGCAAAGTTTGCCCTGTCCGCTCTGTGTCAGCAGCTGGGTTGCAGACGTCTGGGCCTGGCTGCTGCTGGTTGATGCAACTGGTTCTACTGGCCCATTTTGCAAGTCTGAAGAATTCAGTGAACTCCAGAAGTCTAGGAGGAAGAGATATAGCTTATGTATAAGATGAGCAAATCTATACAAAACAACACAATGCAAAATTCTAAAAAGCCCTTACTGTTGAATTTTTTTCTAGTTTAATTGTGCAAATATTTTAACCTGACAAATTTTCTTGGAAGCTAAAATGAAAACCCCACACACAACATACAAACCATATTTAATTCATTTGATTACAGTAAGCTTAGCTGACTAGAGCAGACTGATTCTGCAGATCCATGATGAGAAAGAGTCTGGTTATCACTTTTAGCAATAAAGTCACACCTCACCCTGCTACTGCAGTGCAAAATCAAGCTACATGCTACAGTTTTAAAAATAGATGCAAGCTGGCAGTCATTGCTTTAGTCAGCCGTTAGCTTACTCTCTCACGTTTGCAACTTTTGTTTTCTGTCACTGATCACATCAGCAGAATATGTTCAAGTCTTCCTTGCTGTTCAATGTAGTGAAAACAGTTTGTTGGCTGGCATACTCAGGTCAATTCAAATGTCAAAATGAATATTAACTACGCTGATAATGAGCAGACAGATTAGCATATGAGCATGCTAATATTTGGTAAAAAAAAAAAAAAAAGCCCTGGATGAATAGAATGTACCAATTGCTAACTAAAATTTTAGGGACACAACCATATTCATATCTTGTTACTTTTTACATTGAGCCCAGCCTGGATGTAGACCTACTTGAGGACCACTGTGTGTGAGTTTAGTGACCATCTGGGCTATTGTGGACAGACTTGACCCAGTGACAGTTAGCATTTTTTGGGGGATGTGAGACCCGTGATGACTGACCTTGTCCCATGTGTGAGATGGCCTCCAGCTGCCTGTGTGTGGTGGCTTTAGCGATGGCATCTGGTAGCTGCAGAGGAAAAGGCAACACGTCCCTGCAGATTAAAAAAAGAAAAAAATGTGCAAAAGAATTCCAATTAAAGCATTTTTGTAAGAATTTAAGGCTGATGACTATATAATATCAGAAGCATTTGTTTTGGCCAAAAGTGTCATGAACGGTTGATGTCTCAACCCCGTTCCATAATTTGTGGCTGCAGTTCCCTGATTGTTGTTAATTATTCCCAGCTGGCAGGTTATTGGAGCCTCTGAGCCCTGGCTCCCTGCCAGTCTACAGCCACGCCTCTCCCTCCGCCAGCATCCACTGGCGGTCTGTCATTTTCATTTGTCCATGCACTTTCACCCACTTACACACACACACACACACACACACACACACACACACACTCCTACTCACATGCGCTGAAACGCATTCATGCACCGACTGCTGCCGCACACCTGCATCTACTTGTCACTCATTTAAGTACACGGTGTACTTATGGGTGAGAGTGTGAGCACTCAGCGTGGCGGCGTTAGTCAACATTTGATGTTCTGGCTCACTCACAGTTGGTTTCTCCTCTTTTTGGACTTTTGACGATGTCGTTGTTTCCAGAGCCAAGTAGCGCTCCAACCCTCATGTAAGTCTTCCCCCTCAATATTATTAGCCCTTCCTCTCCGCTGCCCAGTTCCGTCTGGGAGCGCGTGGGGCTTGCTAAAGGAGTTTGTAGACGGTCATCTTAATCATTATCTATCCTGACTGTTTTCACTGGACACTTTGTATGTTTTTCCCTTTGTCAATAAACACATTCACTTCGCCTGCATTTTGGGCTTGCTCTAATTCATTTTTGCACTGCGCAATTACGCAGCGGACATGACAAAAAGTCTATACCTGAAGTTTTCATCTTCTACTATTTAAAGAATTTTGAAAATTAATTTTGACAAATGTAAATGTGTGACTTTATTCTATTAAGATATCTTTATCATCATAAATCTGGGACTTATTCTGCAACATTTCCATCTTTATGACTATAAGCTTGATACTGTTTTGTTATTTGGTGACTTTACTAGTAAATGCACTGTTATATTTTAAATTTATGTTTTTCTCAGAAATTTGCATCTTTTCTTGTATACATTAGGCTTTTTATTGTAAATTTGTAATATTTTCTTGTACATTTACAATTTTATTTCTTTTAAATTTGTGACAACTTGCCTGTAAATTAGCATAAAAATCTCCTCCTAAATTTGAGGTCTTTCTCTGTAAATTTGCAAATTCTTTTCAAATATTTGCTTTTTTCTCATACATTTGCAACTTCATGCTTGTGTATTTACACATTTATTGTCATAAACTTTGAACTTTTTTCATACATTTGTGCCATTTTGTCTTTAAATTTGCATATTTGTTGATATAAATCAGAAACTCGATCCTTATATGCTTTGAACATCTTTCTGGTGAATTTTTCATCACAGCAGCAGGGAGCCATCAAGTATCCATGGGCAAAGCAACTGCATGTTGCAGACCCCTGTTTTATAGACACAAAAGAAAAATATCCCAAACAAAACCGATTAAAGGTATTAACTGATACCATGTCTAAAGATTAAAGGTGATAGAGACAACATTCTGACCTCCTAGCCAGTAGGTGTCACACTGACTCTTGACCCAACTGGTTGGTAGAGACACGTGCCATCAGCCCAGTTATGTGGCTGTGGTTGGCTGTGACAACCTTACCGGCCACCGTAGTCTCATCATCCAAGTGCTCAGATGTAAATATTATATTTGTTTTGGACCCATAAAACATTTTAAAAGCATTTTTTCATCTATCTATATATACATATTTTTTGAAAAATATAGAGGCTTTAAATATGCAGGTTTCTAAACACTTTGTTGAAGTGTTATTTCTTTAAGAAATATATTAGATTCATGAAAATACTATGTAATGATTTTAAAACTAAATCATTTTCGTCACATTTTTGTAAAACTGACTTAAGTGTATTGGTGTTAATTTTAGTTTAAATGTGCAGTGTGTAAAACTTTGGGGTAATTTTTTGGGGTAATCTGGATTCTGAAATCTAATGCAACATAAAATCTAAACTTTAATTTCATCATGATATAATTGCTCTTAAGCAAAATTTGTTGCATTTTTTGTACTTGAAGATAAGTTTATACAGAGGAAGAGTGTCCTTTGCTGTGTAGTTGGCCATCTTGGACCACCGTAATGTCCTTCAAAATTATTGTCAAATTTTAATTAAACAAATGGCTTCTGTAGGTTCTCCTGCATGCTTTAGAAGTGGGTTACACCTGATTATCAGCTGGTTTCATCTTAAAGCCTTACTGCTAAATTGCACTGAATATCATGGCACCTTTAATTTCAGTCAACATAATTTGTACTGGCAACAAAAAAACGCAGTCAACAGATTCCCACCAACTGTGAGTGCCACTCAGATTAAAAGTAGCCTATACTGCCTTCAACGTTTCAGTTCATTATAGGAACAGGACACAATAGGACAGAGTTCATTTTTATATTGAAACAAGACACTATCTCCTACAAATGTGTTACAAAACACTGGGATCACTATTTTGCAGCATTAGCAGTATTAAAATTATCTCTATCATGAAATCCACCAGCCAGAACTGCAGTGTCCATGTACTTTTGGCCACACTGTGTATCAGTTCATGTATTACCTGCTGATGCAGTAGAAGGCCACCAGTCGACACAAGTCAGGGAAGCTGAGCGCCGAGTTCTCCAAGGCGAATGCTGGTTTTACAGAGACAGAGTGTGACAGACAGACAGGTGAGGGACACCAGAAATATGGCAGCTGAGAAATTATTTGCAGGACTTCATACTGTTTCTGGGTGAAGTGATGGGACAGAGGGGAACTGCACTGCACCATAAATGCTGAGCAGAAAATTTATTTGGTTTGACAGTTTTTATACTTTCACACATACTGTCTCGCACTTATGCAGAGGTGGGTAGAGCAGCCAAAAGTTAGACTCAGGTTAAAAGTAGTGCTCAGTAAGAGTAGTCACCAAAAGAACTTGAGTACTAGTTAAAAAAATGTTATTAAAGAAGACATATTATGTCCTTTTTCCAGATTTTGACACAGTTCTCTTCCAAGATCTGTGGTTGAGGTGAACATTACCTAACTAGCTCCAGTTACTAGACACAGTCTGAATTACCTAAAATAAAAACGGCTGAATGTAAGAATGTAAAAGCACAAATAACTCATCAGGGAGAGGGATGTGTTGTTTGAGTGGTCGATAGAAACTGACTTGTCCCTGGGGTTATAATAATAACAGAAATGAAGCTGAATGAGGCATTAGCTGGCTCTGCTATCTGCGGCTAACCACCACTAGTGAAGGAGCCGTCACGATAAAGTATAACTAAAGTAAGTCAGAATAGAGTGTAGATTAATGAAACAGCTGGGAATATGGATGTCTACTTGCGTGAGTAAAGTATATAAAAATGCCGTGACACTGCTAAGCTAATTAGGCTAGCTATAATATTAGTGTGTGGTTTTGGAAATTCACAGGGACGTGCTTACTCCACCATCATTAAAATGGGTGGACATAAGGACTGGAGGCGTATCATTCCAATCACATTACAACTGGGGCCAAATCAGAAATTCATGAGCAAAACCCACTGAAAACCAGACTGACATTGATGGAGTAGCTCATTCTGGCCTGAAGAAATCACCCCAGGAGTGCACAGATCTCCTGACCTTAACCCTAAGTACAGCAGAGATACAGACCATTCTAGGATGTGCTTATAGTCAAGGTCAGTGGCCTCGGAGGAGTATCATTTTTCATCAAATCATAAATGCCCAGATCTCCTGACCTCTGACGCTGAACACAACCTGGATGCAGACACACCTAAGGATCATTGTGAGTAAGTCTGGTGAATACTGAAGCAATTTCCTCATAGGAGTAGTGATTTTTCTGAAATTACATAAGTGCCCAGATCTCCTGCCCTTTGACCTTGACCTTAAGCACAGCTTGGATGCAGACCCACCTGAGGATCACTGTAGGTGAGTTTGGGTAGCATCTCACTGGGCTGCGACAGCTTGAAACTAGTTGGATTCTCAAAGACGTTTCCAAAATGTCTCCAAACATTCTCAGCTCTTTTCACTATCCTCACTTGAGTTGCAGGGTCTCACACTCGTCTCGCAGGAATTTTGAACATGTTCAAAAAATTTGTGCAACAGCTTTTCTCTCAAAATAGTCTCAAACTCATCGTATGTGTCTCAAACCCATCTTGACCTCATCTTGAACCTTAATTAATTTAATTTCCACCAGTCCAAAAGTGGGCGAAAAGTAAGACAACTCTGCGGTGGGTTGGGGACCTATGAAACTAAATTCTGACTGATTGGAGACAGGCACCTGCAGCAGTTGTGACTGATTGGAGAAGCGGAACGGCCGCAGGTGTTTATTATTACACCAAATCATTGCATGGAGCCTAATGGATTAACGGATTACATTTATAAAGCGCCTTTCAAGATACCCAAAGTGCTTTACAATGAGTCATTATTCATTCACTCCACAGACAGACAATGGTAGTGGTAAGTTACTACTGTAGCCACAGCTGCCCTGGGGCAGACTGACGGAAATGTGGCTGCCAATCTGTGCCAACGGCCTCTCTGACCACTACTGAACATTTATACACATTCATACCCAGCGTCATGGACACTGGAGGCAAGGTGGGTAAAATGTCTTGCCCAGGAACACAACGGCAGGATGGCTGGGGAAAACAGGATTCAAACCGCAAACCTACTGGTTATTGGATGACCTGCACTATCTCCTAAGCCATTGCCACCCCAAACATTTCCCTCCTCCATTTTTGCTGAACACCAAGCTGTACGGCAGGAAGTTCCATTTTTCCATAATCTTTGGCATGACCTGGTGGGGGCTTGAACCCCCGACCCCCCGGTTGTGGGGTGAATGCTCTACCTCTAGTCCACTACTCCGGTGGTGGCTAATACCAAGGCGTCCATCATCCCATCGCTTTTTGAATAAGACCCTGGTTGGAGAGGTGAGCATCATTTGCAGTCTATCCACCATCATGTTGTTTATATATCTGCTTGTCATTTACTGATGAGAAAAATGTAGAGTTATTATTATGAGTTTCTTTGCTAGCCATAAGTTTGGGGGATCAGGCTAATTCCTGGTCTTTTTCCTGTATCAGAGCTGGAGTGGGCAAGTGATTATATGGTTATTATACTGTATATCATATATGATTATATGGTTTTACTATTGTTTCTAGGGATTGCCAGGCATGTTTATTATATGCATATGTTTGTATTGTGTTAAAGTCATTTTACATGTGTGCGCTCCTGTGCAATACTCTGGTGGGAGAGAAGCTGCAGTCAGCAAGCAGTGACAATGTCCTTATTCTATTGTTTATTGTGGTTCCCAGACATGTGTAATTGTGTTGTATACTGTATATGAGTTTGACATCAGACAATAAAATGATCACTGGAATGGAGAGACACCCTATATTTATAAGGTAAATAGAAATTTACTGCACAAGCTGCACAATTGGCATGCACAATCTGTCATGTGAGTGATGAGCAGCCATTGTGTGAGTGTAAAAAAATTGTCTTGTGCTTGTTGCAAGTATGTCATGCAATACTTGCATGACATGTATGCAAACACCTGGAGAACTCTGGATAAAAACTTTGTGAGAATTTGTGCAACATTATTGCAGCATTCATGAGACAGTGTGATTCCAAGTGAAAATTGTTGTCAGACCATGGGTTGAGCTCATGTCCTCACCTTGTTTTGAAATTTAGATTATCTTGTTATCAGGACATGAGTCTCAGCTCACATCCTCACCTTTAGTTCACATTTTGGGGTTCTCTGTATTTATTATTATTATTATTATTATTATTATTATTATTATTATTATTATTATTATTATTATTATTATTTATTATAGTCTTGATTCTGTTCTTGTGTTTTTATTTTCCCTGCCATAGCTCAGTTTGGTCATTGTGTTTATTTTCATTAACATGTCTCTATGTTTTGTAGGATTTGTCCCTGACCGGTTCTTAGTTGTTCATTACTATTATCATCATGGTCTTAGTTTTGGCTTGTTATTTTTCTATACCTTGTCCTTAGTCCTAGTTTTCATTATGTCATCATTTTCCCTACCTTTGCACTAATTTATATGGTCATTAGGTTTATTATTTATATCTGGTAAATGTCCCTGCCTCGTCTTGTGCTCTGTATGTTCATTGTCATTGTTGTCCGTGTCTCTGTCATAGTCATTACCTGAGTTGTGTCTCCCCGATCCTCTGTTCATGTTTCTGTGTATCCCCTGTCCGTGACTGTATGTGCAACCCCGCCCATCCTGTTTTACCATGCTCCTCGGAAGTGCCGAGGAAAGGGTTGATGCTTTTCCACCCCTGTGAAGCTACCCCACCTCGCTGCACTCCTGCGCTCCGTGACCAATTTGCAGTGGATGCTACAGGGGCTGGTAAAGCCATCACCAGCGGTGGGAAAGGAATGGAAGGAAAAGGAACTGAGCTGATCCAGGGGAGGACGCGGCTCATGTTGGCAGTGGGGAACTCAGTGACCTGGCTTCTCATCTCCGGCGGAGGCGCTCCAGGCCTCTGTGTCCTCCTCCTTTGACTCCGTGCCACTCCATCACACAGCGGCTCCTCAGCAGATGAGTTCTGTCCCGGGAGGACTCACCTGCCTTTCCAGCGGCAGCAGAGTGGGAACCAGTGCAAGCACCTTTTTATTATTTAACATCATTTGATGATAGGTCTTGCCCTGTTCCCGGTGAGGGGGTTTAGCGACAGCCACCTTCCGCCACTGAACATCCATCTCCCTGTCTCTGCTGCTATCTCTGCTGTCGCTTTTCATCCATCCCACTTACCTGCATCTCTTGTCTCCATTCTTCCGAGCTCTCCATCCAAGGTGGCCGTGTTGGGAATAGAGTTCAATGTGCCTCGGCAGTCGTCAGTTCCTGAGGTCAGTGCGCTGCTGCTGTCTGTTCCGGAGCACAACAAGCCGCTGTCATCTGTTACTGAGTGCAGCGCGCTTCAACCACCTATGCCTGTGATCAACGTGTTTTCTCCATCAGTTCCTGAGATCAGCGCGCATCAGTCGTCTGCTCCAGGGTGTATTGTGAAGGTTGATGCGCTCCTGTCGTTTTACACAGAGGTCAACGCTCGCCTGCAGGCATGGGTTCTCAAGCTGGAGGCTCTCCTGCTGCTGTCTTCCGAGTTGGAGGATCCTCCGGTGCAGCCTTCGGAGCAGGAGGTGCCGCCATCAGCTGTTCCAGAGGCTGGGGGACTTCCACCTGCTGTTCCAGAAGTCGGGGGACCTCCACTCATCATTCCAGAGGTCGGGGGACCTCCATCTGTCATTCCAGAGGTCAGGGGACCTCCATCTGTTGCTACAGTGGCTGAGCAATCCGCTTCACCTAGGCTGTCCAAGCAGTGTGCTCCACCCATTGTCTCAGAGGTTGAGCAGTCCGCTCCACCTGTCATCCCAGAGGTCAAGCAGTCTGCTCCACCCATTGCCCAAGAGGCTGGGGGGGTCTCCACTAGCGATGTACCATATCGTATCGTTCATGATAATACCGGTATAAATTTTGATACTGGTGTAAAAATTAATATTGTGCTATTTGGGGTCCATTACACCAGTGGTCCCCAACCCCCGGGCCGCGGACCGGTAGCTGTCCGTGGGTCATTTGGTACCGGGTCGCACAGAAAAAATAAATAACTTACATTACGTCTGTTTTATTTATTATCTGAGTCTGAATGATGTTTTATTTTGAAAAATTACTGGATTCTCTCCGTTACATCCATCTATGGCTCACTCTTGACGCACGTCAAGACGCTTGCCTCGGTGACGTGATACGTTACCGCTAAAATTAAAGGCCGTTGCTAGACGGCAGACATTACGAGAGCCACTGCAGAGATTTCTCTCAGAAAAAAAGTCACCGCTGGCAGCACATTTCAGTGACGAGGAATGGGTCGCAAAACTCGCTTTCTTGTACGTCATATTCAGCCTGCTCAATAAACTCAATCTGTCACTTCAGGGGAAAATGACAACTGTCTTCAAGTTGGCAGATAAAGTAGCTCCACTTAAAGCCAAATTGGATTTGTGGGGACGGAGCGTGAATGGAGGTATATTTGACATGTTTCAAACATTAGTGGGGATTTTGGAAGAGACTGAGCCCAAGCCTTCATTCTCCCAGCTGGTGCACAATCACCTGTCTTTGCTTTTAAAAGAGTCTGAGCGCTACTTCCCAATGACAAAAAATACACAAACTGCCAAAGAATGGATGCGCAACCCATTTCTCAACAAACCAGGTGAATCCAACATGTCTGTGCAAGAAGAAGATCAACTGCTGGAGATTGCAAATGACGGCAGCCTTAAAAGTATGTTCGAAACAACAGCTCTGCCAGTGTTCTGGATTAAAGTCATGGCTGAAAACCCTGAGATCCGCCACAACAGCACTGAAAACCCTGTTGCCATCTGTGTGAAGCAGGGTTTTCTGCAGTGACCGCAACCAAAACAAAATTATGAAGTAGACTGGACATAAGCAACACACTTCGGGTGTTATTGTCTCCCATTACCCCTAGATGGGATCGTCTCGTTGCAGAGAAACAGAGATCAGGGCTCCCACTGATTCAGCGTTGTGGTGAGTTGTATTTTTCATGCACTTTATATTTGTGTTTGTGGTGTATCTTATTTTGAAGGCACATTTAAACATAGCAACCAGAGAGTGTTGTGGGCAGAGAGGATGTTACTCATGTTATGTTGTTGTTATCGCGATGTTAAGAGGACGCTGCTAAAGTTGCAAACAAGTACACAGTGGATTCACATTTATTATTATATTTAGAAAATACCACAGTTTTTATGCCGGCCGTATCATGTTCTTTTGTTGAATTTATCCGGCACACCTTAAAGGCCGGTCCCTGAAAATATTGTCTGACATTAAACCGGTCCGTGGCGCAAAAAAGGTTGGGGACCACTGCTTTACACTGCCAACGGAAGTTATGCATTACCACAGAAATGGGAAAACAAACATGGCGTGGGAAGCGGCACTCCATGCTTGGAATGTCTGCATCTAGTTGTGAGGAAGTAATTTAGTTTTAAGGCCATTTCAGATTGCTGCCATTTTTTAAAAGAAATGGTGCAGCAATGCAAATAACATGGCCACATGTTTTTCTGCATGTCAACAACGCTGCTTCGGGGAAAAGTTTTACTTTACTCTGAAGCTGCTGATGTCCGAAGTGTCCAGGGGTATATTTTTGTCCCATTGTGTCTGCTCCAGCGTGATTTATTCAACCAACCAAAAGAAAAAAAAAATCTTAACAGCCCCAGGAATTGGCTGTGCAATGGAGATTTCTAATGCAGGTAAACTGAGAGAAAGAGAGAGACAGGAGGTCTGATGCAGCGGTTATTTAGCTGCAGAAGTGTCTTGTTTGGGGGAAACGGCTGACAGGTAGGCCAGCATATATTCAATGTGATAAAAACGATGAAACACTAATAGTTTTAAATAAGCCCACTCCCTCCCTGTTTTATTTAGACCCTCTTCCTGACCCGGTGAAATAACATACTAGACTACATTAATTTAATATAATATGTTAAAAGACCAAAACCCCCTCATGCCCCAGAGCATAGAAATGAGATAAAGACAGAAATAATGGGGTGAATGAGTGTCTGTGGTTATATTATACTGTTGTAGCTGCTTATAGTTTGGGGTTTATGTTTTTCAATTTAATAAATAATTCAATTCAATTCAATTCAATTCAATTCAATTCAACTTTATTTATATAGTGCCATTTCACAACAGTCATCTCATAGCACTTTCAACTGTAGGGGAAACCCCCACAATTGCAGAAAGACCCCAGCAATCAGGCAATCCCCTATGAGCAAGTGCTTGGTGACGGTGGAGAGGAAAAACTCCCTTTTAACAGGAAGAAACCTCCAGCAGAACCAGGCTCAAGGAGGGGCAGTCATCTGCTGCAACTGGCTGGGGGGTGAGGGGATAGAGAAGATGAAAAGAACAGACATGTAGAGAGCAAACAGCACGATGGGGACTCAATCTATGGGAGAGAACAAACAGATGTTAATGACCAGCAAAAAATATATTTAATTGAGAGTGAAGAAAGGAGTAAAGCCCAGTGCAATTATTGGAGGTCCCCCGGCTGTCTAAACCTAGTAGCAGCATAACTAAGGGAGGGTTCAGAAACACATGATCCCTCCCTAATTGTAGGCTATATCAAAAAGGAAGGTTTTAACCCTATTCTTAAAAACAGAGTTCGAGTCTGACTCCCGAATCCAGATTGGCAGCTGGTTCCACAAGAGAGGAGCTTGATAACTGAAGGCTCTGCCCCCATTGTACTTTTGGAGATTCTAGGTATTACAAGTAATCCAGCATTTTGGGAGCGTAGTGCTCTGTTAGGATAATAGGGTAATATTGTGGCAACCTGGGGAGAGCCTAATTGTATACCATCTTAGACAGGAACAAAGGACGAGAAGATCATCTTTTGTGTGTGAGAAGATTCTAGATACCCTAGTAAGATAACAGGGAGGTGTTAAGGATGAGTGGGCTGATTGCGTTTGGACGAGAAGATCATCTTTTGTGTGTGAGAAGATTCTAGAAGAATGTCATGGTATTTAAGAGAAGAGCTTCTACTTGAATGTCATTCTGTCTATGCTTGATATGAGAGATGTGTAATAAGTCGGCTGAAACAAATCTGCCTCTTCATTTACACGCTCCTCAATATCAGATCATTTAAATAAAAAGGGCCCTGATTATTTAGAGCTTTAAAAGTGAGAAGAAGGATTTTAAACTTAATTCTAAACTCTATGGGAAGCCAATGAAGAAAGGCCAGAACCAGAGACATCTGATCTCTCTTTCTAGTACCTGTTAAAACTCTTGCAGCAGCATTTTGGATCAACTGAAGACTTTTTAGAGATGACAACCTGACAATAAAGAGTTACAATAATCTAATCTAGAGCTAACAAAAGCATGGATCAGTTTCTCAGCATCACTCAGAGACAAGATGCTCCTAATCTTGGCAATATTACGCAAATGATAGAAGGCAGTCTTTGAAACGAATATATGTGAACTGAAAAACAGATCTTGATCAAAAATAACTCCAAGGTTCCTCACAGAGTTATTAAGAGAAAGAGTAACTGCATCCAAACTAAAAGTTTGATTTGGAAAGGTATTTCTCAGGTTTTTTGGACCAACAAGAATGACTTCAGTCTTATCTGAATTTAATAGCAGGAAATTATAAGTTATCCAAGCTTTGATTTCCTTAAGACAGATTTCTAACTTGGCTAATTGATTACTATCATCTGGCTTCATTGACAGGTATAATTGTGTGTTATCTGCATAACAATGAAAATGTATACAGTGCTTCCTAATAATGTTGCCTAATGAAAGCATATATAAACTAAAAAGAGTAGGGCCTAGCACAGATCCCTGTGGAACTCCATGACTAAGCTTTGAGTTGAAAGAAAACTCATTATTGACATGAACAAACTGGAACCTATCAGATAAATAAGGTCTAAACCACTGCAACGAAGTTCCATTAAGTCCAACATAGTGTTCTAATCTATCAAGTAGAATATTATGATCAATAGTATCAAAAGCTGCACTAAGGTCTAAAAGGACAAGTACAGAAACAAGTCCATTATCAGATGTGATCAGGAGGTCATTAGTGAATGTCATATCCGGCTCTAGGGAGCCGGGCAATCAGAGCCAGGGGCAAGCCAGTGAGTCGTGATATTTTATTCAGGGTAAAGGGGAAGGGATGAGGAGAGCACAGATACTCATGCAGAGGTACACTCACAGGTTGCACAGCGCAGAGGTAAGCAGCTCGTACCGGACGTGGGGGTAGCAAGACGTACATCCTCACAGCGGGATACAAACACAGGAATGCTGCAAGAGGAGTATAAGCTGACACCAGACGAAGGGGCTTCAGCTTAGCAATGTGTTTATGTCGCAGCCCCGAGTCATCGAGGCTGCTCCTATTTATCCTCATTGGCAGCGCCCCAGCTGATGAAGACTAATTGGCCCCAGCCGTCCATAATGCTGCCAGCTGGGGGCCAGCTGAGACGCTGCTCAATGGGAGGCAGGGATGAGGGAAAACATGGGCTCAGTGCCGAGACGGCATCTCAACCCATGGTGACAGAGCCCCTCCCTCAAGGTCGGGCTCCTGAACGACCAGGAACATCCCAGCCCCCCCCCCCCCCCCACCTAGGGTGGGAGGAAGGGAGGCGGACCGGAGGGGAAGAAGCCAAGGGAAGGACAACACCAATGGGGCAATGTAGGGTAGCGGGAAAGAAAAACCCAAATACAATACTGACAACAGAATAATTAACCCAGGTACAGATGGGGAGAAGAACTGGGTCAGCACGCCGGTTACATACTACCCAGAGAGTACCAACCATGCGTGACCCAGAGCAAGAAAAAAAAAAAGAACCACCAAAAAGGTACAGGGCAAAAAATGCTGAGTATGGTCAAATAAAGGGAAAACACAATACACAGCACCAATATAAGTACATACACACAGTCACCAAGAAAAGTGAGGGTGACTGGAACAAATGGACAATTACAGAGCATGGTGTTACGGAAAACAAGGCACATGACTCTATAATGAACCAACAGGGCATAAAAAAGAAATACTGAGTGCAGGCAAAGAAAAACCCACACACATGAATATATAAATACCCAGTCACCTAAAGAAATGAAAGTGACTGGAATGAATGGGCAACTGCAGAGTATGGTCTGAAAGGGAACAAAACATAACTCTACAATGCAAAAACGAGACTAAAAACATGGTACAAAAAATAAAATGCTGGGTACGAGGGAAGGAAAACACACAGCACTATAAATACACATCCACCAACAGGACAGACATTACACCCAAGTGACCTTAATAACGATAAAAGAAAAAGTGACACCCGAGGTGTATGGCAGGCAGAGTCCAAAAATAGCCGAGATGGCTCCGGAGATCTCCCCGCCCATTGTCCAGCTGGCGAATCAGGGGAAGAAGTGTTCAGACGGCGAACTCTGGACCCAGATCCCAGGAATCCAGTCCACCGGCAGCCGAACCAGGCTGCCCAGAGGGAAACACAGACCAGTGGGGGGAACCAGATCACCGAACCGAAAGTTTTGCGGGTCGGGTCGTCGACCCGCATCACTCAACCACCAGGACCGTTGAGACGGACGAAGGGTCAGAGCGGATCCCGGTGGAAGAGGCTCAGGGGAGAGCCGATGACGAGGGCGGCGGGCCTCAGGGAAACGGCCACCTCCTCACCGGACCTGGACAATACTGGGGCAGCACCCACGTCGGACCCCGATCGGGCCTCAGGCGAACCCACGTTGACTACTGCACCAGAACCGACCTCCAACGTTGAACCCGGACCCTCCAGCACCACGAGGAACAGCAACTCCTTGCCGGTGACCCTGGAAGAAGGCTCAGAAGAGAAAACAGAACCGGGATCAGGATCACCGGCAGCGCCAGAACCCGGCGAGACGAGCTCAGACGCAGCGGACGGCTGCACCCGGCTCGTCTCCCCTGGAGATAGGCTGAAGTGCTCGGGGATAAAAAGAGAGAAAAGAAAGGAGAGCACTCGCCTGATCTCGGGTTCTGACGCCGTCCAGGACTGCGAAGATCCAGGATCCGTCGTCAGGAGGTCGTTGTCAGGCTCCCATCTAGCCGCGTCGGGCCCCGCAGCCAGCACGATGGTCAGCGCAGCTTGAGATCCCTCCAGCTCAGGTAACCCCGCCGACGATCCACTCGGCGTGAAGCCAGAAGAATCTCGTCCCGCTGGACCGAACCGCTCCTCCGTGGAGACCCGGGGACGCTCAGTCGTCGGCGGAGACTCCACGCAGCAGTCAGTCCCCCTCCTCCGTCCGCAATGTAGCTGCGGAACCACAGGCCCTCTCCATATCCCACCACGTTGACCCGGAGCCGGGGACCGCTCGGCGGAGAGAGACACAGAGGATGCGGGATTAGGAATACAGGTTACAGCAGGTGGGGAGAGTTCAGGGAGCTGCGAACCCTGAACTTCTCCTCCAGGGATGTGACAGAGCAAATCATTAAGCAGGTGTGAAAAAACAATGACTTGCCTGCCCCCTGGAGGTTGAGTATCGCCTGCTGTAGTGGAATCTGCTTCTTCCTCTCCCCGCCCGGCGATAACGGAGGACCCCCCGGGAATTCGTCTGAGGGTCGCTCGCGTTGTCTCCAGCAGAGAGCTCACCAGGCCGGAATTCCAGGCACACACAGCGGTCAGGAAGCGCGTCGAGGAGGAGGGGAAAACAGCCGGGGTGAGCCAGCCCGAATGTCCAGGAATGACAGCGGGGGAACGAGGCTCAGGGGACGGGGCTGTAGAATCTCCACACTGACGAGGCGAAGGGATGACAGCTGCGTGGGAGGAACGGTCCTGACGATGACCCAGAACTGGATCCGGACGAGGTTCGTGCAGAGGTGACTCGGCGATGTGATGACGACTACTCCCAGGGGACGAAGCGAGGGGGAAACCCAGGATTCGCCGCTCCAGATCGGAGATCGAGACGAGGAAGGCGTCGAGCACGGGAAAGCTTCGTAGCCCTGAAGTCCTCACCATCAATCTCACTGCCGCCGCCACATGCCTGAAGGTGGTGACAGGAAACACAGTAGAGCTCGCGACAGCCACTCGACCCCGGACATAACTGCTGTCAGCTGCGGCTCCTTGAAGGGAATCCCGAGTGACGTGGCGCAGGTCGGGGGAAGTCCTCTGGTTGGCGCGAACTCCCGGACTGGAATAGCGGCAGGAACGGGACTCCGAAGCGGGGAAAGACGTCGCCCACTTCAACTCCCTGCCGGGATTTCCATCCACCCCGTGGAGCTTCTCTCGCTGTGTACCTGCAGCGTCTATCCTGGCACTGTCCTCCAGATGGTACAGAGAGTGAGGGTGACAGTCCAGGAGTTCCTCAGCTCGGCCCGGATGCCAGCGTCTCGCGTTGGAGACGTCGTGCAGGGTGAAGAACGTCCCGTCGACAGCCTCCGAGATGGACCTCAGCTCGTCGCCCTGGCGCCGGAAGTGACTCCTGGGAAACGGCATGCTAGCAGCGCAGACACCCGGACAGAAAGGTACATTTCCACAGCGACTCACGGCCGCCGGCAACTCTTCTGGCTGCGACATACTGTCATATCCGGCTCTAGGGAGCCGGGCAATCAGAGCCAGGGGCAAGCCAGTGAGTCGTGATATTTTATTCAGGGTAAAGGGGAAGGGATGAGGAGAGCACAGATACTCATGCAGAGGTACACTCACAGGTTGCACAGCGCAGAGGTAAGCAGCTCGTACCGGACGTGGGGGTAGCAAGACGTACATCCTCACAGCGGGATACAAACACAGGAATGCTGCAAGAGGAGTATAAGCTGACACCAGACGAAGGGGCTTCAGCTTAGCAATGTGTTTATGTCGCAGCCCCGAGTCATCGAGGCTGCTCCTATTTATCCTCATTGGCAGCGCCCCAGCTGATGAAGACTAATTGGCCCCAGCCGTCCATAATGCTGCCAGCTGGGGGCCAGCTGAGACGCTGCTCAATGGGAGGCAGGGATGAGGGAAAACATGGGCTCAGTGCCGAGACGGCATCTCAACCCATGGTGACAGTGAACTTCACTAAGGCTGTTTCAGTACTATGATGGATTCTACACCCAGATTGAAACTCTTCAAATAAACCATTTCCCTGCAAGTGGTCAAATAATTGAGTAGCAACAACTCTTTCTAAGATTTTTGAAATGAAAGGGAGATTAGAGATTGGTCTATAGTTAGCTTAAACTCCTGGATCCACCGTTGGCTTTTTGAGTAAGGGTTTAATTACAGCTGTTTTAAAAGCCTGCGGTACATGGCCTAAAGTTAATGAAGAATTGATTATTTGAAGAATAAAGCTACCAATAAATGGGAAGACTTTGTTAAATAACCTGGTAGGAATAGGGTCTAAAAGACAAGGTGAAGGCTTGGATGAGGAAACTATTTTGTCTAACTCTAAAAGGTCAATTGGAGTAAACTGATCCAAACAGACGTCAGTTGAAGGAGTTGTAGTAGTTAGTGTATTTAAGTTAACGGTGGGAAGAATCTGACTAATTTTATCTCTGATAGATGAAATTTTATTATTGAAAAAGTTCATAAAGTCCTGACTCATAAACTCTAAGGGAATGCTAGCCTGGCTACAGTGCTGGAAAGAAACCTGGGATTATTCTTGTTCTCTTCTATTAATGCAGAATAATAACTCGTTCTAGCTTTTCTCAGAGATTTTTTATAAATTAAAAGATGATTTCTCCAAGCTAAATAGATTTCATCTAAATTAGTGGAGCGCCATTTTCTTTCTAATTGATGAGTCTTCTGTTTTAAGCTACGAGTTTCTGTGTTGAACCAAGGAGTTAGAAATCTCTGATTAGACTTTTTCTTTTTTAAAGGGGCTACCATGTCTAGAGTCTGATGCAGAGAAGCTGTAACTCTATCTACCATGCTATCAATTACAGAAGGAGTAAGCTGTCTATAGCATATTTCCGTTGTGTTGACACATGGCATAGAGGAAACAATCTGCATAAATTTGGTAACAACATCATCTGAGAGGCATCTACTGTAATAATATTTTTCCTTAGGAGCCAAATAGTCAGAAATAGTAAAATCAAAGGTTAACAGACAATGGTTTGACAGTACAGGGTTATGAGGAGACACTACCAGCTTTTCTATTTTTATGCCATATGTCAGAACAAGGTCCAACATATGGTGGAGATAATGGGTAGAATTTCTTACTTTCTGAGAAAACCCCATCGTGTCTAATATTGAATTAAATGCCATATTAAGGCAATCACTATCTACATCTACATGTATATTAAAGTCTGATTTCAGCACTAAATCAGCTAAGAATTTGGCAAATTCGGATAAAAACTCTGAGTAGGTTGATGGGGGACGATAAACTATGGCAAATAAAATTGGGTTTAGCCTAAAATTGCTAAAATGCCAAATACTGAGGACCAGGTCCTCAAAGGAATTATAACATGTTTTTTGCTTTACATTAACTAGTAATTTGGAATGGTAAATTGTTGCTACTCCTCCTCCATGACCAGAACTTCTGGGATTTTGACAGTTTAAATAACCAGAGGGAGTTGATTCATTTAAACCAACATAATCCTCTTGTCCTAACCAAGTCTCTGTAAGGGATATTAAATCAATCTGATGATCAATTAACAAGTCATGGACTAGCAGAGACTTGGGAGTTAGAGACCTAATATTTAACAAACCACATTTAATTTTTAAATTATGAGGAGGAACAGATGCCAAATCATTCAATTTAGAGGCTTCATGTTTAATTTGAGTTGTACCAACTTTTTGTTTAATCACTTTGTGATTCTTATACATTATATTTTTATTTGCTTTGGAGGGAGCAGACAATAATTCTCTGATGGGGAAGACAGGGGCTATGTTGAGGGGTGGTGGATGAAGACAAGCTGCAGAGAGGCGTGTAAGACTGCGACTCTGCTTCCTGGTCCCAACTCTGAGTTGTCACGGTTTTGGAAATTTGGATAAAAATGATGCCAGATTGTTAGATAAATGAAACGCACCATCCAAAGTGGGATGGATGCTGTCTGGTCTAATAAGACCAGGTTTTCCCCAAAATGAGCTCCAATTGTCTATGTAGCCCACGTTGTTTGCAGGACACCACACAGACAGTCAGCGGTTGAAGGATGACAAGCGGCTAAACATGTCATCACTGATCAGATTGGGGAGGGGCCCAGAGAATACTACAGAGGCAGACATTGTTTTGGCAAAGTCACACACCGATTCCACGTTAAGTTTTGAGACTTCCAACTGCCGTAGTTGGATGTCATTAATGCCGGCGTGGATAACAATTGTGGAGTATTTACAGTTACTTTTAGCCAGCATTTTCAAATTTGACTCGATGTCGCCTGCTCTGGCCCCAGGAGTGCATTTGACTATGGCCGCTGGAGTCTCTAGGTTCATGTTTCTGACTACAGAGTCGCCAGTGATCAGAGTTTTTTCCTCAGTGGGTGTGTCGCTGAGCGGGGAAAAACGATTAGAAACATGAACAGGTTGGTGGTTAACTGGGGCCTTGCGACTAGGCTTCCTTCTCACCATCACCCACCCAGTCTCCTCGCTGCTGAGGAGGACCGGAGGACTGCTAACAGGCCCCATGCTAGGGAGCTCCGCTGCAGCTAGGGGATGTCCGTCAAGATTAACTGGCACAGACGGTGTTTCAATGCAGCAGAGCCGGGATTCCAAATCAGACAACCTCACCTCGAGCGCCTCAAAAAGACAACATTTATTACATTTACCGTTATCACTAAAAGAGGCAGAGGTGTAACTAATCATCTGACAGAGA
The DNA here is from genome assembly GCA_020510985.1 of Pholidichthys leucotaenia. Lineage (NCBI taxonomy): Eukaryota > Metazoa > Chordata > Actinopteri > Cichliformes > Pholidichthyidae > Pholidichthys > Pholidichthys leucotaenia. The sequence goes on along the minus strand of CM035836.1, from coordinate 146,933,748 downwards.
TAGGTTGCATTAACCATAGCTAAACTGCTCTTACATTCATTAGGCAATGTTTTCAGGACTATTCAGATGTTTTAAGAAAAATCTTCATAATTTTCAAAACTATAGACCAGGGGTGTCCAATCATGTGCCATGGAGAGCCAAGACCCTGCAGGCTTTACCTCCATCCAGTCTCTTCAACAGCAGATTCCACTGAACTTCTTCCCACTGATTGCTGATAAGTGAAAACACCTGCTGAAGAGACTGGACAGAAGATAAAACCTGCAGGGTCTTGGCCCTCCATGGCACATGATTGGACACCCCTGCTATAGACTATATATGTAGTATGCAGTACCAACTGTACTCTCATCTGCTTGTTACCGTTCTCTCCTATATTTGTTTTTTTTCTCATTTTTTAAACATCTTTTCATAAAGGTACATTTTTTTTATTTTGAACATTTTTTGACAAATTTGTGACCTTTTTCATGCAAAATTGTAACTTTTTACCTAAAACTTCTTACCTTGTGTTTTTATTCTGAAAAGGTGAAGAAATCAGAAGCAGCACCAGATTTAAATTAAGATTAGTCAGTCAGGGACTTCCGGTTATGGCGGCCACGTGGGAAGACGTGTTTCACTCCGCTCTGCTCCTAAAAATAAAAAGTTGGCAAATAACTCTCTCAATTGGAACAAAACCTATCCCAGTGTTTGGGCGCGGATATGCCGGTAAAGCCTAAGGCTGGGAAATTAGGTGGAGGAAAAACTGAATCGTCGAAAATGAATCGTCGAAACAGTCCAAGCTAACAGACTTCCACGCTCGTGACGAAGCAGAAAAATCTCCAGAGATTATGGATGAGGAAGCTAGCGGCGGAGCTGTGACTGCTGGCGAGGGCACAAGTGCAGTGCTCACTGCCATTAGCTCAATGAGAGCAGATTTTTCCTCTAAATTTGATGGGATTATAGCAGCGATAGAAGGAATGAGAAAGGAAATAAGCGACTGTATGGAACGAGTATCGCAGGTGGAGCTCCGAATTTCCAGCACTGAGGATGACGTCACCAGCCTACAATTAAAGGTGCGCACATTGGAATTAAAAAATAAACGTCTGGAAGATAGTGCCCTGGACTTAGAATCCCGGTCGAGACGGAACAGTCTGAGGCTGGTGGGCCTCCCGGAGGGAATGGAGGGACGGGACCCATGTTCCTTTTTGGAAAAGTGGATTCCAGAAGTGCTGAACAACGCGGAGCTGCAGTCATTGGTCGTCTTAGAGAGCGCCCACCGAATCGGCCCACCGAGAGATAATAAGGCATTACCGAGGACACTGATTATGAAGTTCCTCAGCTACAGAGACAAGATGACGATCTCCAACGCGGCGCGAGCTAAAGGAGAAATTAAATACCATGATCAACAGGTGCGGTTCTACCCAGATTTGGCCACAGGAATCCAACAATTAAGGAAACAGTTAATTGCCTGTAAAGAGCTGCGCAACCTCGGGATTCGTCATGGAGTGATTCATCTGGCAAGACTGCTGGTCACATATAAAGGGAGAACCCATACCTTCAAGACCCCTCAGGAGGCGCAGGTGCTTATCAAGCAGATCCAAGAAGAGACTGGTGGGAGCTAAGCATGAAGCATGAACAAGATATAAAGGTAGAATATTTAAGCATTTGCACAGGCATCTGACTGATCTGAAGCATATAGCAAGTTTACAAAATATAGATTGTATTATATAAAAAAACCCCAAACCCTATGATGTACAAAGTTGCTATAAAATTTTGGAGTTAAGTTGGAAAACTACAGAAGAGAGTTAATGTTATGTCATTAAAAGCAGTAGAGTCAGGGTGATTGAGAGGAGAAAGAGAGAGTGGTTTTGACTGATCCTCGCGAGTGTGGAGCAGTCAATGGCTATAGCGGGAGACAGAATTTTTTTTTTGATTTTGGGGGGATTACCACGAATGTGGGAAAGGGGAATTTGTTTGTGTGTAGTTTGTAGGATGAATGTTCAACCACTCATCTTTTTGCTTCTCTGTATGAGCATGTTTATATTGCAAGGTAATCTCAAACTCCTTACTGATCATAGACCAAAGCGTTAATCTTAATTTAACTTCATGGAATTGCAGAGGTCTACAAAATTTAAAAAAACTTAAACAAGTTATGAATAAAATAAAAGACATAGGTTCAAAAATTGTGTTTTTACAAGAAACTCCTCTAATAGAGGAGGATGTAAAAAGAATTAGGAGAAGATGGCAGGGAAGTGTGTTCACCTCATCATTTTCATCCCGAGCCAGGGGAGTTATGACTCTCATACATAAATCAATCCCATTTCAAGTGAAAAATGTAATTGGAGACAAATTAGGAAGATATCTAATCATCCAAGGATCTTTGTTATTAGAAAATATAAATCTGGTGAACTTATACGGTCCCAATATAGATGATCAAAACTTCTTTACTAATTTATTTCTTATTTTATCATCACTTACAGGGCAACATATAATAGCAGGGGATTTTAATTGTACATTGAATCCCGGTATAGATAGATCAACAGGACTGGACTGTACGCACAATGGATGCAGGATGATCATTAATCATTTTATGAAAGAATTGAGATTGCTAGATATATGGAGAGAAATGAAACCACAAGTTAAAGCCTACTCTTGTTATTCTAATACCTACAAGACATTCTCACGTATTGACTATTTTTTGATCTCCACAGAATTAAGGTCCAAGATTCAAAACTGTTTCTATGATAACATTGTGATCTCTGATCATGCACCCTGCTGTCTAATATATGTAGATAAGAAATTGACAAAGGAACCAGGTAGGTGGCAATTTCAGCATAAATGGCTTCAGGATGAGGAATTTGTTAAGTACATAGAAAAACAGACAGATGAGTTCTTTGATATCAATACTACACAAACATCAGCATGTATAAAGTGGGAGGCTTTCAAAGCTTTTATTAGGGGGCATATTATTAGTTATACAGGTTCAAAATCTAAGAAGACTCGAGAGGAGAGAGTCCAACTGGAACATAAAATAAAAATTCTTCAAGAAAAAGTGTATGCAGGAAGTAACCCAAAGTTAGAGAACAAATTACTGATTCTGAGAGCTGAATATGACCAAAAATCAGCGAATAGAGCTGCCTCGAGTCTTCTAAGATTGAAGCAATCTTTTTATGAACAAGGTGAAAAATCAGGGAAATTATTGGCATGGCAGATTAAACAATTAGAATTTAAAACACCAATTACCAGTATTATAAGTAACGGACAGGCAGTTGTAGATCCTTTAGAAATTAACAGTGCCTTTAGAGATTATTATGAAAAACTATATGATACAAAAAATGAAACTGACTTAACAAAACTAAATGGGTTTTTGGATGGATTATCTATACCGTGTATTCCAAATGAAAACAGGGAGATACTGGAGTCTAAAATTAGTCAAGAAGAAGTTGGGCTAGCCATTGATAATATGAAATCAGGAAAAAGTGCAGGACCAGATGGTCTTCCAGTTGACCTCTATAAAAAATTTAAGAATAAATTAATAAAACCATTTTTGGAAATGGTTTTAGAAGCATTTCAAAATAGTAATTTAACACTATACATGAATAATGCCTTAATTACACTGTTGCCAAAACCAGGTAAACCCTCTAATAAATGTGAAAATATGAGACCAATAAGCCTATTAAATGCTGACCTTAAGATAATCTGTAAAATTTTAGCAAGACGACTACAAGAAATATTACCAAATATTATTAACCGAGATCAGAATGGCTTTATAAAGGGAAGACAAGGCTTCCATAATGTAAGAAGACTATTTAATATTATCTATTCTAATAAAGAAGCACCGGATACAGCTCTCCTATCACTGGACGCCGAAAAGGCCTTTGATAGGGTCGAATGGCCCTTTCTTTTTGAAGTCCTACAAAGGTTTGGACTTGGAAATAATTTCATAAAATGGGTTCAGATAATATACAATAATGCTACAGCAGAAATCCTAACAAACAGCAATATCTCAAAATCAATAAATATCAATAGAGGATGTCGACAAGGCTGTCCACTTTCACCTTTACTGTTTACTATGGCAATTGAACCTTTAGTGATGGCAGTACGTTTACATCCACAAATATATGGAATTAAAGTAGGACCAACAGAACATAAAATCTCCCTGTATGCCGATGACATAATTTTGTTTATGTCGAATCTTAAAAAATCAATTCCGACCTTGTTGAATTTAATAAAGAATTTTGGGGAAATATCAGGATATAAAATAAATAAAACTAAATCTTCAATATTAATGCTAAATGAGACCCAGAGAAATCACCCAGCTCCTGAGGTAAATCAATTCAATGTTGTAAATCAGTTTAAATATTTAGGAATTCAAATTGTGCCTAAGCTAGAATCAGTCGCCAGTGCCAACTATGAAGCCTTAATGACAGACATTAATGAGTTACTTCAGAGATGGATGTCACTACCAATGTCGATGATTGGGAGAATTAATATACTTAAAAGTAATATCTTACCCAAAATACTTTATTTATTTCAATATATTCCTTTACCACCACCTTCAGGGCTATTCTCAAGAATTAAAAAAAAGTTAGTGGAATTTATATGGAACAATAGGAAGGCTAGATTACGTCTGTCCTTACTATATTTACCATTTGATCGTGGAGGTCTGAAATGTCCAAACTTTATTTATGTTGTATTACTGGTCAGCACAACTGAGGTCTATGACATATTATTTTTCATCAAATGATCTCCCTCACTGGACTGAAATGGAATCATACAATTTACCTTTACCTCTTCCCATGTTCATATACTCAGACTCGGCAAAAAAATTACAGAAACAAGTTAAAAATCCATTTGTAAAGCATATGATCAAAATATGGTGTGAAACCAAAAAATATTTAAAAGAACCACACTTATTGTCACAATTTAGCCCAATATGGGGTAATCAATATTTTAAACCAGGGAGAGCGGATGCTGTATTTAAAGTATGGAATTTAAAAGGGATTCAAAAGATTCAAGACTTATATTTGTCATGTTCAGATAACATAATGTCTTTTGAAGAACTGAGGATCAAATTTAATCTTAATAGAACACATTTTTTTACATATCTTCAGCTTAGGAACTTTATTCGATCAAATCAAAATAATGCTCTCATCCGACCTACTTATTCATCCTTGGAAAAAATCTTGACGAAAGATAGTAAGAGAAAGGGTATTATTTCAGAGTTTTATAACTCATTGACATTATCCTCAAGTGAAAACTCACAGAAAAGATTGAATTATTGGAAAGAAGACCTGCAAACTGAAATTTCAGAGGAACAATGGGAATTGGCTTGTACAGAAGCTCAAACCAAATCAATAAATGTACGTCTTAAATTGATACATTTTAAATGGTTAATGCGGATGTATGGTACACCGGTGGAGTTAAATAGATATAACAAAAACATACCAGATACGTGCACAAAATGTATGGAAAGTAAAGGAACCCTATTTCATTGTTTATGGGAATGTAGAAAAATTAGAATGTTTTGGGAAGAGGTGAGGGTAACAATTGAAAAAATAATTTCAAAACAAATCATATTGAATCCTAAATTGTTTTTGTTGGGTCTGTATCCAGAAAAGCACAGCTTTAATAAGAGTGAAAGAGCATTCATAGACCTCAGTTTGCTTAACGCCAAAAAATGTATTGCATTACTGTGGAAAAAGACTCATAGACCAGATGTGACTCAGTGGCTAAGACAGATGTTAACAAACCTTCCACTAGAAAGAATAACATACAGTATATACTGAAATCAAAGGAAATTGTGTTTGAGAATATATGGAGACCTTTCATTGATTATGTAAAGAATTTAAACATAACTTTTGAAGAAGAAGGTGAATGATGTGTGTGGACCTTGTAAATTCCAAACTGGTGAATGTATAATATGTATACTTATGTAATGGATTGCCTAGACTAAACAGAGGAGCATTGTTGAAGACCTGCCTTTGTTAGTGGTTGTTGGTGTTTTTAGTACTTTTTTTTTTTAAAATTACTTTAGTGTTAGTGTTTGATTGTTTGTGTTATGTTTGTAAAAAAAAAAGGGGTTCAATAAAAAATATTGTGGAAAAAAAAGATTAGTCAATCAGTTGTTTTAATAATCAATAGATCAGTTGATTATTAAAATCCAAATTTATAATTTTTGCCCCACCTGAAGTCATAATTACATTTATAACTAGTTTGATACCGGTTATTTTAAAATGTTGGTCTACTAAAAATGTGCTGGTTTCTGGTTTCCAACAACAGGGTGGCATAGGATGAAGTCAAATTCCCGGCCTGAATTTTTGTCCCAGTCCACCCCTCAGTGCGCTTAAGATATGGTGGTTTATGATATTTTCTGCTAATATTTGATACAGAATTAAAAAAAAGTTTTAAATGCATTCTAAACTGCTCTTTATAAACTGGAGAAATAAAGAATTTTTGTTGTGTTTTTACTGAATATGTTGAACATAATTAACGCTGGCTTGTGAAATTGTACTTTATAAATTTGAAAGAAAAAACTATTCCGTGATATCGCGAAGAATATTGTTCTCGTGAAAATTCACAGAAATATTGTGATATCATTTTTAGGCCATATCGCCCACCCCTAGCCTCCACCAGCCGTTCCAGAGGACGGGGGTCTGTCTCCATCTGTCGTTCCAGTGGCTGAGCAGTCCGCTCCACCTGGGCCGTCCGAGCAGTCCTCTCCACCCTCCATCCCAGAGGCTGGGGGACCTCCACCATGTGTTCTTGAGGTCAGAGCACTGCAGTTATTGTTTTCCCGAGTCCAATGCCTCTGAACTGAAGGTCCCTCAGGTACTGTCCCCAGAGCAAAAAGCTCCTATGCTGTTATCTCCTGAGCAAAAGGCTCCCATGTTATCTCCTGAGTTTAGAGCCTCTATGTCATTATCTCCTGAGCCTTAAGTGTCTGTGTTGTCTCCAGAGCCAAAAGCTCCTGTGTTACCTCCTGAGGTTAAGGCTCTTCTGTTGTCATCTCCTGAGTTTAATATTTCCATGTCATTGTCCCCTGAGGTTAAGGCTCCTATGTTGTCTCCTGTGCAAAGAGTTCCTATGCTATCTCCAGAGTTTAAAATTATTATGATCTTATCTCCAGAGCAGAGGGCCTCTATGTTAGCTCCCGTGTTAAAGGCTCTTGAGTGCAGCGCTCCCGTGGCACCACATTCATCTGTCTGGTGGCCCTTGGACATTGGTAGGCCACCTGACATGCTGTGTTCATCTGTTTGGTGGTCCTTGGACTTTAACAGGCCATCCGATCTACCCTGTACTCCGGCCCAGTGGGCCATGGACTTGGACTGACCACCTGACCTGTTTTGGGGCTTTGAACTTGGGCTGGCCCTACTAGACTGTTGTTTGGGTCTGAACTCTGTGGGAGGGTAAGGATTTGTTTTGTCCCGCCTGGCCTTGTGCCCCCCCCCCCCCACTCTGTGAGGGTTTTTGTTTTGTTTTTTTGTTGATGTCACTCTTTGGGGTCGTCTGGAGCCGCCCCTAAGGAGGGGGGTAGTGTCAGAGTGTGGGTTGAGCTCATGTCCTTCCCTTGTTTTGTAATTTATATTGTCTTGTTATCAGGACATAAATCTCAGCTCATGTCCTTGCCTTTAGTTCACATTTTGGGGTTCTCTGTATTTATTATTATTATTTATTATTGTAGTCTTCATTCTGTTCTTGTGTTTTTATTTTCCCTGCCGCAGCTCAGTTTGGTTATTGTGTTTATTTGCATTATCATGTCTCATAATTATGTTCCGTAGATTTGTCCCTGACCTTGTCCTTAGTCCTTGTGTCGTACGGGATGGCGGCCACGGTTTCCAGTTCCGCCATCTCCTGTGGTACAAGAGGGGTTGCTGGTAGAGGGACGGGTGTTCTGCCTTACCTCTGCCAGCGGCTGCATGCACGGCAGGTGCACTGGGATTTAGCTATATAATAAAGAATTGTTCAGCTCCACCCCTGGCCTCATCATTGTCTACAAGTTACGACATAACATTTGGCGATGAGTGATAAACTTATGGTGACGTATGGGCTACCTCTAACCCTAATTCTGACATGATTCAGACAAAACCCAAGTGCAGACACAGGCTCAAAATAAACACCGTTATCTTTATTGAATAAGTGAGAGAGTGTGGGTGTGAGTGCATGTGTGAATAAGTGGAGGAAGTTGAGCAGACCGAGGATTGAGTCTGGCAACCCTGAAAGAGAAGAGAGACAGGGGTATGAGCTCTCTGAAAACTGATTGAATTAACAAGTTAATGAACCAATCTTACGGAGTAGGAGAATAGTTGTAGCGTTGAAGAGCATCAGGTCAACACCGGTTAACCAGGGCCTCAGACTGTCGTGTGCTCGTGCAGGGATAGACGGTGCTGGTGCCTCAGAGGGGAAAAAGTCCAGTTAATGAAATCTGTGCTTCTGTAGAGGTGAGGAGTGGGACCCGCAGCACGCAGATAAAAGTCCAGTCCGCCACCAAGAGGAGGAAGTCCACCAAGGGGAAATCCACCTGTGCACAGGGGAGAGAGAAAGGTAGGAGCAGAGAGGATTATTTCCAAGAAGTAGCTTACGTTGAGTTGGGGAGACGAAACTCCCAGACAATGAAGCGTTGTGGTTGAGATGAGGGAGGCGAAACTCCCTTGCAAAAGGTTGGGGTAGACTCAAGCACAGAGTACTTCTACCCAGGAGGACCGTAGACGTCTCCGTGCAGATAGCAGGGCAGCACTCCTTAAGGAGGCTGCCTAATTGGAGGAACAGGTGTGCACGCAGCTGTGGAGAAAATTAGGGCAAAGGGCACATAGCGCGGATCACCACAAATTCTGTTCCTGCAGTACGCGGGAGAACCAGTGATCCTGTGGCCGACGTGGTGGGCCGTGTTTGAGGATTACATAGGGGTGCTGGGTTTGAGCGGACTCGATGGGAGACGTTGTTGAGCACTTCTGACCCACTATCTCGGTGCGGAGGGCCAAAGAATTCTCGCTTTGTTGGGAGAGACGGATGGGTATGAAGATGCTATCGAGTGGCTGGCCGAGTTCTTCGCCGGGCAGACGAGGACCACGAAGCTGTGGGTGGTGGGAGTATTGGCGCCAGGAGTGGCTAAGCTAGTTAGCTTGGAGAAGCTAACAGCCCATTCGGTGCCTATGGCAGGTTAACCGCTAAGCTAACTGCACACCAAAAGAGGGCTCCAAGCTACCAGCAAGGCATCGAGGTGGGACCAGGGGACTTCCTGGTCACTGAAGACGGCGGGCCAGCTGCGAAGTGCAGGAAGGTGAAAGACCGGAGCGCTGATGAGTTGGACAGCTCGGTGTGCAACGACAGCGGAGAGGGAGAGCAGCAGGAGTCATCCCAGCAGCTGGAAGCTAGGCAGCGAATGAGTGGGACCATAGAGGCTGAGAGCCCTGGGGAAGAGCAGCAACAGTGGGGCCTGGAGACGACACAGCGGCGCGCCTGGGACGAGGGTGCCGAGAGTAGCAACGAAATGCCCGAGTGAGAGAGTGATGCCGACAAGAGTGATGCCGACGAGAGTGATGCCAACGAGAGTGACGCTGAGAGCCCTGAGGGAGAGCACCTACAGCCGGGCATGGAATTGATGCAGCGGAGCACCTGGAATGGGGGTGCTGGGAGCAGCAACGAAACACATGGGTCGGAGAGTGACGCTGGTGAGAACGATGCTGTGAGCCCCGGGAGTGAGCAACAGCAGCCGTGCGCCACGGTGGTTGGGCAGTGTCTCAGTGCCGGAGGTCCATGCACATTGGAGGTGGGCGCTGGGCAGTACGGCGAGGCGCCCAATGCAGCGAGCGGAGCTGACAAGCGGGCTTTGTGTCTTCCCGGAGTTCGGCCACAGGGGGCCGGAGTATTTGGAGCCACAACGGCGGTGTCAAGAGAAGTTGGGAGTGGACCAACATGCATGGTGGGACGGTGTGTTGGACAACAGCACGGCAGGTCCTGAGCAATAAGGCCGTCAGTGGCAAAGAGGGACCACAAAGGTGGTTTTTGATCCCAGAGACAGACGGCGTCCAGGGGTGCACACATCATGGGGCTGCCTGGGGCCTCCGAGCCTGGCTTATCTTCAGTGGCCAAGACAGTGGATGGTTTGGGCCTATCCTGGGCCTCCAGGCCGGTTTTACCACTGGCTGCCAACAGACATCGGTGTTATTTGAGTGTTATAATGGTTTATTTGTTCTGTGTTAATAGTTTAGGGATTATTTTGTTATTGCATTTTAATTAGGAGACACAGCAGTAATTTTTTTATGGACTCTGATAGTATAGGGGACAGAATAACCCGCCTCACCGTGTGTGTGGGGGGTAGGACGGCAGTCTACCCATCCCCCTAATTTTAGTTATTTTGGAGTGAATGTTATAGGCCCCTTTTGTGATTTGAGTTTAGTTATGTTTAGCGGATGATTCAGGTTGCAAATTGGGGTGGGTTGATTGTGTGTGTGTTTTGGATTTTCTACGGGGGTGGGGGGATGTGAAGTATTTATTCTGTATTATTATTGTTCATAAGGGAGCTCTTATTTGTGTGGCATGGGATGGCGGCCCCGGCTTCCAGTTCCGCCATCTCCTGTGGTATAAGAGGGGTTGCTGGTAGAGTGACGGGTGTTCCGCCTTACCTCTGGCAGCGGCTGCATGCACGGCAGGTGCACTGGGATTCAGCTATATAATGAAGAAGTGTTCAGCTCCAGTCCTGGCCTCATCATTATCTACAACTTACGACATAACAACGTCCACCTGCGTGACTGTGCACACCTACTGCTGTCTCATCTGCCAGCTTTAAAAGTGCCAGTCTGTGAATGCTTCTTCGCTGGACTGTTGGGTATTGTTGCCATCAGCTAGTGTTAAGTTGAATGGTGTTTTATCTTACCTGTTTGTTTGACCCTCTTCTCTTGTCCTCCTAGGTTGCTGCCATCTCAGTGGTGTGTTCACTCCGTGGCTGCACACACTCACCTGAACCGCTTCTTCACCTAGACAACTTCACCTCCACCCGGTCAACCAACTACCCTGCTCCATCCTGCCAACTTTCCCCTCATCTGTTTGTTTCGCTGGGTCTCCTTCTGCCAGCTCCTCCTCCACTGCATGCTGGGTTCCACCGCTGGGTCCTCTGCTTATGGTAGTAGTCTCTCCTCCTCTCTTCCTCTCTTTCTTCCTCATCAGTTAAATTCATCATTAATCATTTCTCCTCTCTCTCTCATTTACAGGCTGTGTGCTCCTCCGGCATGCTCATTAGTTTTTTGTTGTTCATTAGTATTTTTGTTGTTGTTCATTAGTTTTTGTTGTAAAATAAATTGTGTTAAATATTTTCACCAGAGTCAGTCTGTTCTTCTGGTGTTGTTCACTCTGCGTTTGAGTCCCTGGCTTACATATCATGACATATTTGCTCATTCCTGGTGCTTTCTCATCAATAAATCAATTTTATCACTTTCACTTATCATTGCACATACTGGAAATGGTGTGTGGCAGGTCGTTTTTTCCTTATAAAGTTCGTGCTTCATATTTTGATAATTTTTGTAACCATACTGAGCCGTTTAATAGTTCTCCAGTTAGCTTAGCTGCTAGCAGCTATTGTATTTGCTTATGTCTGTGCCATTCCAAATATCACTGCATGGGCTGTAATAGATCTGTGTAATGGACATGTATTGTGCAAAATCTTTACACGAGCTCATTCACGTTCATTTGAGTGCATGCATTGTTACTAGGAGTGAGTCAAAGTTTATTACGAGAATAAATAACACACTAGTAACTGGACGCTAACTAAACTAATATCAATAACAGTAATGGTAACATCAATGGCTGCACGGTGGCGCAGTGGTTTAGCACTGTGGCAGCACAGTTTTACCCTCGGCCAGGGGACCGCGGGGATCATAAGATCGTGGGTTCGATCCCAGCCCCCGACCAACAGTGAGCTGTGTGGAGTTTGCATGTTCTCCCTGTGTTGCGCGGGTTTACTCCGGGATTTCTCCGGTTTCCTCCCGCACACCAAAAACATGTAGGTTTAGGGCGCTCGCGCACGCAGCGACCAGCAGCCGGTGGCTTGTCACCAGACTGCAAACCAAGTCTACCTACGGGTACAAATAAGTAACAAAAAAAAAAAAAAAAAAAAAAAAAAAAAAATAACCAAGGGATTCTGCATACACAAAGTAATATTAAAAGAAGTCAGATAACAGGGAGTCGGACATATGTTTCAGTGAGTTTCACAGGTCTATTACAGCCCATCTAGTGGTATTTGGGATGGCCAGACATGAACAAATATGATAGCTGCTAGTTGCTACGCTAACTGGGGAACTATTAAACGTCACTGTATGGTTACAAAAACAATCAAAATGTGAAACACTGTTGTTATAAAGAAAAAACTATCTGCCCGCACACCATTTCCAGTATGTACAGTACAATGACAAGTGAAAGTGATAAAATTTATTTATTGACAAGAAAGCACCAGGGAATGGGAAAATATAATGGAAGTGGAACCACTTCCATTATATTGTGGAACCGGAAATGTGGGTAGACTGGAATGCGGAAGTACTGTACATTACCCTACATTGTGCAAGAGGTCCATTAATTTAATGTTTCAACACTGATTTTGATAAAATAAAATAAAAAATTTACAAAATGATAAAGATGTCATTGAAAACAGCTAGACAGAAAATTTACAGCTATCGCAGTCTCTGAAACTTGGCTTAATGAACAGCAGGCTCCCCTGATGGCAATAGAGGGATATCAGATGTTTCATATTAACAGATCTCAAAAAAAGGGTGGTGGTGTTGCACTGTATATTGATGACCTGTATAGGTGTAAACTTGTAAATGGAATGTCCTTTGCACTACCAGGGATTTTGGAATGTGTTACTGTTGAGATTGACCAAGATAAAACAAAAAATCTAATTATAAGCTGTATATATAGAACGCCGGGAACTTGCATTGAGACATTCAGAGATAAATTAGTTGAGCTGTACAATAATATTACTAGTAAGAAAATGGTAGTAATTTGTGGAGATTTCAAGATTGATTTACTAAATCCATATCAACAAAATGTAATTACAGAGTTCATGAATTCTATGTACAGCATGAGTCTATATCCCACAATAACACATCCCAGTAGAATCACAGTTCACACTGCTACACTTATTGACAACCTGTTTGTTAATATTATTGATAAGAAAATAGAAAGTGGATTATTGACAAATGATATAAGTGACCATTTGCCAACCTTTGCACTTGTCCATGGCCACACGGGGGCCAATACAGAAAAATTTTTAAAATCGTTCAGATACAAATCACAAAATGCAATCAGTTCTTTTAAAGAAGACTTGCTGAAGCAAGACTGGACAAAAGTCTATGTATCAGATATAAATGAAGTCTATGACACATTTATAAACATTGTAACCACTCTTTATGAAAAAAATTGTCCATTAGTAAAGAAAAAGCTTAAACATAAATTTGCCAATAAGCCATGGTTAACCAAAGGATTACAAAAGGCGTGTAAAAAGAAAAATTTATTATATAAAGCTTTCCTAAAGAAAAGGACAAAAGAAGCAGAGCAGCGGTATAAAACATACAAAAATAAGTTAACAAATATAATAAGATGTAGTAAAAGAGACTATTACAGTAAAGAACTGGAGAAAAACAGAGACAATATTAAAAATACATGGACAATACTTAACAATATTTTTGGAAATAAAAACAGAAATACAAGCTACCCAACCAATTTTTCAAAAAATAACAAAACGACTCAGAGTGTGAATGCAGCTTCACCTGCAGATGAATTTAATAACTTTTTTGTTAACATTGGTCCTAATTTGGCTCGAGAAATACTCATTACGGCACCCACAGGTGATACAATAAGCAAAAACACTGCTATAAAAGACTCCATTTTCATAAAGAACACAGATGAGAGAGAGGTCATTGAAATTATTAATTCGTTTAAAAGTAAAACATCTACGGACTGTGATGGTATTGACATGCTCTTAGTCAAAACTATTATCGAATGCTTAGTGAAATCACTGACGTATATCTGTAACCTGTCTCTCCAAACAGGTATATTTCCCAATGCAATGAAAATAGCTAAAGTAATTCCGATATACAAGACGGGTGACAGAGGGGAGCTTTCAAACTATAGACCAATTTCACTGTTGCCGCAATTTTCCAAGATACTTGAAAAAATCTTCTATGAGAGAATTGACAACTTCATACTGAAGAATAATTTATTGTGTGAGCAGCAATATGGGTTCAGACACAAGAGGACAACTGCATTTGCTCTAATGGAATTTATAGCAAAAATATCAACTGCCGTTGAAAATAAAGAGTATTCAGTTGGGGTATTCCTGGATCTTAAAAAAGCATTTGATACAGTGGATCATAATTTATTATTAAAGAAACTACAAAATTGTGGTATTAGGGGGGTAGCACTGTCCTGGTTATGTAGTTACTTAAAGAATAGATATCAGTATGTATGTGTTGGTAACAAAAACTCACAGTTACTGAAGGTTACTTGTGGAGTCCCACAGGGTTCAGTTTTGGGGCCATTGTTATTCAATATGTATATAAATGATATATGTAAACTTTCAGAAAAAATGGATTTAATATTGTTTGCCGATGGCACTAATTTATTATGCAGTGGAAGCAATTTGGAACAACTTTTGGATACACTCGGAAAGGAATTAGGAAAGCTTAAACTGTGATTTGATTCAAACAAATTAACGCTCAATTTAAGTAAGACAAAATTTATAGTTTTTAACAACCATCACAACAACTTAGTATCTAAACTCAGTGTAAATGGTGTAGAGATTGAAAGGGTATCCGAAACTAAATTTCTTGGTGTAATAATTGATAATAAACTGTGTTGGAAGTCACATATTAATTATATTAAAGGTAAAATATCCAAATCAATTGCAATACTACACAGAGTGAAATATTTGCTGAATCAACCCACACTATATACCTTGTATCATTCATTAATACTCCCATACATGACATATTGTACTGAAGTATGGGGAAATACATATAAAACAAACATATATCCAGTCTTTATGCTTCAGAAGAGAGCTATTAGAATAATAAACAAAGCTGCTTACAGGGAACCAACAAACCCACTTTTTCTTAAATTAAAAGCTCTCAAGTTGAAAGATCTGGTTGACTTTAAAACTGCAGTAATAATGTTTAAAGTGAAGAATCTATCACTGCCCGCAAATATCCAAAAGCTGTTCCAAATAAGGGAGAAACAATATCATTTCAGAGGAACATGTATATTTCAAAAACCTTCAGTGAGAAATACCACCAAGCAACACTGTGTTTCAGTGCAAGGAGTCAGATTATGGAACGATTTTGGACCTGAATTAAAATCATGTACAGCGCTTGGACAATTTAAACAAAAACTAAAGGAAGAAATACTCCAAACATATATACAAGATGACATATAAGGTCACATAAGGATTGTCATATCCAGTCTGCGTTGTGTTGCTCCCTAGTTTTTTTTGTCACATTTTGTCTTAGCTTTGTTCTGAACTGTAATCGCTCTTGTTTTGTTTTTCTTTTGAATTCTTGGATGGAATATGGGTGGGCAATATAAGCTGCGGCTTCAGCCATCACCCATTTCGGATAACTTATGTTGAACTGTATAATCAGAGGAGTTATTGTCTAATTTGACCTTGTTGGATTTTCTTCCCCCTTTGTTATATTATTCTGTTTGTTTTAATCTGTACTTTTAATCTATCCGAAATAAAGATTGATTGATTGATTGATTGATTGATTGATTGATTGATGTCATCATTTCAGTTAAGACCATGTTGTTACAGCTTGAACCGCCACATTTCTTACCAGATTTCAAATTAGTGAAATCAAAAGTAACTCAGATTACAACAAAATTTACTTGAGTAAAAGTACAGGTTTTCTCTGCTCAAATTTTTTAGCTCCTAACAAAATGCAGCTAAAGCCTGATAACCAAGTAAATACTATTTTACCACACATACTCAGTTTTTGAAAGTCATAAATGTATATATTTTGTTGATAATTATGCCTATAAATGGTTTTAAATCATTTCTGGTGTTTTTGTGATGTTTTGTTTTAGGTTGTGTCACCGTAAAATGACCACAACCTGCCATGAGTGAAAGAATATCAGCAGGTGGATGATGGTGGTGTAGCTGGTTTTTATACTCACTGGAGTCCTCCTCACAGATGAAGCACTCCTTCACAGAGGAGGCACTTCTGTCCGCCGTCACCCTCAAACACAGCACCTTCCTCTGGCTGGAGCTGCATTTACGCACTAGAAAAGTCTGTGAGCACCAACAAGCACCATAGAAACAAGAAAAAAATAAAAATGCACACGTGTTAATGTCTCTTTAAACAAAAGTGTATTTCAGAGGAATGGACAGAAGGTAAAAGTTAGCAGCCTACAACCCACATGCGGCTCTTTTGCTCATAACCAGTGAACAGAGAAAAAAACCTGCATATTTACAGGAAAAAAGACTAAAATTTGAAAGAAGTCAAAATCTCACGAGAATAAAATTGCATAATAACAAAAGAAAATTTGTAAATTTAAAAGGCAAAAGAGCATATTTGAAAAAAAGTTAAGTTTAAGGCAAAAAAACTAATTTTGAAGAAGTTGTCAATTCTATTTTTTTTTAATTTGTGAAAATAAACTGACAAAATTTATAGTAAAAACCTCAAAAATTAATGAGAGAAGAAGTATTCATAAGACAAAAATTACAGGAAAAGAGTTGTAAATTTCAGAGGAAAAATGGTCACAATTTCATGACAATAAAGTAACATGCAGTATTTACAGTACATACAGTATTTATTTACATTCAGTATTAGAAAAAAATTGCAAGAAAAAACTACAAGATGATAAAATTTTTGAAAAACTATGAGACAATATGAAACCAGACTGTCAGTAATGGAGTTGCTCATTCCAGCCTGATGAAATCACCCCAAAAGTGCTCAGATCTTCTGACCATTGACCTTGACCTTAAGCACAGCCTAAATGCAGACAAATCTGAGGATCATTGCATGCGAGTTTGTTGAGAATTAGGGCAAATGCTGAGGAGGAATAACAATTTTTTAAAAATCATATAAAAAACTGAGATCTCTTGACCTTTGACCTTGAGCACAGACCTTGTAGCAACCAATAATGTAATATCTGCCAATAACTTAATAATTTTGACCATTTGAATTGTAATAAAGCCAATGTAATGTAATAAGGTGTCAATAATGTAATAACATTTTTGAACCAATAATGTAATAACATATTGCCAATAACCTAATAAATTATTACATTATTGGCTGGTTATTACGTTACTGGCCTAGCATTAATAAAATCCTTTGAAAATGTAATAACTGCAGCCAATAATGTAATGCTACATAAATAGGACTAGATTTTGTGGAGATAAAATATATAGTTGCAGGTTTTGAGCAGTTTACTCATCAAAAATCAGTATAGTGGATGGCATAGTCATCATATTCATTCATCAACATACTATGCAGCACTCTCTGTCATAGTTATAAATTGACAGCTTAAGTGCATGATGCAACAGCACAGGAAGGGACCACACAAGTGGGCACGTCTGACAATTTATTAAATAGAAAAAGACCGCTCTGCTAGAGAAACAGCAAC
The DNA here is from genome assembly GCA_020510985.1 of Pholidichthys leucotaenia. Lineage (NCBI taxonomy): Eukaryota > Metazoa > Chordata > Actinopteri > Cichliformes > Pholidichthyidae > Pholidichthys > Pholidichthys leucotaenia. Next base: position 146,916,162 of record CM035836.1, on the reverse strand, counting down.
TCGCCAGAGGAATCACCTGAGGAGAGAAGACAAGAGCAGTTAGAGGAGGAATGGAGTAAGGGGAAATGGGCGAGCCAAATTGCCACTTACTTGGGGTTCCGAGGAAGGACTGGCAGGACTCCAGGGGGGAACAGACGAACCAGTAGGGTGGGGAAATGAGCTGATGGTGCCTGACCGGGTGGAGGTTGAAAGCCGAGGGATTTGTGGAGATATGGCAGGAGAGCGCACACAGCCCTGGAAACGCCACCCGCACGATGGCAGCAACCTGAGAAGGAGAAGAAAGCGAGATTAGACAGCGTGTCTAAACTAGCTATATATCATACCTGCTTGTCTTGATCGGGCAGGGCAGTTTACCCAGATGAGCCAGCGTAGAATGCGCGGAGCGAGCCTCCTTAAGTACTCTGGCTAATGAGCAGGTGCAAAAGCGTCTTCTGCCTCAGGTGGAGTGATGAATTTACAAAGGTGAGATGGGACGGGAGGGGCACGCTCTTGCTGCCCATGACAGGGCCCCCCCTTCTAGGAGCACCTCCTGGCGGTCCAGAGAGCTTCTCCAGGTGAGCTTGGTGGAATGCCCGGAGCATCTCCTTATCCAGGACCCGAGCAGAGGGCACCCAGGAGCGTTCCTCCGGACCGTAGCCCTCCCAGTCCACTAAGTACTGCCGGCCCCAGCCGCGACGGCGAACATCCAGGATCCGGCAGACCGTGTATGTAGGGTGACCGTCGATGATCCGGGGAGGGGGAGGCGGCTTTGGGGAGGGCAGAGAGGATTGACCGAGAGGGGCTTGATTTTAGAGATGTGAAAGGTCGGGTTCACTCGCAGGGTCGGTGGCAGCTTGAGCTGAACCGACGCATCATTGATCACCCAAGTGATGACGTAGGGACCCAGGAAGCGGGGGGACAGTTTCTTGGATTATTCATTGAGCGGGATCTGGCTCGCCGCTAACCAGACCTGTTGGCCCATGATGTACTTGGGCACGGGCACCCGCTTCCTGTCAGCTGCGGCCCGGGTGCACTCAGTGGAGCGGGTGAGGGCAGCCCAAGTAGCTCTCCAGATGCGCCGGCAGCGGTGGGCATGGACGGATGGAACCGCAACCTCCCTCTCGGCCATAGGAAGGAGAGGCAGCATGTACCCCAGGGATGCCTCGAACCTGGTCAGTCCAGTGGCCGCGGAGACAGCCGAGTTGAAAGAGTATTCCACCCAGGTCAGGTGTGAGCTCCAAGAGGATGGATTGTTGGCTGCTACGCACAGCAGGGTGGCTTCCAAAGACTGATTGGCGCGTGTGAGGAAAGGCTCACGGAGGTGCCCAGCATCCGGCAAAAGCCCCTCCAGACCTGGGATGTGAATTGTGGCCCCCGGTCCGATACAATGTCCATCAGGATGCCGTCGATCCTGATTACGTGGTCAGTCAGAAGGACCACCGTCTCCAAGGCTGAGGGAAGCTTCGGGAGGGCAACCAGGTGCACAGCCTAGGAGAAGCAATCCATGATAGTGAGAATAACTCTTACCACGAGAAGGGGGAAGTCCAGTGATAAAGTCCACGGCAATGTGGGACCACGGACGACCAGGGGTGGGGAGGGGATGTTGAAGGCCTGACGGGGGAGAGGAGTCCAATTTTCCCCGGACGCAGGTCTGACAGGCCTTAACATATTTCCATAAGTCCCGCCACAGCGTGGGCCACCAGAACACTCACCAAATGAAGTCCACAGTTCAGGCGATGCCAGGATACCAGGCAAAGCGATTGGTGTGACCCCACTGGATGACATTGCTGTGGAGGGCAGCCGGGACGCACAGACGGTTCTGGGGACACCCTACTGGCACAGGATCCTGGGAATGGGCCTGACGGACCCGCCGCTCAATATCCCAAGTAAGGGCTCCAAGGACGCACAAAGGTGGAATGATGGTTTTGGGGGGGGGGGGCTACCTCCCTGGAATCAAACTGGCGCGATAACGTGTCCGGTTTGATGTTCCGGGCGCCAGGCTGGTACGTGATGGGAAAATTAAATCACTGGAAAAATAGAGACCAACGAGCCTGCCTGCCGTTCAGTCAATGGGCCGACCGCAAGCACTCAAGGTTCTTGTAGTCGGTCCAGATGACGATGGGGTGAATGGTAAGCAGCTCTCTGCCCCCCCCACATCATAATTCCTCTTGGCTGGTGTGAGCCGACCAGAGAAATATGCGCACGGATGAAGCTTCTGATCGGGGGGGCATGCACTGTGACAACACAGCACCAACCCCCAAATCAAATGTGTCCACCTTGAGGAAAAACTGGAGCTGCGTGTCAACCTGTGCCAAGATTGGTGTTCCAGTGAACAGGCTCTTTAATTTGACAAACGCCTGCTCAGCTGCCTTGGCCCAGCGAAAGGGGACCTAAGAGGTTGAAAGCCAAGGGATTTGTGGAAATGTGGCAGGAGAGCATGCACAGCCCTGGAAACACAGCTGCATGATGGCAGCAACCTGAGAAAGAGAAGAAAATGAGATTAGACAGCGTGTCTAAACTAGCGATATATCAAACCTGCTTGTCTTGATCGAGCAGTATACCCAGACGAGCCAGCGTAGAATGTGCGGAGCGAGCCTCCTTAAGTACGCTGGCTGATGAGCGGGTGCAGGTGCGTCTTCTGCCTCAGGTGGAGTGATGAATTCACAAAGGTGAGACGGGACGGGAGGGGCGCGCTTTTGCTGCCGATGACACTCTCTCTCATTAATTATGGTTGTAAGAGCTAATTTGGGAATTGTCGTACAAAATCTTTATCATATTGTTTATTTGCTTAGTTATGTAAATTCCTAATTTCATCTGGCTTTGTTGGATGTTGCATTGTCAGATGAATTTTCCACATTGTTTTCTTGGAAAACATTTAATTGAAACTTTTTTCAAACATTTCTTAACCACTTGCACTCCGGGCAATTTTCCTAAAAATGCCAAAAAATAACGTGCCCAAACTAAATTGAAAGCTGTTCTTCAACCCTTTGCAGCATCTTCATGGGGTTGGTCTCATTTAAAAGAAAACACTTTGAATTTTTTGGCAAAAAAAACATAATCTCTCTACGTGCTCCGGCCACTGAGTTACAGTCATCTAAACATACTGAACTTGAAGAAAAAAAATTTGGACACGGTGTTTTTTGGATACAAATGCTTGCAAATAACACACAGCTGTCCGATTCGGCTGGAAAATGCAACAGAAATGTAGAACCAAGTGTTATCCAGCTGAGATCCAAATTTGGTAACAATACCACAAAAAATGAATATATTACACAGCTTTGTTCTCAGGCTGTTCCCAGGCGTTTTGGAACTGTGCCAAATTGTGCCAAATGGCACAGTTTGGAAAAACGTCTGTAACTTTTGAATAATTCAATGTAGAAGCTTCATTTTAGGCTCAAAGGAAAGGTCACACTCAGGGCTGTGTCTGTGTGTGTGTGTGTGGGGGGGTTGTTCCCCCCACCCCGCTACCAAGGACAGAGTTCTGCCCTCGCTACATGACGGATTACACTCGTTGCATGTTTCCACAGCAACGCTGTCACAGCGGCTTCCCCCCCCCTCGCTACTGTGTGTGTGTGGGGGGGGGTTGCCCCCCCCTCGCTCGCTACAGAGGATGGACTTCGGCCATCGCTACACAACGGATTAGCCTCATGTGGTGATGTGGGACAGCAGTGCAATCATCGCGGCTCCCCCCCCCCTCGCTGCAGAAGAATAGCGGGGGTGGGGGGGCGTTCACAGCCTGTACACTGCGAGCAACCCCTTGTACCGCGGCGCACGAACTTCAGACTTCGTGAACCGCACAGCTGTAATTTACCGATCGGTCAAAAGTCATTTTTGATTACAATTTTCAGGGATAAATAATAATTTAGCTTATAACACCTTACCTCTTCACAGCAGAGTCTTAGCGAACTTCTCTTCCTCATTGTCAGACGAACGCGACGCTGGTCCGCTCTGGTTCTGGTCTCGCGACTCGATCAAAACATAATTCCATTATTGCGGTTTTGTGCTTCCATGATTGCGGTTTTTGGCGAACGATTTTTCAAAACAAATAACAGTAGTAATTAAAAAAAGACTGGCGAAGGCGTGTGTGTCACTCAGCCTTCGTGGTCAGCCTCCGTTGGTCTATGATGACCATGGAAGAAATCACAACGTCTACTTTGCTGGAACCAATACAAAATAAGCACCGCCCGTGGCCGAACATGCCGATCCACGAATGGCACTCCCTGTCACACAGGTTGCATTTGTGGATGGTCTCCATGCTGCTGGGTCTGTGGGGCTCTTCCTGTGTCCTTTTTTGATCCGCTCCAGCAGCCAGTCTTCACCCAGCCTTAAAAAAAAACAGCTCATGAACTTCTCTGCTTCAATTGGCTCACTGCATTCAAAGCGTTGGGAAGCGGGTCCTCCTTCCTAGGTTTTCTTTCATTGGCTTTTCATGGTTTCAGAAACCCAATTCAAAGCTCTTATTAGTCGAATGAGAGGTCAATCAGATGAACTAATCTGTTCTGTGTCTGCAGCATTTTTTTCCCAGTGGCGCTTGGAGGCCAGCACCATCTCCATCTGCACCATCATCAGTATATCATGCGTTATGCGTCCGAGTGCGCACGAGTGCGCTCTTGTGCGCCCTCATGCGTCCTAGGACGCAGAGACTTGCCTGCCCGCGGAACAACAGAGTGCAAGTGGTTAAGGAAACTGTTAAAACAATTCGGTCCTCACTTAAAACGTATTTAAATAACTGGACTGGCACTATAGTGGCACTCACCTCCAATATACAACACAGAACATGAATACTCATTTACAAATAGCTTGATATCGACCAGCTTGATATTGGAATAAGCCATACATAATTTTTTCCTTACACGTTGACTTCTCTCCACTTTACCTTAGCTCTGGGGATGGTATGGAGAGCTCTGAATTATTTTCACTTGTAAGGATTCCATCAGTTTTTTTTACAGGACCTTTGAACTCCTTCCCTTAATCATGCTGTGTGACTTTTGGTGGACCATGCTCATTGTAAATGTCTTTCAGGTGTCTAGCAATCTCTGTACTGTGTTTACCTTTCAGTGGTCTTAACCATACATATCTACTAAACACATCTATTACAGTCAGAATGTACCTATATGTGACTTGGCCATACTTTACCCTCCATTTACCCATGTCAAAAAGGTCTACCTGCTGCTGATCTTGAACTGTTTCGGCTGTGATAGATTTTGGTATGGGTTTGTTCTGGAATGTTGCCCTGTGGAGCTGGCAACATCTTGATCTGTCCAAGGTATCTTTCACACTTGCTTGGCTGATTCCCAACTACTCATCTCTAAGGTATATGTTTAGTTTTCTTACACCACAGCCTTTTGTTTCATCAAGAGCCTTATTTATAACTGCAGGGAAAATTGACTTTCTGGGTACCAATTTTCCATCGAATGTAATTAACTGTGAATTAATTAATTAATTAATTAGGGATCAGGTGGCATGCGAAGGCAGAGACCTTCGCAGTCCGATCCCCGGCTTTCGAAAATGGCTTTTGGGACATGGAACGTCACCTCTCTGGTGGGGAAGGAGCTGGAGCTGGTGCACGAGGTTGAAAGATACTGGCTAGATATAGTTAGGCTCACCTCAGTGCACAGCTCCAGTTCTGGAACCAGTTTCCTGGAGAGGGGCTGGAGCTTGGCCTACTCTGGAGTTGCCCCGGGTGAGAGGCAATGGGCAGGGGTGGGTATTCTTATATTCCCCTGCCTTGCTGCCTTGACATTGGAGTTCTCCCCGGTGGATGAAAGGGTAGTTGCCCTGTGCCTTCGGGTTGGGAACAGGTCCTGACCATCATTTGTGCCTATGCACCAAGTGATGGTTCAGAGTACCCACCCTTTTTAGAGTCGCTGACTGGGGTGTAGGAGAGTGCTCCTCTTGGAGACTCCATTGTCCTACTGAGGGACTTCAATGCACACATGGCCAATGACAGTGAAACCTGGAGGGGTGTGACTGGGAGGAATAACCTGCCTGATCTGAACCTGAGTGGTGTTCAGTCGTTGGACTTCTGTGCTAACCACAGTTTGTCCATAACGAACACCATGTTCAAGCGTAAGGGTGTCCATATGTGCACCTGGCACCAGGACACCCTAGGTCGCAGGTCGATGATAGATTTTGTTAGCGTGTCATCAGACCTGCGACCACATGTCTTGGACACTCGGGTAAATAGAAGTGCAGAGCTGTCAGTTGATCACCACCTGGTGGTGAGTTGGATCCGATGGCAGGGGCAGACACCACTCAGACCCAGTAGACCTAAACGTATAGTGAGGGTGTGCTGGGAACGTCTGGCTGAGGGCCTGGTCCGGGAGGTCTTCAGCTCCCACCTCTGGAAGAACTTCAACCACATTCCAAGGGAGTCTGGAGATATGGAGTCTGAATGGGCCATGTTCTCCACCTCCACTGTTGAAGCAGCTGCCCAGGGCTGTGGCTGCAAGGTTGTTGGTGCATCTTGTGGTGGCAACCCCCAAACCAAGTGGTGGACACCAGTGGTGAGGGGGGCCATTAAGCTGAAGAAGGAGTCCTATCAAGCTTGGTTGGCTTGTGGGACTCCTGAAACAGCTGAGGTGTACTAGCAGGCCAAGCAGAGTGTAGCTCGGGTGGTTGCGGAAGCAAAAACCCGGGTGTAGGAGGAGTTTGGTGAGGCCATGGGACAAGACTTTCGGTCGGTCTCAGAGAGATTCTGGCAAACTGTCCGGTGACTCAGGAGGGGGAAGCAGCTCACTGTCCACACTGGGTATGGCGCGGATGGGGTGCTGCTGACTTTGACTGGGTATATCGTTGAGTGGTGGAAGGAATCCTTCGAGGATCTCCTCAATCCCACTGACACGCCTTCCATAGAGGAAGCAGAGCTTGAGGACGAGGGGGACAACTCGCCCATCACAGGGATTGAAGTCGCCGAAGTGGTTAAAAAAAACTCTTTGGTGGCTGGGCCGTGGGGGTGGATGAGATTCGCCCTGAGTACCTCAAGGCCTTGGATGTTGTAGGGCTGTCATTGTTGACACACCTCTGCAATGTTGCGTGAAAGTTGGGGACAGTGCGTTTGGCATGGCAAACCAGGGTGGCGGCTCCTCTTTTTAAAAAGGGGGACCGGAGGGTGTGTTCCACCTTTAGGGGGATCACACTTCTCAGCCTCCCTGGGAAGGTCTATGCCAGGGTACTGGAGAGGAGACTCCGACTGCTGGTCAAACCTCAGATTCAGGAGGAGCAATGTGGTTTTTGTCCTGGCCGTGGCACATTGGACCAGCTCTTTACCCTCTCGGGAATCCTTGAGGGTTTGTGGGAGTTTGCCCAACCAATCCAAGTGAGGGGAAAATGGAGCGAGAGATTGGCAACAGATCGGAGCACCCTCTGCAGTGATGCGGACGTTGTACCAGTCTGTTGTTGTGAAGAGGGAGCTGAGCTCTAAAGCAAAGCTGTTGATTTACCGGTCAATCTACGTTCCTACCCTTACCTATGGTCATGAGCTTTGGGTAATGACCGAAAGAATGAGATCGCGGATACAAGCGGCTGAAATGAGCTTTCTCCGTAGGATTGCTGGACTCACCCTTAGAGATAGGGTGAGGAGCTCAGTCATCCAGGAGAGGCTCAGAGTAGAACCACTGCTTCTTCACATCGAAAGTAGCCAGTTGAGGTGGTTTGGGCATCTGATCAGGCTGTATCCTGGACTCCTCTTACTTGAGGTGTTTTGTCCACATCCAACGGGGACGAGACCCTGGGGCAGACCCAGGACACGCTGGAGAGACTATGTCTCCCACCTGGCCTGGAAACTTATTGTTGTCTCTGAAGAGCTGGAGCAGGTGGCCAGGGAGAGGGAAGTTTGGGCTTCTCTGCTTGAGCTGCTGCCTCTGCATGGATGGATGTAATTGACTGACCATCCTCACTAAAGGCATCATGCTGCCTAAGCGCTATATAAGTGCAGGTTAGTTAGTAGTTAGTTAGTATTCCACCACAGTTGAATAAGTGCAGAGTGCTGAGTCCTGGAACTCTCTGATACAGGAATATTAAATTCCCCCTTCAGTGCCTTGCATATGACATTGTAGGTCTCATCAGACATTTGTCTGTGTCCATGTCCTCTGCATTCCAAAATGATGCAGGAGCAGATGAAGATAGTTTGTATACCTGCAATGGTATTAAAGACAAAGTCATTCCCCTTTTCAACTCTAAACAGAGGATAATATGACCTACAAACCTACAAAAGAGAGTTTTAGATAAAGTACAGAATACACAGACTCAGTGTACTGTTGAAGTTGATATTTTACAGTAGCGCATGCTCATGAACTCAGCTTACTGAACACATTATTTAGTAAGCTTGTATTTTGTCAACTAAAACCTACATTTCCTTTTTATCAGTTTTAGCGAACACTATTTAATTCCTTATCCTACACCTTGAATAATACTGAAAAAAATGAAATTGCAACCTACATTGATATAAACCTCAGCTCATTCGGCTGTTTTATTATAGCAGATATTTCCATGTAACAATATACAACAACTTGTATTTATACAAAAGATTGCCACTGCAACAATTTCTACTGAATTATAAATCTGTAACTATACAACTGTGTATGCGTCATGCTAGCAGTTTTCTTATGGTTTGACTAGCTATTTGTTAAGTTTTATGTTTCTCAATTACATAAAAATATATGAACAAGGATACCACAAATTTAAGGGTGTTAGTGGCAGTAAATCAGAGAATTATTTACCTTTCAACATCTTTGAAGTATGGAAGTCTGCAGACAACAGAAGTCTAATCAGTCAATCAGACATGCCTTTGCTTGGTATGTATTAGCTACTCCATTCCTATCTAGTGGGTCTTGCATCTGGGTCTTACCAAACCGGAAACCCTGGATGAACAGTGAGGTCCAGGCTCTGATCAGAGCCCACAACTAAGTGTACAGCACTGCCAGAGCCTACCTGAAAAGAGGCATAAAACTCACTAAGAACGCCTACAGGTGGAAGGTGGAGGGCTTCCTCACAAACAAAAACCCCTGACAAATGTGGAGAGGCATCCACGCCCTCACCAACTACAGGGGTCAGTGCCCCCCAACATCAGACAACAGCCTCACACTGGCAGAGGAGCTTAACAGCTTCTTTGCCCAGTTTGAGCATGACTTCCCCCCAACCCATCCCCCCTCCTCCCCTCTCTCCCCCTCTCCCCCTCCCCTCTCTCTCTATAGGTGCATGAGGTGAGGAGGAAACTGAGAGCAGTAAACCCCCGCAGAGCTGCTGGTCCTGACGACATCCCAGTAGCAGTGGTCAAATCATGTGCAGACCAGCTGGCAGAAATCCTCACCAAGCTGTTCAACCTCTCCCTGATGCACGCCACCATCCCCTCCTGCCTTAAGGTCTCCACCATCATCTCCATCTCCTGAAAGTCCGCAATTGAGAGCCTGAACAACTACAGACCCATAGCACTCACATCTGTCGTCATGATGTCATTGACTGTGGTTCTATATTGCTTTTGTATTAGTGTCCTGCTTCCTGCTTTTATGTTTTCATGTGCGCTTTCTTGCTGTACAGAACTTTGTGTAGCAAGTGTTGCTTTTTAAAGTGCTTTATAAATAAAGTTGATTGATTGATTGATGAAGCGTTTTAAGCGACTGGTGTCCCAACACATCAGGGACTGTCTTCCCCCCTCCTTCGACCCCCACCAGTTGACCTACAGGGAGAACTGGTCTACGGAAGACGCCATCGCCACCACACTCCACAGAGTGCCAAGCCATCTGGAGAACCCAAGAAGCTAAGTGAGGATGCTCTTTGTGGACTACAGCCCAGCTTTCAACACCATCATCCCAGACATCCTGATCAATAAACTGCACCTCCTCCAGATCCACTCCCCTACCTGCTCCTGGATAAAAAAAAACTTTCTCACCAACCACCCACAAACAGTCTTGGCCCAAACCACTCCTCCACACTGTCTCTCAGCACTGGCTCCCCCCAGGGCTGTGTGTTAAGCCCTCTACTGTACTCCCTGTACACCTTTGACTGTATTCCACCGTCATCGTGAAGTACGCGGATGATACCACCTTGGTTGGGCTCATCACCGACGACGATGAGAAGGCATACAGGACGGAGGTAGAGAATCTGCTGCTGTGATGCCAAGCAAACAACTTGAAACTGAATGTCCAAAAAATCAAATAACTCATACCAAACTTCAGGAAGAACAGACAGGACCCTCCCCCTCATAAATGGCGTGCCCCTGAAGGTGGGGACTGAAACCGTCCCCACCTTCAGGTTCCTGGGCACCAACATCTCCTCTGACCTCTCCTGGACTGTCAATACCAAGGCCCTGGTGAAGAAAGCCTAGCAGCAGCTGCACTTCCTCCGTGTCCTGAGGAAGAACAACCTGGACCAGAAGCTGCTGCTGGCCTTCTACCACTGCTCAGTGGAGAGCGTGCTCACCTACTGTCTGGGTGTGTTGTACGCCAGCTCCACGGCCAAAAACAGGAAGGCTGTGCAGAGGGTCATCAACACCACCCAAAAAAATCATTGACGGCCCTCTGCTCTCCCTGGAGGACATCTCCAGATCCTCCTGTCTCAGAAAGATCAAGGCCATCACAGGAGACCTCTCACATCCCAGCCACCACCTGTTTGACCTGCTTCCCTCTGGACGACGGTTCAAATCAACCAGGTCCCACACCTCCAGATTGACAAACAGTTTCTTCCCCTGGGCCATCAGAACTGCAAACAGTCAGAGGCCCCACCCCCTCTCCCTCTGAATGCTTACATGCACAGAACTGAGGACCTTTTAATTATCATTATAACACAACTGTCTTTGTACTCTGCACTTTCATGTACATTGACCCATCCATGAAAAAACTACCATACCTGTGTATATTTTACATAATCCTTGGGCCATTTTATTCAAGCTTGTGTTCTGCACTCTGCACTCTGCACTCTTACGTACATAGTTCCATCTGTGAAGCCACTACTATACCTGTGTATATACCTATGGGTTATTTGTTATTTTTATTTCAGTCGTATATTTAATTGTATATTCTGTAACTGTGTTTTAATCAAATCCTTCTCTCTTACTTTATTGCACAGTAGCCTGGTGGAACACTGACAATTTCATTTGACTGTACAACTGTTTAATGACAATGAAGCCTCTTCTATTCTAGTGGTCAAATGCAGGTTCTGCAAAAGAAAATATTTCCGTGTGCATGCAACATTTCTACATCTCCACAGAAAATGGAACCCAATCAACTTATCACTGGTCCTCTAAGCCATCCTGTATACAGGGATGTGAGGGTGTGTGTCTGTGTGTCACTTTCTATCCAGAGAATAGAAATTTTAAAAATGATACATACGTATATTATTACATTATCGGCTGCAGTTATTACATTTTCAAATGATTTTTTTTTAATGCTAGGCCAATAGCATAATAACAAGCCAGTATTGGCAAAATGTTATTATGTTATTGGCTCAAACATTTTATTACATTATTAGCAACTTATTACGTTATTGGTTTTATTACATTTAAAATAGCCAATTATGCTATTGGTAGGTATTACGTTATTGGCAGATATTACATTATTGGTTGCTACAGACACCAATGCACCGTTGGTGACCGTTGGTGTCCTGATTCGCCTCTAACGAGGCGAGAGAGGAGACGGATTCACGTGCAGGAATTATACCACAGACAAATTTATTAAAGAAAAGACACACAGTCCCAAAACTAGTGCTGACATACAAAAAGGTAAAGAGAACAAACTTACAGAAATACTCGACGTAACGAGTTGCAGGCAAACCATGGCGTAACGTTGCAGACAGAGACAATAATCCAGCAAAGAATGACAGAAGTGAACTAACTAAATACACACACTAATGACAAGGTGATGGGTGCACCTGAGTGAGAGAGCGGGGCAGTAATCACCTAAAGAGGAATCAGCTGGCTGTCAAGAGAGGGAGGTGTGGTCTGGCTAACAGACTGACAGGCCCGCCCACACCAAGTGTAGACTAAATGAGCTGCCTGACAGCCTGTCAGTCAGAGAATCAAAACACACAACAAACTCAGAACTAGACTGGAAATAAATAGCAAGTAATACATGGCATGAAAAAGCAAACTAAGCAGAAACATAAAACAATTAAACTCAAAAGGCAAAACAATACAAAAATAAATGTATACACAGAATAAACTCAGAACCCAACTGGAAATGAATAGCAAACAATAAATGGATAACATGACACACAGAGGACAGTCACGGCACCAAGCCCAAAGGACAAACCGGCTCAGTTCATGACAATTGGGGCAAATCCCTCAGAGGAGAAGCAATTTCTGTGAAATGTGGACAGATGGACAGATGGGGAAAATGTTAATTTAAAAGAAAAGGCATTGTATATTATGAGGAAAATGTTCAACATGTTAAACAAATGAAAAAAAATTGGAGTATAAAAAACTCACAAATTTATCAGACATCACAAATTATGAGAAATTATGAGAAAAACACTAAATTTACAGAAAAAGTTATAAATTTGAGAAAATAGTCAAAATTTAATGATAATAAAGACAAATTAAAAGGACAAGATTTGAGAAAAAAAAATCTCTCATCTTTAAGTGAAAAAACAAATTTGCAAGAAAAAAAGACAAATTTACAGGAAAAAATGGGAAATCACGAGAAAAAATAGAAAGTTTGAGATATTTTTAGCATAAAAGACACAAATCTACAAGAAAAAAATAAAAAATATACGAAAAATAAAGTTTTATATTTAAAAGGGGGAAAACTCTGTAAAATTGTTCAAAGCGACTCAATACTCATGACTGCTCATAGCTACATCTGAGCTTTCTTACTGCACCTGTTGTTTAGAGACTGCCTTTATGATTTTTAAACAAATATGCATGGATATGCATCTGGCACAACATAAACAATTTAAAAAAAACATCTTTGGATGCTTACTGAGGCTTCACTGATTAGCTTTAGTCACATCAGTTTGTTTGGAAACTCAATGCAAGCCATAAACTTCTAATGTTTTATATTTTAAAAACTGCAAAAACACAGTATGTACAGAATGATGGACACCTTCATTTTATCTGATAATACAATTAATGACTATCATGACTGACTGGTGCTCACCCCAACAGGCTCTCTGAGCAGGATGTATAGGGCCGAGTCCTGACTGAGTGACAGCTGCAGCCACACAGGATGAGTGAGTAGCAGACGGTCCAGGACGCTGAAGACTCGCTGGGAGCCTCTCTGGGAGCTGCCCACTTCCTGCATCTGCAGCACAGAGAGAGTCACAAGAAAAGATCAGAGGACTTGTTTCTGTCAAAATAAGAAAGTCAGCTTCAAATATGGGCAGTGTTTGTGAGTTTTGCAGAAGAAAAGTTTAATTTGAAATTGTTTCTTTGCCCATCAGTTTTGACAGTCTGCCAGTGAGAGCATCTCCATAAAGCATGAATAATTAATTTGCATTTTAGACACAGGGAAAAAGTTGGTCCAATGTTTTAAAACCTAGTTGGACATTTCTTCCTTACTGTTATGATTTAGTGAAATTTTATGTGACACATACTGTATGTCAATGTAGCCCGGTCCTATAAAGCATATTCTGGTTTGTGGCTCCTTTTACATAATGTCACTGGTGGACTCTGAAGTGTCCACTGGTAACAAGTGTCTGTTAAAAGAGGGAAATCATGTCAATATGGATTTTCGGAGAACTTACTGCATATGAGAGGTAGAAGTGGCAAGCCAGCAGTGACCTGGCTCAGGTCCTTTTAGGGTTTTCCCAATATGGTCTGACACAGAGGCGTTGCCCCCCCTCTCCCCCCATCCCAAAGGCTAACCAACTTCAAATCACTACAGTAGTGACAATGTGGAGAGTTTACAATTACAGTGGTAGGCCAGCGCAGAACTCCCTAAAGGTTCCTCTTTTGGCGGCTCACAAACTGTTTGGACAACGAAAGCTGTTTCAGACATGAATCAACTTTTGGAAAAGGTGAAATGGCATAAAATTACTAAATTGTATATGAACAGTTGCATGAAATGCACTGCTCTCAGGAGGCTGAGCATTGCTTCTGTTGAATCTAGGCAATGCTAACAACTTTCACTCTTCTTGGAAGACTTACTTCAAGATTTTGAAGTGTCTGTGGGAACTTTTGCCACTCATCTAGAAGAGCATTTATGCGGTCAGACCAGTGGCAGGCCATGGATTTCACACCTCGGCCATCTGTGGTGTCCTACCTGATGGTACACGTCCACCCTGGCATGTGTTTTATTCTGCTTCCAGTTCATTGTCTATCTAGGATGCCTCACAATGCATTCTAGTAACATTGCACCTAGAATCTCAAGCCATCGCATGGCGCTGCCCGTTCCTCATTAGCATAAAGATGAAGGCCTCTCTACTTTATGCAGATGTGGAACGGGCACATGGAGTCTTCAAGGAGCTTGTGCTGAACTTTTAAAATAGCGTCTGTTAGTGAAAAATTAACACAGACTCAGCAAGTACACCATTTATTTTGACTGTTTTCAGAAACATATTTTGCTGTTAATTTTGAAGATCTACTAGAAAGATTACCATCCTGGCGCCATCTTGAAAGTGGGTGAACAGACTTGAACAGACTGCATACTGAAGGACATGTCGACCAATGAGGTGCAGCTCATGTGTTTTGCTAAGCAGGACATACATACTGTATGTCAATCGCAGTTGTGGACCCTCAGGGCCAACAAAGCCTTCTCTGCTGGCCTAAACACTATCAAAATTACATTTACAACCTACATTCTTATAATTGTTCCACGAGGATGTATTAAATATGTATTAAATTATTCCCAGTAGTCTTTTCTCTTCATTTTGTAGCTTTTCTCTTGGTTGCACTCCTTCCAGTAGTGCAATGCATGTTAGAGTTTTTTTTGTCCAATCATATTTCAGCCATCTGTGTTGCCAGAGTCAAACAAATCTGCCTTGGGCCTTCAGGAATTAACAGTGGGCTCTGTAGGTTAAATTAACTGTTAAAGTTATCCTATTGCTTTAACCAATCAGATATCTTCTGTACGTCCAGGGGCACGCATAGAAGGCATCCGAGAATGTCAGCATTTCCACGTCTTTTGATTGGATGGTTAGACTCCTCCACCCACCATGTAGAGGATCCTAGCTAGCAAAACACCAGTGCAAGGATTTGCTTAAGCAGCTACAATATACTGTATCTGTTTAAATATAATTGTGATGATGCCGAGCATGGATCTGTACTGCGCTCGGGTCTTTGTTATTATTCTTTTTCTGCGTATATATATATTTAGTTCTGTTTCTCTGTTGTTTGGGTTGTGCTTTTATTTTGACAGCGCCGCGACAGGACTTCCGCCTGCCAGTCTGTTCGTGGCCTGTCACGGCTGTTTATGTTTTACTAATTGCTTTCACTTGACACCTGTTGGTCCTTTGTATTTACTGGCACTATTTAAGCTGGCCAGCGAGGCTTATTCCTCGCTGGCCAGCATAAAGTTTCGTCCTCGCCAGTATATGTAAGTGGTTATATTGACTCTCTACTCTTTATGTACTTGTTATCGCCCCACTGGGGTTCATCCTTAGTTTTTGTATATCCGCCCCTCGAGGCGAGTGTTTGTATTTACGGTTGTTTCTTATTAAATCACTGAACTCACTGCAGGCGAGTGGTGCCTCATTTATGCTCTGAATGGGCCAAACATAACAGTAGGACGCAGCCAGAAAGGTGCCAACGGCAGTGAGTTTGTGTTTTTTTCTTGGCTCTATTTTTCCCCTATTCACTCACCTTTTTGGGCTGGACTGAGTACCGTGCAGCATGTTCCCAGCATGCCGGAGAAGGAAGGCAGCCCGGGGCCCCAGTACGGATGAGTAATGGGCAGCTGAATTTCTCCGGGGCCACATTGCTGAAGCTCTCTCGTCCCATGGCCCAAATAAGCTTCTGAAGAGCGTGGTGGCAGCAGTCAGGGTTGTCGAGACATATCCCAGCCTTGGTAATTATCCTGAATTCACTGAGCTACTGTCTATCGTCACCGCTCTTCAGCGGCGTTTTCCGGATTTGGTGACAGGCTCGTCTCCAGCTCAAAGACGACGCCCCCTGGTGCAGAACCCAGCTCCTCCCCATGACACGGCTGTACCAAGATGGATGAGGAGAATCACCAAGTGAAGATGCCGCTAGCTTCCCGCCATTACCCAGCCATGGAAGGCCAGAAAAATTCCCCAGTCTCCCAGCCAGCAAATTGTTCTTCACCACGGCAGAGAGGAAAATCAGCAGCTGCAGCCCTTGGGTTTCCCTCGTCGGCTGTTTCGCCAGCCTCCTGTTCCCAGGTCTTTGCAGCTGTTACTCCCTCCTCCATGACGTCTTCCTTTGCTGCTGGGAGCCCAACTGTTTCTTCCCTGGCTCCACCCGTGACCTTGCCTTCTGGAGCGGCTCCTCCTCGTCTTTCAGAGGGGCCCACAACCTCCACAGTTATGGATAGGGAGGAAATTGAGCCTGCTGCAGCAGTCACCACCGTTCCCCAGGAGAACAGGTAAGTGTTTTTTCATTCTAAATCTCATTTTGGTGAATTACCTTGTCTGATTCCTAGGGGTGAATCTCAGGTTTTTCAGTTCACTGAGCTTTCACCACCTGCTGCAGCCACAAAAAAATTATTTGCTACCTCTGTGTCTCCTCCTATACCCCTCGAGTGTCCGCCGAGTCCAGGATCGAGCTGCCGGACAGAGGAGCTTGTGGGCCTGGAGAGCCTGGTTCCAGTCCCGCAGCCACGACATGGACAGAGGAGGAGGGCGGTCTGCACCCCTGAGCCTGAGCCGATGATGAAGCGTTTCCGGGTGTCACTGGAGCAGAGTTCAGCCCCAGCAAGAAGCGAACCTCCCGTTGCCGCACTGAGTGAGCCATCGGTGTGGGTTACATCGCTGGGGGGCTCCAGACCTGTCAAGGCCATCATGCCAGCTGTGGAGGCCATGGCAGTCGAGTGGGAACCCGAGATGTGCCTCCTGAGGACTGGGCCCGAATCGCCGTTACTGTCCAGATCGCCGGAGTCCTGGACGGCAGTGGAGCTCGAGATCAGGCAAGTGCTTTATGTTGTCTTTTTGTTTTCTGTTTTGGAGCAATCTTGCCTGTCTCTTGGGAAGGAGAGCCGGGTGCAACCACCCGCTGCATCCGAGCTCACCTCGCCGGGCTCTGCCGCTGCCAGTGAGCCTGACCCCCTTTGTCTCACTCCTGTCTCTGAGCCTTCTTCCAGGGTCACTGGAGATGATCCAACTCTGCCTGAGGTTTCCAAGGGTCCGAGTTCACCTCTGGAGGTTGTCCAGGGCGCAGCTTTCCCCCTGCCCGAGACCGTCGTTTGGGTCCCTCCTCGGGTTGAGTCGCCGTGGGTATTGCGTCCAGGTCAGGGACCTTCATGGATGCTGCGCCCCAGTGTCAGTCCTATGTGGGTGCTGTGCTCCTGCATGGGTCCGTTGTGGGCACTATGCTCCAGCCCGAGTTCCACCATGGGTGCAGCTAAATTCCAGCCTGGAGCCACCATGGGTGCTTCATTGGCCCAGCCGGGGTCCACCATGGGTGCTTCGGAGTTCCAGTCTGGGGTCACCAAGGGTGCAGTGTTGGCCCAGTTGGGGCCCACCGAGGGTGCAGCATTGGCAGCATTGGCCCAGTCGGGGTCCACCGAGGGTGCAGTGTTGGCTCGGTCGGGGTCCACCGAGGGTGCAGCTAAGCTCCTATCACCTCTAAGTGTCCGCCGGCCTCGGAACTGAGCCGCGGGACGATGGAGGAGCTGTGGCTCTGGAGTACCTGATTCCAGCCTCGCAGCCACGCAATGGGCGGAGAGAGAGTGCTGAATCTGAGCTGACGCCTGCGCCATCTAAGAAGAGTCTTCAAAGAAGAAGGTACACAATGAGCAAGATGGCGCCTGTGACTGGTATGGCCTCTGCTGCTCTTTTGCTGCTGGCATTTTAATTCCTACTATGTCTATCTGAAGCCATTTCAACATACCCTTCTGAGCTACGCTATGATCGTACAATGCTGATGCAAATTAAGGCATCTATGGAACAACACAGTGCGAAGTGGGGCCAATGCTTCTTTGCGCCACCATTTTTTTTGTGCTGACCTGTCACTTGGAAGTCTACTGCTGCTGCCTTCACTGTGTAGAAGGCCACAGAGGCGTGGATCCCGAGCCAGCATCCAAGTGAGGTTGAGGCTCACCAGCTGCCTAAACTGATAGGGATATGAGTTGTTTGTGTCCCATCCACATGCAAACACCTGAGGAGGTGTACAACCCCATGCCACCGCTCCGGTATGACCTGTTCTACCATCGCCTTTGATCTCACAGAATTTCTACTCCACGATACTGCTGTGTGACAGCTGTTAACATTCAGTCAGCTGGGCATGACGCTGCGCTGCCGTCACGGATTAAGATGGCTCTGCTGAACACTCGCTCCATCTCAAACAAATTGTTTTTCCTGATTGATTTGATTGGGAAAGAAAACCTGGATTTTCTATTTCTGACTGAAATGTGGCAACGACAGGTTGAATTCGCTCACCTGAAGGAGATCTGCCCTACAGACTGCGCCTTCATTGCGACCCCTCGCCTGAGTGGACGCGGAGGTGGCCTGGCCATCATTTTCCAAAACCGCTTCAATTGCTGGTCTGTGAACTCTGAGCGTTTCTCTTCATTTGAACTTCAGATATTGAAGATAAGTGCCTCAGCTCCTTTTTATTGTGTTTTAATCTACCGCCCGCCCGGCCCAGCTGGTGTGTTTTTATCAGAATTCTCAGACTTCTTATCTTCCATTATTAAACTAGAAAGAGTTTTAATTTTAGGTGATTTTAATATACATGTAAATGGCACGTCTTCTAATGCTGCTGCAGACTTTTTAACTATTACAGAGGCTCACAATTTCAGACAGCACATCTCCGGCTCTACACATAATAAGGGGCACTCCTTGGACCTTGTCTTTTCACTGGGACTGAGTTTGAACAATGTTTAAGTGGAGGATGTTTGTGTCAGTGATCATTGCTGTGCTTTCTTTGAGCTGTCTGTTAATGTGGAACAGCAGGAATGTAAAACATTAAGACAGAGGCGCATCATTAACCAGCAGGCCATGGATAGATTTATTTCAGCTTTTAACACTCACCTTGTTGCAGGATGTGAGGATGTAAATTCTGTGGTGGACTGCTTTAACCAACAGTGCCAATTAGTACTTGATAAAGTGGCTTCTATTAAATTTAGTTATACTTCTCCTAAGAAACCATGCCCTTGGCTAAATGAAGAGATCTGTATTCTTAGGAGAAGTTGTCGGAAGGTGGGACATTTGTGGAAGGCCACTGAGCTTGAGGTGCACAGACTCCACCTCAAAGACCTCATAACCTCACTAAATGGTATGACGAAGGATCCGAGAACAAACTACTTTGCACAGCTTATATCCTTAAACAAGGGAAATCCCAAGTTTTTGTTTGACACCATTAACTCCATTGTCTCACCTGATTTAGCCATGGTTCCTGCTTATTCTAATGCTGAATGTAATAACTTTGCAAATTTTATGGTGAATAAGGTGAATAATATTAGAGCAAGCACTACACCATCTGCTGAGGACCTTGGCCTGAATCAGACCCCCTCTAACACGTCGTCCTTATTCACTCCAGTCACACTACTGGATCTAAATGGTCTTCTGGCCTCTATGAAGCCCTCTTCAAGCCCCTTAGATATCCTCCCAACATCACTGCTTTTCAAAATAGTTGACTCTATTGGGCCTTTAATTGTTAAAATCATAAATTGGTCACTTTTATCAGGCACTATTCCCAGTTCTTTTAAACAAGCAGGGGTTGAGCTCAAATTAAAGAATCAAAACTTAGACCCTAAAGAACTGAACAATTACAGGCCAATTTCAAAGCTTCCCTTCTTATTCAAAATGCTTGAGAAAATAGTAGCCAAGCAGTTAACTACATTCATAGACAGAAATAAAATCTTAGACACCTTCCAGTTTGGTTTCCGCAAAATGCACTCCACCAAGACAGCGCTAATTAAAGTTTCCAGTGACATCATGATGGCAGCAGATTCTGGCCAGTACTCGGTCTTGGTGTTGTTGGATCTCACTGCTGCTTTTGATATGGTGGACCACAATATATTGATAAATAGGATGACGGACACGTTTGGTGTTTCAGGATTTTTTCTGAAATGGTTCTCATCTTATTTAACTGACAGAGGGTTTTGTGTTTTGTTTAATGAGAAAATGTCAGAGGTTAAAGGACGTTCCTGTGGGGTTCCTCAAGGCTCAATTCTGGGCCCTGCTCTGTTTTTATTGTATTTATCCCCACTTGGCCAGATTATTAGTCAGTTTAAGGGTGTTACCATTTTTACGCCAATGACATTCAGCTTTACTGCTCTTTTAAAGAAAATGAGCTGAACATTTTTTCAAACAATCTCTTGCCTGTCTGCCATTAACAAATGGTTAAACAATAACTTCTTATAATTAAATCTTAACAAGACAGAAACACTGATCATCACTCCAGACAGTAAAATTCCTCTGATAAAGCAACACTTAGGTCACCTAGGCTCTTCTGTCCAGCCTAGCCTGCATAACCTGGGTGTTGTTTTTGACAATGCTATGTCACTGGACTGCCATGGTCGGCAACTAGTCAGAAATTGCTTTTTTCATCTGAGGAATATAGCAAAACTTAGACCTATGGTCTCAACACCTTAATTGGAAATTATCATTCATGCTTTTATCTCGTCTCGCTTAGATTATTGTAATGCCCTTTTTATGTGTTTTAATAAAACTGCTGTTGCCCGCCTTCAGACTGTGCAAAATGCAGCAGCTCAGCTTTCAACTCGGACGAAGAAAAGTGAACACATTTCCCCAGTTTTATCGTCCCTTCACTGGTTGCCAGTTGCTTTTAGATTTCATTTTAAGATTTTAATTTTGACTTTTAGAGCTCTTAATGGCCAAGCCCCTTCACACATCTCAGCCCTCTTAACTCCTTATGCCACGACACGATCACTCTGATCCTCAGATCAGAGACTCCTGGTGGTTCCTTGGACCAAATTCAGAACCCGTGGAGATCGATCTTTCCAAGCCGCTGCACCACGGCTTTGGAACACACTTCCCCTGTCCTTGAGCTGCCTTCAGTCTGTTGACTCCTTTAAGGAGTTAAAAACTCATTTGTTTAGACAGGCTTTTAGCTCTCATTGAATGGCTTTTATTTCTTCACTGTTTTCTCTTTTTTATCCCTATTAATGTGAATATTTTATCTTATTTCTATTGATTTTAATTTCTGTGTATTTGTAAATTTTAATTTCCTGTGAAGCACTTTGTGATAAACATCTGTGAAAAGTGCTACACAAATAAACTTTGCTTGCTTGTCCCCAGGCTTCAGTTAAGCAGGATCCAGCGCCAGCAAGGAGCCGACCTCCTGTCACCACGCAGGGCGAGCCACCAGCATGGGCCACATCGTTGAGGGGTCCTAGGACTGCACCGACCACCATGCCTTGTGCAGGGGCCAACGCAGCAGAGATGGAGCTGGATCTCCAGAGAGCCGGGCCCGAGGCACCATTGCTTGGATTGATGGAGTCCTGGATGGCGATGGAGCTCGAGCTCAGGCAAGTGCTCTCCTTCATTTTTCTTGTGCCTGTTTTGGAGAAATCTTGCCTGGCTCTTCGTGAGGAGAGTCTGGTGCAGCCGTCATGGTCCCCTCTCTTCTGCCAGATGCCGTTGTGGTTCCCCCTCCAGTGCCAGACACTGTCGTGATTCCCCCTCCAGTGCCAGATGTCATCGTGGTTCCCCCTCCAGTGCCGGACGCTGTTGTTGTTACCCCTTGTCAGCCAGACGCCGTCGTGGCTCCTCCTCCTCGGCTCTCCTTCCCTTCACTGGGCCTCCCCATGGGGGAGCCACCTCCTCAGCCACCCCTCCTATTCTGGTGGCTAAAGGACTCCGGTCGGCTGCCTGATGGACTGTGCCGTTGGGTTGGGTGGCCCTTATTCTCCGGGAGGCCACCCGACTCGTACCACCTTGCCGTCTGTCAGATCTGGGACTTTGGCCAGCCGCCCGAACTGTTTAGTTCTTTGGCCTGGGGGCCTGGTTTTGCGTGCGTGTGGGTCCTGGGGGGGGGGGCGGTTTGTTCACTCCTATTCTGTTCCCCCTACCTCCTACCCGGGGTGGTCCATTGTTATACCTTTTTTTTTTGGGAGGGGGGCTTTTTTCTTTTTTGGTGTTACCTTGGGGTGTCTGGTTCCCACCCCTTGGGGGGGGCTCTGTCATGAGACTGAGCACGGTCTATCACCAAGCTCAGGCTCTTAATTTACTTCTGAATATTTTCTGTATTTTTTCCAGCGTTGTGCTTTCTCCTGTGTATTGAGTTTTGAGGTCTCCTTGGTGGTTTATTGTTCCGTTAGCTATTTATGTTCTTAGTATCATTATTATTTTGTCAGCCTCTGTAGTTTAGGAATTATATTTTGTTTCTGTATGATGAGTGCCTTACCTTTCCTTCCAGACACTCCCATCCTGTTATTTTCTCACTATCTGTTTCCTAGTCGTCCCAGCTGTGAGTTGTTGTTAATTAGGTCACCTGCCCGCTCATGTCGCCCACACCTGCTGCCCATTGTTTCATCTTGTTCCCCAAACTATTTAAAGACTGTCAGACTGCTTTCTCACTGCAGTAGTCTGATCTATTTCCTCTCTCTTCGCCACCAGAAGCCCTAATCCTGCTCTGGCAAGTTTGCCTGAAGTATGCCAGTCTGTAAGTTTTTCTCTGTTTTGTTTTTGGATTTTGTGTTTGTGCTCCTTGGAACTTTATGTTTTTTCTGTAATAAATTCTATAAACTGCAGTTGGCGCGTGGGTCTGTCTCTCTCTGCCCTGAGGGGAAAATCCTGACATTTTGTCCACACTGTGAAAGAAACTTACCATAGAAAAGTTATTGCTAAACAGTTAACATAGAAACGTCAAATTTTATGAAACAGTGGGAGGATCAGTTTTACCATTGTGAACACATTTTTTACAGAAATAAAAATCTGCTCTACAATTTATCTGTTGCATGAAGCTCAATACTGTGTTTAGTGATGAGCTAAAGCTTTCTATTGCAACCCTTGCTAAATTAAGTCACTTAATCTGTTTACTCAATCTATTTCTTCTGGGGTGCTTATCAATGATTTAATATTAACCTGGATAAAATTTAAATATAATAGCAAAGATGTTTTATGCAAAACCTGTTATTGCATTATTACTGTCATGTGCACCTTTACACGGTGCACAGAGAAAAAACAACCCAGGCGCTGGACTGCGAGTTTGTGAGTTTTATTAACAAAAACAGCAAACATAAATGCAAAAGGTGAACAAACTATAAAATAACGATGAGGAGATAACTTACGACAGAGGCACGCCAGAGCGAGACTGGGCTCTAGTGAAGACAAGGGTGATTATTCCTTGTAAAGGCGAGGCAGCGACAACATGGAACATGAGCTCCCTTAAATAGGGAACAAGCCAATTACAAGGCAAGAAACAGGTGTGAATACACATGAACGGGGATAGAGGGAATCACAATGGAAATTGGGAACAGCTGAGACCATGAGAGGGAGGAAAACCACACAGGCAGCTGACAGGGCAAGCCCATGCCAGGCTACACGCCTGCTGACAGCTGTAAACAATAAGGAACAAAACTGGATAAAAGGCAAATCAAGGTGTAATAATAATTCAGAACAGAAAATGAATTAAAACATAAACACAAGTAGAAAATAACAATAAGGATAATCATACAAAGAGGACATAAGTGCAATATACAGGAAGTGCCATGAAACTGAGTCTGGAAAACTGCAGCCCTCGGTTCATGACAATTACAAGGTAATTAAGAGCTCTGTTCTGTTAATAATAGTGACTACCCAGAAATCCCTGAAGCCACTAAATGTGAAATACACATAAGTCCTTGCAGCTACACCCACCCAGGACTGAGGACTGGCTTTAAATCATTACAACTTGTCTTCTCAGGCTCAGTCAACTTAAAATTTTACATCACATTTGAAAAATTTTGGGCCCACTTTTCTTTGCAGAAGAACTATTTGAACGTTTCTGTTTAATTTTTTTAAACAACTCAAAATTTGTAAATTAAAAAAAGTCATAATTTACCATAGCGGTTGAATGATTCTGAGTGCAACTGAAGAGGCTTCAATATGACAGCTATAGTAGTTTTGTTTAAGGTTCATATTTACTGGTAAACGCCTTCAAGCAACAACACCCCAGTCTGAGCTCCAGCTGATGTTGGCCTTTAATGTGAGCCACCTCCTGCTCCATTTCTCCCTTTTCACCATCACTTTCAATGGATCTGGTATACTACATATTTGAAACAGTATAACACTACCTACAGTGCTGTGAAAAAGTATTTGACCCCTTCCTGATTTCTTATACTTTTGCACATTTGTCACACTTAAATCTTTCAGATCATCAAACAAATCTTAATATTAGACAAAGCTAATCCTGGTAAATACAAAATACAGTTTTTAAATGACTAGTGCATACCTGTGCATACCCGTCCATGCCTGTAGAAACCAAGTATAAGCAAGTATTTCTGCATTCCCATTGCTGAAGGATCTGCTCCTGTGTCATACGGCTGTGTTGTTCACAGTCATGCCTGCGGTGTACTGCTCGAACCTGAGGTGTTTCATCTTCATGGCATCTTTTCTGACATGCAGCAGTTCTCCTCACTGTATTGCTCTCCATCTGGTGGGTGTTCTTCTTCTTTTCCAGTTCGTGGACAGGATCCTGAAAATTGATCTGAGCAAAAAGTGGCTTTTGACCCTGTTCAGGAAGACCCGTGCATGCCCGTAGAAACCAAGAAACCGGAGAACCCGGAGAAAATCAGTGCTTTGCTTGGCATTTTACACATTTGTAGTGTAGACTGCCATTCTTCAAGGTTACACATTTTTACTGTGTCAGCACCTGTTTAAAAATAACATTACTCATGTAGAATTGGCCATGGCTGAAGAAATGTCTTGTGCAGAAAACACGAACGCGCTGTAAAGACTGGCCCTGTGACTTATTCACAGTCATGGCAAAGCAGGGTCTTACTGGAAACTGTTTATGTCGGTAGGTGAATGGAAACATGTTGTCAGATGGTGTGAGTGTGATAGAAAGCAGGTGGAAGCAAGGGTGTAAGCAAGCATGTCAGCACTCTTTCAGTGATGCCTGCCTTTGATTTTTGATGGTGTCATAGTGAATCCTATGATCTGTGATGATGTCATAGGAGTCATGTGATCGTGAGTCATGCCTGCGTTTGATCTTGGAAGCTGTCCTATGTCCTATGACAGGGGTGTCCAACCATGTGCCATGGAGAGCCAAGACCCTGCAGGTTTTACCTCCAACCAGTGTCTTCAACAGCAGATTTCTGTGAACTTCTTCCCACTGATTGCTGATAAGTGAAAACACCTGCTGAAGAGACTGGGTAGAAGAGAAAACCTGCAGGGTCTTGGCTCTCCATGGCACCTGGTTGGACACCCCTGTCCTATGATCTTTGATGATGGCTTAGCGAGCCCTATGATGCCTGCATTTGATCCTGGTTTAAATTAGTGTGTCCTATTCTTAATCGGGTGATGAGTATCTGTTGTTTCCTGTTTCTGGCAACTCTAGATTTACTGCTTCGAATGGGTGTGCTTTAAAGTGCTGTGTCCTATTGTGTATATGACGGCATCGTCCTTTTGTCTATACTAGTACATACCCGTGTATACTCGTCCATGCCCGTAGAAACCAAGTATAAGCAAGTATTTCTGCATGCCCGTTGCTGAAGGGTCTCCTCCTGTCTCAATCGGCTGTGTTGTTCACAGTCATGCCTGCGGCGTACTACTGGAACCTGAGGTGTTTCATGTTCACGGCATCTTTTCTGATATGCAGCAGCTCTCCTCATCCTATTGGTCTCCATCTGGTGGGTCTTCTTCTTCTTCATTCAGACCACTGGTTGAGGGATAGGTGCGTCGTAATTTCAGTTCATGGGCAGGATCATGAAAATAGATCTGAGCAAAAAGTGGCTTTTGACCCTGTTCAGGAAAGCCTGTGCATGCCCGTAGAAACCAAGAAACCAGAGCACCCGGAGAAAATCAGCGCTTTGCTTGGCATTTTATACGGTGGGGCAAAAAAGTATTTAGTCAGCCACCAATTGTACAAGTTCTCCCACTTAAAAGATGAGAGAGGTCTCCAATTTTCATCATAGGTATACCTCAACTATGAGAGACAAAATGAGAAAAAAAAATCCAGAAAATCACATTGAAGGATTTTTAATGAATTAATTGGTAAATTCCTCGGTAAAATAAGTATTTGGTCAATAACAAAAGTTCATCTCAATACTTTCTTATATACCCTTTGTTGGCAATGACAGAGGTCAAACGTTTTCTGTAAGTCTTCACAAGGTTTTCACACACTGTTGCTGGTATTTTGGCCCATTCCTCCATGCAGATCTCCTCTAGAGCAGTGATGTTTTGGGGCTGTCACTGGGCAACACGGACTTTTAACTCCCTCCAAAGATTTTCTATGGGGTTGAGATCTGGAGACTGGCTAGGCCACTCCAGGACCTTGAAATGCTTCTTACGAAGCCACTCCTTCGTTGCCTGGGCGGTGTGTTTGGGATCATTGTCATGCTGAAAGACCCAGCCACGTTTCATCTTCAATGCCTTTGCTGATGGAAGGAGGTTTTCATTCAAAATCTCACGATACATGACCCCATTCATTCTTTCCTTTACACGGATCAGTCATCCTGGTCCCTTTGGAGAAAAACAGCCCCAAAGCATGATGTTTCCACCCCCATGCTTCACAGTAGGTATGGTGTTCTTTCTCCTCCAAACACGACAAGTTGAGTTTTTACCAAAAAGTTCTATTTTGGTTTCATCTGACCATATGACATTCTCCCAGTCCTCTTCTGGATCATCCAAATGCTCTCTAGCAAACTTCAGACGGGCCTGGACATGTACTGGCTTAAGCAGGGGGACAC
Source organism: Pholidichthys leucotaenia (assembly GCA_020510985.1). Taxonomy (NCBI): domain Eukaryota; kingdom Metazoa; phylum Chordata; class Actinopteri; order Cichliformes; family Pholidichthyidae; genus Pholidichthys; species Pholidichthys leucotaenia. The sequence continues at coordinate 146,889,277 of CM035836.1, read as the reverse complement.
GTCTGGCACTGCAGGATTTGAGTCCCTGGAGGCGTAGTGTGTTACTGATGGTAGCCTTTGTTACTTTGGTCCCAGCTCTCTGCAGGTCATTCACTAGGTCCCCCCATGTGGTACTGGGATTTTTGCTCACCGTTCTCGTGATCATTTTGACCCCACGGGGTGAGATCTTGCGTGGAGCCCCAGATCGAGGGAGATTATCAGTGGTCTTCTATGTCTTCCATTTTCTAATAATTGCTCCCACAGTTGACTTCTTCACACCAAGCTGCTTACCTATTGCAGATTCAGTCTTCCCAGCCTGGTGCAGGTCTACAATTTTGCTTCTGGTGTCCTTTGACAGCTCTTTGGTCTTGGCCATAGTGGAGTTTGGAGTCTGACTGTTTGAGGTTGTGGACAGGTGTCTTTTATACTGATAACGAGTTCAAACAGGTGCCATTAATACAGGTAACGAGTGGAGGACAGAGGAGCCTCTTAAAGAAGAAGTTATAGGTCTGTGAGAGGTAGAAATCTTGCTTGTTTGTAGGTGACCAAATACTTATTTTACCAAGGAATTTACCAATTAATTCATTAAAAATCCTTCAATGTGATTTTCTGGATTTTTTTTTCTCATTTTGTCTCTCATAGCTGAGGTATACCTATGATGAAAATTGGAGACCTCTCTCATCTTTTTTTTTTTTTTTTTATTTAAGTTTTTGTAAAGGGTATACAGGTCGTTACAGCAATGCAGTGTTTACATTTTCATCACATGTTCCCTTATTTTCTGATATCTGACAACATTGGAAGATTAATTCTTACAACACCCCTTTTTTTTTTTTTAAAGTGAAAGAAAAAGTGAAATTAAAGAGAAAAAAAAACAAAAAACAAATAACAAAAAAACAAACAAACCAGTAAAAAACAAACAAAAAGAAAAAGTAAGTAAATAAAGATAAAAGAGCATCTGAGTAGTGTTGGAACAAAGAGCGGAACCATTATTGAAATGGTATTTGTCAAAGATTAGATCTAATGGAAGACACATATGCGGTCCAGGGTTGCCAAAAGTTCATGAACACATCCATGTCCTGTCTCAGTGCGAATGTCAACTTTTCCATCGAGTAAATGTCTTGGATCACGTTAGTCCAATCTTCAGGTGTAGGACAGTCCTTCAACATCCATTTTTTAGTTAGAGCTTTTTTGCTTGCCAATATTAAAACACTGAATAAGTATTTTTCTCCTCGTCTTTCCAGTGAGTCCGGTAGTAAACCCAAATACAAAGTTACAAAAGAAAAGGGAACTGTAATTTTGAATATTTTCCCCAATATTGTCTGTACCTTGGTCCAATATTGGTGGATAACTGGGCATGACCAAAACACATGAAAATGATTTGCAGTCTTTTCACCACACAAGCGCCAACAGTTCAATCCCTTATGGGTAAATTTGTTTTGTGCAGGTGTTCTGAAAAATCTTGCCAAGTTTTTCCATCCAAATTCTCTCCACTGCAGGGATGAGGTACTTTTCCATTGCTGTTTATTTAGCTTTTCCCATATTTCCAGTTGTAAAGTGAAATTCCCCTCTTTTTCCCATCTCTCTTTTATATAAGATGTGTTGTCTCCTTTTAAGTCTTGAAGACCTTGGTATATTTTAGAAATGTATCTGATCCCTGGGATCCCTTTATATGCCATTAAGAAGACCTTCAGAACACCTGACTGGGCCCTTTCCAAAACCTCCTTTTTAAGTATATTGTTTATGTGGTGTCTAAGCTGGAAGAACCTGTAAAGGTCTTGATTTATTAGGCCTTGTTTTTTCAAATCTTCAAAACTTCTTAAGATTTGCCCTTTAAAAAAATCGTAATATTTTATCAGCCCTTTCTCCTTCCACTTTTTAAATCTGGTGTCTGTTTTATTAGGAGTAAAGTCCTGATCATAGGCGATCCATTGCAGAAGTCGATAGGGCTCTTTAGTTTGATTCTCTCTGACTATCTTAAACCAAATTTTTAGCGGGGTCTCTATCCACGGGTTAGTGTTATTCAAAAGCTTAGGTAAGACATTGTTCCCTATTATCGCCTGTAGGGGGATGTCACTTGTTATTTGGCATTCGATCTCCTTCCATTGTACAGTGTAGACTGGGTTACATATCTCTACTAAAGTTTTAATTTGTGCGGCTTTAAAGTAGTCCCTGATATTTGGCAGCGCGAGCCCACCTTTGTCTTTGTTTAGCTGTAGGGTTCTATATCTGATTCTAGGTCTCTTGCCCTGCCATATGAATCTTGAGATCCTTCTGTCCAGCTCCTGCCATGTTTTTTTGGGAGGTTCTACCAGTATTGTTTGGAAAAGGTATAGAAGACGTGGAAGTATATTCATTTTGACTGCTTCAATTCTTTGTGCAGTACCCAAGAATGGTATCATATTCCATCTTGCTAGGTCAGATTTTATTTTTGTCACCAGTGGATCATAGTTTAGTGATATAATTTTGTTGAGTTGTTTCGGGATATTGACCCCCAGATATTTCATAGATTCCAACTCCCAGTTAGTTTTGAGTTTGCTTAGTGAATAATGATTTGGGTCATAGTTGAATGTTAAAACTTGGGTTTTATGCATATTTAATTTGTACCCCGATAAATCTCCATACTCTGAAAAAACTGAGGTTAGTTCTGGTAAAGAAGTGTCCGGCTGCCCTAGGTATATTAAAATGTCATCAGCAAAGAGTGCTATTTTATGTTCCTTCTGACCAAGTGTAATACCTTGAATTTTTTGGTTTTGTCTTATCCATTGGCTCAGAGGTTCTATGAAGATTGCAAAGAGCAGTGGAGACAGGGGGCAGCCCTGACGACATCCTCTTTCCAGTTCAAAAGATGATGATAAATTACCGTTAATCCTTATTTTAGCTGTTGGTTTTTTATATAATGCCTGTATAGTTCTAATGAAGTTGTTATGAAAATTGAAACTGGATAAGATTCTATATAGAAAAGACCAGTCAACCAAATCGAATGCTTTTTCAGCATCTAATCCCAATATGACTGCATTTAAGTTATATTTTTTTATATGATGAATTATGTGTAAAGTGCGTCGAATGTTGTCTTGTGTCTGTCTTTGTCTTATAAAACCTGTTTGGTCTAAATGAATTAGGTCTGTCAGTATATTTTCTAACCTTTTGGCAAGGATAATGGTAAAAAGCTTATAGTCCTGATTTAGTACACTGATTGGTCTGTAGTTGGAGCACTCTAGTTTATCCTTTTCAGGTTTAGGTATAACTGCAATGACCCCTTCTCTCCAGGAGGGGGGGGGATTTCCCCTGTGTGGAGGACATAATTAAATGTTTTCAGGAGGAGAGGAGATAGTTGCTGTTTAAAGGTTTTGTACCACTCTGCTGTATAGCCATCAGCTCCTGGGGATTTGTTAGCTTTAAGTTTCATAATTGCTTTTTCCAATTCTTTAGGATGTATTTCTGACAGTAGTGTTTTATTTTGTGACTCCGTAAGTTGGGGAAGGTTTAATGTGTTTAGGAATGCCTCGGATGCGTTTTTATGTTTTTTGTGGGAGTATAAGTTCTTATAGTAATTCTCGAAGTTTTTAAGAATATCCTGAATTCTGAATTTTATTTCCTTTGATACTGGGTCTCTGATTTTGTAGATTGCTCTTTCTGTTTGATGTTTCCTCAATTTATAGGCTAGCAATTTTGCCGATTTACTGCCTGCTTCATAGTATTTTTGTTTCAGAAATGTAAGTTTCTTCTGGATTTCTATTGTGTAGATCTCATTTATTTGGTTTTTAATTTCCTTAATCTTGAGCGAGTCAGTAGAATGAGTGTTGCCTTTGTGTTCTTTTTCTAGGTTCCTAAGTTCTGACTCTAATGTGGATAGTTTTTCTTGTCTTAGTTTCTTTTGGGTTGCCAGTTTTGCAATAATCTTTCCTCTTATTACAGCTTTACATGCATCCCACAGTATTAAAGGGGATACTTCTCCATTATCGTTATCTTCCAAATATCTGAGAATATCTGATTCCAATTCATCTTTCAATGGTCCTTTCAGGACATTTGAATTTAACCTCCAAGAAAATGTATTATTTGTGTATTTTTGGATATTTAAGTCCATGTAGATCGGACTGTGGTCGGAGAGATCCATCAGTCCTATTTTACATGTTTTTACTCTTCCAATGTCTCTATTAAACATAAAAAAATAGTCAATCCTTGAGTAAGATGAATGTGGAGTTGAGTAAAATGTATAGTCTTTTACACTGGGGTTGAGTTCCCTCCACACGTCACAGATTCCCAATTCTTTTAGTAGCATCCGAGTCTTCCTGTTTTGGGTGTTATTTTGATGTGGGGAATTACCAGAAGCATCCCAGTATGGATTCAGTCTAAGATTAAAGTCCCCACCACATATCACTAAACCTTGAGCTTTAGTTATCATTAGGTCGAATACATTTTTATAAAATTTCCAGTTAGCCCCTGGGGGAGCATACACATTCAGCAGGGTGATATCTTCTCCCTCTAGCCGCCCAGTTACCAAACTGTATCTCCCTTCTTTATCTTTGTGTTCTGATTTTTTTTCAAATGTAATTTTGGTTGATATCAATGTCGCTACTCCCCTCCTCCTCCCTGATTTATATGAAGATGAAGAGATCATTTTAAACCCTTGTCTACTGAGTTTATTGTGTTCCACGTCTGTTAGGTGGGTTTCTTGTAAAAGTATTATTCCTGCTTTGTCTTTTTTCATTTTGCCTAGAATCTTGGATCTTTTAACTGGATTCAGGATTCCTTTTACATTATATGAAATTATTTTGGTTACACCCTGTTTCTCCATTGTGTTGTTTTGTTTAGTATAACTGTGTGGTGGCCCTCTTTTGTGCTACTCAGAAAGTGAAAGAACATTAAAAACAAGAAAAAACATTAAGAACATAGTGTAAAAAACTTTAAAACAAAAAGCTGTCATAAGAACTTCCTGAGCTGAGGTCTTTTTAAAGACCCTGTAAGAGCCTTGATGGAGTGAAGGCTCTGAGGGAAATTCCTCAAACTCTGTTACGTGTTGAGGGCCCTCTCTTACCACTGAAAGTAGTCCCATGCTTTTAACGTGAGTTTCAGAACCCAATCCAAACTTGTAATGATTTTTTTTTTTCCTTTTATGCCTAAACCCTGTGAAATTGTGTGCACCCTCCCACCCCCATCACATCAAACATTCACGCAAAAACAGTATTTGTTAGTATGAGGAGAACATGTGGATTATTGTCACATTTCTATTTTAACAAGTTTTTTTTTTTTTTTTTTTTATTACAAAGACTTATTTGTTTCAAATAATATGATTGTTCCATGAAATGTTTTACCACATGCTGAATATGCATCTCCTTTAATGTTTGTTACCTTGTATGAGGGGGGTTGGATGTGCGGATTGACTCAAGAGAAAAGAAAAAAAAAAAAAAAAAAAAAGGTCGCTATTCCAACCTGAAAACGGATAGTTTATCCGCGACGCTCTGGTGCTGGGTTTCCCGCTGCTGGTCCGTGGATTTTGAAGGTCTTTGTGTTGTCCATGTTTGCGCTTTGATCTTCTCACTCGGGTCTGCTGCGGGTTTAAATACCGTTACCGGGAGCCCTCTTTTCGCCATGTCAGCTGTTGCTTCTTCCGCCGAATTATAGAGACACGTTTCATCGCCGTAGAAGACCCTTAACTTCGCAGGAAATGGTGTCTGAAAGCGCAATTTCTTCTCTCTTAACACCTTTTTCGCGTCATTGTATTCCCTGCGCTTTTTAAGGACCTCCGGGGCGTAATCGTGTTCCACGTAGACTTTTCTCTCCTGGTGCATAAATCCTTTTTTCTGCCAGGCCAGTCTTACAACCTCTTGTTTTATTTTGAAATTGGAAAATCTTACCAACACCGAACGTGGGGGCGCTTCCGCCGCCGGCCTAGCGGCTAATGAACGATGTGCCTTTTCTATCTTCAAGTCGGTGGTTTGTGGAATATCCAATTTCTCTCTTAGTAAGGATTCCACGCATTCTGCCATTGAGTTAAAACCATTTTCGGTTCCTTCTATCAGACCATGAATTCTTATGTTGTCTCTTCTTTGTTTTCCTTCTTGGTCGGTTAGCTTAGCCTCTATAGCTGCTTGTCTTTTGCGTAGGTCTAGCACAGAATCTTCGAGCACTTTTATTCGATCCTCTGTTTCCAAGATTCAGTTCTCGGCCTGGTCCACTCTGCTGTTTGTCCTTTTCAATTCTTCTCTGAATTCCCGAAATTCGGCCGTAACATCTCGGCGAAATCGTCGTAGCTCCTCAAATAGTGATTTCAGGCTAACCCTTTTGTTAGCTATCACCAGTTCCTCGTCTTCTGAACGGAGATCTTCCAGTTCGGATTCTCCGGCCGATACGTGTCCTGGCCTGGAGAATTTCAGTTTCTTCTGTTTTCCTTTAGACATGATGATTTTGTCTTTTGATTTTCACTCCTCCAAAAATCCGTTAAGTTTGATTTTCAAGGTGTTATCCTGGATTGGGTCTGAGAACTTCAGTGTTAAGCTGCAGTCGCCATGGCGTCCAGACCGGAAGTCGACCTCTCTCATCTTTTAAGTGGGAGAACTTGCACAATTGGTGGCTGACTAACTACTTTTTTGCCCCACTGTACATTTGTAGTGTAGACTGGCATTCTTCAAGGTTACACATTTTTACTGTGTCAGCACCTCTTTAAAAACGACATTGCTCAGAAAGCGATACTTTTGCTTAGTTTCTTCATTTTGAGCAACAATACGAAGACTGCTTGATCTGGCAACTCTGCTCGTGGCAAAGTAGAATTGGCCATGGCTGCAGAACTCTGTTGTGCAGAAAACATGAACGTGCTGTACAGACTGGCCCAGTGACTTATTCACCTTGCCAATTTTGAGCTACATTTGAGATTGACATTGAGATTGAGATTGAGATTCAACTTTATTGTCATTACACATGTATGAATACAAGGTAACGAAACGTGACTTGGCATTTGGGCACGCTCTGCAGAGCGCATCTAAGGCCGGGGCAGCCGCTAGGCGCCAGTCATATGACATCATAAAGACACATTAGTCTAGGCATTGTGAGTGATGGTCAATATGACATCATAAAGACACATTTGTCTATGAGCCATATGACATCATAAAGACACATTAGTCTAGGCATCGTGAGTGATGGTTGTAGCATCATCGCACTTGGCTCATCAATAAGAATTCATTCATTCATTCATTCATCTTCTTCCGCTTGATCCTTTTCGGGCCGCGGGGGGGCTGGAGCCTATCCCAGCATCTTTTGGGCAAGAGGCAGGGTACTTCTGCTTAAAGACATTGTTTCATCCAGAAAAAGGACAGTCAAAAACTGCTCTTTTACCCCAGGCCACAACTGAACTCACATTCCTTGTTAAAACCAGTCTAAGGAATTCACCCTAAGGCATTTCCTGTTTTGACTTTTGTGGCCCCCATAAACATGGAGACATGGAACAGGCCCAAGGAGCCCCTCATCACTACAAAGATCCACAGCTCAATATTGCCCCTTCTGGCAACTCTGGGACATGCCGAATTTAACCAGCAAACCTTTCAACCACCTCTTTAGGACTCACTTTTCAACATCTCTCTTCTTTTTCCAGGACCCCAGGAAAAGCAAATGGACTCTTGATGTTTATTCTGGACAATCAGTAATAGGTTTGAAATATATTAATCCGTTATTTTATATATATATATATATATATATATATATATATATATATATATATATATATATATATATATATATATATATATATATATATATGTATATATGCATGTTAAGTGTTTAAATGAATGTTTATTCCTGCATGTTAATTTATAAGCACTGGGTATAAGTTGCATGATCACTAAGACTAGGTTAGAGAATATACATAAGTGTATAGATGAATATTAAGTGTTAAAGATTTGCCAAAATATCTGTCAAATCATGTGACCGATCTCAGCCAATCTCTGCTTGACAACAGCTCTCTCAAAGTTCCAGACAAAAGACTGTTTATTGGACTAAAGTTCAATATAGCCCGCCCACGAAGGAAGCCTATTTGCTGAGCTCCTGTCAACCCGGAAGCCCGCAAAAGCTCGACTGAATTTATAAAAGTAGGGAGACCCCCTGCTACTTGCCCTTTTCAAATCCCTTTTCGCCATCACCTGTTCTCACTTCTATTTGTCTTCATGTCTACACAGCAGAGAAAACCACTGGAGAACAAAGGGACTTCTCCCACGTGTTGTTTTTCAACGATCACAGAACAGATAACTCGTAACTTTGTGTTCTGTATCTATGTATTTTAATGTTTTTCTTTTCTCTTAAATGCCTAGGAACTCTATTTTGAGCTCATTCTAATCAGGAATTAAACTCCAATCCTAGACATTTATTTCTATCACTTTTTCCTGTTAAACTTTCTGTAAAGCCACCGTTTTTAATCTTAATGTAAGCTTTAATCTTGACTTTATTTTTATAATATTTTTATTGACCAATCCCACACTAGAAGCCCTTTTATTTAAAGTCCGAAACGCTTTTAATTTGAGATCAGATTAGATCATTTTAATTATTATTGAATTCCTCTGGGAAGCCGCTTGCCAACGAAGAAGAAAGAAGGACGCGCAGCCTCTTCACCAAACCCTGAAGAAACATCGTCACCATCTTGTTTCGACCTAAGTTACAACTGTGAGTCATACAGTCAAAATCCAGCCTTGTTGACCGCTTGACTATAAAGGTCGAACTGTGGACCCTGAAATATCTGTGGGCAGATATTTTCCCTAACAGCCACGAAATCTTTGGCTGAGAACGACGCCGACAAGGAGACACCAAGGAATCACGTGAGCGGCAATTTTAATTCATCTGCTGAATGAAACGTCTTGAGGTTCGATAATAATTTGATATCTAATCAGATGCAAATTAAGGAGCCATTAACATAACTCCTCCTTTCATTAAAATTCCATTTTATTTTCTTAGAGTAATCCAGAACCTTTCATATAATTAGTAAAACTTTCTCTATAAATTTGCGTTGTTTTCCATTATCCGTTAACTTCAAACTGATCTAAATTCATTTCACAGTTTAACCCCGGTTCTGCAAATGTTGACATTGTTAATCTATCATTTACAAGTTTAATTTTATGGTTAAATGAAATCACTGCAATGTCTGTTAATTCTCATTTCGTTTAATAAATACGCGAAAATGATTGAAGTTGTTGAGAATTTATTTCATTCTGAGTCTGGTTCAAGTCCCCAGTATCGAATTCACTAAAATTTTGAGATTGATTATTAATTAAATTATTGAGTGATTAAACAGGTATAAAGTGAAATTAATGATTAAATTGCTTCTTAGAGATAGAAGCTGGTGCCCCACGAGTGCTATTAACTTTTCCGGTGTATATGAACCGAGAATTCATCTCCGGTTCCAATACATCAATATAAATTAAATAATTTTTATACCTGATCATAATTATTAATTCATAAACTGTTACATGGTCTATATGACATCATAAAGACACATTTGCCTTTGTGCCGTCATATAGACATCATATCTTTATGACGGCATCGCGAGTCCTATGATACTTGAGTTCATAGGACGTCCTATGATGATCAGGCAGAGACCATAGGCCATCCTATGATATCCTATAAATGTGACAGACATGCAATTTCTTGCTTTAATAGAGTGATTTCATTTATTAAGGGAAAAAAGCTATCCAAACCTACCTGTTCCTATATGAAAAAGTAATTGCTGTGATTACCTGTGATTAACCAAATTTTTTGGAAAGCTGAGTTCAGTTTCAGTAGCTACACCCAGTCCTGATTACTGCCAGATCTATTGAATCAAGAAACCACTTAAATAGAACCTGTCTAACAAAATGAAGTAGACTAAAAGATCTTAAAAAGCAACATATCACACTGCGATCTAAAGAAATTCAAGAACAGATGAGAAACAAAAACCCAGAATGACAGCTAAAGAACTGCAGACCTCATTTGTCTCAGTTTGGACACTGGTCCATCATTCAAAGAGACTGGGCAAAAATGGCATCCATGGGACAGTTCCGAGGCAAAAACCACTGCGGACCAAAATTAACACAAAGGCTCATCTTACATTTGCCAAAAAACATCTTGATGATTCCCAAGTCTTTTGGGAAAATATTCTGTGGGCTGATGAGACAAAAATTGAACTTTTTGGAAGGCGTGTGTCCTGTTACATCTGGCGTGAAACTAACACAGCATTTCATAAAAACAGCATCATACAGTCAAACATGGTGGTAACCCCTCACAAGAGACCACGAGAGATGCGGTCAAATGCTTTATCCAAGTCCACAAAACACATATAGACAGGTTGGGCAAACTCCCAAGAACCCTGAAGGATTCTCAAGAGGGTAAAGAGTTGGTTGGATGTGCCATGGCCAGGACGAAAACCACATTACTCCTCCTGAATCTGAGGTTCAACCAACGGCCGTACTCTCCTCTCTGCTGTAATTGATGCAACCATGAATTCTGCTTTCTACCAGAAAATCCTGAAGGTGTCATAAATCACCCTTTCCGAGGGCAGACAAGAGACATCAAACGCAGGCTGTGAGTTGCAAATTTAACAGAAAAAACACTAAATACAAAAAACACAAATGCACTATAGAGACAGGCAATGACAAAATAGCTCTGAGGCTGAGGCGGTGGAACAGCAAGAAAATTAGAGGAGAGCGTGGGACACACGCAAGAGTTCAGGCAGGTAAATAACACTGACGTCTGCTGATGAGAATGGGGGATACCTGACTGAGGAAAGTTTTTACGCCGCTGCGCTGAGAAGTGGCACAACCGGCTTAAATAAGGCAAAAGGGATTGAGAACAGCTGGCTGTGGTATCATGAATGAGAATAATTACAGACTGGAGGTAGCTGTGACAGCCCATGAACAGAATCTGACACACGGAAATGACACACGAGCTGTCACAGTGCCTGCATGGATTGGGATGACAAAACCAGAAAAGAATGTACAGAAACTAATAATGAAATAACCATAAAACAACAAATCAGAGAATACAGAAAAAGGGAAAGAATCACCAAAAGAAGGGTAACATAAATACAACACCCCAAAATACAATAATATCAAGGATACAAAATGACACACAATAAATGGACAAGAATATAAGGACAAACCTAAGAATACAGACAACTCATAAACAAACAGAGACCAAATACAGCAGATAATGATAAACAAAGAAATTAACAAACAGAAAAAGACTAAACTCAAACTGGAGACTGGGCACCAGGATCATGCCAGTGCCCCCCCCCCCCCCCTCCCGGAGGGGTGAACCCAGACACCCCAGGGCAACATCAAAAAAGAAAAGAAGACCCACCCACAAAGGAGACCCCCTCCCAACCAGAAAAACAACCCACCCCGGGCGGGAGGAGGGAGAACCCAAGCAAGGAGGGACCGAACCAACCCAGAAAACAAAAGAAAAAACACATGACCCACAACACTTGTGCAACGGGTAGTAATGGAATGCCAAGGAAACAAAGGAAAGTTGAGACAGTTTGGGTGGTCTCCCAGAGTCCCAAGACCACTGAAGCTTGTGGTAAAGAAAGTTGGGTGGCCTCCCCAAACTCCAGAGCCACCACAGCAGGAGATATAGTCTGTTGGGTGGCCTCTCAGAGTTCATGAGTCATCCAACCAAATGGCGCAGCCCGTCAGGTGGTCTTCCCCCATTCCTGAGCCAATGGGCCACGGGGCACAATGTGCCCCCTCCTGGAGGTGATAGCTGGAACCCATGCCCCCAGCGGACCGCATGGACTGCAGTGTGGGTGAAGTGGAACAAGGGCTGCGGACGGCTGGTTCCCAATGCTAACTGCTGGTCAACAGTGGAGCCAAACGGCAATGATGGCGGGCCAGCGAAGACACCAGGAGAAGGAAGCATCTGACCCGTGATACAGCCACACGACAATACGACATACGACATATGACTGGTCAGCGGGGACCCCCAGCGGTGCCCGATGACCCTCGGCGACCCCCAATGAAGGTGAAGGATCCATGATGACCTCGGGTGACTGCAAAGGACCCTCCATGACCTCGGGTGACAGCAGGGGACCCTCAACGACCTCGAGCGGAGATGGAGGACCTTCAGTGGCCTTGGGCAGAGGCAAAGCACCCACGGTGGCAACCTTAGACTGAGGCGTAGCACCCACAGTGGCCTCGGATGAAGGCGTAGCACCCGCAGTGGCCTCGGATGGAGGCGTAGCACCTGCGGCGGCCTCTGGCAGGGAGGAAGGATCCACAGAGACCTCTGGCAGAGAGGAAGGGCCCTTGGAGACCTCTGGCAGAGGTAGGGGACCCACAGGGATCTCGGGGGAGGTTGAGGACCCACGGTGACCTCAGGCAAAGGTAGAGGACCCACGGTGACCTCAGGGAAAGGTAGAGGGCCTGTGATGACCTCAAGCACACATGGAGGACCTGTAGTGACCTCAGGCAAAGATGGGCGACCCATGGTGACCTCAGACAAGAATGGAGGACCCGCGATCACCTCAGATGGAGATTGAGGATCATTAGTGAACTCAGGAGAAGACTCAGACAGAGAAAAGACAAACACCGGGTCAGAGTCACTGGCAGTAGTGGAGCCCGCCGAGGGGAGCTCAAGTGCGGCTGACTGCTGCACTTGGTCCCCCCCACCAAGAGCCAGGCAATATTTCTCCAGGACAAAAAAGGGATCTTGTCTGAGCTTGAGCTCCACTGCCTTCCAGGACTCCAGCAACTCCAGCTGAGATGTCTCGGCGTCCACTGTCTGGGCAACCTCTCTTGACACGACCACCTCGGCAGAAGGTGAAGAGAAAAACACCAGAGAAGAATCACTGGCAGCAGTGGAGCCCCATGAGGGGATCTCAGGAGCAGAGGACATCTGCAACTGATTCTCCCCATCATGAGTCAGACAACAATTCTCTGGATCTGTAGATGTTAAAACAGAACAGAGCACCTGCCTGGACTCGAGCTCCACCGCCGTCCAGGACTCCAGCAACTCTGCTGTGGTGCCCAAGCAGCACGCATAGTGGCTGAGGAAGCTGGCAACCCTCCAGGTGTGGCAGCTTACACTGGTGGGACCCCGGATGAAGCGACGGGTGCTGGTGGACCTCCAGGCGTGGTGGCTAACGCTGGTGGACCCCCAGATGTGGTGGTAAGGCAAAACAATTCATTTTCAGATGTTACAGAATGAAAAGATACTTGCCTTAGTTCCCTTGGTGTGGTGGTAGCTGCTGCAGATGGCCCAGAGGACTCCTCCCTAATGGCTGCAGGGGGCGAGGGAAGCAATGCAGGCACTGGCTGATCCGGCCCTGCAGGCATGATGACAGGCGGAGCTGGAAATCCTCCCTCCACTTGGGCCGCGAGTTCAGGAAGGAGCCATGGCTTGTAGTCCAAAAGCAGCTCCGCCTCTGCCACCAAAACCTGCTGGCATTCCTCCACCTCCTCTGCAGTAGGACTGTCGGGAAGCACGAGGGTGACGTACCTGACCCGCAGACTGCGGACTCTTCCAGCATCAGAGGAGCAGCTGATGGTGCAGGTCATAGTTCAGGAGACAAAGGCGGGACTGCAACTGCTGGAGAATGATGAGAGGCTCAGGACCTCCGTGCCCGGGACCGCTTCCTCGTTGGTACCGGCACGGATGCGGAGGAGGTTTCTTCCCGCCCGTGGAGCATGGACTGTGGGCTGACGATGGAGAGGAGTAGGTTGTTGAGCTCTGGGTAACGCCATAGGCTGAGGGTTGCCTCTATAACCTCCACCGCACAGTCCAGCCATCTCTGGGCTTCCTCGGGAGTACAGGAAGTGCGGGCATCTGAGATGAGATCCTGGATCAAGCACGCTGCCCAGTACTCATCCTTGTTCAACCTGAGTAACCTATAGTCCCGATAGGCTGCCATACCAGCAAAAATGGACTCTACCCAAAAAGTTGATGGGAGGGAAAAGAGGAGAAAAAGGGAAATAAAGGCAACACTCAAAGCCCATGGTCATCCTGACTGGCAGCAGTGTAATGTCATAAATCGCCCTTTCCAAAGGCAGATAGGAGACATCAAACGCAGGCTGTGAGTTGCAAATTTATTTAACAGAAAAAACACTAAATACAAAAACACAAATGCACTATAGAGACAGGCAACAAAAAAAAAAACCAGCTCTGAGGATAAGGCGATGGAATGCCAAGAAAAATAGAGGAGAGCGTGGGACACATGCAAGAGTTCAGGCAGGTAAACAACACTTATGTCTGCTGACAGGAACGGGGGATACCCGACTGGGGAAAGGTTTTACGCCACTGCGCTGAGAAGTGGCACAACCAGCTTAAATAAGGCAAAAGGGATTGAGAACAGCTGTGGGATCATGAATGAGAATAATTATAGACTGGAGGTAGCTGTGACAGCCCACGAACAGAATCTGACACCCGGAAATGACGCACGAGCTATCACAGTGCCTGCATGGATCGGGATGACAAAACCAGAAAAGAATGTACAGAAACTAATAATGAAATAACCATAAAACAACAAACCAGAGAATATAGAAAAAAGGGAAAGAATCACCAAAGAAGGGTAGCATAAACATAAACCCAAAAAATAAAATACCAAGGATACAAAATGACACACAATAAATGGGCAAGACAAAAAAGACAAGCCTAAGAATACAGACAACTCATAAACAAACAGAGACCAAATACAGCAGATAATAATAAACAAAGAAATTAACAAACAGAAAAAGACTAAACTCAAACTGGAGACTGGGCATGGCCCCCGCCCGTACCCAGGATCATTACAGAAAGACAATTTCCGGCCATCAGTTCGTGACTTCAAGCTCCAGCCCTCCGATGTGGCTGAATTAAAACAATTCTGCAAAAGAAGAGTGGGCCAAAATTCCCCAACAGCGATGTAAAAGACCCATTGCCCGTTAACACAAACACTTGACTGCAGTTGTTGCTTCCATGGGTGGCACAACCAGTTATTAGGTTTAGACGGCAATTACTTTTTCACATAGGGCCAGGTAGTTTGGATAGTTTTAATCCCTTAAAAGTGCATTTTGTATTTACTCAGGTTACCTTTATCCAATATTAGAATTTGTTTGATGATGTCATATTGATAGAATGAACAGCTCACCTACAGGGTACTACACCAGAGAAAACACTCATGACACAGAGAAGCAACGTTTAAACAGTTTATTAATTTCAAAAAGAGGAGCACTGCTATAGAAAACGCCACTCGCCAGAGGAAGACTCAGCCTGGAAGGTTCGGAAGTGGGGAAGACAAATTTGCCACTTACGTGAACCCAGCAGAGAATCCAACAGAGAACACAGTAGAAATAGACGAACCAGCGGGATGAAGCTGGCAGGGAGTAGGAAGGGATTGGAGCTGGGTCGTGTCTGACCGGGTGGTGATAGGAAGCTGAGGTGGGGTGAGGATGATAGAGCAGGTGAGCGCACAACAATCCCCGGAGACGCACTGCACGGATGGCAGCAACCTGAAAAGAGGAGAAAAGAGAGGAATGTGAGTAAATTTTCTCAGAGAATAATTCAAACTTACTTGCTGTAGGCATAGGCAGTATATCCAACGAGCCAGCACTGAAGCTTCCACTTGATGGTCCTTATAAGCACTGGTGAGGAATAGGCGGCAGGTGCATCCACTCACGCGGGTGTGATGATTGCCTGCAGAGCCGGGGAACCTTTAACAGGAAGGAGGGGGCGCGCACTCACCTCAATATGACAGTCCCCCCCCCCCCCCAAGGAACACCTCCTGGAGGTCCACTGGGCTTATCTGGATGGGCTTGGTGAAAGGCCCAGACCATTCCTTTGTCATGGAAGTAAGATTTGGGGATCCACGACCTTTCTTCAGGGCCGTAGCCCTCCCAGTGGACTAGATATTGTAAGCCTCGGCCCTGGTGGTGAACATCCAGAATTCTCTGGATGGTATAGGTGGTCTGGCCATTGAGGATCCGAGGAGGAGGCGATTTGGGGTGGGGGGTGGGGGAAGACTGGCAGAGAGGGATTTGATCTGGGAGACGTGAAAAGTCGGGTGGACACAGCAGGTCCGTGGGAGCTGTAGGCGGACCGTGGCGTCATTGAAGACCCTGATGATGGGGAACGGACCCAAGAAGTGTGGAGATAGCTTCCTAGATTCCGTTTTCAAGGGTATCCGGTCTGGCGATAGCCACACGTGCTGCCCAACCTTGTACTTGGGAGCTGGGGTCCGCTTCTGGCCCACATACCAGTGGTTATGCTCTGTAGAGTGGAAGAGGGCGGCTCGGGTGGCTCTCCAGAGCCGGTGGCAGCGGCATGCGTGAGCCCCCATGGACAGCACCGCAACTTCCCTCTCCGCCATGGGCAACGGGGGGGAATGTACCCCATAGAGGCCTCAAATGGTGCGAACCCCGTGGCAGCAGAAACAGCCAAGTTGTGGGCGTATTCCACCCAGGTCAGATGCATGCTCCAAGAGGAAGGGTATTCAGCTGCTACACATCTGAGGGCGGCCTCCAGGGACTGGTTGGTACGCTCAGCCTGCCTGTAGCTCTGAGGGTGGTAACCAGACTGACTGACTGGTTCCAAGCAACTGGCAGAAGGATTTTCAAACTTGCAAAGTGAATTGTGGGCCCCGGTCAGACACAATGCCCACAGGGATACCGTGTAGGCAGATGATGTGAGTGGTGAGGAGGTCAGTGGTTTCAGAGGCGGAGGGCAATTTGGGGAGGGGTACCAGATGAATAGCTTTGGAGAATCGGTTGACAATGGTAAGGATGATGGTCTTGCCATGAGAGGGGGGAAGTCCTGTGACAAAGTCCAAGGCAATATGGGGCCAAGTCGACTGGGGATGGGTAAGGGATGAAGCAAGCCAGCAGGGGGTGAGGAGTTGGACTTGTTGCGAGCGCAGATCTGACATGCCTTTACATAGTCTTGAATGTCCCTCCACAGGGTGGGCCACCAGAACACTTGTTGGACCAGGTCTATCATCCAAATTACCCCAGGATGGCAGGCGAAGTGGCTGGAGTGGCCCCACTGGATGACATCACTACAGAGGGTGGCAGGAACAAACAGGCAGTTTCCTGGGCACCCTGCTGGTTTGGGCTCATGGGACTGGGACTGTCGGACCCTCTGCTTGATCTCCCAGATAAGGGCTCCAAGGATGCATGAAGGTGAGAGGATTGGCTGGGAGAGGGACAGGGGGGCTGAATGGTTGGAGCAGAATTGTCGGGAATTGTTGCGTCCGGTTTGATGTTGCATGAGCCAGGCCTGCATGTGATAGTGAAGTTGAATCTGAGGAAGAATAAGGCTCAGTGGGCCTGCCTGGCATTAAGTCGGCGGGCCAACTTGAGGTACTCTAAATTCTTGTGGTCGGTCCACACGACTATAGGATGGATCGCTCCCTCCAACCAGTGTCTCCACTCCTCTAAAGCCAACTTAATGGCTAGGAGCTCACGATCCCCTACGTCATAATTCCTCTCAGCTGGGGTGAGCCGCCAAGAGAAAAACACACATGGGTGGAGTTTCTGGTCGGCGGTTGAGCGCTGTGAAAGGACTGCACCTATCCCCAAATCAGAAGCGTCCACCTCTATGGTAAACTGGAATGAGAGTCGACCTGGGCCAAGATGGACATATCGGAGAACAGGCTCCTTAATTTCAAAAAAGCCTGCCCCACTGCTTCGGACCAGAGAAATGGCACCTTAATGGAGGTCAGCTGTGTAAGAGGCTGTGCTACCCCCCTGTAGTTCCTGATTAACCTGCAATAAAAATTTGCAAACCCCAAGAAGCGCTGGAGTTCCTTGCGGGAGTGGGCTGTAGGCCAATCTAGCACAGCCTTTACCTTGTCGGCTTTCAGCTCCCCCTCTGCCGCAATAAATCCCAGGAAGGAAGTGGAGCCGGTGGAGAACTCGCACTTTTCAGCCTTCACAAAAAGTCGGTTCTCCAGGAGCTGTTGTAACACGGCCCTGACATGTACCTTGTGTTCCTCTGGCGTGCGTGAAAAAATGAGAATATCGTCCAAATATACAAAAACAAACTGATTCACCATATCACGGAGGACATCATTAATGAGGCATTGGAAGACGGCGGGGGTGTTGGTCAGCCCAAAGGGCATAACCAGATACTCAAACTGCCCCAAGTGTGTTTTTAATGCCGTCTTCTATTCATCCCCCTCACAAATACGGATTAAATGATACGCGTTGCGTAAATCAAGCTTGATGAACACCTGTGCATGCTGAAGGAGCTCGAATGTGGAGTGCGTCAGGGGCAAAGGATATTTGTCTTTGATGGTAATTGCGTTCAGTTCCCGGTAATCAATACACGGTCGCAGAGATCCGTCCTTCTTACCAACAAAAAAGAAACCTGCCCCAAGAGGAGCCAAGGAAGGCCAAATGAGGCCAGCGTTCAACAAGTCTTTAATATATCTCTCCATTGCCTCCCTCTCCGGACCAGAGATGCTATAAAGTCGACTGGAGGAGGTCGGAGCCGCGCACCTGGGAGGAGGTCTACAGCACAGTCGTATAAGTGGTGAGGTGGAAGAGAGAGCGCTCTCGACTTGCTAAAGACCTCCCCAAGGTCGTGATAGACCTTGGGTACAAGGGTGAGGTCCGGTTGGCTCTACCAGAGGGGAGGAGATGGGTAGAGATGATGAACACTTGGCCGAACTCAAACAGGATGCCAAACAATATGGGCTCCAGGAGGAAATGGAGTTTTGTGCCCAATTAATAATAGGATTATGCCTCTGGAGCCAAGGGTACCCCAGGACCACTGGGGAGGATGAATTTGGGAAAATTAGGAACAGTAATTCTTCCCGGTGGTTCCCGGAAAGAAGGACGGAAATAGGCACCATGCATTCCGAGACTGACGCCACGTTCTGGCCTGATAAAGTGGTGACGTTCAATGAAGTGGATAATTTAGTAGTGGGAATACCCATCTCCCGTACGAGTTGGGAGGAGATGAAATTCTGCTCCGCCCCTGAATCAATCAAAGCCATAACCCTCCTCTTGACCCCCGGCAATTGGATAAGGGCCGAAATAGAGGAATTACCGGGGGGATGAGAAAGAGTCCTGCCACTCAGACCCCCCACAGCTACTGACGGGCCGTGTCTTTTGGCTTCAGGTGGCAGTTGTCCAAATTTTGCTTTAAAGAGCCACAGTACATGCACATACCGACCCTCCTCCGCCACTTGTGCTCTTCTGGAGTCAACCGAGACCAGCCGAGCACCATTGGTTCCAAGGAGGAATCGGCTCCACCTGTGTCAGTAACCTGGAGGGACACACGCGTGAAGGGCGGGTGAGAGGAGGATTTGTGCTCCTTCGCGCGCTCGTGGTACCGGTTATTCAAGCCGACAGCCTGATAATTAGACCATCAAGGGAGGAGGGAACAGCGTGAACCACTAGGTCGTCATGGAGGTTGGGGTTTAAACCCTGGAGGAAGGTGATTCGTAGCGAAACATAATTCCATCCAGAGTCCGCCGCTTTTACCCGAAACTCCACTGAGTTGTTGGCTACAGACCGACTTCCCTGGCGGAAAGACAAGAGGCGGCTCATTATGTTGCCCTCACTCTCTGTTCGGTCAAAGGTTCGGGAGAATTCGGTGACAAATCGATCGAATGTGCAGTTAGGACCCTCTGGACTGTCGACAACAGACTGGGCCCAACTAAGGGCCCGGTCACGCAGCAGGAGGGTCAGGAAATGGATTTTGGAAGTCTTGTCCGGGTACTCCCCCCCCCACGTGGCCCAAGTATAGCCGAGCATGACAAAGGAAATCCATACACTTCCCCACCTCCCCCACGTACGGGGCCGGTGAAGGAATGGATGTAGTTTGGCACACGGTGGAAGAAACAGGGGCAGCAGGCAGAGAGGAAGGCCCAGAGCGAGACATATGGGCCAAATGCTCGGTGACCGTACTCAACTGCTGCATAATTGTTTCCAGCTGCTGCGTGAATATGGCCACCTGTGGTGTCGAGGCGGTGAAGAGCAGAATGATCTGCTGATGTAGCTCCTGCTGAGCTCACGTTGTGGCTGGCTCGTTCTGTCATATTGATAGAATGAACAGCTCACGTGCAGGGTACTACACCAGAGAAAACACTCACGACACAGAGAAGAAACATTTAAACAGTTTATCAATTTCAAAAAGAGGAGCACTGCTATAGAAAATGCCACTCGTCAGAGGAAGACTCAGCCTGTGGGGAGAGACGAGAGCAATCAATTAGAGAAGGGAGGTTCGAAAGTGGGGAAGACAAATTTGCCACTTATGTGAACCGAGCAGAGAACCCGACAGACAACCCAGTAGAAACAGACGAACCAGCAGGATGAAGCAGGCAGGGATTAGGAAGGGATTGGAGCTGGGTGGTTCTGACCGGGTGGTGATAGCAAGCTGAGGCGGGGTGAGGATGATGGAGCAGGTGAGCACACAACAATCCCCGGAGACACACCGCACAGATGGCAGCAACCTGAAAAGAGGAGAAAAGAGAGGAATGTGAGTAAATTTCCTCAGAGAATAATTCAAACTTACTCGCTGTAGGCATAGGCAGTATACCCAATGAGCCAGCGCTGAAGCTTCCACTTGATGGTACTTATAAACGCTGGCGAGGAAGAGGCGGCAGGTGCATCCACTCACGCAGGTGTGATCATTGCCTGCGGAGCTGGGGAATCTTTAGCAGGAAGGAGAGGGTGCACGCTCACCTGAATATGACAGATGATCTGAAACATTTGACAAAGGAAGGGGGCAAATACTTTTTCACAGCACTGTGTATTGTCTGACAACAGCTCATTTTTGTTGTCCCTATAACCACATAACAGGTGTCTCACATGGTGTACAATATTATTTGGAAGGAGTTACGTATGTGCTGTATCCATGGCAGCAAACTTTCAAGAGGTGACTCATAGTCTTGTGGTTTAATAATTTAATAATATGACATGAAAAATAAGCTAAACCAGTTTTTTTATTAAGATACATTTCATGGGTGCTTCTGTTAGAGCAGAAAGTAAACTCATTGCAGTTATTACATGCAGCCAGATTTAAACTTTATTAGGGTCTGTTTGAGGCTTTAATACCCCCCCCACCACCACCACCAAACTTCACTTCACAGTTCCTAAACATTTAATGGAGCTTTGCTGTACATCCTTCTGTTCCGTCTATTATTTGCCAAAGTCCTCACATGCTGTATACACCTCTCCTCCTTCTGTCTTCACTATTACAGATACCAGAATGTTTCAAAAGACAGAATTTAGATTATTTCTTTTGGACCAATGACACCTATGCACGTTCTTACAATAATTAAGACAATAATTAAATGTGAACCATGTGATTATTTTTGCTTTATTTTGGCTCTTTAATCTGACCATTCAGCCACACAGTTACACTTTTCTCTCTTAGACCGGCTTGCTGCTGGATGTCACACTGTGTGGGCTGCCGACAAACGGCTCTGCGAGTGTAGCAGCAGATGGTTGCTATGGCAACCTGGGCCTACACATCCTACCAGGCATTCCCACTCAGTGAAACACCCTTTTTCTCTGACAATTTAGAGGGGTCCGCGCCTGCACGAGCATGCCAACACACAGAGGAATGCATAGAGTATAAATTCATAAAATGCGCACAGGGTGACAGCTTCTTCCCATGTGAAGAGAGGTTTCATTTCTTCCAAATTATATTCCTCTGAAAAGTAAAGAAATTACACCATTAATAATGAGTTAGGTTTCAGTTCACATCAGAGCGCCAAAGCAGAGCTCAGATGCTGCAACCTGTTTCAGTGGATAGAGGAAGAATGATAAATATAGTCTCCATTCAAACATGCATTTAAATATTTCACATTTTTCATCACCTATTACACAACCTCCCCTCTGCTAGGAGAAGCCGAACGTTTACAGGTGCAGCAGTCTGTACTCTGTAGCCCATTAACGGCAAAATGTAAACAGGCGAGGTCAGGAATCAAGTGCAGCAGATATCAATCAAATGAGGGGGTCTGCATTATGTTATAATCACGGCTTTGTGCTGACTTGGGCCGTAATACCCAAGCACACAAATTTGAAATATCTTTTAGAAACACACTATCCCATCCCTAAAAGATACACTGACTTACAAGTGACTTGTAAAACATCAACAAGATTACTACCATTAAAAGTCATTTGGTACTGCATTCATAACTGATAAAATAACTCCTTTGAGTACTTTTACATTGCCAAAAGTGAAGCACTACTTTGTGATTAGCTGGTGTAGAGGTTACCACTATTGTCTCACAGTAAGAAAGTGGTGGGTTCAAATCGACCAGCCAGCAGGGCCTGTCTGGGTGGAGTTTGCATGTTCTCCCCATGCTTGCTTGGGTTTACTCTGGGTGCTTCACTTTCCTCCCACGTTCCTAAAACATGCAAGTTAGGTTAATTGGACAGTCCAAATTAGCTCTAGGTGTGTATGAATGGTGAAGAGATTAATGCCACACCATGGCTGCCCTTGAATTTCCGTCTGGGATTAATAACAAACAAATAATGAATGCACTGTCCCCTTAATTGTATGGATGCTAAATAAATACTTTCATTTAGTGTGAAATACAGTGTATCCGGAAAGCATTCACAGCGCTTCACTTTTTCTGCATTTTGTTATGTTACAGCCTTATTCCAAAGTGGATGAAATTCAATTTTTTGCTCAAAACTCTACTCACAATACCCCATAATGACAATGTGAAAAAGTTTTTTTTGATATTTTTGCAAATTTATTAAAAATAAAAAACAAGAAATAACATGTACATAAGTATTCGAAGTCTTTGCTCAATAGTTTGTTGATGCACCTTTGGCAGCAATTACAGCGTCAAGTCTTTTTGAATATGATGCCACAAGCTTGGCACACCTATCTTTGGGCAGTTTCGCCCACTCCTCTTTGCAGCATCTCTCAAGCACCATCAGGATGGATGAGAAGCGTCGGTGCACAGCCATTTTCAGATCTCTCCAGAGATGTTCAGTTGGATTGAAGTCTGGACTCTGGCTAGGCCACTCAAGGGCAGTCACAGAGTTGTCCTGATGCCACTTCTTTGATATCTTCAAGATTCAAAGATTTTTTTTGTCAATGCTACTATACATACAGGATATACAGGAGAATTGAAATGGCGTTTCTCTCTCTCTTCAGTGGTGTGCATAATACAAAAGAAAAAGGAATAAGGCTGGAAAAAAAAGAAAAAACAACTACAGCAGTCTATGTACAGTAATGCAACCCATAGTACAAATGGCGACAAAAGATAGACTCAGACCTCCCATAGTGCAAATAGAGATAAACAATTAATGATGATAAAACCCAGCAATCCTATATACAGACAACTAGAGATGTAATACCCATAGTTGCAGCTCAATGCGGTAGTGTAGGCGCAGATAGTAACAGATAGGACTGCACACGATCAGTATTGCAATGACAGACAGACAGCAGCAGATATGGCATTTGTGCAAATGTTGCGATTAAAGTGCAGAAGCATACAGCAGCAAATATATTACTGTTGGTGTGCCAGTTCTTTCTGTGCCAACAGCTGAGGTAGTTATTGTGTGTGTTATTGCCTGGGGGGGAGGAAGTGGACAGAGTTCAGGGTCCTGATGGCCTGATGAACAAAGCTGTTAAGTAGTCTTGTGGAGCGGGCCCGGAGGCTTCGGTACCTTTTCTCCGAGGGCAGAGGGCTGAAGGAGGAGTGTGAGGGGTGGGAGGTGTCACCTGCGATGTTGATGGCTCTGCGGGTGAGGTAGGTAAGAGGGGGGCAGAGGGGCACCGATGATCTTGCTGGCTGCTTTCATTGTGCGTTGTAGTGTCTTCCGGCAGGAGGCAGTGCAACTTCCATACCACACCGTGATGCAGCTGGTGAGGATGCTCTCAATGGTGCCCCTGTAGAAAGAACACGTGATGGTGTGCTCTCCTCAATTTGAGGAGGAAATGGACGTGAGTTTGAGCCTTTTGGGTCAGTGATGTGGTGTTGTTGGACCAGGAGAAGTCTTCAGAGATGTGTACCCCCAGGAATTTGGTGCTGCTCACCCTCTCCACAGCTGTACCATTGATGTTCAGAGGGAGATGCTGTGAGTGATCCCTCCTGAAGTCGGCCATAATGTCCTTGGTTTTTCCCATGTTCAGGAAGAGGTCATTGTCTTTGCAACACTGGACCAGTTGGCTCACCTCACTTCTGTAGTTGGCTTCCTCATTGTTGGTGATGAGGCCCACTACTGTTGTGTCATCCACAAACTTGATGATGTGGTTGGTGCTGTAGGCTGATACGCAGTCATAGGTCAGCAGTGTGAAGAACAGCGGGCTGAACACACACCCTTGTGGGGCCCCTGTGCTCTGTGTGATGGTCTGGGAGGTGTTGCTGCCAACCTGCACGTTCTGTGGCCTCCTTTGGCTGTGTGCTTAGGGTCGCTGTCCTGCCGAAAGATTAGCTGTTGCCCCAGCCTGAGGCTAAGGGCATTCTGGAGCAGGTTTTCATCCAGGATGTCTCTGTACATTGCTGCATTCATCTTTCCCTCTATCCTGACTAGTCTCCCAGTTCCTGCCACTGAAAAACATCCCCACAACATGATGCTGCCACCACCATGCTTCACTGTAGGGATGGTATTGGCCTGGTGATGAGCGGTGCCCTGTTTCCTCCAAACATGACACCTGGCATTCACACCAGAGTTCAATCTTTGTCTTATCAGACCAGAGAATTTTGTTTCTCGTGGTCTGAGAGTCCTTCAGGTGCCTTTTGGCAAACTTCCGGTGGGCTGCCATGTGCCTTTTACTAAGGAGTGGCTTCCGTCTGGCCACTCTACCATACAGGCTTGATTGGTGGATTGCTGCAGAGATGGTTGTCCTTCTGGAAGGTTCTCCTCTCTCCACAAAGGAACACTGGAGCTCTGACAGAGTGACCATCGGGTTCTTGGTCACCTCCCTGACTAAGGCCCTTCTCCCCTGATTGCTCAATTTAAATGGCTGGCCAGCTCTAGGAAGAGTCCTGGTGGTTCTGAACTTTTTTCATTTATGGATGATGGAGGCCACTGTGCTCATTGGGACCTTCAAAGCAGCAGAAATTTTTCTGTACCCTTCCCCAGATTTGTGCCTCCAGACAATCCTGCCTTGGAGGTCTACAGACAATTCTTTTGACGTCATGCTTGGTGTGTGCTCTGACATGGACTGTCAACTGTGGGACCTTATATAGACAGGTGTGTGCCTTTCCAAATCATGTTCAATCAACTAAATTTACCACAGGTGGACTCCAATTAAGCTGTAGAAACATCTCAAATATGATCAGTGGAAACAGGATGCACCTGAGCTCAATTTTGAGCTTCATGGCAAATGCTGTGAATACTTATGTACATGTGATTTCTTAGTTTTGTATTTTTAATAAATTTGCAAAAATCTAAAAAAAACCCCAAAAAAACTTTTTTCACATTGTCATTATGGGGTATTGTGTGTATAATTTTGAGGAAAAAAATGAATTTAATCCATTTTGGAATAAGGCTGTAACATAAAATGTGTAAAAAGTGAAGCGCTGTGAATACTTTCCAGATGCACTGTAACAATCCTTTGTGCAGTGAATAACGGAACAACAATCAGCTGATATTTAAACAAGTCTCTCCTTGCAAAAAGCATCTCTATTTAGCCTGCCACTTATTTTTTTCCTTCAAATTCATCCTGCTACAAACCTGCTAATGCTAGATAAGCAGAAGACCAGTCTGAATTAGTTCTTTCTTATCAAAGATTTTTATGGCTTTTTTGTATAAAGATTCAATGGGTTTGATTGTGGTTATACCAGTGAGAGACCAGTTTGTAAAACATTGTAATCAATGTATGAGAAGATCATAGCATGCAGAAACATTTTGGCCGCACGATGGTCTAATTTGTTAAAAATTTCTCAGATTGAATTTGATTATGTTTGAGATATTTTTGATGTGTTTTTTAAAGGTTAATGAGGAATCTAAAACCACGCCAAGGCACTTAAATTCCTTGACTAGTTGCAGCTCCTCCTCTTTTAAGAAAATGTTTGAGTTTGTAATATTTGATGGTTGTTTGGTAAACATCATGCAAACAGTTTTTTTAGTGTTTAGTAGGAGATATGAATTATTAAGCCAGTCATGGATTTAAGTTATCGCTGCTGTAAGAATACAGGCAGTTTTTTGCAGGTGTGAATATTAACGTGTCATCTGTATACATTTGTATATGAATGTTGTTGCATGCATTTGGTAAATCATTTATGTATAAGGACAATAATATTAGTCCAAGTATGGCGCCTTGTGGCACACCCATTTGACATTTCAAATATGGAGATTTGACACTGTTAACCATTACACATTGCTGTCTGTCAGTTAAATAGGATTTCATCCTCTTGATTGCGTGTTCTGAAAAATTAAACTGAGTAAGTTTGGTTAAAAGGATGTTGTGGTCAACGGTGTCAAATGCCTTCTTCAGATCCAAAAACACAGCACCTACACGAATGCACTTATCTAAAAAAGATTTAGTTTTCTCTAAAACGAGCTTATTGCAGATTCTGTTGAATGGTGGGCACAGAACCCACACTGTGCATGATGCAGGGGGGTGTTCCCATTATTCAGTTGTTCACATAATAGTGTGGCCACCCATTTTTCAATTATTTTGGAGACAACAGCAGGGTTTCCTCTGGTAACACTTCCATGTGGCGGGCCGCCACCCTTGAAAAAATACCACCACACCAATGATATATTAATTTAAGAAAAAAAATATGAAAGAATGATGCTCCGCAAGCACGCACACGAACAATGTGTGTGACTGTCATCTGCACGGAAGCGTCCCGCCCGCCTGGTGCCTGCATGACCGTTTCAGTCTGCAGGCAGAGTGTCTCTCTGGCATTGCTGTTCGAGAGAAGCATGAGCTTATTAAAGTACTTTAAACGTGGAAAAAAAGCACAAAAGGTATGTACTATAAGCAGTGGAGGCATTTATGGTCGTTTTAACCCGCTGGTAAAAGGAACAATAATGGAAGAGTCACTTAGCTAACAGGTGTTGTTAGGATTCATTGAAGGGAAAGGCAAGAGTGACTGATGAACTGATGAGGATTTACTTCATTTGCTAATTTATGTTCATTATTATGTACCTGGGAAGTTAAGTTGACCGAAATTCACAAAGTCAATGATTTTAATCCGTCAACAGCCTTCAGACAAACTAAACGTGCCAATTTCAAAATAAGGGTGGTTTTTCCTGCTGTCTGGTTGTTGAGAGTTCCAAAAAACTATAAATATATAGAACTACTATAACAGAAATAACTGCATCTTTGGTCATTTTAGTTGATTTATTTCTTTAAATATAATTTCAATAATTTTATTTCTTTGAATTCAGAGTTAAAATTATTGTTCTGTTCTGGCTCTGCAAAATTATGATCCAAAGTTTAAATTGTATGAGGAAAAAAGTAAAAATTTTGTCACATTTTGTTTCAAATTTATTTAAAAATATAAACAACAGTAATTTTATAATAATCTGCCTTTGTCCATCAGACAGACCTCTTCACTGTCCAGTTTTAAAACTCCTCTTAAAACCCATTTTTATTCTTTGGCTTTTGACCAAGTTTGACACATTGATTTTATTTGTTCTTATTGTCTCTGTTGTATGACTATTGTTTTGATTGTGCTGTTTTGCACTTCAGCTGTAATTTATAATTTATTGTTTTTATCTTTTTAGATTTTATTTATCACTGATGTACAGCACTTTGTCAGTTGTCATTGTTTTTAAAGTTAAGTTTATAAATAAAGTTGGATTGGATTGGATGAAAAAAGATAAAAATTAACCATAAAATAATCCACAAATTTATAGTAGTCTCAAATGTACAAGAAAAGTCATAATTTTACAAGAGAAAATTACAAATTTGAGGAAAATGTTTGCAAATTTAGATACATTTACAGAGAAAAGTAGAAAACTATAAGAAAATTGTAATAAATTTTGGAGAAAAACCTCAAACCTTCAAGACTGAAATCATTACTCAAGTTTTTAAGTAGGTGCTCTTTGTACCCTTAACTCAACTAGAAATTTTTGGTTGTCTACTTTTAATTATTAATTTCATAGTACTGCTTTTAGTTAAATTAATTTCTTCTACACCATGTGGTGTATGGGGCTGTGCCTGTCTCTGTTTCACTGACCCTAGGCCACACAGCTACTGTGAGTAGTGAAAGCTACAGTGGGGGTCAGTCCTCTGGTAGCTCTGTGCATTAACTTTCCCTTCCCCATTCCTTTATGCTGAGCACCAAGCTAGAAAGTGGAAAGTACCATTTTTATATGGTCTTTGGTATGACCCGGCCAGGATTTGAACCCACAACCTCCCAGTTGTGGGGCAAATGCTCTACCAACTAGGCCACCACTCCAGTAGCACTGCTTTTACATGAGAATAATTTCTACCCATCTCTGATCATATAATTTAAGTATCCTACTCTTTGTCAATGGAAAAAAAGAAACACTAGAATAAAAATACAAAAAATACATATTTTTGTTATTTATAAAACTATGAAAAAAAATCCTCCAGGACAAAACATAACACTTGGTATTTTCTAACCTGTTTGCATACCACTATAGACAGAGAGAGAAGCTGAATTAGACAGGGCTCAGAGAGGGAAAGATGAGACAGAAAAGAGGAGCCAAGGAGAGGAAAGTGTCCAGGAGAGGTGAGAGCAGAGGGAGGAGTGAAGGATGACACCAGTAAAAAGTCCAAACACAGGACTTCTGGGTGGGACCCCAACTGGCCCAATATTCCAACATTCAAGCCTTGGTTGGACAACACTTGAATGGTAAGTTCCATTATGCAATAAAATTAACATATTCCAGTTACAAACGTGTCATGTGTTCCCCCCACCCAGAAAAATATATTGCCACCGCGCCAAGGTCTTTAAGCCAGCGGAAACACTGAACAGGTAAGATGTTGATTGGTCTGTAGCTGTTTATATCAGTTTTAATCCCTGTTTTGAAAACTGGTCTGACCATTCTTACCTTCCAAGCTGCTGGAACGACAGCATGTTTGATTGACAGATTGAATAAATGAGTAACTGGACAAATGAGA
Organism: Pholidichthys leucotaenia; assembly: GCA_020510985.1. Lineage (NCBI taxonomy): Eukaryota > Metazoa > Chordata > Actinopteri > Cichliformes > Pholidichthyidae > Pholidichthys > Pholidichthys leucotaenia. Next base: position 146,860,351 of record CM035836.1, on the reverse strand, counting down.
GATTCTTTATGTTCTTTTAAAAAATTGGTGTCAGTAGGACTAGAATTATGATCAGGTGGATTAAATGAATGGGATATTTCTAGCACAGTTTATGAAAAAGTTGTTAAACTCCGTAGCAATTTGCTATTAATGTTAAGTTCCGTGTCTCCGTCATCTTTTTTGTTCTGTTTATTTGTCAGTTTGTTAATATTATTCCAAATTTTTTTGCCATCTCCTTTTGCATTTTCGATAATGGTTATAAAAAAGTTTGTCTTAGCCTTCCTCAGAGTTTGTGTTACCTTATTTCTAGTAGATGTAAATTTTTTGTCTGTCTGTTGTTAGACCTGATTTTAGAGCTATTTTAAGAAGTTGATCTCTGGTTTTCATTAGCTGTAGACATCCGGAGTTGAGCCATGGTAAATTGATTCTTCTTCTGTTATTTCCTGTTTTTTGTTTTTTTGTTTGTTTTTTTTTGAGAATGCTGAAGAAGCTGACAGACAGGCTGCCTGGTGTTAGCTTAATGTGCCCACTGGAATCCTTGTTCATCTACCAACATTTGACCATATAGGTCATTCTTAGATGCTATTTTAGCTTACTTTACTATAGTTTGTTATCTCTACCCAGGACCAAAGTCAGCTAGCTGATACTAGCTGTTTAGCCATTTTCTCATTTGCAAATATTTCTGCGTTTATTGAACTAAAGGGCACTGAAACCACACACCGCTGTCCACCAGTGATGCTTAATTTCATTCATTGCTTAAGAAGAATTTACGTTAGTTGGCTTGGGCTTGATACTCAAGCTAGAAGCTAGCCAGCTAAGATTAGCAAACAAAAAAGAGAGAGGGCAAGGTTAATTTTTTTATGTATACATTATGTGAGTGTAGGGAATAGTATTATGTGTATACTTAATATCATAATTGTACCCAGTAATTATACTGAATTGTTGGGTATGTATTTATATATTTTTGCTATTGTGCTTACCTGCCCTGGGACTGCAGATGGAAATTAGCCAGTAGCTAAATCTGGTACAGTGCATCTCTTCTCTTATGAGATTAATGCGGCTGTGGCACAGGTGTAGTGTGGCCGACTACTGACTGGAGGGTCAGGGGTTTGATTTCTGTGCTGTCTGCAGTCTGCATGTTGAAGTGTCCTTGAGCAAGACACTGAACCCCCAGTTGCTCCTGGTGGGTCAGGCCAGCACCTGTGCATGGCAGCTCTGCCGCTATCAGTGTATGAATGGGTGGATAGTAGGATCTGTAAAGCACTTTGGTCATCTAGAGATGAGAAAAAGCACTATATGTGACCCGAGTTAGCAAAATGAGTCAGAATGCGCACCGCGTCATTATGAGCTGCAGGCACGGGAAGTCATAAATCATGACTCTCTTTGTTTGCTAGTGGCAAGTCCCGGGAAAACCCCCATGAGTGCCTGGTATCATTGGAAAGCTTAGAAAACATGCTTTCTAAAAATACATATATTTTTGTGGAAGACGTAACTCCCGACCGATCGAACGCGAGTTTTAAACCTAGCCAAAATATAAACAAATCGTCTTTTTCCGGGTCCGTTTTTATGCACTTCCTACAAATTAAATATCGTTTTGAAGGTCTTTCAATACAGAATATGGAAAAAAACGTTACCTCAGTTTTGATCATTTCCTCAAAGTGGCTTATTTTGCCAGCACGGGTCACATACGGTATCTCACAAAAGCGAGTACACCCCTCACATTTTTGTAAATATTTTATTATATCTTTTCATGGGACAACACTGAAGCTATGACACTTTGATACAATGTAAAGTAGTCAGTGTACAGCTTGTATAACAGCGTAAATTTGCTGTCCCGTCAAAATAACTCAACACACAGCCATTCCTGTCTAAACCGCTGGCAACAAAAGTGAGTACACCCTTAGTGAAAATGTACAAATTGTGCCCAATTAGCCATTTTCCCTCCCCGGTGTCATCTGACTTGTTAGTGTTACAAGGTCTCAGGTGTGAATGGAGAGCAGGTGTGTTAAATTTGGAGTTATCGCTCTCACACTTTCTCATACTTGTCACTGGAAGTTCAACATGTCACCTCATGGCAAAGAACTCTCTGAGGATCTGGAAAAAAAAGAATTGTTGCTCTACATAAAGATGACCTAGGCTATAAGAAGATTGCCAACACCCTGAAACTGAGCTGCGGCATGGTGGCCAAGATCATACAGCGATTTAACAGGACAGGTTCCACTCAGAACAGGCCTCGCCATGGTTGACCAAAGAAGTTGAGTGTACATGCTCAGCATCATATCCAGAGGTTGTCTTTTGAAAATAGACGTATGAGTGCTGCCAGCATTGCTGCAGAGGTTGAAGGGGTGAGGGGGTCAGCCTTTCAGTGCTCAGACCATACGCCACACACTGCATCAAATTGGTCTGCATGGCTGTTGTCTCAGAAGGAAGCCCCTTTTAAAGATGATGCACAAGAAAGCCCACAAACAGTTTGCTGAAGACAAGCAGACTAAGGACATGGATTACTCGAACCATGTCCTGTGGTCTGATGAGACCAAGATAAACTTATTTGATTCAGATGGTGTCAAGCGTGTGTGGCGGCAACCAGATAAAGCACAAAGACAAGTGTGTCTTTCCTACAGTCAAGCATTATGGTGTGAGTGTCATGGTTTGGGGCCGCATGAGTGCTGCCGGCACTGGGGAGCTACAGTTCATTGAGGGAACCATGAATTCCAGCATGTACTGTGACATATCGAAGCAGAGCATGATCCCCTCTCTTTGGAAACTGGGCCACAGGGCAGTATTCCAACATGATAATGACCCCAAACACACCTCCAGGACGACCAATACCTTGCTAAAGAAACTGAGGGTAAAGGTGATGGACTGGCCAAGCATGTCTCCACACCTGAACCCTATTGGTATACTGGAGTGGTGGCTCAGTTGGTAGAGCATCCGCCCCACACCCGGGAGGCCGGGTTTCAAATCCTGGCTGGATCATGTCGAAGACCATATAAAAGCGGAACTTCGTGCCGTCCAGCTTGGTGCTCAGCAATAATGGAATGGAGGAGGGAAATTTGCGGCAGCGCCTTGCATGGCAGCGACCCCTCTGATTCTATATATATATATATACAGTGGGGCAAAAAAGTATTTAGTCAGCCACCAATTGTGCAAGTTCTCCCACTTAAAAGATGAGAGAGGTCTCCAATTTTCATCATAGGTATACCTCAACTATGAGAGACATAATGAGAAAAAAAAAATCCAGAAAATCACATTGTCTGATTTTTAAAGAATTTATTTGCAAATTATGGTGGAAAATAAGTATTTGGTCACCTACAAACAAGCAAGGTTTCTGGCTCTCACAGACCTGTAACTTCTTCTTTAAGAGGCTCCTCTGTCCTCCACTCGTTACCTGTATTAATGGCACCTGTTTGAACTCATTATCAGTATAAAAGACACCTGTCCACAACCTCAAACATCCATCCGTCCATCCATCTTCTACCGCTTTTCCGGAGGTCCGGGTCGCGGAGGCAGCAGTTCAAGCAGAGAAGCCCAGACTTCCCTCTCCCCAGCCACCTGCTCCAGCTCTTCAGAGGGGATACCAAGGCGTTCCCAGACCAGCTGAGAGACATAGTCTCTCCACCGAGTCCTGGGTCTGCCCCGGGGTCTCCTCTCAGTGGGAGGAGACCCCAACCTCAAACAGTCAGACTCCAAACGCCACTATGGCCAAGACCAAAGAGCTGTCAAAGGACACCAGAAACAAAATTGTAGACCTGCACCAGGCTGGGAAGACTGAATCTGCAATAGGTAAGCAGCTTGGTGTGAAGAAATCAACTGTGGGAGCAATTATTAGAAAATGGAAGACATACAAGACCACTGATAATCTCCCTCGATCTGGGGCTCCACCCAAGATCTCACCCTGTGGGGTCAAAATGATCACGAGAACGGTGAGCAAAAATCTCAGAACCACACGGGGGGACCTAGTGAATGACCTGCAGAGAGCTGGGACCAAAGTAACAAAGGCTACCATCAGTAACACACTACACCGCCAGGGACTCAAATCCTGCAGTGCCTGACGTGTCCCCCTGCTTAAGCCCGTACATGTTCAGGCCCGTCTGAAGTTTGCTAGAGAGCATTTGGATGATCCAGAAGAGGATTGGGAGAATGTCATATGGTCAGATGAAACCAAAATAGAACTTTTTGGTAAAAACTCAACTTGTCGTGTTTGGAGGAGAAAGAACACCATACCTACTGTGAAGCATGGGGGTGGAAACATCGTGCTTTGGGGCTGTTTTTCTGCAAAGGGACCAGGACGACTGATCTGTGTAAAGGAAAGAATGAATGGGGCCATGTATCGTGAGATTTTGAGTGAAAACCTCCTCCCATCAGCAAGGGCATTGAAGATGAAACGTGGCTGGGTCTTTCAGCATGACAATGATCCCAAACATACCGCCCGGGCAACGAAGGAGTGGCTTTGTAAGAAGCATTTCAAGGTCCTGGAGTGGCTTAGCCAGTCTCCAGATCTCAACCCCAGAGAAAATCTTTGGAGGGAGTTGAAAGTCCGTGTTGCCCAGCGACAGCCCCAAAACATCACTGCTCTAGAGGAGATCTGCATGGAGGAATGGGCCAAAATACCAGCAACAGTGTGTGAAAACCTTGTGAAAACTTACAGAAAACGTTTGACCTCTGTCATTGCCAACAAAGGGTATATAACAAAGTATTGAGATGAACTTTTGTTATTGACCAAATACTTATTTCTCACCATAATTTGCAAATAAATTCTTTAAAAATCAGACAATATGATTTTCTGGATTTTTTTTTCTCATTTTGTCTCTCATAGTTGAGGTATACCTATGATGAAAATTGGAGACCTCTCTCATCTTTTAAGTGGGAGAACTTGCACAATTGGTGGCTGACTAAATACTTTTTTGCCCCACTGTATGTGTGATTAACATTGTAGATAAGAGAAACATAACTTCGTTCTACTGTACATGATTGGCTGTATGGATGTGAATGACAATAAAGATGGCTTATCCTATGGGGCATCCTCAAATGTAAGGTGGAGGAGCGCAAGGTCTCTAACACCATGATGTCGTCATGGAGGAGTGGAAGAGGATTCCAGTGGCAACCTGAGAAGCTCTAGTGAACTCCATGCCCAAGAGAGTTAAGGCAGTGCTGGAAAATAATGGTGGCCACACAAAATGTTGACACTTCGGGCACAATTTTTACATTTTCACTAGGGGTGTACTCACTTTTGTTGCCAGCGGTTTAGACACTAATGGCTGTGTGTTGAGTTATTTTGAGGGGAAAGCAAATTTGCACTGTTATACAAGCTGTACAATAACTACTTTACATTGTATCAAAGTGTCATATCTTCAGTGTTGTCCCATGAATAGATAAAATAAAATATTTACAAAAATGTGAGGGGTGTACTCACTGTGAGATACTGTATAAGTGAACAACATTTACTATTTTTTGTACATGGTCCCTGACAAATGAATTAAAAACCAAATCAAATCAATTGCTGCTCATGGGCATTTAAAGAGACATACACTGAAGCTGTTCTGAGGAAGGCTGCAAAAGATGATTCACAATGATGCTGTAATAATTAAATAATTATGGTGATCCAAGCTGTGTGTTGTTTTTCTCTCTCTCACTAAATATCTTCCACAGCTGCGGCTTCACTCACACCTGCGTCTCCCAATTAGACTGCCTTTATTAGGAGTGGAGCCGTCCACTCCTGCACGGAGACTTCAACGCTGTAACAGGGTGAAAGAACTCCTCGACATGAGTCAACCCTTCTCTTCAGCTGGGAGTTTTGCCTCCCTTTCAACTACTGCTTTTCTGCTCCTCATCGGCTGGGAGTTTCGCCTCCCTCTTCACAACCGTGAGCAACCTGTTTACTGGGTTTTGTCTTCATCTGCATCTGCCTCTCCTTCTTCCCCATACCTGTGCACAGGTGGACCGTCCTCCAGGCAAACCAACCCAACTCCAGGCGGCGGACCGGAACTCTTCCCATGAGCTGGAGGCTCCACTCACTCATCAGCCCTCCGTACGTGCCTCAGCATCCAGACTGAACTCTGTCTTCTCCCCCCTAAGTGATTATCTGCACTGGCACTACCTCACCTTCGCGGGACCCTGGTAACCTGGAGAAGGACTAAGCTGCTACTAGTTTCTCTCCAACACTCCCTTGCTCCGTAAGATTATTTTTTTATTTTGCTATTCAGCCATTTATTACAAGATAACTCATATCCTCATCTCTCCTCTCCTTGCAGAGTTTCCAGACTGCTCCCGTTCTGCACTCACACACTGACACACACGCACAGTAAATAAAGATCATTGTATTTCTAATTGAGTCTGTTGTCTGATCCTGGGTTTAACTTCAAATCATGTCAATAATCAAGGGCAATTTGGCCAAAGTATGTCACAAACAATTCATTAAGACCTGTGGGAACTGTCAACATGTGGAAAAAGTGCAGTAAATGGGGCCTTTATGTAAGTTATTGTCCACCTCAGTATAACCCGTAGAAAAAATTGAAACACAAGTAAACTGCTCAAATAATTAAGATGTTGATTTGGAGTCACCCAAGATAAACTGGTCCTGGGTGAAGGGCCAGACTAAGAACGATCCAACAGACTCTCATGATGAATGCTCGAACAAGGATTCAGTGTACCCCCCGGTATGGGGTTACCGGGGCCCCACCCTGGAGCCAGGCCTGGGGGAGGGGCTTGATGGCTAGCACCTGGTGGCCGGGATTCTGCCCATAGGACCGGGCTGGGCTCAGCCCAAAGGAGTTACATAGGTCCACCCTCCAATGGGCTCACCACCTGCAGGAGGGACCATGGGGGTCCTTTGCTACGTGGATCAGGTGGCGGTCAAAGGCAGAGACCTTGGTGGTCTGATCCTAGGCTTCCTAAACTGGCTTTTGGGATGTGGAATGTCACCTCTCTGGTGGGGAAGGAGCCTAAGCTGGTGCATGAGGTTGAGAGATACCGTCTAGATATAGTCGGCCTCACCTCAACACACAGCTCTGGTTGTGGAACCAGTATCCTGGAGAGGTGCTGGAGCTTGGCCTACTCTGGAGTTGCCCTGGGGAGAGGCAACGATCAGGGGTGGGTATTCTTGTATCCCCCCCACCTTGCTGCCTCTATATTGGAGTTTTCCCCAGTGGATGAAAGAGTTGTTTCCCTGCGCCTTAGGGTTGGGAAACGGGTCCTGACCCTCATTTGTGTCTATGCACCAAATGATGGTTCAGAGTACCCACCCTTTTTGAAGTCTCTGACTGGGGTGCTGGAGGGTACTTCTCTTGGAGACTCCATTGTCCTACTCGGGGACTTCAATGCGCACGTGGGCAATGACAGTGAAATCTGGTGGGGGGTGACTGGGAGGAACGGCCTGCCCGATCTGAACCAGAGTGGTGCTCAGTTACTGGACTTCTGTGCTAACCACAGTTTGTCCATAACAAACACAGTGTTCAAGCATAAGGGTGTCCATACGTGCACCTGGCACCAGGACACCCTAGGTTGCAGTTCGATGATCGATTTTGTTATCATGTCATCAGACCTGAGACCATATGTCTTGGACACTCGAGTAAAGAGAGGTGTAGAGCTGTCAACTGACAACCACCTGGTGGTGAGTTGGATCCGATGGCAGGGGAGGACACCATTCAGACCTGGTAGACCTAAACGTATAGTGAGGGCATGCTGGGAATGTCTGGCTGAGGCCTCTGTCTGGGAGGTCTTCAACTCCCACCTCCGGAAGAACTTCGACCACATTCCGAGGAAGTCTGGAGACATGGAGTCTGAATGGGCCATGTTCTCCATCTCCATTGTTGAAGCAGCTGCCCATAGCTGTGGCCGCAAGGTCGTCGGTGCATGTCGTAGCGGCAACCCCCAAACCAAGTGGTGGACACCAGTGGTGATGGGGGCTATTAATCTGAAGAAGGACTCCTATCGAGCTTGGTTGGCTTGTGGGACTTCCGAAGCAGCTGAGGTGTACCGGCAGGCCAAGCGGAGTGCAGTTCGGGTGGTTGCTGAAGCAAAAACTCGGGTATGGGAAGAGTTTGGTGAGGCCATGGAACAAGACTTTGGGTCAGTCTCGAAGAAATTCTGGCAAACTGTCTGGCGGCTCAGGAGGGGGAAGCAGCTCCCTGTCCACACTGTGCATGGTGCGGATGGGGCGCTGCTGACTTCGACTGGGGATACTGGGGACAGTGGAAGGACTACTTCGAGGATCTCCTCAATCCCACTGACACGCCTCCCATAGAGGAAGCAGGGCTTGTGGACGAGGGGGACAACTTGCCCATCACAGGGGCTGAGGTTGCCAAGGTGTTTAAAACCTCCTTGGTGGCCGGGCCCAGGGGGTGGATGGGATTTTCCCTCAGAACCTCAAGGCTCTGGATATTGTAGGGCTGTCATGGATGATATGCCTTTGCAACATTGCTTGGAGGTTGAGGACAGTGCCTTTGGCATGGCAAACCAGGGTGGTGGTTCCTCTCTTCAAGAAAGGGGACAAGAAGGTATGCTCAAACTTTAGAGGGATAACACTCCTCAACCTCCCTGGGAAAGTCCATGCCAAGGTAGTGGAGAGGAGAGTCTGGCCGTTGGTCCAACTTTGGATTCACGAGGAGCAATGTGGTTTTCATCCTGGCCGTGGCACATCGGACCAACTCTTAACCCTCTTGAGAATCCTCGAGTGTTTTTGGGAGTTTGCCCACCAGTTTACATGCGTTTTGTGGACTTGGAGAAGGCATTCGACCATGTCCCTCATGGTTTTTTGTGGGGGTGCTTCAGGAGTATGGGGTATTGGGCTTGCTGTTATGAGCTATCCATTCTTTACATGACCACTGTGAGAGTTTGGTTTGTATTGCCAACACTCGATCAGACTCACTCCCAGTGTCACTCCCAGTGAGAGTTGGACTCCGCCAGGGCTGCCCTTTGTCACCGATCATGTTCATAATTTTTATGGACAGGATTTCTAGGCGCAGCCAGGGAACGGAGAGTGTGATGCTTGGTGACCACAGGATCTCATCTCTGTTGTTTGCAGATGATGTTGTCCTGTTGGCTTCATCCAGCGATGACCTACAGGTCTTACTGGGACGGTTTGCTGCTGAGTGTGAAGCGGCTGGGATGAGAATCAGCACCTTCAAGTCCTAGTCCATGGTCCTCAGCCCAAAAAAGGTGGCCTGTCCTCTCCAGGTTGGGGACAAGCTCCTGCCCCAAGTGGAGGAGTTTAAGGTATCTTGGGTTCTTATTCCCGAGTGAGGGGAGAATGGAGCGAGAGATTGACAGATGGATTGGGGCAGCATCTGCAGTGATGCAGACGTTGTACCGGTCCATTGTGGTGAAGAGGGAGTTAAGCTCTAAGGCAAAGCTGTCAATTTATCAGTCAATCTACGTTCCTACCCTCACCTATGGTCACAAGCTTTGGGTAATGACCGAAATAATGAGCTCGTGGATACAAGTGGCTGAATTGAACTTTCTTCGTAGGATTGCTGGACTCACCCTAGAAATAGGGTGAGGAACTCAGTCATCCGGGAGAGGCTCAGAGTAGAACAGCTGCTCCTCCATATTGAAAGGAGGCAGTTGAGGTGGTTTGGGCATCTGATTAGGATGCCTCCTGGACGCCTCCCACTTGAGGTGTTTCAGGCATGTCCCACTGGGAGGAGACCCTGGGGCAGACCCAGGACTCGCTGGAGAGACTATGTCTCCCAGTTGGTCTGGGAACACCTTGGTATCCTCTCTGAAGAGCTGGAGCAGGTGGCTGGGGAAAGGGAAGTCTGGGCTTCTCTGCTTGGGCTGCTGCCTCGGCGACCCGAACCTCCGGAGGGGTTGTCGAAGATAGATGGATGGATGATTTGGAGTCACATCAGACTCTGGACTTTTTCAAGAAATATTTTTCTCTCTCATACTGTGGTTGTTTTTTGTCCTGTCTATGAGCTAACAATCTTAGCCTACAAATTCCATTGTCTGTTTGATACATAACATTGCTTTTTGATTACTTTGAAGATCTATAGCGGCAGAGAAGTGTAGCTGCTATTGCGTCAACTGCATAGGTGTTATGCATGCCAGGATTTCTTTGCAAGCTCACAACAGTCAGTTTCAGATGAAAAATCAGAGAAAGGCTGCTTCAGAAGCAGCCACCCTTCACATGTGCATCGCAAGTCAACAAGCTTCATCGTCTCTAAATTACGAGTCAAACTCTGGATTTCAAGATGTTCTTTAAAACAGAAATCTGAGTGTGTGTTTCTTTTGTGTCTATGTGACTCTGAGTGGGCTTGCAGAGTCACCCCATTGTACATCTGTAGCCAACCACCACGCAGAGTCCAATGACCGCACAACCACACAAGGCCACAAGATGAGCAGAGAGAAAGGGAGCGAGAGAGAAAATACAGAGCAAGACTCAAGTGTTTCACTAGCCATTTCCAGGTCCACCTTATATAAAATGCAACGCTGCCCACACACACACACACACACACACACACACACACACACACACACACACACACACACGCACGCGCACACACAGAAAGACTTATGTAATTCCCTCAGAGAAAGAGAGAGAGATAGACACACACACACACACGGAAGGAGAAACAAAAAAGGAAGATAAAAAGATAAAATGATGAAAAGCGCGAGGAGAAAAGCCGAGACTGAAAATTAAAGCTCCAATAAGGAAATCACAACTTTGCTGGGCCCACAGTGCTGCAAGCTGGCGGACTGGAAACGTAATAAGCAGAAGCAGACGCACACACTGTACATCTAACAAGGTGTTTCTGCACCTGAGGGCAGCAGCAGCAGCAGCAGCAGCAGGAGTGGGAGCTCAGTGGGATAGACCACAAAGTCTGATGCTGCTGAATGCACTGAGCACTTGACAAGAAGTAGATGAGGAGACAGTTAGGGCAAGCTGTGTCTGCAGGGGGATGGAGGGAGTGGGGGAAGGAGGAGGAGGAGGAGGAGGGCTGAGACAAGTGATGGGATTATGCAGGGCGTTGTGGAGAACCCCAATTTATGTTTCGACAGGACTGGAAGAAGGGGAAATTAGCCTGCTTTTTAGTCAAAACTGGAGTGATTTTTAGAGCCTGTAAAAGAACAATTTGGAAAAAGAGTCATTTTATTGTGACGGACCCAACCAGTTTACACCTTTTGTGGAGGAAATCTGGAAAGAAATCTGATTACAGCACTGCACAGAAGGACTGACTGACATGCTGGATGAGCGAGTGATGACGGCCTGACGGAGTGACTCAAACACTTACAAAAGACCATTTTAACAGATCTGAGAAAGCACAGCAGGTGCTATAGGTATCAGCAACTGACAGTTTTTTAGATTTAGATGGCACTGGTGCAAAAACATCTTCCGATTTTGCACATCAGTTGTCACTCATACCTCATACCTGCAAAAGGAATCAAGGAAGAGGAAGAAAATGATTTTTTGGACTGAACATGAGTGATGATGGAGGGGAATGAGTGTGGGATGAGCAGGGCTGCCAAGTGAAGAAGCTGAGGCCCATGCAGATGGACAACATCATGGCGTCCAGATTTGCAGGACTCAGCTCGTCTGCCTCCAGAGCGGCGTCCCCTCGAAGGCTGCAGACAAAGCACAGTGGCGCCACCAAGGGATCAACTTTGCTTGAAGTTTTTCAAAGGCTTTGTTGTTCTCTTTATTAATGGGCAAGATGAGCTTTAAGCTGTGTGGAGCGCAAAGAACCATCGGCAGTCCAATATCTATAACGTGGAGGGACATACAGAAGATCTCCAGTGGCACCAAACGCAGAGTTTAACTCAACCTTCTTGCTTTTTAAAAATATTGTTGGATTGTTTCTAATCAATACGTGTTTTACTCTTTAAACACTGAAAGGGAAAAATCTATCAAATTTGACACATTTTTTTTTTAAATTTGTATTTGTCGCTGCATCTTAGCAACAGTTTATTCTATTTTCCACATTCCCGGCCCGCAATGGCGTCCATACTTCTCAACAAGGAGGAAAAAATCAACTTGCAGAAACACTAAAACAGCCCAAGACACAGGAGGCAATAAATCAAAGAAAAGAACTGGCCTCCTGTTTTGCAGATTGTCATATTTCTGTATCAAGCTTGACCTACAGACTTTCAACTATATCCAAATTCAAATGATGTAACTGCACTAACAGAAGCCAGTTTAATGGAAATAAGAACCAGTTCCATATAAGATTTTTGCATAAGGATGATCTATATCCTGGGATGGATTATCTGAGCATAGGTTCAAGGGCCCAACCAGTTACCCCGTGCTGTTTGTAGGGATTAATGGCACTCATCAATTAATGTAAAGTAGTTCAGTATTGGCTTGACTAAACTGTGGGACAAGTTTGATTTAGTTCCACTGTACTGACAGAATGCAGACACTCAAACTTAAATGATCCAGACCAGGGGTGTCAAACTAATTTTCATCCCGGGCCACATTAGCCTCATGGTTTCTCTCAAAGTGCCAGTTGAAACTACTATAGGACTACAAAAGTGCCTTTTGAAAAACATTTGGAAGCTTGGGTAAAGCTGCCCGTTACAGCGGCATCATGTTTTGCTGCAACTTTTGGAAACATATTCTGCTGAGAGTGTAGTCTGTTTTTAATTATTGCAGCTTTTGTTGTTTTTCTTGGTGGCTGAAATTAGCATACCTGGCTCCGTGTTTGCCAACATAAATTGCATTCCTTGAGCACCATCATTGTGTCGCAAAGAAAACATACCGGTCTGTCTCTTTTCTGCACAAATATGTTTTCAGTTTCCCATCTGTCTTTAAATTGTCTGACGTTGAAACAATGCCACTCCATGTTTGGGTGTTATCATTGCACCAATCACAAAAATGCAAAGCATTGTGGGGCATTTAATTTGTCATTGTCAAATTGTATTAAAGAATGTTCTTAAGCTCCAACGGGCCACATAAAATGACATGGCAGGCTGGATTTGGCCTGCAGGCCTTGAGTTTGACACGTGATCTAGATCAGTGCTTTTCAGCCAGGGTTCCGAGGAACCCAGGGTTCTGTGAGAGAACATTCAGGGTTCCACTGGAAGTCGTTTATTTCACTTCTTAGTTGGTCCAAAAAATTGCAAATAATTTGCTGCTGTTATGTGCGGGTTCTGTAATGGCTCTTCCATTCCAGCAGGCAGCAGCATGGTTACTGTCATCTTCTTCCTCTTCTTCCACATATGTTTTATGGAGGTTAATGACCTTGTTAAGATGTGCTAAGTCATTGTGACTAGGTGAAAAACAGTGATGGAAAAATATTTGAAGAGACAGTGAAGACAAGGCAGTACAGCCAAGGTTACTTTTTGTCTGGATTTACTTCCACTGGGGATCCCACTGCACCGAGCCGTTATGCTTGGTGTCCGGGGAATAGTTATCCAACAGTGCCATAGCCCCATCCATGCAAGCATAAACATCTTCAAAAAAAACAACAAAAAACCCACACACATCACTTCAAGATAAGAACTTGGACTATTTTGTTCATCTCCATGAGCACATGGAGAAACAGGTAACTTTAATTAGGAAAAACTTGGGCTTTTCATGCCTGATTGCTATAAAAACTAAAACAAGAGAGAGAGACAGAGCTGTGACAGGAGTTTATGCCTTTCTTCAGTTCCTGCCTGGATATCAAATTTGTGTTCATTTAAAAGGCCACGGGTTTCATACTGAGTGAGTATAAAGTAATTAAAAGACTAAATTGTCATTGCATATGCTGTAATAGGCTACAATGTGCCATCAACATTTTTGGTTGGTGGGATTCCGTAAGACTATTTCAATGTAAAAAGGGTTCCTTACAGTATCTCAAAGAAGGTTGAAAAACATTGTTCTAGACTGATAAATAGCACTGTTTCAAATGGGCATTTTAAGAGCGGTGTGTAGACACAAACAAAAGTCTGAGAAAAAAATAAATATTATTAAAAACTGTTTCTATTACTATCCATTCACTGCTAAAGGAATTACTATGTTCTTATTCTCTATGCTATCACAGTCTCTATACACAAAGGAAGTGGAAGAAACTTACTACGGTAGCTCCAAATGGACAAATAGCCCTATGTGCCGACTAAGAAAAAAGTTAATTTTAATTAAATTTATGTTTAGAAAAATTCTGGTACCTGATGGCCACTGTCCACCTACAATTGATCTTGGAGGGGGAGTGGTAGCTGCAGGGCATTTGAGATTGTTGCTATCTCTGGCTTGACTGCAAGATGTCAGTAAATGTTACATGCTGTACCTTTAAAATGAATGATATCCTTTGAAAAATGAGCAGGATTTTCTTTAGCAGCAAAAGTGAAAAGCTGTATATTGATAAGTCTGCAGGATTTCCCTAAGATCATACAATTCCTACATTTCCCAGAGTACGGTACTCATATTCGTATATTTAGTCAAGGGGATCTGACCATATAACGATAACAAAAAATCCATGTCTGCTATTCACGCTTAACAAGAAGCATCTTCCAAATGTGTTCATCATTTGCCCAGAATGAAACATGTTGTTATTTATTTCCATTTCCTATTTTGCTGCAAATAAAAGTATAAATCATCATTAATTCACATTTGACCAATGCCAAGTAGAAACAGCCCAGAGTATAAACAGAATAACTGCAGAGACGGCAGCAAAGGATGAGGAGGAGGAAACTGAATTCCCAACATCTCCCACCCCCTCAACTCATCCATCTCCAGCCTCTGCCTCACCATCACCAGCAAAAGAGTCTTCACAAATGTACCAACTCCAGCCAATAAACACCCCAGGATAGCAATACTGAAAACAGACAGCAGTGTTGTGCACTTTGCTCATTGTCACATCCTACATACGGTATTTCCATCTGGAGATTTTGATTAGCAGGCAGCTAGCACATGAGGCCACTGGAAATTAACACATTAAAAAATTATACATATATATATATATATATATATATATATATATATATATATATATATATATATATACTATATATGACTTTTCAAAATACATTTCATCTTCTAAAATATAATACAAGTGAATTAAATAATATGGAGGTTGCATGCATAAATATTCTATATAGTTTATTTTACAAAGAACTGGCATAATACTCAATGTGCATTTCTCTAAGTAAAGACTTGTAATGTGGTATTAACCAGTTCACACACGTGGCCAGTGGTTCCTTATGGCTTTGACAGAAACTTTTAAAAAATGTCACAAATTTACAAGAAAAAAAGCTGATTTACAAGAAAATGCATGTACTTTATTGGTACCACGTTCTACTCAAAGCACCAGGGGCAGAGGAGAGGTATAGAGCTGAGTGGGGCTTCATGGAACACAATAAAAATAACAATTCCACCTGCAATTGCTGGAGTCCCAAGTTCCAGTCCTCACATTCACTTTTTGTCACTGCTGTTTCTGTTTAATTTCCACTTCTCCGTTGCAAACTCACTTCTGGTTTAATGACTAACTTCCATTAGGTGTTAAATACACATTTTTAGGTGGTTATGGTTAAGGCAAGGGTTAGGGTTTGATGCTAAAGTTAACTAGTTAAGATTATGCAAATGCCTAGAGTAGGGAAAAGTGTTTGTGACGTATAGCATACTGAAATACCATCATATACATCACAGACGCGGGGATGCACGCACGATGTGACGTCATCACACCGTGACTACATGAAGGGGCTAACTGCGGGAGACTGGCTCTTTCTGGCATTCCACCTTTAACCTGCTACCTGCCTGTACCCCACTCCTTTTAGTTTATTGTTTAACCTGTTCCACGTGAGTTAGCAGTTCAATAAAGCCAACCCTCAACACACAGAGAATGTGTCCATTGGTCTCTACACCCAGACATAACACTGACAATGAGGTAAACTTAATTTTCTGGAGGAAAATAAGACATTTTCCTGAAGATGGAAGCGTGTCTGGCACTCAACCCGGAGAGTGTGACGGCTAAGCGAGTCAATTTTAGCCTGCACCGACAGCAAGCGGGAGAGTTGGTCTAGCAGTTCATCGCCGACCTCAGCCGTCTGACAAGTAAATGCAGGTTTGGACGTTTTGTTGTTTTTTTTTTGATCCGGCGCCACACGAGTCGGCCGCCCTTTGCAACAGCGACTCAATTCTGAGTCTTTTTTTCCTCCCTTTCTCTTTTTGATCCGTTTTTTTTTTTTTCCACTCGATTTATATCACGGACACACAGATCGTCCCAAATGTCTCCTGAGCCGGTGGACGGAGCCACTGTTTATAGCAGGAGACGATACAGCAAGGAAGAGCTGCTAGCACTCAACCGCCACCCGGTGCTAACGGGAAAACTCGACATACCGAGAGAACTGAGGCAAAAACGCCGCGGCTGCCGGGCTGGAGTAAGGCAGAGGACAAAAAATATAAGGTACAGACCCTCGCTTCCATCTATTGTCATGGGGAATGTACGGTCGTTACTGGGAAAGGTAGATGAGCTAGCGGCTATCTCCCGCTACGATAGCATATACCGGGAATGCTCTCTCCTTTTGTTTTCTGAGACGTGGCTAACTGAACTAGCAGCAGATGCTAACATTGAGCTGGAGGGTTTCCACATGATACGGGCAGACCGAACACCAGACAGTGGCAAAGCAAGGGGCGGTGGAGTGATAATGTATGTTAACAACAACTGGTGGAGACCGGGACATATCACTGTTAAACTACGACACTGCAGCAAAGACATTGAGTTGCTAGCTGTTAGCATGCGGCCTACATATCTCCCGAGAGAATACTCACACGTGATCTGCATTGTTGTTTATGCAAATCCGACGGCGAACGCTGGGACAGTGCGTGACGTCATCCATTCAGTAACCAGCAGGCTGCAGACAGAACACCCAGATGCTCTTCTCCTCATCTCAGGCGATTTCAACCATGTTTCACTGTCTCCCATTCTACCCACGTTTACCCAGTATGTCACATGCCACACTAGAGACAATAAAACACTGGACTTATTCTACGCAAACACTAAGGAGGCGTACACCTCATCACAACTCCCCCCACTCAGGAGATCGGATCACAACTTGGTTCATCTCCAGCCGGTGTACAAACCCCTAGTGCACAGACAACCTCCGGCCATGCGCACAGTGAAGTTATGGTCTGAGGAGGCAATGGACACTCTAAAGGGCTGTTTCGAAACCACCGCCTGGAAGCAGCTCTGCGATCCACATGGTGAGGACATCGATGGCCTCACTCACACCTTCACGGGCTACCTCAGTTTCTGTGTGGACAAATCCGTTCCCACCAAGACCATACGGTGTTGCTCAAACAACAAACCCTGGATCAACCCTGAGATAAAAACACTTCTGAGAGAGAAGAAGAGGATCTTCAGGTCGGGGAACAGGGAGATGCTAAAGTCCGTACAGAGGGAGCTGAGGAGAAAGCTCAGAGAAGGCAAGGACAGCTTCAGGAAGAAGATGGAGGACAAGCTGCAACAGAGCGACATCAGCGGGGTCTGGAGAAACCTCAAAACCATCTCGGGGCTCCAGAGTACCTCCCCCCAGGCCACGGGGAGCAGGGAGTGGGCGAACAATCTGAATCTGTTTTTCAATAGGTTTGACCAACCGCCCTCCCCCCGACTGCACAACAACCACTGCTGCCTCTAAAGACATCAAGTCCTGCTGCCCACTCCCCACTCCACCAACACCCCCCCACTCCCAACACACAGCCCCCCATCCTGACCCTGACCAAGACCCAGGTGAGAACGGAGCTGAGGAAGATCAAGGCGAGGAAGGCGACGGGACCAGACGGCATCAGCGCAAAGCTCCTCAAGTCCTGTGCAGACCAGCTGTGTGGGATTGTGGAGTACATCTTCAACCTGAGCCTGAAGCTGGGAAGGGTACCACAGCTGTGGAAAACATCTTGTGTGGTACCTGTACCAAAAACTTCCCACCCCAAAGACCTGAACAGCTACAGACCGGTGGCCTTGACGTCCCACTTGATGAAGACCCTGGAGAGACTGCTCCTTGCTCACCTCCGCCCCCTGGTGGAACCAGCGATGGATCCACTCCAGTTCGCCTACCAGCATGGCACTGGGGTGGAGGATGCGGTGATCTTCCTCCTTCACCGTTCTCTGTCCCACCTGGAGAAGCCCGGGAATGTGGTGAGGATCACGTTCTTTGACTTCTCCAGTACTTTCAACACCATCCAACCAATGATCCTGAAGGACAAGCTGCTGCGCGCAGGGGTGGACCAGCACCTGTCATCATGGATCCTGGACTACCTCAAAAACCGGCCTCAGTTTGTGAGAACCCGGGACTGTGTGTCCGACACGATCATCGGTAGCACGGGGGCCCCCCAGGGAACGGTTTTGGCTCCCTTCCTGTTCACTCTTTATACTGTGGACTTCTCACACAACACAACACACTGCCATCTACAGAAGTTCTCTGATGACTCTGTGATCGTTGGCCTCACCTCCAATGGAGATGAAGCTGAGTACAGAGGGTTTATCCAGGACTTCGTGGACTGGTGCCATTGGAACTGCCTCCAGATCAACGTGAGGAAAACTAAAGAGCTGGTGGTGGACTGCCGCAGGCAAGGACAACCCCTCACAGCACCAGTAAATATACAGGGAACAGACATTGAGATGGTGACATCCTACAAGTACCTGGGTGTTCATCTGAACAATAAACTAGACTGGTCACACAATACTGACGCACTCTACAAGAAGGGACAGCGCAGGCTGTTCCTGCTGAGGAGACTCAGGTCTTTTGGTGTACAAGGGGCGCTGCTGAAGACATTCTATGACACGGTGGTGGCATCAGCCATTACTTTTGGAGTGGTCTGCTGGGGCAGTGGCATTACCGCAGCCGATAGGAAGAGACTGAACAAACTGATCAAGAAAGCTAGCTCTGTCCTGGGGCAGCGCCTTGACCCGGTGGAGGAGATAGGAGAGAGAAGGACGGTGGCTAAACTGTCATCTCTGCTGGAGTCCGAGTTCCACCCTATGCAGGACATACTGAATGCACTGAGGAGCTCATTTAGCAGCAGACTACATCATCCCAGGTGCACAACCGAGAGGTTTCGCAGGTCCTTCCTACCAACGGCTGTCAGACTGTACAACCTAAGCAGGGTTGCTCGCAGAGATAGCAAAAAGACGTAACAACCTAATAGTTTTTGAATGCAAAAGATGCAATAGACTTACACAATGGTCCCCTCCGGCATACAACTAGGAAAATACCGGTCGCTATGGAGGGTGAGAATATGTATGGGCACATAATCATACCATGTAGGATAACTAAGTAGACGGTTGTGCTGTTTCATCCCATCTAGCAACAATGCTCTGCACTGTGTGTGTTTATATATTTACATATTTATTCCATCTAGCTACAATGCTCCGCACCGGGTGTGTTTATATTTATATATCTATATATTTATTCCATCTAGCAACAATGCTCTGCACTGTGTGTGTTTATATATTTACATATTTATTCCATCTAGCTACAATGCTCCGCACCGGGTGTGTTTATATTTATATATCTATATATTTATTCCATCTAGCTACAATGCTCGCACTGTGTGTTTATATATCTACATATTATCCATCTAGCTACAATGCTCCGCACTGTGTGTGTTTATATATTTACATATCTATTCCACCTAGCTGCAATTCTCCGTACTGTGGGTGTTTATATATCTACATATTTATTCCATCTAGCTACAATGCTCTGCACTGTGTGTTTATATACTCATATATTTATTTCATCCAGCTACAATGCTCTGCACTGTGTGTCTGTGTGTATATATATATATATATTTATAGTAATATGTACATATGTATATTAGCTGCTCTTGCTTTTTTTTTTTTTTCTTGCCTTCTGATTGTTGCTCTGAGTGTTGCTATCCCTGTGCTGTTGCAATCCTGGAATTTCCCCATTGTGGGACTAATAAAGGCTTATCTTATCTTATCTTATCTTATCTTGGAAGAGTAGTCTGTGCGAGATAAGTTGGCAGAGCACACCAAAAATGCAAAGCGTGGGAGAAGCTAGTGAGAGTGCTGGGCAGCATGCCGCTGGCCAAAGCAATGGAGTTAGCATCCCAGCTACAGCTAGAAGAGGCTGCCCAGTTACTTTCACAGCTAGCGGGCCTCAGCCCGTACTCCCCTCAGTCAGCTGCGCTGGTACAGATGGTTGCCCCGGCTGCTGAGCCCGTCGACCCCACGTCTTCACAGGAGGGCCCTGAGGTAGACACTGAGGGACAACAGGCCACCCAGTGGTAAATTCAGTTCGGCCGATGAAGGCTCAAGTCCGCTGCACTCGGACATGGATGCGGCCACTCCCTGCTTCACACCACATGACGAGCAGAGCACAGGAGACTGGGAACCAATCCTCGTGTGGCGTAAGCCTCCCTGAGCTGCCGCTCTGCTGCAGCAGCTCCAGTCTGTATCTACACAGGACCCGGAGCCACCACAGGAGCTCCAGTCAGCATCCATACAGGACCTGGATCTGGTCCTCACGCAGCATGAGCGTTCTCGAGCTGCCACCTCATCACAACAACAAACGCTGCTAGCTCATGCAATTACCC
Organism: Pholidichthys leucotaenia; assembly: GCA_020510985.1. Classification (NCBI taxonomy): domain Eukaryota; kingdom Metazoa; phylum Chordata; class Actinopteri; order Cichliformes; family Pholidichthyidae; genus Pholidichthys; species Pholidichthys leucotaenia. Next base: position 146,839,905 of record CM035836.1, on the reverse strand, counting down.
CAGCAGAAGAGCCCCTTGACACCGCACCCTTGTTTGGAGGACGCCAACGTGAACACCACGGGACAACAGGACATCATGGGACGCCAAACATGTGGTAACTGTGGTGCCCCTGTGCACCATATGCGCATACACTCCTGCCCGACCAGGGAGTAGGGATGCCAGAGCTGCGGTAAGCTTAACCATTTTGCCAAAATGTGCCATTCAACATAGTCAACGATGAGCATGCCACTCAGCTCAATTGGACTGCCTTCGCCAGCAACCATTCATTCAGTGGACTCTAGCAATTCAACGTACAAGTGGTGCACAGCGAAGCTCGATGATATCAGCCTGCCGCTACTATTGGACTCCGCTGCTACGAGGTCGCTGATGAATTGGATCACAGTGAAGAAATTTTTCTCTTGGCATCCAATCAAGCCGGACATGGTGGAGGTCTACAGATATAGGCACACCAGAATCAGCCTGGTAGGAACCATCACGTTAATGGTTCACTACGGGCCCAAAGACCTCCCAGCATTCACCTTCCAGGTGGCAATGCAAGGTGACAATATCCCGGGGTGCGACCTTTTTTACGAACTGGGTTTTACCATCATTGATGACAAAGAACTTTGTTTGACTGCTGATGGCTGGAGCATGTTTCACCCAGACAGGGGTACAGCCACTCCAAGCTTCACACCACACAGAGAGTAGAACATGGACTCAACTCCGATCCTCGCCTGGCACAAGCCTCCTGGAGCTGCCGTACAGCTGCAGGAGATAGAGTCCGTGGCCCAACAGGACCCCCGGTGATCGACACAAACCCGGAGAGCGTCATGCTGCCAGTGAGAATGTCATGCCGCCACAACTGCAACCAGCATCGGGCAAAACCATCAAGATGAGAAAGCAGCAGCAGTGCCGCCTGAAGCCCAACAGGTCATTGCTCACAGTGCTTGACTGGGTTCGGGTCTGTCCATCTGAACCCCCCGATGACCTGCAGATGCTCCTGTCACTGCTGATGCAGATGACCGCGCAAGTGGGGCCAGCCACATCCCAGATAGCTGATGGTTCGTGATGGCATGCCAACCGTCTGAGGAAAGTAAAACCAACAGCTGCCCCGGATCAAGACGCAACACTGGAACCAACCCAGCCAGCGTGGGACCTGGACTGGGATTTTGCTGACAAGCGAGCCCAGGTCTGCTGCGGCCAGCATCTCCAGGGCCACACCCACCACGGGCTTGCCTGAGGCCCCTGAGTTTGGACTGTTAAATGACTGTTTTGAAAATGTCAAGACAGAGCATGGTTGATAACAGTGGCAGAATAATCCACTAAACCATGCAGGGTCTTACTGGCAGTCTACCTGATTGGTTGTTTGGATTTAAAAGATAATTAACCATATTATGCTGTTGACATCAGGCAAATATGTGTACTCAAAATACTGGTTAAACATTGGCAACATAGTATGCTTTAATATCATGCAGTATTGTGTTTAACATCATGCAATATACCACCTGCCAATAGCCAGGCTATGTATGTTTGTTAGCTAGCTCTGTGCTACGTTACACAAAACGGTTCTGGTTATGTCTGTGCTGTGTTAGCCATAGGCCACAATAGAGGTACCCGGCTAAGGTTAACCATCACCAGGAAGGTTCTGTTGTTTCCTGGGGGGGGGGGAGGGGGATAAAAGTGGCATACTGAAATATCACCATGCATGTCACGGACATGGCATTATCACGCCGTGACTATATTAAGGGGCTGACGGCGGGACACGTGAGTTAGCAGTTCGGTAAAGCCAACCCTCAACACATACAAAATGTGTCCACTGGTCTCTACATCCAGACATAACATAACCCTCCTACAGCTTACTGTATGTCATCATTCACAACACCCCTAAGGGTCGCTTATTAACAAAATATGCATATAGGCTGTAAGACACACAGGCGAACGAAATATTAATTACGTACACTACCGTTCAAAAGTTTGGGGTCACTTAGAAATTTTCTTATTTTTGAAAGAAAAGCACTTTTTTCAATGAAGATAACTTTAAACTAATCAGAAATACACTCTATACATCGCTAATGTGGTAAATGACTATTATAGCTGCAAATGTCTGGTTTTTGGTGCAATATCTACATAGGTGTATAGAGGCCCATTTCCAGCAACTATCACTCCAGTGTTCTAATGGTACAATGTGTTTGCTCATTGCATCAGAAGGCTAATGGATGATTAGAAAACCCTTGTGCAATCATGTTAGGTCTGCAATGCTGTAATTGCTGCAAATGGAGGATTCTTTGACGAAAGCAAAGTTTGAAGGAAAAAATTATTATTTCAAATACAAATCATTATTTCTAACCTTGTCAATGTCTTGACTATATTTTCTATTCATTTTACAACTCATGGTGGTAAATAAGTGTGACTTTTCATGGAAAACACAAAATAATTGTCTGGGTGACCCCAAACTTTTGAACGGTAGTGTAAGAGTTCACTAAAAGTGAGACCCACACTTCTTGATCACCCTCTGATGGTGGGTTTCAGAAAATAAGCTGCACCTCCTCCCATTATTGTCAGATGCATTTTGAAAAACTGAAAAGTAAAAATGGTCCTCAAATTTTTTTTTCCAAAAGATGGTTTCTATCCTTGTAGGTAGCTCTGATCATGATTTAAGCCTAAGTGCTCCCTTTTTCTATTAGCTTGGTATTAATTAGTTATTTGATGCTATACAATTGAGGGTGGGAATAAGACTGATGGCTTTCCTGTTTGATCGTGGCTGCCTATTAACTCAGAACTATGATTTTATTAAATGGTCACCACAGCAGACTCTGACTTCTAAAGCACAGCAGATGTCATGATTCCTTGTGCGCCATAACGCGGTGCATGAGGGAGGGAATGAAAAACTCAAGTGCTGGAGTAGAACATGCCATTTATTAACATAAACTGCAACAAAATAACAAGTCCAGTAACCACACGAATACAGAGGGTTGAAATAGTGAGATTAGGCCACCAGACATGCAGGAACACCACCTGGATGCTCTACAGCCTGGCGGAGAAATTGCATAGTGCCACAGGGCTGCTGTTGGCACAGGGAGAAAGGCAAAGATGAAACCTAGGGGACTGGAGTGATTCTGGGCTGTCCATGCAGTCTGGAGGATGAAGGAATAAACAGAGTCCGCCGCTAACATCAAGGGATTAACCAACTTGACATGACTGGCTGAACAACATGAAGAAGATGAATGCGTATACGTGGAGAAACTCGCTGCCATGTACGGAGGTGAATGCTCCGACGGTCTCTTCCTGCCAACACAGCGTTTTTATAATAATGAAACTAATGAGGGAAGGACTGCCGGTGTGTGAATGCGTGGACTGAACATAAAGCGGGGGGGCCGTAGCACCCGCGATGGTCCTGGTCTGGGACGTGGCTGCATCCATAATGGTCCCAGTCTGGGACATGGCTGCATCGGCGGTGGACTCCGGCTGGAGCTCTGCTGCACTGGCGGTGGACTCCGGCTGGAGCTCTGCTGCACCGGTGGTGGGCTCTGGCTGGAGCACCGTTGCACCTGCGGTGGTTCCCATCATGGGCCTCATTGCTCCTGTGGTGGCCTCCCCAGCGAGGGAGGTAATGCTCCTCACAACCCCTAGCGCTGGGCCCCGATCCTCGGTGGCTTCTGGCGAAATCAGCTGCTCTCCAGCGACCCTGGCAGGGGGCTCCGAACCCGGAGGGAGAGAAAGAGAGACCGGATCAGGGTCGCCGGCAATGGCAGAGCCCGGTGAGGCGGCCCCAAGAGCTACTACGAGCTGCCCCGGGCCCTCCTCGCTATGAGTCGGGCAGTGTGACATCAACATTGACATTACTGACATAATGGAGCACACTTGCCTGAACTTGGGCTGCACTGCCATCCAGGACCCTGGTGACTTGGGGTGCATGGATTCCATCGGTTCGCCCGGTGCTGTACCCCTGTCGACCTCCTCTGGGACCGCTAGCCCTGCATCGTCGTCCATAGGCAACTCTGGTAGTGGCAGCAAATCCTGGTGATCCTAGGAAGGAGCTCGAAGGGGACAGGAGAGGAGGAATGGTTAGGATCGCCGGCAGTGGCAAAGCCCGGCAAGGGGAGTCCAGGTGCGGCCAGAAGCTGCAACCAACTCTCCTCCCCAAGAGCCAGACAAGATCTCTCAATCATTGACAAATGAACTACAGGAGAGATTACTTGCCTGTGCTCAAGCTCTACTGCCGTCCAGGACTCCAACGATGCCGACGATGACGTTCCGGGTCCCGTCGGCTGGAGGTCTGGTCCGGGGAATGACTCTGCTGCGGCGGCCCCCACAGCAGGCATGATGGTGGTTGCAGTCGTGATACTCCCATGCGTCGTCCTCCCCGCCACCGGCTCCTTTGGTGTGGCGGCCGAGGACAACCTCTCCGCTGGCCCCTGGGCTGGCCCCTCCTGGGACTCCAACTCCTCTCCCCTCGAGCGACCTGGATCAAGCGCCGGTGAGCTCGCAGGGGCACAGAGAAAGGAGTTGGTGAGGACAGGTATGGGAGCAAAATATGCCACTGGGGTGGAGCACTCAGGGGACTGCACACCCCAAGCCTCCTCGCCAGGAGGCAGGCAAAATTGTTCATCAAACATGAAAGTTAAGTGAGAAATAACTTGCCTGTCCTCCTGGCATGGGACGTCCTCAGCGGCCTCCAAGACGTCCCCTCTTCTCTCCGGGCGTTCCTCCTCGTGCTGCGCCGGCGGGACTGGAAGCCTCTTCCGGCGGGAGTTCCTCCTCTTCTTTCTCCCGGATGGCTCAGGAACCAGATAGTCTGGGATGCGAAGCGCCGCGCTGGACAGCGAGTCAGCTGTGCCGAGATGCTCCATCTTCTCCAGAGAGAGAAGCGGAGTGGCCGCGAGGAGCTCGAGCGCTGGGGAATCCTTATCTGACTCCTCCTCACAGCGCTCCCCCTCCATCCGGCAGTTGAGCTGGGCCAGTCTCTGCTCCTCCTTCGCATGGCGTTCCTCCTTAACCTGGCAGTCAAGCTGGGCGAGTAAGGCCAGCCACTCCTCCTCCGTCGATGAGCCTGTGGATTGAGTAGGCACAGGGGATGAAACCCTCACAGCCGGGGACACGTGTCCTTGGGCCTCTCTCTTGTGGCACTCCTCCTCGATCCAATGGCTTATCGTGGCCAGCAACCCCAGTCTCTCCTCCTCTGTCTTCACGTCTGAGGATTGGGCAGACGCCGGCCTGGGAGAAGAAAGAGAACCACAAGGAGAAGAGGTCTTCTTCCGCCGGGAGCGTTTCTTCTGACGGGTGGCTTGCTCCAGTGTTGGAGAGGCACCCTCTGGTTCCACATCTAGCGAGGGAACGATGGCGGAGAGGATGGCGTCCACCCTAGGAACAATCCGGAGGTTGGGATGGGGCCGCTCAATGTCCTCTGCGATGAGCCATGCCCACTGCACGTCCTCAGGAAACTGTGACCACTGAAAGGCAAAGATCACCTCTTCCAACAGATCCTGGGCTCTCAGCTCCTTGTCTGTCCAGATCATCCCGCAGTTACTCGAGGAGAAAGGGAATAAAGGGGTGAAAGAAAAAGAAAAAAATGCACATCTACTCTGCTGAGGTTTTTCTGTCTGGTCAGAGCATTCTGTCATGATTCCTCATGCGCCATTACACTGTGCATGAGGGAAGGAATGAAAAACTCAAGTGCTGGAGTAGAATGTGCCATTTATTAACATAAACTGCAACAAAATAACAAGTCCAGTAACCACACGAATACAGAGGGTTGAAATGGTGGGATTAGGCCACCAGACATGCAGGAACGCCACCCGGATGCTCTACAGCCCGGGGGAGAAATTGCCTAGCGTCGCAGGGCTGCTGTTGGCACAGGGATTAAGGCAAACATGAAACTTAGGGGACTGGAGCGATCCGGGGTTGTCCGTGCAGTCTGGAGAATGAAGGAGTAAACAGAGTCCGCCGCTAACATCAAGGGATTAACCAACTTGATATGACTGGCTGAACAACACGAATGAGCTGCATGTGCATATGTGGAGAAACTCACTGCCACGTATGGAGGTGAATGCTCCGACGGTCTCTTCCTGCCAACACAGCGTTTTTATAATAATGAAACTAACGAGGGAAGAGACGGCCGGTGTGTGAATGCGTGGGCTGAGCATAATTGATCCCTGGTGTGCATGAGTGAGTGTATGAGCGTGTGAATGGGAATGAATGGAGTGAGTGTGTGTATGTGTGTGAACAACGTAATGTGAAACAGCTGATGGCACTGACAAGAGGAGGAGGCGTGCCCAAGCTGTCAAGGAGCGGAGGACCCAAACAGCTACCTGACGCACCTGATGGAAATAGGGCAAAAAATAACAATGAGCCAGAACTGGGTTTGGAACTGCCAAACCCAGATTCATGACAGCAGAGCAGCACCCAAAATCCAGAAAATATCTGGTCAGCCATTGGCTGATATTGTACTGTATTGTTTTATTTTTAAATGCTATGTTCTTCTTCTCTGAAGATCTGGAGCAGGTGGCCGGGGAGAGGGAAGTCTGGGCTTCTCTGCTTGGGCTGCTGCCTCCGCGACCCGGACCTCCGGAGGGGCGATAGAAAATGGATGGATGGATGGATGCTATGATCTTATGTGTCTTGTTTCTATGGTGAAACCAAACACAAATTTCCACATATGTGGATAATAAAGTATTTGTAATTCTCAATTCGTAAGTGGAGCTACTACAATGGAAGAAAGTGGCTGCACATTGTCTATATCGCTTACAACACCAGCAAAACAGGGGCAATATTATACACTCATCTATGGGTATTCAACCAGATAAAATGATATAGTTGATAAAAGGTAGGTGGACATATTTCTGTAACCCTCCCTGTAACAATCATGGGGGTGGCTGTGGCGCAGGTGTAGCGTGGCCGACTACTGATCGGAGGGTCAGAGGTTCGATTCCTGCTCTGTCTGCAGTCCTTGAGCAAGACAGTGAACCCCAAGTTGCTCCTGGTTGGTCAGGCCAGCGCCTGTGCATGGCAGCTCCGCCGCCATCAGTGTGTCTTATGTGTGTGAATGGGTGATTAGTAGGATCTGTAAAGTGCTTTGGTCATCTACAGATGACAAAAAGTGCTATATAAGTGAACACCAATCAGCTACACTGATGTATCCTTGTGGTATAATGTTATGGCTGATGACATGCCTATATGCAGTAACATCTCTTCACCATGTGACAGCGTTGGCCATGTTTAACAAAATAGCTTGGTCACATGACAAGCAGAGGTTATTTCACCGCAAAAATAAGATGAAACTTTGCAAGAGGCAAATGTCAGCACAACAGCTGCGTACTTAATGTTCATCTTTATTTATCGCGTTTGTCTCCAGCCAATCTCGCCACCCGGTAGAACCTCTCATCTACATAAGAGTGACCATGACGGTGGATAAGTATAGCCAGCAGCCCATCATCGCATGCGTAGGATGACTAATGGAACAACATAATTGCAGTGGGCTATAAGTATCCACAGGGGACAACAGTGGGCACGGGGGCCTGTTGACTGATGACAGGTGTCCGTTTTGATGCCTGCTGCATAAGTGTCGTAGCAGAGGCAGTCAGGGCCAGTTACAAGGAAGTGAGAGCCGCGTGTGTGCATGACAAAGTAGTACAAAGGCTTCAGTATGAATCGGAAGCAACACTTGGTCGGCAGGACAGAAGAAAAACTGTGAGCATAACTGTGAATTTTCATAATTTTAGAAGCATATCGCTTAACTGATGTGGTGATTCAGAGGAATGATCAGAAATAGTTCTGTCAGACCAGAGGTGTGCATGTGAAGAAAAAAGAAAAGTGGCCGATTACGTATTAGGATGTCAAAATCATTAAACTGCATACACCGGCACGAACCTAATCAACACTTTACTGCCACGTGATGGCCACAGCCACATGAAGGAAAAACTTTTCCTCACCATCTCATCTCTCAGCTATACATGCAGTATACAATTCACAGCCAGTTACACCAAAGAAATAATAATAATAATAATAATTGTGATTTAAACCTTCACTTGACAATACAATGCATTTAAATAATTTTTGGAAACCTATATCCTTTTAAAACCTATTTTTAAAGCCCCTATTATGTTCTTTTTCCACATGGTGAAACAGCTCCCAGAGGTGTTAATATTTGCGTTGCAAGCTTTGGTGAAAAATCAGAGCAGGATTTAATTACTGCAGCATCATTTTTTTACAAGGGGAAGGGGGTCTCCTCAAAAAAGGTTTTTTATGGCATTCTGCTTTCAGTGCTAATGAGCCCCAGCTCACCCCACCCACCCTCTGTCATCGTTTCTCTGAGATCCCAATTTTGATGGTTACGTTATGTTTGGGGATAGCATTAGCTTTTAGCTTTGGTTGTCGAGACTAAGCAACATACTAACAAATACAGGCTGAATGTTAGAGTTTCGCAGCCCAAGTAAAGCATTATTGGAGACAGGAGTGTGTAATTAATAGCATTTGACCAGTCCCCGAGGTGTAATAAACACAAAAACAACTCTAAATAAATGAATAGCTAACTCTGCTAACAGATGCTAACCATTGCTCAAGGAGCTGTCCAGAGTATAATAAACAATAATAAAACAAGCTAAAATAATGTCTAGGAATTAAATATATGTTCAAGAGTTGGTAGATGGTCCGGTTGGGTAAACAGGAGTTTAGTTGGGATGGATAGAATATATAGAAAATAGATATAAATGGATGTCTATTAGCTAGGCTAAAGGACACCTTGAGGCTGCTTCATCGGTTCCCGGAACAAAATCGGTGACAGCACATGTGCAGTGCGTTTACTTCGCGTGATGCGTTTTCCTTTTTACAGCAGTTTAAAAAATAACAGCTCAAACATGGTAGATTTAATAAAAGATGTCTTCTTTTGCATTTCGCCATTTCTTATCAGATTATTTAAGAAAAAGAGAGGCCAAATCCAGTGTTGAACAGAACACAAGAGACTGGCTTGGGTATGCAAAATCTTTATCCTTAAAGGTAAATATTTTTGTAAATATAGTCCTGAAAAAGTCGCCACAAAAGTAATCTAATATTCATTGACAAATTTATTTAATTTAAAAATGAATAGATTTGGATTGAATAAATTCAGCGGCGCGGTGGCGGAGTGGTTAGCACTGCGGCAGCACAGCAACTCACCCTTGGCCGGGGGATCCTGGGTTCGATCCCAGCCCCCGACCAACAGTGATCTGTGTGGAGTTTGCATGTTCTCCCCGTGTCTGCGTGGGTTTACTCCGGGATTTCTCCGGTTTCCTCCCACATGCCAAAAACATTCAAGTTAGGTTAATTGGCATCAAACTGGGGATTCTAAATTGCCCTTAGGTATGACTGTGAGAGTGAATGGTTGTCTGTCTCTCTGTGTTGGCCCTGCAATGGACTGGCGATCTGTCCAGGGTGTACCTTGCCTCTCGCCCAAAGATGCTGGGATAGGCTCCAGCCCCCCCGCGACCCGAAAAGGATTAAGCGGAAGAAGATGAATGATGAATGAATGAAATTGCAGATTTTTATGAACTACTTGGTCATGTCTTCAATATACATTTTTTTTTACAATGAGAAAGTGATCAGTTGCATTTAACATCATATGGTTTAGTATACTAGCAAGAGTAAAGGTTTATTTCTCCTTTGCTTCTTCTATTTCTTTGCCCTGTCTCAAGTTTTGCCAGACCTGTTTGTATCTGAGGCTGTTTGGTGCACTTGATCAGCCCACGGGCTGAATGATTCTTCACATTCAATAAATCGGCGAACTACAGTTTCCGTGTTTGGGTCCTCTCTTGCTCTGCACTGTGTGTGTTTATATATTTACATATTTATTCCATCTAGCTACAATGCTCAGCACTGGGTGTGTTTATATATTTATATATCTACATATTATTCCATCTAGCTACATTGCTCCGCACTGTGTGTGTTTATATACTTGCATATTTATTCCACCTAGCTGCAATGCTCCGTACTGTGGGTGTTTATATATTTACATATTTATTCCATCTAGCTACAATGCTCTGCACTGTGTGTTCATATATTCATATATTTATTCCATCCAGCTACAATGCTCTGCACTGTGTGTCTGTGTGTGTGTGTATATATATATATTTTATAGTAATACGTACATATGTATATTAGCTGCTCTTGCTTGCTTGTTTTTTTTTTTTTTTTTCTTGCCTTCTGATTGTTGCTCTGAGTGTTGCTATCCCTGTGCTGTTGCAATCCTGGAATTTCCCCGTTGTGGGACTAATAAAGGCTTATCTTATCTTATCTTATCTTATCTTATCTCTTCTGCCCTGTCCGGGCACATCTATGACAAACCCTCGGTAATGTCAGACGATTTCAGCCCCGAAACCCCACCCCCCCCAACAAAAAAAATAAAAATAAATAAATTTTGAAGTTGTTGTGCAGTTGGAGCCAACAAAATTATGATCCAGTGATAAAGAGAAGAAGATTGATTAAAAAGACAGCACAAATCAGCTGTGTCCGCCAGGCTTGCTGCATCCTCCACCGCGGAATTGTCGCCTCTGTCTCACTTCAATGAGGAAAAAGTCGGATGAAATGCGACATGACCATTCAGACTGAGGTCGCTTTGGAAAATATCCAATACATATCCGAATTAGGACCACATATGAAAGTGGCCTGGGTCTGGTGTGGGAAAAAAAAAATTGGATGTGTGCTGTTCAGACTCCATCCATCTTCTTCTGCTTAATCCTTTTCGGGTCACGTGGGGGCTGGAGCCTATCCCAGCATCTTTGGGCGAGAGGCAGGGTACACCCTGGACAGATCGCCAGTCCATCGCAGGGCCAACACAGAGAGACAGACAACCATTCACTCTCACAGTCATACCTAAGGACAATTTAGAATGCCCAGTTTGATGCCAATTAACCTAACTTGCATGTTTTTGGCATGTGGGAGGAAACTGGAGAAATCCCGGAGTAAACCCACGCAGACATGGGGAGAACATGCAAACTCCACACAGATCACTGTTGGTCGGGGACTGGGATCAAACCCAGGATCCCCTGGCCAAAGGTGAGTTGCTGTGCTGCCGCAGTGCTAACCACTCCGCCACCGCGCTGTTCAGACTCATTAAAAAAAAAAAAAAAAAAAAAATCAGATATGGGTCACATTTGCGCAAAACAATTGGAATTGAGCATTAAAACCTGCAGTGTGAACGTAGCCTAAGTGTTTGTTCTGCAGCTGTTCTATTCGAGTTTGCTGTATTGTCATTAGTATTGTCTAGCATTGTCTTAGCATCGTCTTGTGTCAGTCTTGAGCATAATTTCACGCTTCAGCCCTGGTTTATCCTGCCGTGTTTCCTAGTCAGAGTTTGTCTGCATTGTTTGTTTATCTTTATTTCAGCCCACGAGCTGCTGGTATTTTATGTTAGCAATAAATCTACAAAACTTGAAGTCCAGCGTTTGGGTCCTGTCTAACACCACCCCATGACAACTAGAATGCAGAAAGGAGCTCCAAAAACCCTGGTTGGCGTGCTAGCTAAGCTAGGGACACTGTAATGCTGTAAGGCTCTGTGGTAAGCTTCCTTTTTACCAAGGAAAGGGCATGTGAGACAGAGCATCAGATTTGTTAGGTAATGACATGATATCCTCAAAGAAAAAAAAAAAGACAGCAAATGAGGCATTTCAGGCAGAGCTGTCATCCTAATTTAGTCCTAGAACTTTGGGGCAGGTGGATTTTGGGCTGTTTGACCTTAGACCATAGAATGTCACAGAAATCCTATGCAACCCACTTCAATATAGGGGAAACCCCAAAAAGCATATGGATCTCTTTAAAAGTATACAATGAAAAAATTATGGTGCTTTCACCTATTAGTTTTCCCTGGCAGACTTGTAGCATGAAATATTAGGCATACACGTGCAGACGGGGGAGCTATGGGGGCTTGAGCACCTGCCTCTTTCACTTTACTGTCCAAAGTGCCCTTTTGACTGGCCATTTAAATTTTCAACATTCAGTATAATTAGATGCAGAGATCAAATTATACTGAATTAAGTACCCTTGTCATGTTCTGCTTCACAGCAGATGAAGGTTTAAAGAGAGGACTCAAAGTGCAGGCAGGGATGCAGTGCAAAACGATAATTTATTAATAAACTCAGGGCAAAACAAAAGGCAGCACATGGGCTCAAAACTAAACTAAACTTGGCTTGGCAAATTCTAAACTAACCTGATAAACAGAACAAAACTCACAGGCAGGGTTACTCACAAACTTAGGGATCAAGGCATGGATCACAACAAGACTTAGACATGGAAACCTCTCACAGAACAGAGTACAGAGACACACATATATAGGGGAACTCATAATTAGGAAACACAGGACATCTGGGAGGGTAATCAGGAGCTGAACAGGAGCACACATGAAGAGGAGTGGCTATGGATATGGAAACATGAGGATCTGAGGACACTAGGCAAACAAATACGCACACAAGTAGTGATGGCCAGATGAGGCTTTCTGGAGGACTTGACGCCTTTCATCAAAATGGCTCATATAGACAAGGCCTCATGTGAAGCTTCATTTTCTCTACTAGGCCATCTAGTGGACAAAACGTATACAACATGCAGATTTTTACAAGGGTGTGATTGGTTTGTGTATTTTTTCCATTTCAATAAATGCACTGTCTTTTAAGAAATATCAGTGATCATACGGGAAAAAGAAATGATAAAACTGAGGTGACTACAGTGAATGTGCTTGTGCTATTGTCCATTTTTTAAAGAAATAACTTGTCAACAGTCTTATACTGTCTTTCCCAGTACATTCATCTCTGTCCTTATTGTCATGCAGGGCACAGTAGTGCCTCAGCATAATGATGTCTTATTGTTGTATCCAAGTTTTTTGAAACACAACAGACACTTCACCTTGCAAATAAAAATAAATTATAAGAATAACCCCACTAGGACTTGATTCCTAGCTCTCAAGATGCAAGACAGATATTTTACCTCTAGGCTACCACTTAGTGGTGGCCAGATGAGGCTTTCTTGAAGACTTGAGCCTTTCCATCAAAATGGTTCATATTGGCGAAGCCTCATGTGAAACTTCATTTGCTCTACTAGGCCATGTAGTTGACAAAAAGTATACAGCATGCAGATTTTTACAAGGGCATTATTGGTTTAATATGTATTTTTTCAATTTCAATAAATGTGCTCTCTTTTAAGAAATATCAATGACCATAAGGGAAAAAAGAAATAATAAAACTGGGGTGACTACAGTGAATGTGCCTGTGTTACTTGGTGTGCGTGTACCATTTTTATTAAGAAATAATACATTTTCAACAGTCTTATACTATCTTTAAGAGTATATTCAACTCTGTCCTTATTCTCATGCAGTGCACAATGGCAATAGTGCCTCAGCATAATGATGTGTAATAATGATCCAAGCTCTTTGAAACACAACAGACACTTTGCCTTGTAAATAAAAATAGAATTACAAGAATGACTCAGCTAGGATTTGAACCCCAGTCTCCCACTTATAAAGCACATGCTTTACCACTAAGCCATTACCTCAGGTACAACAAATATTCACTCTCTGTGAAAAATACATCAATGGGAGAAATATGCTCAAAATGATCCCAAACGGGAGAAGTCCATGTTTTTGGTGCTGGCTGTGAAAATTGGCTGTGACAAATCCATTACACAGTCAAACATGACCGCACAAAACATGAGGGATGGAGATTTACATTTTGTATCACTGCTCACTTTATTTCATGTTGCTTGCAAAATCATGAATGGCTTCCTGACCCAGTCATGTGGTATGACATCAACACATATGTCAGCAATACATGCCTCGAAACGCGTTTCACCAAATATTTCCTGGATAAGCTCGGAGCACCCTCGGAGCTCCGGAGCCTGCCATCCCATCACTACACACAAGACTAAAATGATGACAATGAGGACAGATAGGGGATGACACAACATGACTAAAGACACAGGACAACAATACTAAACAGTAAAAATAAACCAGGATCACAGAATATAACCAAATACAAAAGACAACCATAAGACACAGACAACAGGGGATGACATGACATGACAGACAATGATCAGGGAACATGGGGCACTTAATAATAATAATCATAATCATAATAATAATACTGTGAAAAAGCAAAGACTAAAATGAACATAAAGCGTGGGCACGGTCCCTAGCCATGCCCCGATCATGACAACCCTCTAACGCACCTACCCACCCCAAAAGCCCCAGATTCAGCCAGTTTATTATTTAACTAGAAAAGCACTCGGAGAGCGCAGACCTCCGCCAAGCGCCACAGTTCCCCCCATACAGTGTTTGTGTGTACGTTTTCAGATTCCTTGACCATGAAAACATATGACTAGCAATTGGATTCACAATGATAGGATTAGCCTCTCCCGGATGATAGTCATCCGGGAGAGGCTCAGAGTAGAACCGCTGCTCCTCCACATTGAAAGGAGTCAGTTGAGGTGGTATGGGCATCTGATTAGGATGCCTCCTGGACGTCTCCCACTTGAGGTGTTTCAGGCACGTCCCACTGGGAGGAGACCCCGGGGCAGACCCAGGACTCGGTGGAGAGACTATGTCTCCCAGCTAGTCTGGGAACGCCTTGGTATCCCCTCTGAAGAGCTGGAGCAGGTGGCTGGGGAGAGGGAAGTCTGGGCTTCTCTGCTTGAACTGCTGCCTCCGCGACCCGGACCTCCGGAAAAGCGGTAGAAGATGGATGGATGGATGAATGATAGGATTAGTGGTTCAGTAGTTATTGACGAAAATCGCATTTTCCGTAATGGCGGTTTTCTTCTGGACGGTGATGTGGATCACCACCAAAATCTAATCATCTGTAGGATACCCCATTTCTGACAATCTGTGAAAATTTCATGAAAATCCGTCCATAACTTTTTGAGTTATCTTGCTAACAATCAAACAAACAGACAAACAGACAGACAGACAAACAGACAAACCAACGCCGATGAAAACATAACCTCCTTGGCGGAGGTAATAATGTATGTTTATGAAACATCAGATTTCTGAGTATACCTGAAAGCAACACCGCAGCGCAGGTGGTAACCGCTCCCTTTCGCCACAGCAAGCACTGAGCGGGGGCCAGTCGACTCTGCCAGGTAATCCATGTTCGGATTTATGATGCTGGCCTTGGCTCTTATGATTACTGTGCAAAATGTTGAATATCTTTGGGTCTGTTGGAATTTATTTTATAAGAGAGAAGATTCATAACAACCAACATTTTGGTGTTGTCACAGACATTTTTGGGGACATGGCCAAGAGAAAGTTATTATTTTGAAGAGTTTTACAACAGCTCAAGGTTGCGCCTCAGTTGCATGTGATATGCGCGCACACACACACACACACACACACACACACACACACACACACACAGGCACATTAGACATACATACTAGTTTTCACTTTGTGGATATACTGTAATATGATAATGCTAGATTCCATGTTGCATTTTTTTAGATTGTGAAATATAGTCTGATGTAAGACTTCATGGTCTTGTAGTGTGGAAACCTTGTGTAAGATTACAGTATACAACCCTTATACAGTTGTGTAAGGGTTGCAGTAATTCAATATTAAGATAAGTGCATCTTAATAACTTAGAATATCATCAAAAAGTTTATTTATTGCAGTAATTCAATTCAAAATGTGAAACTCATATTGTAGAGATTCATGCACACAGAGTGATACATTTTATTTCTTTCAGTTTTTATGGTTATGGATTACAGCTAATGAAAACCCAAAATTCAGTTTCTCAAAAAAATTGAATATTACATAATATCAATTTTTTTTTAATGACTTTTGATAGAAATGGCTAACTGGAAAGTATGTCTATGTACACAGTCAATACTTGGTTGGGGTTCCTTTTACATGAATTACTGCATCAATGCAGTGTGGAATGGAGGTGATCAGCCTGTGGCACTGCTGAGGTGTTATGGAGGCCCAGATTGCTTGGATAGCGGCCTTCAGATTGTCTGCATTGTTGGGTCTGGTGTCTCTCATCTTCCTCTTGACAATGCTCCATAGATTCTCTATGGGGTTTAGGTCAGGAGAGTTTGCTGGTCAATCAAGCACAGTGATGCCATGGTCATTAAACCAGGTTTTGATACTTTTGGCAGTGTGGGCAGGTGCCAAGTCCTGCTGGAAAATTACATCAGGATCGCCATAAAGTTTGTCAGCAGAGGGAAGCATGAAGTGCTCTAAAATTTCCTGGTAGATGACTGCACTGACTTTGGACTTGATAAAACACAGTGGACCAACACCAGAAGATGACATAGCTCCCCAAATCATTACTGACTGTGGAAACTTCATACTGGGCCTCAGGCAACTTGGATTCTGTGCCGCTCCACTCTTCTTCCTGATTCTGGGACCTTGATTTCCACATGACAGGACTTGGCACCTGATTGTGACAGCAACCTAGTCTTGTATAACACCTCAGCAGTACCACAGGCTGATCACCTCCATGGCCATGCCACACTGATGCAGTAATTCACACAAAAGGAGCCCTGACCAAGTATTCAGTGTGTACATGGGCATACTTTCCAGTCAGCCAACATTTCTATTAAAAATACATTTAAAAAAATTCATCTTATGTAATATTCTAATTTTCTGAGAAAATTAATTTTGGGTTTTCGTTACTTGTAAACTATAGTCATCAAAATTAAAAGAAATACATGTTTAAAATATATCACTGTGTGTAAAGAATCTATGTAATATATGAGTTTCACATTTTGAATTGAATTACTGAAATAAATTTACTTTTCGATGACATTCTAATTTATTGAGATGCATTTGTATATTGTTAACAAATCTTGTTCCATGTGCCCCTTTTTTTGAAAGTTGAGCCCCTGTCCCTCAAATGGTCTCTGCATGGCCCTGATATTAGGTCTTGTGATAAATATCAATTTTCTGCTTTTAGGCAGACAAAACAGAAAAAATATATCTGTTGTCAGATGAGTAGAACAGTCTGTTCTCTGAAATGGAGAAAGCAGGAGCTGCTATGAAAGAAAACCACATAATCATATTTTACTGATAATGAATTGTTATTTATCTGTTAGTTTGATAGGGAACAAATACACACTTCAGCAGCTCTCCAAACATAGCACTGGACTGTAAAAAATTCCCTTAAAGTACCTTAAAAATCCTTATAATAATAGTAATAGTTAGTTATATGTATTTTAAGAGGTTTTTTTTTATCTTGAGCAGCTAAATAACTGGACTTGGGTTACTTATTAGAACACACCAACTGCAGCCATCGCTGTGTAATTTGAGTTTGACCAAGGTCACATTTGGTTCTGTTGGTTAATTTGTAATCTATTTAGAAGCTAACATTTACTGCTTTACTGATACTTTATTTTACTATAAATGTATTAACAGTTTAATTAAATTAAATTTAAAGTTAAAGGCACTGTATAGAGCATTTGAAAAGTCTGGTTTTAGTGACATCTTGTAGATGTTAATGGAACTGCAGGTCCATTACATTCTGAGGAAGACTGTAGATCAGAGTTTCCTGTCAAAGCAGGGGCCAAGACCATGATATGTATATACGAAGGCTGTTCATTAAAGATTTCCACTGACTCATTTCCCATGGACTAAGAGGAAGTTGGCACAGTCATTAGTCTTTCTCTACGTACGTACCACCAAGGGCCACACACTTCTCCCATCACTTTATGCAGTTCTGGAGACCTCACCTGTCGAAGTCTGCAGGTTGTGTCAGAAGATCTCAGAAATCAGTGTTTCATCATCTTGGGAGTGGTTGCTCTTCAAAAATAACTTCATGGTTCAAAAGAGGTGGAAGTCAGGAGGTGTGAAGTCGGGAGAATAAGGGGGTGAGGAATTATGTCATAGCTGCAGTATCATGCTTCCCTCTGGACAACATGCGAGTTGTGAATAGGTGTTGTCTTGCAGGAGGTGGACACCTTTGGTCAGCATGCCATGTCTCTCAGTTTTGATGGCTGTCCGCAATTTCTGCAGCAGTAAAGTGTAGTAAGTTCTGCTAATTGTGGTACCCTTTGTTAGGAAATCCATCATCAACACTCCATGCTGGTCCCAAAAGACCGTGAGCATGACCTTGTCCACCAAGCGTTGGACACATGCCTTCATCGGAGGTGGTGTGTCATAATGCTTCCATTGCTTGGGCTCAGCTTTAGTCTCTGGATCATAGTGATAGACCCATGTTTCGTCCTGCATGATTAGTCTGTCAAAGAAGTCATCCTGGTTTTATGAGCACATAGGCAAAGAATCCTTGGAGCACTTGAATTGCTCCTGCTTCTGGAAAGGTGTGAACAACCGGGGAATCCAGACAACTTTGATCTTCCAGCAGACAACTTCCACATGTGCAAATGGGTATGGATAGCTTTTATCCATAGACCCCGCACTGATGTTGACATTTTGAGCTAGTTCGGAAATGGTTATATGGTGATCCTCCAAAATGGTGGCCTCCACTTGCTGGATGTTGTCTTCATCAATGGTGCACTGTGGTCACCCGGTAATGGGTGCCATTTCCACCTATGTCCAAGCACACTTCAGCTGTCAATGTCAGTGCTTGACTATGTCATACAATGGGGCATCCTCCCCATGAGTCTCTTTCATCTCATCGAACATTTCCCGTGGTGTGCAGCCTCTCAAGTACAGGAACCTGATGACCTCCCTGCATTCGGCTGGCTCCATTACCACACCTTACTTCACCTTAGCACCTGCAAAAGGGAAACTCTTAGGAGTTCAGAGCTGGAAAACTACCATGTGACCCATAGAGATATGTATTATTATACATGTGCCATTTTAGCCTCCTATAATAACTGGAAGTGGGTCAGAGGAATTCTTTAACGAGACACCCCAATAGTGTGACTGGGGGAAGTTCTGCTGCTTGAATAGACAGCCAAACTGTGAGTTAATTTTACACTGTCCCTCACTGTTGCCTGCTGTTCAACCCCTTTTACCACCCAGCATCCACATGCAGGATACTATGGTTTTATTTATTTTAACGCCATTCCCTACTACTGCATCTCAACTGCTGGTAATGAGCTGCTGCCTAAAGGTACCAAACTGTAAACACATTTGTTTCAAAAAATCACGTCAAACTTAAGTTGTCAGAACTGGACCTGGTGCCTATTAACTGAAGAAAATACCTAATATTCAGTGCCATAATAAAAGCAAAAAAATAAAAAATAAAAAATTAGGCAGTAAATCAATTACATCATCTTCTAAGAACAATGAGCCCCAACACGTTCAGAGAATCAGAGTACACACCAGCAGTTTTAATCAGGCAGCACATTACACCCGAGGGGTTGGATCGTTTTGACTGGTGAGTGAATAAAGTTTTGACTATGTTTGTAAGTGATTTGTATTAGACAGTGACTAATACATTGTACTGAATGAGTCTTTTTGTTCGCCATTTTTCAGAGCTGGTTTGGAAAGGCTGTAGCTATGAGGCCGAATCTGACCATCTGAACAGGTCAGTCGTCTAATAAACACCAAAAAGAACCTTGCCAGAATAACACTCTGCGTAGTCGTTCCAGTCTTTCCTCCCGCCTCCACTGAGAGCTGAAACTTTTTCCAAGATGCTGTCACTTGCTGGCACTTCACAAAAAAACACAAAACAACTGGACTGAAACCACAATTCTGTCAGATTTTTTTTCACACCATCTTCTAAAACAAACAAAAAAAAAAACAAGACTGAATATGACAACTGCTCAGCAACACATATTTAGGAAAAAATACAGTTTGCAACTTCTACAAGTATAATTTCCCAACAGAATGAGATCTAATAGTCCGGTGGCAGCCACACCTATGCATGTTTGCAGTATATATGATGTTTTTGGCGTATTCCATCAATTTGACATGTACTGATCACAAAACCGATAGGTACAACCTTTGCATCCTTGAGCAATTTTTTTACAGGCAAAATTCAAAATGGCTGCCATCAAAAGTTTTGATTGGCCCTAACTCAATTAATAATAACCACAGAGACTTGTATTTGGAGGCAAATCATACATTTTCAAGTGCTAGGAATCCATTGGAAACCATAGAATGATGATTTAAGCAGTGAAAATACTTCTAGCAATATAATCTTAGAGAAAAAAATCCAAAATGACTGCCATGCACAGCCATTATTGGCTATTTCTGAGCCATTAATGAACGGCGATTCTGGTTGGATGTGATATCAAATAAAGGAAACTATTCATACACAGTTTGGTGAATTAACCATTAAAAAAATAAAAAAAAATGAGAAAAAAATTATCTGAACAAAATTTCAAAATGGCTGCCAATAAGTTATAATGGCTATTGTTTAGTCACTCCACAACACAAGATTTGGTCTTGGTAAAAAATCCCATATTTATTTGGGCTAGGAATGCAAATAGGTAAAATACTGCAATTTCCCAGTTTGGGATCAGTAAAGTACATCTAAGTAGCACAAATTAAAGAATTAACATATGACTAAGCGTCCAGCTGAAATATTCTTGTTTCTACTGTTCTTCTGGATCACCAGACTCTTCGCCATCATCTGTAGTCACTCTTGGGGTTCTCTCATTGGTGCAATGCTCCCTCTCAGGCATGACATGTACAAAATATCGAGCAGGATAGCTTGGCAACAACACAGCCGCAGCATGCTGTGGAGTGTGGACTGTTTGAAGAGCAGTTGCATTTACATAGTTGCAATACCTCCAGTGTAACAGGTGACACAGCATGGGGTAGTCCAACAGGCCCAGTGTCATGTTAGATTCATTTCTATTCCACCCAAACTGAGTTACATCCAAAGACGGTGGGTCACACTCTTCTGCTAAGTGTCATATGGTGGCAAGGTAATGTGTCCTGCAGAGATGATCCCTGAATGCTTCAGTTGTTGGGAGGGAGAATCGAAATTAAATGAAACCTTTGACATGCCTGTGTGAACTTTTCAGCCATAGCAAGCTGAAATGTAGTCAGCTGTCTCAGCTACAGCAGAATCCATTGTAGCTCCCCTATTTCCAGTGTTGGGAAGCTTGGGTTCAGCTTTTTGTGTTTTCAGTACGGTTCTTTTTCCAATACCCAACAGGTAGAAAACGGTGTGACAACGAGAACTGGCACAAGGTCAGTTTTCCCTAAATTTTATAACATGGTAACTACAAAAAGGAATGATGTAGCCTTTTCAAATCGATATCATCATGTCTCAGACAAGTCTTGGATGGCTAAGACCTTGACCTCTGACTATGGGTTTGGGGTCAAAAGGTCAAAGGTCACAGCTAGTTTTCCCTATGTCCTATTACTATAGAATGAGAAAAGGTAGGGTCATTAAATGGTGTGCACAGGTTCACCCTGTCACCCTGATTTTTGACTATAGTTTTGGGATCGCAAGGTCAAGGTCATATTGACATTTAAACTATATCTCAGCAACAAAAAATGCTAGGGTTACCAAACTTGGTACACAGGTTCACCTTGGGATCCAGATCTACAGCTATGGGTTTGGGGACAAAAAATTAAAAGTCAAGGTCAAAATGCCTGATAAACTATATCTCAACAATGACACCTAGGGTCACCACACTTTGTAGACATGTTCACCTAGGGGTGTCGTCATCGTCTCCTTGTCTTGTGAGACAATGGGCTGCGGCAAGAGATGTCAGTTCGCAGTGGGGCAGCGTCGGCTGTGACTATAGAGTCCAATTCTGGAGTGGCAGTCTTTATCATAGTGGCTGCAGATGTAGGGTGTTGGCAGCAAGGGTCCTGTAACTGCTCTTGCTCTCTGTCGTTCCTTTCTGTCGAGCCACTGCTGTTCCCACAGGGCCTCGGCCCTCTTTACACCTATCCGCACTATGTGGCGCCAGTTGCTGCGATCATCTGCAGCTGCTTCCCATGAGTCAGGGTTGATCTCAGCTAACTTCATGTCTCTCTTGCACACATCCTTGTAACGCAGCATTGGGCGGCCAACTGGTTGGAACCTGACATGAGCTCAGCGTAGAGGATGTCCTTTGGCAGGCAACCGTCCTCCATGCACCGAATGTGACCGAGCCAGCGCAGTCGCCTCTGTGCCAACATTGCGAACATGCTCAGGGTGTTTGCATGTTCAAGGACATCCTTGTTGGACACTCTGTCCCACTAAGAGATGCCTAAAATGTGTTGCAGGCAGCGCAGATGGAAACCGTTGAGGCAGCGTTCCTGTCGGGTGTACGTTGTCCAGGTTTCACTGCTGTAGAGTAGGGTGCTGAGCACACAGGTGCAGTACACCGCCAGCTTAGTGTTTGTGGCCAGCTTGGTGTTCTCCTACACTCTTGATGACAGTGTAGACATGACAGATGCTGCTTTACCAATGCGCTTATTGATCTCGGCTTCGAGGGACAGATTGCTGGAGATAGTAGAGCCGAGGTAAGTGAAATCTTCAACCACTTCCAGGGTGTGGTCCCTGATGGTGATGCTTGGCACCTCACTGACATCCTGACCCATCATATCCGTCTTCTTCAGGCTGATGGTTAAGCCAAATTCCCTGCAGGCATGAGCCATGTGGTCAACAAGCCTCTGCAATCCTTCTTGCGTATGGGAGGCCAGGGCAGCATCGTCAGCGAAGAGCATTTCATGCAGCAGTAGCTGACGCACTTTTTTTTTTTTTCCACAATATCTTTATTGAACCTTTTTTTTTTTTTTTAACAAACATGATACAAACAATCAAACACTAACACTAAAGTACTACAAAAAAAAAAAATGCACTAAAAACACCAACAACCACCAACAAAATCAAGTCTTCAACAATGCTCCTCTGTTTAGTCTAGACAATCCAATACATAAGTATACATATTATGTTCACCAGTTTGGAATTTACAAGGTCCACACACATCATTCACCTTCTTCTTCAAGAGTTATGTTTAAATTTTTTACATAATCAATAAAAGGTCTCCATATATTCTCAAACACAATTTCCTTTGATTTCAGTATATATGTTATTCTTTCTAATGGAAGGTTTGTTAACATCTGTCTTAACCACTGAGTCACATCTGGTCTATGAGTCTTTTTCCATAATAGTGCAATACATTTTTTGGCATTAAGCAAACTGAGGTCTATGAATGTTCTTTCACTTTTATTGAAATTATGCTTTTCTGGGTACAGACCCAACAAAACCAGTTTAGGATTCAATATGATTTGTTTTGAGATTATTTTTTCAATTGTTACCCTCACCTCTTCCCAAAACATTCTTATTAATCTACATTCCCATAAACAATGAAATAGGGTTCCTTTACTTTCCATGCATTTTGTGCATGTATCTGGTATATTTTTGTTATATCTATTTAACTCCTCCGGTGTAACATACATCCGCATTAACCATTTGAAATGTATCAATTTAAGGCGTGCATTTATTGATTTGGTTTGAGCTTCTGTACAAGCCAATTCCCATTGTTCCTCTGAAATTTCAATTTGCAGATCTTCT
The DNA here is from genome assembly GCA_020510985.1 of Pholidichthys leucotaenia. Lineage (NCBI taxonomy): Eukaryota > Metazoa > Chordata > Actinopteri > Cichliformes > Pholidichthyidae > Pholidichthys > Pholidichthys leucotaenia. The sequence continues at coordinate 146,816,548 of CM035836.1, read as the reverse complement.
TTCCAGTAGTTTAATCTTTTCAGTGAATTTTCACTTGAAGATAGTGTCAATGAGTTATAAAACTCTAGCTGACGCACTTTAGTCTTGGCTCTCAGGCGGGATAAATTAAACAGCTTGCTGTCTGATCGAGTGTGGAGGAGCACTCCATCTTCTGAATTGCTGAAGGTGTATGACAGCAGCAGGGAGAAGAAGACACCAAAGAGTGTAGGGGAAAGGATATAGCCCTGTTTCATGCCACTGTTGATAGGGAAAGCGGCGGATGATGATCCATCAAACAGCACTGTGCCTTTCATGTCCTCGTGAAATGACAACACCACCTTCAGCAACTTTGGTGGGCATCCTATCCTCTCTAGAAGTATGAAGAGGCCCTTCCTACTCACAAGGTCAAACACCTTCGTCAAGTCGACGAAGACAATGTACAGGGGCTGCTTCTGTTCCCTGCACTTCTCCTGCAGCTGACGCAAGATGAAAATCATGTCGATGGTAGACTGCTGCGCTCTGAAGCCACAGTACGATTCAGGGTAGATCCATTTGGCAAGTTGCTGCAGTCTCTTCAGAGCTACCCGGGCAAATGCTTTCCCCATGACGCTCAGCAGTGAGATCCCTTTGTAGTTGTTGTAGTGATTGCGATCCCCCTTGCTTTGTAGAGGGTGACGATGTCTGCATCACGCAAATTGTGGGGCACTGCTCCTTCTTCCCAGCACTGACAAATGAGCTCATGGAGGTGGTACAGGAGAGTGGACTTAGTGCGCTGCAGCACTTCTGCTGGGATGCTATCTCCTCCTGGAGCCTTGCCATGGGCAAGGGAGTCGATGGCCTTGCTCAGCTCTTTCTTTGTTGGTAGTGTGTCAAGCTCCTCCATGACAGGGAGTCAGGGGATGCTGTTGAGTGCTGCCTCTGTCACCACGTTCTCTTTCGAGTAGAGGTCTTGATAATGCTCTGCCCATCAATCCATCTGTTTACTGTGATCTATGATGGTCTCGCTGGATGACTTTAGAGGGGCTGTTTTCCTAGCGCTAGGTCCGAGGGCTTTTCTCATGCCTTCGTAGACTCCTCGTGTGTTCCCGCTGTCCACAGACTCTTGAATGCTGTGACAAAGCTTCAGCCAGTACTGGTTGGCACAGTAGCTCACGGTTCTTTGAGCACTGTTCCTAGCTGCCCTCAGAGCAGCGAATTTCTTGGCTGATGGCTCCCTCTTGTAGTTCATCAAGGGATCATGTTTGGCATTAATGATGGGTTGCATCTCTGAAAGACTCGCTTCGTACCAGTCTGGGTTCTGTCGTTCTTTCTTGCCAAATGTGAACAAGGCCGCACTATTGATGGTATCCCTCAGAAAATTCACTGGCCCTCAATGGCTTTCTCAATGGCATCAGCAAAGTGAGCGCAGAGGTTGAGGTCGGATGTCATTGCAGTGTTAATGTGTGGGAAGCAAGAACACTTGGAGTGGTGAAACTTCTTTAGCTGGAGACATACTTTGCTGTGCACCAAAGTATGGTCCGTGTCACAGTCCATACTATGGTAGCTACGTGTGGTTAGTACGCTCTTTAGCTGGACTATCTTGGTGATAATTAAGTCCAGCTGGAGCCAGTGATAGGACCTTGGATCCATCCGGGATACTCTGTGATATGGCTTAGTATTGAAGAATGTGTTACTAATACAGAGCTTGCGGTAGGAGCAAAGTTCCAGTAGTCTCTGTCCATTCTCATTTATTCTGCCAACACCAAAGCGTCCGATGCAGTCAGGCCAAGAGCTGTGGTCTCCACCCACCCTAGCATTGAAGTCCCCAAGCAGAAACAGTGGCTCAGATTCCGATAACCTGCCAATGGCGGTGTCAAAGATCTTCATAAAATTGGTCCTTGACCTCCGAGGCAGAGCAGAGGGTTGGGGCATAGATACTCATGATGTTCGCAAAGCCCGTGAAAGTGAAAAGTCGCAAGACGAGAATGCATTCTGTACCGTCAGGTGGCTGGATAGTTGACAGTAAGCTATTCCTCACAGTGAATCCTACGCCATGCAGACGTACTTCACCTCCGGCTATGCCCTGCCAGTAGAAGGTGTAGTCCTTCTCATGGAGTGTGCCACTTCCTGTAAGCCTGGTCTCCTGAAGAGCGGTGATGTCCACATTTAGCCTGGAGAGTTCTGTGTCAATGACAGCTGTTTTCCTCGAATCATTGATCTGGCGCAAGTCATCGGCCAGGCCAGGGCACATAGTCCTGATGTTCCAGCTCACAAGTTGCAGGACTAGTAGTTTCTTCTTTCTCCTTTTGCTTGGTGCAGTGTTATGGTCTGTTTGTTGAGCGATGACTCTAAGCTCCAGGCACCCACTGAAGCAGGCAGACTGTGGCGGGTCAGTACCTTATTGACCGGGGGCTGCCCGGCTTAGGGTGGTAGCTGACCACTGGGACATGAAAATCCCTCCCACTGTCGCAGGCAACCCGTAGCGTCCTACCCTTCGCCAAAGGTTGGACTTATCACTCATAACTGCTGTCTCCTGTGTTGTTTCTGCTGCTTTGCAGCAGCACCGAAGTGGCGTCTCCGCGACGCAGGACTGGGTAAAGTGTACGGAGACTCAGGGCTGCCCAGACTCCAGAGTCCCCCTCTCCACCTCGCCGGTGTAGTCCAGAGGAATGCGGAGCAATACATCTGGCACCAGATTGGCCGCAGGAGCTGCCAGAAGGAGGCCAATAATGATGTCCAGCTGCCTTCGGGGCTCCACGCCGGGTATTCCCTCAGGGATGACTCCCGAAGCCTTTCCTGTAAGTGGGTGTACCGCAAGGCAGCGGAGGTTTGAGATCAGGGTTTTCCTTCCCCTAGGGGAGCTGCCTTCCTGGGCTGTCGAGCCCCACCTACCCAGAGTTACTGGTTTTAAGGCGCCAGCTGCCCGCCTTCGCCCCTTCTCCTGTCAGTAAAAGCAGTTCCGCCGGGCTTAAGAACTAAGCCACACGAGCAGGCCAGGAGTTGGACTTGGGTTGTCAGAGGCTATTTGAGATGCGTGCCAGCTGGGAGCATTTTACAGGAGGTGGGGGAGCTCAACCCCCACTGCCAACCCCCTGACTTTAACAACCCTTGGAACCAAGGACATATAGGGGTGTACGATATGACGATATATATAGGATGACGAGATAAAAACGTCTATCATTTCAATATAAAACTCTATCATTTATATCAGGATTTAAAATACACATACCCCCATTTCTTCAGCAAAGCTCCTCACACACTACTTGTTGGAGCCCTGCCTCCACCCCACAGTGCGTGCAGCAAAACAGGTGTGTGGGAGACCAGGCACCATTACGGTGGTTAGTACAGCAGCTAACTCAAAACTAATGGTTTGGTCATAAAGCCACTACTTCTGTTTGCCAGAGATTATTGGACTGTTTCCCACCATGCTGCATCAGAGAGGATAGTGTTTTAACCCTGTTTTAATTGGAGGTAAGTAATGCTAACACCAGCTCACTCTAATTATAAAACAGCAAATGCTAAATGACAATGCTAAGCTGTTGCTAATGGGAAACATTATTAGTGTATCAGGCCATCGTCAGTCTGCTGAGTTTCTTAATTTTGTCTGAAAAATATATTAAAGCTGCAAAAGTGTGATAGCAGCACACACACAAAATACTAAATAAAATGTGTCGGAGGAGCAAGTTGGCTCTTAATGTAATTTAGTTGATTTCCAATAATTTCAATTAGTCAAGTAGCAATAATGAATAAAGTTGAAGTCATCACATGTATTGTTTACATCACCTTTTGTGTCTTTGATTTTCAGATCATGGCCAATCTGAAATATTTTGAACATGGAAGCAAACAAGCCAGAATGGCAGTCTTCAGGCTGTAGAGCTACACTTAAATTTTCATTCATTTTATCTGTCTGTCTGGCCAACCATCCATCCATCCATCCATCCATTCATCTTCTACCGCTTTTCCGGACGTCTGGGTTGTGGAGGCAGCAGCTCAAGCAGAAAAGCCCAGACTTCCCTCTCCCCGGCCACCTGCTCCAACTCTTCAGAGAGGATACCAAGGTGCTCCCAGACCAGCTGGGAGATATATTCTCTCCTGCATGTCCTGGGTCTGCCCTGGAGTTTCCTCCCAGTGGGACGTGCCCAAAACACCTCAAGTGGGAGGCATCCTAATCAGATGCCCAAACCACCTCAACTGGCACTCATTTGTTTTAATCACTTTTTAAATTATTGATATTTTTGCAGGCATGATCTTAATAAATATAACTGCACCAAAGTAAGCTAACAGCTAATTTATATCTATAGATGACAACGATGGGTAATTTTCTCATTTTCAGACTGACATTTTTTATGTTATTGCTCTTCTCCTCTGGCTCAGAAAATATTTGAACTTATTAATGTTTAGTTTTTATTCATATGATCTGATTTAGAAGAAAAACCTCAAATTTATGAGAATCAAGTCTCAAATGCACATTGAAAAACAATTTTATAACAACACTGCAAAATTATGATGGAAAAAAGGTGCATAAAATTAATGACAGATGAATTTGTGCAACTGATTTTTTTCAGTATGTAATTTAAAATGTAAAAAAAGAGATGGTCCTTTTTATGTAATTATTAAAATAAGATAAACCTTTATTAGTCCCACAATGTGGAAATTACATCAGTCTATAAATGCAAAGAAGCTGCATGTGTGTGTCTGTCTGTTTGTGTCTTCCTCACATATCTCTCAAACCGTTCGTCAGACTGACCTCAGATTTTATAAGTGCTTTGCTGAGGTTACGAGGATGTACATCCCCGAGTATGGAGTTGCTCAGTCAAAATATGTAATTTTTATCAGTAAAAGTTTAGCCACTGATATGTCCCATGCCCAGGCTTCTACAAGTGTGGGCAGGGTTTCGGCTTGACTCCGTACTGACTGGATAATATGCGGCATTACGGCATCAGTAACCACAGCACTCCATGAGCAAAACAAAGAAGCGAAAAATGACAAATTTGACTAGAAAAAGATACTAAGACCATAAAGTTGCCGTGATTGTGCAGGTCTAATGGATAATTCAGCATGGACAACACGAGGTGTGTTGGTGTGCTGGGGGGGGGGGGGGCGGGGGGGGGGGGGCTGGCAGGGACCCGTGGTGCCGCAAAGGACAGCAGTGTCACACAGGTAAAGCAGCAGCCGAGACTCCTGTTAACCGGGCAGGCAGAGTTTGGCTCCCTGTGAAGGACTGCGAGGGACTACAGATGGAAATTAGTGAGAATGCTATAAGATAAGATAAGATAAGATAAGATAAGATAAGCCTTTATTAGTCCCACAACGGGGAAATTCCAGGATTGCAACAGCACAGGGATAGCAACACTCAGAGCAACAATCAGAAGGCAAGAAAAAAAACAAGCAAGCAAGAGCAGCTAATAAACATATGTACGTATTACTATAAAATATATATATATACACACACACACAGACACACAGTGCAGAGCATTGTAGCTGGATGGAATAAATATATGAATATATGAACACACAGTGCAGAGCATTGTAGCTAGATGGAATAAATATGTAAATATATAAACACCCACAGTACGGAGCATTGCAGCTAGGTGGAATAAATATGCAAGTATATAAACACACACAGTGCGGAGCAATGTAGCTAGATGGAATAATATGTAGATATATAAATATATAAACACACCCAGTGCTGAGCATTGTAGCTAGATGGAATAAATATGCAAATATATAAACACACACAGTGCAGAGCATTGTTGCTAGATGGAATGAAACAGCATAACCGTCTACTTAGTTATCCTACATGGTATGATTATACCATGATATAATATAATCTGGTACAGAGCATCTTTACCCTGTGTTTAATGTTTTTTTCTGTACATGGTCCCTGACAAATAACCCAATAAATTAACTAATTAACTAACCCACCGGTTCAGCTGCTGCTTCTCCAACACTGGTGTCCGACCAGGTGGACCACGATCCTTTGCAGGGAGGGACGCCCAGCCTGCCTGGTCATTGGTAGACTGCTGCTTCACCCGTGTGGTACCACTATCCTTTGCAGGACCGCAAGTCTCCCCTCCTGTGTGAGAATCTAAAAATTAAAAACTTAATAATAATACTGCCATGATTGTAGAGCGGAATGACCAGATCAATTGCATATCATATGTGGACACATATGCATGACGACAAGACACATAAATTCTCAAATAACGAAATAAATCATTTTTATTTAAATATTTACAGACAAATGGGCAACACTGATGTAACAGTTGCAGCCAAACAGGTCATTCTGCTGTGTATAATAATGTTCGGTGTTTTGTATTTATAATATTGCTAAAATATAAAAGGATGCGCTAAAATGGGTCTCAAATATTTGTAAATGTGTCCTGTTATAGTACTGCATGAGTTTATTGATGATACACTATAAACTACACATATAAACTAAAACAATTATAATGGTGACTGAAAAACTCCCATTCCCCAAAGTGCAAAATACAACATTTATGAATATAAGTCATTAAAGATCACACAAATAAGTGATTTGACAAACAAATAAACAAGCAGTTCTTAAACAGTTGCTAATATAATATCCCATTCATTTTCAATGAATTTACAGTGCTGTGGAGGAATTTTGGCCCACTCATCTTTGCAGAATTGTTGTAATTCAGCCACATTGGAGGGTTTTCGAGCATCTTTTTAAGATCATGCCACAGCATCTCAATCGGATTCATGTCAGGACTTTGACTAGGCTACTCTTCACTAGTCTTCATTTTGTTTTTCTTAAGCCATTCAGAGGTGGACTTGCTGGTGTGTTTTGGATCATTGTCCTGCGGCAGAACCCAAGTGCGGTTCAGCTTGAGGTCATGAACAGATGGCCGGACATTCTCCTTCAGGATTTTTTGGTAGACCGCAGAATTCATGGTTCCATTTACCACAACAAGTCTTCCAGGTCCTGAAGCAGCAACACAGCCCATGACCATCACACTACCACCACCATATTTTACTGTTGGTATGATGTTCCTTTTCTGAAATGCTGTGTTACTTTTATGCCCGATGTAATGGGACACACACCTTCCAAAAAGTTCAACTTTTGTCTCATCAGTCCACAGAGTATTTTCTCAAATGTCTTGGGGATCATCAAGATGTTTTCTGGCAAAAGTGAGATGAGCCTTTATGTTCTTTTTGCTCAGCAGTGGTTTTCGTCTTGAAACTCTGCCATGCAGGCCATTTTTGCCCAGCCTCTTTCTTATGGTGGAGTCATGATCACTGACCTTAACTGAGGCAAGTGAGGCCTGCATTTCTTTGGATGTTGTTGTGGGGTCTTTTGTGACCTCTTGGATGAGTCATCGCTGCACTCTTGGAGTAATTTTGGTTGGCCAGCCACTCCTGGGAAGGTTCACCACTGTTTCATGTTTTTGCCATTTGTGGATAATGGCTCTCACTGTGGTTTGCTGGAATCCCAAAGCTTTAGAAATGGCTTTATAACCTTTTCCAGACTGAAAGATATCAATTACTTTGTTTCTCATTTGTTCCTGAATTTCTTTGGATAGCAGCATGATATCTAGCTTTTGAGGATCTTTTAGTCTACTTCACTTTGTCAGTCAGGTCCTATTTAAATGATTTTTTGATTGCGAACAGATGTGGCAGTAATCAGGCCTGGGTGTGGCTGGAAAAATTGAACTCAGCTTTCCAAAGATGTGATAAACCACAGTTAATGTTTTAATGGGGGAGGATCACTTTTTCACACAGGGCCATGTAGGTTTGGATTTTTTTTTACCCTTAATAATAAACACCTTCATTTAAAAACTGCATTTTGTGTTTGTATTATCTTTGTCTCATATTTAAATTTGTTTGATGATCTGAAACATTTAAGTGTGACAAACATAAAAAAATGAGAAATCAGGAAGGGGGGCAAACACTTTTTCACACCACTGTATATCATGGTACATACCGTTATCGGGATACAAGATTATTTATATAGGGAAATGAAATTTTGGTCACATCGCACAGCCCTATGTTCACCCTAAGACCCTGACTTCTGAGTATGGGTTTGGGGTCAAAAAGTCAGAAGTCCCGATTAGCTTCCCCATGTCCATCCATCCATCTTCGACCGCTTTTCCGGAGGTCCGGGTCGCAGAGGCAGCAGTTCAAGCAGAGAAGCCCAGACTTCCCTCTCCCCAGCCACCTGCTGCAGCTCTTCAGAGAGGATACCAAGGCGTTCCCAGACCAGCTGGGAGACATAGTCTCTCCAGCGAGTCCTGGGTCTACCCCGGGGTCTCCTCCCAGTGGGATGTGCCTGAAACACCTCAAATGGGAGGCATCCAGGAGGCATCCTAATCAGATGCCCATACCACCTCAACTGACTCCTTTCAATGTGGAGGAGCAGCTGTTCTACTCTGAGCCTCTCCCAGATGACTGAGCTCCTCACCCTATCTCTGAGGGTGAGTCCAGCAATCCTACGGGGAAAGCTCATTTCAGCCGCTTGTATCCGCGATCTCGTTCTTTCGGTCATTACCCAAAGCTCGTGACCATAGGTGAGGGTAGGAACATAGATTGACTGGTAAATCGACAGCTTTGCCTTAGAACTCAGCTCCCTCTTCACCACAACAGACCGGTACAACGTCCGCATCACTCCAGATGCTGCTCCGATCCGTCTGTCAATCTCTCGCTCCATTCTCCCCTCACTCGTGAATAAGACCCCAAGATACTTAAACTCCTCCACTTGGGGCAGGAGCCTGTCCCTAACCCAGAGAGGACAATCCACCTTTTTCCGGCTGAGGACCATGGACTCGGACTTGGAGGTGCTGATTCTCATCCCAGCCGCTTCACACTCAGCGGCAAACTGTCCCAGCAAGAGCTGTAGGTCATTGCTGGATGAAGCCAACAGGACAACATCATCTGCAAACAACAGAGAAGAGATCCCAAGCTTTCTGAACTTTCCCCATGTCCTATTGCTATAGAACAAGTAAAGCTAGGGCCACCAAACTTTGTACACATGTTAACCCTGTCACTTAGACATCTGCCTATGCTTCTGGGATTTCAAAATCAAAGGTCAGTGTCAAAATGCCATATAAACTACATCTCAACAACACACAGAGGCTGAGGCTGGCAGCCATCAATATTTTTTTATGGTTTCCCATGGATCCCCTGCCCTTGAAAATGTGAGATTTGCCACCAAAATCAAGCCTATATGCATATTATTAATCAAGTTATGGCCAATTAAACTTTGGATAGTGGTCATTTTGAATTTTGCCTATAAAAACAATTGCTCAAGGATACCAAGGTGGCATCCATCAGTTTTGTGATCAGTACATGTCAGATTGATGGAATATGCAAAAAAAACCCATTGTATGTACTCCAAAAACACACTTTAGTGAGATTTTGGCATTTGGTAACCAGACTATAAACTATTCTTTTAACATCACAATTCCCACCTTCTCTGATCTGTATTGACCTCTGGATGACTGTGTGATTCACAATATGACTAATAACGCATAAGGAGCACTTCATGCAAACTGTTATTTTTGTAAAGAACGGTTAGGTAATGCCAGAGGTTTTGTGAGTGTGAAAAATATCTGTAAGAGCTTGACTTTGTTCAGCAGTTTTTCCAGTGCGGGTACTCACATTAAATTTTCACCAGTTTTTGGTATGAAACAAAAAATTCTAGACATATAAAGAAAGAAAAACATTTAGGTCCATAAATAAAGTTATGTGTAATAAAGTGGAATTAAACAGGAAAAAGTATTGAACACAGTAACAGAAATGTATTGGTGGGGAAACTTTGTGATGACAGTTTTAAAATGCTTCCTGTATGAGGAAACTAATCTCCTGCAGTTCTCAGGTGGGAGTTTAGCCCAACAGACTTAAATCTTGAAGATTCCAGGGGAACTGCTTGTGAATTCTGATCTTTAGTTTTTTCCCACAAATTTTCAATTGGATTTAAGTCAGGTGACCTTCTCGGGCTGTTTAACAACTTATATATCGTAAGTCCACAATTAAAATGAGAGTGTAGGTGCGATCCACACGGTGAGGACATCGATGGCCTCATTCACACCATCACGGACTACATCAGCTTCTGTGTGAACAACACTGTACCCACCAAGACCATACGGTGTTGTTCAAACAACAAACCCTGGATCATCCCTGAGATAAAAACACTTCTGAGAGAGAAGAAGAGGATCTTCAGGTTGGGGAACAGGGAGATGCTGAAGTCCGTACAGAGGAAGCTGAGGAGGAAGATCAGAGAAGGCAAGGACAGCTTCAGGAAAAAGATGGAGGACAAGCTGCAACAGAGCGACATTGGTGGGGTCTGGAGAAACCTCAAAACCATCTCTGGGCTCCAGAATACCTCCTCCCAGGCCACGGGAGGCAGGGAGTGGGCGAACAATCTGAATCTGTTTTTCAATAGGTTTGACCAACCGCCCTCCCCCCCAACTGCACAACAACCACTGCTGCCTCTGAAGACATCAAGTCCTGCTGCCCACTCCCCACTCCACCATCACCCCCCCACTCCCAACACACAGTCCCCCAACCTGACCCTCACTAAGACCCAGGTGAGGACAGAGCTGAGGAAGATCAAGGCGAGGAAGGCGTCGGGACCGGACGGCATCAGTGCAAAGCTCCTCAAGTCCTGTGCAGACCAGCTGTGTGGGATTGTGGAGTACATCTTCAACCTGAGCCTGAAGCTGGGGAAGGTACCACAGTTGTGGAAAACATCTTGTGTGGTACCTGTACCAAAGACTTCCCACCCCAAAGATCTGAACAGCTACAGACCAGTAGCCCTGACGTCCCACATGATGAAGACCCTGGAGAGACTGCTCCTTGCTCACCTCCGCCCCCTGGTGGGACCAGCGATGGATCCACTCCAGTTCGCCTACCAGCATGGCATTGGGGTGGAGAATGCGGTCATCTTCCTCCTTCACCGTTCTCTGTTCCACCTGGAGAAGCCCGGGAATGCGGTGAGGATCATATTCTTTGACTTCTCCAGTGCTTTCAACACCATCCAACCGACAATCCTAAAGAACAAGCTGCTGTGCGCAGGGGTGGACCAGCACCTGTCATCATGGATCCGGGACTACCTCACAAACCGGCCACAGTTTGTGAGAACCCAGGACTGTGTGTCCGACACGATCATCGGTAGCACGGGGGCCCCCCAGGGAACGGTTTTGGCTCCCTTCCTGTTCACCCTTTATACTGCGGACTTCTCACACAACACAACACACTGCCATCTACAGAAGTTCTCTGATGACTCTGCGATCGTTGGCCTCATCTCCAACGGAGATGAAGCTGAGTACAGAGGACTTATCCAGGACTTTGTGGACTGGTGCCATCGGAACTGCCTCCAGATCAACGCGAGGAAAACTAAGGAGCTGGTGGTGGACTGCCGCAGGCAAGGACAACCCCTCACAGCACCAGTAAACATCCAGGGAACAGACATCGAGATGGTGACATCCTACAAGTACCTGGGTGTTCATCTGAACAATAAACTAGACTGGTCACACAATACTGACGCACTCTCCAAGAAGGGACAGCGCAGGCTGTTCCTACTGAGGAGACTCAGGTCTTTTGGTGTACAAGGGGCGCTGCTGAAGACATTCTACGACACGGTGGTGGCATCAGCCATCACTTTTGGAGTGGCCTGCTGGGGCAGTGGCATTACAGCAGCCGATAGGAAGAGACTGAACAAACTGATCAAGAAAGCTAGCTCTGTCCTGGGGCAGCGCCTTGACCCAGTGGAGGAGATGGGAGAGAGAAGGATGGTGGCTAAACTGTCATCTCTGCTGGAGTCTGAGTTCCACCCTATGCAGGACACACTGAATGCACTAAGGAGCTCATTTAGCAGCAGACTACATCATCCTAGGTGCACAACCAAGAGGTTTCGCAGGTCCTTCCTACCTACGGCTGTCAGACTGTACAACCTAAGCAGGGCTGCTCGCAGAGATAGCAAAAAGACGTGACAACCTAATAGTATTGAATGCAAAAGACGCAATAGACTTACACAATGATCCCCTCCGGTATACAACTAGGAAAATACCGGTAGCTACGGAGGGTGACAATATATATGGGTACATAATCATACCATGTAGGATAACTAAGTAGACGGTTATGCTGTTTCATTCCATCTAGCTACAATGCTCCGCACTGTGTGTGTTTATATATTTACTATATATATTTATTCCATCTAGCGACAATGCTCCACACTGTGTGTTTATATATTTACATATTTATTCCATCTAGCAACAATGCTCCGCACTGTGTGTTTATATATTTACATATTTATTCCATCTAGCTACAATGCTCCGCACTGTGTGTGTGTTTATATATTTACATATTTATTCCATCTAGCTACAATGCTCCACACTGTGTGTTTATATATTTACATATGTATTCCATCTAGCTACAATGCTCCGCACTGTGTGTGTTTATATATTCATATATTTATTCCATCTAGCTACAACGCTCCACACTGTGTGTTTATATATTCACATATTTATTCCATCTAGCTACAATGTTCCGCACTGTGTGTGTTTATATATTCATATATTTATTCCATCTAGCTACAATGCTCCACACTGTGTGTTTATATATTTATATATTTATTCCATCTAGCTACAATGCTCTGCACTGTGTGTCTATATATTTATGTTTATATGTACATAAACCGGAGTGGTGGCTCAGTTGGTAGAGCATCCGCCCCACACCCGGGAGGCAGATGTTCAAATCCCGGCCGGGTCATACCAAAGACCATATAAAAATGGTACTTTCTGCCTTCTAGCGTGGTGCTCCGCATAATGGAACGGAGAAAGTAAAGTTACGCACAGAGCTACCAGAGGACTGACCCCCCACTGTAGCTTTCACTACGTACAGTAGCTGTGTGGCCTAGGGTCAGAGAAACGGAGATGGGCGCCGCCCCATGCGTCTTCATGGCGTGAAGGGAATTAACTAACTAACTATATGTACATATGTATACTCGCTGCTCTTGTTTTTTCTTGCCTTCTGACTGTTGCTCTGAGTGTTGCTATCCCTGTGCTGTTGCAATCCTGGAATTTCCCCATTGTGGGACTAATAAAGGCTTATCTTATCTTATCTTATCTAATCTTATAAAAACTATCAGTGTGTGATCATACTATAAATAAAATGATGGGTGATTATATTATTACTGTTACAACTTTCTCCACTAAATTAACAGAAAATCCCAGCACATGCTGTTTCCTCATGAGCTCCGTACCTGTGCAATTTCAAAACACCCCACTAAAATAGCATTAAAAAATGCGCTTCTGACGACAGACCTCATTTTACCTGATCAAAAGTGCATTGGTGTAACATGCACCATAATAGTGACGTGCCCGAGATTGCGCACTGCCACACCTCTTTGAAATGAACCTCCTCCTCCCAGTGCAAAACGGGCACTCTGTCTACTGGTAATAAGATGGCGTGATGCAAAGCATAAAAAACAGACAATGCACTGGCAGAAACTAACAAAAACACTGGCGTACGGCGGGAAGTCTTGTGCAAAAGTCTGCTGATGACCATCAAATAGGGCCCTACGACTGTGATTTCAGCTATGTGTACTTGTGAAATGATTACCCAGACAAGAAGTTAGATCAGAAGACAACACACGGCTTTCCTGTACACGTCTGTGTAATGCTGCTTTCACTGCTAAATAGAAACTCAGAACTACTAACCTCTAAAGGTGTGTGCTATGCATGTAGTGGTATTAGTAAGATGGTAGCCGGGTTGGACGGGGAATGGGCAGGGGTGGCCAACTACCGGTTTCCGGTGGTAATGCCACTCCGGGTATAAAGGATATGGGCAGAAGAGGCTAGTCCTCTTTCGTCATGGAACACCTGGCTTGCTGGAGGGTGCTGAACATCTGAGGGTATTGTCGATAGTTACTTTAATAAAGCTCCATTAACAGTATCTATCTACTAAACCTACTAAACCAAATCTACCTACGGGTACAAATAAAGTAACCTGAACCTGAACCTGAACCTGTAACTACACTCTGCTCGTTATTGCCCTATTATAGATCCAACATTTGGTGATGAGGTAAAAGCGGTTTTGGAGAGGTCCGTTGCCAGATTTCGGCCATTTTTGGAAACCCCAGGCGAGCCGCCTGTGCCTTGGCCTCAGTGGTTTGCTGCATTTACAAATTATCTGGTAGTTTTGAACCTTGGCGAACTCGAGAAGCTTTGCGCGAGGACCATCCTGGTTCATAATTTGGGCATGGAGGGTCAGAGGATCTTGGAAACTCTAGGAGGAGCTGATAGTTTTGATGAAGTGGTGGAGCTGATGGTGCATTACTTTCACGCCCCGGAAAACGTCACTGTCCACCGCATTCAATTCTGACAGCGCTGCCAGCGGACGGGGGAACCTGTGAAAAGATTCATTGCAGTCCTCCGGGGGCTGGTGAGGGAATGTAACTTTGGAAACCTGGAAGATGAGATGATACGGGACCAGTTGGCGGAACACATTCACTGCCCCGCAGCCCGGTCCAGACTTCTGACCCACCCAGGTGAGCTGACGTTGGCCGCCGCTATTGAGCTCGCTCAGCAATTCGAGGCAGCTGAGACAATAGCGAGAGACCTAAGTGAGGGAGCCACTCCGACCCAGTGTGAGCCTCGTTTTAAGGCACTGTCACTGGACCCTGAGGATGAAGACAGCAGAGAGGACGAATATGCCTCCGTGGTGAAAATTAGGTCCGCCCCAGAAACGCCACATTGTTATGGCTGTGGGTCCCCAAATCACCGTTAAAAGTCCTGAGTGTGTCCGGTGAAGGGCAAGCGTTGTGGGACGTGTGGACTGTTGAACCACTTTGCCAGAGTGTGTATTAACTTTGAGCGTAGGGGCCGACAGTGTGAGGTGGGTCCCTCGCAGAAAGCTCCCACGATCGTCCATGCAGTTTCCCCGGAGACCACGGGACGGATCGGCTGTGAGGTAACACTAGATGGCGTTGAGGTTCCTCTTTTGGTGGATACGGGAGCTGTAATCTCTGTATTGAACCTGGCAACCATGAGGAGTCTATTTCCACACCGACAGATCAGGAAGCAGCAGAGCCCCTGTTATGGTTATGGCTTGAACAGATTGGCCGTTTTGGGATTTGTGGAGATGGAAGCATGTTTCACGTCTGTGGTGGTGCCCAATGCCCGCATTTATGTCACCGCTGCGGGAACAAATGTGATGGGGTGTAATCTATTTTATGGTCTGGGGTTCTCCATCTCAAAAGTTACGGGTGAGGAGTGGTCGGGCTATGGACTCTGGGGCTGACCCGCTCCGGTGGTGGAGAGCGAGGAGGTGTGGGACTTAGACTGGCTGGATACCACAGGTGGAGTGCACGCTCGGCGCCATGCGACGCCGCCCCAGGACGGGCCCAATGCCGGTAGTCAGGTTACCCTTGGTGTGGGAACTGGACAGCATGCCGTGACCCCGGGGTGGCCCATAAGGATGAGATGCCTGCGCTGAGGACTGAGGGGGCGAGACCAGAAAGCGCAGTTTTGAAGCGCTCACAACAACCGCATGCCAAGAGGACTGTGAACTGGACCCACAAACCAACCAGTTCCGTGAAGGAGGCCAGTCAACATGGAGTGATCCCAAGAAGAAAGAAAGGGCTACCCTGTGGGTTGGAGATGAGGTTCGGCCCAGGGTTGAGGCCCGGATGAGAGGGGATTACGGGTCACGCGAGCGGCGTGATGACCAGAGGCGGTTCCAGGTGGAGGCTGGCCGGAGCGATGGGTATTTGGGCCTGTCAGACAAGACCTGGAGGCATCTGAATGAGCCTTCTCCTGTGGTAGAGAAGAGGAGATGGCGCAGCCCGAGCCTGGAGGTCAAGAGACAGAGGCGCTCTGAGAGAGACCCATCGAAGGACTGAGGGTGTGTTTATGGGTGTGTTTTAGTTTCAAACCAGGTCCTGTAGTATATAGTTAAACACTACTGCGTCTGTGCCTCGAGTATTGTCTCTGTTTTCGTTTAAGGGTGAAATTTTATGGGATAAGTTTTGTAACATATAAATTTAAAAAAAATGAAAGACAGGAAAATTTTCATAGCTTAACTTGGTTTTGTAATGTAGAGTGACATTGTTTTATATTGTGATTTGAAAATTGAGAGGTGATGTTTACGTTTGAAAAAGGGGTTTGAGGAACATGGAGTAATTTTGATGGTATTGTATACACATAAAAGAAAGGTACATTTTGGTTGGTGTAGAACCATTATCACTGAGTTGATAGTCTAAAGAATGTATGATGGAATAATAGTAATTGTGTTTATTTTATCCAACGTTTTGCAAATTATTTGTGTGATGCCCGGATGTGGGGTGGGTGTGTTGGGTGGGGGGCCGCTACTGTATGCTGTATTTGTGTTAATTGTTGTTCATTATAATGTGTGGAGCTGTTTGAGGGGATTGTTTTGTTTAGAGACACTGCTTTCTTTATGTTGGACTGTTTTAGATATGGCGGCAGAATAACCTGCCTAGCTGTGTAGGGGGCGCTGGCAGTCTACCCAGTTTCCTTTGTACATATCTTTATGCTCAGAGTGTGAATCGGGTGACAAATTTGGGTGGGTTATCTGTGCGCATGGTTTTTTGAAGGGAGGGGGTGGATGTTATGTATGGAAATAGTGGTATTAGTAAGATGGCAGCCGGGTTGGACGAGGAACGAGCAGGGGTGGCCAACTACCGGTTTCCAGTGGTGACGCCACTCCAGGTATAAAGGGTGTGGGCGGAAGAGGCTAGTCCTCTTTTGTTGTGGAACACCTGGCTTGCTGGAGGGTGCTGAATGTCTGAGGGTATTGTCGATAGTTACTTTAATAAAGCTCCATTAACAGTAACTACACTCTGCTTGTTATTGCCCTATTATGGATCCAACAGTGTGTTCACACCAAACGCGAACGGGTGGTGCAAATTTGCTAGCTTGCTAGGATGTCCGTGGCCGGAAACCATGAGCAAATAACTCCAAAACCCAATTCAGCTGAAGAGTTCCCAGTCCTCCTGTCTCCAGGTGAGTGAGTTTCATTTTCTAACTAACTAGTTTACTCTGCAATGGTGATAATGTTACTCTGTCCGCTAGCTACTGGACGCGAACGCACGACAACAAAATTTGCGCATACTTGCGTCTTCCCATTCACTTTGTATGGATTTGCGCCGCCTGTTCACATTTGGTGTGAACACACCTTAAGAAATAAGTACTATCAGAAAACAGATAGCATTTCTTTCTTTCCTCTCTAAGGTTTCTCAAGCCTGACTATATTTTACAAAATGTCCCCCAAATTGAGTTTACACAATAGACACCTTTTTTGATTTTATAAAATATACCCTGAGATAAGTTAGCTTTTGCACTTTATTACCTATTCTGGTTCTTTTAGATAGGTGACCCATGTGTCTGCTAAAAATCATTTGATGCCTGCAGACAAACAATAAATTAAACCTAGAGACAGCCATAGTTTTTTTTTTTTAATTTGTATTAAACATGAAGATATTTTGATTTTGATTTGATTTCTTATTTCCAGGATACAGTGAATGCAGCATGAACTCTGCTGCTGTTCTCTGCTTCTCTCTCACTTACTGACTGGAATACAGTAACCTGTCATTGCAGAGAAAAATTGGTGACTCTTCTCAAAAGTAGTTAAGCTTTCTCCAAAAACTGGCAAGATTTGTTGTTCCATGCAAGTTGAAAAGAAAAAAAATCACTAAGAATGTCTGAAATCCACTAAATCTAGCAATAAATTCATGAATGATCCAGTCAGTTTTCAGCCTGCTAATTAATATTAATGAGCCCCTAAATCTGATTGGGAAAGGTTTTTGATTTCAGCCAATCACAGGAGGTAGTCAGGGTGTGCTTGTTTTGCTAACTTAGAGAACTAAAGGTGGGGCTTGTTAATTTGTGTGATCATAAAACCCAGGAAGTGAAATCTTGTCATTTCCTTAAGAGTTTAACTAAATATGGGCAGTGTGTATATACCTGTGAAGTGAGAATGCTAAAGCGACACTGCCAAAAATCTTTTTTTCTTCTTAACATGTCTGTAACATGTTTTTTTTTGTGATTTACAAGACATATCAAGAGCGCAATCACTCAGATGTGTCATGTTTGTGTTTTTTTGCTATGAAATTTCAGTTAAGCCCCACCCCTTATAAAAAGGCCAGTTTAGACGGCGTGTTTTTGGTGATGTCACTATAACAGGTCTGTAGTGTTGAGCCAATCAGATCTAACAAGCCTAGCAAGTCTGAGAACACATCCCAACTGTGAAGCATGGGGGTGACTTCATCATGTTGTGGGGGCGTTTTGCTGCAGGAGGAACTGGTGCACTCCACAAAATAAATGGCATTATGGGTAAAGAACATTATGCGGAAACATTGAAGCAACATCTCAAGACATCAGCCAGGAAGTTAAAGCTTGGGTGCAAATGGGTCTTCCAAATGGACAATAACCCAGAGCATACCACCAAATTATTTACAAAGGGGCTTAAAGACAATGAAGTCAATATTTTGGAGTGACCATCACAAAGCCCTGACCTCAGCTGCACAGAAAATTTGTGGGCAGAGCTGAAAAGACGTGTGTGAGCAAGGTGGCCTACAAACCTGACTCAGTTACACCAGTTCTGTCAGGAGGAATGGGCCAAAATTCCAGCAAACTATTGTGAGAAGCTTGTGGAAGGATACCCAAAACGTCTGAGCCAAGTCATATAACTTAAAGGCAATGCCACCAAATACCAAGGAAATGTATGTAAACGTCTGATTTTGAAGAAAGCAATAAAATATTCTCTTCAAACTCATGAACAAATATCAAAAATTATTTAGCAAATAGAAAAAAAAAATGGTAATCCTAACTGACCTAAAACTGGAAAAGTTTAGTCTGATTTCATTTCAGACAGTGAGGTAAAAAAGCTTATCTTTTTATACAGTGCATATAAACTTTTGGTTTCAATTGTATTTCTTTTTTTTTAAAGGAAAAAGAAAAAAACAAACAAACTGGAGAATAATTACAGACTACACAATTCACAACATCAAAATAATTACCGGTTTGGTGTCAGATGTAAAAACTCATATTTTTTCCAATCAATTACTGTCACTACTTGTACAATTTACAGTACACAAACCCCTCCACAATGTTTTGTTTTTTAAAGCTTTCTACACTCTGGTTTGAATATTGGGAGCACAGCCTTCACAATGACAATGAAGGATCACTTTCATCTTCCATTTTCAGATTGTGTTAGAGTGACCACAAGAGGACAAAAGCCTGCATTAATGCTGCGCTCTCTGAAGCAGCCAGGGAGGAAGGACGTCAAGTCAGACCTTCTTTTTTCAAGTTTTATTGCATTAAGTGGTGAAAAAAGTACATCTGCTGATTCCTCCTGTCTTGGTGCTATAATTAAATTGGATAGTGTCTGCATAGTCCTAATATAGGTGCAGTATGTTTCTTAGGCAACCACAGTGGTATTTCTCCTTGGCTTATTTTAGTGCTCCCCCCCCCCCCCTTCAGCAAATCTAATAGACGAATGCTCTCGGGCTCAAATATTGGATTTTCTGGATATTTCTTTGTTACATTTGCATACGGTTTTCAAATTTGATTGCAAGATATTCACTTTTCCCCCAGACTGTTTGGTTTTAATGCAGATTTCAAATTCCAAATTAAGGAGAAAAGCACACAAATTTACAAAAAAAAAAGTAGCAAACCCATGGTAAAATTACAAGTGTATATAAACAAATTTGCAAACATTTATTATCATTATTATCTTATAAGAAAACGTGACAGAAAATGCAAATTTGAGGAAAATTTAAGAAAATTTCTTAACTGGAAAAGTTGTAAATAAAAAAGAAAACGCTCACATTTACAAGAAAAAAAATTGGACAAAACATGTACATTTCAGGGCTATACCCTGTTTGATTATCCAGTATTCTTTTTTCCAATCTTATATTTAGATACTTGCTTTTGCCCTAAACTGCTTGATTTTAATGCAGGTAAATTAAAAATTACCTTTACCAAATTTACCCAAAATTCTCTACAATTTTAGAACAAAATCTCACAGAAAAAGCAGCAACCTGTTGATAAAGTCACAACATTGAATAAAAAGGTCAAGTTCAGATCAACAAATTTGCAAATATGAGAAAATATTCAGAAATGCATTGCAAAAATTGCTAATTTATGAGAAATAAAAGTTGCAATTTTCAGTATTTATAGGCAATGTAATAACATTGGAGGGAAAATAGCTAACTGGGCACAATTTGGACATTTTCACTTGGGGGGGTGCTCACTTGTTGCCAGTGGTTTAGACATTAATGGCTGTGTGTTGAGTTATTTTGAGGGGACGCAAATTTACACCGTTACACAAGCTGTACACTGACTACTTTACACTGCATCAAAGTGTCATATCTTCAGTGTTGTACCATGAAAAGATATAACAAAATATTTACAAAAATGTGACAGGTGTACTCACTTTTGTGAGATACTGTATTTGGTGCTTTACATGTGAAGTGACATCTCAAAGCACTTTCTCATTCACTCCAGACAGACATTAGTGGTAAGCTACTTCTGTAGCCACAGCTGCCCTGGGGCAGACTGACGGAAACGTGGCTGCCAATCTGCGCCAACGGCCTCTCCAACCACTACCAAACATGAATACACATTCATACCCAGTGTCATGGACACTGGAGGCAAGGTGGGTAAAGTGTCTTGCCCAGGGACACAACGGCAGGATGACTGGGGAGAGCGGGATTCAAACTCCCATCCCTCCGGTTATTGGTCGACCTGCTCTACCTCAATAGCCTTACAACAGCGTGGCTTTGTAGTAAAAGAATGCGGGTACTAGACTGGCCTGCCCGCAGTCCAGACCTGTCTCCCACTGAAAATGTGTGGATTATGAAGCCCAAAATACGCCAACGGAGACCCCAGACTGCTGAGCAACTGAAATCGTACGTCAAGCAAGAATGGAAAAGAATTTCACTTACAAAGCTTTAAGAATTAGTGTCCTCAGCCCCTAAACACTTACTGAGTGTTGTTAAAAGGTGATGTAACACAGTGGTAAACATGCCCCTGTCCAAGCATCATCATAGTCATCAAATTCAAAATGAGTGAATATTTGCAAAAAATAAAAAAAAAATAAATATCAATTTGAACATTAAATATCTTGTCTCTGTATTCAATTGAATATAGGTTTAAAAGGATTTTTAAATTATTGTTGTTTGTTTTAATTTATGTTTTACACAATGTCCCAACTATAACGGAATTGGGGTTGTAAAAGAAAAGCTGCATTTATTAGAAAAAAAATGCAAGAAAAAAGTTCCAGACTTAGATGAAAAAGTTCCAGTTTTATAAGAGTAGCCACATTACTGAAGAACATCGATGCTGATGCAGTTTACTGAGGGAGAAAAAAAAGACTTTACAGTATATTCAAATATTTGCTCGGGATTGTTCCAGAATATTCAGAGTCCCAAAACTGATATTCATTATAGCTCCTTCTAATATATGGGGTGGGGGGGGGGCAGGAAAAGTTCATAGTGGTCAAATTCGACCAAATGTGGTTTATTTTTCAACTGCAGGGATTCAAGCACTGCAACACCGATGGAAGAAGTGTGTGGACCGAAGGCGAGACTATGTTGAAAAATAAACCACATTTGGTCGTATTTGACCACTATGAACTTTTTAGCACCCTTCCCCCTTCCCCGTAGATCATGATGACGCACCTGGACTCATCATCAGTGATGTAACCTGGGGTCATCAAGTGTTTCAGGTTTAACAATCCAACACCCGCACCCAGGCGACTCAGGCTAGTCTCCGGGCAGCTAATTCACAGCCACCGCCATGCAACCTCTGCTGCATCAGTGGCTAACTTGACGGCCCTTCTGTGAGCCCGTGTGATGCCTGGGATTTTGAAGACTCTGCAGGGGGACTGACCTGCAAACCCTCTACATCCAACCTCTGTGGGCTCACACCTCACCCTCCATCCTTCACCACCAACCACCAATACACCAGTATTTTGCCCTCCAAAGGCATCGTCAGCTCCAAAAGGATCACTTGCTTGGACTATTGGGAGAGCAGCACTACAGTGCTGTGAAAAAGTATTTGCCCCTTCCTAATTTCTTATATTCTTTTGCATATTTGTCACAGTTAAATATTTCAGATTATTAAACAAATTAAGATAAAGAGAGTAAACACAAAATGCAGTTTTTAAATGACAATGTAATTTATTAAGGGTTAAAAAAAAAAAGCTATCCAAACCTACCTGGCTGGCCCTATATGAAAAAGTAACTGCCAAGGTTCATCTCACATTTGCCAAAACAATATCTTGATGATTCCAAAGAGTTATGGGAAAACATTCTGTGGACTGATGAGACAAAAGTTTAACTTTCTGGAAAGCGTGCGTCCCGTCACATCAGGCATAAAACTAACAGTATTTCATAAAAAGAACAAAGCAACGGTCAAACATGGTGGTGGTAGTGTGATGGTCTGGAGCTGCTTTGCTGTTTCAGGACGTGGATGACTTGCCGTAATTGATGGACCCATAAATTCTGCTCTCTAGCAGAAAATCCTGAAGGAAAATGTCTGATCATCATTTCGTGACCTCAAGTTCAAGCCCTCCAGTGTGGCTGGGATACAATTCTGTAAAGAAGAGTTGGCCAAAATTCCTCAACAGCCATGTAAAAGACTCATCGTCAGGCATCACCAATGCTTGATTGCAGCTGTTGCCTCCAAGGGTGGCACAACCAGTTATTAGGTTTGAGGATAATTACTTTTTCCCACTGGGCCAGGTACGTCTGGATAGCTTTTTTTTTTTTTTTTTCCCTTAATCAATGAAATCATCGTTTAAAAAGTGCATTTTGTATTTACTCAGGTTATCTTTGTCCAATACTAAAATTTGTTTGATGATCTGAAACATTTAAATGTGAAGAACACATTTGTCACATTTAAATGTGACAAATATGCAAAAATATGAGAAATCAGGAAGAGGGTAAATACTTTTTCAAATCACTGTATGTCTGCCCTTAGTGATGCGGTTGCTTCACATTCCAGGAATCTGAGATGGTCAACTTTCAGCTCTCAGTCTTTCACTGTAGGAAGCAGGCCTGAAACGACAGTCTCAGGAGCTGAAGACCACTTCGCTCCAGCCCTGACAAAAACATTGGTCTTCTTCTCTAGCAGGAGACGGTTGCAGCGGCTGATTCCACTGCAGATGGTATCTGCCACAGCCCTTAGTATCATGCCATGCCTTGAGCGGTGGCACCCCTCATCCAGGACCTTTGGACAGCAGCTCAAGATGTGCTCTGGAGTTCCTTTCTTTCCACACAGAAAGCAGACTGGTGACTCCTACTTTCACCCAGTTAAACATGCTGGATCGTAAACATGAGACTCTGCATTCTAATACCTTCTCTCATCTTGTCCAGGCACCCTGCCGTCGCAGTCCCACTGTCTTACATGCTCGCTCCTACTCAACTGCGGTTCACACCTCCTCCTGGATTAGTGATCGTCTGTATTTTCCTTGTGCCTTGGCAAATCACTCTAAATTTAGGAGAAAAGGTATAAAATTTAAAAGAAAAGCTGCATATTTATGGCAGGAAAGAAAGCAAATTTAGATAGAAAAGTTCCACAGTTATAAGTCACATTTCTGAAAAACACTGAAGCTGATACAGTTTACTGAGGGAGGAAAAAAAGACCGCAGAATATTCGGATACTCAAAACTGATAAGACAGCCCTGAAATGCTGCAGTGTTCACTTCAAACTCAAAAATTCAGTGCCAAAACAATATTCAATAAAAGATAAATCATGTTTGCATCTGAGCCAAAACAACATAAATAACTGGTATTATTTGTTTTAAGGAAGTCTGCAATTGGGCCAGAAAACTTTTTGGGAAGTTTTTTTTTTTTTTTTTTGGGTCCAACCACGCATCTTGTGCATATCGGAGATGCCAGCAACCAAAAAAACAAAAAAAACCCAAACCCAACCTACAAGTTGTGCTGCTTCACTCCTCATCCCTCGCCTACTGGTGGGCTGCACACAACTCTACAGATACTGTCATACGGACTCTACAGGGGAAATATTTCAATCTAGTATGAGAGTGGCTGCATCAGTGCACTAAATTAGATGAAATGTGCTCATTTTGTGGTAATGATGTTTTTTTCCTATGTTGAAATTTGTCCGTCTTTGATCTACTAAGATCACACACACAAAAAAAACCGTGGCTTTCATCAAACTTGAGGCAGGTAGTAATAGACAGAAGGCTGAAAAATGTCACTAAAGTATCTATATTAATCCTCTTTAAAAAGGGCCTATATGTTGCATAATGGTGCTTTCCCGTGTTTTAACCTAACAAAATATAGCAATGGGTCACATAGACACCATTAAAATGCTGACTTCACAGAAATACACACCGCCTTCATTAGTTAACCTCTAGACACTCGTGGATTGAACTTTCAGAAAATATACACACCCTGACTGCCTTCTTAGTTGTAATTGGTCCACAAAAAAAACCCACCTTTACCCAATCAGGACAGGAACTCGTTAACATTAATGAAGAGGCTGTAAACGGTTTCATTCTGAGCTTTATGGACAGCTTTTTTTTTTTAAGATGTAAAACACTTCCTGTGCCGGTCCCAAGCCCGGGTAAATGGGAAGGGTTGCATCAGGAAGGGCATCCGGACTAAAATCGTTGCCAAATTAACATGTGGATCATTGTGATATCAGCTGATGATACGCTGTGGCGACCCCGAAAAGTGAGCAGAAAGAAAAAAAAAAAAATCTTGTTAAAAAGTAAAAACATCTGTTTTGAAGGTATGTGCAGAGCGGTGTTGGCCAGGAGCTCAACTTGTTGTATGTACAAGAATAGCAGAGCTTTATGACTTGGGCAGCACACATCTGAAATCAGGTACACACTGTCTGACTTTGGATGACAAGAGGGAAACATAAAATAAACATCCTAACGTCTCTGACTGGGGTATAAGAACAATGGTCCATCACAAACCCAGTGAGCGGTTCAAAGCTGTTCATCTTGCACCCAGCTAAAGCTCAAAATGAAAATCCGACAGTGCCAGAAATTTGGATCTTAGCATCTTCAACTCTGCCACCTCCAGCGCTGCATCTTTCCCTACAACTTGATATTTATGCCCCCCCCCCCCCGAGTTTATCAAATCCGTGTTGCAGGGTGAACTTACTAGACTGGTAAAATTGCCAACAACCAGTCACTTACATACGTTGTTAGTTCCACTGTCCAAATGCAACCAAAAGTAGTGTTTCACGTACGACCCAGAGGAGCATTCACTCGGTGATGTCATGCCGTCTCATTATTTTCAAGAGCCCTCAAATCAATATATGGAGGAGGGTGGGGGTTGATGGATAGGAATAGCAGCAGTCTTTCATGCAGGACCTGAGTTCCATTTTTTTTTTTTGTCACTCCGTGTCTCCGTCAACTTTCAGTTCTCAGGCTGTGTAACTTTTATTTTAGGGTTATGTTAAGGCTAGGGTAAAGGTTAAGGTTAGGAAAAATATGAGGGTCTCCTCTGAAAACATTACAGCTGTAACCCTCTGCCGTGTCACTTTATGTCGTTATTTACACGAAGACCACCAAAGGTCACCTCACTTCACAATATAGCCATAAGCCATATCAGCAAGAGACATACTGTATATTGTCACATTCTGCAACACAGTGGGCTCAAAATCGCAGTTTTTTTTTTTTTTTGTTAGTTAGCTGGATTATGCAAAATCTACTGGACAGATTTTGATGAAATTTTCATTTGAGGTGCCCCTCGGGCAACAGATGAGCCCAATAGATTTTGGAGGTGATCCATGATTGCATACCTTCACCAAGGCCTGCTTCTTTGTTGATTTGTGTGTAGGATTACACAAAATCTACTGGACAGATTTTGGTGAATTCTTCACCAGAGGTAACTCTTGGACTACGAATAAGCCCATAAGATTTTGGAGGCGCTCTGAGAGTGCATATCTCTGCCAAGGCCCTATCTTGCAATGTAGTTTGATTGTCCAGCCATCCGTCAGCAGGATTACTCAGAAACTACTGGATGAATTTGGTGATACGGATGAAGGTACGGACACAGGTACGGTCGGACGGAGGGAGGGGAGACGGAGCTTTGGCAGAGGCATGCGCTGTCTCCCCTAGTTTTTCATATTCTATCAAAACAATTAGTGGCATTTTATAACACAGCCTACAAATGACACCATTAATACTGTTTAAGTATAATTTAAGTATTGAGTAAGTACAGCATGAGTACACGTAACCATGACAGAAGTACAAGACAAGTACAAGGTAAGTATCATGCAAATATGACAAACATACTGCATATGTATGACACACTAGGCAAAAACAACATAAATATGGGGCAAGCATAATGTAAGTGGGAGGTAAAGATCACGTATTTGCCTCTCGGCGCCACACCAGTCGGCTGCCTTTTGCAACAGCGGCTCGATTCCGAGTTTTTTTTCCCTTCCTCTCTCTTTTGATCACTTTTTTTTTTTTTTCACCCCACTTATATCACGGACACACAGATCGTCCCAAATGTCTCCTGAGCCGGTGGACGGAGCCACTGTTTATAGCAGGATACGATATAACAGGGAAGAGCTGCTAGCATTTAACCGCCACCCGGTCCCACTGGAAAAACTCGACATACCGAGAGAACTGAGGCGAAAACGCCGCGGCTGCCGGGCTGGAGTAAGGCGGAGGACAAAAAATATAAGGTACAGACCCTCCCTTCCATCTGTTGTCATGGGAAATGTACGGTCGATACTGGGAAAGTTAGATGAGCTAGCGGCTATCTCCCGTTATGATAGCACTTACCGGGAGTGCTCTCTCCTTTTGTTTACTGAGACGTGGCTAACTGAACTAGCAGCAGATGCTAACATTGAGCTGGAGGGTTTTCACATGATACGAGCTGACCGAACACCAGAGAGTGGCAAAACTAGGGGCGGTGGAGTGATAATGTATGTTAACAACAACTGGTGCAGACCGGGACATATCACTGTTAAACAACGACACTGCAGCAAAGACATTGAGTTGCTAGCTGTTAGCATGAGGCCTACATATCTCCCGAGAGAACACTCACACGTGATCTGCATTGTTGTTTATGCAAATCCGACGGCGAACGCTGGGACAGCGCGTGACGTCATCCATTCAGTTACCAGCAGGCTGCAGACAGAACACCCAGATGCTCTTCTCCTCATCTCAGGCGATTTCAACCACGTTTCACTGTCTCCCATTCTGCCCACTTTCACCCAGTATGTCACATGCCACACTAGAGACAATAAAACACTGGATTTGTTCTACGCAAACACTAAGGAGGCGTACACCTCATCACAACTCCCCCCACTTGGGAGATCGGATCACAACTTGGTTCATCTCCGACCGGTGTACAAACCCCTAGTGCACAGACAACCTCCGGCCATGCACACTGTGGAGTTATGGTCTGAGGAGACAATGGACACTCTAAAGGACTGTTTTGAAGCCACTGCCTGGAAGCAGCTCTGCGATCCACATGGTGAGGACATCGATGGCCTCATTCACACCTTCACGGGCTACCTCAGCTTCTGTGTGGACAAATCCGTTCCCACCAAGACCATACGGCGTCACTCAAACAACAAACCCTGGATCAACCCTGAGATAAAAACACTTCTGAGAGAGAAGAAGAGGATCTTCAGGTCGGGGAACAGGGAGATGCTGAAGTCCGTACAGAGGGAGCTGAGGAGAAAGATCAGAGAAGGCAAGGACAGCTTCAGGAAGAAGATGGAGGACAAGCTGCAACAGAGCGACATCAGCGGGGTCTGGAGAAACCTCAAAACCATCTCGGGGCTCCAGAATACCTCCCCCCAGGCCACGGGGGGCAGGGAGTGGGCGAACAACCTGAATCTGTTTTTCAATAGATTTGACCAACCGCCCTCCCCCCTGTCTGCACAACAACCACTGCTGCCTCTAAGAAATCAAGTCCTGCTACCCACTCCCCACTCCACCGACACCCCCCCCACTCCCAACACACAGCCCCCCATCCTGACCCTGACCAAGACCCAGGTGAGGACGGAGCTGAGGAAGATCAAGGCGAGGAAGGCGTCGGGACCGGACGGCATCAGCGCAAAGCTCCTCAAGTCCTGTGCAGACCAGCTGTGTGGGATTGTGACGTATATCTTCAACATGAGCCTGAAACTGGGGAGGGTACCACAGCTGTGGAAAACATCTTGTGTGGTACCTGTACCAAAAACTTCCCACCCCAAAGACCTGAACAGCTTCAGACCGGTGGCCTTGACGTCCCACTTGATGAAGACCCTGGAGAGACTGCTCCTTGCTCATCTCCGCCCCCTGGTGGAACCAGCGATGGATCCACTCCAGTTCGCCTACCAGCATGGCATTGGGGTGGAGGATGCGGTGATCTTCCTCCTTCACCGTTCTCTGTCCCACCTGGAGAAGCCCGGGAATATGGTGAGGATCATGTTCTTTGACTTCTCCAGTGCTTTCAACACCATCCAACCGATGATCCTGAAGGACAAGCTGCTGCGCGCAGGGGTGGACCAGCACCTGTCATCATGGATCCTGGACTACCTCACGAACCGGCCTCAGTTTGTGAGAACCCGGGACTGTGTTTCCGACACGATCATCAGTAGCACGGGGGCCCCCCAGGGAACGGTGCTGGCTCCCTTCCTGTTCACTCTTTATACTGCGGACTTCTCACACAACACAACACATTGCCATCTACAGAAGTTCTCTGATGACTCTGCGATCGTTGGTCTCATCTCCAGCGGAGATGAAGCTGAGTACAGAGGGCTTATCCAGGACTTTGTGGACTGGTGCCATCGGAACTGCCTCCAGATCAACGCGAGGAAAACTAAGGAGCTGGTGGTGGACTGCCGCAGGCATGGGCAGCCCCTCACAGCACCAGTAAATATACAGGGAACAGACATCGAGATGGTGACATCCTACAAGTACCTGGGTATTCATCTGAACAATAAACTAGACTGGTCACACAATACTGACGCACTCTACAAGAAGGGACAGCGCAGGCTGTTCCTGCTGAGGAGACTCAGGTCTTTTGGTGTACAAGGGGCGCTGCTGAAGTCATTCTATGACACGGTGGTGGCATCAGCCATCACTTTTGGAGTGGTCTGCTGGGGCAGTGGCATTACTGCAGCCGATAGGAAGAGACTGAACAAACTGATTAAGAAAGCTAGCTCTGTCCTGGGGCAACGCCTTGATCCGATGGAGGAGATAGGAGAGAGAAGGACGGTGGCTAAACTGTCATCTCTGCTGGAGTCCGAGTTCCACCCTATGCAGGACATACTGGATGCACTGAGGAGCTCATTTAGCAGCAGACTACATCATCCCAGGTGCACAACCGAGAGGTTTCGTAGGTCCTTCCTACCAACGGCTGTCAGACTGTACAACCTAAGCAGGGCTGCTCGCAGAGATAGCAAAAAGACGTAACAAACTAATAGGTTTTTTTTTAATGCAAAAGATGCAATAGACTTACACAATGGTCCTCTCCGGCATACAACTAGGAACATACCGGTCGCTATGGAGGGTGAGAATATGTATGGGCACATAATCATACCATGTAGGATAACTAAATAGACGGTTATGCTGTTTCATCCCACCTAGCAACAATGCTCTGCACTGTGTGTGTTTATATATTTACATATTTATTCCATCTAGCTACAATGCTCTGCACTGGGTGTGTTTATATTTATATATCTATATATTTATTCCATCTAGCTACAATGCTCCGCACTGTGTTTTTATATATCTACATATTATTCCATCTAGCTACATTGCTCCGCACTGTGTGTGTTTATATACTTGCATATTTATTCCACCTAGCTGCAATGCTCCGTACTGTGGGTGTTTATATATTTACATATTTATTCCATCTAGCTACAATGCTCCGCACTGTGTGTTCATATATTCATATATTTATTCCATCCAGCTACAATGCTCTGCACTGTGTGTCTGTGTGTGTGTGTGTGTGTGTATATATATATTTTATAGTAATATGTACATATGTATATTAGCTGCTCTTGCTTGCTTGTTTTTTTTTTTTTTTGTTTGTTTTTTTTCTTGCCTTCTGATTGTTGCTCTGAGTGTTGCTATCCCTGTGCTGTTGCAATCCTGGAATTTCCCCGTTGTGGGACTAATAAAGGCTTATCTTATTTATGGGGTAAGTACTGCAGAATAAGTACGGGGGCTTCTTTTGGCTGCTCCCTTTCTGGGTCGCCACAGCGTATCACTTGATATGTGATGATCTGCATGTTCATTCGGCAAGGAGTTTTACACTGGATGCCCTTCCTGACGCAACCCCGCCCATTTCTACAGGCTTGGGACCGGCACAGGAGTAACCCTTGTGGCTGGATGACCAACTTCCCTTCCTCCATTCTATTATGCTGAGCAATGGAGGAAGGAAAGTTGACTTGACTTTAACATAGTGCATAATTATCACTTAAAAGTATGTTAAAGTAAAGAAGAAATCCAACCCAATGCCCCATACTCATTCTGTAGTTATGCAGTACTTACTCTTGCAATTCCATCATACTTACCCCATGCATACATTATATTGTACTTACATTCAAACTTACCACACTTTCTTCATATTTACTCCATACTTCTACTATTGTCCAACTTATCTCATATTTATGCCTTACTTGCCACATACTTACATTGTACTTTCTCCATACGCAGAGGCGATTCTAGAGTCTCTTGTGACCTAGGCAAAAATTCACAGGGGGCCCCTCCAAACAGGTGTTTATCACCTTTATATAAGGGTGATGAACTACATTAACTGCTGTATCATTTGCACTACTGTCCACTGTCTTGTGCTCTTGTCTCCTCTTCCTCATTTTTCTTCTTCCATCACTGCCAGATAGATAACTTCATTTCATTTTGATATAGCCGCTCTCACTTGTTTGTTTACATAAGACGTGCACCCGTATGTGCAAGAGTGAGAGGTGGGAGTGTGGCCCCTTTAGGGAGTTCTGCACTGGCCTACTACTGTCGTTGCAAACGCTACACATCGTCACTGTTGTAGTGCTTCAAAGTTGGTCAGCTCTCGGAGGCCCCCATCCGGCCTGGGGCCCCAAACATTTACCTGCCTTGCCTGCTGACATGCAGCGCCTCTACCTGTATGGAGTAATTACATCAAAATTAGGTTTTGCTACCACATTTACTCAATACTTATGCCGTACTTAGTCTGTATATACACATTACTTGCTTTATAATTATGACTTATTTATGCTGCACTTTTGCTGTTCTTATGCCATACATATGATGTAATTTATGGCTGTAACAAAGTGCCACCCAGTACTTTTCAAACTTAGAGCAATTAACCTTCTGTGCTTGGTGCTATTTAGGGAATTATGGGACCTGTGGGAGATGATCATCTGTTATTAATGCTGAAGATTTACTTTTTACATGAGGCTGAGCCATATTTAAAAACATGCTCCATCAGTGTTTTGACTTGCTGCCCAGAACAGCCTCTTAACTCACAAGTAATGAGGGTTTTTTTTTTCCCCTTCTTCTTCTTGAAAGTCAGCCATCATCTCCATCTACCAGATTTTTTTTTTCTTCTCCAAAATGAATATTAAGATTCGTTTAAGGGCTCGAGCAATTTGTTTTGTTTGTTTGTTTATCGTGCGTCGTTTTGTGTTGTGCCACGATGACAGAATTCCTCGGCGGCGAAGGGGGGAAGCCTGCCACGCGCATGAGTCAGGCTGCCGTGCACGTGTCTGTCTGCGCTCCGAGGACAGCAAGCTCAGAAGAAGGAGTGAACTCTGTCCAACACCTCCGAGCGTCATGCCTGGGCACTCTGCGATCGCACCCCTCCTACATAACACAGGGCAGAATGCAACCCCCCCACACACACACGCACAAACAACACGCACATACGTATATACACACACACATTCATCAATCACAGGCTTGGTGTAGGCAGGATCCATAGTTGCATTGAAGACTTGTGAAGCAATCAGTGCTGCTCGGGGACTTAGGTGCAGCCCCCCCCCCCCCACCACCACCACCACCACCACCGCCAGAATACAAAACCAGCAGTCATGTAAAGTCACTTAGAGTAATGCGCCTCTCAGAATTAACGAGCAAAACAACAGCAAGGAAGTGGGAACATCGCATCCACTCCTACGCAGGCAGGATGGCACTTCAGTTTTAAAGTTATGTAACAGTCCACTGGTGTGAGATTACACTCACTTTGCCCTCAGAGGGGAGACGAGAGATCAGAAATTCGAGTCTGAGTGGCTAATTGAACAGCGCCCCGCTGGCCCGCCGGCCACCGGATCACCTCTGCGGCTGTGGAAGAGGCGGACTCGGGCCCGTCTGCACGTGCGGCCAAATTAATTGACTTGTTATTGAGAATCAAGGTGGGGAAAAAAAATTACTTCACACGGTGAGAACAAAGGCTGAGTAGAAACTGTGGCGGAGACACTAATTAACACCCACACCTCGTCTCCTCTGTGCCAGCCTGAAACATACAGGAAAAAAAACTCCTCCCCCCCCCCCACTCTTTAGGGAGCCTAAAAAGTTCCCCTGCTGCAATCTAGCACGAACTCTGGCCCCTATCCCCTCACCCCTTAACTGGTTAACCGGCGACGAGTTTCGACGTAAAGTGGAGGCATATGCATGAATCAGAGCTGCATTGTTTACCAAGAACTGCTCCCTGCTGACCGGAAACTACGCGAAACAACAAACCGCCGACGCGCTTTCAACTTGAGAAGCGATAAATAAAAAAGGCCTTCAAAGGGAGGAGAGAAATATTAATACAGATAGCGTAGTAGCCTGCAGCCATCCGTCCGGCAGCGTTGCCAACTCTCCTGGAAACTCCTGCAGCATTTTCTGCCTGTGTTGTTCTGTTGTTTATTTCTACTGCGAGGCTGCCAGAAAGAAATCCCACCACCGGCACCTGTCAGCTGAAATCCCTCACCAAAAAAAACAAAAAACAAAAAAACAAACAAGGCATGAATAACTTACCTTGCGCGCGTGAAGGTGGGAACAGGTGCAGGCGCAGCTCGGTGGGTGGTGTTCGCGCTCAGTTAGGCGTCCGTGAGAGTTTTTAAATGGCGGTTATGAGCGGGGACGGCACCGGCTGAGGCTCCCGAGTCCGAGCACCATGCTGCGGGAACGGCGGGCGCGTCAAGAAAACGCGCGCAAGACCGGCGGCGACAGGGCGGAGGAGCGCATTTTTAATTCTGTGTGTGAGCGTCTGAAGTGATGCACAGTCACAGCGCCGAGACACTGGGTGTGTGTGCGCGCGTGTGTGCGCGCGCGTGCCCCCCCCCCAACACTCCTCCGCCTCCTCCTCCTCCTCTCGCCTACCCGCATCTGACACGCACGCAGACGCGCGCACACCGACCCAAAGCGCTCCATCACAAAAATATGCAGTTGGCGCAGGAGGGGTCCGCAGGCTGCAGCCGCGGAGCCCTGAGGCGGTCGCGCCATGTGGCTTAAAACGTACATAGAGATCGCATTTACCATGCAAAACTTTCACATTTATGACAAGTTAGTTGCACAAAAAAGCTGCACATTTAGACAAAGAAATCGGAAATTTATGGGACAAGTTGCAAACTTTTTCAGAAGTTGCACATTTCTGAGAATAATTGGAATTTTTCGGTAACAGACTTGCAAATTTATGTCATAAGTTAGAAATATGTTAGAAAAAAACGTTGCAAATTTACGAGAATGAAGCAGAAGTTTATAAGGAAAGTTGAAGTTTCAAAAGAATAAAGTTGCAAATTTATGAGAAAAAAGTTGAATTTTTCCCCCCCCTCCCCCCCAAAAAAGGGGGGGGGGTTCGGAAGGAAAAATTGGAAATTTATGGTAATGTTGTTGCAAGTGAATGAGGAGTTTTAAAACTTTGCCATAGAAAAGCTGCAAATTAAAAAGAAAAAGTTTTAAAAAATATGAGAAAAGTTGCAAATTTATGAGAATGAAGCTGCAAAGTTTATAAGGAAAGTTGAAAATTCAAAAGAATAAAGTTGCAAATTTATGAGAAAAAAGTTGATTTTTTTTTTAATTTAACCCCCCCCCCCCGAAAAAAGGGGGGGGGGTTCGGAAGGAAAAATTGGAAATTTATGGTAATGTTGCAAGTGAATGAGGAGTTTTAAAACTTTGCCATAGAAAAGCTGCAAATTAAAAAGAAAAAGTTAAAAAAAAATACGAGAAAAGTTGCAAAATTCAGAGGAGAAAAATATTTTTGACAATTTAACTTTTTTGCAATTTGCAAATTTCTGTGAATAGTTGGAAATTTTTAAGAAAAAAAAATTAAATTTGGAAAGAAAGTTGGAAATTTATGGTAACAGGCTTGCAAATTGATGAGAAAAGTTAGAAATTTGTTAGCAAAAAAGCTGCAAGTTTATGAGAATGAAGCTGCAAGTTGATAAGAAAAGTTGAAAATTCAAAAGAATGAAGTTGCAAATTTATGAGAAAAAAAGGTTGAAAGTTTAAAATTTATCAAAAAAAGGGAAATTTGGGAGAAAAAGTTCAAAATTTGTGGTAATATTGTTACAAATTAATGAGGAATGTTAAAAATTTGCCACAAAAAGTTGGAAAATTAAAAGAAAAAAGTTTTTAAACAAATGAGAAGAGTTGCAAAATTCAGAGAAAGAAGTTGAACATTTTTGAAAATGCATTTGTAACTTTTTTAGAAGTTGCAAACTTCTGAGAACAGTTGGAAATTTTCAAGTAAAGCAATGCAAGTTTGGAAAGTTGGAAATTTATCTTAATAGACTTGCAAATTTATGTGCAAAGTTAGAAATTTGTTAGAAAAAATGGCAAATTTATTTAAGAACAGAAAAGACTAAA
This sequence comes from Pholidichthys leucotaenia, assembly GCA_020510985.1. NCBI lineage: Eukaryota > Metazoa > Chordata > Actinopteri > Cichliformes > Pholidichthyidae > Pholidichthys > Pholidichthys leucotaenia. Next base: position 146,781,823 of record CM035836.1, on the reverse strand, counting down.
GTTGCAAATTTATGATAAAGAAGTTAAAGGTCTATCAAAGAAGCTGCACATTTATGAGAATAAAGCTGCAAAATCATAGGAAAGTTAAGATTTAACAAAAAAGGGAAATTTGGAAAAAAAATGCTGGAAATTTATGGTGATGTTTTTGCAAATTAATGGGAAATGTTAGAACGCCATAAAAGATGGAAATTTTAAAGATTTTTTTTTTCAAAAAAATATGAGAAAAATTGCAAAATTCAGAAAAAGAAGTCAGATATTTTTGAGAATATAATTGCACCTTTTCAGAAGTTGCAAATTTCTGAGAATAGTTGGAAATTTCCTAGTAAAACAATGGAAATTTGGGGGGAAAGTTGCAAATTTTTAGTAATAGACTTGCAAATTTATGTACAGTTAGAAATTTTATTAAAAAATGCTAATTTATTTAAGAAAAGTTGAAAATTTATTTAAAAAAATAAAGTTGCAAACTTACAAGAAAAAAAAGTTAAAAGTTTATGAGAGAAGCTGCACAGTTATAAGAATCCAGCTGCGAAATTATGGGAGAATTTAAGATTTAACAAAAAATGGAAGTAAAAAGTTAGACATTTATGCTAATATTGTTGCAAATTAATGAGAAATGTTAGAAATCTGCTAAAAAAAAATTGCAAATTTGTTAGAAAAAGTTGGAAATTCAGTTGAAAGTTGAAAAGTTGACAAAATTCAGAGAAAGAAGTTAAACATTGTGGAGAATTTGGGGGGAAAGTTGAAAATTAGGGCAACTGAGCTGAAAATTCCTAAGCATGAGGTTCAAACTTACAAGAATATATTGACAATTTATGAGACAAGCTGCAGCCTTATGAGAATGAAGTCACAAAATTCTAAAAAAAAAAAAAAAAAAAAAAAAGTATAGTTTACAAAAAAGGAAATCTGGAATGAAAAGTTGAAAATTTATTTTTATAATGTTTTAAATCATTGAGAAACATTGGAAAGTTGCAGTTATGAGAACAAAGGGAAAAAAAGAATTTAGGAAAAAAAATCTGCAAAGTTATGAGAACAAAGTTGCAAATTTACAAGAACGTTAAATTTATGAAAAACAGTTGGAAATATATGAAAAAATTTGAAATATGACTATAACAAAGTTACAAATTTGTGAGAAAAGTTAGGAACTTCGCAGAAAAAAGCAGTAGATTTACGAGCATAAATGTTAAAAATTTATGTGAAAAAAGTTGGAAATTTACTACAATAAAGTTGCAAATTTACAAGAAAAAATTTGCAAATTTTATGCAAAGTTGCAAAATTTTCAAATAGCAAATTTACAAGAAATTTGGAAATTCAAAAGAATAAAGTTAGAAATTAATGAGAAATAAGTGGAAGCTTTTAAATATAAATTATATTTGGGAATTAAGGAGAAAAAACTTGGAAATTTACAACAAAAATTTGAAATTTACTATAATAAATTTGCATGAGAAACTCCATGTGAACAACTGCATATTAGTGAGAATAAAATTGTACATTTATTTTGAAAAATGAAATTTATGTGAATAAAGATGCAAATCTATGACAATAAATAATACTTTGAATTGACATGAAAGAAGATGCAAATTTGCAAGAAAAAAAATTAAAATTCTGAGAAGAAATTGCAAACTAAAGAGAGACCCCGTACACCAATTTCCAAGACAAAGTTGCAAATTTATATGAAAAGATGAAAATTATTGCATATAAAAGAGGTATACAATTTGGTTGTTTTATCTTCATCTTAAGGCTCAATTTTTTTGGGCTCCATACACAGATTTTGGGCCAAAATTACTCAAAATTTCTTTTCCCACAAAAGTAGTTGCTGACTCTTGAGTCAGAAGGATTGATTTTTGAAACAATGGACATAATACAGGAGCTTTTCCCCATAAAATTATATTGTAAAAACGTAAAATAAATCTCTTATTGTGTGACCTGAAAGTTTGATAACACTTTAGATTAAAACAGTATCAATATTAATCATTCATTCATGCATTAAGTCATCAATAAAATAACATAAAATGATAAAGTGTGGCCGACACACATTGTGGGCTCACGCTGCCACAGAGACAGAACTGAATGTGTATTGTGGAGTGTCACGTCTGCAAGGACTGAGGACTCAAATCTACAGGAGGTAACAAGGAAGTGTGAGATTTGTCTCTTTGTCCCACAGAAGACGCCCCGGAGGGTATTCCGGTTCATCAAGAAATGAGAGACAATGGTGAAGCTTCAAAGGGATGCTTTGTAACTGTATGTTGACTGAAGACACCATGTGGCTTGAATTCTGATGCTGGAAATGTATAAAAGGGGGTTGAAGTATGATTCTTTCTCTTTCCTGCTTTGAGAATGCTAGGAGCTTGTGTTCTGTCAAATAAAGCTGGTTTATGACTGAAACTCAGCCTCGTTATTTGAGCATGCTCCTACACTGGTGACCTACGACGGAGAATGAGCAATGAGAATTCTTCCGAACCGGGCTCGGTGGAAGCCAGCCTGATGGCCGCCTCCACGCTCCGGCTGCCCGATTTCTGGCAGCACAGCCCGCGCTCATGGTTTAGCGCAATCGAGGCGCAGTTCAACCTCCGGAGAATCTCCAACGACGACACAAGATTCTACCACGTGGTAGCGAAACTGGACAGCGACACGGTCCAGAGAGTGGAGGATTTGGTTAATCATCCACCAGACAGCGACAAGTACAGCGCATTGAAAGACGCGCTGATCAGCCATTTCACCCCCTCAGTCCAACAAAGAGCAGAGGGGCTCCTGGCGCTGACGGAGGCAGAAAACGATAGACCTGCGGACCTGATGGTGAAGATGCTGCAGCTCAAAGCCTCCGAGGATGGCGAATTCATTTTCGCCCACCTATTCCTTCGAACCCTGCCACCAGCAGTGAGAGTGGCCCTGGCAGAGTCACCCCGATTGGCCAAGCGAGACTACCATGGGTTGAGCAAGGAGGCGCAGAAGTTGGTCGACGCCCACAAGCAGAACGCGGTTTCGGCCGCGGCGGCTAGTTCGGGAACGGCGTCCGGAGACAGCTTGGGTCCAGCGGCACCAGACGCACCAACAACGGCGGCGACCGGAGCCAGACGACGCGGAGCGGAGAACGGCTCGTGCTTCTACCACCGCCGTTTTGCAGAGAGAGCGCACAGGTGCGTCCCACCGTGCAATTTTAAACGCCAGGACCGAGGGCCGGTAGCAGCTGCGACTCTCGGCAATGAGAACAGGCTGCTTTACCTGACGGATGCACGCTCGGGGAAACAGTTCCTCGTGGACACGGGCTCGCAGCTGAGCTTCGTCACGCCCACCTACGCGGAACGGCTGTCGCCTTCTAAAGCCCCCTGGGTGTCAGTGTCAGCAGCGAACGGCTCCACAATTAAAACGTTTGGTGAGAGGACCATGCTTCTGTCCTTACAGGGTCGTTCATTTGAGTGGACATTTATTGTAGCAGCAGTCAGTTTCAACATGTTAGGGGCTGATTTTTTGTGCTCACATGGTTTATTGGTTGATCTTGCTAATAGACGTCTGATTAATGCACTGTCTTTTCATTCTATTCCCTGCACAGCTCGGGTGGCCCCGCCAACTGCACATGCCAGCGTCTCAGCCGCAGGTGGTAAGTTTCACACTCTGCTTGCTCAGTTTCCAGCACTCACAGTCCCCACTTTTTCAGCAACGGTGGCCAAACATGGGGTAGAACATTTCATAACAACCACAGGCCCTCCCGTTTTTGCAAAGGCTCGGCGTTTGGACCCAGCTAAACTGGCCATCGCGCGCGAGGAGTTCACTAATCTGGAAAAACTAGGCATCGTTAGACGCTCCAAGAGCGCTTGGGCTTCGCCGTTACACATGGTCCCAAAGGCTGACGGCTCGTGGCGGCCTTGCGGCGATTTCCGCAGGTTGAACAACGTTTCAGCTCATGACCGCTACCCGATTCCGCACATTCAGGATTTTTCTGTTCATTTGGCGGGGGCGCGCATTTTTTCTAAAATAGACTTGGTGCGCGGCTATCACCAGGTTCCAGTGCGCGCGCACGATGTACCCAAAACAGCGGTCATAACTCCTTTCGGCCTTTTTGAGTTCTTGCGCATGCCTTTTGGCCTCAAGGGGGCCGCGCAGACTTTCCAACGCATGATGGATGCAGTTTTACGCGACCTGCCTTTCGTGTTCGTTTATTTGGACGATATTTTGGTAGCCAGCACGTCCGAAGGCGAACATGAAAAACACCTCACAGCAGTTTTCCAGAGGTTGGCAGAGCACGGGTTAATAGTTAATCCAGCGAAGTGTCAGTTTGGGGTGGCGCAGATTGATTTTTTGGGACATCGCGTTTCGGCAGAGGGAGCAGTTCCCCTTCCAAATAAAGTGCGTGCCATAACAGATTTTCCGCAACCTCAAACGGTTAAGGCGCTTCAGGAGTTTCTAGGGATGGTTAATTTTTACAACCATTTCCTCCCAAGCGCAGCACGACTCATGCAGCCATTGTACACCGCGTTAAAAAAACAAAAGCCCGCAAATAAAGTCGAATGGTCTCCGGAGCGGGAGCGCGCTTTTGCCCAGGTCAAATCAGCCCTGGCAAATGCAGTTTTGTTAGCGCAGCCAGTTCCAACGGCCCGCATGGCGCTCACCACTGATGCTTCCGATGTAGCGGTGGGGGCGGTAGTTGAACAGTTTGTGGCAGGTACCTGGCAACCCCTCGCGTTTTTCAGCAGGACCTTGCGCGATAGGGAACGGAAATACAGCGCATTTGACAGGGAGCTTTTGGCCCTACACTTGGCCATCCGTCATTTTCAGTTCTGGTTAGAGGGGCGACGTTTCACCGCTTTTGTGGATCATAAACCGCTAACGTTTGCGATGGCCAAAATTTCAGAACCCTGGTCAGGCCGGCAACAAAGGCAACTAGCCGCAATATCGGAGTTTACTACTGATATTCAGCATGTCGCGGGTAAACACAATGTTGTAGCAGACTGCCTCTCGCGTGCAATAGCACCACCAAGCCCTATAGGGGCAGACTCTGTAGCCATGGCCGCGGGCCCGGCCAGCGACGCGGGAGCGCGCGCAGCCCCGGTCTGTATTGGGTTAGATTATGCAGCCATGGCTGCGGAGCAGGTTAATGACGCGGACGTGCGCGCGCTCCAGTCTGGACCAACAGGGTTAAGGCTGGAGCACAGGGTGCAACAAAACGGTATGCCCCCGCTAATCTGCGATGTCTCCACGGGACGGCCCCGCCCTGTGGTGCCAACCGTGTGGCGTCGCCGTGTTTTTGACTTGGTCCATTCTCTCGCGCACCCGGGGGTGCGCGCATCGATCAAATTGGTGGGGGAGAAATTTGTTTGGCCCGGGTTGCGCAAACAGGTCAAGGAATGGGCAGCAGCCTGCGTAGCGTGTCAGCGAGCTAAAATACACAGACACACTAAGGCCCCGTTAGAACCTTTCCACATCCCCGCTAAGCGTTTTGATCACGTGCATGTTGACCTGGTCGGCCCGCTTCCGTTATCACACGGGCACACACATCTTTTGACAATGGTAGACCGCACCACGCGCTGGCCAGAGGCGATTCCTCTGACATCAACCACAGCGGAAGAAGTTGCGCGAGCATTTTTAGCAGCATGGGTTGCGCGTTTTGGTGTACCGTCGGACATAACGTCCGACAGGGGTCCCCAATTTATTTCCGAGCTATGGTCATCGATGGCCCGCAGCTTGGGGGTGAAGATTCATCGCACCACCGCGTATAACCCCCAGGCCAATGGTTTATGCGAACGCTTTCACAGGTCATTGAAAGCAGCCCTCAGAGCGTCGCTAACGGATACAAATTGGGTAGACAAACTTCCGTGGGTGTTATTAGGGTTGCGTTCTGCACCTAAGGAAGATTTGCACGCTTCCCCGGCTGAATTAGTTTTCGCTCAGCCGCTCCGTTTGCCCGGGGAATTTCTTCCTGATAATCCCGCACCTAATGGCCCCCCCGCTCAGCCGTGGCAGAGCGGCTCAGGAACAAACACGCTTCCTGGCCCGGTCCATCACAGTTTCCCACACGTTTTTGTGCCCAAGGCTTTAAAAAATGCAGAGTTTGTTTTTGTTAAACATGACGCCCAGCGTCCAAGTTTGCGGCCGTTTTACGACGGACCGTTTCGAGTGCTGGAGACCGGGCAGAAGCATTTTCTGCTAGATTTAGGGGGCAGAAGGGAGCTGATTTGCATTAACAGGCTCAAACCCGCTTTTGTTCTGGCTGAGGAGGAGGTGCAGCTCGCGAGGCCCCCCCGCCGGGGCAGGCCGCCGAGAAGACATTCTCCAAAGTCTTCACAGAGAGGTGCTAACAGCTTTAATCCACAGGTGCACAGAGATGTTGCAGAGGCAGCCAAGCCAAGTTGCAGCAGATTCGGCAGAAGATTAAAACCTAGGCAGTTGGTGGATTGATTAGCGATGTATGGAGTGCTTTGTGTTCTCTTTTTGTTATGCCATGCAGTTTTTGCCTTACTAGACGTTTGGGGGGGGTAGTGTGGCCGACACACATTGTGGGCTCACGCTGCCACAGAGACAGAACTGAATGTGTATTGTGGAGTGTCACGTCTGCAAGGACTGAGGACTCAAATCTACAGGAGGTAACAAGGAAGTGTGAGATTTGTCTCTTTGTCCCACAGAAGACGCCCCGGAGGGTATTCCGGTTCATCAAGAAATGAGAGACAATGGTGAAGCTTCAAAGGGATGCTTTGTAACTGTATGTTGACTGAAGACACCATGTGGCTTGAATTCTGATGCTGGAAATGTATAAAAGGGGGTTGAAGTATGATTCTTTCTCTTTCCTGCTTTGAGAATGCTAGGAGCTTGTGTTCTGTCAAATAAAGCTGGTTTATGACTGAAACTCAGCCTCGTTATTTGAGCATGCTCCTACAAAAGCATAATTAAAGATGTGTTACAGACAGGTTTAAAAGCTATTTAAAGCCGTGATCTCTAACATAAACCTCCAGAACTGTGAGGTATGTAATGTTGTGTATGTAGCCTATTATATACAGATGCTGCAGTAAGACAATTGAAGAAAAACAGTCATGATATCCATAAATAGAGCTTGAAAATAATGCTCGGTTATTCGTGTGGGAGAGAAAAGTGAAACGATATCACAGTCCTTGGGAAGAAAAAAAAACTGTGAAAAGCGTCACAGAACCGGAAGTGGACTTTGACGCACAGTGCGCCTTCTATTCAGGGCTATTTCTGGACTGCTGCAGCCATCACTCATTTTTTTCTGTTCTACCAATGAGGGTGTGTTTCTGCATATGTCCACCAGAGGGCGCCACAGGCCATGATTACAGCCGTGTGACTGGCATGAGGCAGTGGCTGTTGTGTCATCGTGTGTGAATAAAGATTTTTTTTTTCTTTTAGTCTGATATGTATGGAATGTATTCATATTTTTGTGATTTTTTTATATTGTTTATTCTATTCTATGGTTTGTTTAAAGGCGTGCCCTGCATGCAGACTAATATAAGTGACTGCAATTGGTCCAAAAATTATTTTTGTCCTTTTTTCTCCTTTTGTGGGTTTAAAGAGAATAAAGTGACTTAATAGTTTGTGAAGAAAAAAATGCAATGTCACTATGGTTTAATGGGAGCAGTTGAGCCTGGCTGACCTTTTATGTGCCTGATGTCCTGTGTTGTGACATTTACGTTAGACCTAAGTGGTACCTTCGCTGCACCGTATGCACTTCAGTTATAACTAATGCTCACTCCCTTTCCTATTATATGTGTGACTGATCTTTTCAGACAGTAGGATGCCTCTAGTTATGACTTTTTCTGCTTTCGTAATACGTTTCCCAGATCATCCTGGTGTCATATGGATATATGAATGGCTCCCTTTGTTTGTTAAGTGATTTTGTGTGTCATTAATGCATTTTTGAGTTTTGGCATGCAATTTGATGTATTTTACCACCGAAATTGAGAAGTAAAAAGCGACATCAGGTGGTTGTGAAAATAACTGCATGAGGTGAGTTAGTGAGTCATGTATGACTGACTGAGTCGTGTATGCAATGTTTAACTTACACAATAAATCCTTCAACAAATTCCTAGAAGATGACTGCAAGTTTCAGAAGTGCTGAAATCCACCTGGCAAGGCACTGAAAATGCACTTCCACATCCCCATCTTGACTTTGAATCACTGCTGTCTGTTTACTTTCATTTTACTGTGAGAGACTCCCTTCTGGGTTGATGGTTTACTTACTCATTAAATAAATATTTATAGATGGTTAAGGTTAGGGTTATTGATAGGGTGAGTTAAGTCTACTTTTTGACATTCTGTTTTTGGCATGCTGTAACTGTCTGCCATGTTTCTCCATGTAATTATTTCAACAGCCAGTAGAGGTCGCTTAATGTCAACTTAATATCCAGAATCAGGTCCAGACCAAGTGTAAAGGGGAGTGAGGCATAAGGATATCCTGAAGGGGTGTTCAGAACTTAATGCTTAAAAGCTTAATAATGTTTTTGCCATCAAAACAGGCAGTTTAGTTCTAGTTTCTAAACATGCTTCATTAGAACATAATTATAAACAGAAAATATCTTCTCACAGTACATGCCATCATAATTCAAAGTTGTCATGTCGCCAACCTACACACACAGCCAGCAGACCACACATAATATCCACCCATCTGACCTGACAGCCCACAAATCAAGGTGCTCAATTGCTATCTGTGGAGGCCAGTTAGCTGTTGTGAAAATGTGAGGACAGGATGGTGCTCAGCCGAGAAAGAATAGCCCTGGATTTACAATGACTCTGGATGCAGTACGTTACAGCTGCAATCTGGCCTCCGCAGCAAATAATTACCATTCTTGTCAATTTTCGAATCCCACCTAGTCCAGACCACTGCGGAACATATCCGGCTTGTCAAATTTGGTTCACTAATGAAATGCAATGAGTCTTTTTTTGACAGATGCTGGATCCAAGATGCAAGGAAATCCCACAGTATCTTGCTGTATTTAATAGCTGTTTGATCATTAAAAACAAGTGGTGGACCCTCAGGGCCAGCAAAGCCTTCTCTGCTTGCCTAAACACTATCAGAATTACATTTACAACCTACATTCTTATATTTGTTCCATGAGGATGTATTAAATTATTCCCAATAGTCTATTCTCTTCATTTTGTAGCTTTTCTCTTGGTTGCATTCTTTCCAGTAGTGTAATGCATGTTAGAGTTTTTTTGTCCAATCATATTTCAGCCATCCGTGTTGCCAGAGTCAAAACAAATCTGCGTTGGGCCTTCAGGAATTAACAGTGGGCTCTGTAGGTTAAATTAACTGTTAAACTTATCCTGTTGCTTTAACCAATCAGACATCTTCTGTACGTCCAGGAGTACGCATAGAAGGCATCCGAGAACGTTTGCATTTTGCAGCCTTGGAATACAGGCTTCGAGGAGTGCTGCAAATTATCTTGCTGGGAATGCCTGTTGTCTGCAACTGATCAAGTAGATACTTGGAGCCAGACAGGGTTTGCAAACTTGAGCTGTCTACTGTCACACATGACGATTTAGACAGTGTTCGCCAAACATATAAAAATTGGTCTAAAATGCTGGGATACGCCAAAATTTTCACTTTTGGCCATATGCATCGCATATCCATAATGACTTGGACATATACATAACATATTAGTAACATATAGAATATTTCCATAGCTTATAAGTAACTTAAACCAACTAATGCTTAGCGTGTTGCCAACATTCACAACTTATGTGCAACAATAGTCTAACTTCTGCATAGTGCAGTAATGCCAAACTGCCATTCCATGAATCCTAGGTGTGGGAGAGATCATCTCTATTCAACCGAGATGATTCTCCCCTCCAGAGACCATGGTGGGGGGGTGTGACCAACCTGACAGAGCTGTCGAATCTGTCGTCAGTCACGCCTAACAACAGCTGATGTGACACATCAGGAACATCAGGTAACAGTTGTCACAACCTGACTCAAAGGCACGCAAACTGATGGTGATAAAAAAAAGTCTATTTTCAATAAAGTGAAAAAAAAACAAAAAACAAGATAATGCATGGAGTGTACTTTTGCTGGGAGGCGCAGCCAACAGGAAAGCTGGGCAGCTGGGCTCTACACTTCAAGGGATCTGTCGTGACTCGGAGCACGGGTAGGGAGCCGTGCTCATGCTGTCAAGTTTCCCAGTTTCTGTTCAGTACTTTTGTTCACTTGGGTTATTATTGTATTTGTGTATGGGTTGTGTTTTCTGAGTTTGCCCTTTTGTTTCTGTTTGTTTTGAGTTATTCTATTATTGTATCTTGGTTAGACTTTCAGTCTTGTTTAAGAATATTATTTGTCTATGACCTTCCTGCCCTGCCCATTATATTTCATCCTGTGTTTCGTCGTCGGCCTCTGTCGGTCTATGATGACCATGGAAGAGAATCCTAAACGTCTACTCTGCTGGAACAGCACCGCCTGTGGCTGAACAGGCCGATGCGCGAATGGCAGTCCCTGTCACACAGGTCGCACTTGTGGGTGGTCTCCGTGCTGCTGGAGCTGTGGCAGTTCTTCCTGCGGGTCCTTTTTTCATCTGCTGCAGCAGTCAGTCTCTCTTCACCCGCCTTGAGCTGTCTGGTCAGGGTGCCTCTCCATTTGGAGCGGTCCGTTGCAAGGTCCTCCCAGCGCTCTGTGTTGATCTCCAGGGCCTTTGTGTCTCTCTTGCAGAGGTCTCTAAAGCGCAGCTGTGGGCGGCCAACGTCTCTCCTGCCAGTCACCAGTTCTCCATAGAGGACGTCTTTGGGGATTCTGCTATCCTCCATACGGTGAACGTGGCCTAGCCAGTGGAGCCTGCGCTGCCTGAGTAGAGTGAACATGGAGGGAAGGCCGTCGCGGGACAGAACTTCTGTGTTGGGCACTTTGTCCTGCCAGGATATGTCCAGGATACAGCGAATGCAGCGCAAGTGGAAGGAGTTTAGTGTCTTTTCCTGCCGGGTGTATGTTGTCCACGTCTCACTCCCATAGAGCAGTGTGCTGATGACGCAGGCATTGTACACTGTCATCTTCGTCTTGACAGGGAGTTTGGGATTCTCTCACAGTGGTGTGGTGAGGCGAGTGAGTGTGGAGGCTGATTTTCCAATCCTCTTGTCAATCTCTGTATCAAGGGAGAGGTTGCTGCTGATCGTGGACCCCAGGTACGTGAACTGATTCATGACCTCCAGCTCGTAGTCGTTGATGGTGATGGTTGGTGGTGCTTTCGTGCCTTGCGCCAAGACGTTAGTCTTCTTCAGGCTGATGGTAAGCCCGAAGTCCTTGCATGCCTGGGAGAAGCAGTCCATCAGGGTCTGAAGCTCCTGCTGTGTGTGGGTCGTGACTGCAGCATCGTCTGCGAACAGCATGTCTCTGATTAGAGCCTCGCGTACTTTGGTTCTGGCTTTCAGGCGGGTGAGGTTGAAAAGCCTGCCGTCAGATCTTGTGTGCAGGTAGATTCCCTCTGTTGCTGTGCTGAAGGCATGCCTCAGGAGCATAGTAAAGAAAATCCCAAAGAGGGTTGGCGCAAGTACACAGCCCTGTTTCACTCCGCTGCGTATGTTGAATGGCTCTGAGACGTTGCCGTCGTGCTGCACTATCCCCTGCATGTTGGTGTGAAACGATTCGATGAGGCTTTGCAACTTTGGTGGGCATCCTGTCTTTAGCAGGATCTTGAAAAGGCCCTCTCTGCTGACCAGATCGAACGCTTTGGTGAGGTCGATGAAGGCGACGTACAGGGGCATGTTCTGTTCTCTGCATTTCTCCTGGAGTTGGCGGATGGAGAATATCATGTCTACCGTCGATCGCTCAGCGCGGAAGCCACACTGAGACTCGGGGTAGACACGTTAGGCAAGCTTCTGTAGACGAACGAGAACAACTCGTGCGTAGACTTTGCCAACAATGCTGAGGAGGGAGATGCCCCTGTAGTTGTTGCAGTCGCTTCGCTCCCCTTTGTTTTTGTAGAGGGTGATGATCTTGGCATCCCTCATGTCCTGTGGTACGGCACCTTCCTTCCAGCACTGGCAGAGGACGTCATGCAATGGCAGCAGTAGGGCAGTCTTGCAGTGCTTGATCAGGTCGGGGGGTATGCCGTTGTTGCCGGGTGCCTTGCCAGCGGCCAAGCTATCAATGGCCTTGCTGAGTTCGTCGATGGTTGGCTCGGCGTCAAGCTCGTCCATGGATGGCAGGCAATTGATGGCATCAAGGGCTAACGGTGTCACGGTGTTCTGTCTGGAGTAGAGGTCGGAGTAGTGTTCCACCCATCTCTCCATCTGCTTGTTCTTTTCTGTGATCATCTCCCCAGTGGAGGATTTGAGGGGGGCCGTCTTGCTCTGAGCCGGACCAAGTGCTTTCTTGATGCCATCGTACATACCACGGATGTTCCCTGTTATGGCAGCAGTTTGAATGTCTTGGCTGAGCTGAGTCCAGTACTCGTTGGCACAGCGCCGAACAGTCTGCTGAACTTTGCTTCTCGCAGCCCTGAGAATCTGGAGATTCTTCTCGTTTGGGTACTTCTTGTACTCGGCAAGAGCTGAGTGCTTGGCTTCAATGACGGGGGTCATCTCGGTCAACTTGGCATCAAACCAGTCCTGTGACTTCGAGGTCTTCCTCCCAAAGGTAGCCAAGGCCGTGCGGTGGATGGTGTTTCGCAGCTCTTCCCACTTCTGCTTTGCAGATTCTCTTTCTTGTGGTACACCAAGTTCCTTCTCAAAGGTGGAGGCAAACCGCTCAACAAGTTCTGGTTGAGCCATCTTGCTGGTGTCAATCCATGCCTTTCCAGGCTGTCTAGCACAATGGAATTTCTTCAGCTGTAGCTTGACATTGCAACACACCAATGAATGGTCTGTGTTGCAATCTGCACTCTGGAACGAACGGGTGATTAGCACGTTCTTCAGTGAGGTGCGCCTGGTCAGGATCAAGTCCAGCTGGTGCCAGTGCTTTGAGCGCGGATGTCGCCAGGAAACCTTGTGTTGGGGCTTGGTCTTGAAGAACGAGTTTGTGATGCACAGATCGTGATAAGTGCAGAACTCGAGCAGCCGCTGTCCGTTGTCATTCATTCTGCCCACGCCAAATGGTCCAAGACAGGATGGTCAGGAGTCGTGGTCAGCACCAACTCTGGCATTGAAGTCTCCAAGGAGAATGAGTTGTTCAGAGTTGGGGATGATCCTGACAGTTGTTGCGAGATTCTCGTAGAACTCGTCTTTTGGCTCTGGTGTGGCTGTCAGTGTTGGGGCATACACACTGACGAGGGTGACTGGGCCTTGAGTGGTGTTCAGGCGGAGGGTGAGGAGTCCTGCAGAGCCATTGCTGCCCGGTTCCACCATCTTCAGCAAAGTGTTTTTCACTGTGAAACCCACTCCGTGTTCCCTGTGTTCGTCACTGCTCTTTCCCTGCCAGTAGAACATGTAGTCCTTCTTTCTCAGTGTGCCTGCGCCAGCCAACCGTGTTTCCTGGAGAGTGGCGATATCCACTTCCAGTCTCTTCAGCTCATTATTGATGATGGCAGTCTTCCTGGTGTCATTGATGTCCTTGAGGTTAGCAGCAAGTCCTGTCATCATAGTGCGGACGTTCCAAGTTCCCAGTTTTAGAGTTGGTCTCTTTTGTTTTTTTGTCTTGCCTGGTGCGAAAGTTCTCAGCCTGCCGTTCGGACTTCTCCTCATCCCCATGCACCCAATGAGGAAAACAGGCTGTGGTGGGACAACACCTTATTGACTGGGGGCTGCCCAGCTTGAGGCGGGGGGTAGCTGTCCAGTGAGATCCGATGATCCCTCCCACCGTCGGGAACAACCCTTGGCGCCGCGCTCTACGCCAGTTGAGCGGTGGCTTATAACCGGTAACTGTCATTCCCTGTGTTTTGTCTACGCCAAAGGCGAAGCTGGAGTGTCCTCTCCAGTGATCCGGTGTTCTACCTTCCAGCGTTGGGCGTTGGTAGGATTCAAGCCTGGGCAGGAAGATATGGAGGACAAGATGTTGCCCATGCAGCATGCCCCCCCTCTCCACGTCACTGATGAATCCAAAGGAACAGCAGGGCTGCTACAGTTTGGCATCAGCGCCATCGCAGGAGCTGCCAGAACGATGTTGAGCACAACAGAGAACTGCCTTAGGGATGCCGACTCCGGATTTTTCCTCAGGGTTGACTCCCGAAGCCTTTCCCGTGACCGGGTATGCCGCAAGGCAGCAGAGGTTTGAAATCAGGGTTTACCTTCCCCTAGATGGGCTACCTTCCCAGGTTGACGAGTCACCATCTACCCGAAGCATCTGGTTTTAAGGCTCCAGAGATCCGCCCTCGCCCCTTCTCCTATTAGTAAAAGCAGTTCCGCCGGGCTTAGAGACTAAAACCACACGGGCAGGCTAGGAGTTGGACTTAGTTGTCAGAGGCTTTTCGAGACGCACGCCATAAGGAGCATTTTATAAGCACTGGGAGCTTAACCCCAGTGCCGCTCCTGGCTATGACAACCTTGGAACCATCTTGTATTTATTATCATTGTTAATTATTCCTTATCATGCCTTACTATGGTGGCATATTATTATTGTCTTCTTGTCTTCTGGCTAAATCTGGTTTTGTATTCATTGTTATGTCCTCTGTGCTTTTACTCTGACAGCGCCCTTTGTTTACTTCCGGTTGCTACTAGCGTTGTTTCATTGTCCTTAGCTGTTAATATTTAGGTTAATCACCCGTGCTCTTTTTACCCACACCTGTCCTCATTTGATGTAATTCCTCCTTGCCTTATTTAAGGGGCTGCTACATGGTTGGCCAGTGCAGCACCCTTCTCAACAACAGGACATAAGTTCCTCTTTATTCTCCTCAGTTTATCGCCATGTAATCCCAACGTGTGTTTCTAGCATTATTCTCCAGGTTTAGCCAGCTATTCCCCTAGCCTTAGCTGTTTGCTATTTTTGGCTTCTCCTGTATTTTCCTGTTCTCTAGTTTTGTAAGTTTTTGTGTTGTGTGTGTGTCATTAATAAATTTGCAAACTCACAGCCGGCACGTGGTGCCTTTATCTTTTGCTGAAAGGGAGTTTATGACAGAAGGGTGCTGCAAAGTATAGGTCACAGCAGCTGCGAGTTTGCTCTTTTGTTTTCCCTCCCATGTTTTGTGTTTCTGTCCAGAGTTCTTGGGCGTGATGACAACCATGGACTTTCGTTTATTTGGACTGAGTAAGGAGAAGTGTAGGATGGCAGAACTCATTGTGCATTTTACTTCAAAGGCTCGAGCCACCTACACTCCTGTAATCGCTCTGGGTTTTGTAGACAGTGCGGCCCAGCTGGTCAAGGCATGTCCCAGTCTCTGAAGCTAGCCGGGTCTTACCGCTGTCCTCGCCATGGTGGTTGATTCCCAGCAGCAACTCATTGAGCAGGTGAAGGATTCCCCTTCAGTGCGACCTGGGCTGGTGAAGAAGCATTCCCAGGAGTGGAAGGCTCGTCCACCTTGCCAGGAGCCCATGTCCTCACCCATCCACCAGACGGCCCCCGAAGCTCCCAGAGGGACATTGTCTGGCTCTGGAAGAGCAGTCGATTCCATCACGTCCCAGGAATTCAGGCAAGTGCTTATTCGCTCTTTTTCTGTCTCTGCTGAAACCTCTTGCCTAATTCCCGGTGGTGAGGCTCAGTCATTACAGTCCACTGGGTCCTCACCATCGGCCGCTGTTACCATGTCCTCACCTGTATCTCATGTCTCCCTGAAATGTCTGTTGGTCCTGGGAGGGAGCCGTCGGATGACGGAGGGGCCTGTGGATCCTGAGGGCCATGGTCTGGCCTCACCACTACAACCTGCGAGGGAGAGAAGTGCCTTCTGCATCCCGAAGCCTGTGTTGACAAAAGAATGTCCCCTGGTTTTGGCGTTGCGGGACCCGGTGCTATTAGTGAAGTGTTCTCTGGCTCCGCTTCTTGGCAGCAGTCGCACAATCTTGTATTCCGAACCTTGTTCATCCATGCCGCTGAAAAACACAGATGGAGCTGGTAGGGATGGATGCAAGGGAACATCCGCACTGCATCTGCAGTGGATTGCATCCAGAGTCAGTGTAAATCCTGGGTAAGAACACCACACATGAATAGTTAGACCAAGGAGGTTTTATTTCTCTGAGAAATTACATCCTCCTTGGTCATACTCACACACACACACACACCCCCCCCCCCCCCACACACACACACACTTAGCATAGTATCTCACTGGGTTGCAACAGCTTGACAATAGTTGGAGAATGGCATTCTCGAGGGAGTTTCCATAATGTCTCCAAACATTGTCGGTGGTTCTCATTTTCTTCTCCTGAGTCAGTCTCTTGCATTCATCTTGCAGGAGTTTTGAGCATGTTAAAAAAAAAATATGCAACAGCTTTTCTCTCAAAATTGTCTTAGAATCGTTGCAGGTGTCTCAAACCTGTCTCGACCTTGTCTCAAACCTTACTCAGTTTAGTTTCTGTGAGTCCAAAAGTGCATGAAAAGTAAGACAACTGTGCAGTGGGTTGAGGACTAATGAAACAAAATTCTGATTGAGTGGAGACAAGCACCTGCAGCAATTGTGACTGATGGCGGTGGAACGGCAGTGGAATGACCGGCAGGAGGCGTTTATTATTACACCAAATCATTGCCTGCAGCCTAATACCGAGGCACCCATCACTCCCTCGCTTTTTGAATAATACTCTGGTTGGAGAGGTGATGGGCCATTTTTAGTCTGTCCATATCTGATTGTCATTTACTGATTTTGTCTTGCGCATGTTGTGAAAATGTCCTTCAACACTTGGATGACATGTATGCAAACACCCTGAGAACTGTGGTCAAACACTGATTGGGTGTTTGTCCAACATTATTGCAACATTTGTGAAACAGTGTGATTCCAAGTGAAAACTGTCGCAGATTCTCGGATTTGTCTCACACTCTTCATTTTAAATCTCCAACTAGTCGTGAGCTGTCTCAGCCTACCCTTAAATTATACAATCAGAGTTAGTTAGAGTAGTCAGGAATTGTACCCAAGCAAAAGTAGTGTTACCTTATTATATTAATCATTCAAGTATAACAGTAGTGACCCCAAAAATTAGTTGGGTAAGAGTAAGAAAGTGTCTATTTTTATTTATTTAAAAAAAAAACTTATTTATGCTTATGTCTTTGTTCATGCAACTGTTTTTATGGTGTGGGTTTCTAGTACTGTTTGATCTTTTTTTAAAGCACTTTGGTCACCTAAGGATTGTTGTAAATGGCTATATGAATAAAGAGCATTACATTACTTAAAAAGTTACTTGAGATGTGATTTTTGTCTTAAGTTTGAGAGTTTTTTTTCTCCTAATTTTTGACAGTGTTCTTGCAAATTTGCCTTTGCCTTGTGAATAAAAAAAAATCACAAAATTTGCGACTTTTTTCCTCATTATTGTGTTTTTGCTCTTGTGAATTTAGGGCTACTGTAGATTTGAGACTTTATCCTCATACATTTGTGAAGTTTTTCTAAAAAAAAATCATACATTTTGCTTGTATATGTATTACTTTTTCTCATCTTGTGGTTTTACTCCTTCATTTATATCTATTCTATAATGAATTTATTATATTTTTCCTTGAAAAGTGTGTGTTGAAAAACTGTGACTTTTTCGCATATATTTCCAACGATGATTTGCAGAGCCAGAACAGAACAATGAATTCAACTCTGATTTCGAAGAAATAAAATTATGAATAAATATGTTTAACTGAATAAAATTCATTAAAATGACCGAAAATGCAATGGCTTCTGCTATATTTAATGATAATTTTTATATTCCCACCCCCCACCCCTTGATGTAAACCTCTCCTGTTTTGAAACCTGAATGTTGACAGGTATACATCCTCTACTGTTACAAAATAAATTCAGACAGACACAAAATATTTCAGATTTTGCACAGTCATCATAAAAGTCAAGCCTGGCATCTTCCTAACATGAATTAAAGGCCTGGGTTATCTTTAGGAGAGCTGCAGGCGGCCTGGCTCCCCACACTCTCTGCTGTTGGGGAAGAGGGGGTTAGTGTAATCTGATGCTGCATTCACTTACAACTCAGAAATCTGAATTTTCATAAACATACGTGAATTAATAAAACAAAGTTTCATGCCAGTGTGTGTGCATGTGTGTGTGGTGTTTCACTGTAATCTATTTAGGGGGTATGGCCGGCGAATGCCCCCCCACCCCCCCACCCATGGTGCCAAGACTGCTACTGTCAAAGCGTACATATACAGGGATGGGCTGATATGTGCCACTGACTGCCAAAACCCTGCAGGTTTTCTGTCAAGCCAGTCACTAAAGCAGGCTTGCATCAATCAACAATCAGTGGGAAGGAATTCAGTTAAATCACCAGTAGAAGAGACTGGTTTGAAAGAAAACCTACAGTGTCTTAGCACTCATTCCCTACACCTGATATAGGGCGTTTCATCTGAGTGTAAAAACGTACACGATGTATTCTGTTGGAGGCTCAGATTAGAGCTTCTCCCAACATTAACCCAAACCCTGGTTAAGTCGAGTAAAGTGTATAGACAGACCAAGACTTTAAGGGTGCTTTCACACCTAAATTCGTTTACTTTGGTCTGAATCAGTTGATAAGTTTGTTACTTTGTATCATTTTCTCCTTGGTTCAGTTCCCTTTCACACAGGCAAAAATTCAACTGGACCAAATTCTCTTACGTTAATTACCGCAAGACTTGCATCAGAACATTCTCTGTTCTTATTGGTCAGATTTTTTTTGCCGCAAGAACAGGAAAGGTAAATACAGGAAGCAGGATGACTATTGTGCATTTATGCATTTCTGGGAAGAAAATGATACAGATCGTATCATCGTAGCATAATCTAACACATTACTCTGATGGGAGTAATGTGTTTACTCCCAACACTGGTAATAAATGATAACCAGGGCAATGAAACCCCCCATAGATTATGCTATGATTTGTATTATTTTCTTCCCAGAAATGCATAAATGCACAAAGCAAGAACACATTACTGTAACGCCACTACTGCTGCAGTAATGTGCTGTGTAACAAAATTACTGTTTAAAAATTCAGTAATGCATTACAGTTACTGAAATTTGATCAGGTGTGTTACTCATGTTGCTCGTTTTATTAATATGGATAGATATTTTTAGCGCAAATAAATACAAACTGACCCTATGTAGCTAACACAGCCATCAGTCAATGTAATCTGTTGCAAAGAGCCTGTTCACTGCTGCAGCCAGCAGCCACAAATGGAGCTTGCTCCTGCTGGGAAAAGATGAAGCTACTTTGTTTTTGTGGAAATAGATTATTTTTCCATTATCACGGTTAAGGACAAAAGCATATTGGTGGGTTGCAAACTAAAGTGCGGTTGAGACCACCTGCAATCTTCAGAAGTGCCTTTAAGAACAGCAACAAGATCCAACAAAGCTAGTGCTATGCTATGCTAACAACACTGTGTAGTGGAGCTACGCTATCTGAACAGCCACGGCTGGATTTCAGGCACAAGTGTGCATCTGGACAGTTTGTGACCCAGCAAGAATTAAACCGACTGATTGCCAAATATGTTGTTACAGAATGAAGATTTGCCATTTTCCATTAGACAGCTGAGACTGTGATCCACTGAAGTTAAAACACATTTACTTGCTACTTGGATATAGATTATTCAGAAATGGATCTGATCTTCAAAAGGAATTTGAGGGACTGGATCATGTCTCTGTCACAGCAGACATTTGGACTGTGGATAATTGACATTTTCTTTGGATCGCTGCACATCAGATTAAATCCATAATATTGTAACGTCGGGGCCATTTTAAGGGAGCCAGGGATTTCCCAGCATGCTTTGCCAGTTTGAAACGTTACTGTGTGTGTTAAATGTGTTACTTCTGAGTTATACTGCTGTGTCATTATAACTGCATTATAATGGCCCAGCAGTGTTTAGCAGGATTAGGGCAAGATGTATCATGTGTGTGTAACCATGATTGAAACGGAGGTCTGGGGGAATGACCTCCACTGCTCTGTGTACTAAGTGGCAGGTTGGGGGTCGGGGTGTGAAAAATAAATCAGGTTGATCACAGCCATCTGCTCCATTGTCTTTTTGTGTGTGAACCCCTGCAAACGTCACAATATGAAGGTAAGAAATGCTGACAGCTTTATGCAGTGTTGCCAACTCACTCTTTTGGAGTGATTCTCACTCTTTTTCCCTTTCTCTCACTCCACAAACCCTATTTCTTACTCCAAAATGAGGAAAATCCTGGCAATTTTGTGTTGATTTTCTTCAGATTTTTCCCACAATAAGAGCTCTCAAGGCAGGATAAATCAGGCTGAACATGCTCTAAAAGCTGTCTGAAACAGTGTGTTTTCAGCCTGACATCAATAGGCCTGTAATGTAATCCATTAATTAAATTATCTTGCTATGTGTGCAAGATGATTTAAGTATGCATTTAAAAGTAACGTGAAAGTTACTTTTCCAAGTAACTAGTTACTTTAATCATGCAGTAATTGGTAAGTAGCTCAGTTACTTTTGAAAAGAAGTAACTAGTAACTGTAGTTATTATTTTTTAGTAACTTGCCCAACACTGTTTATAACATTATGTGCATATACCACTTTTGGTAAATTGTACAGTTTGAAAATGAAGCGCGGCTACAGATGGAAAATAACATGTTAATGTTCCAAAACCGTGACATGCTCAGCCACAGATATTTTTGAAGCTCTGTCAGGTATGTACAGTGGCATAAAATGTTTTACCGTTTGCCACTGGTCCTGTTTTATTGTGGTCCCTTTCTCACCTGGAGAAGTGCACCAGAATTTGTCACTTGATTCGAATCGAGACTACCTCTTTTAGCAGGATTCGGTATGGATGTTTTGGTGTGCACCTGAGTGCAATTACCGTGTTCTCACCAGACAAAGTGAACCGCACTAACAGAGAAAACGAACTCGAGTTCGATTGAAACGAACTGAAGCCTGTTGGTGTGAAAGCACCCTAAGGGGTCGAGACCAATTCAAGACCAAGTCCACTGTAGGTCTTGGATTTGACTTGGTCTCGACCCCTTATAGTCATGGACTTGTCTGGCCTTGTCTTGGTCATGGAAGATTGTGGTCTTGACTACAACACTAGTATTCATTGAATAGCTGTGTTGTTTAGATGTCCTATATTTTTCCATCTTCACTGATTTTGGGCAGAGGTTCACCTTGAGCCTCATTCTTGTCGTTCTCCACCTAATCACACAAACTGCTGTGTCCTCTCAGATCAGATTAAAGCCTAAATTTGATAAAGCGCTTGCTTACCTACGTCCCTCATTATCATGTTCCTTTCTGAACACCGTGCTTGTTGGTGCTCTGCCAGCTCCAGATGTTATTTGAAGTCTGGCATTTGGATCGTCATTCTCTGGGTCTCTGCCATGTGTCTTCTGCTCACATCATTCCTGTGCACACCCTTTTATCTAATTAGGTCTGTTTTTTTTTTTTTTCCAGTTTCCTCCTTTTCATGTCGAGCCTCTCTGGACTTATCCCCTGTAGATGATGCAGTGTGATTTTGGAGTTCTGCCATTTGGAAAATGTTGACAATGACACTTACAAATTGATGACTGGCTCCAGTGACAAATTAGTGACAAATAAATTTTGCAGTTCTCATGTACTTAGTACAGGGTTGAGGGGAAAACGACACTTTGATTGCTTTTGGTCAGAGGTTTTGAAATGAATATTTAATTAATTAAGGATGCATGCTAATAATCGGGGCCAAAGTTGGGTTTGGAAAAGCTGTAATTAATGAGTCTAAATCTCCCCAGAGGGTGCCTCTAAATTCCTTTAATTATGTGGATTTTTCATGTTTTATGTATTCAGTTAATTCAGGCGTTGTCAACAAAGATTTATTTGACCGGAGTACTGCTTTCAGTAAACTTTCTTCCTCAGCAGATCCCAGCAGCTGCTTTTACTGTGAGCTCCACATGGTGAACTAAACTCTAAAATAATTGTATTGCTGCCTCTTTTACTTGAAGTAGCACCAGAGCTGTGTAACTCTAAGCACAAAAAAGAGAAAAATGACCCATGAAATGAAGTGTGAGATGCTGATCAAGAATAATAAGGCAGTTCAAAGCTCCAACAGAAGCTAGAGAGTGGACCATGTGTTTACCAATGCATAAGGCATGACTCTTTTATATTCCAAATTAACACATGGAAACTATTTTTCTAAGCCTTGTGTGGGCTGCCAGAAAGACACAGAACAGGAAAAAAACTTAAAGCACTACTGAATCTAGTATCTTCTAATTAATGCATGCTCCTGCCTCCACAGATAAATCAACTACAGTCAAGGTGAAAAGGTTAAAAGATTAAGATCAGCAATGTTGGGGAAAATAAAAACTATTTCAGGGGAAACTAACTTTAAAGTTTGAAGACACATTCAAGCTAATGATAAGGACACCTCTTCTTCATTTTCTTTTGGCTGTTCCATTAACTTTTTCCGGTTCCGGTTTCGCCGGACCGGCGGCGCCACACGAGTCGGCTGCCTGTTGCAACAGCCTTTTTTTTCATCTTCCTTCTCCTTTCTACACCTTTCACTCTGTATATATATCACGGACGCACGGATCGCCCCGGGGGTCTCCCGGGTCGGCGGACGGAGCCACGGTTTGCAGCGGGAGACGTTACAGCGGGGAGGAGCTAGTGCTAGCTAGCACTTGGCCGCCGCCCGGTGCTAATGGGAAACTCGACATACCGGGAGCTGTAGCGAAAACGAAGCGGGTGCCGGGCTGGAGTTTAGGCGGCGTGAAAGAAATATAAGACAGAATAATAAAGAGCGATGGCAAGAACCAAGCAGACCGCCCGTAAAATCTACTGGAGGAAGAAGCCCCCCAGGAGACAGCTAGCCACCAGGGCTGCTCGGAGAGGCGCTCTGGCCACCGGCAGATTGAAGAGGCCTCGCCGTCACAGGCCCGTGGCTCTGAGAGAGATCCGTCGCTACCAGAAATCCACGGAGCTGCTCATCCGTAAGCTGCCCGTCCAGCGCCTGGTGAGGGAGATCGCTCAGGACTTCAAGACCGTCCTGCGTTTCCTGAGCTTCGCCGTCATGGCTCTGCAGGAGACCAGCGAGGCCCACCTGGTGGGTCTCTTCTTCGCTAAGGGGGTCACCATCATGCCCAAAGACTTCCAGCTGGCCCGCTGCATCCGCGGAGAGAGAGCTTAGACTTTCTGCTGCACATTCACCAGCCATAATGCTCTGCACTGTGTGTCTATATACGTATATACATTTATAGTAATATGGACATATGTTTACTAGATGTTGTTTTTTCTTGCCTTCTGATTGTTGCTCTGAGTGTTGCTATCCCTATGCTGTTGCAATCCTGGAATTTCCCCATTGTGGGACTAATAAAGGCTTATCTTATCTTATCTTATCTTATCTTCCTGCTACAGTGGATCATCTGCCTCAATTTCACCCTATCCCTTGCATCCTCTTCTCTCAAACCAACCTTCTTCAAGTCCTTCTTTGCTACATCCATGAATCTTCTCTGTGGTCTTCCTCTTTTCTTCCTGCTTGGCAGCTCCATCTTCAACATCCTTTGTCCACCACTATCCCTCCTCTGCACATGTCCAAACCATCTCAGCCTTGCCTTTCTTACTTTGTCTCCAAACTGCTCAACCTGAGCTGTCCCTCTGATATATTTCTAATCCTGTCCCTCCTAGTCACTCCTAATGAGATTCTTAGCATCTTCAACTCTGTCACCTTCAGCTCCACTTCCTGCCTTTTTGTCAGTGCTACTGTCTCCAAACCATGTATCATTGCAGGTCTCACTGCAATCTTACAAATCTTCCCTTTCACTCTTCTGTCACAAATCACTCCTGACACTAATCTCCACTTATTGTGCCCTTCCTGCACTTTCTTCATCTCTCTTGCGCACTGTCCATTGCTTTGAATGGTTGACCCCAGGCCTTTAAACTGATCTTTTGATGCAACATTGTACATGGTGTATCTGTACAAATCTTGTTCTACCTGTGTGTTGTTATCTGTATGAAGACTATGTCTCTTCTTTTGTTTCTTCCTCTCTCCCCACACTCCCTCAACCAGTTGTGGCAGATGACTGCCCCTCCCTGAGCTTGGTTCTACTGGGGGTTTCTTCCTATAAGGGAGTTTTTACTTCCCACTGATGCTTAGTGCTTGCTCATAGGCGATTGTTTGACTGTTGGGATTTTCTCTGAATTACGTATAATTCGTGCCTTATGTGTCTGGAGCAGAGGTGTCAAACTAATTTTAGCTCAGGGGCCACACAGAGCCTGATTTAACCTCAAGTGGGCCAGAGCAGTAAAATGAAAACATAATAACCTAAACAATGACAACTCCAGATTTGTTTCTTCGTTTTATGTGAAGTGTCTCTGAGTGTCTTGAAAAGCGCTAAATCTAAAGTATTATTATTATTGTTATTATTTTAGTGCAAAGACATATATTATGAAATGTTTACATTTAATGAACCATTCATTTACAAAAATTTTTAAGACAAGTGCAATTTCAACAATATTATGCCTCAGTTAATCATTTACATGTGCATTACAACTTACACATCACAGTGGGTCTACAAAGGCACAAAACATCAAGAAACAGGTATCTGGAACTAAAAATGTATAATATTTCACTTTATGATAAAAACTCGTCAAGATCTAGAAATAATTTTAAATTTACAGACATTCCCATATCTGTCATCATTCCTAATCAATCCTAACCACCTGAACTGACTCACCACACCATA
Organism: Pholidichthys leucotaenia; assembly: GCA_020510985.1. Taxonomy (NCBI): domain Eukaryota; kingdom Metazoa; phylum Chordata; class Actinopteri; order Cichliformes; family Pholidichthyidae; genus Pholidichthys; species Pholidichthys leucotaenia. Next base: position 146,757,213 of record CM035836.1, on the reverse strand, counting down.
TAAACTATAAAGTGGTAAAGGGAGCTATTAAGGAAGAAAGTTTAGTTGTTCCCCTGACTTCATGTATAAAATTTATATATAAAAAACATAAAAGTTGTGTACAATATGCATATTGCTCCCCTCTGCTGTTTAAACTGAGTCTCAAGGCATTTTCACACCTGAAAGCCTGCACCAAAGTCTGGACTAAAGTTTTTATTTTGTTACATTATATACATTTGGTCTGGTTAGATTTGGTTTCACACTGCTCTTTATCGAAGCGGACCAAGCAACTTTACATAACGCACTACCTATCGTTGTCATGACAACATTTATGTAGTAAGTGCACACGCTGCAGTTAAGGGCGCTACTCACAGTCAGGGGTGTTTTCTACAGCTCTGGATACATCGGTAACCACACTTTAAGTAGAAACTGGTTCAGACGCCATCATATTAGTCATGAAATTGTTTAGTGAGGTTATAGTATTATCCAGGTATTACGTTTGTCCTTCTCATCAGCCGTGATGATTTTCAGCTGCCATCACTCCTCCAATCTTTCACTACTCGCTGTCACATCCTCATTTATAATATCTGGCAAGTTTCTGCATTTTTGTGATTTTATTTTAATTGACTATTTATGCCATTAACAGCCTATATTTAAATTAAGATCTGTGTCTCTCCCTCTCTCCAGGTCATACTGCGGCTCATTTCCCTCTTACCAGCTGCCTTAACTTCCTGTATTTGGTCCGAAAGTCCATTCCTTTCTGAAAACTGCATTTACACTCTAAATGAACTGGACCAAGCTTCAATTTGATCCGGACTGAGACTACCTCTTTTTGCCGAACCACATTTTGGCTCGGTGGTCTGGAGCATGGTTCGGGAGAGCTTTCACATCCAAAATTTTGGTCTGAACCAAACTGAAAAGTCCGAAAGTCCAGACCAAACAGGTTAGGTGTGAACGCCCCCTCAGTGTTGTGTCTGCTACTCTTAATAAAACAATGTGACCCCTGGTCTACAAACTGGAGATAGCAGTTGAAAAATAACAGCCTATGTTTTTTTATGCTTTGGAACTTCATCCTGTTGTCATATGTACAGTGTATCTGGAAAGTATTCACAGCGCTTCACTTTTCCCCACATTTTGTTATGTTACAGCCTTATTCCAAAAAGGGATTAAATTCATTTTTTCCCTTAAAATTCTACACACAATACCCCATAATGACAATATGAAAAAAGTTTAGTTTTTTTTTTAGATTTTTGCAAAATTTATTAAAAATAAAAAACTAAGAAATCACATGTACATAAGTATTCACAGCCTTTGCCATGAAGCTCAAAATTGAGCTCAGGTGCATCCTGTTTCCACTGATCATCTTTGAGATGCTTCTACAGCTTAAATGGAGTCCACCTGTGGTAAATTTAATTGATTTGGAAAGGCACACACCTGTCTATATAAGGTCCCACAGTTGACAGTGCATGCCAGAGCACAAACCAAGCATGAAGTCAAAGGAATTGTCTGTAGACCTCTGAGACAGAATTGTCTCAAGGCACAAATCTGGTGAAGGGTACAGAAAAATTTCTACTGCTTTGAACGTCCCAATGAACACAGTGGCCTCCATCATCCGTAAACAGAAGAAGTTTGGAAGCACCAGGACTCTTCCTAGAGCTGGACTAGGGCCTTAGTCAGACAGGTGACCAAGAACCCGATGGTCACTCTGTCAGAGCTCTAGTGTTGCTCTGTGAAGAGAGGAGAACCTTCCAGAAGGACAACCATCTCTGCAGCAATCCACCAATCAAGCCTGTATGGTAGAGTGGCCAGACGGAAGCCACTCCTTAGTAAAAGGCACATGGCAGCCCGCCTAGAGTTTGCCAAAAGGCACCTGAAGGACTCTCAGACCATGAGAAACAAAATTCTCTGGTCTGATGAGACAAAGATCAAACTCTTTGGCATGAACGCCAGGCGTCATGTTTGGAGGAAACAGGGCACTGTTCATAACCAGGCCAATGGTGGTGGCAGCATCATGCTGTGGGGATGTTTTTCAGCAGCAGGAACTGGGAGACTAGTCAGAATAGAGGGAAAGATGAATGCAGCAATGTAGAGACATCCTGGATGAAAACCTGCTCCAGAGCGCTCTTGACCTCAGACTGGGGCAATGGTTCATCCTTCACCAGGACAACGACCCTAAGCACACAGCCAAGATATCAAAGGAGTGGCTTCAGGAAAACTCTGTGAATGTCCTTGAGTGGCCCAGCCAGAGCCTAAACTTGAATCCAATTGAACATCTCTGGAGAGATCTGAAAATGGCTGTGCACCAACACTTCCCATCTAACCTGATGGAGCTTGAGAGGTGCTGCAAAGAGGAATGGGCCAAACTACCCAAAGATAGGTGTGCCAAGCTTGTGGCATCATATTCAAAAAGACTTGAGGCTGTAATTGCTGCCAAAGGTGCATCAACAAAGTATTGAGCAAAGGCTGTGAATACTTATGTAAATTTTAATAAATTTGCAAAAATTTCAAAAAAACTTTTTTCACATTGTCATTATGGGGTATTGTGTGTAGAATTTTGAGGAAAAAAAATTAATTTAATCCCTTTAGGAATAAGGCTGTAACATAAAATATGGAAAAAGTGAAGCGCCGTGAATACTTTCTGGATGCACTGTAGTTAGTGTGATGGCCTGAGCGCCGATTCCATCCATGCTCGGGTTGTCCAGTATTTTCCCTGTTCTATCTTATTTCGGGCCTTGTCATATGGCCTCCTCCAGGGCTCTTATTCTGACAGCGTCATGGCGGGACTTCCGGCAGTCAAAGCCAAGCTGCGCCGTGACAGCTGTATGGTATTTCATTAATTACTTTCCCCTTTCCTGATTGTTTTTTGTCTCTCCATTTAAGGGAGCAGCTGAGGCTTATTGCTTGCTGCGACCTACAACACAATTTCGTGCGCTGCCGTGTACATGACTGGGGTTCCTATCCCCGACTCCAGTCTACTTTGTGATTCATTGTACTCTAGTCCTCGTAAGTGTTTATTGTACAGCGTTGGCTCTGTCCTCACTGCCTCTCATAGTTAATTTTCAGTGTCCGTTTTCTTGTGTCTAAGTTTATGTTCGTGTTTTGCCCCACGTGGCTGTTTATTTTGCTATCCTTGTCTTTTGTTTAATAAATCAGCTAACTTACTGTTTGGTCTCTGCCGTCTCATGAATGCCCAGCAAGGGGCGTTCCATAACAGTTAATCTGAGACTCAAATGCAAGGCAACTGACACCAGAGGAAGCACACAGATGCTGGGGAAGACGTTTATGCGTAATTTATTGAACAACACAAAGGTACAGAAAAAATAGCACACACCAAGGAACACACAGCCTAGAGGGGGAGAGAGACAGAGAGCTGGTTAGAGGCAGATAATAATACTCAAAATAGAGGATTGTGTGCTGGGGAAATCTTACTACTATAAGCAGAGGACCCAGCAGTAAAACCCAGAGACGGGAGGTGAAGGAGCCAGCGGGGTTGAGCCGGCTGGAGGTACTGGTGAGGGAAGAGGTGGTGGAGTGGAGCAGAGCCAAGGACTGACCGGGTGGAGTTGGATGCCTTCAGGTGGAGTGATGGCAAGCAGGTGAGCACGCACCAATCCCAGGGACACACTGCTGAGCTGGAAACAACCTAAGGAGAGAAGAGAGAAGGAGGATTAGACTTGAGTTTAATTTAAAGAGCTCAATCACAATTGACGGCAGCAATACCCAACGGTTCAGCGCTGAAGCATTTGCAAACTGGTTCCTTTATATGCTGGCAGTGAGGAAGCAGCAGGTGTGTCCACTCACGCAGGTGCACTGATGACCTGTGGAGCTGGAAGACAGACAAGGAACCTCCCACAGGAGGGACAGGGGAGCGTGCTCACCCAATCATTACAGTGCCCCCCCCCAAGGGGTGCCTCCTGGCGTCCCTCCGGGCTTGTTGGGATGTGAAAGGCTCGGACCATCCCCTTGTCATGGAAGTTGGAACCAGGGATCCATGATCTTTCCTCCAGTCCGTAGCCTTTCCAGTGTAATAAGTACTGTAAGCTCCGACCCCGATGGCGAACGTCCAGAATCCTTTGCATGGTATAGGTGGTCTGGCTGTTGGGGATCCGGGGAGGAGGAGGTGACTTCAGGGAGGGGCAGAGAGGGCTGGCGGAGAGGGGCTTAATCCAGGAGACATGGAATGTAGGATGGATGCGGAGTGTCAGAGGTATCTTGAGGTGAACCGTCACGTCGTTAATGATCCTTGAGATGGGAAAGGGACCTAGGAAGCGGGGTGACAGTTTCCTTGAGTTGGTCTTCAATGGGATTTGATCTGCAGACAACCACACCATCTGGCCGACGGAGTATTTAGGCGTTGGTGCCCGCCTGCAGTTAGCATACTTGCGGTTCTGCTCGGACGAGCGGAGAAGGGCAACCCAGGTAGATCTCCACAGCCAACGGCAGTGGCGAGCGTGGGCCTTCATGGAAAGGACGGCGACCTCTATCTCCGCCATGGGCAACGGGGTGGGGGTGGGGGTATAGCTCATATAGGCCTCGAACGGCGTCAATCCAGTGGCAGAGGAGACGGGCAAAATATGGGCATACTTCACCCAGGTCAGGTGGGAGCTCCAGGTGGTGGGGTTGCAGGAAGCCACGCATCTCAGGGCAGCCTCCAGGGATTGGTTGGCACACTCAGCCTGCCCGTTGCTCTGAGGATGGTACCTGGAAGTGAGGCTGACTGTGGTGCTGAGAGAGTGACAGAAGGACTTCCAGACTTGTGAAGTGAATTTGGGGCCCCGGTCAGACACAATGCCCAAAGGTTTTCCATGAAGATGGATGACATGTAGGGTGAGCAGGTTGGCGGTCTCGGCAGCAGAGGACAGCTTGGGAAGGGACACTAAATGGACTGCTTTGAAGAAGCAATCAATGATAGTGAGGATAACGGTATTGTCCTGTGAAGGAGGGAGGCCCGTAACAAAGTCCATGGTGATGTGTGACCAGGGACAACTTGGAACAGGCAGGGGGTGCAGGAGGTCGGCCAGTGGTGAAGAGTCTGATTTGTTAGTGGCACACACCTGACAAGCTTTAACATAGTCCCGCACATCTGTCCACAGAGTGGGCCACCAAAACACTCGCTGCACCAGTTCAGTGGTTCGGGAAATTCCTGGATGACAGGCAAAGTGATTGGTGTGCCCCCACCAGATGACATCACTACGCAGGCCAAAGGGGACAAACAAATGATCACTAGGGCCTCCCTTGGGAATGGGTTCTGTGGACTGGGCCTACCGGACCCTCTGCTCAATCTCCCAAGAGAGGGCCCCAACTATGTAAGAGGAAGGCAAGATGGATTTGGGAGGAGCAGAGGAAGGTGACTGATCGGAGGTAAACTGGCGAGAGAGAGCATCCGGCTTAATATTGCAGGATCCAGGCCGGTAAGTGATAGAGAGATTAAATCTAAGGAAAAATAAGACCCAATGAGCCTGCCTGGAATTTAACCTGCAGGCTGATCTTAAGTATTCCAAATTTTTGTGATCAGTCCACACAATGATGGGATGTGCGGCCCCTTCTAGCCAGTGCCTCCATTCCGCTAACGTCAATTTTATGGCCAACAGCTCCTACGTCATAATTCGTCTCGGCCAGGGTCAACCACCGAGAGAAATGAATGCATGGGTGTAGCTTCTGATTGGAGGCTGAGCGCTGCGAGAGGACAGCGCCTAACCCCGAATCAGAAGCATTCACCTCTACCACAAACTGTAGTTGAGGGTCGACCTGCGCCCGTATGGGCGTGTCGGAGAACAAGGCCTTCAGTTCAGCGAAGGACTGCTCCGCTGCCTCAGACCATTTGAAGGGGACTTTGGTTGAGGTCAGCTGAGTCAAGCCCTGAGCTACTTTACTATAATTCCGGATAAACCGACGGTAAAAATGAGCAAAGCCCAGGAAATGCTGGAGGTGTTTCCTGGATTGGGGGGTAGACCAATCTAGCACTGCCTTCACCTTAGCTTGGATGGCCCTCAGGTCACTTTCAGCTATAATAAAGCCCAGGAAGGAAGTAGAGCAGGTGGAAAACTCACACTTTTCAGCCTTCACAAAGAGCTGGTTCCTCCAGTAGCCATTGTAACACAGCCCGGACATGGACTGTGTGTTCCTCCAGCATGTGGGAAAAAATCAAAATATCCAAATAAACAAACACAAATTGGTTCACCATGTCACGGAGGACATCATTGATCATACATTGGAAGATGACGGGGGTGTTGATCAGCCTGAAGGGCATCACTAGGTATTGTAATTGGCCTAAGTGACTTTTGAACGCCGTCTTCTATTCATCCCCCTCCCAAATGCAAACCAGGTGATAAGTGTTGCAGAGGTCGAGTTTCATGAAAACCTGCGCACACTGGAGGAGATCAAAAGCTGAATTGATCAGGGGCAATGGATATTTATCCTTAACCATTATCACGTTAAGCTCGCAGTAGTCAATGCAGGGCTGCAGAGAGCCGTCCTTCTTTCCAACAAAAAAGAATCTCACTCCGAGAGGAGCCGAGGAGGGCAGAATGAGGCTGGCGTTCAGAAAGTCCTTAACATAGCTCCCCATTGCCTCCCTCTCCGGCCCAGACAAGCTGTAAAGCCGACTGGGCAGCAACTGTGCAACCAGGAGGAGATCTATAGCACAGTCATAGGACCGGTGAGGTGGTAATGATAGGGCCTCCGACTTGCTAAAGACCTCCCCCAGGTCATGATAGACCTCGGGCACGAGCCTGAGGTCCGGCAGTTCAGCCGGAGGAGAGGAGATGGGGAGCGTGGGCGAACAGGTAGCCAAACGGAGGCACAAAGATAAACAGAAAGGACTCCATGAGGAAATTGAGTTATAAGCCCAATTAATAATGGGATTATGTTTTTGGACCCAGGAATAGCCCAGGACCATGGGAGAGGAGGAGCTGGGGAGAACAAAAAAAGAGAGAGCCTCCCGATGGTTCTCGGAAAGAAGGACGGACACCGGCTCGGTTACGAAAGACACGGAGGCTAGTCTACAGCTGGAAAGGGCCAAGATGTTCAGTGGAGCTGGTAGTTTTTTAGTTGGAATACCCAGATCCTGAACAAGCCTCTGCGAGATGAAATTTTGTTCGGCCCTTGAATTAATTAGCACCAAGACCTTCTTCTCGGCCCCTGGTAACTGAATTAGGGCCGGCAGCAAAAAGTTACTGGGGGGATTGATGGAAAACCTGCCCACCAGACCCCTCATGGCTACTGATGGGCTGAATCTTTTGGCCTAATCGGACAGTTTGACAGCTTGTGCTCCATGATGCCACAGTACATGCAGGCGCCTGCTTTCTTTCGGCACTGGTGCTCCTCCGGAGTCAAGCGGGCCCGGCCCATGACCACTGGCTCGGAGGAGGGAACCAATTTAGCCGAGCGCGTAGATGGGGGAGGGGGGGCAGAGGAGGAGGCAGAGAAGGCCTTCTGCTCCTTCACACGCTCAGGGTATCAGTTGTCCAAACTAACGGCCTGTTCTGTCAGCTCATCCAGAGAGGAGGGGCTGGCATGAATAGCCAGGTTGCTGTGGAGGTTGGCGTTAAGGCCCCAGAGGAAGGCGCTGCATAAGGCAACGTTGTTCCACCCGGAGTCCCCTGTGACGACCCGGAATTCAACTGAGAAATTGTCGATGGCAACTGACCGGGAACCTACGCCAGGATCCTGTTTGTGGACTTCAGCTCCGCATTCAACACCATCCGCCCTGCTCTGCTCCGGGACAAGCTGTTCCTGCTCAACGTGCCTGACTCCCTCTGCAGGTGGATCACCGACTTCCTGACGGACCGGAGGCAGCATGTGTGGCTGGGAAAGACTGTCTCAGACTCTACTAGCATCAGCACCGGATCACCCCAGGGCTGTGTACTTTCTCCCCTACTCTTCTCCCTTTATACCAACTCCTGCACCTCCAGCCACCAGTCTGTCAAGTTGATCAAGTTTGCGGACGACACCACCCTCATCGGGCTCATCTCCAACGGCGACGAGTCTGCCTACAGGAGAGAGGTGGCCCAGCTGGCGTCCTGGTGCAACAACAACAACCTGCAGCTGAACGCTCTGAAGACAGTGGAGATGATTGTGGACTTCAGGAAAGTCACAACCCCTCTGCCCCCCCTCACCCTCACAGGCTCTCCCATCACCACTGCTGATTTCTTCCGCTTCCTAGGCACTACCATCACCAGGGACCTCAAGTGGGAGCCGACCATCAGCTCACTCATCAAAAAAGCCCAGCAGAGGATGTTCTTCCTGCGGCAGCTGAGGAAGCTCAAGCTACCCACCAAGATGTTAGTGCAGTTCTACACAGCCATCATCGAGTCCATCCTCACCACCTCCATAACCGTGTGGTACGCAGGAGCCACTGCCAGGGACAGACTAAGGCTGCAGCGCGTCGTGCGCACTGCTGAGAAGGTGATCGGCTGCAAGCTCCCATCTCTCCAGGATCTGTACATCTCCAGGACCCGGAGGCGTGCTGGCCGGATCATAGCCGATCCCTCACACCCTGGTCACGTACTGTTTGCCCCCCTCCCCTCAGGTAGAAGACTTCGGTCCATCCAGACTAAAACCTCCCGTCACATGAACAGCTTCTTCCCCTCTGCCATCAGACTGCTGAACACTAAGTGACTATTGACTCTCGTGCACTATGTACAGCAGCTCAACCAGACTCATGTCAATCATCACTGTTTTCTTCCTGCATTACCGACTGCACTATATGGTTCTCCACAGTATCTGCTGCTCGCTAATATATTTTAACTGCTGACCAGTATCACTCACTCTTATTCTACACTTTATTGCATGTATAGTTTATTTCTTTTATTTTATCATGTTTAATGTTGCAGCATTGCATCGAGACAAATTCCTAGTTTGTGTACTACATGAACAATGGCAATAAACCTGATTCTGATTCTGATTCTGATTCTGACCCTGTTGAAGCAGCATAAGTTGGCTCATGATATTCCCCTCACTCTCTGAATGGTCAAAGGCTCGAGAGAACTCCTGAACAAGGTGCTTGAACATGTAATTTGGGCCCGCAGAGCTGCTCAGGATGGACTGAGCCCAATTGAGTGCTCGGTCCCGGAGCAGCAGGGTCATAAAATGAATTTTAGATGTATCGTCCGGGTACTCCCCTCCCACCTGCTGCAGATGGAGTCGGCAGTAAAGCAGAAACCCATTGCATCCCCCCACCTCCCCCGTGTACGGGGCAGGTGACGGAATCGTGATGGTGCGGCGGGTGGAAGACACTACCAGGGCAGCAGGGGGAAGAGAAGGCCCTGGATGAGACAGATGGTGCAGGTGTTTGGAAACAGTGGCCAGTTGTTGCGTAATTGTTTGTAACTGCTCGGTGAACACGGCAATATGACACTCTGTGGCGTCTAACCGGAAGAGCACTGAATGCTCCCCTGATGTAGTGCCTGCTGAGCCTCGATCCTGGCTGGACCGTTCTGTCATATTTAGTTAGTCTGAGACTCGAATGCAAGGCAACTGACACCAGAGGAAGCACACAGATGCTGGGAAAGACGTTTACGTGTAATTTATTGAACAACACAAAGGTGCAGAAAAAATAGCATGCGCCGAGGAACACACAGCCAAGAGGGGGAGAGAGGCAGAGAGCTGGTTAGAGGCAGATAATAATACTCGAGATAGAGGAGTGTGTGCTGGGGAAACCTTACTACTATGAGCAGAGGATCTGGCAGTGAAACCCAGCGATGGGGAGTGAAGGAGCCAGCAAGATTGAGCCAGTGGGAGGTACTGGTGAGGAAAGAGGTGGTGGAGTGGAGCGAAGCAGAGGACTGACCGGGTGGCGTTGGAGGTCCTCAGGTGGAGTGATGGCAAGCAGGTGAGTGTGCACCAATCCCGGGGACACACTGCTGAGACAGCAGCAACCTGGGGAGAGAAGAGAGAAGGAGGATTAGGCTTGAGTTTAATTTAAAGAGCTCAACCACAATTGTCGGCAGCAGTACCCAATGGTCCAGCGCTGAAGCATTTACAAACTGGTTCCTTTATACACTGGCAACAAAGAAGCAGCAGGTGCATCCACTCACACAGGTGCACTGATGACCTGTGGAGCCAGGAGACAGACAAGGAACCTCCAACAGGAGGGGAGGGGGAGCGCGCTCACCCGATCATCGTATCTGTCCCTCTGGTGGGCTGGTTTTGGTTCCTGGGCCCTATATTTGACACCCCTGATTTAGTGCTTTGAGATGACTTTTATTGTGATTAGAGTCTATAAAATAAAGCTAAATTGAAATGAACTGAATCTACCTTCATTACTTCTACTCATTGCATCCTTATCATTACACCTGTCTCCCTCTCATTCATACACGCGTTCTGTCTTGCTTCTACTGACATTATTCCTCTTCTGTCTAGTGCATATCTCCATCTCTCCAGATTCTTTTTCTCCTGCTCCCTACTCTCACTACAGATCACAATCTGCAAACATCATAGTCTGTGGAGAGTCCTGCCTGACCTCTTGTCAGCCTGTCCATCAGCATTGCAAACAAGAAGGGGCTCAGAGCCGATCCCTGATGGACACCTTAAGATACCCAAACCTAAAAAAAGGTGTGACGTCGCCATGTAAGCCATCTACAAATGAATAAATGTAAATTAAGTACAAATTTGAAAGAATAATGGTGCAAAAATATGATAAAAGATGCTAATTTACAATTTAAAAATTTCACAAATTTACCATAAGTGTCATGATCAGGGCATGGGTTTGCCATGCAATTGCTTAAAGTATATTCTACCTTAGTTATCATTATTCTTTATTATGTCCTCATCATTGTATTATCATTACAGCCTGCTCTCCTCATTATTTCCACACTGATTCCTTATTTTGACAGCGCTTTGTGTTCCTCGTGCCTGCTAATTATTCTTTGCCTCTTTGTGTTTATCACTCCCTGTCTTACTTATACACCTGATGCCTTACCCTCAGTACGGCGTCCTCATCATTTCTTGCCACGTTCAATCTGTGTTATCATCATTTATAAGTTGTGTCCGCCATTATGGCTTTACTTTCTGTTCCAGCCCATGAACTGCTTTTTTTCATTTTGTCAATAAATATGCTGAAACGTGCCCCGTGTCTGAGTCTGTCCTGAAGCCCCATAGGGGTAAACATAACAGTAAGACACTGTCAGTAAAGGACTCACCAGGAAAAATGGCAGGAGGAGGGGGTTACCAAGCCTGGAAGTAGTTGAGGAGAGTGCTGACCAGTTCTCCCGTCTCATGGACGGGTTTTTCGATTATCCCAATCCACTGGAGGGACTGGGGACTCTGTGGCAACTTGAGGAACTCCTTTTCAGCTATCTGGACCTGTTGCATGTTCCCTAGCTAGCTAAGGGATAAGGACCTGTACTTATATAGCGCTTTTCTAATCTCAAAGACCACTCAAAGCGCTTCACTAGCACAAACCCTCTATTCTAAGGGCCTATAGGAGACAGATATCTAAGGACAATTTAGAACAACCAATTAACCTAACATGCATGCCTTTTGGATTGTGGGAGGAAACCGGGGCCCCTGGAGTAAACCCACGCAACACAGGGAGAACATGCAAACTCCACACAGAAAGGTTCCTGCCCCTGCCAGCCTGGGGATTTGAACCTGGAACCTTCTAGCTGTAAGGCAACAGTGCTAACCACTGCACCATCGTGCTGCTACAGCTAGACTGTACGCCAGCATATCCCGGCTTTGGGTCTTGCTCGAGTGTTTGGGTACTCTGCACTACTCTCCTCAGCCTGGCCCCAGATCATCGACCCCTTCTCCAGCTTTCGGTAAGCTGCCTCTACCTTTCCTGTTATTCCTACACTACCCGCCGCCTCTAATCCACCAGCCACGGGAGCGGACACTACGGAACAGGAAGAACGGAGGCAGGTGGTCCTCTCACAAGAAGACATCTTATTGGATTATAGGCCCTAGCTCACTCCCAAGGTCTTATTCCCTTTGCAAGAGGACCAAACAGCTTCAAAGGGACCAGCGAGGGAGCAAGCCCCAGGGAAACGTCACTGTTCTTGCCGTTCTGGCCCGACACCAGAGGTCACCTCCACAGTGTCACCTGAGATTGCCTCAACCACTGCTTCACTCCAGACCTCCCCACTCACTGCTTCGCTCCCTACCTCCTCATCTGTAGCTTCGTCGGCTTCCCCTCTTGAGATTGGTGGTCCAGCAGCTCCTCTCAAGGTTGACATCTCAGCAGTGTCTTCTGGGGCTGTCTCACCTGCCTCAGCAGCATTTCCCTATGCCATCTCGCCTATACCAGCGATGTCTCCAGAGGCTGTCTCGTCCACGTTCTGAGTGTGTTCTGCAGCCACTCAGAGGGATTTCCTTGGATCGCCAGCTGCAGCTCCACCAGCAGCAGAGGGCGGGGTAAGGCAAGTACTTTCATCTGTTTTAACACCTATTAATGAAACGTACTGCCTTGCTCCCAGTGAGGGTTCCCAGTAACAGCCGCTCACTGTTTCTGGTCCCTCGCCACCTGTTTCTGCTCCCACCTCTATGCTGCCTCTTACTTCTGCTCTTCCTTCTCCCCCTGAGGTCGTCTCCACCGCCACGGCCTCTACGTTCGAGAGGATGAACTGCCCAGCAGCCGCTGCTCCTCTCCACATGCACGCTCCTGCAAAGACTGCTCCTATCCATGTGCATGCTCCTGCAGAGACTGCTCCTCTCGACATGCACGCATCTGCAGAGACTGCTCCTCTCTATGTGCATGCTCCTGCAGAGACTGCTCCTCTCCATGTGCAAACTCATGCATTAACTGCGTTGTCTGCAGCTCATCCTGCTGGTCAGCCATCATCATTGGTTGTCGCCGTTAATCAGCCTGGGTCGGCCGATTATACACCTGATGCCCTACCCTCAGTATGGCATCCTCGTCACTTCCTGCCACGTTCAATCCGTGTTATCATTTATAAGTTGTGTCCGCCGTTACGGCTTTACTTTCTATTCCAGCCCACAAGCTGCTTTTCTTTCATTTCTCAATAAATATGCCAAAACGTTGCCCAGTGTCTGAGTCCATCTTTAAGCCCCATAGGGCAAACATGACAATAAACAAGTCCTAAATCTACTAGAAAAAAGTTACAAATTAGTGTGGGGAAAAATAACTCATGAATGAGGAAAAAGAAATAGTACATTTCCAAGAACTACAGGGCACTCAGAAAGCACATACCTGTGTATCTATGACCCTATCTCGCAGTGTTAAAGAGAGTGAAAAAGTGATCCCGGATCACCTCCAAAATCTAATGGGTTCACTTGATGCTTTATTTCACTTATTCTTTAAGACAAATTCATGTTTTTGTTGGCTCAGGTCCACTACCCAAGCTAGTTAGCCAGCTAACATTAGCAATAGTGAAGCTAGGGGGAGTGTGGGGTGAATTGGGATTCTTTTAAAGAGGCATGCACTGAAAGGAGCCATTCTGAGTAAGACTGCAAAAGATAATTCACAATGATGCTGCAAAAAGGCAATTTTACCAAAGTATGTACATTTCATTTAGACCTGTAGGAACTATCAGTATGTGGGAAAAGTGCTGTGAATGAGATCTTTAATATCTCAATTACCAATATCTCAATATCTCACAAGCCACTGAAGTGATGGCCTAGAGGTAGAAGCATCTGCCCCACAACTGGGTGGTCGGGGTTCAAGTCCCAGCCTGCCAAAGATAAAAATGGAACTTCCTGCCGTCCATGTTTGTGCTCAGCAAAAATGAAACGGAAGAGGGAAATGTTGGCGGCAGTGGTGCAGGAGGTAGAGCGGGTTGTCCAATAACCAGACGGTTGGTGGGTTGAATCCCGTTCTCCTCAGTCATCCTGCCATTGTGTCCCTGGGCAGGACACTTTACCAACCTTGCTTCCAGTGTCCATGACACTGGGTATAAATGTTTGTTAGTGGTTGGAGAGGCCATTGGCAGACATGTTTCCGTCAGTCTGCCCCAGGGCAGCTGTGGCTACAGTAGTAGCATATCAATGCCTGCCTGGAGTGAATGAATAATGGACTCGATGTCATTTGACATGTAAAGCATCATATAAATCTAATCCATTATTATTATTATCAATTTAACCAAACTGGCACAAGAAACAACATTATTCCAAGGTCAGAATGTGTGTCCCATTTTCTTTTTCTGCTAAACAGCTTTAGGGTGGAGACTCTTCCTTAGATATTATGTTGTTCTCGGCATTTCTCTGCTCAGGTGTTTGACTTGTTCGGACAACCTTGTTTCTCCAGCAGCTTTCACACGCCAGCACACCATGGGCCAATTCCTCCGCCCGCTGAGTGGAAAAACCTCCAGTACGGCATTCTGCAGCCACTCGGAAACCAACAGTGCCTGGATACTGCTAATTAATTGGAACATGTGAGCACACACACACACACATATGCACACGAGCTTTCCCCTCTTTCCTTTTTGCCCTCTTGCTCTCTCCGCCGGCACAAACACACGCCTGTGCTGCCCACAGCTCTTTGGAGTGTGAACTAAAATGGAAGTGATGTGTTGTGACCTCAACATTGTAAAAAGCCTTTCTGACTCACCCAGAGAAATGAGCGAGGAGGCGGGACATGGACGCTGGTCATGTGAGATATTATCAGAGTGTACTGTATGTGTGATCACATTACACATGTCAGATATAGTGTGTAGTTTCATATCACAAGCTGCTGGCTGATCATGTGGGTAGATGGGAGTCGTCTTCGTGTGAATTAAAGAGCTCTTTGGGGAAAAAGATGCGATGGAAGATGGTAACTGCAGAAACAAATATGTAGAAGACACCGTAAAAGAGAATGGGATCAATCCCTTTTTATATTCCACTTTAATCCAAGTGAAAACTGTTACATACCAGCTCAGAAAATATAAAGAGCCAACATCATACAATTTCTCATTGTGATGCTGTACATAAAAATGGATCACAAGTTCCTAACGTGAGAATATGGCCATAAATGTGTTTGACTTTTTGCAGATATATGCAAACAGATTTAAACCAATACATTTTGGTGCTGAAGTAGTGCATGCTGGTTAGAAGTTTTGTTCAACTTAAGATGGTGCTGCAAAATGTCACATATCATAAAATTTTGAAACTCTCTGCTGCAGTTACTGGGATACACCTCTATGATGACAGAGCATTGTCTTGACTGGCCTAAACCTTTACTGGATGGCAAGGTACAACTGTAGTGTTAAAGATAACTTGTAGATGTAATTACCTCGAATGAACACTAGGGACACCACTGGCAGTTTAGTTAGAGGTGCCAGAACTCTAGAGAGCCTAAGTCGCGTCTGCTCTACTTCGGCACAAGGGACCTTAAATCGGAAAAAAAATCTCCATTGAAATAAAAGGCAAGAGCGAATCTATCTTTTGATCCAGATCGAATTTGGCAAATGAGCAACGCACAAATTAGCACCCAGTGTAAGAATTTCCCTGTAATGATAATACCCAGTAGACTGTACAATGATAATTTAGCAGCAGAGACGATATGGACATGAGATGGGGTGAGACTATGTACACTGTGCAAGTGAGCAATGTGCAAATTTAGCAACCAGTGTGTGAATTCCTATTTATAAAGCTGTGATGGCAGTGGGAAAGAAGGAGTTTTTTTGTCTGGTTGTCCTGCATTTCACACTTCTGTACCTCCGGCCTGAGGGTAGAAGTGTGAACATTCTGTGCTGGGGGTGGGTGGGGTCCTGGGGGATGGCGGCAGCTCTCCTTTGGACTCTGCGGTGGTAGATGCTCTACAGAGAGGAGAGTGGCGTCCTGATGATCTTCTCCGCTGTCTTCACCACTCTGTGCAGGCATTTGCAGAGAGTCAATCAATTTTATTACTTTCATTTATCATTGTACATACTGGAATATGGTGTGCGGACAGATTGTTCTTTCTTTATAAAGTTTGTGTTTCACCTTTTGATCCTTTTTGTAACCATACTGAGCCATTTAATAGTTCCCTCATTAGCTTAGCAGCTAGCAGCTATTGTGTTTATGCCTCTGCCCTTCCAAATACCATTGCATATGCTGTAATGGATGACCTCATTTCAGATTAAAGTAAATTTTGTATTTCATTTGGAAATCAAGGTCCCAGAGTCTGGAGGGAGAGTGGAGAGGCAAAGAATCAAAGCTGCTTGAGGTCCAGTGTGAAGTGTCCAAAGTCAGTGATAATTTGGGGAACCATCTCATCTGCTGGTGTTGGTCCACTGTGTTTTATTAAGTCCAACATCAGAATCAGAATCAGAATCAGAATCAGAATCAGAATCAGGTTTATTGCCATTGTTCATGTAGTACACAAACTAGGAATTTGTCTCGGTACAATGCTGCAACATTAAACATGATAAGATAAGAGAAATAAACTATACATGTAATAAAGTGTAGGATAAGATTAAGTGATACTGGTCAACAGTTAAAATATATATTAGCCAGCAGCAGATACTGTGGAGAACTATATAGTGCAGTCGGTAATGCAGGAAGAAAACAGTGATGATTGACATGAGTCTGGTTGAGCTGCTGTACATGGTGCACGAGAGTCACTTAGTGTTCAGCAGTCTAATGGCAGAGGGGAAGAAGCTGTTCATGTGACGGGAGGTTTTAGTCTGGATGGACCGAAGTCTTCTACCAGAGGGGAGGGGGGCAAACAGTACATGACCAGGGTGTGAGGGATCGGCTATGATCCGGCCAGCACGCCTCCGGGTCCTGGAGATGTACAGATCCTGGAGAGATGGGAGCTTGCAGCCGATCACCTTCTCAGCAGTGCGCACGACGCGCTGCAGCCTTAGTCTGTCCCTGGCAGTGGCTCCTGCGTACCACACGGTTATGGAGGTGGTGAGGATGGACTCGATGATGGCTGTGTAGAACTGCACTAACATCTTGGTGGGTAGCTTGAGCTTCCTCAGCTGCCGCAGGAAGAACATCCTCTGCTGGGCTTTTTTGATGAGTGAGCTGATGGTCAGCTCCCATTTGAGGTCCCTGGTGATGGTAGTGCCTAGGAAGCGGAAGGAATCAGCAGTGGTGATGGGAGAGCCTGAGAGGGTGAGGGGGGGCAGAGGAGTAGTGACTTTCCTGAAGTCTACAATCATCTCCACTGTCTTCAGAGCGTTCAGCTGCAGGTTGTTATTGCTGCACCAGGACGCCAGCTGGGCCACCTCTCTCCTGTAGGCGGACTCGTCGCCGTTGGAGATGAGCCCGATGAGGGTGGTGTCGTCCGCAAACTTGATCAACTTGACAGACTGGTGGCTGGAGGTGCAGGAGTTGGTGTAAAGGGAGAAGAGTAGGGGGGAAAGTACACAGCCCTGGGGTGATCCGGTGCTGATGCTAGTATAGTCTGAGACAGTCTTTCTCAGCCGCACATGCTGCCTCCGGTCCGTCAGGAAGTCGATGATCCACCTGCAGAGGGAGTCAGGCACGTTGAGCAGGGACAGCTTGTCCTGGAGCAGAGCGGGGCGGATGGTGTTGAATGCGGAGCTGAAGTCCACAAACAGGATCCTGGCGTAGGTTCCCGGGGAGTCCAGGTGCTGCAGGATGGAGTGGAGGGCCAGGTTGACTGCATCGTCTACAGACCTGTTGGCTCGGTAGGCAAACTGCAGCGGGTCCAGGAGAGGGGTGGTGATGGACTTGAGGTGGGACAGGACCAGGCGCTCAAAGGACTTCATGACTACAGAGGTGAGCGCTACAGGTCTGTAGTCATTAAGTCCAGTGATCCGTGGCTTCTTGGGGACAGGGATGATGGTGGAGGATTTGAGGCAGGACGGCACGTGGCATAACTTAAGGGAGGTGTTAAAAATGTCTGTGAATACAGGAGCCAGCTGTTTCGCACAGAGTCTCAGGGTGGAGGGAGACACGCCGTCTGGGCCGGGGGCCTTGCGCGGGTTCAGTCTGGAGAACTGTTTGAGCACATCCTGCTCACTGATGATAAGGGGAGGGGGGGAGGTGGGGGGGTGTGCCTTAAATGAAGTAGGGAATGTGGAGGCTGTGGAGCTGGAGGGAGGGGGGGAGTTGGACACAGATGACGAGGTGTCAAAACGGGCATAGTGTTGGGACAGTCTCTGACAAAGGGCTTTGTCATCCTGACCTTTAGGAGCCTGAGGCCGATAGTTGGTGATCTGCCTCAGTCCTCTCCACACGGAAGCCGAATCATTAGCAGTGAACTGCTGCTGGAGTCTCTCTGAGTACACAGATTTAGCCCTCTTCAGCTCTCTGTTAAACCGGTATTTAACCTCCCTGTAGCAGTCCCTGTCTCCACTTTTCAGCGCTGCTTCCTTCTCCTTCCTGATCTGTCTGAGCTTAGCTGTGAACCAGGGTTTGTCATTAGAGTAACTCACCCTGGTGCGTGATGGAAGAATGTTCTCTTCACAAAAGTGGATATATGAGTTCACAGTGTCCGTGTACTCATCCAGATCATGCGTGGCTCCTTTAAGCATGCCCCAGTCAGATATTTCCATGCACGTTTCCAGCTTCTCCTCAGCATCACTGGTCCGTATCTTCGTAGTGCTCACAACAGGTTTAGTGAGCTTCAATCTCTGTCTGTATGTGGGAATGAGGTGAACCATCACGTGATCAGATAATCCCAGCGCAGCTCGAGGGACAGCGCGATATGCGTCTTTCACTGTGGTGTAACAGTGATCCAGTGTGTTTAATCCTCTGGTGGGGCATTTAATAAACTGTTTGTAGCGGGGGAGATCGTGGCTCAGATTGCACTGATTAAAGTCGCCAGCCACAATAATCAGCGAGTCTGGAAAACTCCGCTCTGTGTGTTGAATGTGATCCGCGAGCACGCGCTGAGCTTCGCGCGTGTCCGCGTCGGGAGGGGCGTACACAGCGATCAGTATAAAAGAAGCAAACTCCCGTGGGGAATAAAAAGGCTTGCAGTTGATAACAAGAAATTCCAAGGCAGGAGAACAGTGTTTGGAAATTACCGTTACATCAGAGCACCAGCTACAGTTGATGTAGAAGCAGACTCCGCCTCCTGTGGTCTTGCCGGAAAGCTCTGTGTCACGATCAGCACGGAAGAGCTGGAAGCCGTCGAGGCGCAGCGCGCTGTCCGGTATATTTTCCCGGAGCCAGGTCTCAGTAAAGCAGAGGACAGCTGAGGAGGCGAGGTCCTTAAAACGCATCAGCAGTCTCAGTTCATCCACCTTGTTAGAGAGAGAGTTGGTATTGGACAGAAATATGCCAGGCAGCGCCGTTCGCGAGCCTCTCCTGCGAAGTCGTACGAGAGCGCCCGCTCGTCTTCCTCTCCTCCGCCGTCTCACTTTCCGAGCCAAACAATAAACCAGATCGGCGGCAGGGGCTAGAAAAACTGGGAGGAGGTCCGTGGGGGTCAAAGTCCTGATATTTAAAAGTTCTTCACGGGTATAAGTGCAAGCAGACACACAATTGACAAACAAAAACAAACAAAGAGCGCAGCGAAGCACCATGTCGACCGCTGTGGGCGCCATCTTGGGATCGTCTTGGGATCATCACTGAAGCCATCTACCAGGAAATTTTTGAGGACTCCATGCTTTCCTCTGCTAACAAACTTTTGGAGATGCTGATTTCATTTTCCACTGTCACAAGTATCACTACCTGGTTTAATGACCATATTATCACTGTGCTTGATTGGCCAGCAAACCCTCCTGACCTAAACCCCATAGAAAATCTATGGAATATTGTCAAGAGGAAGATGAGAGTCACCAGACCCAACAATGCAGATGAGCTGGAGGGCGCTATCAAAGCAGCCTGGGCCTTCATAACACCTCAGCAGTATAAACAACTTTCGCATTACGAGTGCGCATGTACGGACTATGTGAGTTCAAAGTTCACGACTACCAAACATTCCGGTAGCCGGCTTGCTTTTGTATACAAACAGTACTGTCACACCTGAACAATTAAATCTCCGTTATGCCAGGTGCACATTGTGCTGTAGTGAAGTGTGGGAATGGCATGTATCATCTAGAGCGGTGGAAAAAGAAAACATGCAGCATACATGCGTGTAACTTCGGGACCAGCATGTGCTCATGTCCGCCGCCATTCACGTTATATACATTCCCCATGGAGCTGAAGGATCCGGACGGATGTAATTGTTGGATTAAAACAGTAAGTCTATATTATAACATAATTAAATAGTGTTGTGTCTTGTTCAAGTTCTAGCCTAATTGACATGAGTCTAAACCCTGAAGTAGTAGGTACGGACAGGCAGGCCTGGATCTAGGATATAGTTCTTTGTATATTGGTAATGAAGCTTGATCTACACACACATGTAATTAAGGCCATTGATAAGTAGGCTGGTATAAAATAAAATTGCAAATCATTGAAAATGTGTGGTACTTAAACTATAGTTGTATCGACCTATAGATCTAAGTAAGCAGGCTATGCCTTGTAGTGAAATTTACTCAAAATGATAAAACCAAAGTTGAGCTGTCAAACCACTCGCTTACCTTCTTTGTAGTCGTTTCAGAGTCTTGCAAGTAAGGGTGCTTGGTCCTTTGACAACAAAAAATCTGCTATGTCAGTGTACATACAGGGGGGCCATTTTGGCCAATTTCTGCAACGTGGCCGCGAATGCAAGTGCAACTAGTTCATCCTTGCGTTTGCGGGTACAACCAGGAAGACCCCTACGCATACAATATGCTCGTAGATCAGGAACTTTCCATAAATTAAATGTATCAATAGAACATGTTTGGTAGCCACATTCCCATGATGCTTTGCGCTATCCGAGATGTGAAAGTCGCTTATTATAGGCTGATCGCCTTCATGCTATGTTGCACTGATGCAGTAATTCACGCAAAAGTAACCCCTGACCAATTATTGAGTGTGTACATGGACAAAATTTTCAGTCAGCCAACATTTCTGTTAAAAATCAACTTTTTAAAATTAATTTTATGTAATAGTCTAATTTTTTTTGACAAACTGAATTTGGGGTTTTTATAAACTATAAACCACAACCATTAAAATTTAAAGAAATAAACACTTGAAATATATCACTCTGTCATGAGCTGAGCCAGCTTGGCTTTCCCCGGCTCGGCCCTGATCTCTCTATAGGGTTTGGTTCTTCTGTATATGTGCATTATGTGTATTTTGTACTCATTTCCATAGCCATAGCCACTGCCTGATTGGCAGCTGTTAGTCAGCCTCTGTGACCTACTTTCTCCCATGCTGCTGACAGTCTGTCGGTCCAACCACGCCCCTCGCTCTCCCTCTTATTTCCATCAGCTGTTCCCAGCCCCGGTAATTATCTTTCCCACGCCTCGCCCAGGTGTTCCCAATTTGTGAGGCCAGCGGTGTTTGTATTTAAGCAGCTCTTTGCTAGACAAACACCGCTGGACCATTATGCACAAGTTAGATGGCTTTTCTCCGCCGCTTGACCATCATGTCTCCTAAGGACTGTTCATACATGTGCACGCTGGAAGACGCTGGGACTACTCGGACTGCCTCCTCACTGTGAGTAACTATTAGTGTTTCTGTTCGCTGCTGTGCTGCTATGCTTTCCGCAGCATTTCCCCCCGTGCAGCACAGTTGCTACGCTTTGGCTGATTGCCCAGTGTAATCCTCCTGTGTGTGTTGGGTGTCCTGAAGGACTCTTAAGCGTAATCCGAGCTGTCTATGTCTTTGTATATTCACTTTGTTGTCAATAAATGTGTGTTTGGTGAAACCCTGCACGTAAATCCATTTGTCCTTTTCTCCTCTTCCGTGCGCTGTGGAAAAGTGCAAGGGGAGCTTATGACAGAATGGTCCAGCCATGAAAAAGGATTTAGCAGGTTCACCTACACAGGTTCACCTACACATCACTTTTTTCTTTCATTGTGAACTGTTTTTCTTTTTTGGACTGACCTGTGTTGGAGTACGTCATGCCCCGGTCTCGCCGAGGAAGAGGAATGGCAGCGGGGTTCCCCACAGTGGAGGAGGAATGGGCTGCCGAGTTCATCCAGGACTTTGTAAATGACGCTCTCACTGCCCGGGGTCCAAAGGAGATGCTGGAAAACCTGGACAGAGCAGTAGGCATCTTGGAGGCGCAACCTGGGTTATGGAGCTACCTGCAGTACGCCGATCTGCTCTCCACAGTCTGCTCGCTCCAGCGTTCCTTCCCTGGTCTGGCATTCCCCAAGACGCCGAGATGGAGGTCCATTTACCCGCAAACTGGCAGCCTCTGTGACGCTTCACTCGACCCTCTACTCCCTCCAGCACGGTCTACTCCGGAACACAAAGGACAGCACTGTCCCGTTAGGAAACGCCGGGAGAAGCCTTCCCCTCCTTCGGCTGTCGACGTCCTTCCAGTCACCGAGAAGGCCATGGTTCCCTGGGTCACGCCCACTTCTGCATCGCCCGAGCTGGCTCTTCCATCGTCCAGAGGGGGAGCCAGAGCCAGAGCAGATGTAAGAGAGGATGACTGCTGGCTCTCCACAGCTGTGAACATCGAGCACCGGGAGAACAGGCAAGTGTGTTTTCATTCTATTCAACATAATAATGATAAACACTGTCTGTCTCCCGGAAGACAGGCCCAGCTTCGGCAGTCCGCTGGGTCCTCCCCTCCAGCTGTGGAGGTAAATCACGCTCTTGTCTCTTCTGTGTCTCCCCCGCCGATTCCTGAGAGTGAGCAGAGCCACCGGACGATGGAGTAGCTGGGGGATTTCACTCCGGAGCCAGCACGGAGCAGGTCCCCTGGAGCCACGCCGAGGGAGTCATCAGCACCTTGGGAAGGGGCCAAAAACTCTGTGGACATGGAGAGGGACAACAATCCGCCTGCTACAGCCAAGAACATCAAACGCCAGAATGACAGGCAAGTGTGTTTTCATTTAACTCAATTAACCCATAAAAACCCTTGTCTGTCTCCCGAGGGGGAGGTCAAGTCTCAGCAGTCCACTGGGTCCTCTCCTCCGGCTGCAGCTGTAAACTCATCCCCGACTCTCTCTGTGTCTCCTCCCTTAAAACCTGAGTGCCCACCGGTCTTGGAACCAAGCCACCAGACGGTGGAGGAGGTGGAGGCCCTGGATGATCCTGCCCAGGACAGGAGCCCGCACGGAGGTGTTTTCCCGCAGTCACACCGGCGGACAAGGAGTGGGTGAACCTGCTCGCTGTAGTCAATCACCGGGTCAAGGATGAGCGCCGTGAGAGGGAGGTCCGAGGACGCACTTCCCCGGCTGTGAGGGTTCCACCTCCTATGCCTGCTCAATCCACGGATTCACCTTCAGATGAGGAGTGGGCTAAGCTGCTCGCCATAGTCAACAGCCAGGTCGAGGAGGAGCATCAGAGGACCAGGACTGCAACCACCATCATGCCTGCTGCGGGGACTGCCGCAGCAGAGTCATCCCCCAGACCAGACCCCCAGCCGACGGGACCCGGGCCGTCATCGTCGACAGCGTCGGAGTCCTGGATGGTAGTAGAGCTCGAGCACAGGCAAGTTATCTCTCCTGTAGTTCAGTTGCCTTTGATTGAGGAATCTTGTCTGGCTCTTGGGGAGGAGAGTCGGGTGCAGCTCTCGGCCGCACCTGGGCTCCCCTCGCCGGACTCCGCCACTGCTGGTGACCCTAGCCATCTTTCTTCTCCTGCTTCCCCTGAGCCTTCATCGAGGGTCACCAGAGAGGGTGTGTCACCACCAGAGGTCACCAAGGGTCCTGTCCTGCTGAAGGAGGACGTCACTGCTCCAGCCCCTCCTGTCAGGGCCGTCAGGGCTCCTCCCATCGATCGTCTCCTCAGCCTGGTGCTCCTGCAGGTTGGCCCGCTCACCGTGGGTGCAGCTTTGGCCCAATCAGAGGTCACCGTGGGTGTTGCAGAGCCTCAGCTGGAGGTCACCGCGGGTGCAGCAAGGCTCCCGCTGGAGTCCATCGCGGGTGCAGTGAAACTGGCCCAGTCGGGGTCCATCGTGGGTGCAGCGGAGCCGACCCGGTCGGGGGCCATCGAGGGTGCAGCGGAGCTGGCCCAGTCAGGGTCCACCGTGGGTGCCGTTGTGGACCACCCTGAGGACGCCGTGGAAGTCCCCTCTCCCCAGTCCGGTTACCCACCAGTGAGCCTTCTGGTGGGCAGGCTGCCTCCTGCTTCACCCCTTTGGTCCTGATGGCTGAGCAACACTGGCTGGCCGCCAGAAGAATTGACTTCCCGGGTCAGGTGGCTCATGTTTTCCGGCAGGCCGCCGGACTCTGTCCACCAGACCTTCTGCTGGGCCTAGGACTCTGGGCGGCCTCCTGAGCCCCAACACCCGTGGACTTGGAGGGGTTAATTGTGGACCCTGGGCGGGGCATTGTGTTCCCTCCTTTCCTGTTCCCCCTACCTCCCACCTGGGTTTGTTTTGTTGTTGTTGCTCCTGTTGGGGGGGGGGGGGGGTCTCTTGATGTTACCTTGGGTGTCTGGGAATCCACCCTTTAAAGGGGGGTTTCTGTCATGAGCCGAGCCGGCTTGGCATTCCCCGGCTCGGCCCTGATCTCTCTGTGGGGTTTGGTTCTTTTATACATGTGCATTATATGTATTTTGTACTCATTTCCATACCCATGGCCACTGCCTGACTGGCTGCTGTTAGTCAGCCTCTGTGACCTACTTTGTCATATTCTGCTGATAATCTGTCAGTGCAGCCACGCCCCTCGCTCTCCCTCTTATTTCCATCAGCTGTTCCCAGCCCCGGTAATTATCTTTCCCGTGCCTTGCCCAGGTGTTCCCAATTTGTGAAGCCAGCAATGTTTGTATTTAAGCAGCTCTTTGCTAGACAAACACCACTGGACCATTATGCACAAGTTATTGTGCATAATAACTGATTACTGATTGCCCAGTGTAATCCTCCTGTGTGTGTTGGGCATCCTGAAGGACTCTTAGACGTAACCCGAGCTGTCTATGTCTTTGTATATTCACTTTGGTGTCAATAAATGTGTGTTTGGTGAAACCCTGCACGTAAATCCATTTGTCCTTTTCTCCTCCTCCATGCGCTGTGGAAAAGCGCACGGGGAGCTTATGACATCACTCTGTGTGTAATGAATTTGTACAATATAGAAGGTTTGTTTTTTGAACTGAACTACTGAAATAAATCAATTTTTCGATGGTATTCTAATTTATTGAGATGCACCTGCAGAGTCCGCCAGGTATGTTTGTCATTAAAACTGTGCAATGGCACCTCTGTAGATTTATTGTTGCAATGGTGTTTTAACCATTTTAATAATAATAATAATAATAATAATAATAATAATAATAATAATAATAAAAGAATTAGGCAAGGATAAAAAAAATCTAATTTATGCTTTGGTTTGTCACAATGTTTTTATTCATACTAAAATATACAATGCTAATTATGCTAGGAGAAAATTCTGTGAGGTCTTGAATACTGTATCTGTAGAGACCAAGATTATACATGTACACCTTAGACTTGTAGAGTTACAATAGATTTATTTTGGGCATTTTTCTTCAGGCGAGGAACACCTCAAAATACCCTTGAGGCTAAAGTTAAACACACTCTGCAATCATTCTATGACTGTCTGCTTGAGAAAGGGAAAACAGACTAGTGTGATTCCTTGTCATTACAGCTTCTTCATATTAGACCAGTTAATTAAATTGTTCACATTAATCTTTAAATATGCCACATCTTATTCAGTCGATGGCACCCCTTTAGAGTACACACTTCAAATACTTCAGCTCGATACTCTGCAGCGATGGCGACTCAGTCCGTAATGTCCCTGGCCGTGTCAGTGCTGCATGGGCTGAGCGGAAACAGGTGTCCTCCGCAACCACTGGATACCAGAGTGCCTCAAGGGAAAAAGGTACAAGACCATGATGCGTCCTGTTACCCTATACAGGGTACTACTGTCTAGGCTAACTGTAACTAACCGAGATGATTCTCTGCATGCATTTGATGCCATCTTCATGACTTTAGTGAATAAACACGTCCTACTCAAGAGGTTTAATGTCAGAAACATCAAGACTCCATGGTTGGACAAAGAAATAAAGGAATGTATGAAACAACGAGATCAGGCGAAAAGAACAGCTATCATAACAGGAGGCCAATTTGACTTGAAGGTGTATTGCAAACTAAGAAATTCTGTCACAAAATTAAATTAGAAAAAGAAATTATATTATGAAAATAGAATTAATTATATTGGAAATGATAATAAATGATTATGGAATGTAGTTAATGACTTATTAGGTAGGTGTAATGATCGGGTGAGCGTGCTCCACCTCCCTTTCTGTGGAAGGTTCTCCACTTAGCTCCCGGCTCCACAGGTCATCAGTGCACCCTGTGTGAGAGGACGCACCTGCTGCCTCTTCACTACCAGTGCTTAAAAGGACCTGTGTAGCAATATTTAATAAAATATAGTGTAATAAGGTACAGGAATTATTTATTTTATTTAATAGTGGGTGTGCAAGGGAACAGAGTTAAACAGTCACCCCAACACTCACTAAATAAAATATAAAAGCACTCGTAAAAGGGGGCACCAGTTCTAAAAGAACGAACTGTTAATTAATTTCAATTAATTAATTCCCATACCTTCAATTACTTAGTGAATTCAGTCTCAAAATTTAGTGAGTTCTTTTATTGCCATGACCCAGGAAAGCATAAATGCAAAGGAAAATGCTTCAGCTTCTCTCATTTACAAGTTTATTAAATGAACTCATTCAGGTTACATGACATGGCATTTAAATGATGGGTAAACAAATTCAAATGATAAACAGGTCTTAGATATCACATCAACTGTTAATGGATTCCTGAGCATAAAAGCTATAGTTAAACCTTTGAGGAACCAAGAGGAAACCAGATTTTATGTTTCATCTGTAATGCAATGGAAGGCTGAGGTATCTAACAAAATCAGAACGCAGCTTTATGGTGAAAAATTACATAAGCTGATTATCTGGAAAAGGAATATATGAATCACTCTACAAAAATTACTGGAGGTTATAAAAAAATTAATAAGAATTTTCCTTCAGTTTATAGCTTTGTCCTATGGCTGAGGGACTAATTGTACCATAAAATATTGGTTATGTTCAATTATAATTGATATTTAGGACATCTCGTTTAAACCCAGCAGATAGGAAAGTGGTAGTCTCACTTACAAAGAGCCGGTTCCAAGTATCCAGTGGTGGTCGGCGCCAGTAAGGTGGCACACGGGGAAAGTGACTGCTGGTCGTCTTTCAGATCGTTCACAGCTGTGAGAAGCGTAGACTCGGCTGGGGCTCCCACAGGGCATGTGGCGAGGAGCAGACAACTGAGTGAAGGGTGGCCCCGGAGCAGGCGTGATGTCCTTTGGCAACCAGTCCAAATTTAGTATGTCCCTGGCCCTTAGGACAAACCCAAAGGCTGAAGGAAAAATGTTTTAGTCAGTTTCACCCACGAGGTCTGAATTCTTAATGTGGTCATACGTGGGTGAGGCAGGGAAAGAAAGTCCAAAAATCTCTATCAGTTCACTTTAAAAGACAGGAAAATTAAGAGTCCACTTTAACGGCAGGAAACATCAAAAAGTCCAAGAAAAAAACATTCAAATAGGATAAGAATGGCTTCTGGGGTGAAGAAAAAAAGGATTTGAGAGTTTAACTCTCTTTAAAGGTGAGCTCATAGAAAAAAGGATGGTTTCTCCTCAGTTACCATGAAACAATTCAATTCAATTCAACTTTATTTGTATAGCACCATTTCACAACAACAGTCATCTCATAGCACTTTCAACTGTAGGGGGGACCCCCACAGTTGCAGAAAGACCCCAGCAATCAGGCGATCCCCTGTGAGCAAGCACTTGGTGATGGTGGAGAGGAAAAACTCCCTTTTAACAGGAAGAAACCTCCAGCAGAACCAGGCTCAGGGAGGGGCAGTCATCTGCTGCGACTGGCTGGGGGGTGAGGGGACAGAGAAGATGAAAAGAACAGACATGTAGAGAGCAAACAGCACGATGGGGACTCAATCTATGGGAGAGAACAAACAGATGTTAATGACCAGCAAAAAAAAAAGAAATATTTCATTGAGAGTGAAGAAAGGAGTGAGGCCCAGTGCATTATTGGAGGTCCCCCGGCTGACTAAACCTATCAGCAGCATAACTAAGGGAGGGTTCAGAAACACATGATCCCTCCCTAATTGTAGGCTATATCAAAAAGGTAGGTTTTAACCCTATTCTTAAAAACAGAGATCGAGTCTGACTCCCGAATCCAGATTGGCAGCTGGTTCCACAGGAGAGGAGCTTGATAACTGAAGGCTCTGCCTCCCATTGTACTTTTGGAGATTCTAGGTATTACAAGTAATCCTGCATTTTGGGAGCGTAGTGCTCTGTTAGGATAATACGGTAGTATCAGATCTTTTAAATAAAAAGGAGCCTGATTGTTTAGAGCTTTGTAAGTAAGAAGAAGGATTTTAAACTTAATTCTAAACTCTATAGGAAGCCAATGAAGGGAGGCCAGAACCGGAGAGATATGATCTCTCTTTCTAGTACATGTTAAAACTCTTGCTGCAGCATTTTGGATCAGCTGAAGACTTTTTAAAGATGTTTTAGGACAACCTGATAATAAAGAATTACAATAACCTAATCTTGAGCTAACAAAAGCGTGGATCAGTTTCTCAGCATCACTCTGAGACAAGATGCTCCTAATCTTGGCAATATTATGCAAATGATAGAAGGCAGTCTTAGAAACAAATTTAATATGTGAATTGAAGGACAGATCTTGATCAAAAATAATTCTAAGGTTCCTCACAGAGCTATTAAGAGAAAGAGTAACCGCATCCAAACTGAAAGTTTGATTTGGAAAGGTATTTCTAAGGTTTTTTGGACCAACAAGAATGACTTCAGTCTTATCAGAATTTAATAGCAGGAAATTAAAAGTTATCCAAGCTTTGATTTCCTTAAGACAGGCTTCCAACTTGGCTAATTGATTACTATCATCTGGCTTCACTGACAGGTATAATTGTGTATCATCTGCAAAACAATGAAAATGTATAAAGTGCTTTCTAATAATGTTGCCTAATGGAAGCATATATAAACTATAAAGAGTAGGGCCTAGCACAGATCCCTGTGGAACTCCATGGCTAAGCTTTGAGTTAAACTCATTACTGACATGAACAAACTGGAACCTATCAGATAAATAAGATCTAAACCACTGCAACGAAGTTCCATTAAGTCCAACATAGTGTTCTAATCTATCAAGTAGAATATTATGATCAATAGTATCAAAAGCTGCACTAAGGTCTAAAAGGACAAGTACAGAAACCAGTCCATTATCAGATGCGATGAGGAGGTTGTTAGGGACCTTTGCTAAGGCTGTTTCAGTACTATGATGGATTCTAAACCCAGATTGAAGCTCTTCAAGTAAGCCATTTCC
Organism: Pholidichthys leucotaenia; assembly: GCA_020510985.1. NCBI lineage: Eukaryota > Metazoa > Chordata > Actinopteri > Cichliformes > Pholidichthyidae > Pholidichthys > Pholidichthys leucotaenia. The sequence continues at coordinate 146,728,041 of CM035836.1, read as the reverse complement.
CTGCAGGTGGTCAAATAATTGCGTAGCAACAACTCTTTCTAAGATTTTTGAAATGAAAGGGAGATTAGAGATTGGTCTATAGTTAGCTAAAACTCCTGGATCTAGCGTTGGCTTTTTGAGTAAGGGTTTAATTACAGCTGTTTTAAAAGCCTGCGGTACATGGCCTAAAGTTAATGAATTGATTATATGAAGAATAAAGCTACCAATAAGTTGGAAGACTTCTTTAAATAACCTGGTAGGAATAGGGTTTAAAAACAAGTTGAAGGCTTGGATGAGGAAATTATTTTGTCTAACTCTAAAAGGTCAATTGGGGTAAACTTATCCAAACAGATATCAGTTGAAGGAGTTGTAGTAGTTACTGTATTTAAGTTAACTGTGGGAAGAATCTGATTGATTTTATCTCTGATGGATGAAATTTTATTATTAAAAAAGTTCATAAAGTCCTGACTAGTAAGCTCTAAGGGAATGCTAGGATTGACAGAGTCCCGACTCTTTGTCAACCTGGCTACAGTACTGAAAAGAAACCTGGGATTATTCTTGTTCTCTTCTATTAATGCAGAATAATAACTCGTTCTAGCTTTTCTAAGAGATTTTTTATAAATTAAAAGATGATTTCTCCATGCTAAATAGATTTCATCTAAATTAGTGGAGCACCATTTTCTTTCTAATTGACAAGTCTTCTCTTTTAAGCTACAAGTTTCTGTGTTGAACCAAGGAGTTAGAAATCTCTGATTAGACTTTTTCTTTTTTAAGGGGGCCACCAAGTCTAGAGTCTGATGCAGAGAAGCTGTAACACTATCCACCATGCTATCAGAAGGAGCAAGCTGTCTGTAGCTTATTTCCGTTGTGTTGACACATGGCATAGAGGAAACAATCTGCATAAATTTGGTAACAGCATCATCTGAGAGGCATCTACTGTAGTAATATTTTTCTTTACGAGCCAAATAGTCAGAAATAGTAAAATCAAAGGTTAACAGACAATGGTCTGACAGTACAGGGTTATGAGGAGACACTACCAGATTTTCTATTTCTATGCCATATGTCAGCACAAGGTCCAATGTATGGTGGAGATAATGAGTAGAATTTCTTACTTTCTGAGAAAACCCAATCGAGTCTAATATTGAATTAAATGCCATATTAAGGCAGTCACTATCTACATCTACATGTATATTAAAGTCCCCTACTATAATTATTCTATCTGATTTCAGCACTAAATCAGCTAAGAAATCAGCAAATTCGGATAAAAATTCTGAGTAGGTTGATGGAGGACGATAAACTATGGCAAATAAAATTGGGTTTAGCCTAAAATTGCTAAAGTGCCCAATACTGAGGACCAGGCCCTCAAAGGAATTATAACATGTTTTTTGCTTTACATTAACTAGTAATTTGGGATGGTAAATTGTTGCTACTCCTCCACCATGACCAGAACTTCTGGGATTTTGACAGTTTAAATAACCAGAGGGAGTTGATTCATTTAAACCAGCATAATCCTCTTGTCCTAACCAAGTCTCTGTAAGGGATATTAAATCAACCTGATGATCAATTAACAGATCATGGACTAACAGAGACTTGGGAGTTAGAGACCTAATATTTAACAAACCGCATTTAAACCTTTTTTTTTTTTTTTTTTTTTTTTTTCTCTCGGCGCCACACGAGTCGGCTGCCTTTTGCAACAGCGGCTCGATTCCGAGTCTTTTTCCCTTCCTCTCTCTTTTGATCCGTCTTTTTTTTTCACCCCACTTATATCACGGACACACAGATCGTCCTAAATGTCTCCTGAGCCGGTGGACGGAGCCACTGTCTATAGCAGGATACGATACAGCAGAGAACAGCTGCTAGCATTCAACCGCCACCCGGTCCCATTGGAAAAACTCGACATACCGAGAGAACTGAGGCAAAAACGCCGCGGCTGCCGGGCTGGAGTAAGGCGGAGGACAAAAAATATAAGGTACAGACCCTCCCTTCCATCTGTTGTCATGGGAAATGTACGGTCGATACTGGGAAAGTTAGATGAGCTAGCGGCTATCTCCCGTTATGATAGCACATACCGGGAGTGCTCTCTCCTTTTGTTTACTGAGACGTGGCTAACTGAACTAGCAGCAGATGCTAACATTGAGCTGGAGGGTTTTCACATGATACGAGCTGACCGAACACCAGACAGTGGCAAGGCTAGGGGCGGTGGAGTGATAATGTATGTTAACAACAACTGGTGCAGACTGGGACATATCACTGTTAAACAACGACACTGCAGCAAAGACATTGAGTTGCTAGCTGTTAGCATGAGGCCTACATATCTCCCGAGAGAACACTCACACGTGATCTGCATTGTTGTTTATGCAAATCCGACGGCGAACGCTGGGACAGCACGTGACGTCATCCATTCAGTAACCAGCAGGCTGCAGACAGAACACCCAGATGCTCTTCTCCTCATCTCAGGCGATTTCAACCATGTTTCACTGTCTCCCATTCTACCCACGTTCACCCAGTATGTCACATGCCACACTAGAGACAATAAAACACTGGATTTATTCTACGCAAACACTAAGGAGGCGTACACCTCATCACAACTCCCCCCACTCGGGAGATCGGATCACAACTTGGTTCATCTCCGGCCGGTGTACAAACCCCTAGTGCACAGACAACCTCCGGCCATGCACACTGTGGAGTTATGGTCTGAGGAGACAATGGACACCCTAAAGGGCTGTTTTGAAGCCACCGCCTGGAAGCAGCTCTGCGATCCACATGGTGAGGACATCGATGGCCTCATTCACACCTTCACGGGCTACCTCAGCTTCTGTGTGGACAAATCCGTTCCCACCAAGACCATACGGCGTCACTCAAACAACAAACCCTGGATCAACCCTGAGATAAAAACACTTCTGAGAGAGAAGAAGAGGATCTTCAGGTCAGGGAACAGGGAGATGCTGAAGTCCGTACAGAGGGAGCTGAGGAGAAAGATCAGAGAAGGCAAGGACAGCTTCAGGAAGAAGATGGAGGACAAGCTGCAACAGAGCGACATCAGCGGGGTCTGGAGAAACCTCAAAACCATCTCGGGGCTCCAGAATACCTCCCCCCAGGCCACAGGGGGCAGGGAGTGGGCGAACAACCTGAATCTGTTTTTCAATAGATTTGACCAACCGCCCTCCCCCCTGACTGCACAACAACCACTGCTGCCTCTAAAGAAATCAAGTCCTGCTGCCCACTCCCCACTCCACCAACACCCCCCCACTCCCAACACACAGCCCCCCATCCTGACCCTGACCAGGACCCAGGTGAGGACGGAGCTGAGGAAGATCAAGGCGAGGAAGGCGCCGGGACCGGACGGCATCAGCGCAAAGCTCCTCAAGTCCTGTGCAGACCAGCTGTGTGGGATTGTGACGTATATCTTCAACATGAGCCTGAAACTGGGGAGGGTACCACAGCTGTGGAAAACATCTTGTGTGGTACCTGTACCAAAAACTTCCCACCCCAAAGACCTGAACAGCTACAGACCGGTGGCCTTGACGTCCCACTTGATGAAGACCCTGGAGAGACTGCTCCTTGCTCACCTCCGCCCCCTGGTGGAACCAGCGATGGATCCACTCCAGTTCGCCTACCAGCATGGCATTGGGGTGGAGGATGCGGTGATCTTCCTCCTTCACCGTTCTCTGTCCCACCTGGAGAAGCCCGGGAATATGGTGAGGATCATGTTCTTTGACTTCTCCAGTGCTTTCAACACCATCCAACCGATGATCCTGAAGGACAAGCTGCTGCGCGCAGGGGTGGACCAGCACCTGTCATCATGGATCCTGGACTACCTCACGAACCGGCCTCAGTTTGTGAGAACCCGGGACTGTGTGTCCGACACGATCATCAGTAGCACGGGGGCCCCCCAGGGAACGGTGCTGGCTCCCTTCCTGTTCACTCTTTATACTGCGGACTTCTCACACAACACAACACACTGCCATCTACAGAAGTTCTCTGATGACTCTGCGATCGTTGGCCTCATCTCCAATGGAGATGAAGCTGAGTACAGAGGGCTTATCCAGGACTTCGTGGACTGGTGCCATCGGAACTGCCTCCAGATCAACGCGAGGAAAACTAAGGAGCTGGTGGTGGACTGCCGCAGGCATGGGCAGCCCCTCACAGTACCAGTAAATATACAGGGAACAGACATCGAGATGGTGACATCCTATAAGTACCTGGGTATTCATCTGAACAATAAACTAGACTGGTCACACAATACTGATGCACTCTACAAGAAGGGACAGCGCAGGCTGTTCCTGCTGAGGAGACTCAGGTCTTTTGGTGTACAAGGGGCGCTGCTGAAGTCATTCTATGACACGGTGGTGGCATCAGCCATCACTTTTGGAGTGGTCTGCTGGGGCAGTGGCATTACTGCAGCCGATAGGAAGAGACTGAACAAACTGATTAAGAAAGCTAGCTCTGTCCTGGGGCAGCGCCTTGATCCGATGGAGGAGATAGGAGAGAGAAGGATGGTGGCTAAACTGTCATCTCTGCTGGTTTCCGAGTTCCACCCTATGCAGGACATACTGAATGCACTGAGGAGCTCATTTAGCAGCAGACTACATCATCCCAGGTGCACAACCGAGAGGTTTCGTAGGTCCTTCCTACCAACGGCTGTCAGACTGTACAACCTAAGCAGGGCTGCTCGCAGAGATAGCAAAAAGACGTAACAAACTAATAGTTTTTTGAATGCAAAAGATGCAATAGACTTACACAATGGTCCCCTCCGGCATACAACTAGGAACATACCGGTCGCTATGGAGGGTGAGAATATGTATGGGCACATAATCATACCATGTAGGATAACTAAGTAGACGGTTATGCTGTTTCATTCCATCTAGCAACAATGCTCTGCACTGTGTGTGTTTATATATTTGCATATTTATTCCATCTAGCTACAATGCTCAGCACTGGGTGTGTTTATATATTTATATATCTACATATTATTCCATCTAGCTACATTGCTCCGCACTGTGTGTGTTTATATACTTGCATATTTATTCCACCTAGCTGCAATGCTCCGTACTGTGGGTGTTTATATATTTACATATTTATTCCATCTAGCTACAATGCTCTGCACTGTGTGTTCATATATTCATATATTTATTCCATCCAGCTACAATGCTCTGCACTGTGTGTCTGTGTGTGTGTATATATATATATTTTATAGTAATACGTACATATGTTTATTAGCTGCTCTTGCTTGCTTGTTTTTTTTCTTGCCTTCTGATTGTTGCTCTGAGTGTTGCTATCCCTGTGCTGTTGCAATCCTGGAATTTCCCCGTTGTGGGACTAATAAAGGCTTATCTTATCTTATCTTAATTTTTAAATTATGAGGAGGAACAGAGGCCAAATCATTCAATTTAGAGGCTTCATGTTTAATTTGAGTTTTACCAACTTTTTGCTTAATCACTTTAGGATGCTTATATATTATATTTTTATTTGCTTTGGAGGGAGCAGACAATGATTCTCTGATGGGGAAGACAGGGGCTAAGTTGAGGGGTGGCGGATGAAGAGGAGCTGCAGAGAGGCGTGTAAGACTGCGACTCTGCTTCCTGGTCCCAACTCTGAGTTGCCAAGATTTTGGAAATTTGGATTAAAAAGATGCCAGATTTTTAGATAAATGAGACGCACCATCCAAAGTGGGATGGACGCTGTCTCGTCTCAAAAGACCAGGTTTTCCCCAAAATGAGCTCCAATTGTCAATGTAGCCCACGTTGTTTGCAGGCAAAAGCTTATCAAAAGACAATTTAAGAGAGCTAGCACAGGACTTGGCTTACGGAACACAGAACTCACAGAACAGAAAAACTCTGAGCCGCCGGGGCACTCTGTTTGCATTTAACTGAAGCGCGCTGCTGGGTCATAAACATGTGACCAGCAGCGAGACGGCCCAATTATCCTCCATAAAGAGGAGTTTGAATGGGCTTTTGTCCAATGAGGGAACAGTTCTTTGTCTGTGAACAGCCAATCAAACACAAGGGCGTTATCCAACAGAGAGGCAGCCTGGTGATTGGTTGTCGCGAGTTGGAAGACGGACAACCGAGTTTCAGAAAACATTCATTCAATTCCTATGAAATTCATTTTATATTCAATATAAAATCTAACTAAATTAAGTGACTCAAGGCTAATATTCAGTGACCATGCATTTATACTATTACTAGTAAATTTAACATTCATTGGAACAACATTCATGAAAAAGACATTCCTAAGACATGCGCTCACATTTGAATCAAGGATTAATGAATTATTGCAAACCATTATTGTCCATCAAAAAGGGTGATTATCTTCACAGTGTTCTTAGAATCCTGAGAAATGAGAGATGGAATAAGAGTTTAATGTTCAATCAGAATTAACAGTACCAGATTGCACAAGTAATGAAACATATTCCATAGATGTCCACTAGGAGGTACTGTTGGAGCTGTAGATCATTTTTAGGTCTTGGAATGTGAACAGGGCCAGCCTACAGAGTTTTATGGGGCTCCTGGAAAGGCTCCAAGAGTTTATCAGCATAACCTGACAGTTAAGGAGTGAAAGTTAGAAGTTTATGACTTTTTTTTAAGGGTATCAGTTCCTGGTACGAACTGATGCTATCAGCATGAACTGTCTAGTTGGGGTTTGACTCCAGAGATTTTATAGTCCACTTAAGCCTTTAAAAGCAAGTCCTTATCAGGTTTCTCTACAAAAGGGAAATTGTTTACACTGGGGTCCTGATAATGAAGACACACAGCAATTCTTAACCAGAGTTGAGTGAGAGTTTCTTTAAGATGAAGAAGAGTGATTTCCTGAATTAGCCTGAGGAGAAGCTGATGCTACACCTGCTTGTGAACACTTTGGCGCTGGCTTGTTGGGTATTGCTGCCTGAAACTAAGTTAGATTTGAATTGTTAGGAACTCAGCCTAATTCTCCTTTTCCTCTTCTCTCCCCAGGTTGCTGCCATCTCTGCGGTGCGTCTCCGGGATTGTGGTGCGCTCACTTGCCTCCTCATCTCCTTCACCCTGGACAGCCTCCTCCACCCGGTCAGACACCCTCAGCTCATCTCCTGCCCTGCTGGCTCCCTCACCTCCAGGCTGGGTTCCTCTGTTAGGCTCTCTGCTCACTTGTCGTAAGATAAACTCCTGCTCCATTCATTATTCCCCCATCTCACCCCTCGTCTGTAACCAGCTCTCGTTTCTCTTCCCCGCAGGCTGTTTTCCCTTGGCGTGCACCATTTTTCTTTCTAGTTGCATGTGTTTTTGTGTTTCAGTAAAGTTGTGTTAAACATTTACTCTTTGTGAGTCTTGTCTGGTGTTTGCTGCCTACATGTGAGATTTACACTTTCAGTCATTACAGTAGGAAGACAAAATCCACCCTGGCATTTTTAGAGGTGGAAAATAACTTCCTTACCAAATCAACAGATGTTGCTAATTATTTTAACAACTACTTTAGAAACAAAATTGAAAGATTATGAAAAACCATGCCAAATATAGACAACAATATGTTATATTAATTGATAAATGATAGAATCATGAAAAATAAAACCTGTAAATTTAATTTTGACAATGTAAACATAAGCACTATAGAAAAAATGACAAAGACTTACACAATTAAGCCACCTGGCATTGATGGGCTAGATGGTAAATTGCTAAAAGTGGTTGCAGATTCAGTTGCTCCCGCCATCTGTCATACCATAAACTTAAGTCTCACCTGCTGTGTATTTCCACAAGAGTGGAAGATTGCTAAATTAATACCATTACCCAAGAACAAGAAGCTTCCTTTGTCTGGTTCAAACGGCTGACCCATAAGTCTGCTGCCCTTAATATGTAAAATAATGGAAACAATTGTCTATAAACAGATTCAATGTTACCTATCTAGCAATAACTTATTAACAGATTACCAGCATGCATACAGGAAAGGACACTCCACAGCTACAGCACTGACTCAGATGACTGATGACTGATTGGGGGATATTGAGAAGAGAATAGTGGGTGCTGTTATGCTGTACTACATTGCATCATTGTCTGTTCTGCTCCCCAGATGTCTATCTTGCACATGTCTGCTTTTTTAAAATTTTCTTTATTCTGTTACTTTCAGGTAACAGTTGCATCTTGAATGTTTATTGGGATAACTGTTGCCTTATGTAATATATATTATATCATATCAAGGGTGTCCAATCATGTGCCATGGAGGGCCAAGACCCTGCAGGCTTTACCTCCAACCAGTGTCTTCAACAGCATATTCCACTGAATTTCTTCCCACTGATTGCTGATAATTGAAAACACCTGCTGAAGAGACTCGGTAGAAGAGAAAACCTGCAGGGTCTTGGCCCTCCATGGTACATGATTGGACACCCCTGTACTATATATGTATTGTTTATGACCGGAATTTCGGACTCTAGGAAGAATAGCAGCAGCTATTAGCTGCAGCTAATAAGGATCCTAATAAATAAACAATAAACAGGTGTAAATGCTGGCCTGCTAGAAGGAAAGGCTATGCTCCACGGAATGGAGATGCGTATGCTGCACTAGAGCCTCAGCCTGACCCTGCATGGTCATGTGATTAATGAGGATGTGTGAAAGTGCATGGAAGTGGCAACAATCACTGGGAAGATGCCAGAGGCACAGCTGCGATGGTACTGACATGTTGTCCACAGCGAAGAGGACTTGGTGGAAAAGATGGGATTGTGCCTCAGCCCAAAGGGGAAAAGCCACAAGGACAATCAAAGAAAGGGTGGCTTGACCAGATCAATCATGACATGAGGACTGTGAACATCATCCCCAAGGATACCCTTGAGATGGGAAGAGATGGGTGTGCAAACATGAGGACCCTGCAGGGCTAACGCGAAAACGACAAAGAAGTTGGCAAATGACCATGGCATACACTGATTAATCAACATGAAGGTGTGCATTAAGCAGTTTTAAGTCACTTTATGGAGGTAACCACAATTTGTCATGACTTACAACCATTTAATACACACTTCCTTGTTGATTAACTCTTACACAGATACAAGATTTTTAGATTGGTTATGATTTTCCTCCACTTTAACTTTACCAAGTTTTTTTTTTTATATATAATTCTGTGAGAAAATAAATGAGGAGGAGCTATCCCTGAAATAATCAGTCATTCAGCATCAAAATCAAACATAAACTGACCACCATCTTTGGATGCCTTTGTCTTTATGTCACAGAACAGTAAAAGTGTGAGGCTGCATGCACTCAGACATGACAAAAGCACGTGCCAAGATGTTCACATGCACATTTTCCACAATGCCTGTAGGCCATGCTGTGTGCTACAGCAGGCAGAAGGGCTGACTTGGTTTTCCATGTCCCCTGCACCATGTTATTCCTCTGTCTGTCCACTCTCCTGCGTTCACTATAGATCATTCCTCAGCTGCACGGCTCAGTGATGGAGTCAAGCTGACACCTTGTTCACATCTCCCGGATGACAGCTGAGTGAACAAGTTGAGACTCTGTGGCCTGATAATGACCTCAGAGACCAAGAAACTGGACACGGGAATGGCTTGCAATGCAAATATGCTGAAAGGATTACTCAAGACCTGAATTTTATGGCTCTTTAATGAGTTAATCAGCATCCAGCTGCTTTTCACAGTGAGAGCTGGTCAGACGGGATGAACAAAGAATCTGACCTGGTTAATTGGTAGACTGTAAAGGAATGTTCTAGTAGGGTGGAAAATTGTCTTCATCACCAAGACATAAACAGAAAAGAAAAGCCATAAAACTAACAGTATTAAAAAGGAGAATGAACAGTAATCCCTGTTCATAAAGATGAAGATGCAAGCCAGTATCTCTTCTGACTAGGGATATAAACAACTATCGATTAAATGTTGATAAGAATTTAGTCAACTAAATTCAATTACTTGTAAATTATTGAATATTCTGCAGTCCTGGGAGTTTATTCTATGAAGTGTAGTGGTGTCATGAGCCCAGATGAGAGTGCTATGGTCCATGGAGGTGACTGTGTGGGAAGGGTGGTGCCATGACCACAAGACTACACGAGATAAATCTGCAAGATCCAACATGTCGGTTTAGGTGATAAAAAATTTACCTGCACTTTTTTGTAGAGTTCAGAAATGACAAGCATTTTCTGAACTAAATTTATTTAACCAACCCACCCAACAGAGCTGGAAGAACTTGAGAATTATATTGCAAACCCCTACAATTGTGGGATTTTCCCCCTACAGTTTGACAGCGTTATGAACAAAATGACTGTTGTTGTGAAATTGTGCTATTGTGGAGTGTGTAAATAACGAGGCGGATTTGACTCAGACAGTTTATTACACATCTCACACAGAAGCATAGTCAGAAAGAGGACATCTCAGACAAGACTCTTCTCTTAAATACTATGGCATTCCCTCAGAAGCTTCTACACACAAAAGGTCACATTGCATTCACTTCCTTAATCCTTTAACATCCTCCTAGAAGTTTCTGATACACAAAAGATCACACTGCATTCACTTCCTTAATCCTTTACACCTCCCTGCTGTCTCCAAGGGAAACTGCTCTTTGTTCTAGTCTAAGATGCTATACCATTATGCACTCCCCATGTGTCACCAAACTATACAAATAAAGTTGAATTGAACTGAAGAGTTTTACCATCATTTCTGCTACATGAAGAACAACATATAGCTCCCCCCACTTCCACCGGACTCTTGTGATGGTGAAACTGAAGCCTCATGAAGCAATGAACAACTTTGAGACAATTGCTTCATGAACAATGCAGTGTTATGAAGCATTTAAAAAAGAGTGCCATCTGCTGACTGAGTGTCAGAACTGCATCTGAGTAGAAGTCCTGAAAAAGCCTCAATACTCTATATCAGAGGCTGCACTACACTTTTTTGTTATGTAACAGGGTTAGAAAATATAATGGTTTGTTTTAAAATGTTATTTTCAATGTGTGAAATAACATTTGCATTTTAAATAATTTAAAATATCAGTAAGGATAAAACACAATTGTCCATTCGTTCATTTGAGGTTGTTAGAGTTCAAGTGTTTTGAATATGTATTTTATTTTGGAGACAGAAAGTAGTTTGGGGTGAATATATACTGAGGCTTTGTTGTGAAGGAAAACAGAAAGTGACAGGGAAGTGGTGTGAAGAGTTTGTTGATGAAGAGAAAAAAAAGGAAAAGTTGTAAAGTGGGACATGTCGAGAGAGGAGTAGGAAAGAAACATGTGGCTGATGATTGGACTGTCTACTCGGTGCTCTGTGAGAGAAACATTCAGTTCTATGTAACTTTCCAAGTTAATAGACATTCTCTGTGAAGATCAACTCAGAGACTAAGCTATTCGGATGTGTGCAACTTTAGCTGCCGTGCTAGCTGATTTTTTCACTGATAAAGTGAAGGACTTTTAGTTGCTGTCAGTTAACCCAGCTGACAATAAAGACTGAATTTGCTGTTACCAACAAGGGGACTGTGTCATGATTTGCCCCTCAGGGCAGAGAGAGACAGACCCATGCGCCAACTGCAGTTTGTGGTATTTATTAACAAACAACACACAAAGTTCCAAAAAGACCATAACACAAAATCCCAAACAGGTACAAGGTAAACTTACAGATCGAGTAGTGGATAAACTCACCAGAACAGGGATGGGGTTCTGGTGGCAAGGAGAAAGGATCTTTAATACCGCTGCGGCAAGAAATGAAAATGCAGTCCCAAAGTCCCAGGCCTGGTGGATGGCGAGGTGGTATGAGTCAGGTGGCCTGCTGGAGAATATGGGCCACCCAACCCAATGGCCCAGTCCGTCAGGCGGTCGACCAGAGTTCTTCAGCCACCTGAGCAGCAAGGGCAGTCCAGGGGGTGGCTGCCCAGCAGTAAAAAAGTGATGGTGGGCAGGATGGAGGAGTCGGGGAAACCACAATGACGTCAGGGTGAGGAGAGGGAACCACGACGGCCTTGGGCACAGGAGGGAGAACCACGACGCCATCTGGCACAGGAGAGGGAACCACGACACCATCTGGCACAGGAGAGGGAACCATGACACCATCTGGCACAGGAGGTGGAACTACGACGCATCTGACAGAAGAGAGGGGACCACGACGGCATGTGGCAGAGGGGAGGGGACCATGACGGTATCTGGCAGAGGAGGGGGGACCACGACACCCTTGGACTGGCCAGCAACACCCTTGGTGGTCCCCGATTGGGACAAGGTTGTACCCGTAGAGGCTCCGGACTGGAGCAAAGCAGCACCCGTGGTGGCTCCAGCCTGCAGCAAAGCTGCACCCATGGTGGGCCTGGACTGGGCCAAGGCTGCACTCTCGGTGGACCCGGACTGGGCCAAAGCTGCACCCACAGTGGCCCTGGGCTGGGGCTTAATGCCCATGGTGGGCCCACACTGGAGCACAGCACCCAAGCTGGTTTTAGGCTGGGGCGTAGCGTGCATGACGGTCCCCAACTGGGACACAGCACCCACAGAGATCCAGATTGAGGAGGAGCTGCACCCATGAAGGTCCCGGGCTGGGACAGAGCACCTGCGACAACCTCAGCAGGAGGGAGAGCAGCACCTACAGAGGTCCCGGGCTGGGACGGAGCATCCACGACGACCTCAGCAGGGGGAGCTGGACCCACGGCAATCTCAGGTGGCGAGCCTGGACCCACAGAGACATCTGGCGAAGCTGGAACTTCCTCAGTGACCCTGGGGAAAAGCTCAGACAGGACAGGTAGAGAAACAGGGTCGGGGTCACTGGCAGCAGCGGAGCCCGGTGAGGTGAGCTCAGATGCAGCTGACAGCTGCTCCTGGCTCTCCTCACCAAGAGCCAGACAAGATTTCTCAAAAATAGACACAAGAAAAATGAAGGAGAGCACTTGCCTGAGCTCAAGCTCCACTGCCGTCCAGGACTCCGTTGATCCAAGCGATGGTGCCTCGGGCCCGGCACTCTGGAGATCCAGCTCCAACTCTGCTATGGTGGCCCCTGTAGCACGCATGGTGGTCGTGCATTCCTGGGACCCCTCAGCGATGCGGCCCATGTAGGTGGCTCACCCTGCGTGGCGACAGGAGGTCAACTCCCTGCTGGCGCTGCATCCTGCTTAGCTGAAGCCCGGGGACTCTCCATAGTCAGCACAGGTGTCAGCTCTGTTTCAGCACTCTCCCTCCAGCCAAAGCATGGCTGCGGGGCTGGAATCAGGTCCTCCAGGGCCGCAGGCTCCTCCAGTGTGTGGCAGCCCAAACCTGGGGCCGGCGAACACTCAGGGGGTAAAGGACGAGACACGGAGAGAGCAGGTAAGAGGTGTATAGCTGCAGCAGGGAGTGAGGACTCAGAGGACTGCATAGTCTGAGCCTCACCACTGGGAATCAGACAAGGTAATTCATGTTTAAATGATAGAGAATGAAAAAACACTTGCCTGTTTTCCAGGGGTGTGATGTTTTCTGCTGCAGCTGGCATGGAATCTGCACTGTCCATGGGTGCAGCTGTTGTGGGCCCCTCTGAGGAACTTGGAGGAGCCGCCCCTGCAGACTTGGTAATGGGCAGAGCTGAGAAGGAGGCGACCAGTCCTTCAGCAGCTGGAGGAATCACCGAGGAAGAGGGAGAAAAAGAAGCAGCAGAGAGGTTGGCTGACGGGACAGCCAAAAAAGAAAATGCAGAGGGAGAGATAGCTGTGGGAGTTTTCTGCCTCAGCGAAGGAGGGGCAACTGAGGAGGAGGTGGAGGCTTTCTTCCGGCGGTCTGTAGTGGGATTACGATGTCGCCATGGAGCTGATGGAGCAGGAGCAGGAATGGGCACATTGGAGGCGAAGCAGGGCGTCTTCTGCAGAGCGCGCTTCCATGTGGGCACTGGGTTCGCTGAAGACGGTCCCCATGTCAGCCTCGGGAAGGAATGTTGAAGAACTGAGAGCATGGCCAACAAGTCCGCGAACTGGGTATGTTTCCACAACACTGGATGCACCTCGACTATGGCGGTTGCTGAATCCATGCTCTCCCAAATTTTATTTGGGCTGCGGGAGGTGAGAACCTCATCCACATAGCTCTGGATGAACTCGGTGGCCCACTGCTCCTCGACACTCGGAGATTCAGCTGCCTATTTCCCCTTGGCTGATGGAGGTCGGTGCGCTGGGGACACAATTGCTCCACAGGACAGGTGAGTGAGAACAAAAAAAGGCAAAAAATCCACTAACTGCAGCGGCTGGGTCTTTTTACTGGTGGCAGTATTCTGTTATGATTTGCCCCTCAGGGCAGCGAGAGACAGACCCACGCTACAACTGCAGTTTGTGGTATTTATTAACAAAAACACACAAAGTTCCAAGAAGAGCACAACACAGAATCCCAAACAGGTATAAGGTAAATTTACAGATCGAGTAGCGGATAAACTCACCAGAATGGGGATGGGGTTCTGGTGGCTAGGAGAAAGGATTGTTAATACTGCTGCGACAAAAAAAGAAAATGCAGTCCTTAAATATGGTCAGAACAAATAGCACAAGTGATGACAGGTGTGGGGTCACATGAGCGGGCAAAAAGGTAACAATGATTGAGGATTAGGATCAGCTAGTAGAGATGAGAAAGGAGTGGCTGGACTTGACAGCTGACAGGGCGATGCCCACACAGAGCACAAAACCAGAAACGCCGCCTGACAGCTGTCAACCCTGAAAAAGAGCACCACAGTATAAATATAAAGAATAAACATCACCAAATGCAGACTAATAAGTAATCACAAATTGATACAAAATATGGGCGTAACAAAACTGAAACATAAACCGAAAAATAGAAAACAGTACGAGAATACCGAAACTCAAAAGGCACAAAATACAACAAATACATAAATACAGAGAAAAAGCCACAAGACTGAGCCTGGCGGAACCTCCAGAGCTCAGCTCATGACAGACTGCAGGGCTTTTCTGCACATGATTGGAGTTTTCATTTTTAGTGGGGAGAGCGGATTGAAGAGGGAGGAGGGCGCCATCTTAATTGGTGTCTAGCGGATGGAGGAGGATGCCATCTTGGATTGTGCTGAGTGACTGGTGGAGAACGCCATCTGTTTGAGGGACAGTGTAAGGAGCTCGTACACTCCTGTCCACTTTTTTTTGGCACTGTAAGGAGAGGTGGCTGTAACAGCAGCAGCTCTTGTGTCTTTGTGTCTTTATTAGCTTATTCTTGTATATAGTGTGTTTCTTTTCATCAGGGCTCGGTAGTAACAGTCGGATTAACGACTGGCCCAAGTTTTTCTATTTTTTTTCCTGGTCTTTCTTTTACTTTTCTTCCTCAGGGCAATGGAGAACAATGGAAGTGTGGAATGAAATGCATCACTGGGTGTAAGGGGAGGAACAGACAGACATCGGGAGCCATGAAAGGCTGATGAGCTGAATCTGTTTTTAATAGGCTCAACTCACCGCCTGTCACCCACACAACGAAACCTGAACGTCAGCAAGACCAGAGAGATGGTCATTGACTTCAGGAAGAAGAGGATGCCTTAACAGCCACTGCAGATTGGGGAAGGGGGGGTGGAGATAGTGGAGGACTTAAATACCTGGGTGTCATGATCAGCAACAGACTGGACTGGAAATCTAACACCAATGCTGCATACAAGAAGGGAGTGAGCAGACTCTACTTTCTAAGGAAGCTGAGATCCTTCAACGTGTGAAGCAAGATGTTGGAGCTTTTCTACCAGGCCGTTGTTGCCAGTGTCATCTTCTTTGCTGCTGTCTGTTGGGGTAGCAGTATCAGAGCCAGCGACACCAACAGACTTGACAAGATTATCAAGAAGGCTGGCTCTGTGATTGGTTTCAGGCTGGAGACCTTTGAGAATGTGGTGGAGGGGAGGACACTGAACAAACTGTCATCCATCATGGACAACTCTGATCACCCCCTCGACCACACACTGGACAGACAGTGGAGCACTTTCTCCAGCAGACTGCTACGGCTTTGCTGCCGAATGGTCAGGTACAGGAAATCTTTCCTGCCACATGTCATTTCACTGTACAATAACTCACTCTAATGTTGAATTCTGGTCATAACGATGCTGCCATACTGCACCTTGCAGTCTAACTGATAACCTCACATTTCACCCTGCACCTGATAGTCCTGTATTGCACTTTCCTGGATAATTCCTTTGTCTGTTATGCTCTGTGTGTTTCTGTTGTTTTGGTCGTCTACTGTATCATGCTGCTGTTACACTATAATTTCCCACTCTGGGATCAATAAAGTACAGCTATCTATCTATCTATAGGTTCCATATCCTTGTTTCCTTTGCACTTGAGGGTCACAGTAAGCAGACTGTACTCCAGTGCTAAAGGTACCTTATTTTATTTATTTTTGCTCATTGAGTGAAATGGCCATTTAGTTTTGGGCCACACCGCACCCAAGTGTCGTTAAGGCCTGCAACATTTTTTTTTTCTTTTTCATCAACCTGCAGGTGTTAGTGTGCATGCGTGAGTGTGTGGGCCTACAATTTAAGTTGAGGTTAACACCGATTTTGCATCGAGTTATCTGACTGTTTATGTGTGTGATTTTATTTTATGAATTAACTTTAACACACATTCATTATCCATTTAAAGATACTCTGGTGTGGAGGTGATCACTGAATTCAAGGTGACACAACTTAAAATTCTCCTGGATGTTATCAAAAACATTAATCTTCCCATGTCCACAATATCATCAAAAGATTCAGAGAATCTGAAAAAATTTCTGCATCTAAGCAGCAAGGCTGAAATCCAACATTGAATGCCCATTACCTTTGATTCCTCAGGTGGCACTGCATTAAAAACTAACATCACTCTGTAAAGGATGTTACCACGTGGGCTCAGGAACACTTCAAAAAACCATTGTCATTTAAGAAAGTTTGTCACTACATCTACACATGCAAATTAAAACTTTACCATGCAATGAAAGCCAAATATCAACAACACTCAGAAACACTGCCAGTTGCTCCAAGCCTGAGCTCATCTGAGATGGACTGACACAAAGTGGAAAAGTATGCTGTGGTCTGATGAGACCACATTTCAAATTGTTTTTGAAAATTATGGACATAGTGTCCTCCAGGCTAAAGTGGAAAAGGACCATCTAGATTGTTATCAGCGCAAAATTCAAAAGCCAGCATCTGTGATGGTATGCAAGTGTGTTAGTGCCCATGACATGGGTAACTTGCACATATGTGAAGGCACCATTAATGCTGAACAGTACATACAGGTTTTGGAGCAACATATGCTGTCATCCAAGCACTATCTTTTTAAGGGACATCCCTGCTTATTTCAGCAAGACAATGCCAAGCCACATTTTGTACATGTTACAACAGCGTGGCTTTGTAGTAAAAGAGTGCAGATACTAGACTGGCCTGCCTACAGTCCAGACCTGTCTCCCACTGAAAATGTGTGGCAAATTATGAAGTGCAAAATACTACAATGGAGACCCCATGTTATGATCCCTTGTGCGCTATTACGCACTGCACGGAGGGAGAAATGACAAGCCCACGAGCAGAGATAGGTTTGTGCACTTTATTAACAAAAATCCCCAAACCTTGTCCAGCAAACAGTCCCACAATGAACGGAGAATGAAAATGATGAGTTTAGGCCACCAGACATACAGGGGCGCCACCTGGATGCTTTACAGCCTGAGGAGAGGAATGCCTAATGCCGCAGGGCTGCTTTCGGCACGGGGCGAAAGGTAAACATAGGCTTACCAAGCTGGAGAGATCTGGGGCGGTCCGTGCAGTCCAGTGGATGAGGAAAAGAGGCAGGAACAGCCACTTACACCCACAAACTAAAACAGTCATGTAGCGCAAGAGAAGACAATATAGTCAGGCTGAAAATAAATGAAGGTAATGACAACTTACATTCAAAGAGGAACATGCTGCTGTGAATGAAGCACATCGAATGCTCCGGCGAGCTCTCTCAACTCTCCCAGCATTAAAGTAATCGTAACACTAATGAGGAAAGAGACCACCGGTGTGAAGATGAGTGGGCTGGACATAATTGACAACATATGTGCATGAGTGAGTGTATGAGCGTGTGAATGAGAATGAATGAAGTGTGTGTGTGTGTGTGTGTGTGCGCGCGTGCGTGCACGTGTGTGTGTGTGTGTGTGTGAGAAACACCCATGATGCGAATCAGCTGGTGATACTGACAGGAGGAGGGGGCGTGCCCAAGCTGTCAGGGAGCAAGGACCCCAAGGGCTCCCTGAAGCGCCAGATGGAAAATAAATAGAAAAGCGGGCAAAACCCACGGGTCAGAATTGGGTTTGGGACCACCAAACCCAGGTTCATGACAGCCCCCCCCTCCCCCGGGGTGGATTCTAGACACCCTCGTACCACCAGCTGAAACCCAAAACATCCCACTAGGGAACCCCCACCCAGACACAAACAATTACCCAGGGTGGGAGGTGAGGGAAAACCAGTTAGGAGGGAAACAACCGGTGAAAAATACAAAACATAATAAACAAATACGTATAGAACAGTGACCCTCCTAACAGTCCCCCCCAGGACACTAACCCCCCCTCCCAAGGAGTCCAAAGTTGAGGGGGTCGACTAGAGTCCCAGGCCCCAGGCATGGCAAGGGGTGACTGATCGGGTGGCCTGCCCGAGTCCCACATCCAGCAGGCGGTCTGTAGAACAGCGTCCGGTGGCCTGCCCGGGCCGATGGGCTACCCAACCCGAAGGCCAAGTCTTTCGGGTGGCCAACCAGCGTGGTGGAGCCACAAGGACCGGAGGTGAAGGCGGAGCGGCAGCCAACCCACCGGGGAACCTCAGTGGCCAAACCGAGGCATAGGAGCCCCCCTGCCCTCCGAGGCTTGGAACAGGGGGACCGTAGCACCCGTGATGGTCCCAGTCTGGGATGTGGCTGCACCCACGATGGTCCCGGTCTGGGACGTTGCTATACCCGCGGTGGACTCCGGCTGGAGCTCTGCTGCACCCACGGCGGCCTCCCCAATGGGGGAGGTAGGGTTCTCCATGAACCCCAGCGCTGAACTCAGATCCTTGGCGGCCTCTGGGGGGTCCGGCTGTTCTCCGGCGACTCCGGCAGGGAGCTCCGAACCCAGGGGGAGAGAGAAAGAGACCGTGTCAGGGTCACCTGCAGCAGAGCCCAGTGAGGCGGCCCCAAGGGCTACTATGAGCTGCCCTGGGCCCTCCTCACCATGAGTCGGGCAGTGTGACATTGACATTGACATAACGGAGCACACTTGCCTGAACTCGGGCTCCACCACTGTCCAGGACTCCGGCGATTTAGGGTGCACGGGTTCCACCAGTCCGTCAGGTGCTGCACCCCTGTCGACCTCCTCCAGGACAACTGGACCCATGTCGTCCTCTGTGGGCAACCCAGGTTGCGGCGGCTCCTCTCCAGAGACCCTAGGAAGGAGCTCGAAGGAGACGGGAGAAGAGAGACGGTTAGGGTCACCAGCAGCATCAGAACCCGGTGAGGGGAGTTCAGATGCAGCTGGGGGCTGCACCCAACTCTCCTCCGCAGGAGCCAGGCAAGATCTCTCAACAATCAATAGGTGAACTACAGGAGAGATTACTTGCCTGTGCTCAAGCTCTACCACCATCCAGGACTCTGACGATGATGTTCAAGGTCCAGTCGTCTGTAGGTCTGGTCCGGGGGATGACTCTGCTGCGGCGGCTCCCACAGCAGGCATGATGGTTTTGGCAGTCATGGTCTCCTCCAGTGAGGCTCCTGACACAGGTAACTCTCCTGGTGTGAAGTTTGGAGGTGGAGGCCTGGGTGGTGCTGGGTCCGAAAAGTCTGAAGCTAGGGGATGCTCCTTCATTGGCACACGCTTCCGGTCACCCACAGCACTCCTCCTCTGGTTGTACAGATTCTGTGGGGTGCAGTCCTCCAGCACCAAGCATTCCCTTCTCCCGCGACAATCGAGCTCCAAGGCTGGTGGACACTCCGAGGCAGGGGATGGAGACACAGAGGAAATAGAAAAGTTCATCATAGGAGCAGCAGGGGGAGAGTGCTCAGGCGACTGCCTAGCCTGAGGCTCTCTCCCACGGGACAGACATGGCTTGTCATTAATGACTAGGGTAGAATGAGAACACACTTGCCTGGCCTCCCAGGTCTGAATGTTGGCTGCTGCCGACGGCATGTTGTCATCCCTCTCCATGCCCATAGTCCTTCTAGGCTTCTCGGTGGTTGATGGAGGAGCCGACCCGAATGGTACGGAATTGAGCGGGTCCAGAGTGGCACACACAATCCCTTCCAGCAGCTGGGGAGGACGACCCAACGACAGGGGCTGTGGCTGAAGCAGAAGGGGCACCTACTGGCATGACAGCTGACACAGACGGGGGCTTCGCCACAGCAGCGGTTGGGCTTGACGTCCGGTTCTGGGCCGCCGATAAGGTGACAGGCCTCTTCCGTCGCTTTGACCTGGGATTACCCTCACGTCATGTGGTTGGCTCCTCCAGGTCCTCCGACTCCTCCTGCGTCCGACGATCCTCTCCCGGGAGAGAACAAACAGATGTTAATGACCAGCAAAAAAAAAAAAAATTCATAGAGAGTGAGGAAAGGAGTGAGGCCCAGTGCATTACTGGAGGTCCCCCGGCTGACTAAACCTATTAGCAGCATAACTAAGGGAGGGTTCAGAAACACATGATCCCTCCCTAATTGTAGGCTATATCAAAAAGGTAGGTTTTAGCCCTATTCTTAAAAACAGAGATCGAGTCTGACTCCCGAATCCAGATTGGCAGCTGATTCCACAGGAGAGGAGCTTGATAACTGAAGGCTCTGCCTCCCATTGTACTTTTGGAGATTCTAGGTATTACAAGTAATCCTGCATTTTGGGAGCGTAGTGCTCTGTTAGGATAATACGGTAGTATCAGATCTTTTAAATAAAAAGGAGCCTGATTGTTTAGAGCTTTGTAAGTAAGAAGAAGGATTTTAAACTTAATTCTAAACTCTATGGGAAGCCAATGAAGGGAGGCCAGAACCGGAGAGATATGATCTCTCTTTCTAGTACCTGTTAAAACTCTTGCTGCAGCATTTTGGATCAGCTGAAGACTTTTTAAAGATGTTTTAGGACAGCCTGATAATAAAGAATTACAATAATCTAATCTCGAGCTAACAAAAGCGTGGATCAGTTTCTCAGCATCACTCTGAGACAAGATGCTCCTAATCTTGGCAATATTACGTAAATGATAGAAGGCAGTCTTAGAAACAAATTTAATATGTGAATTGAAGTACAAATCCTGATCAAAAATAACTCCAAGGTTCCTCACAGAGCTATTAAGAGAAAGAGTAACCGCATCCAAACTGAAAGTTTGATTTGGAAAGGAATTTCTAAGGTTTTTTGGACCAACAAGAATGACTTCAGTCTTATCAGAATTTAATAGCAGGAAATTAAAAGTTATCCAAGCTTTGATTTCCTTAAGACAGGCTTCCAACTTGGCTAATTGATTACTATCATCTAGCTTCACTGACAGGTATAATTGTGTATCATCTGCATAACAATGAAAATGTATACAGTGCTTTCTAATAATGTTGCCTAACGGAAGCATATGATCCCTCGTGCGCTATTACACAGTGCACGGAGGGAGAAATGACAAGCCCGCAAGCAGAGATAGGTTTGTGCACTTTATTAACAAAAACCCCAAAACCTTGTCCAGCAAACAGTCCCACAATGAACGGATAATCAAAATGGTGAGTTTAGGCTACCAGACATACAGGGACGCCACCTGGATGCTTTACAGCCCGAAGAGAGGAATGCCTAGTGCCACAGGGCTGCTGTCTGCACGGGGCGAAAGGCAAACACAGGCTTACCGAGCTGGAGCGATCCGGGGCGGTCCGTGCAGTCCAGTGGATGAGGAAAAGAGGCAGGAACAGCCGCTTACACCCACAAACTGAAACAGTCATGTAGCACAAGAGAAGACAATATAGTCAGGCTGAAAATAAATGAAGGTAATGACAACTTACATTCACAGAGGAACACGCTGCTGTGAATGAAGCACATCAAATGCTCCGGCGAGCTCTCTCAACTCTCCCAGCGTTAAAGTAATCATAAAACTAATGAGGAAAGAGACCACCGGTGTGAAGATGAGTGAGCTGAACATAATTGACAACATGTGTGTATGAGTGAGTGTATGAGCGTGTGAATGAGAATGAATGATGTGTGTGTGTGTGTGTGTGTGTGTGTGTGTATGTGTATGAAACACCCATGATGCAGATCAGCTGGCGATACTGACAGGAGGAGGGGGTGTGCCCGAGCTGTCAGGGAGCAAGGACCCCAAGGGCTCCCTGAAGCGCCAGATGGAAAATAAATAGGAAAGCGTCCAAAACCCACGGGTCAGAACTGGGTTTGGGACCACCAAACCCAGGTTCATGACACCCCAGGCTGTTGAGAAACTGAAGTTATACATCAAGCAAGAATGGGAAAGAATTCCACCTACAAAGCTTCAACAGTTAATGTCCTCAGTTCCTAAAAGCTGATTGAGTGTTGTTAAAAGGAAAAGTGATGTAACACAGTGATAAACATGCCTCTGTTCCAGGTTTTTGGAACATGTTGCAGAAATCAAATTCAAAATAAGTGAATATTTGAAAAAAAAAAGTTTATCAGTTTGAACATTAAATATATTGCTTTTGAAGTCTATTCAATAGAATACAGGTTGAAAAGGATTTTAAAATCATTGTATTTGGTTTTATTTAAATTTTAGACAATGTCCTAACTTATATGACTGGCGCCTAGCGGCTGCCCCGGCCTTGGATGCGCTCTGCAGAGCGTGCCCAAATGCCAAGTCACGTTTCGTTACCTTGTATTCATACATGTGTAATGACAATAAAGTTGAATCTCAATCTCACTCTCAATCTCAATTTAACCAGAACTGGGGCTGTAATATTCTTTCCCCCATATCCCACTGTGACTGTTTTTAACAATTTTCAATTTAAAAAAAAATCATGTTTTGGTTTTTTTTGTTAGGTGACTTAATTTCTGCATACAACTGTAGCTGTGTCTGCATGTACGTTCTCAGCCTATCCTGTGACAATCTCACTGTTATGTTGCAAGGCCTTGCTGCTAATAATGCAACGTAACAAATAAAAGTAAACCATAACTAAAGAGAAGTTCAGATGAAGGTTAGGTGCTTCTTGATGATCTGACTTCTGTTTCAGTTTAAACTAAGCAGCAGGTTCTTGTTAATTTAGTGTGTGGCTGATTAAAAACTCATCTCTATTTAAATGCCAACATGCTCAACCAAAGTGTTTATGCTGTACGTCTATGCCTGTGCTTATGTTTTAAAGAACGACAAAGTGAACAAGTAGAAAAGGGACGGAGAGAACTCCCAGATCAGAGCCCATCCACTGGAACAGACAGTTCATAAAAATATTTTGACACCAACATCTGTTAGAGACGTCTCAAGTCAGCTGACATCTCTTGATCTCCTGCAGCTGTTCTATCTCTCACCACACCATCATCACAGAGTTTCACAGCCACTGAAACACTAACACTGAGGTGCAATCACACGGTGTAAAAAAAAACTCCCTGCGACAGAAAATCTGTGATGTCACAACTGTCCAATTTGCAGAACAGTATGCGAGAAATGTAAAACTATTTATAATTAAACTTATTTTCTGTAGAATTGAAAAGAGCGATCATTTAACTAAGAAATGTGCATTTATAATGCATGTGCTCCTGCAGTTGATAACAGAATCCACACAATTTATGAATACACCATTTAGATGATTAAATTTAGTTATTTTGCATATAGGAAACATGCATGGATTCAAATAAATGAAATTACCCACCATATTTTAGCCCTGCGTGATATCTCAATCCTTTGCTTTTATTCCCCTATTTTCTTCTCACCTATTTCCTATTAACTTGTCTCTGTGCTTCATATATTAAATCTGATTTTTGATATCTGACATTTTCACTGCAGTGCATAAGAGGTCAGATTTTTGGATGATTGCATTTGCATTCGCCTCCCACTTCAGATGTTTCGGGCATGTCCACTGGGAGGAGACCCCGGGCAGACCCAGGACTCGCTGGAGAGACTACATCTGCCAGCTGGTCTGGGAATGCCTTGGTATCCTCTCTGAATAGCTGGAGCAGGTGGCTGGGGAAAGGAAAGTCTGGGCTTCTCTGCTTGAACTGCTGCCTCTGTGACCCAGACCTCCGGAAAAGCGGTAGAAGATGGATGGATGGATGGATGGATGGATGGATTTGCCTAGTCCCTTTGAGTATGGCTTTTGGGCTGTTCCCCCCTTGTTGTTCCTGCCCTTTCTCTGTCATGGAAATTTCATGGATAATTCTTGCCTTTCATGTTAAAATATTGCTTGTGGGTTTCTAATCTGATTTCTGCTCTGAGTCACCCCTTCATTACCTCTGCTACAGAGGTCATGTTTTCAGCTGTTTGTTCATTCAAAATTAAACAACATTTAAAGGTCACTACCAAAATACTCTTCCATCAGCATTCAGGATTCAGTCAGCATTCCTAAATCCAGCTTTGGCAAAAAACCCTCAATGTCGCTCAAATGGCCCAATCATTTGCTGTAAGGAAAGAGGGAAGCTTTGTGGAGCAACATATTAACAGCATTTTTTCCCATAGACTTTGTGTCATGTCCGCTGCGTAATCTCGCAGCGAACATATAAATTGATGCAATCCCAAAATACAGTGTAAGTAACATGTTTATTTACAAAGGAAGAATGTACAAAAATGTCCAAATAACAGTCTGTGTAGAGGAGCAATGGGACAACTGGCTACAAGCTTCGTTGGTTAGGTTAGATGCCTTACATGCTCCAGGCAGGGTAGGAGCAGAGAAAACAGGCAAAAATGAAGAAAGACTTGCACTCATGTTGGAGTGGAAAGGCTCAGAGGAACAATATAGTTTAGTCCAGGGAAACCCAACAGTCACAAGCCAGGATGTCCAAAGTTGACTTAAGCTGCCACGCTGACTGGTCACACTGTCTCCCTATAAGTACATAATACACTAACAAAGGCAAGTGGACACAGCCGTGTGGCAAGCAGGTGCATGAACGATTGGATGTATGCATGTGTGAGTGTGTGTGCATGTATGCGTGCATGTGTGTGCATGTGGTGATGGAATACAGCCGGTGAATGTCTGGCAAGAGGAGGAGGCGTGGCTGTAGGGCTGGCAGAGAGCAAGGCTCAATCTGCCAGCTGGAATTAATAAGCAATGATCAAAACCTACAGCCAGGGGTCATGGACGGGGTTGAAAACAACCCCGAACATGACACTTTGGACCACCCAAATGCTAAAATAAAAGTACTAAATACTGCAGGCTAGTGTTCTTGCGTAGGTCATTTGAGAGACTGGTGAAAGGTGTTTTTGACGTGCTGAATCAGGAGTGGGCAATATACCATGGACAGTCAATCCACTGCAGGTTTTCTGTTTCTCCTTGTGGGGTGTCCAATCATGTGCCATGGAGGGCCAAGACCCTGCAGGCTTTACCTCCAACCAGTGTCTTCAACAGCAGATTTCACTGAATTTCTTCCCACTGACTGCTGATAAGTGAAAACACCTGCTGAAGAGTAGTGATGGCCAGTTGAGGCTTTCTTGAAGGCTTGAAGTTTTTCATCAAATTGGTTCATATGGATGAAGCCTCATGTGAAACTTCATTTGCTCTACTAGGCCATCTACTGGACAAAAAGTATACAACATGCAGATTTTTACAAGGGCATTGTTATGTCTGTAAATACCTTGGTGAAATGAAAAGACAGGGTGAACAGTCGAACTCGGCTTTATTTGTCACTGGACACACAACACAGCCACCAGGCAGGGGCATCGGCAAAGAGGCTGTATAATGGATGCCCCCTGCTATTTCTAGGGTGATGCAGTGGCGGAAGAGGAAGTGGCCGCCACTACACCGCACTTCACAATAAAGACATCCATCACAACATAACATTTTCCCCCTGAAGAAAGTCCAAAACCACACACACAATTAAGACCCTCCCCAATTTAGGACCCGAAACATGCACTAACAAAACAAAAACTAAAATCACTAAATTGCCTAACACATTCACACACAAAACCTAAACTAGGGAGGATGGGTGGACTACCGTCCTACCCCACATGGCAAGGTGGATTATTCTGCCACCTGTAAAGATTGCTCCTTGCTCACCTCCGCCCCCTGGTGGGACCAGCAATGGATCCACTCCAGTTCGCCTACCAGCATGGTATTGGGGTGGAGGATGCGGTCATCTTCCTCCTTCACCGTTCTCTGTTCCACCTGGAGAAGCCCAGGAATACAGTGAGGATCATGTTCTTTGACTTCTCCAGTGCTTTCAACACCATCCAACCGATGATCCTGAAGGACAAGCTGCTGTGTGCAGGGGTGGACCAGCACCTGTCATCATGGATCCTGGACTACCTCACAAACCGGCCACAGTTTGTGAGAACCCGGGACTGTGTGTCCAACACAATCATCGGTAGCAAAGGGGGCCCCACAGGGAACGGTTTTGGCTCCCTTCCTGTTCACCCTTTATACTACGGACTTCTCACACAACACAACACACTGCCATCTACAGAAGTTCTCTGACAACTCTGCGATCATTGGCCTCATCTCCAATGGAGATGAAGCTGAGTACAGAGGGCTTATCCAGGACTTTGTGGACTGGTGCCATCGGAACTGCCTCCAGATCAACGCGAGGAAAACTAAGGAGCTGGTGGTGGACTGCCGCAGGCAAGGACAACCCCTCACAGCACCAGTAAACATCCAGGGAACAGACATTGAGATGGTGACATCCTACAAGTACCTGGGTGTTCATCTGAACAATAAACTAGACTGGTCACACAATACTGACGCACTCTACAAGAAGGGACAGCGCAGGCTGTTCCTACTGAGGAGACTCAGATCTTTTGGTGCACAAGGGGCGCTGCTAAAGACCTTCTACGACACGGTGGTGGCATCAGCCATCACTTTTGGAGTGGTCTGCTGGGGCAGTGGCATTACAGCAGCCGATAGGAAGAGACTGAACAAACTGATCAAGAAAGCTAGCTCTGTCCTGGGGCAGCACCTTGACCCATTGGAGGAGATGGGAGAGAGAAGGATGGTGGCTAAACTGTCATCTCTGCTGGAGTCCGAGTTCCACCCTATGCAGGACACACTGAATGCACTAAGGAGCTCATTTAGCAGCAGACTACATCATCCTAGGTGCACAACCGAGAGGTTTCGCAGGTCCTTCCTACCAACGGCTGTCAGACTGTATAACCTAAGCAGGGCTACTCGCAGAGATAGCAAAAAGACGTGACAACCTAATAGTATTGAATGCAAAAGACGCATTAGACTTACACAATGGTCCTCTCCGGTATACAACTAGGAAAATACCGGTAGCTACGGAGGGTGACAATATGTATGGGTACATAATCATACCATGTAGGATAACTAAGTAGACGGTTATGCTGTTTCATTCCATCTAGCTGCAATGCTCCGCACTGTGTGTGTTTGTATATTTATATATTTATTCCATCTAGCGACAATGCTCCACACTGTGTGTTTATATATTTACATATTTATTCCATCTAGCTACAGTGCTCCGCACTGTGTGTGTTTATATATTTACATATTTATTCCATCTAGCTACGGTGCTCCGCACTGTGTGTGTTTATGTGTTTGCATATTTGTTCCATCTAGCTACAATGCTCCGCACTGTGTGTGTTTATATATTTGCATGTTTGTTCCATCTAGCTGCAATGCTCCGCACTGTGTGTTTATATATTCATATATTTATTCCATCTAGCTACAACGCTCCACACTGTGTGTGTGTTTATATATTCACATATCTATTCCATCTAGCTACAATGCTCTGCACTGTGTATTTATATGTTCGTATATTTATTCCATCTAGCTACAATGCTCCGCACTGTGTTTATATATCTATATATTTATTCCATCTAGCTGCAATGCTCTGCATCGTGTGTCTATATATTTATGTTTATATGTACATACACTACCGTTCAAAAGTTTGGGGTCACTTAGAAATTTCCTTATTTTTGAAAGAAAAGCACTTTTTTCAATGAAGATAACTTTAAACTAATCAGAAATACACTTTATACATTGCTAATGTGGTAAATGACTATTCTAGCTGCAAATGTCTGGTTTTTGGTGCAATATCTACATAGGTGTATAGAGGCCCATTTCCAGCAACTATCACTCCAGTGTTCTAATGGTACAATGTGTTTGCTCATTGCGTCAGAAGGCTAATGGATGATTAGAAAACCCTTGTGCAATCATGTTAGGTCTGCAATGCTGTAATTGCTGCAAATGGAGGATTCTTTGACGAAAGCAAAGTTTGAAGGAAAAAATTATTATTTCAAATACAAATCATTATTTCTAACCTTGTCAATGTCTTGACTATATTTTCTATTCATTTTACAACTCATGGTGGTAAATAAAAGTGTGACTTTTCATGGAAATCACAAAATTGTCTGAGGTGACCCCAAACTTTTGAACGGTAGTGTATGTATACTCGCTGCTCTTGTTTTTTTCTGGCCTTCTGATTGTTGCTCTGAGTGTTGCTATCCCTGTGCTGTTGCAATCCTGGAATTTCCCCATTGTGGGACTAATAAAGGCTTATCTTATCTTAAACTACATAAAGTTCATTAATAACTCAAAATTACTGCCGTGTTCCTATACTAATAAAACACCCAGAACAATAACATTTTTTTTTTGCATGCACAAACATATGAACATTAGAACAATTATTATTATTTTTTCAATCACACTACTGTCCTTCTGGCAGAAAGGGGTAGAACAAGCTTGTGGGAGGCCCAGGGCAGCCCTTCAGCAGACCCACCCCTGGAAGCAGCATGCCCCCAGGGTCGCAGCTGACCTCATGGACAAAAGCACCTCTTCTCATCACCACCGACCACCTCTCCCGTCTGGACCCGCCATCAGAAGCCTCCTCCCAGGCACGCCACAGCTCAATGGCATGCCGTCCGACAGCTGGAAGTAAGCTGCAACCCACTTAACCATGATGTGCAGCTGTTCCTGGTGTTCTGCTGGCTGTCGCTTGGCAGGTATCTGCCGTGGACGCCCCTCTCCTTGAGCCCAGACTAAGTCCATAATTCTTAGAGGGGTCCTGCTCAGCCTGCTATGGTGCTGTTTGGCACGCTGTCTCTCCATGCCTGTCGGTCTGGCCCTAACCTCTTCTAAGCTCTTCATCTTCTCCCTGACACACAACACCGTCTCCTCCTGCCTCAAGGCCTCCACCATCATCCCCATCCCAAAAAGTCCGCAATTGACAGCCTGAATGGCTACAGACCCATAGCACTCACGTCTGTAGTCATGAAGTGTTTTGCGACTGGTGTCCCAGCACATCAGGAACTGTCTTCCCCCCTCTTTCGACCCCCATCCATTCGTCTACAGGGAGAACCGGTCTATGGAAGACGCCATTGCCACCACACTTCACAGAGCACTGAGCCACCTGGAGAACCCAAGGAGCTACATGAGGATGCTCTTCGTGGACTACAGCTCAGCTTTCAACACCATCATCCGGGACATCCTGATCAACAAACTGCACCTCCTCCAGACCCCCCCCCACCCCACACACACACATCTGCTCCTGGATAAAAAACTTTCTCACTAACCGCCCACAGTCAGACTTGGCCCTCACCACTCCTCCACACTTTCAGCACTGGCTCCCCCCAGGGCTGTGTGCTAAGCCCTCTACTGTACTCCCTGTATACCTTTGACTGTATTCCAACCCATCCAACTGCCATCATTGTGAAGTACGCGGATGATTGGTTGAGCTCAACCCTTGGTTGAGCTCATCACTGACGACAATGAGAAGGCATACAGGGCGGAAATAGAGAATCTGCTGCTGTGGTGTCAAGCAAACAACCTGAAACTGAATGTCCAAAAAACCAAAGAACTCATACTGGACTTCAGAAAGAACAGACTGGACCATCTGCCCCTCTTCATAAATGGTGACTGCGTGGAAATCGTCCCCACCCCTACCAAAAGTACAATGGCGAGGCAGAGCCTTCAGTTATCAAGCTCCTGTCCTGTGGAACCAGCTGCCAATCTGGATTTGGACGTCAGACTCGATCTTGGTTTTTAAGAATAGGGTTAAAACCTTCCTTTTTGATATTGCCTACAATTAGGGAGGGATCATGTGTCTCTGAACCCTCCCTTAGTTATGCTGTTAATAGCTTTAGACAGCCGGGGGACCTCCCGTAATGCATTGGGCTTCACTCCTTTCTTCACTCTCAATGAAATATATATATTTTTTGCTGGTCATTAACATCTGTTTGTTCTCTCCCATAGATTGAGTCCCCATCGTGCTGTTTGCTCTCTATATGTCTGTTCTTTTCATCTTCTCTGTCCCCTCACCCCCCAGCCAGTCGCAGCAGACGACTGCCCCTCCCTGACCCTGGTTCTGCTGGAGGTTTCTTCCTGTTAAAAGGGAGTTTTTCCTCTCCACCGTCACCAAGCGCTTGCTCACAGGGGATCGCCTGATTACTGGGGTCTTTCTGCAATTGTGGGGGTTTCCCCTACAGTTGGAAGTGCTATGAGATGACTGTTGTTGTGAAATGGCGCTATATAAATAAAGTTGAATTGAATTGAATTGAACCTTCAGGTTCCTGGGCACCCACATCTCCTCTGACCTCTCCTGGACTGTCAACACCAAGGCCCTGGTGAAGAAAGCCCAGCAGCGGCTGCACTTCCTCCGTGTCCTGAGGAAGAACAACCTGGACCAGAACCTGCTGTTGGCCTTCTACTGCTGCTCAGTGGAGAGCATGCTCACCTACTGTCTGGGTGTGTAGTACACCTTCTCCACGGCAGAGAACAGGAAGGCTGTGCAGAGGGTCATCATCATCGCCCAAATACTCATCGGCGGCACTCTGCCCTCCCTGGAGGGCATCTCCAGATCCTCCTGTCTCAGAAAGATCAAGGCCATCACAGGAGACACCTCACATCCCGCCCACCACCTGTTTGACTTACTCCACTCTGCACGACGCTTCAGATCAATCAGGTCTCACACCTCCAGACTGATAAACAGTTTCTTTCCCTGGGCCATCCGAACTGCAAACAGTCAAAGGCCCCACCCCCTCCCGCCGAACGCTCACATGCACAGA
Source organism: Pholidichthys leucotaenia (assembly GCA_020510985.1). NCBI lineage: Eukaryota > Metazoa > Chordata > Actinopteri > Cichliformes > Pholidichthyidae > Pholidichthys > Pholidichthys leucotaenia. Next base: position 146,697,092 of record CM035836.1, on the reverse strand, counting down.
ACTGAGGACCTTTTTAATTATCACAATAACACTCCTGTCTTTGCACTCTGCACTTTTATGTACAGTATATTGACCCATCCGTGAAACCACTATGTATATTTTCCAAAATCCTAGTGCCATTTTACTCAATTGTGTGTTCAATTGTGTGTTCTGCACGCCGCACTCTTATGTACATAGTTTCATCCGTGAAGCCACTACCATCATCATCATCATCATAGCAGTCTGTCGTGGGCGACAATGACTGTTTCATTTAGGTCTGATCAGAGTCCTCCACACAGCTCTGTCCTTAGCCTTCTGCTGCCAGGAACTCCTGTCTATGTCCAACTTCTTCAAGTTTCTTTTTACAGTGTCTTTAAATCTGAGCCTTGGTCTACCCTGATTGCGTTTGCCCTCGCATAACTGTGAGTAGAGTAACTTCCGAGGGAGATGCTGGTGGTCCATCCTCTCAACATGTCTGAGCCATCTCAGGTTCATCTGTATTAGCATGTCCTCCATTGATGGTACACCAGCTCTTTTCAACACTTCTATGTTGGTTATCTTGTCTTTCCATGAGATGTTCATTATGGCTCAAAGGTGTCTCATCACGTATGTGTGGAGTTTCTTCACCTGCACCCTGTAGACAGTCCAAGTTTCAGCACCGTACAATAGAGCAGCCAATACTGTCGCTCTGTACACTTTGCATTTCACATGGATAGACACATGTTGATTGTTCCACAGTCTCTCCCTCAAGTTTCCAAACGCAGCGCTCACTCTTCCCATTCTGAGAGATAGTTCATCCTCCAGCCTAGCATTATCTGAAACAGTACTCCCTAGGTACTTGAAAGTGTTGCACTTGGCTAGTGGCTCTGTACCAATGCTGATCTCTTCTGGTAGTGATGTTGATAATTGGAACTTTGGTGGTTGATAAAGGCACTCTGTCTTCTTGATGTTGATTTGGAGGCTGAATTGGCTAGCTGCTCTTGCAAATTTCTCCACTAAAGATTGCATATCTTCCACGCTGTGTGCAACTAGAGCACTGTTGTCAGCAAAGAGCATTTCCCTTACTACCTTTATCGATGTCTTACTCTTGGCTTTAAACTGTGCCACATTGAAGAAGTCTGCTTCTTTCCTTGTTTGAATGTATACTCCTTCTGAAGTGTCTTTGAAGGCCACCTCAAGCATGGCTGCCAGATATAGCGAGAAGAGTGTAGGTGCCAGCACACACCCTTGTTTCACCCCGCTGCTTACTGAAAAGTCTTTAGATACTGAACCACTCATTGCCACGTTTGCTTGCATGCCTGTATGAGTGCCTCGATCAGGCTGACAAACTTCTCTGTACAATCATATTTCTTGAGTACCTGCCAAAGTCCTTGTCGCGAAACAGTATTGAAGGCTTTACTGAAGTCTATGAAGACTACATAAAGTGGCATGTTCTGTTCGATACACTTTTCTTGAACCTGTTTCAAGCAGAAAATCATGTCCTTTGTGCTTCTTCCACTTCTAAAGCCGCACTGGGTTTCCGGTAGTACATTCTGCGAGATGTGTTCACTAAGTCTGTTAAGTAGTACATGTGAGAGAATCTTACCAACAGTGGCTAGCAGTGATATACCTCGGTAATTTCCACAATCCTTCCTGTCACCTTTCTTGGACAAAGGCACAATACTTGCATCCTTCCAGTCTTGAGGTACTTTTTGGGCGTCCCGTATCTCTTGGATGAGCTTGTGCAGGCAGTTGGTCAGCTGAACACCACCAAATTTCCACACTTCTGCTGGAATTCCATCCCTTCCTGGAGCTTTACCATCCTGTGTTGTCCTGATAGCTGTCATTAGTTCATCAAAATTTGGTGGTTCATCCAGACTGGATACATCTGGTCACTGCACTAGAGCTTCTTTAGCCTCTTCTGTGAGATCTCCAGGGTTGTTTAGTAGTTGGTCAAAGTGGTCTGCAAATCTGTCCAGGATCTTGTCTTTCTCCTGCAAAACCGTTTCACCACCCATAGCCTTTAGTTGGATCAATCCTCTTGGTTTAGGACCGTAGATTTCTCTCAAACCTGTGAAGAATGTTTTCATGTCCTTCCTGTCTGCTGCAGTTTGAAGTTTCTCTGCTTTTTCATCCCACCAGTTGGACTTCATCTCTCTGGTGTACTTCTGTAGCTCACTCTGAGCCTTTGAGTATTTCTTCTTCTTCAACCTTGTGTTACACTGTAGGTTTTCCTGCCTAGCTGTATCCCTCGCTTCTAGTAGTTTCTTCAGGTGTTCATCATGCTCATCAAACCAATCTTGATGTTTCCTCTCAGGGTAGCCTAATACATCACTCGCAGTCTGATACACCGTATCCTTCAGTGTTGCCCATTTCTCTTCTATGTCATTCTCTGAGTTGTTGCTGTCCCAGTCTTTCAAGTTTTCATCCATTTCCTGTGTAAGTTCTTCCTGCTTCTTTTGGCCTTTCAGTGTACTAGTGTTTGGCTTCCGTGGTGGCTTCGCACCCGTCCTGCAGTGCTGTTTTCGTCTCCAAATCCTTAATCTAGATCTCAGCATAACATGATCAGTGCCACAGTCCACGCCTCTCATTGCTCTGGTGTCCAATACATCTCTTATGTCTCTCTGCCTGACTATGATGTAGTCTAATAAGTGCCAGTGCTTGGATCTTGGGTGCATCCATGTCCTCTTGTGTGTGTCCTTGTGCTTAAATAGAGTGTTGGTTATCACAAGGTTGTACTCTGAACATAGTGCAAGTAGAAGCTCTCCATTAGCATTGCACTTGCCTACTCCATGACTGCCGAGCACTCCTTTCCATTTCTCGGTGTCCGAACCAACTCTGGCATTAAAATCTCCAACGAGTATCAGCCTGTAATCAGTCGGTACACACCTGATAGTCTCACATAAATCACTGTAGAACTCTTCCTTCACCTCCTCTGTGTTGGTCATTGTTGGGGCATATACACTGATGAGTGTGGGATACATCTTCCGCTGTAGTGGGAGTCTCGTAGTCATTATCCTGTTGTTGATTGACACCGGTTCCTCATCAAGCATTGCTGCTATCTCCTTTCTAACTGCAAAGCCCACTCCTGCTTCTCTCCTTTCTTGAGTTGATCTCCCACTCCAAAAGAAGATGTACCCATGGTCTTCCAAGCTGTCATAGCCAGGCAATCTTGTTTCACTAAGTGCAGCTATGTCTGCATTGTACCTGTTCATTTCCAGGGCCACAAGTGCGGTCTGTCTTTCTGGGCGCTGTGATGTTGTTCTGTCCAACAGAGTCCGTACATTCCATTCTGCTACACACAAGGTTGCTGTTTTCCTCTTCTTTTGTCTTCCTGCTCCTAGCTTACTTTTCGCTGCCTGTCGGAGTGTGAACAGATCAGCGCGGACCTTGTAAGCCCGGGTGACATCTGAGCCGGTATGAGTTGCTTTCTGATTGACCATTTCATGAAACTGCTTGCAAAGTATTTGAGTACTGCTAGCTTTTGCTGGACTAGCAGCACATTCTTGGCAGATAAAGGTATTATCAGTGGCAAGGACAAGCCAAGACAAACTGACTCCAGTATCAGTTGCAGTGACTGACCAGATGATAGGTTTGTTTATTTCTGCTCTTTGTTTAGTGCATGTCACAATGCACCGACTGGCACAGTCCACCACAGACCTTGCGACAGATGTGTTTATCTGCCAGGATGTCCAGTCTCACCCTGTGTAACTGGGAGTGGTCCACCACAGACCTGTGACAGATATTGTTTTTAGTTCTGCCAGGATGCCCTGTTTCACCCTCCACTCCCTCGGAAGGGCGGGGATGCCGGTTGAGTCATCGACGGCCCGACCCATGAGACAGGTAGTACCGGTTTTCATGGTTATCTGGTAGCAAGCAAGCCAATGCCTGACCTGACACATCCGTGAAGCCACTACCATACCTGTGTATACTGTATTTCCGTAATCCTGGGCTATTTTTATTTCAGTTGTGTGTTTAATCGTGTTTTGTAACCGTGTTTTACCTAATCCTTCTCTCTTATTTTATTGTGCAGTAGCCTGGTGGAGCACACACAGTTTTGTTGTACTGTACAACTGTACAATGACAATAAAGCCTATTCTATTCTATTCTTTAGTGCTGGCTCCATCTGAAAATGAAGATTGGCTGTGACAAATCACATACACAGTCAAAAATCTGACAACACAAAATGTGAGGGATAGGGACTTCCATTGTGTATCGCTGCTAACTTTATTTCATGCTGTGTGCAAAATCATTAACCACTCCCTGACCCAGTCAGGTGGTGCATGTGATGTTCTAAAACCACAGGTCTGGTCAGTGTCAGCATGATGACGTCACCGAGCGGCCGCATATAAATATATATGCAAGGGACGGCCATTTTACGCTCTCTTTCTGCCCTTCTTTCACCAACTGACATTACTCTGAACAACCAATAAGGTTGTTGGTAAATTTCTATGATGCCCTTGTCTGTCTGAGAATGTTGGTTAGTCTGCAACTACAGCTGTGGACAAAATTGTTGGTACCCCTCTGTTAATGAAAGAAAAACCCACAATGGTCACAGAAATAACTTGAATCTGACAAAAGTGGTAATAAATAAAAATTCTATGAAAATTAACCAATGAAAATCAGACAGTGCTTTTGAATTGTGGTTCAACAGAATTATTTTAAAAAACAAACTCATGAAACAGGCCTGGACAAAAATGATGGTACCCTTAACTTAATATTTTGTTGCACAACCTTTTGAGGCAATCACTGCAATCAAACCATTTCTGTAACTGTCAATGAGACTTCTGCACCTCTCAGCAGGTATTTTGGCCCACTCCTCATGAGCAAACTGCTCCAGTTGTCTCAGGTTTGAAGGGTTCCTTCTCCAGACGTCATGTTTCAGCTCGTTCCACAGATGTTCAATAGGATTTAGATCAGGGCTCATAGAAGGCCACTTTAGAATAGTCCAATGTTTCGCTCTTAGCCATTCTTGGGTGTTTTTAGCTGTGTGTTTTGGGTCATTGTCCTGTTGCAAGACCCATGACCTGCGACTGAGACCAAGCTGTCTGACACTGGGCAGCACATTTCTCTCTAGAATACCTTGATAGTCTTGAGATTTCATTGTATCCTGCACACATTCAAGACCCCCTGTGCCAGATGCAGCAAAGCAGCCCCAGAATATAACAGAACCTCCTCCATGTTTCACAGTAGGGACAGTGTTCTTTTCTTGGTATGCCTCATTTTTGCGTCTGTGAACATAGCGCTGATGTGCCTTGCCAAAAAGTTCAAGTTTTGTCTCATCTGTCCATAGGACATTCTCCCAGAAGCTTTGTGGCTTGTCAACATGCAGTTTGGCAAATTCCACTCTGGCTTTTTTATGATTTGTTTTCACCAGTGGTGTCCTCCTTGGTCGTCTCCCATGAAGTCCACTTTGGCTCAAACAACGACGGATGGTGCAATCTGACACTGATGTACCTTGACCTTGGAGTTCACCATGAATGTGTTTAGAGGTTGTTCTGGGCTCTTTTGTTACCATTCTTCATCAAGTTTCCTCCTGCGGCCACGTCCAGGGAGGTTGGCTACAGTCCCGTGGATCTTAAATTTCTGAATAATATGTGCAACTGTAGTCACAGGAACATCAAGCTGCTTGGAGATGGTCTTATAGCCTTTACCTTTAACATGCTTATCTATAATTTTCTTTCTAATCTCCTGAGACAACTCTCTCCTTTGCTTCCTCTGGTCCATGTTTAGTGTGGGACACACCACGTCACAAAACAGCACAGTGACTACTTGTCACCATTTAAATAGGCCGACTGACTGATTACAAGTTTGTAGACACCTGTGATGTTAATTAGAAGACACATCTTGGTTGAATATGTCTCTATGGTCACATTATTTTCAATCTTTTCTAGGGGTACCATCATTTTTGTCCAGGCCTGTTTCATGAGTTTGTTTTTTTAAAATAATTCTGTTGAACCACAATTCAAAAGCATTGTCTGATTTTCATTGGTTAATTTTCATAGAATTTTTATTTATTACCACTTTTGTCAGATTCAAGTTACAGTATTTCTGTGACCATTGTGGGTTTTTCTTTCATTAACAGAGGGGTACCAACAATTTTGTCCACATGTGTATGTTTTTCCAACCTTCATTCTGCTTGTTTTGAGAATGTCAGTTATTCTGTAACTATGGTTTCATCCTTCATCCTGCTTGCTTTGCACGCCGCACTGCCGCCTTTTAGATTACACTCAAGGATTCACTTGCTGAAACCAGATAGAATCAGCTCTGCCCTCAGCTGAGTTGGCACAAAGTAGAAGGACGCTGATACACGTGAGGAGAGCCCTCCCTCCTGCGTGAGAGAGGGGCAGAGTTCTATAAAAACCTAAGGACCCACTGTTGGGGTAGCACTCTCTCTTGATACGTCTTGAGAGTAGTGCTCCGGAGCTGTATCTTGTACCATATCTCAGCTTCAGTAAAATAAGTGAAACTATACTTCACCTCTCTGTCTGGTTATTTGGCCTTCGTACCAAAAGAACCAGAGGTTAAGATATTTTAATGCAACAAATTGGTGTTTCCACCCGGTTACGAGGCTAAATTTTAGTTTTGTAGATGACGTGAGAAATTTTTTCTCTACAGTTCGGCGGCCGCAAACTATAAAATAAGATAAGATAAGATAAGCCTTTATTAGTCCCACAATGGGGAAATTCCAGGATTGCAACAGCACAGGGATAGCAACACTCAGAGCAATAATTTAGAAGATAAGAAAATAAGAGCAGTGAATATACATATGTACACATAAATATATAAATATATATACACAGTGCGGAGCATTGTAGCTAGATGCAATAAACAGCATAACCATCTATTTAGTTACCCTTCATGGTATGAATATGTATCCATACATATGTAAGCAGAAACCTTTTTCAACAAACTTCTGCCTGTCCCTTCGGGGACAGACCTTTCTGTAGAGATTAAATATTCACGTACGTGTGATTTTATTTGTGGAATGAACCTGAGATATGGTCTTGGATTTATGATTTAAGGAATATTTACTGAGTTTGATAAGGAAATCTCCAAACGGTTTTAACCCCGTGGGATAAGTCATACGCGTTAATACTGTTCCAGAAAGTAGAGTTGGAGATAAGCTTAGGCAAGAGGTTTGAACCCCGGGGTGGACAATAAGAAAAAAAGACCATAAAAATCTTGTCGGGCCACCGAAAAGTAGAGTTGCCCCGTTGAGCATTGCATAGTCTAGGTAAAAGGTTTTAACCCCGAGGTGGCTGATATAGGGTCACCAAAAAAGTAGTGTTATCCAGTTGTGCATAGCTTTGCCAAAAGGTTTTAACCCCTTGGAATTATTGCTTAATTCCAGAAAGTAGAGTTGGCACTCCTAGCATATTTAGCTCAGACCAAAAGGTTTTAACTCCCAGAGAACTGCAACGGGAGCATTTCTAAAATAGAGTTGGTCTTACTGCATTAGTTAGGAACCTACTGTGTGTGAAGTAAACATAAGTTTTAAGTAAGCTCGATCGGTGCGATCGACTCATAGGTGATATATAATAAAATAACTAAACTAATTATAGTAAAAAACACGGTGATGTGTGAGACAAATATATTGTTGTGAGGAAATGGAAATAAATAAGATCATAATAATAATCTCATTCTATGTTATAAGATATTGATATTAGACTACAGCACTTAAACTGGTTGGCCTAAATGGCAACAGAACCAGATAACGATAAAATGGACAATGAGAAACACAGTTATTTTATTTTGTGAGTTTTGGATAGAAGCTGCTGTGGTCTGGATTGTTTTGTTTCTGTGTAGTCTGCTCTGATGTGGAAGAGAAAAAAAAGTGAATTCTCCGCGGAGGCGGGGGGAGCAAGCTATGAAATTGTTTGTAATTTTTTTTCCCTCCTGGTATTTGTGGAGTGTAAAAGGGTAGGTTAATTAATTGTTATCCTTTTGAGAAATGTTTGAAATTATAGGTATTTGAAAATAGTAGCTTTGAGCACAAGGAGTCGACTAGAGTTGTGTGTGTGTCACGGCAGTGTTGAAAAAATGGAAGGACCTTCACGCTGCTCTGACCTTGTGGAGATAATGGAGAGAGAAGCAATTCTGTGTTTGTCTGTGTGTGTGTGTGTGTGTGTGTGTGTGTGTGTGTGTGTGTGTGTGTGTGTGTGTGTGTGTGTGTGTGTGGTTGCTTGAGAAAAAAGAGAATGAAAAAAACACAGGCTGTGTGGGTGCTGACCTGTGTGACAGGAGTGAAAGACTCCACACTGCACCAGCACAGCAGCTCACCCTTGGCCATGGGATCCCTGGTTCGATCCCAGCCCCTGACCAACAGTGATCTGTGTGGAGTTTGCATGTTCTCCCCACATCTGCATGGGTTTACTCTGGGATTTCTCCGGTTTCCTCCCACAGGCCAAAAACATGCAGGTTAGGTTAATTGGAGACTCTAAAATGGCCCTAGGTGTGAATGTGTGTGTGAATGGTTAAGGGATAGTGCTGTACCGTGGCTGCTTCATTCATCCAGGTGGATGCCCTCAATTTCCCCTCTGGGGATCAATAAAGTATACAAAGTCAAAAAAAAAGTAATTTATATATGGGTATTTTTGCAAAGTTTTGGGGTTTTACTTTTTCAATCTAACTTTGCGGGTTTTTAACTAATGTTGCGTTTGTGATAAACTATTTACATATTTTTAAAGCAATTTTTTGACGTATCACTGACTTTTTTTTTGACTAAAGCATAACAGTGCACTTTACAGGGAAAAAGGACACAGGACTAACGATTTCCCCGCTGTCGCCAAAACAACCAACCTCTGCGACCAGCCCCTCGCAGCTGTCCATGCCTCCCTCGATGTGACCACAGGCACATACAAATGCTTGCATCTTAATCAATGATACCAGCATCACAATGATGAACTTAATTGAATATTACAATATCATGCTGTCACTTAATAATGCCTAATCACTGAAGGCTTTATGTATACCCTATATTACATGATTCAAAGCATGGAGGTTCAAAAGAGATTGATGATTAATGTGTTTGTGCATATAATTTGCCAGACACTACTGATTATCAAACAGAGGTCTTGGTAATTGTATGTCATATTGTTGCTTTGTTTAAATAATACTATACTCACTTTTTAATAAATGACATATGCAATCTTATTTACATTCCGACCCTAGCCCTGACCATGTAAAAAAAAAGGGGGGGGGGGGAGAACGCGAGAGCAGGATCTGAGACAGTCCATGCTGTGACTTTTTCCCTCCTAAAGAACACAGCAAGGTGATGATGAAGTTTTTTATTATCAGGAGCTGGTAAATTTATGAACAGAAAAGACAGAAATAGCACAAGAATTCTGATACAATGGAGAAGGGAATTTAGTTTCAATGGTAAACTCAGACTGATTAGCGAGTTGTGTCAGACTGACCTAGATAAGAACAGACAGAATCAGCCTTCAAAGGGGAAAAAAAAACCTAAACAAAACACACAGGCCACAGATTGTGGTCCTGTGCCATAAATTCCTGAAAACAGAGATTAGGTCTACACTTGCAGTTACTAATTCTAACTGCTGCATTGGTTTAAAGCTTCTAATATATGACACTGTTTTGTTTAAACATAACCCTAAATTAGTGATTACCCATGTCAATTAGTAAAACATTTACTGATTCACAGAATATTTAGCGAATACTTGCTGTGAATAGCCAAATCACATTCAAATTGTGGAAGCTTTAGGTGTGATTTAAAGGTTTTTCTGCTATTCTTCATTCTTTGTTTTTCAACAGGAAAAGGAAAGCATTCACAAAATTTTTTAGCTTTCACCAGGAGTTAGATTTGCCAAATTGACAAGGAGTCATAACATCATCATTACCTTTCAATTCAATAAATCCTTGGTGACATATGCAATATGTAATAAAATAAAATAATAAAAAACAATAATTCACTTGTGTTTCTTAATATTAATAAACAGCTGGGATAAACATTTAAGGGATACAAAACTAATGATGATCGCTGGAACATAAGTAAAATCAATTTATGAGGTGGTAAAATTTGCGCTCCTGTTGATATAAATACCGATGTGCAGACTGGGAAGCCGTGAGGCTTTCCCCAATTTTTTCTTTGCAGGATAGCACTGAGATTTGACCTTTGTGGGAGATGGAGGGAGGCCAGACGGTGGGCGCGTGGGTGATGGGCTCATTGGCTGGAAGGGGCGACAGTGACTGACCACAGGGGAAAGGACCCCTAAATTGACAAGCATTTTTGAAGCTAAGTAGAACAAATGACATTGCAAATGACATAAAGCATAACAATTTAAATGACTCTGACTTTAAAATGTAGTGTTCATATGACTTTACACTTCAGGATACATCTGATGCTACTCACCACCTAATGGTGTGACAATATCACATTTCAGAAATGTGACAGTAATGAGGAATGTCCAGCCGTGGCCAAGCTGGGCCTCGGGACTACAGTCCACCCTATAATTTACCAAGGAATATATAAAATGAGTAATTTCTTCTACAAAATTAAGCCAAATTCTAATTAGGCAATATGCCCACCTTTCCATTGACTGAAGAAGTATGACGCAATCTTTATTCATTTACAAAAAATCCAATCTGTCTGTGTTCAACTGGACAAACTGATTTTACTTATCAGTGCTAAATCATATCAAATCTGCACAGACAGCTATTTTGTTTTTCTTAAATGGAATTTGTAAATTAGTTCAAGAGATGTCACAAAAGAAGCCATGATTATTGAAACCTCATTTTGAAGGAGCTGTACTACTCACAAATTTTCATCTAAATTAACTGTGTGTAACACATAAAAGGGGTAACACGCTTCCTTCCAGTAAAAGACACTACCCATCGAGCAAATACCCTGTAACTTTGCTGCATGTGCGTCTCCATGCATCAAAAAGGGGGTACCAAAGAAATTAATTAGAAAAATAATTAGCAATCCTCAGAAAAAATTGATAATACATAAAATTACCAATAGATGATCAATAATGAAGAGAAAAATATAAGTGAAACCACATGGTAATGAAATCACAAACATTTAATAGGAAAAGTTAAAAGTTACATCAATAAATGCCCAGATATTTAAGAAAATATCTGTAGATTATTGTAAAAGAAATATCATGTTTATAAGGAACAAGGTAAACTGATAAGGAAGAAAACCATGCAAATTTATGAGAAAAGTTCCAAATGTCTAAGGAAAGTCCAACTTGTGCTGAATTTATGTTTACTGTGGGACTTGATTTAGGATCTACTACAAAGACAATATACATTCTTACATTTATTAAAATTGTTTCACAAAAAAAAAAAATTGAGTGGGTACTGGCACAAGTCCCACTGTATCAAGTGTCCAGTGCTTCCAGGAACTTGGACATTGGCAGAAGTCCGTGATTCATTACCTTCGTAACGCTAAAATTCTAATCAGATGCAAAAAGATGCAAAAAGACATATGATAACATAAACATACACTTCATAAAACTTTCAAAATTCAAAAGAATGTTTATAACTTACTAAAATAGTTATAAAATCCATAAGTTACATATTTTTCATAAAATTGTACGATTACAAAGTATAGTTTAAATCTCAGAAAAAATGAACTTTTTTATAAGAGCTAAAAGCTCAATCTGGCATTGACAATCATGTAGGTAGTTGGTTTGATAATGTATTTGGCAAATGGGGAAAAATAATTTAAGGGGCCTTGTAAGCATTATCATTAGTTTATTGATCTTTGTCTTCGGTGGATGTTGCTGTATTCACATAATTAAACAATTTGTTGAAAGAACTATTTTAGCAGCTTTCTCTTGCAAGGATCCTCCTCTATACCAAGGTGTCCAGGAAGCTGCCCACTTGCTTTCCGACTGCGAGGATGGCGATGAAGTTGTGCCACGACTGAACCTGGACAAGGACTTTGAAGACGCACCAGAAATACTTTAGGGCCTGCAATAGGGTCTACAATGCACACCTACATGGTGTTAGTATTTGCTTCGCTGTGCCTCTGCTCCACAGGTTTCTTTTGTGAGATATGATTCATGGAATGTAGATGCGTATAGGGTGATAGATTATTTTGATATGTTTTACACATATAGAATTGTTAGCCATATTGACCCACAATGTTTGCACCACACCTGAGGTCCACCGGAGAGATGGCGACCTGAAGGGGGCAGGTCCATGTGACTGCTGGAAGGGGACATCAGTTACATATAGAAACTTAGACTCAGAGGTTAGAGTAGGGTTATGAGATGGGTTTATGCCCATCTCAACAGGGGGAGATGCAAAAACGCGAATATAAGTTGCTATTAAGTTAGTGAGGTGCCGATTAGGACACCTCAACAGGGGGAATTGTTGGTAAATTTCTATGATGCCCTTGTCTGTCTGAGAATGTTGGTTAGTCTGCAACTATGTTTTTCCAACCTTCATTCTGCTTGCTTTGAGAATGTCAGTTACTCTTTAACTATGGTTTCATCCTTCATCCTGCTTGCTTTGCACGCCACACTACCGCCTTTTAGATTACACCCAAGGATTCACTCGCTGAAACCAGATAGAATCAGCTCTGCCCTCAGCTGAGTTGGCACATAGTAGAAGGATGCTGATACACGTGAGGGGAGCCCTCCCTCCTGCGTGAGGGAGGGGCAGAGTTCTATAAAAACCATAGGACCCACTGTTGGGGTAGCACTCTCTCTTGATACGTCTTGAGAGTAGTGCTCCGGCGCTGTACCTTATACCATATCTCAGCTTCAGTAAAATAAGTAAAACTATACTTCACCTCTCTGTCTGGTTATTTGGCCTTCGTACCAAAAGAACCAGAGGTTAAGCTATTTTAACACAACAAGGTTTTATGTAATAAAGTTCATGTTCCCAGCAAGACGCTCTCTGTCAGTTCCTTACAACATTCCCAGACATAACAAATGGCGACGAGGATGACCCATACAAAACCGAGCCAAATATTTCCTGGATTACTTAAGGCACTTTTCCATTAGCCTCGCTTAGACCCGATTTGAAAACACGACTCGTCTCACAACGACTCGTTTCGGCCTCGATTGCGTTTCGACATTACTGCTGGCACGCCTGCGGTGGGTGGGATTTCTTGAACAGCAAGGCGGCGCCACACTCTCGTGACGTGAAGCGAGCGACCCAAGCAAACATAACATGGCTGCTCTACAAGGCGACTCCTCGGTCTGTGGCTTTTTTCTCCGTAAATACCAAAAAGGACCGCCAGATAAGGGTACAGGCAGCGAGACGAAACACTCTGGAATAGTTCTGCAGCTTCTGGGAGAGCCGAAGACATGAGGTTACAAACTAGGTCATATATGACGGTAAGCTAATGGTTGCTAATGCTAGTTTGCTGAAAGTACGTCGTGCTACACTGTAATGTCTGCAAGTTAGGTACTAAAATATGTATGCTGTGTGTGTGTGTTTCAGATGGCTCTGTTGTTGGGAAATTACCTCTTCAAATGGTCGGTCTGGCGTTCAGCACAGCCTCTCACTGATGTCATCAGCCTGTCACTGATGTCAGCACAGCTTCACCAACGATCAGTGGTTATAGAGCTTAAGAATGTCTGTAGAAACATTTATTTCCTGTACAACAAATTGCTCTGCTCTGCGTGAAAATCATGGAGAGACTGTTCAGACATCATGGACGTACCTGCTTCTGCAGCAGAGTCTGAGGTGGTGTCATAGAAAAAAATGATCAGCTGACACAACTTGATCACCAGTTTAATAACTATATTAGCCACAAAATATGTATTCAAAAAGTAAACAGTACTGAGTTACGTATAATAAGATATATTTGATAGTTATGATGTATTTTAGGCCAAAACAAACTTGATCTAGGATTAAAGACAATTAAAATAATGCAGTCACAAGGTTACATGGAAAATAATTGATTTACTAGATACATGTACTGTAGAAATATATATTCTCTGCATCAACAACGTACTATACATGCATTCATGTAGTATTGCACTGGGAATTGCACTGACAATAAACCTGTGAAGTTTTTGCAGATGTCTCTTTTTTATATGTGAAGGTTACCACCATGTGGCACAAATTAAATACTGAAAGACTGGAAAAGCTGTCTAAGAACAATCCAGCAGTTTGAGAAATCACTTTTGGTTTTGTGTAAATCTGTCAACAGAATTATGAACCATAAAGCAGTTTGTGTTAAAATGTTAAATCCCATTAAACCTAATCCGGGGGCTTCCAATCATGTGTCATGGGGGGCCAAGACTCTGCAGGTTCTCTCTTCTACCCAGTCTCTTCAGCAGGTGTTGTCACTGATCAGCAGTCAGTGGAAGAAGTTCAGTGGAATCTGCTGTTGAAGACACTGGTTGGAGGTAAAGCCTGCAGGGTCTTGGCCCTCCATGGCACATGATTGGACACCCCTGCCCAAACCCATTATGATGAAGAGCAGATGCTAATATGACCCACAATTCCTCCATATACATCCAACAATACAGTCTTCAGTTAATAAAATAATTGTTTTGGTTACTTTTTTCTTAAAAATGAGCCATTATTTTCAAGGTCAGCGATAAATCCTTTGTACAGCTGACTCTTTTCCCACTGGTGTCTTAACAGACAAAATGGAAAATCATGATGCAAACACTTAAGTCACTAAATTGTTTATTACAATCAGCAGCAAATTCCAGATTATTCAGAATGTGCAAAATTCAAACTGTAAAAAAGAATAAAACTGGAATGGGTCACACACGGCTGCCATGCTCCCTCACTGAGAAGCAACTGGATCGGCCCCTCGTACTGGTCCAGCAGATCTTCAGCCTGCATCTCTGTAAATAGCGAGGCAAGGTCCAGTTGGGGTGGACATTTTCCCTCTTGCATAGACAAAAGACAAATGGGTGGTGGTTAATTAAAGCAAGTGTAAAACATATTTGGGAAATACACTTGTTGCTAAAAGCCAGTGGTGGAATGTGAATTAATGAATGAATCTTTATTTCGGATTGATTAAAGGTAAAGATTAAAAGAAAATAGAATAATATAACAAAGGGGAAAAAATCTAACAAGGTCAAATTAAACAATAACTCCTCTGATTATACAGTTCAACATAGGTTATCTGAAATGGGTGATGGCTGAAACCACAGCTTATATTGCCCACCATATTCCATCCAAGAATTCAAAAGAAAAACAAAACAGGAGGGATTACAATTTGAATGTGACAATAAAGTACTTCGTTGTTGTATTTAACCACAATTTTCATGTAGCTGCGCTTCACTAGATTTTACAAGGGCTGGGTTACATTTAAAATCATCTGCTTTTACTGTGGCTTCAGCAATCAGAAAGAATTAATACATTCACTTGAATGGAATCTAGTACTTTAACTGATGGTGTGAATCACCGAGTATGGAGTCACTCAGTCAAAATATGAAGTTTTTATCAATAAAAGTTTGTCTTGTCTGTAAAAGTGTCTCTTCTTGCCCTGGCTTCAAGTGTGGGCCGTGTTTTGTACTAGCATTGCTAAAATATAAAAGGAAGCACTACAGTGGGTCTCAAATATTTGTAATGTGTCCTGTTACTGCATGAGTTTATTGATGATAGACTATAAACTACACATATAAAGAAAATTATATTGACGACTGAACATCTCACATTCGCCAAAACATACAGTTATGAACATAACTAACAAAGGATCACACAAGTGATCTGACAAAAAAATAAATACATTAACAAGCGGTTTATTTATTTTACAGTTGATGTGCCATATTCACACAATCAAATAAATCTCAGTTCAGTCCCTTTTATATTAACCTCTTGCGCTCCGTTGTACCGCGGACGGGCAAGTCTCTGCATCCTAGAGTGCACGAGGGCGCTCTCGTGCGCTCTAGTACGCATGATGGAGATTGTGATGTAGGTGGTGTATGGCATCCAAGCGCGCACTGAAAATAAAAGCTGCAGACACAGCCGCGAACAGATTAGTTCAGCTGATTGACCTCTCATTCGACTAATAAGAGCCTTGAATTGGGTTTCTGAAACCTTGAAGAACCAATGACTGAAAACCTAGCCAGAAGGACCCGCCTACCAAGGCTGTGAATGCAGTGAGCCAATTGAAGCAGAGAAGTTCGCGAGCTGTTTTTTGTTAAGGCTGGGTGAAAACTGACTGCTGGAGCGGATCAAAAAAGGACCCGCAGGAAGAACCCCACAGACCCAGCAGCACGGAGACCATCCACAAATGCAACCTGTGTGACAGGGAGTGCCATTCGCGCACCGGCATGTTCGGCTACAGGCGGTGCTTATTTTGTTTTGGTTCCAGCAGAGAAGATGTTATGATTTCTTCCATGGTCATAGACCGACGGAGGCTGACGACGAAGGCTGAGTGACACACATGCCTTCGCCAGTCTTTTTTTAATTACTACTGTTATTTGTTTTGAAAAATCGTTCACCAAAAACCACAATCATGGAAGCACAAAACCACAATAATGGAATTATGTTTTGATCGGGCCGCGAGACCAGAACCACAAGCGGACCAGCGTCGCGTTCGTCTGACAATGGGGAAGAGAAGTTCTCCAGGATGCTGCTGTGAAGAGGTAAGGTGTTATAAGCTAAATTATTCTTTGTTCCTGACTATTCTTCTGTAGCGAGGCGGGGGGGGGGTGGGGCGCGGTGACTGAGCTGCTGTCCCACATCCCACATGAGGCTAATCCGTCATATAGCGATGGCCGATGTCCATCCTCTGTAGCGAGGCGGGGGGACAACCCCCCCCCACACACACAGACACAGCCCTGAGTGTCACCTTTCATTAGAGCCCAAAATGAAGCTTCTACATTGAATCATTCAAAAGTTACAGACGTTTTTCCAAACTGTGCCATTTGGCACAATTTGGCACAGTTCCAAAACGCCTGGGAACAGCCTGAGGAAAAAGCTGTGTAATATATTCATTTTTTGTGGTATTGTTACCAAATTTGGACCTCAGCTGGATAACACTTAGTTCTACATTTCTGTTGCATTTTCCAGCCCGGATCTGAAGCTGTGTGTTATTTGCAAGCATTTGTATCCAAAAAAACACCCAGGCCAAATTTATTTTCTTCAAGTTCACTATGTTTAGATGACTGTAACTCAGTGGCCGGAGCACTTAG
Source organism: Pholidichthys leucotaenia (assembly GCA_020510985.1). Classification (NCBI taxonomy): domain Eukaryota; kingdom Metazoa; phylum Chordata; class Actinopteri; order Cichliformes; family Pholidichthyidae; genus Pholidichthys; species Pholidichthys leucotaenia. The sequence continues at coordinate 146,680,047 of CM035836.1, read as the reverse complement.
AGAGATTATGACTGTTTTGCCAAAAAATTCAATGTGTTTTCTTTTAAATGAGACCAACCCCATGAAGATGCTGCAAAAGGTTGAAGAACAGCTTTCGATTTACTTTGGGCACATTATTTTTTGGCGTTTTTAGGAAAATTGACCGGAGTGCAAGGGGTTAAGTGGAAATTGTGCTACTTTGGTTTTGACACTTTACCTATAAAGGCAAAGGATTTCAGTACGTTCCACAGTGGCGAGGTAGGTTGTGGGGAGGCTGATTTCGTCTTGCCTAGACAAACGACAGAAATGGATGTTGGTTAGTTTCAAGCAAGTTCAATACATATACAGGCACATTTCAAAAAATTAGAATACCATGAAAAAATTCAATATTTTTGTCACTCATTTCAGAAAGTGAAACCCATATATAGATTTATTACAGGGACAGTGATATATTGAAAGTGTTTATTTTAATATTGATGATTATGGCTACAGCCCATATTAACCAACACCTCAGCGGCCAACATTTATATTTAAAAACTATTTTTTTAAAGTTAATTTTATGTAATATTCCAATTTTTTGCAAAATAGAATTTGGGGTTTTCAGGGGCTGTAAGCCGTAATCAGCAAAATTAAAATAAATAAACACTTCAAATATATCACTGTCTGTGTAATGAATCTATATAATATACGGATTTCTCTTTCTGAAATGAGTGAGTGGTGGAATGTGACAAAAATGCTTCGTTTCCCTGACAAGCACTGCAGGATCCACAGAATAGGTGTGTGGGTCTATTCTCACACTTTAGAAAATTATATGAATGACTTTATAAATCACTGGTTTGAAAAAGCAATTTTTAATATGACGAGATTTTGGCTCCTGTGGTCCATTTCACCAGTATCACAGTATAAACAGGGAGGCTAACCCCTGGCATGTGGAAACACATTCTAGCATTAAATTGCACACAATTTAATGCGCAGGACCAAAGTGCAATACAAAACACAAACCAGGACTTTAACCATGATTAACATATTTCATCGTTTTGCTCTCACAAGCGAATATTTAGGAGAAAACAAGCGTGAATCAGCAGTTGGTACTAGCTAGCTACTAACAAAAAAATCATTAGCTAAAACGAGTTAGCCAGCACAAAACGGCGCTGTATGGCTCAAAAAAAGTGAGCTTACCACCAACAGGATAAATAAGTAAACAGATGCACATTATTACAAATCACTCACCATCGATGGTTCTCTCACGTTCGTCTTCAGCTTGTCCATAGTCCGGTTTCTATGCTGGGCAGCCATCTGTATAGGTCCAGGTCACTCCTCACTGTGGATCTGCCACCAAGCAGAGAAAACTCCGCACCTCTTCGTTGGACCACGGTGTAGAGTTCCGCAAAACCTATAACGCTGTCTGTATTAATATCGTATTTACTCCGTGACCGAGTTAGTCCATGACAATATTGCAAATGGCGGTCGATTCATCAGAAGACAGTGAAGACGGTCGCTTTCGTGATGTTACGACCTGACCAATCAACGGCGACCAGTCTTTTGACGTCACATCATGGCCCGACTCAGCTCAGTTGTACCCTGCCCTCGATCCGGTACGAAAATAGCGCCCGTTAAACCGTGCTGGGGCTTATGGAAAATGCTCAAACGCGGGCTGAGTGGTGCCGTGTTGGGCTAAGCGGGTCTAATGGAAAAGGCCCTTTAGTGCACACTCCGAAGCTCAGGTGCTGGAAGTCCCATCACTACTAAAGAGACTGGGTAGAAGAGAAAACCTGCAGGGTCTTGGCCCTCCATGGCACATGATTGGACACCCCTGTCCTAGTCTCTTCAGCAGGTGATTTTACTGGTCAGCAATCCTTGAAGCTGATCAGTAAAAACACCTGCTGAAGAGACTGGGTGAAACAGAAAACCTGCAGTTGATTAGCCCTCAGTGCCCACCCTTGTGCTGGATTAAGGGATGGCTCTGCGGTGACTCAGAGAGCTCACTAAAATGCAAAAGTTACAACAAATATAAAACTCACAACATAAATACCAAAGATACAACACAAATACAAACACATGCTAATGTCAGCATCAATGTTAGTGCTAACATTAGCATGAAATTGTTGCATAATAATGTTAGCATGCTAATGTTAGCATTGCCATTAATGTTAGCATGCTAACATAAGCATTGATGCTGACATTAGCATGCTTTCGTATTTATGTTGTGGCTTTTGTATTTGTGTTGTGACATTTGCATTTTAGTGAGCTCTCTGGGCCACCTTAGTTATTGTAGTTTTGAAGTGATTCCAACTATCCACACCAGGCAGCAGCAATGTGCCATACAGGGCCCTGGCAGATGACAAATGCTACTAAGATCTGTGAGCTGTGACTCATCCTGCAAGCAGAGACAGTGTCAATACAGAATGGCCAGTAAATGCAGTGCAAATCTCTGTAATGCAATACAGGTATTGTTGAACGAATTTACACCAGGCATTAAAATGTGTTTCTAGTGATTGGATGACTGTTTGATCAGTGACTGATGATTGACTGTTAACATCAGTCTCTGGAGAGCCTATTTACTATTTGAGCATATTCCTTCCACTGCAAGTTTAAAAAATGGAAAAACAAAGAAAGAAGCAAAGAGAAGGCTGCCTGGGATGTTCTTTAAATATTCATCATTTTAAGATCACTTTAAAGGTTACTCTTTGTTTTTATTTGGGGGGGGGGTTGCGGGTGGGGTGAATATTTGTATTTCTAAGATTGCTTTTCTCAAATGTGAATTGTGCTTTAACTATAAACACGTTAAGTTTATGCTTAATGAGACATGGGGTCAGCCTGGAGCATCTCAGTGTTATGACTTTTATAAGAGAGTACAGTATATATATATATATATATATAGTATATATATATATATATATATATATATATATATATATATATATATATATATATATACTGTATATATATATATATATATATATATATATATATATATATATATATATATATATATATATATATATATATATATATACTGTATATAGCTGTGGACAAAATTGTTGGTACCCCTCTGTTAATGAAAGAAAAACCCACAATGGTCACAGAAATAACTTGAATCTGACAAAAGTCAGATTCAATACATTGTTTTTACCTTATCTTAACTACTGTGTAGAAGTCTGGGGAAACACCTACAAGACCAACCTACAGTCAATATGCACATTACAAAAAAGAGCTATAAGGATAATAAACAGTGCAGGATATAGAGACCATACCAATGCGTTGTTCTTAAAGTCACATGTCATAAAGTTCATCGATTTAGTTAAATTTAAGACAGCACAAGTAATGTACAGGGCAATTAATAATCAACTACCAACTAATATACAAAAAATATTTAAAAAAAGAGACAATGATCATAATTTGAGGGGAGACTTAAACTTTACAAAACCCAAGATACGTACAACCAAGAAAAGTATGTGCATATCTGTCTGTGGGGTGGACTTGTGGAACAGTCTGGAGCCGGAACTGAAACTATGTACAAACAGAAATCAATTCAAAAAGAGGTATAAGCACCATTTGCTGAAAGGGTATATGTTAGAAGGGTAGTACTTATATGTACGATTCATTATGTTCAATCTGGGATATTATGGGACACTATGGAATGGTGGATGGGACAGCACTGTGTATATCTGTGTTGTTTGAGGCTGGTTTTGATGTATGGACATCACTGTATGTTAGAATGGATGGGTGTTAATGTTGATTTGTAAAAAATACAGTAAATTGTTTACTTGGGGTCTTAAAGGTGGTAATTTGTATAAAATTCACACGGGTGTATCTATGGAAAAGAGGAGATGGAATTAATAAGTGTTCACTTCTTCATTCTCCCTTTCGAACAGTGTATAATGTTACTTTATTGCATTTGCCATTTGCTTGAATTTGTTATATTTTTGTGTTCGAAATAAACTATCTATCTATCTATCTATCTATCTATCTATCTATCTATCTATCTATCTATCTATCTATCTATCTAAAAGTTGTAATAAATAAAAATTCTATGAAAATTAACCAATGAAAATCAGACAATGCTTTTGAATTGTGGTTCAACAGAATTATTTTAAAAAACAAACTCATGAAACAGGCCTGGACAAAAATGATGGTACCCTTAACTTAATATTTTGTTGCACAACCTTTTGAGGCAATCACTGCAATCAAACCATTTCTGTAACTGTCAATGAGACTTCTGCACCTCTCAGCAGGTATTTTGGCCCACTCCTCATGAGCAAACTACTCCAGTTGTCTCAGGTTTGAAGGGTGCCTTCTCCAGATGGCATGTTTCAGCTCCTTCCACAGAAGTTCAATAGGATTTAGATCAGGGCTCATAGAAGGCCACTTTAGAATAGTCCAATATTTCGCTCTTAGCCATTCTTGGGTGTTTTTAGCTGTGTGTTTTGGGTCATTATCCTGTTGCAAGACCCATGACCTGCGACTGAGACCAAGCTGTCTGACACTGGGCAGCACATTTCTCTCTAGAATACCTTGATAGTCTTGAGATTTCATTGTACCCTGCACACATTCAAGACACCCTGTGCCAGATGCAGCAAAGCAGCCCCAGAACATAACAGAACCTCCTAAATGTTTCACAGTAGGGACAGTGTTCTTTTCTTGGTATGCTTCATTTTTGCGTCTGTGAACATAGCGCTGATGTGCCTTGCCAAAAAGTTCAAGTTTTGTCTTGTCTGTCCATAGGATATTCTCCCAGAAGCTTTGTGGCTTGTCAACATGCAGTTTGGCAAATCCAGTCTGGCTTTTTTATGATTTATTTTCAACAGTGGTGTCCTCCTTGGTCGTCTCCCATGAAGTCCACTTTGGCTCAAACAACGACGGATGGTGCGATCTGACACTGATGTACCTTGACCTTGGAGTTCACCATGAATGTGTTTAGAGGTTGTTCTGGGCTCTTTTGTTACCATTCGTATTATCCATCTCTTCCATTTTTCATCAAGTTTCCTCCTGCGGCCACGTCCAGGGAGGTTGGCTACAGTCCTGTGGATCTTAAATTTCTGAATAATATGTGCAACTGTAGTCACAGGAACATCAAGCTGCTTGGAGATGGTCTTATAGCCTTTACCTTTAACATGCTTATCTATAATTTTCTTTCTAATCTCCTGAGACAACTCTCTCCTTTGCTTCCTCTGGTCCATGTTTAGTGTGGTACACACCATGTCACCAAACAGCACAGTGACTACTTGTCACCCTTTAAATAGGCCGACTGAGTGATTACAAGTTTGTAGACACCCGTGATGTTAATTAGAGGACACATCTTGGTTGAACATGTCTCTATGGTCACATTATTTTCAATCTTTTCTAGGGGTACCATCATTTTTGTCCAGGCCTGTTTCATGAGTTTGTTTTTTAAAATAATTCTGTTGAACCACAATTCAAAAGCATTGTCTGATTTTCCTTGGTTAATTTTCATAGAATTTTTATTTATTACCACTTTTGTCAGATTCAAGTTATTTCTGTGACCATTGTGGGTTTTTCTTTCATTAACAGAGGGGTACCAACAATTTTGTCCACGTGTGTATATAACCAATGAATTAACCAATGAAAATCAGACAATGCTTTTGAATTGTGGTTCAACAATTCAACAATGGGCTGCACGGTGGCGCAGTGGTTTAGCACTGTGGCAGCACAGTTTTACCCTCGGCCGGGGGAGCGCGGGGATCATGAGATCGTGGGTTCGATCCCAGCCCCCGACCAACAGTGAGCTGTGTGGAGTTTGCATGTTCTCCCCGTGTTGCGTGGGTTTACTCCGGGATTTCTCCGGTTTCCTCCCGCATACCAAAAACATGTAGGTTTAGGGTGCTCGCGCACGCAGCGACCGGCAGCCGGTGGCTTGTCACCAGACTGCAAACCAAATCTACCTACGGGTACAAATAAGTAACAAAAAAAACCAAAAAAAACCCCAGAATTATTTTAAAAAATAAACTCATGAAACAGGCCTGGACAAAAATGATGGTACCCCTAGAAAAGATTGAAAATAATGTGACCATAGGGACATGTTCAACCAAGATCTGTCCTCTAATTAACATCACAGGTGTCTACAAACTTGTAATCAGTCAGTCGACCTATTTAAAGGCTGAGAAGTAGTCACTGTGCTGTTTTATGACATGGTGTGTACCACACTAAACATGGACCAGAGGAAGCAAAGGAGAGAGTTGTCTCAGGAGATTAGAAAGAAAATTATAGACAAGCGTGTTAAAGGTAAAGGCTATAAGACCATCTCCAAGCAGCTTGATGTTCCTGTGACTACAGTTGCACATATTATTCAGAAATTTAAGATCCATGGGACTGTGGCCAACCTCCCTGGACGTGGCCGCAGGAGGAAACTTGATGAAAAATGGAAGAGATGGATAATACGAATGGTAACAAAAGAGCCCAGAACAACCTCTAAACACATTCATGGTGAACTCCAAGGTCAAGGTACATCAGTGTCAGATCGCACCATCCGTCGTTGTTTGAGCCAAAGTGGACTTCATGGGAGACGACCAAGGAGGACACCACTGTTGAAAACAAATCATAAAAAAGCCAGACTGGAATTTGCCAAACTGCATGTTGACAAGCCACAAAGCTTCTGGGAGAATATCCTATGGACAGATGAGACAAAACTTGAACTTTCTGGCAAGGCACATCAGCGCTATGTTCACAGACGCAAAAATGAAGCATACCAAGAAAAGAACACTGTCCCTACTGTGAAACATGGAGGAGGTTCTGTTATGTTCTGGGGCTGCTTTGCTGCATCTGGCACAGGGTGTCTTGAATGTGTGCAGGGTACAATGAAATCTCAAGACTATCAAGGTATTCTAGAGAGAAATGTGCTGCCCAGTGTCAGACAGCTTGGTCTCAGTCGCAGGTCATGGGTCTTGCAACAGGATAATGACCCAAAACACACAGCTAAAAGCACCCAAGAATGGCTAAGAGCGAAACATTGGACTATTCTAAAGTAGCCTTCTATGAGCCCTGATCTAAATCCTATTGAACATCTGTGGAAGGAGCTGAAACATGCCATCTGGAGAAGGAACCCTTCAAACCTGAGACAACTGGAGCAGTTTGCTCATGAGGAGTGGGCCAAAATACCTGCTGAGAGGTGCAGAAGTCTCAATGACAGTTACAGAAATGGTTTGATTGCAGTGATTGCCTCAAAAGGTTGTGCAACAAAATATTAAGTTAAGGGCACCATCATGTTTGTCCAGGCCTGTTTCATGAGTTTGTTTTTTAAAATAATTCTGTTGAATCACAATTCAAAAGCATTGTCTGATTTTCATTGGTTAATCTTCATAGAATTTTTATTTATTACTGTGGCGGTTTGGTGTAAACCTCCACAAACAGACTGGACAGACACAGCGCTCGGCTAGAGCAATTAACAGAACAGTGAAATGTGTATTAATGTCTACAGGCAGTCCCGCTTCTTCTGGCTCACTTCTGTGATGTTAATGTTGCCTTTCATGCATTGTGTTCATGCGTCCTGTCCTTACTGTGACCTAGGGACCGAGATCAATATGTCTCTCAAATGCAAATGTCTCATGCCTGTTCTGTTATCTCTTTGATCATACCAACTGCTGGGGGAATGCTCTTTTATCTATTGTTGTAGTTGGGTATATATACTGCACTGTAACCCATGCTCACTCTCTCACTCACTCTTCAGCTGCTGCACCTGACACAAGACATTGTGTCTCTCTACTGAGAGCCGCTGGGCTCGCTCCCGGCGTGCATGCACGGCGCCGGGAGCAGAGCTCGTGACGGCGGTATGATTTAATAAAACCTACTTAAAACCTCAGCATCACTGCTTATTTTTTCATGCCGCCGCACTGGTGACCCCGAAGACGCACACGCTTTGTGTGACGCAACCTTCTGGTCTGGACATCCACGCTGAACCGGCCGAGGGACACAAGACGTCTCCTCCCTCTCGCCGCTCCAACGCACCATGACCTGAAGGCAGAAAAGAACACGCTGCCAGTGAACGCTTCACTGGTGACCCCGAGCATGCACACGTTTTGTGCAAAGCAACCTTCTGACCTGGACAGCTGCACTGGTGACCCGTTCTTCATGATGAGATCTGCACGTCTGAGATCTGCTCATCCACGCTGGACCGGCCGCGCTCGCAGCTCCTCCACACGAGAGCGCAGGCACCTCGTCCCCTCTCCACGACGGCGGCCTCCATGGCCGGCGGAGAACGCAGCGCGTGGACCTGAACGCACCACGGCCGAGCGGTGACAAAGATCGTCTATTCCCTCCCACCGCTCCAACGCATCTGCACGAGCCTGAGGGACAAAAGATCGTCTATTCCCTCCCACTGCTCCAACGCACCATGGCCAATCTGCAGCCACAGCTCAACCTGGATATTATCGGCGCCGTCTGCGCCGATCTCCACCAAGATTCTGGACCCTGACTCGCCACTCCAGCGGCCCACCCACGCACGGAACCCCCGCGCACGCACCGGGGAGTTACGAGGACGGCGCACCACGCACGGGACAAATACGGCTCTTCTGACCGCCTTCCTTCTGCTGCACACTGGCCCTTCAGGCTTGCTTGTACACCTGAGGCCCGCAGCTTGCTCACTGGATTTTATGGTCTTAGCCACGGCACACAAGGGGAATTCAGCTGTCTGCGGTTCCCGAGGCTTTAGGGTTGCGCCTGCCCTAAAGTCAACACGCCAGTCCCTCTGCTTTTATTTTTTTCTTACCGCCGCTCCTGCTTTTCTTCATGGCCATGAGAGGAGTCAGAGACAAATTTTTCTTCTTGTGATCTCCGCACGCGCAACGGGACAGCCCCTCGACGTCACGGAGCAGCAAGCAATTTTTGCGCGGCTCGGACGATTTCACCGTCCCCTGCCGGCACTTACTACCCCCCTCTTCCCTCCCCCTCCGCCTGCAGCGAGCTTCTCCCACAGCTCGCTCCCATAGATGGATTATCGAGGTCTCGGCCCCCTGCCGTGCCCTCTGGGGGGGAGCGTGTGGCGGTTTGGTGTAAACCCCCACAAATAGACTGGACAGACACAGCGCTCGGCTAGAGCAATTAACAGAACAGTGAAATGTGTATTAATGTCTACAGGCAGTCCCGCTTCTTCTGGCTCACTTCTGTGATGTTAATGTTGCCTTTCATGCATTGTGTTCATGCGTCCTGTCCTTACTGTGACCTAGGGACCGAGATCAATATGTCTCTCAAATGCAAATGTCTCATGTCTGTTCTGTTATCTCTTTGATCATACCAACTGCTGGGGGAATGCTCTTTGATGTATTGTTGTAGTTGGGTATATACAGTATACTGCACTGTAACCCATGCTCACTCTCTCACTCACTCTTCAGCTGCTGCAGCTGACACAAGACATTGTGTCTCTCTACTGAGAGCCGCTGGGCTCGCTCCCGGCGCGCATGCACGGCGCCGGGAGCGGAGCTCGTAATGGCGGTATGATTTAATAAAACCTACTTAAAACCTCAGCATCGCTGCTTATTTTTTCATGCTGCCGCAATTACCACTTTTGTCAGATTCAAGTTATTTCTGTGACCATTGTGGGTTTTTCTTTCATTAACAGAGGGGTACCAACAATTTTGTCCACATCTGTAAATGAAGCATTTGCATCTAAAAAAGGACTACTTATGAATAAATTATTTAACCAATGTGTTTATTTTATTAACACTAGAACCATCAGCATGGTCTGATGGAGACTCTGGGGTTTTTCTTATGTGAATAACTTTGTTTTAACAAAATCTACAAGTCTCCCAGTTCACAACTTTTTATAAATGCCACTGAGTTATGGTGTTCCAGGTTTGGGGGATGTTTCTATGGTTCTGTGCGCTCTTTTTACCTCCGCCAAAGGGGGAGGTTATGTGATCATCGGCGATGGTTTGTCCGTTTGTTTGTCTGTTTGTTTGTCTGTTTGTCTGTTTAAAGGGGGAGGTTATGTGATCATCGGCGTTTGTCTGTATGTTTGTCTGTTTGTTTGTCTGTTTGTCTGTTTAAAGGGGGAGGTTATGTGATCATCGGCGATGGTTTGTCCGTTTGTTTGTCTGTTTGTTAGCAACATAACTCAAAAAGTTATGGACGGATTTTCATGAAATTTTCACAGATTGTCAGAAATTGGGTATCCTACAGATGATTAGATTTTGGTGGTGATCCGGATCACCGTCCACAAGAAAACCACCATTACGCAAAATGCCATTTTCGTGAATAACTACTAAACCACTAATCCTATCATTGTCAATCCAATTGTTGTGAATCCAATTGCTAGTCATATGTTTTCATGGTCAAGGAATCTGAAAACGTACCCACAAACACTGTATGGGGGGAACTGTGGCACTAAACCGCCATTACGGAAAATGCCATTTTCGTCAATAACTACTGAACCACTAATCCTATCATTGTCAATCCAATTGCTTGTCATATGTTTTCATGGTCAAGGAATCTGAAAATGTACACTCAAACACTGTATGGGGGGAACTGTGGCCGCCATTACGGAAAATGCCATTTTCAAGAATAACTACTGAACCACTAATCCTATCATTGTCAGTCCAATTGCTAGTCATATGTTTTCATGGTCAAGGAATCTGAAAACGTACTCACAAACACTGTATGGGGGGGAACTGTGGCGCTAAACCGCCATTACGGAAAATGCCATTTTCGTCAATAACTACTGAACCACTAATCCTATTGTAACGTCGGGGCCATTTTAAGGGAGCCAGGGATTTCCCAGCATGCTTTGCCAGTTTGAAACGTTACTGTGTGTGTTAAATGTGTTACTTCTGAGTTATACTGCTGTGTCATTATAACTGCATTATAATGGCCCAGCAGTGTTTAGCAGGATTAGGGCAAGATGTATCATGTGTGTGTAACCGTGATGTAAACAGAGGTCTGTGAGAATGACCTCCGCTCCTGTCTGTGCTGAGAAGCAGGTTGGGGGTCGGGGTGTGTGTAAAATAAATCTGGTTGATCACAGCCATCTGCTCCATTGTCTTTTTGTGTGAACCCCTGCAAACGTCACACTGGTGTCAGAAGTGGGATATGGAGCGAGATGAGGATCCAGGCGGAGGTACAGCGGCCGGAGCGATTCATCGCTCAGCCGGGAACGGAGTGTAGAGCTGAGACGCCGGCCCCTGGAGAGCTTCGCCGCGATGGACGGAGCAGAGCAAACCAGCCCCGCTTCCCGCCCTTTTCAGGGCAGGACGGGCTGGCGATTCCAGAGCGACTAGGAGCGGCAATCGACCGGGAGATGACAGTCTCATCCATTCAGCAGCGGGCCAAGATTCCCCGCTACAACGGTGAGAACCTGTTGGATGACCACCTGGCCCAGGTCGAGCTGGCTGCCGCGCTGATCATCAGAGGAAACCACCGTGCTGAGAGCGAGTGGAGGAGGAGCTACGGCAGATCACAGCAGCGCGTGCACGAAGGAGACAGCCGTGGCGACGCGAGGAAGGACGGCTTCCGCTGCACAGAGCCAGGGTACATGGCATGGTACTGCCCCGCACACAGCGCACGACAAACTGGCCCCTCGCCGATGCTAAATTAGAGCGAGGTGGCATGGACGGGAAAAAAAGCCGCCTCCTGCAGATGCTTCCCCCGGCAGATGACGTCACAGAGGCGCAGGAGCGACGCAGCGGAGCGAGCAGGACGAAGATGCGGCCACTTTCCAGGCGCGGCAAAGGCTGGACGCATGGATGCGGGCCAGCGGCCGCCTGGGAGAACTGGCAGCGGTGGGAGTCGGCCGGAGCGGGCCTGGGACTCCCGCTGCCAGGGAAGGGACTGTGCGTGGTCCTACAGAGGCTGTCAGATGTGTCCATCCGCCCGCTGATGGCCAAACCGGAACCCTACCCCAACCAGATGCTCTGACCGAGACTCAGATGGCCCGTGCATGCCGCCCTGGCACCGGGCTGACTCGCGTTGGATTTCTGAAAGTGGACTTTGAATTTTCTGGGGACAGAAACCAGTCCAGGGGGGGGGGCAGTGTAACGTCGGGGCCATTTTAAGGGAGCCAGGGATTTCCCAGCATGCTTTGCCAGTTTGAAACGTTACTGTGTGTGTTAAATGTGTTACTTCTGAGTTATACTGCTGTGTCATTATAACTGCATTATAATGGCCCAGCAGTGTTTAGCAGGATTAGGGCAAGATGTATCATGTGTGTGTAACCGTGATGTAAACAGAGGTCTGTGAGAATGACCTCCGCTCCTGTCTGTGCTGAGAAGCAGGTTGGGGGTCGGGGTGTGTGTAAAATAAATCTGGTTGATCACAGCCATCTGCTCCATTGTCTTTTTGTGTGAACCCCTGAAAACGTCACACTATCATTGTCAATCCAATTGCTTGTCATATGTTTTCATGGTCAAGGAATCTGAAAATGTACACACAAACACTGTATGGGGGGAACTGTGGCCGCCATTACGGAAAATGCCATTTTCGTCAATAACTACTGAACCACTAATCCTATCATTGTCAATCCAATTGCTTGTCATATGTTTTCATGGTCAAAGAATCTGAAAACGTACACACAAACACTGTATGGGGGGAACTGTGGCCGCCATTACGGAAAATGCCATTTTCGTCAATAACTACTGAACCACTAATCCTATCATTGTCAATCCAATTGCTTGTCATATGTTTTCATGGTCAAAGAATCTGAAAACGTACACACAAACACTGTATGGGGGGGAACTGTGGCCGCCATTACGGAAAATGCCATTTTCGTGAATAACTACTGAACCACTAATCCTATCATTGTCAATCCAATTGCTTGTCATATGTTTTCATGGTCAAGGAATCTGAAAATGTACACACAAACACTGTATGGGGGGAACTGTGGCCGCCATTACGGAAAATGCCATTTTCGTGAATAACTACTAAACCACTGCTTGTCATATGTTTTCATGGTCAAGGAATCTGAAGACTGTATGGGGGGAACTGTGGCGCTTGGTGGAGGTCTGCGCTCTCCGAGTGCTTTTCTAGTTGTTCATAATGTCATTGTTGCTTTCTTCCTATATTGTGTATTCTGAACTGGGAGAGAGAAATAGAGAGAAGAGGGAAATGATCTACCATTTTTTGCACAGCATAAAGAAATAAATATAGAAATATGGATAGAGGAAAAAAATGAAGAAATTTGACAACGTGGAAGATTTTGCTTCAAGAGTGAGGGGGAGCTGATAGGAGAGGAAAAACTCCTGAGTCCTAGTCTGAACCTCCACAGAAAAGAAAAAAGCCACTATCGCTGACACCATCTGTATTTCCAATGCAGGTAGGAAGGGCTCCTATATTCTCTTTTATGGATGCAAATTCATATAGGAGGCTATATACAGTATTGTGGAGAGAGGAATAACCAGACCGAGTGTTCAGAGCAGATGAACTTTATTCACTCTCTCACATCTTCCAGAATCAGAAAACATTAACCTCATGTAGCAGGGACTCTCTTTTATATCACAACACTCACGCGTCCCTGCTACCCGAGGTCCTGCATTACACTTCATTCCCGCATGACAATTTCTTTTGTCCCCCAGCCCTTTAATCTCCATGCTCTTTCGTCGTGTGCTGTGGCATTGTTTAATCTGCGGAAATCTCTGCAAGGTCGCCACAATCCCTCAGCCTTAGGGACCATATGTAGTGAGGATGCCCATGGGCTGTTTGATCGTCTGATGATGCCCAGCCTTTCCAAGTTGGCAAACTCCTCGTGCGCTATGGCCAGTTTAGCTGTGTCCAGGCGCCGAGGTCGTGCGAAAACGGACGGCCCAGTGGTGGTAATAAAGTGCTCCACCCCGTGTTTAGTGATGGCCGCCGAAAATGTCAGGACCATGAGTGCTGGGAACTGGTTGAGCAGTGTGTGGAACTTACCACCTGGAGCTGTGACGTTGGTGTTGTTGGCCCGGTTCCTCGAGCTGTACAGGGTAGAGAATCAAAAGACATTGCATTAATCAGGCGTCTGTTAGCAACATCGACTAGTAGTCCGTGTGTACACAAAAAATCAGTGCCTAAGATTGGGAAACTGCATGCTGCTATGACGAATGTCCACTGGTACGTACGGCTGTGCAGGGATACAGTCAGTGTCCTCTCACCAAAAGTCTTAATGTCTGAGCCATTTGCGGCCATCAGCTCGGGGCCGCTAGTTCCCGCTAGCCGGTCGGCGTAGGACGGCAGGATGAGGCTCTTTTGGGAGCCGGAGTCGACGAGGAACCGTCTCCCCGAGCATGAGTCTGTCACGTAGAGCAGCTTGCTTTCTTCACCGGCGGTCGCAGCTGCTACCGACTGCCGGTCCTGGCGTTTCCCGAACGCTTGAAGTGGCACGATGGCACGCATTGGCGTGCGTCCTCTCCAAAACAGCGGTGGCAGGAGCAGAGCATGTCTCTCTGGCGCTTCCTGGCCCCCACTGCCGCTACCATCGCTGGCTCCTGACATAATGCACGGCTCAGGAGACACACATGCAGGCTCAGGGTAGATTTAATAGCTTTATTAACAACAAGTGTGTATGAGTGTGTGTATGCGAGATGTATATGTGTTGGTGGTGGCGTCTGCGTCAGGCACGGAGGCAGGAGGCCGTACAGCCGAACAACCCTATGGGAGAAGCAAAGGGAGAAGGGTAACGGGCACCACACCAACACGGGAGATATGACAATGATCACAGGCTTACTTGGTTTTGGCAGGTGGCTGGCACAGCAAGGGCATAGCCCGGTAGACAACGACCTGGAGCGCCCGATGCAGCAGCGAGGAGGTGGTGGCAGAAGGAAGTAGTCCGCCGCCGGGAAATCCACCTGTGCACAGGGGAGGAGACTGGAAGGAGAAGGTAAGAGATTCTTACGTGTATTCTTGCTCGACGAAAGGGATTCCTTGCAGCAAGGGAAGCCAACGAAGACAGACGGCTTCAGGCCGAAGCCCAGGGTGAGACGGCTTAAATCCCTCGCCGCTGACGAGGCGCAGGTGTGCGTGCAGCTGGCGCCGCTGATGGGCGGCGAGGCATGACAGTACTCCCCCCTCTAGCAGCGCCTCCTGATGATGGTTTCTCCGGGTGCGCTCGGTGGAATTCAGTAATGAGGGATGGATCCAACACAAACGACGAGGGTACCCATTGCCGATGTTCAGGTCCATAGCCCTCCCAGTCCACCAAGTACTGCAACCCGCGACCCCGGCGCCGGGCATCCAGGATGGAAGAGACTGGCCAGGCCGGATGACCACCAATCATCTGGGGCGCGGGCTGCGCAGCAGGGGGAGGGCACAGGGGGTCGGAGACTGCCAGCTTCACCTTGGAAACGTGGAAGGTGGGATGGATGCAGAGGGAGGGGGGGATAGCCACACGCACAGCCACCGGGTTAATGATCCTGGTAATGGGGTATGGGCCCATGAAACGTTGTGCCAACTTCCTCCTCTCACCCTTTAAAACGATGTCCTGGGTTGACACGTAGACACGCTGGCCTACCTGGTAGGCTGGGGCAGGTCTTCTGTGTCGGTCAGCCGTAGACTTGTTGCGCTCTGCCGTGCGTAAAAGCGCATTGCGCGCCGACGCCCAAATGGAGCGGCACCGCCTGAGGTGCGCCCGAACTGAGGGGACAGTTACCTCACTCTCCTGCGCAGGGAACAGAGGGGGGTCGTAGCCCAGAGACGCCTTAAATGGGGACATCCCAGTGGCAGAAGAGCGAGCGGTGTTATGGGCGTACTCAACCCAGGCAAGATGGTTGCTCCAGGATGCAGGCTTGGATGTAGTGACGCAGCGGAGCGCAGCCTCCAGCTCCTGATTGGTCCGCTCACACTGCCCGTTGGTTTGGGGGTGATGGCTAGAGGAGAGGCTTACCTTGGCTCCCAGGGCATTACAGAAGGTCCTCCAAACCTCTGAAGAAAACTGGGGACCCCGGTCCGAGACCACGTCCACCGGAATCCCGTGCAGCCTGACCACGTGCTGGATTAGGAAGTCCGCCATCTCCAAGGCAGATGGAAGCCCTCGCAATGGGATGAAGTGTGCAGCCTTGGAGAAACGGTCAATGATGGTCAGGACAGTGTCGAAGGTGTTAGAGACTGGGAGACCGGTGACGAAATCCAGGGCGATATGCGACCAGGGCCTGCCAGGGACGGGCAGAGGCTGGAGCAAACCCGCTGGAGGGGCATTACCTGATTTACTGGTGGCGCAGACGGGGCAGGCCCGGGCATAGCGGGCAGCGTCCTTCCGCAGGCCCGGCCACCAGAAGGATTGTTGAAGTAGGTCGATCATCCGGGAGGAACCAGGGTGGCAGGTGAGCTTAAATGTGTGCAGCCAGTGGATGACCTCCCCCCGGACCGTGGACGGCACAAAAAGCCTCCCCTCCGGTCCGCCGCCAGGGTCAGGTTCCAATTCCTGCGCCTTCCGGATCTTACTTTCGATGTCCCAAGTGAAGGCTCCCACGATGCATTGCAGCGAGGGATTGACTTGGCTGAGGACCCGGGAGGAGGAGAACTCCGCCTTCAGCGCCTGGAAAGCCGCTGCGGCCTCTTCAGTCCACCGGAACGGGACCTTTGGGGACGTGAGGCGGGTCAGAGGGCCGACGACGGTACCAAAGTTCGGGACGAAGCGGCGGTAGAAGTTGGCAAACCCAATAAACTGTTGCACCTGTTTCCTTGATGTAGGTGTGGGCCATTCCACCACCGCTTTCACCTTCGCTGGATCCGGAAGCAGCTGGTCGTGGGAGATGACGAACCCAAGGAAGGACGTGGTCTTAGCGTAAAATTCACATTTTTCAGCCTTGACATATAACCGGTTCTCCAGCAGCCTTTGGAGGACCCGCCTCACATGGACCCGGTGCTCGTCCCTGGATCTGGAGAAGATGAGGATGTCATCCAGGTAGACGAACACAAACAGGCCGATGAAATCCCGGAGGACGTCATTTATAAGGCGCTGAAAGACGGCTGGAGCATTGGTCAACCCGAACGGCATCACCAGGTACTCGAAATGACCGTTCGGGGTACGGAAGGCTGTCTTCCACTCGTCTCCCTCCCGGATCCGGACGAGGTGGTATGCGCTGCGAAGATCCAGCTTGGTGAACCAAGTCACCCCCTGGAGGGAGTGGAAGGCGGTGTCCATTAGGGGCAGGGTGTAGCGATCCTTCTCCGTGATGTCATTCAGGGCGCGGTAGTCAATACAAGGACGGAGGGAGCCGTCCTTCTTGCCCACGAAGAAGAATCCAGCGCCTAATGGTGATGATGAGGGACGAATGATTCCAGCACTCAGCGATTCCTTGAGATAGGAGTTCATGGCCTCCTTCTCCGGCGCAGACAGGCTGTAGAGTCGCCCTGAGGGTAAGGGTGCCCCCTGGCGGATGTTTATCACACAGTCGTAAGGCCTGTGTGGAGGAAGAGACATCGCCTTGGACTTGCTGAATACCATACCCAGGTCGTGAAACTCCGATGGCACCAGGGTGAGATCCGGAGGCGCGGCGTCCTTGGGAGTAGGAGGAGAGGACGGGGAGCAGGCAGCAGATTGAAGGCAGGTGCTCATGCAAAAGGAACTCCACGCTGACACCCTGGCGGACTTCCAGTCCAGGACAGGGTTGTGGAGGCGGAGCCATGGGTATCCCAGGATGACGGGTGACACAGAGCGGGGTAGGATGTAGAAGGAGGTTTCCTCCCGGTGGTTCCCAGAGATGATCACAGGGACGAGGACGGTCTGGTGTGTAACTCTCCCCAGGGAGACATGGGAGAGGTTGACCAGGGCGAGAGGAGATTTGAGGGCTTGGCAATGGATGCCCAATCGGGTTGCCAGGCTTTGTGAAATAAAGCTGCCCTCCGCGCCCGAATCCACCAGTGCGTGGGTGAGGTGCCCAGTGGGGTTGTGACAAAACCGGATGGGCAGTTTCAATTGAGAGAGGGGATTTAACCGATTGGCGTCTGCGAGGCCCCCTGCAGTGACTTGCGGACCTCCCCGTTTGGCTTCTGTGGACAAAGCTCCACCATGTGTTGGCTGTCTCCACAATACATGCAGAGACCCAACTCACGGCGGCGTTGTTTCTCCGCTGGGGGGAGCTTTGTCCAGCTTGTCACCATCGGCTCCGACTCCTCGGAGTACCCCGGTGACGGCAACGCCAGGGGGCGAGCTTGGGACAGGCGAGACGAGGCACCTCGAGGGCGAGAAGAAGACGACTTCCGCTCTGAGGCACGCTCGCGCAACCTGTTATCCAGGCTGATGGCTAGGGAAGTTAGCTCCGCTAAAGTCTCCGGGATATCCCGACCAGCCAATTCGTCCCTCAGACCAGCGCTGAGACTGCGAAGGAAGATGCCGCAGAGAGAACGTTCTCCCCAGCCAACCTCCTCCGCCGCTACCCGGAAGTCGATCGCGTAGTCAGCTGCCGACCGACTTCCCTGCTGAAGGCTGAGAAGCCGATCGACCTGAACGCTCTCTGTTCGAGAATGATCAAAAACTTCCAGAAACAGTCTCACAAATTGGCCATAGTTGAGGGTGGCGTAACTGGGCTTCGCCATAACGGCGTAAGCCCAGGTAAGTGCTCGCCCCTCCAAGAGGTTCCCTATGTAGCCAATTCGGCTATGGTCTGAGGGAAAATCTCCGGGCACACGGTGAAACACGGACTCACACTGCATGATAAACCCCCGTGCTCCACCGAGCTTACCGCTAAAGCGGGCGGGGGTCGGAATGGGCGTGAGCCGAGCCAGTGCTGTCGGAGCAGGCTGGACGGCCGCTGGAGCAGCAGGAGCTGCGCCGCCCTGACGAGCCGGGGAGAACGGCTGTTGGGGGTCCAAGCGGTCCAATCGGTTAGTGATTATGGATAACTGATTTAAAATCACCTGTTGTTGGTGGGCTATTAGGTCCACCCGAGCCTCGAGAGTGGAAAGTCGGCGTGCGAGCCCGCTGTCTGCCGAGCCGCTCTGCTGAAGCCGTACTGACATAATGCACGGCTCAGGAGACACACACGCAGGCTCAGGGTAGATTTAATAGCTTTATTAACAACAAGTGTGTATGAGTGTGTGTATGCGAGATGTATATGTGTTGGTGGTGGCGTCTGCGTCAGGCACGGAGGCAGGAGGCCGTACAGCCGGACAACCCAATGGGAGAAGCAAAGGGAGAAGGGTAACGGGCACCACACCAACACGGGAGATATGACAATGATCACAGGCTTACTTGGTTTTGGCAGGTGGCTGGCACAGCAAGGGCGTAGCCCGGTAGACAGCGACCTGGAGCGCCCGATGCAGCAGCGAGGAGGCGGTGGCAGAAGGAAGTAGTCCGCCGCCGGGAAATCCACCTGTGCACAGGGGAGGAGACTGGAAGGAGAAGGTAAGAGATTCTTACGTGTATTCTTGCTCGACGAAAGGGATTCCTTGCAGCAAGGGAAGCCAACGAAGACAGACGGCTTCAGGCCGAAGCCCAGGGCGAGACAGCTTAAATCCCTCGCCGCTGACGAGGCGCAGGTGTGCGTGCAGCTGGCGCCGCTGATGGGCGGCGAGGCGTGACAGCTCCTTGCTTCCGCTGGCCGTCTTGCTGGGTTCCGACGCTGCTGCATTCACTGTGAGGGCTCTGGTGGTGAGGATGATCCGATCTGCCTTCTGGGCTAGCGCACGGTAGTCACGCGCGGCCAGCAACGGTGAGTTGGTAAGGACCGCTCTGGCCACCGTTGAGAGGTTCCAGAGGAAAAGGTGGGCAAATAGAAAATGCCCATCATCTGCGCCCATCAACACCAACATCTTCTCCATCAGCAGCTAAAAGTCTGGTAGTTTGACCGAAATGGCGCACGCATTGCTGGGGCTTCCTGTCCCGGTCATCTCCGGGGTGTTCGCCTCGTGTTCCATTATTCTTCAAGGGTCACCAGTGTGGAGAGAGGAATAACCAGACCGAGCGTTCAGAGCAGATGAACTTTATTCACTCTCTCACATCTTCCAGAATCAGAAAACATTAACCTCATGTAGCAGGGACTCTCTTTTATATCACAACACTCACACGTCCCTGCTACCCAAGGTCCTGCATTACAATTCATTCCCGCATGACAATTCCTTTTGTCCCCCATCCCTTTAATCCCCATGCTCTTTTGTCAGAGGAAATTACTGCATCTCCATGTCTTTCAGTCTGAGATGAATACCACAGCATGGGTCCCCCATAGTATAAACAAATGAAATTAAAAAAACTGCAAGGTGATATCCAGTTCAGCATAACACTAATCTCTGTGACACCGTTGATATTCATTATAATCTGTTCTCTGTCATGCCAAATAAAGTCACGCGCAGAGAGAAGCGTCTGTCTCTTCGGTCACTTGTCCTCGGTTCTCGCCGGTGTCTCGGCACCAACAATCACTCTCGTGTCAGGTGCAGATGAATTAATTTTAATTTTGGGGCGTTAAATCCTGGCGTGTTTAGCAGGAGACTGACAACCACAAACCTAAGTAAATCACCTCGTACCAGTCATTTAAATACTCCCCTCCCTCAAATTTGTGCTTTGACTTGACAACACCTACAAATACTTATGTAATGAGGCCAGGCGCAAAATTAGCATAGTCCACACCTTTCCACTGCAAATTTTGCCCCGCACCGTTTAGTAAATCTCGACAGTAGTTTTTTTTAACACCAAAACAGGGTCTTGTGATGGCGAGCACGTTAGTAAATCTGCCCCCAAACAGTCAACTACATAGAAAATAAACAAAAAGAACAATAGAACACGTAGCTTAAAGCTCAGGTCAAAGTTGTATTTACACTTCTGTGAAAGGTGGTTAACATGCATCCCTTACCACCTTTAGATGTGGTCTGGAAGATCAGATATAAATTCCAGTTGCGTATGGAGTATATTTATCTCTGCCAAGGAAGTAATGTGATCAGGGAGGAGGTATACAGGTACATCTCAAAAAATTAGAATATCATGAAAAAGTTCAGTATTTTTTGTCACTCATTTCAGAAAGTGAAACCCATATATTATATAGATTCATTACACAGAGAGGTTCAGGTTCAGGTTCAGGTTACTTTATTTGTACCTGTAGGTAGATTTGTTTTGCAGTTGGTGACATCCATATTTACAAGCCACTAATTACATTCAACATAGACACAAACACAGGCACACATCTTACAAAATAGGTAAATATAAAATATGTACAATATAATTTTTATAGCTTGTTCAACTCTTTGACAGCAGCAGGGACAAAGCTGTTTTTGTAGCGCTGGGTTCTACTTTTTGGGACAGCAAACCTCCGTCTGGAGGGAAGAAGCTGAAAGTTGCAGTGCAAAGGGTGGGAGTCATCATTTAAAATCGAGTCGGCCATCCTCTGTACTTGTCTGGTGTACAGGGATGTCAGGCTCAGCTGTGACTCACCAAGCAAACGACTGGACCATCTGACTACCTGATCCAAGGATTTCCTCTGTTTCAGTTTTATCTGACCAAACCATGACATTAAAGAAAAGGATAAAACAGATTCAATAAAAGCCCGATAGAACATAGTCATTATGGTTCGGTCAATTTGGAAGCGTGCAAGTTTCCTCAAACAATGCAAATTTTGCTGACCCAGAGAGTGATATATTTCAAGTGTTTATTTATTTAAATTTTAATGATCATGGCTTACAGCCCACGAAAATCCCGAATTTAGTTTCTCAAAAACTTAGAATATTACATAAAATTAATTTTAAAAAATAGTTGTTTTTTTTAATATAAATGTTGGCCAACTGATTGAAAAGTGTGTCCATGTACACACTCAGTACTTGGTCAGGGCTCCTTTTGGATTAATTACTGTATCAATGTGGCGTGGCATGGAGGTGATCAGCCTGTAACACTGCTGAGGTGTTATGAAGGACCAGGTTGCTTTTATAGTGACCTTCAGCTCGTCTGCATTATTGGTTCTGGTGTCTCTCATCTTCCTCTTGACAAGACTCCATAGATTCTCTATGGGGTTTACGTCAGGAGAGTTTGCTGGCCAAACACAGTGACGCCCTGGTCATTAAACCAGGTTTTAATACGTTTGGCAGTGTGTGGGGGGTTGCCAAGTCCTGCTGGAAAATGAAATCAGCTTTTCCATAAAGCTTGTCAGCAGAGGGAAGCATGAAGTGCTCTAAAATTTCCTGGTAGACAACTGCAGTGACTTTAGTCTTGGTAAAACACAGTGGACAAACACCAGCAGATGACCTCTGTTCATCCATCCATCCATCTTCTACCACTTTTCCGGAGGTCCGGGTCACGGAGGCAGCAGTTCAAGCAGAGAAGCACAGACTTCCATCTCCCCAGCCACCTGCTCCAGCTCTTCAGAGAGGATACCAAGGCATTCCCAAACCAGCTGGGAGACATTCTGTCCAGCAAGTCCTGGGTCTGCCCCGGAGTCTCCTCCCAGTGGGACATGCCCAAAAAACCTCAAATGGGAGGTGTCCAGGAGGCATCCTAATCAGATGCCCATACCACCTCAACTGACTCCTTTCAATGTGGAGGAGCAGCGGTTCTACTCTGAGCCTCTCCCAGATGACTGAGCTCCTCATCCTATCTCTGAGGGTGAGTCCAGCAATCCTACGGAGAAAGCTCATTTCAGCCGCTTGTATCCGCAATCTTGTTCTTTCGGTCATTACCCAAAGCTCGTGACCATAGGTGAGAGTAGGAACATACAGTAGATTGACTGGTAAATCGACAGCTTTGCCTTAGAACTCAGCTCCCTCTTCACCACAACAGACCGGTACAACGTCCGCATCACTGCAGATGCTGCTCCGATCCGTCTGTCAATCTCTCGCTCCATTCTCCCCTCACTCGTGAACAAGACCCCAAGATACTTAAACTCCTCCACTTGGGGCAGGAGCCTGTCCCCAACCCGGAGAGGACAATCCACCTTTTTCGGGCTGAGGGCCATGGACTCGGACTTGGAGGTGCTGATTCTCATCCCAGCCGCTTCACACTCAGCGGCAAACCGTCCCAGCAAGAACTATTGGTCATTGCTGGATGAAGCCAACAGGACAACATCATCTGCAAACAACAGAGATGAGATCCTGTGGTCACCAAGCATGACCC
Organism: Pholidichthys leucotaenia; assembly: GCA_020510985.1. Lineage (NCBI taxonomy): Eukaryota > Metazoa > Chordata > Actinopteri > Cichliformes > Pholidichthyidae > Pholidichthys > Pholidichthys leucotaenia. Next base: position 146,657,129 of record CM035836.1, on the reverse strand, counting down.
CCTCCATTCCCTGGCTGCACCTAGAAATCCTGTCCATAAAAATTATGAACAGGATCAGTGACAAAGGCAGCCCTGGCGGAGTCCAACTCTCACTGGGAATGAGTCCGACCAAGTGTTGGCAGTACGAGCCAAACTCTCACAACGGTCGTACAGAGACTGAATAGCTCGTAACAACAAGCCCGATACCCCATACTCCTGAAGCGCCCCCCACAAAAAACCATGAGGGGAGCAGTCGAATGCCTTCTCCAAGTCCACAAAACACATGAATTCTTGAGAGGGTAAAGAGCTGGTCCAATGTGCCACAGCCAGGACAAAAACCACATTGCTCCTCTTGAATCCGAGGTTCGACCAATGGCCGGACTCTCCTCTCCAGTACCTTAGCATAGACCTTCCCGGGGAGGCTGGGGAGTGTGATTCTTCTAAATTGGAGCACACCCTCCGGTCCTCTTTTTTGAAGAAAGGAACCACTACCCCGGTTTGCCATGCCAAAGGCACTGCCCCCGACCTCCATGCAATGTTGCAGAGGCATGTCAACCATGACAGTCCTACAACATCCAGGGCCTTGAGGTACTCAGGGCAAATCTCATCCACCCCCGGAGCCCTGCCACCAATGAGATTTTTAACCACCTTGGCGACCTCAGCCCCTGTGATAGGCGAGTCATCCCCCTAGTCCACAAGCCCTCCTTCCTCTGTGGAAGGCGTATCAGTGGGATTGAGGAGATCCTCAAAGTATTCCTTTCACCGCCCGACGATTTCCCCAGTCGAAGTCAACAGCGCCCCATCCGCACCATACACAGTGTGGACAGGGAGCTCCTTCCCCCTTCTGAGCTGCTGGACAGTTTGCCAGAATCTCTTCAAGGCCGACCGAAAGTCTTGATCCATGGCCTCACCGAACTCCTCCCATACCCAGGTTTTTGCTTCAGCAACCACCCGAGCTGCACTCTGCTTGGCCTGCCGGTACACCTCAGCTGCTTCGGGAGTCCCATAAGCCAACCAAGCTTGATAGGACTCCTTCTTCAGTTTAATGGCCCCCCTCACCACTGGTGTCCACCACTTGGTTCGGGGGTTGCCACCACGAGATGCACTGACCACCTTGTGGCCGCAGCTCTGGGCCACCGCTTCAACAATAGAGGTGGAGAACATGGCCCATTCAGACTCCGTGTCTCCAGACTCCCTCAGAATGTGGTTGAAGTTCTTCCGGAGGTGGGAGTTGAAGACCTCCCGGACAGGGGCCTCAGCCAGACGTTCCCAGCACACCCTCACTATACTTTTGGGTCTACCAGGTCTGAATGGCATCTTACCCTGCCATCGGATCCAACTCACCACCAGGTGGTGATCAGTTGACAGCTCTACACCTCTCTTTACCCGAGTGTCCAAGACATACGGTCGCAAGTCTGATGACACGATAACAAAATCAATCATCAGCCTGCGACCTAGGGTGTCCTGGTGCCAGGTGCACATATGGACACCTTTATGCTTGAACATGGTGTTCGTTATGGACAAACTGTGGTTAGCACAGAAGTCCAATAACTGAACACCACTCGGGTTCAGATCGGGCAGGCCGTTTCTCCCAATTACCCCCCTCCAGGTTTCACTGTCGTTGCCCACGCGCACATTGAAATCCCCCAGTAGGACAATGGAGTCTCCAAGAGGAGCACCCTCCAGCACCCCAGTCACAGACTCTAAAAAGGGTGGGTACTCTGAACCATCATTTGGTGCATAGGCACAAATGATGGTCAGGATCCATTTCCCAACCCGAAGGCGCAGGGAAGCAACTCTTTCGTCCATCGGGGAAAACTCCAATATAGAGGCAGCAAGGTGGGGGGGATATAAGACTACCCACCCCTGTTCGTCGCCTCTCGCCTGGAGCAACTCCAGGGAAGGCCAAGCTCCAGCCCCTCTCCAGGAGACTGGTTCAGGAACCAGAGCTGTGTGTTGAGGTGAGGCTGACCATATCTAGCCGGTATCTCTCAACCTCCTACACCAGCTCAGGCTCCTTCCCCACCAGAGAGGTGACATTCCATGTACCAAAAGCCAGTTTAGAAAGCTTGGGATCAGTCCGCCAAGGTCTCCGCCTTTGACTGCCACCTAATCCACACTGGTAAAACACAGTGGACAAACACCAGCAGATGACCTCTGTTCAGATAAAAGTAAATTTTGCATTTCATTTGGAAATCAAAGTCCCAGAATCTGGAGAAAGAGTGGAGAGGCACAGAATGTAAGTTGGTTCAGGTTCAGTGTGAAGTTTCCAGTCAGTGATGATTTGAGGAACCACATCATCAGCTGGTGTTGGTCCACTGTGTTTTACTAAGACCGAAGTCAGCGCAGTCGTCTACCAGGAAATTTTAGAGCACTTCATGCTTCCCTCTGCTGACAAGCTTTATGGAGAAGCTGATTTCATTTTCCAGCAGGACTTGGCAGCCCCCCCCCCCCCCACACACAATGCCAAAAGTATCAAAACCTGGTTTAATGGCCATGGCATCACTGTGTTTGATTGGCCAGCAAACTCTCCTGACCTAAACCCCATAGAGAATCTATGGAATATTGTCAAGAGGAAGATGAGAGACACCAGACCCAACAATGCAGACGAGCTGAAGGCCACTATCGAAGCAACCTGGACCTTCATAACACCTCAGCAGTGCCACAGGCTGATCACCTCCATGCCACACCAAATTGATACACTAATTAACCCAAAATTTGCCCCGACCAAGTATTGAGTGTGTACATGGACATACTTTTCAGTCAGTCCACATTTGTATTCAAAAATTATTTTTTAAAATTAATTTTATTTAATATTTTAATTTTTTGAGAAACTGAATTTGAGGTTTTCATCGGCTGTAAGCCATAACCATCAAAATTAAAATATATAAACACTTGAAATATATCATTCTCTGTGTAATGAATCTATATAATATATGGGTTTCACTTTCTGAAAGGAGTGACAAAAAATATTGAACTTTTTCATGATATTCTAATTTTTTGAGATGTACCTGTACATTCTCAGAGTGCCCTCTAGTTACACTTGCATTTCACAATATCCAATAGTACTTCAGTCACAAAAAAAGGCTTTTTAATGTCAGGTGTAAAAGGGTGGTATAAAATCACACCTTTTGTTTCTAAACACTCTAATTAAAATTATAGGCGTTTTACGACAGTCACTGCATAGAGCAGGGATGTCCAGTCATGTGCCATGGAGGGCCAAGAGCCTGCAGTTTTTCTCTTCTACCCAGTCTCTTCAGCAGGCGTTTTCACTTATCAGCAATCAGTGGGAAGAAGTTCAGTGGAATCTGCTGTTGAAGACACTGGTTGGAGGTAAACCCTGCAGGGTCTTGGCCCCTATGGCACATGATTGGACACCCCTGACATAGAGCATTAGCAAATCAGGTTTTAGTGAAACCTTGAGCTCCTTAAGTGAACTGTAGGCCTGTTCCCTCTTTCTGAGGAAGTACACTGGTAAGACTGCATCGCAGAAACTCAGTTTACTGACTGGGACTGTAGTTCACTTAGTGGCCACAAGATGTCCTTAAAACCCATGTTTTTAAAAGTTCCATACCTTTAAGTGACTCTAACGTCCACTGACAAAACATTAAGAAACTGGCAATGATGATTATTTATAAACCACTCTGTACTAAAAAGAAAAAAGCAGTTTTCTGACCCATGCTGCCAGTAGGTCACATTTCAGTTCGATGCCCAGATGGGGTATCAGAATTACCCACAGCAGCCCTCTCAGACACTTCCACCCCACACAGTCGTGGCACATAAACACTCTCCACCCCCAGTCCATTCGTCTTTGTCTGTGTCACCAGAAGCCCTTACATGGGTTGCATAAGCACGTCGCTGGCAGCGCCATCAGGTCATCTTACAGAAAACCTTCCAGACAGAGGCAGTGATGGAGAGACCGGGTAGATGTGTGTGTCTGTGCGCGCCTGGAGGCAGGAGAAGGAAAAGGAGCGGGGTCCTCTTTTTAGTGAGGGGGCGGTGAGAAGCGAGGGATGTGTAAAGTGAACGATGACAGGCATGACGATCACACCTCTGGCTGACTGAGCCCTCGTCTGCCACTGGCAAATGAATCTGTTAAATGATGTGAGGCCCGGATGATTGACGGGTGCTGCATGCAGAAAAATAGAAGAAGATAAATAACTAAATCAGAGCAAAAATGAAGGCATAAAGGCATTTGCTGAGAAATTCGAAAGCTGTCCATATTGGGGGCAGGGAGAAAATTGAAAAGAATTAAGCTGCAGAAAATATAAAATGAAAAGAAGATAGCACCACAGATAGAATATTACAGAAATTAATGAAGAGATACTAAATTAAATATGGGTTTATACGGAATATAAATCAAATATAGTCAAAACAAAATGTAAATTTAAATAAGTAGTATGTAAAAAAAGCACAGTATCTCCTCTCACATGATAAAGAAAAAACTGGACATACTAATAGTGGGTGCGATGAAGAACAAAGCACAACTTTTTTGGCTGTAAAGCAAAGTATGCAAATGCAGTGGGCTCTCTCAGCCACTAGGGGGCTCCTAAATCTACACATTACCACTCACATTTTTTTGGGAGAGAATTAAAATTGCCTTAAGCAGTTTTTCTTATAAATTTGCTGGTTTTTGTGGAAATTTCCTACTTTTCTTATGAGTTTTGTTTTTCTCATAAATTTGTGATTGTATTTTGTTGTAAAGCCCCAGCTTACAACAGACTGCACAGACTTCAGGACGCAGGCACGGGCGGCATCATCATGCCGTGCCTATACTAGGAGACCGACAATGGGAGCTCGGCCTCTTTGGCGCTCTGCCTCTAGCCTGCTATACAGCCCATACCTCTGCACCGTTAGCTTGTTAGCATGTAGCTGTGTTCTGTGTGTTCCATGAGCTACTAGTTCACTCTTCAATAAAGTCACCGTTTAGCACAGCCACCACCTCCGCTGTCCCTGATTTCCAGACATAACAATTGATGAGGAGGAGAAAAATGGGTCTTCTGGAGGAAAATACAATGTTTTTCTTGAAGACCGACACACATCTGGACGAGTGCTTGGTATTCGCACCATCGTTACTCGTGACCTCAGGTGAGCCGCCCATCCCATGGCCTCATTGGTTTGAGTCCCTTCAAACATTTGTGTCAGCTAGGGGCCTAGCTAATGCTAGCGAGTGTCGTTTACATGCTGTGCAATATTATTGCTTTGGCCCCGAGGGACAGCATGTGCTGGATGCACTGGGCCCTGCAGAGACTTACAGTGAATGTGCCACCTTGTTAGCTGAACACTTCACTGCTCCACAGAGCGTGATGGCCCAGAGATTTGTGTTTTGCCAGCACCGACAGCGACCAGACAAGTTGGTCCGACAATACGTAGCTACCCTTTGCTGCTTGGCTAACACGTGTGAGTTTGGACATGCGGAAGACAGGTTGGTGCAATCACAGTTGAAAAGCGTGCCACAAATCCGGTGATATGGGCCTTGCTGCAGGTAGAGCCGGATGACCTGCCAGAGGCAGACATGGTGGGAAGGGTACAGGAGTTGGTGCTGGTGGTGCTGCACATCCTGTCAGAGACAGAGATGATGGAATTACCGTCCCAGCTAAAGATAATGGCCCAGGTAACATTGCAGCTAACGGGCCCTGGCCCGCGCTCCCCACAGTCAGTTCCGCCGGTACAGATGGTTGCCCCAGCTGCTGAGCCTGTCAACCCCACGCCTTCTCGGGAGGACCTCAAGGTAGATGCCATGGGACAGCAGGGCACCACAGCGCGCCGACCCAGCAGTTAACTAAAGCCTCAATTCCACTAGCCCAGAACACCTCGGTACGGCTCGATTCACTTCAGTACGGCTCGGAATGCTTCTGTCTCCATTAGCACGGTGTTTGGCATGGGTGTTGTGCTGGGGTGGGTGGGTTTATAACAGCGAGGCGGTGCCACACTCCCGTGACGTAACACACGCGACCCAAGCAAAACATTTTTTTTTTCAAAAACTTTATTGAGAAGACCCAAGCAAAACATAACACATAGCTGTGCAAGGCCACTCCTTGGTCTGTGGCTTTTTTCACCGTAAACGCCAAAAAGGACCGCCAGACAAGGGTACAGGTAGCGAGATGAAATATGAATGAATATTTCAATTTAATACTATCCCACTTGTACTTACAAAAACGTGTGAATATTCATAAAAAGCACACACATGAAAGGTAGCACCACAAGCAGTGGGTCACAGCGGTTTTGGGCAACAGCAACACAATTGTGTATCCTTTGCCAATCTGTCTGCTGTTATTTAATGTTTAACAGTTAAGGGACGGATGATTATATGCTCCAAAACTGGAGAAACTCTCTGATAAAAAAGCTGCAACAACACAAGTCACTTTTGTTTTAAATTAACTGCCAAATGACCTAGAAATAATGAGCTGAAACTTGTTTTTATTCGTATTAAATAATGAGACAGTGGCACACTGGCCAACACCAAATTGTATTATTTTTTACATCCTAGGGCATTTTGGATGTACTGAATAAAAAAAATTCATGTTTTTCACCTTCAGGTCAACGTTTGGAACAACAGTATTATTATTTTCCGTTTAGATGATGCTACACTCCTTCTAAAGTATTGTAATTCTCTGAATTTGGAATGCCGATAGAACATTCAATTTACATATACTTACTTTTTTTTTACCTACTTTGACTTGTAAGCTTGATCAGTCTCTCCTGCTGCATTTTAAAGTCCAACTATGCAACTTCTTATAAGTTAACATAAAAAATTTACCCAAAGTTTAGAACTGTATCATGTGGTGCTAATTTTTTATGATATTTCAATAAAAAGAACAGAAAGCTTACAAAAACATTTGTTTTTTGGTCTAGTTAAAAATTACATTACCTTTACAATGGTTGACCCCTGACAGGATGATCAGCATCATTTTCATCAGACTAGGCAATGGAATTTCTATGTAATTATACTGTTTTATAATTCAGTGTTATAACAGACAAACCACACTTTCCAAAACAATTCCATTTTATTATATGCAAAATATTAAAATAAAAAAAAAACTTTGCAACACAACATGAAGGTTAATCAACATTTTATACACGCCGACCACTGAGTGCCTCTACACCAGCTTCCCAAACTGGGTCAGGAAGGCTCGGTTGAATGAAGCCATCTCTGCCAGCTCCTGGGATACACTCGCGTTTTCTGCAACCTCATTTAAATGTTGCAAATATTTATCATTGAATACATTTTGCGCCTGGTGGCGGGACAGATTCACATTGGAGAATCCGGGCGTGCTGGCACGGCGGATGCGTGGGATGATTCTACAAGGAAAATGCACACAATAAAATACAGCACGAAAGTGCAAGATATACAGAAAAGACAATAGTTTTTAACAAGATTACATAAGCTTATTTCAGCGTATTGTTCACATGAATAATTAAAAGAAAAGCGAGTCCGCAGTGTGCTGCGATAAAGCAGCGATCATCATCCACAAATGAACAGCTTTTTTATTGCATAAATAAACTGAGCGTCTTACCGAATATATTTGCGAAAAAACGCACAATAAAAAAAAATTAAAACTCACCGTTAAAGGACTCCGATGTCGGGACCTCCCGGTATATTTTTTCATTCCGGGTGGCTCCGTCTAACTCGCGCTGGATACGTTCGTCTGACAATGCAGTGAGCAGACACTGCAGCTCCTTATTGGTCCATGGAACACCCTTATTACGCGAAGCCATTTTTGATAGAGAATAAATGAAAATAGCACAGCAATACACTGAAAAGAAACCGCCAACAGTGGTTGCGTGCTGAGTAATGGCGGTCGTGAAGATTCTTTTTTTTTTTTTTTTTTCAAAAACTTTATTGAGAAGGTCGTGAAGATTCGGCAGAAGAGGATCCACCGCAGCATTGCAGGATAGAGAGGGCCCAGCAAGACCCAGCAGAGCAACCGTAACTGAGGGCACGTCCTCAGTAAACCCCTGCCGTCCTGCCACCAGCGTGAATGATACGCCACCACAACAGCAACCAGCATCCCGGACGAGAGAGCAGCAGCACTGGGTGCAGCTGAACCGGTTGTTGCTTGCATTACTTGATTGGGTTTAGGTCCGATGATCCAACTGCCTGGACCCACAGTTGGTCCCGTGTTCGCTGATGAGAATCACTGCACAGTTGGGGCCGCTACCTTTCAGATAGCTGATGGTTCAAGATGGCATGCCAGCTGTCTGCGGAGGGTAAGATCAGCAGCTGGCCTGGATCAAGATGCAACGCTGGAGCCGACCCAGTGGGTGTGGGACCCAGGCTGGGACTTTGCTGACGAGCGAGCCATGTCTCCAGCGATATAGCATCCAAGTCCACTGCAGCCGGCGCCTCCAGGGGCGCATCAACCACGGGCTCACCTGAGACCCCTGAAGTTGAACTGCAGCAGAGACTCTGTTTTGCAGTGTTTAGACAGAGCACAGTTGATTACAGTGGCAGAATAACCCACTAAACAGTGCAGGGTCTACTGGCAGTTTACCCGGTGGCCCAGGTTCTGTTTGTCTTTGTTTTTTAAAAATTGCTGCTGTAAGTTAAGTGTTTTTATAATGTTTTCTTGGCTTTTCGGGGGGGGGGGGGGTGAAGCCCCAGCTTACAACAGACTGCACAGACGTGAGGACTGTTACGGCCCCGCTCCTTCTGGAGTGGGTCCTGGGTTTTCCTTTTTTTTTTTCTGTGTTGTAGGTGGACCTATGGAGGACCACCTTTCCTATTTAAGCCACACCTGCGCATCTGTCAGTAGCTTTTGGCTCCCATGGAAGCCGGTTGCCTTTCTGTTGTTTCCGCGCTCTGCCCGCTGATCCTGTTTCTGTCGCTTGGTCGGGGCTGTGCTGGTGGCTCCTGTTTGTGTTTTTTGTGGCTTGCAGGTTCTTGTTTAGGTTTGCAGCTGCTGTTGCTGCCGCTTCCAACAAAGACGTACAGTCACTGGGTTGGCCAGTGACTGGTCTGTTCTGTTTCATGCATCCATCACACACATACACCACTGATAATTGCAGACACCTTTGTTTTTCTTTAAATAAACTTATGATTAAATTAAACCTCCTTGTGGTCTCCCTCTTTGTCCAGCCTTGAGCCGGGTTGTGACAAAATGGGAGCTTGTCTGGCCGTTTTGAGCCCAGAACCGTCTGTTTCAGCTTTGGTCCATTTGTGACAGAATAAGGGCTGTTGGAATCCAGACCCATTTTCTCATCCGTCCATTTAGAGTGGACGTATTAGTGATAAAATAGAAGTTCGTCTGTTTATTTAGCGGATTTGTCAGTCTGTTTTTTAATGGGTTAATTTAGGTAAATGTTTTCCATGTATTTTGTTCTGATATCACTGGAAATTTCTCCTGCTAGGCTTAACAGTGAATTCCATTAGGGGGTTTACTGTCTGTATTTTTTTTCCCCCTTCTCCTGTCAGGCAGCTAGACAAACAGAACAGGGATCTGTCACCCTTATTGTGCCAAAACAGATTTACTTTGCCTTTACTTATACAGTACCTAACTGTGTATTGTATATTGTTGTAAACTCCTCCTGTAATAACTTTTAATACTTTATTTTAATTATTTTACCCATGGAAGACCCAACAGGATGGGGAAGAGGGAAAGGAAGTGTGTGGAGGGGAGAAAGAAAAGGGAGGGGAACAGACAAAAAAAACAAACAAACCAACAACTAAAACAAACAAAAGACAAACTGCTTCTTCCACCAAAGATGTCTCAACACGAGTCTGGTTGCCGCACCTGTTAAAGGAGAGATACTTGTGCGTGTATGTCTGCGTGCATATATATGAGAACGCATGCAAAATAAGTGTGTGCATGTGAGTGGTTTGTCAGGAAACATACGAAACGGAGGGCTGGTCACAGCAGCTCTCCCCCCAGGAACCTCGAGCGGGCAAGGCAGCACCACCAACCCCCACAGGGCACAAACGTCCGAGGTCACCAAGCCCCAGGAAAGCCAGGCATCCGCCCCCGGAGACCGATCAAGGGAGGCCAGGGTGCTCGGTGGCCGGCGTGGCGAGCCCACACCCCCGGACCCGCCCGACCCCCACCCCCCCAGCGGGGCCAACACCCACCCCCGGGCTCCAGGCACCAGGAGGCCAGCGACCCCTGGCGCGAGCCCCCCAGGCGGGCCCGCCCCAGCGCCTCTGTTGCACACCCCGGGAACCCCCATGGCCAAAGAAGTCCCCCCGCCCAGGGGAGCCTACGTTGCCGAGAGGCACTACCCCCCTTAACCCAGCACCTCCCGACTCACAGACACACCCCTCCCCACACCTTCACACCCACATGCTCCCATGCGCACCCATATGCACTAACTTTACTGTCTGTGGTTTAGTGTGGTGGTGAAAGCAGCCTGGGGCCACGTCCACGGGAATCTGCCAGTCGCTGCGTAGCAGTTGCTTGTCAGCCCCAGTGGATTTGTGAGTTAAGAACCTCCCACCAGTAACTGCATGAAGACTAGGGTCTACGTTATGCAGATAGGGTTTTTTGACTAGGTAGTCAGGGTGGAGAGTTTCCAGTGTGTCATTTTTTTGGAAACACTTTCTTTTTTTTTTTTGTTTGCCCAGTTCAGTTTGGTCCGGTTGCACAATCTACTCACGTGTGTGATTGGAGGCAGTGATGGCATTTTTTGTGAATGGGTGAGTGGCTGTGGTGTCCGTGTGACATCAGTGCTCGTTATTGTGCAGTGTTTTATTCTTTGTATGTGCACCTGTCGGGGAGACACGGAGGTTGGTGAGTATCTGACTTAATTTGTAAATCTGTTTGTGTTTTTTTTTGTGCTTGGGCATGAGTTAATTGTTTTCAGGTTGTTGGGCAGAGTGCTGGACCGGTGATAATTAACTTTGCGCATCAGTCTTGATTTGTTTGTGAGTGTTGGCATTTGCGTAACACCTGTTATGATGGCTGAAGTGAGTGTCACGATCTACGCACGGGGGGATTTTACCGAGCTCTGTCTCTTTTCCTTTTTGTTTTTCCTTATTTGTATAATATTGTATTTTGGAGTTCTGGGGCCTGTAATGTTATTTCTAGTTTGTTTTCAAGTATTTGGTATCGTATGATTTATTTTCCTGTTTATGTACAGTGTAGTATTGTTATTTACATATTTGGGTTTTTTTTGTTTCCACTTTATTTTGCCAGTGTCTTCTCTTTTCTTTCTCTCTCTGGAGTTGTAGTTGTCAGGAGCACTTCCGGGCTTCTCCCTGGTTGTGGGCGGTGCTCCTGTCAAACTGTCAGTGCCGTTTCCCCTCATCATGACTCACAGCTGGTTGCCATTTTCTCCCCAGCCCACACATGTGATTCACACTGGTTACTTTTTGTGTTAATTGCTTCTAATCCTATTTAAGGGCTGTTATTTTCATTTTCCTTTGCCGGAGTCTTAACCTTTTGAGTGTGTCTGTCACCAGATTGCAACATAACCCCTAGTGGTCAAGAGTGGTAAATATTTTTTGTCAATAAAATAGTTCAGATTTCCAAGGCTATAACTTGAAAGTGGTAAGAGATAATAGCTTACTGTCTATTAGAAAGATGTAAAATATGATCCAAAGTTTCAGATAGGAATAAATTTATGCATCTAATTTGCATAATGTCACGGCACCTCTTTAAATTTCATAACTCAGTCAAAAGTGGACTTTGGATGTGTTTACACAAAGAATGGTTCAGTCTTTTTTTTTTTCTTTTTTTTTTGACACTGTTTTTTGTACAGAGGTTCCTCATCATCTTATCTTCAAAGTATATGAACAAGAAATCTGTACAATATAAAAAACACAGAAATTCCTCACTTACCAGCTTCTAAGGGGACTCGCTCGCTGCCGTGGTTGCTGTGTTTTCATCCATCGTGGTCGTTATTTTGCGTTCTGTCGGTCATTTAAGGTGTCTATCGCATCTACAAAGTCTTATGATTATCCCACATAAATTTTGCTTGTATTCCATGGCTATTTTCTGCGTACAAAGCCGACAAAGTGATGGAGACGATGATCGATTGCGGCCATATTAGCTTTCTGGGCCAAAATGCTAAAAACAGGAAAAGGAAATGAGGAGTTCTTCTTTGGTGTATTACGTGTCATCCATACAAATCAGTACAAATCCTGAATGGAACCGATCATGTCAGAGTGAGATGACAGGCGCAGGGCCACACTCTGCCACTAGGGGCACGCAAATTCACACACTCAGAGGGTTAAGTTTCCTTCTCCCGTCTCCACCAGAACCCAGCCCTTGTTCTGGTGTGGTATCTGTAAGTTTATTTTGTATTTCGGTTTGTGCACTGTTTTGGTCTTTGTGTTTGGTTTAATAAATTTCACACACTGAAGACCTGCGTGTGGTGGGTCTCACCTCGCTGCCCTGAGGGGCAATTCATGACAGCGAGTTTGATCAGGAATGTGGTCAGGTTAACGTTTGAACAGCGGGAAAGGTTGTTTCTGCTGGAAATAGAATGGGGACGGGCACGATTGGAGAAACTCAGTTTGAGTGTTAATGCTACCGGTGGTGCTGGTTCAGGTCTAGATGGTGCTTCTAATCACGCACACTCATTTGATGCTTCTGTTTTAGTTTTGCCTCCACTAAGGCTTGGTAAGAGGAACAGTAGATTTGTATTTGTGGTATTTAAAATGTATACAGAAAACTGTAAATAATAAATGAAAAAAACTAGGAATCTTTTTCCTAAAAAAAAAAAAAAATCCTAGTTTTTTCATTTATTATTTACAGTTTTCTGTAAAAACTGTAAAAACTAGGAATGGGCAGCGCGGTGGAGGAGTGGTTAGCACTGCGGCAGCACAGCAACTTACCCTTGGCCGGGGGATCCTGGGTTCGATCCCAGCCCCCGACCAACAGTGATCTGTGTGGAGTTTGCATGTTCTCCCCGTGTCTGCGTGGGTTTACTCCGGGATTTCTCCCGTTTCCTCCCACATGCCAAAAACATGCACGTTAGGTTAACTGGCATCAGACTGGGGATTCTAAATTGTCCTTAGGTATGACTGTGAGAGTGAATGGTTGTCTGTCTCTCTGTGTTGGCCCTGCGATGGACTGGCGATCTGTCCAGGGTGTACCCTGCCTCTCGCCCAAAGATGCTGGGATAGGCTCCAGCCCCCTCCCCCCCCCCCCGCGACCCGAAAAGGATTAAGCGGAAGAAGATGGATGGATGGATGGAAAAAACTAGCAATATTTATTATTGAATGATAAATTTTGTAGTTTGTGGTTCAATTTGTACTGGCCTTCCCGGTGGGAAGACCATTCTTTGTGTGTGTGTGTGTGTGTGTGTGTGGGGGGGGGGGGGGTTCTGGAGTGGGTCCTGGGTTTTCCTTTTTTTTCTGTCTTGTAGGTGGACCTCAGGAGGATCGCCCCTGGCCAAGGGGTTTCCTATTTAAGCCACATCTGTGCATCTGTCAGTAGCTTTTGGCTCCGGTGGAGGCCGGTTGCCTTTCTGTTGTGTCTGCGCTCTGCCTGCTGCTCCTGTTTCTGCTGCTTAGTCGGGGCTGTGCTGGTGGCTCCTGGTTGTGCTGTTTGTGGCCTGCAGGTTCTTGTTTTGGTTTGCCACTGCCGTTGCTGCCACTCCCAACAGAGGCATATGGTCACTGGGTTGGCCAGTGACTAGTCTGTTCTGTTTCATGCATCCATCACACACATACACCACTGATAATTACATACACCTTTATTTTTCTTTAAATAAACCTCTGATTAAATTGGCACCTCCATGTGATCTCCCTTTTTGTCCAGTCTTGAGCCAAGGTGTGACAGGACGCAGGCACGGGTGACATCATCACGCAGTGCCTATATTAGGAGGTCAACGGCGGGAGTTCGGCCTCTTTGGCGCTCCACCTCTAGCCTGCTTTACAGCCAGGACTTCTGCACCTTAAGCTTGTTAGCATATAGCTGTATTCTGTGGGTTCCATGTGCCACTAGTTTACTGTTCAATAAAGCCACCGTTAAGCACAGGCACTGCCTCCGTTGTCACTGATTTCCAGACATACAGTAATATAAGTTAAGTTAATCCCTTCCACACCTGTGGTGTATGGGGCGGCACCTATCTCCGTTTCACTGACCCTAGGCCACACAGCTACTGTGTCAGTCCTCTGGTAGCTCTGTGCATTAACTTTCCTTTCCCCATTCCATTATGCTGATCACCAAGCGAGAAGGCAGAAAGTACCATTTTTATATGGCCTTTTGTATGACCCAGCCGGGATTTGAACCCCAGCCTCCCGGTTGTGGGGCAGATGCTGTACCAATTAGGCTACCACTCCAGTTAGACATAGCATATTTCTTGTAAAATTACAACTTTTTCATATACATTTCCTGCTTTTTCATGTAAATTTACAACATTTTCCTGTAAGTTTTTAATTTTTTTCTCATAATTTTTTTTTACTTTTTTCTTGTTAATTTGCAATTTTTTTCTTGTAAATTTGGAAAGATTGTTTTCTCTTAAATTGTGATTTTTTTGTAAAGTTGCAACTTTTTTCTAATAACTTTAACACTTTTTTCTAGTTACTTTTCAACTTTTTCAAATAGATTTGTGACAGTTTTCTTGTAAAGCACAGCATATTTGTCCTGCATTTTTTTCTTAGAAATCTGAGGAATTTTTTGTAAAATTTAAACTTTTTCTAATAAACACTTTTTCTAGTTAATTTTAAACCTTTTCAAATCAATTTTTGACTTTTTTCTTTTAAAGTAGCACCATTTTTTTCTTTGAAATTTTTTACTTTTTTCTCATAAATTTTCAACATTTTTTTCATAAATTTCTCACTTTTTCTTGTAAATTTCCAAGATTTTTCTTGTAAATTTGTAATTATCATATGGATGCTGGGTATTTTTTATTCTATGTAATGGTTTAATTTTAAAACTCATCTTTATTTTTTATGTTTTGGTGGGAGAGAACCCCCCCCCCCCCCTTCATTTTAAACAACTTCAAATCATCCCCATTACAAAAACAGGGCCCGCCAAATACAATCTTGTCAGGTCTGTGTGGAGGAAGCAGACCCATATGCCAGACTCCGATTTACAAGGTTTATTTGGGCTGAACAACACCGTCAGCTCAAATAACAAATGCAACTTCCAAAACAAAAGGACAAACAGGCAGATAGAAACAAACTAAGCTTAAACCAACTGATGCATGGGCAAATGCCAAAATGACAAGGATGCCATGCCCTGAAGAGAGGCGGCACTCCTTAAATAACAGAAGGCAGGTGTCATGAACCGAGCCTGTGCAATCCTGCGGCCTCTTTTGTGTGCCCCTACGAGCTTGCCTGTGTGGGAACCAGGTCACTCGAGGGGGGAGGAATCAGAGGTTCTGGAGGATCCTGCCCATGGGTCAGCGGAGAGGTTGCCCTCGGTCACCACGCCAGAGGAGCCAGGGGCATGGTGGACGGTACACCAGAGCACCAGGACTGCAACCACCATCACGCCTGTTGCGAGGACCACCACAGCAGAGTCATCCTCCGGACCAGACCTCCAGCCGACGGGACCCGGAACGTTATCATCGGCAGCGTCTGAGTCCTGGACGGCGGTATAGCTCGAGCACAAGCAAGTTATCTCTCCTGTAGTTCATTTGCCTATGATTGAGAGATCTTGTCTTGCTCTTGGGGATGAGAGTCGGGTGAGGCTCCTGGCCACACCTGAGCTCCCCTCACCGGGCTCTGCCGCTGCCGGCGACCCTAACCTTTCCTCCTCTCCTATGCCTGTCGAGCCCCTCCCTAGGGTCCCCAGAAAGGAGCTGCCACCACTGGGGTTGCCCACGGAATACAACGCGAGGCTGGCAATCCCAGAGGAGGTTGACGGGGGCACAGCACCCTGCGAAACGATGAAGTCTACGCACCCCAAATTGTCAAAGTCCTGGACGGTGGTGGAGCCTGAGTTCAGGCAAGTGTGCGCCATTGTTTCAATAATGCAGATGTCAATGTCACACTGCCCGACTCATGGCGAGGAGGGCCCGGGGCAGCTCATAGTAGCCCTCAGGGCTGCCTTACCAGGCTCTGCCGCTGCTGGCGACCCTGACCCGGTCTCTTTCTTTCTCCCTCCGGGTTCGGAGCCCCCTTCCAGGGTCACCGGAGAGCAGCTGACCTCAGCAGAAGCCACCGAGGAGAGGGGTCCAGCGCCTGAGGGTGTGAGGAGTATCACCTCCCTCGCTGGGGGGCCACCGCAGGAGCAATGAGGCCTCTGACGGGGGTCATCGCAGGTGCTACGGTGCTCCAACTGGAGCCCATCGCGGGTGCAGCCACATCCCAGACCGGGACCATCGTGGGTGCAGCCACGTCCCAGACCGGAACCATCACAGGTGCAGTAGAGCCTCAGCCAGATGTCACCGCGGGTGCTGCAGAGCCTCAGCCGGATGTCACCACGGGTGCTTCAGAGCCTCAGCTGGAGGTCACTGTGGGTGCTGCAGAGCCTCAGCCAGAGGTCACTGAGGGCGCTGCAGATCATCTTGAGGACACCGTGGTTCCCTTCTCCTCCCAGTCCTAAGCCATAGGGGTTCCATCCCTTCAGTCCGGTCACCCACCAGCGAGTTTCCCAGTAGGCAGGCTGCCTCCCACCTCATCCTGCCGGCCCTGGTGGATTAACAACGCTGGCCGGCCACCGGACGGATTGATTCTCCGGGTCTGGTGGCCCATGTTTTCCAGCAGACCACCGGATTCCGTCCGCCGGACCTTCTGCTGGGCCTGGGACTCTGGGCGACCTCCTGAGCCCCAATGCCCATGGACTTGGGGGGGGGTTAATTGTGGGCCCTGGGCGGGGCATTGTGATCCCTCCTTTTCTATTCCCACGACCTCCCACCCGGGTTTGTGTTGTTGGTTGTTGTTACTCCTGTTTGGGGAAGGGGGGGGTCTTCATGATGTTACCGTGGGTGTCTGGTATCCACCCCTAGAAGGGAGGGGCTCTGTCATGAACCAAGCCTGTGTTCTCCTGTGGGCTTGGTTCTGATCATTCTTGGTCATATGTTGTGTTTTGATTTCTGTCCTGTGTCGTTATTTCTATGCTTGTGGCCACTGCTCTGGCCGGTGATCGTTAGGCAGCTGTTTGACCCACTTTCTGGTGGGCACTGTCTAACATTCGCCGGTCCGATCATTCCCCCCTCTCTCTGACAGTCAGCTGTGTGCCCCGGTAATTATCTTTCCTGCACTTCACCCAGGTGTTCCCTATTTGTTAGGCCAGTGGTGTTTGTACTTAAGCAGCTCTTTGCTAGTCAAACACCGCTGGACCATTGCACGAGTCACACAGTCGTCCTCCGTCATGTGACCACCTTGTCACCAAAGGTTTGTGCTTGCTGTGAGACTGGGAGGATTTGGACTGCTCTGGCACTGTGAGTAACTTTAGTGTTTCTGTTTGCGGTTGTACCGCTACGCTGATAGCATTTCCTTTTGCGGAACTACTGCTACGCTTTCTCCCGTTCTGCCGTGCGTCTTGCAGGACTCTCAGTTTACCCAAGCTGCCTAGCCATTTTGTACAGTTAGTCAATCTGTGTTCAATAAATGTGTGTTTGGTAAATCCTGCATTTAAATCCTCCTTCTTCCTTATCTTCCTCCGTACGTTGTGAGAAGTGCACGGGGAAATTTATGACAGCAGGTGAAACATAATTACAAACAGGTGCATGCACTTAGCAAATAAAAAGGCACAAATTAGGCAGGGCAAAAAAGGAAATTGAGGACACTGTCAAAACAAAGGCAAACCAAACACAGGAGATCATGACAGGAAAACCCACAATGATGATAACTCAGGATAGTAATAAAGAAAACCACAAGAATAAACTTAAATTATGAGCCGGTCCTCCGACTAAGCTGACCTTGACATAGCCCCCCTCCCAAGGGGTGGAATCCAGACACCCCACAACAAAAAAGTCCACACAATTTACAGGCAACAAGGTCCAAGACCCCCAAAATAAACAAGATGGGTTGGGTGGTCTTCCATCAACCCACGGCCATTGGATAGAGGACCCTGGCAGATCCGGGGGCCTACCCAAATCCATGGGTCCCCAAACTGGAGTACATGGTAGCACTGTGGCAGCACAGTTTTACCCTCGGCCAGGGGATCGCAGGGATCATGAGATCGTGGGTTCGATCCCAGCCCCCGACCAACAGTGAGCTGTGTGGAGTTTGCATGTTCTCCCCGTGTTGCGTGGGTTTACTCCGGGATTTCTCCGGTTTCCTCCCGCATACCAAAAACATGTAGGTTTAGGGCGCTCGCGCACGCAGCGACCAGCAGCCGGTGGCTTGTCACCAGACTGCAAACCAAATCTACCTACGGGTACAAATAAGTAACAAAAAAACAAAAAATAAATAAAAAAAAAAATGGTAGATCTTGTGGCTTACCAAAGTCCATAGACCAACAGACAGATGAACACGGCACGTCGGGCGGCCTACCAAAGTCCATAGACCACCAGACAGGTGGACACGGCACCATGGTAGCATAAACTTCAGGAGCTTTTAAAACAGGAGATAATGACAACATAGGAGCTCTCTGTTCAAGAGATGACACAATAGATTTAACCTCAGGAATTAATGACAACAGTCACTCAGGAGGTAATGAAAACACAGAGACTTTTACCTCAGAACCTGACAATACAGACCCTCTAAACTCAGTAGATGGCAACCCAAATCCTCCCACCTCAGGAGGTGGCATGGGAGCTTGTAGCTCAAGGAACCCTGATGCAGAAATCTCTGCGTCAGTGGACCCAGTGCAGAAATTTCTGCCTCAGGGGACCCAGATACAGAAATTTCCAGTTCAAGTGCAGAAATGTCCCGTTCAAGTGCAGAAATTTCCGGTTCAAATGCAGAAATTTCCAGTTCAAGTGCAGAAATTTCTGGTTCAAATGCAGAAATTTCATTTCAGGAAACACAGATACAGAAATCATGGATGCAGAAATCTCTGGTTCAAGATGCACAGACACAGAAATCTCTGGTTCAGGATGCACAGACACAGAAATTTCTGGTTCAGTAGGCACAGATACAGAAATTCCTGGTTCATGACACACAAATATAGATATTTCTGGTGCAGAAATTTCTGGTTCAGAAAATACAGATGCAGAAATATCTGGCACAGGAAACACAGATGCCAAAATTTCTGGCACAGGAAACACAGATGCAGAAATCTCTGGTTCAGGACACACCAATGCAGAATTTTCTGGTACAGAACACACAAATGCAGAATTTTCTGGTTCAGAACACAACAATGCAGGAGCCTTTAATTCACAAACAGATGGCGGGAAAGTTGTTAATTCAGTAGCAGGTGGCTGAGGCACACAGCCCTCAGAAACAGCTGACAGGTGTGCACTGGACTCCAAAATGGCAGGTGGTGGTGCATCGACTCTGGCACCACAACAGGTCTCAATGAAACAGACTGATCTGTGATGACCTCAGATGTAACATACAGATCAGCGACCCCAAATGGCAGCAGTTGCAAATCCTTGAGCCCTGATGCACGGGAGTCCACCCCCGCACAACCTCCCCAGCCGGGGGGAACGAATCTCCGACCAGGCCCCTACCAGCCTCAGTAGTGCAAACCGGCAGAATAAGTGGCGGAAGTAGCATCGTCCTCAGGAACAGAAGATGGATGCGCCTTGGCAATGGACTCTGCAACTGATGATGGCTCCTCCTCTTCTAGTGCGAAGGTGAACTCGTTGGATAGCAGGAAATCATCGAGGAAGGCATGAATCTTTTCCCTCAGATGGGGCTTTGCTGCAGCTATCTGATTAGCCTGCTTCAATGTTTCATCCCTCCATAATGCGTTCTCCTATCCATCCATTCTCAGGCAGAAGGTGTAACATTTACCGATATCCTGGATGAGATCCTGCAGCTCCAAACAGCAAGTGACCTCCTAAGGCGTGGGGCTCGAGGAAGAGGAGAGAGGGTAGGCAGGTGAGAGGGAGGATATAAGAACAGCAGCAGAGAAAACAGCAGAGACGGGTGGGGGGAATGCAGCAGTGCTCCCCCCCCCCCCCCATCGGGAGCAAAGCAAAACCTGTCATTAATGGAAGTAAAAAATGAGAATACGATACTTGCCTTGTCTCCCTCTCTGTTGCCACGGATGCGCCAGATGTCTCTCTCCGGGTGGCTGGGGAGGTGGGCTGACGGAGGGTTATGACCGTCTGAGCTGGAGTTGCGCTGGGGTGTCAGGAGGAGCGGCACCGATGCTCCTTCCACGTATCCATGACGGTCCTAGATGGAGAGACAGGCCGCAGGGCACAGTAGATGGGCAGGTCCCGTACCCATGGAAACACCTCCAGATGTGGAGTACGCTCAGTCTCCCATGCTGCTGCTATCCATAACTGACATTCCTCCTCTGGGTTGGAAGAGCTGTGGGCCATGGCCACAAGGTGCCGCAGGCGGTTCATGGACTTAACTTGGTCTTGCGTCAGCAGCACGCAACTGGCCATAACAAACAAACCTGGAAGTCCGCTGGGTCCTCACTGATGGCATCCTAATGTCAGGTGTGTGTGGAGGAAGCAGACTCAAATGCCGGACTCCAGTTTGCAAGGTTTATTTGGGCTGAACAACACCGTCAGCTCAAATAACAAATAAAACTTCCAAAACAAAAGGGAAAACGGGCGGACACAAACAAATTAAGACTAAACCAACTGAAGTGTGGGTAAACGCCAAAATGACGAGGACGGCGTGCCCTGAAGAGAGGTGGCGCTCCTTAAATGACAGGAGGCAGGTGAAACATAATTACAAACAGGTGCATGCACTTAGTAAATAAACAGGCAAAAATTCGGCAGGGCAAAAAATGAAACTGAGGACACTGTCAAAACAAAGGCAAACCAAACACAGGAGATCATGACAGGAAACCTTATTAAAGACAAGTCTTTAATAAGAACAAAAGGCAAATAATTAAAAGAAGACAAAATGAACCTATTCGAGCCACCCAAGCTTGGTTGTTTTATCACCATTGGATGGTTCTCCAGAAAAAAAACTCCTTTATGTGTCATTGTAGATGAATTCTGTTTTATTCTGCACTCAAAAATGTCACCTCATCAACATCTCATCTGCAGTGCATATATTATTGTGATTGCCACTATATTAATTTTAAATCAGGTTCTAAAGGACTCACTCCATGAAAAATGAGGTGTCAGAAAATTATTAGAAGCTGTGCCACTCACTGTCTTAAACCGGCAGTAATGCGCTCCACGACTACTTGTGGCAGCTGTAAACACCACAGTGATGTACTAGTATTTTGTGACCTTATAAAGTTGATTTATGGCTGCAGACTTGGGCTGAATTTTTATTACGTGTGAAATTAAATGTGACCTTTGTACCAATTGCATGTGAATATTTGAGCCATCTAAATCGTGGTTAAAGTACATTTATGTGACATAGAATTGCAGAGGATGACATCTAAATACTGAATTAGTGTAAACCTAAGACTTTATGAGCACTGTGGGTGTTGAGCCCAAACTGACGACATTTAGCCAAAATCAGTAGATTGTGGAGTTGAAATGTATGCACATGTATTTGAATGCAAGCTGTCATTACAAAAGTTTACTTCTCACAAATGTCAGGGAGACTGGGAAGAACCTGTGCAGTTCTATACTGCTCCAGTATCAGTAGCAAGATGTTTGACTTTTTGGAGTTGTAGCACAGTAGAGACTGTGTGTAGCTGCACACAGATGGAGAAATTTGAACTGTCATAACTGGACTGGGCAATTAACCAAAATAAAACTGAAACTGATGTTCGACGTGTAAAGCCAATGTAATCTTGCTCATGACGGTCTTTGCTATATACTGAACCGCAAAAAAAAGGTCACCCTTTTTCAAAATTGGTAATCAGTTTAATTCACATAAATGTAAACAATAAAATAATTGGCAGAATGATTTTAAAATGGACATGTTTGATCATCAGCATTTAGAGATAAAGTTCCATGAGTTTCAAGTGAAAGTGATGACAGGTGGCGCTACAGCGCGATCTCAAAGTCAATAGCGTGTATGACCTCCCTGGGCGTTGAATACAGCGTTACATCGTCTGTACATGGAGTGGATGAGACGGTTGATGAAGGCCATAGGAACTTGGGCCCATACTCGCTGATACGCCTGAGTGAGTTGAGCTGCAGTTGTCGGCCTTGGTCGAACGTCATTGAGTCTCCTCTGAATCTCGTCCCACAAGTGTTCAATCGGGTTTAGGTCAGGACTGAGGGCAGGCCATGGAAGAGTCTGTATCCCATGTTGATGGAGGAAGTCTCTCGTTGCTCTGGCAGTATGGCCACGAGCGTTGTCCTGCTGGAAGATGTGGTTTCCATGACGACCGAAATGGGGTACGATGAAGGGTCTCAGCGCTTGATTGATGTAGCGGGCAGCTGTAACACCGTTGCCTCTACCATGACCGATATTCTGGAACACCATAGGGCCTAGTTTGGGGTTCAGAGCAATAGCACCCCATACCATGATGCTCGGACCTCCCCACGAGTCTCTTTCCTGAACACACCCATCTGCAAAACGCTCCCCTCGTCTTCGCCACACTCTCATTCTGCCATCAGCTGTCAAGATGCAGTATCGGCTTTCGTCAGAGAAGACTACAGTCCGCCAGTCCCGATTACGCCAGTTCTGATGCAGTGTAGCCCACTGGAGACGAGTGCGACGATATCGAACAGTGAGGACCGGACCCGTGTAAGGCCTGTGACATCTGACATTTCTCTGCCTCAAACGCCTGCGCACTGTGTCGTCGCTGATTGGTCTCTGATGACTGCCAATGGTTGTCCGTGCAGTTTCTGTAGCTCTGGCAAAGCGGTTTTGCATGTGGTGTCGGACGATCTGTCGATCTTGCCTCAATGTTGTAACAGGCGGTCTGCCACTACGAGGATGATCGGCTGTGCTTCCAGTGGCTTGGACACGTTGCTGCAGGCGGTATATTGTTCGGACATGAACATTGAAGTGATTGGCAACATGTCTTGCAGTCTGGCCGGCATGGAGTCTTCCCAGGGCTTGGTCTCTCTGCTCCCTTGTCAGTCGTGGCATGTTGCTGCAGTCGAATCGCGAGTGATTTGGGGCATGTTCGGTGGCTTTTTTTATAGGGACGACACCTCAGAATGCACGTGCATTGTCACTTTCAGGAAAAGCGCACAGCAACCGTACCCCATCATTACTTTATTGACTGTGTTTTGGCGATGTGTTTTTGGTATCAATTACAGAATCTGAAAGCAAATTTTCCTGACCAATAGCTTCGAACCACGTCTAGCAAGAACATAAAATGATTTTAAAAAATCAAAATTAAAACAAAACTTAAATTACCAAAACTTTAGTAGGGTGACGTTTCTTTTGCGGTTGAGTATATTATGCTCATTTATTACCACACCGCAGTGATATCATACCACACTCTTGTGTAAAAAAAAAAAAAATGCAAATGTACAAAAAAAGTTGCAAATTTACAAAAAGTCAAATTTAATAGAAAAAGTTGCAAATTTATGAGAAAAGCTGCAAATTTTCAAGAAAGAAAATGTATTTAAGACTAGCATCAGTTGACATGATTAGGGACCCAGGAGACAGACGCTGACACGAGTAGATAGTAGACAATTATTTATTAATAAGATAATGAGTGTTGGGTGAGTGAGTGAGTGAGTGAATGAGTGTGTGGCTGTCTGGTCACTGGAGCTGAGCGTTTCCTGCGGCGACCTGGCAACCCTGGAACACACAAGCACAGGAGATTACTACTGTCCACAAGAATAGGAAGCTGAAGCTTGTGATGCTTACTTGCAGGCGCCACAGAGAGAATCCTGCTGGCTCCGAGTGCCCGTGCGGCGTGGTGCTCGACGCTGAGGTGGTGAGGAGGCACTCCGAGGTGGAAGAGCTGGCGTCCCGTCAGCAGGGGAGGTAAGTCCGCCGCCAGGGAGGTCCACCTGTGCACAGGGGAGAAGGCTAGGAGAGGATGAGTGAAAAGGTTTCTTACTTGACGTGGCTTGGCTTGGTGGCTTGGCTTGATGACTTGGCTTTGGCTCTGGCTTGAGGTCGTATCCTCGACGCATTGCTAGGCAAAGGTGACAGACGACTCCGTGCAGAGCAGTCTGAGATTCTGGTTTTTAAAGCCCGTTGATTATCACCAGCCGGTGTGTACACAGCTGAGGATGATGATAACGGCCCAGCAGCCGCCATGACAGTACTCCCCCCTCTAGAGGTGCCTCCAGGCACCTGCCCAATCCTACCTGGATGCGCCCAATGAAAATCACGGATCAGCTGCTTGTCGAGGATCAACGCTGGGCGAATCCAGGAGCGATGCTCAGGACCAAACCCCTCCCAGTCCACCAAATACTGAAGGCCCCGACCCCGCCGGCGGACATCCAAGATGGCAGTCACCCCCCAAGCCGGATGGCCATCGATCATCCTCGGGGGGGCAGGAGCCGTGGGGGGCGGGCACAGAGGGTCGGCGATGTACCGCTTGACCTGGGAGACGTGAAAGGTAGGGCAGATGCGCATGGAAGAGGGGAGAGCAAGGCGCACACAGGGTTGATAACATGAGAAATCACATAAGGACCGATGAAGCGCTTGGTCAGCTTGCGCTTCTCGGCCGGCACATTGATGTTCCTAGTGGACAACCAAACCTTCTGGCCCACCTTATAGTCCGGGGTGGGCCTCCTGTGGTGGTTGGCCACCTGGATGTTACGTTCCGTAGTCCAAAGGAGGGCTCTGCGGGTGATGGACCAGATCCGCCGACAACGCCTGGCGTGAGCCTGCACCAAAGGGACTGCTACCTCCTTCTCCTCCTCAGGGAACAATGGTGGATCAAACCCCAGAGACGCCTTGAAAGGGGACATCCCCGTAGCAGAGGACACCGTGGTGTTATGGGCGTACTCGATCCTGGGTAGAAACGTGCTCCAAGAAGAGGAGCAGGAGGAGATGACACAGTGAAGCGCAGCCTCCAGCTCCTGATTAGCCCGTTCGCACTGACTGTTGCTCTGTGGGTGGTACCCAGAGGAGAGACTGGCCGTGGCCCCCAGCACCGTGTAGAATGCCTGCCAGACCTGGGATACAAACTGTGGTCCTCAATCCGAAACGATGTCAGCCGGGATATCTGTGAAGACGGACCACATGCTGAACAAGAAGGTCCGCCGTCTCCCGCGCCGAAGGCAGCCCCCGGAGAGGCACAAAGTGAGCTGCCTTGGAAAAGCGGTCCACTATTGTCAGAACTGACGTAAAATGACCAGAGGGGGGCAGGCCGGTTACAAAGTCCATGGCCACGTGGGACCAGGGGCGAGAAGGGACAGGTAAAGGGTGAAGAAGACCCGCCGGGGGGGATGATGATGATTTCCCAGTGGCGCACTGGGCGCAGGCCCAGACATAGTTGTTGATGTCCTTCCTCAACCCTGGCCACCAAAAGGCTCTCTGGAGAAGATCGGTGGTTCGGCCAACTCCCGGATGGCACGCCAGTTTGGACGCGTGACCCCATTGAATTACCTGGCTCCTGACAGAAAGAGGGACAAACAGACGGCCCCGGGGACCCCCTTCCGGGTCAGGCTCCGTCTCCTGCGCTCTTCTGACCTTGTCCCGGATCTCCCAAGACAGCGCACCCACCACACAAGACGACGGCAGGATGGTCTCCTCCTGCTCTTTGGTGGACTGTGCGTCAAACTGCCTCGAGAGGGCGTCAGGCTTGCCATTCTTGCTTCCCGGCCGGTAGGTGAGGGTAAAATTGAACCAGCCGAAGAAAAGAGACCAGCGGGCTTGGCGAGCGTTCAACCGCTTGGCCGTCCGGAGGTACTCAAGGTTACAATGATCTGTCCAGACGACAAACGGCTGGGCAGCTCCCTCCAGCCAGTGCCTCCACTCTTCCAGGGCGAGCTTCACGGCCAGCAGCTCCCTGTCTCCAATGCAGTAATTCCTCTCTGCAGGTGTCAGGCGGTGGGAGAAGTAAGCACATGGCCGGATCCAGCCATCCACCGGAGAACGCTGGGAGAGAACGGCCCCAACTCCCGAATCCGAGACATCCACCTCCACAAGGCACTGTAGCACCGGGTCCACCTGGGTCAGTACGCGGGCCGAAGCAAACTCCTCCTTTAATCTCCCGAACACCATGGCAGCCTCCTCACTCCAACAAAAGGGCACCTTAGGGGACGTGAGAGCGGTCAGGAGGTGGGCGATGTTCCCAAAATTCGGCACGAACCAACGGTAGAAATTGGCAAAACCCAGGAACCCCTGTAGCTGTTGCCTGGACGTGGGCGTGAGCCAATCCACCACCGCCTTGACCTTGGCCGGGTTGGGAAGCACCTGATTGCAGGCGATAATAAAACCAAGAAAAGAGGTTTTATCAGTGTGGAACTCACATTTTTCAGCTTTGATGAACAGCTGGTTCTCCAGGAGGCGCTGCAGGACCCGTCGCACATGCACCTGGTGCTCCTCCAACATGCGTGAGAAGATGAGGATGTCGTCGAGGTAGACGAACACGAAGGAGTTGAGGAAATCCCGGAGGACGTCGTTTATCAGACGCTGGAAGACGGCCGGAGCGTTGGTTAACCCAAACGGCATCACCAGATATTTGAAGTGGCCGCTTGGGGTCCGGAAAGCCGTCTTCCATTCGTCGCCCTCCCTGAGCCTTCAGTTATCAAGCTCCTCTCCTGTGGAATCAGCTGCCAATCTGGATTCGGGAGTCAGACTCGATCTCTGTTTTTAAGAATAGGGCTAAAACCTACCTTTTTGATATAGCCTACAATTAGGGAGGGATCATGTGTTTCTGAACCCTCCCTTAGTTATGCTGCTAATAGGTTTAGTCAGCCGGGGGACCTCCAGTAATGCACTGGGCCTCACTCCTTTCCTCACTCTCTATGAAATATTTTTTTTGCTGGTCATTAACATTTGTTTGTTCTCTCCCATAGATTGAGTCCCCATCGTGCTGTTTGCTCTCTACATGTCTGTTCTTTTCTTCTTCTCTATCCCCTCACCCCCCAGCCAGTCGCAGCAGATGACTGCCCCTCCCTGAGCCTGGTTCTGCTGGAGGTTTCTTCCTGTTAAAAGGGAGTTTTTCCTCTCCACCGTCGCCAAGTGCTTGCTCACAGGGGATCGCCTGATTGCTGGGGTCTTTCTGCAACTGTGGGGGTTCCCCCCTACAGTTGATAGTGCTATGAGATGACTGTTGTTGTGAAATGGCGCTATATAAATAAAGTTGAATTGAATTGAATTGAATTGAATTGAATTGATGCGCACCAGGTGGTAGGTGTTACGCAGGTCCAACTTCGTAAACCAGGATGCCCCCTGGAGAGAGTCAAAGGCCGTGTTCATTAGCGGCAGCGTGTATTTGTCTTTTATGGTAATCTCGTTGAGCCCTTGGAAGTCGATGCAGGGACGCAGCGAGCCAGCCTTCTTTCCCACGAAGAAGAAACCTGCACCCACAGCCGAGGACGAAGGATGAATAATCCCGGAACTGAGGGACTCCTTAATATATGTGTCCATAGCCTCGTGCTCCGGGGCGGACAGGCTGTATAGACGGCTTGCCGGGAGAGGGGCCCCTGCCCTAAGATTGATCGCACAGTCATAAGGACGGTGAGGGGGAAGGGACAGTGCCCGTGACTTGCTGAACACCGCTCCCAGATCGTGGTAGACTTCTGGTACCATGGACAGGTCCGGGGGTGGCGTCGAAGGAGGTGCCACCGTAACCAAGGGAGCACACGCCGCAGACTGGAGGCAGGCACTCAAACAGAAGGAACTCCAAGCAGTAATACTCCCAGCTTGCCAATCAAAGGTGGGGTTGTGAAGCCGAAGCCATGGGTACCCCAGGATTACAGGGGAGGAGGAGATGGGTAATACCAAGAAGCGAATCTCCTCCCGGTGGTTCCCAGAAACTTTCACTGACACGGGGACCGTCTGGTGGGAAACAGAGGTCAGTGACGTCTTTGACAACGTGACGAGATTGACAGGAGGGCACAGAGGTTGACAGCTGAGGCCTATCTGGGTTGCCAGGTCTCTGGAGATGAAGTTTTGCTCAGCTCCAGAGTCAACTAAGGCATATGTTGTATGTTCCTTATGCTTGTGAAGTAGCCTAATGTGGATACGGCAACTAGTGAGGGGCTTTTGCTGTTTCTCGTCCGTGAATCCCCCTTCTGTGATCCACGGACCTCCCCTTTTTAACCGGTTCGGACATTCAGCAACCCCATGAGACCCATTGCCACAATAAAAACAAAGGCCCAGATCCCTGCGGTGCTGTCTCTCAGCCGCTGAAACTCCCGATTGTCCGATAACCATATGCTCCTGCTCCGGAAGTTCCTCTGACGAAGGCAGAGCGAGGAGAGGGGACCTAGCGGAGCGAGGGTGGGGTTTACTCAAACGGCTGGCCGTCTTTCGTTCGGCCGCTCGCTCCCTTAGCCGACTATCCAAGCTGATGGTGAGGGAAATTAATTCCCCTAGCCTGTCTGGTTTATCCCATGCCGCTAGCTCGTCTTTCAGCTCTGAGCTAAGACTGCGGAGGAAGATACCACAAAGCACTGGCTCCCCCCACCCAATCTCAGCGGCTAATACCCGGAAGTCTATGGCGTAATCGGCGGCAGATCTACTGCCCTGCCGAAGGCTTAGCAGACCGCACCCCGGTCTGTATGATCAAATACCGCCATGAACTCTGAAACGAACTGCTGGTAAGTCAAAAATGGATAATTAGGTTTAGCCATAACTGTATAAGCCCAGTCTAATGCCCTACCCCCCAGCAGGTTGGAGATATACCCAATTTTGCTTTGGTCAGTGGCAAAATCTCCCGGGATGCGGTGAAACACCGATTCACATTGGAGCAAAAAACCTCGCGCTTCCCCGAGTTTTCCGCTGAAGCAGGCGGGGGTTGCCACGGGAGTGAGACGAGGTAAAGATGGTTGATTAACTTGGCTAGTAGGAGAGGCTACGGGGGCTGGAGATGCCCCGGCAGTCGGGGGGAATGCCTGGCGTCCTTCCAGACGATCCAGCCGGCTGTTAACCTGAGTTAATTGATTTAAAATAACTGTCTGTTGATGTGAAATCATATCTACTCGGGGGCTAAGAGTGTTTAGACGGCGCGCCAGCGCGCTGTCAGCTGGGTCATCTTGACGGAGTCGTACTGACATGATTAGGGACCCAGGAGACAGACGCTGACACGAGTAGATAGTAGACAATTATTTATTAATAAGATAATGAGTGTTGGGTGAGTGAGTGAGTGAATGAGTGTGTGGCTGTCTGGTCACTGGAGCTGAGCGTTTCCTGCGGTGACCTGGCAACCCTGGAACACACAAGCACAGGAGATTACTACTGTCCACAAGAATAGGAAGCTGAAGCTTGTGATGCTTACTTGCTGCCGCCACAAAGAGAATCCTGCTGGCTCCGAGTGCCCGTGCGGCGTGGTGCTCGTGGTGCTCGACGCTGAGGTGGTGAGGAGGCACTCCGAGGTGGAAGAGCTGGCGTCCCGTCAGCAGGGGAGGTAAGTCCGCCGCCAGGGAGGTCCACCTGTGCACAGGGGAGAAGGCTAGGAGAGGATGAGTGAAAAGGTTTCTTACTTGACGTGGCTTGGCTTGATGACTTGGCTTTGGCTCTGGCTTGAGGTCGTATCCTCGACGCATTGCTAGGCAAAGGCAACAGACGACTCCGTGCAGAGCAGTCTGAGATTCTGGTTTTTAAAGCCCGTTGATTATCACCAGCCGGTGTGTGCGCAGCTGAGGATGATGATGACGGCCCAGTGGCCGCCATGATATCATTTCTTCAAAGTCATGGTATTCAGTTACGTAACTTGCAATAGAAAGTTTTATGAGGATTTTTTTTTTTTTTTTGTGGGGAGGGGGGTTATATCTATGTATACACACATAAAGAAGAGCATAAATTACCTGCAGTGCTCCAGCAAGGTCTCCAAATTCTTCCGGTTGTCCATCTCAGCTGCTGTTGGTAAGGAAATGCTGGTTGCATTTTTGGCCAGCATAAAGCTGGATTTATGCACCCTCATCACGTCGACACCATTACCGACGTCCGTCCTAGACGCAGTGATCAGCAATTTTTTCTTGTGTGTTGAGTGAAATGCTTTGTTCCATTACCAAAACGGATTTCAGTCAATGTATGTGGTGATTTGTGTTCGTTGTGTGTTTTTGTTTATGAAATAGCAATGGACAAGGGCAGATTGTGATGGAGTTGGAGCTAAAAAATGTTAAGAAAAAGCAACTTTCAATACGATTGTTGCACAGAGAAAAAGAGAAGTTGGAGAAAATGTTTTCTGGATAATTGTTACAGCCTCCTCCAAAACTTTGCCCGGATGTTGAGTTGTTCTTCTATGGAAGCTGGCTAGCTGGCTAGTAGCTACATGCTAGGTTGCAGCTGACCTCCAGCAGCTGACACAGACAGAAATTCGCCAGTTTTCATCCTCATCCAGTATCTCACAAAAGTGAGTACACCCCTCACATTTTTGTAAATATTTTATTATATCTTTTCATGGGACAACACTGAAGACATGACACTTTGACACAATGTAGTCAGTGTACAGCTTGTGTGACTATAAATTTGCTGTCCCCTCAAAACAACTCAACACACAGCCATTAATGTCTAAACCCCTGGCAACAAAAGTGAGTACACCCCTAGTGAAAATGTCCAAGTTGTGCCCAAAGTGTCAATGTTTTGTGTGGCCACCATTATTTTCCAGCACTGTCTTAGCTCTCTTGGGCATGGAGTTCACTAGAGCTTCACAGGTTGCCACTGGAATCCTCTTCCACTCCTCCATGATGACATCATGGTGTTAAAGAGCTTGCGCTCCTCCACCTTCAGTTTGAGGATGCCCTACAGATGCTCAATAGGGTTTAGGTCTGGAGACATGCTTGGCCAGTCCATCACCTTTACCCTCAGTTTCTTTAGCAAGGCAGTGGTCGTCTTGGAGGTGTGTTTGGGGTCGTTATCATGTTGGAATACTGACCTGCGGCCCAGTTTCTGAAAGGAGGGGATCATGTTCTTCTTCAGTATGCCACAGTACATGTTGGCATTCATTGTTCCCTCAATAAAATGTAGCTCCCCAGTGCTGGCAGCACTCATGCAGCCCCAAACCATGATACTCCCACCACCATGCTTGATTGTAGGCAAGACGCACTTGTCTTTGTACTCCTCACCTGGTTGCCACCACACACGCTTGGCGCCATCTGAATCAAATAAGTTTATCTTGGTCTCATCAGACCACAGGACATGGTTCCAGTAATCTATGTCCTTAGTCTGCTTGTCTTCACCAAACAGTTTGCAGGCTTTCTTGTGCATCATCTTTAAAATGGGCTTCCTTCTGGGACAACAGCCATGCAGACCAATTTGATGCAGTGTGCGGCGTATGGTCTGAGCACTGACAGGCTGACCCCCCACTCCTTCAACCTCTGCAGCAATGCTAGCAGCACTCATAGGTGTATTTTCAAAAGACAACCTCTGGATATGATGCTATGATGCTCAACTTCTTTGGTCAACCATGGCAAGGCTTTTACTGAGTGGAACCTGTCCTGTTAAACCACTGTATGGTCTTGGCCATCATGCTGCAGCTCAGTTTCAGGGTGTTGGCAATCTTCTTATAGCCTAGGTCATCTTTATGCAGATCAACAATTCTTTTTTTTTTTTTTTTAGATCCTCAGAGAGTTCTTTGCCATGAGGTGCCATGTTGAACTTCCAGTGACTAGTATGACAGAGTGTGAGGGTGATAACACCAAATTTTACACACCTGCTGTCACGATCTGAGCACCGGGGGATCCCGCCGTGCTCTGTCTCCTTGCCTTTTTTCTATATTTGTATGGTGTTGTATTTTTGAGTTTTTATTCATGTTATTTTATCTTTGGTTAATTTTCACATGTTCTGTATTGTTTCTTAGTATGATTTATTTTCCTGTTTATGTTCATTGTAGTTTTGGTATTTACATATTTGGATCTATTTGTCTTTATTTGTCATCTCATTATATTCATATTCTGTTGTGTTTGCTCTCTTCCCAGGGCTGCAGCTGTCAGTGGCACTTCCAAGATTTTTGCTTCATTGTGGGCGGTGCTCCTGTCAGCTGTCAGTCCCATCTTCTCCCTCTCTTTGCTCCCAGCTGACCCGAGTTTGTAATCATTGTTTGCTCCTGCCCGCTCATGGTATCCACACCTGCCATCATTAGTGTTCATTTGTTCCTAGCTCTATTTAAGGACTGTTATTTTCCTCCCTCATTGCCGGAGTCTCATTCTCATCTCCACCAGAACGCTTTCCCTGTTCTGGTGAGCTTTGTTCCAATTCATCTGTGTGTAAGTTTGCTTTTTGATCAGTTTGTTTTTGTGTTGGTGCACTGTATGGACTTTGTGTTTTGGTTTTTCAATAAATATCACAAACTGCAGCTCAGCATCTGGGTCTCACCTCCCTGCTGTTTGGGCAACTCATGACACCTGCTCCCCATTCACACCTGAGACCTTGTAACACTAATGAGTCACATGACACCGGGGAGGGAAAATGGCTAAAGGGCAAAAATTGGACATTTTCACTAGGGGTGTACTCACTTTTGTTGCCAGCAGTTTAGACATTAATGGCTGTGCGTTGAGTTATTTTGAGTGGACAGCAAATTTACACTGTTATACAAGCTGTACACTGACTACATTGTATCAAAGTGTCATATCTTTAGTATTGTCCCATGAAAAGACATAATAAAATATTTACAAAAATGTGAGGGGTGTACTCACTTTTGTGAGATACTGTAGCTTTGGATCCAACTGTTGGTGAGTACCAGTCTAAAAAAATTCTCAAGCTGTGTTCATAATGTCCATTCACTCCCCCGCCGTTTTTGCAGCACAGTGAGGTGTCATCATGGCCGAGATAGTTGTTTGTTTATGTTTGCAATTTTTCTGCTAAAAGGGAAGTTTTAAAAAATAGTTTTTTATAGAAATGTTGGCCGATTGAAAAGTATGTCCATGTACACACTCAATACTTGGTTGGGACTCCTTTTGGATTAATTACTGTATCAATGTGGCGAGGCATGGAGGTGATCAGCCTGTGGCACTGCTGAGGTGTGATGAAGGTCCAGGTTGCTTTGATAGTGACCTTCAGCTCATCTGCATTGTTGGGTCTGGTGTCTCTCATCTTCCTCTTGACAATACTCCATAGATTCTCTGTGGGGTTTAGGTCAGGAGAGTTTGCTGTCCAATCAAACACAGTGATGCCATGGTCATTAAACCAGGTTTTGATACTTTTGGCAGTGTGGGGGGGTGCCAAGCCCTGCTGGAAAATGAAATCTGCTTCTCCATAAAGCTTGTCAGCAGAGGGAAGCATGAAGTGCTCAAAAATTTCCTGGTAGAAGACTGCATTGACTTTGGTCTTGATAAAACACAGTGGACAATCACCAGCAGATAACCTCTGTTCAGATAAAAGTAAATTTTGCATTTCATTTTAAATCAAAGTCCCAGAGTCTGGAGAAAGAGTGGAGAGGCACAGAATCTAAGTTACTTGAGGTTTAGTGTGAAGTGTTCACAGTCAGTGATGATTTGAGGAACCATGTCATCTGCTGGTGTTTGTCCACTGTGTTTTATCAAGACCAAAGTCAGCGCAGTCGTCTACCAGGAAATTTTAGAGCACTTCATGCTTCCCTCTGCTGACAAGCTTTATGGAGAACCTGATTTCATTTTCCAGCAGGACTTGGCACCCCGCCCCCCCCTCCACACACACACACTGCCAAAAGTATCAAAACCTGGTTTAATGACCATGGCATCACTGTGTTTGATTGGACAGCAACTCTCCTGACCTAAACCCCACAGAGAATCTATGGAGTATTGTCAAGAGGAAGATGAGAGACAACAGACCCAACAATGCAGACCAGCTGAAGGTCACTATCAAAGCAACCTGGACCTTCATAAAACCTCAGCAGTGTCACAGGCTGATCACCTCCATGTCACGCCACATTGATACAGCAATTAATCCAGAAGGAACCCCGACCAAGTATTAAATGTGTACATGTACATACAGGTACATCTCAAAAAATTAGAATTTCATGATGTCACCATGGGATGAGACGCCGGGTCGTCCGGCGCTCAGACCATATCCCTCCTTATCTCTGTCTCTCATTTGACAGCGTCTCAGCGGGCTCCCAGCTGTCAGTGTTACGGGACGGCTGGGGCCCAATTAATCCTCATCAGCTGAGGCGCCGCTAATGAGGATAAAAAGGAGCAGCTCCGATCATTCGGGGCTGCGACTTAAGCACTGTGTAGGCTGGAACCCCTATGCCCGGTGCCAGCTCTCTACTCGTCTTGCAGCATTCTTGTGAGTGTTACCCGCTGTGAGTATTTATGCCTTGGAACCCCTATGCCCGGTGCCAGCTCTCTACTCCTCGCTGTACTACTCGTGAGTGTTATCCTGTATGAGTATCTGTGCTTTCGGTCTACAAGGCCGTGTTCCTTATCACTTATCCCTTATTATAAATAAAACATCACAACTCACTGGCTCGCCCTCGGCTCTCTCTGTGTGGCTCGCGAGGGCCACACGTAACAGTAAGTCGCAGCCAGACGAGTGGCCGGTGGCCGTGAGTTGTTAGTGGACTTGTACCTTCCAGTCCGGGTGTCAGTGCTTTTTGCATGCCGTCTCCCAGGAGTCACGTTCGACGCCAGGGCGACGAGCTGATGTCCATCTTGGAGGGTGTCGACGGGATGCTCTTCACCGCCCCACTGTACGACGCCTCCAACGCGAGACGCTGGCATCTGGACCGTGCTGAGAATCTCCTGGACAGTCACCTTCGCTATTCCTACCATCCTGAGGTCTGTGCCAGGAGGGACGCCATCACTGCACAGCGAGAGGAGCTCCGCGGGTTGGAAGGAAATCCCGGCAGGAAGCCGAAGAGGAGGAGACGTCGCCCCTCGCTTCGGGATCCCGTTCCTGTCTCTACTCCAGCCCGGGAGTTCGCGCCACCCAGAGGGCTTCCCCCGTTCTGCACGACGCCACTCGGGATTCCCCCGAAGGATCTGCAGCTGACAGCAGTTAAGGTCCGGGACCGAGTGGCAGCTGCGAGCTCCGCTGTGCACCCGTCTACCTTCATCAGGCATGTGGCGGCGGCGGTGAGATTGGTGGAGAGGAGTCCAGGGCTACGAAACTACCCCGAGTTCAACACTCTCCTCGCCTCGGTCTCTGCTCAGGACCGGCGATTCCCGGGTCTCCCCTTCGCTTCGCCCCCTGGGAATAGCCATCATCACATCGCCAAATCACCTCAGCATGAACCCCGTCCGGATCCAGTTCCGGGCTGTCGCAAGGTCTCTTCCTCCCATGCAGCTGTCACCTCTACGCTTCGTCAGAGAGGAGATTTCACAGCCTCGTCTCCTGAGCCTCTCCCCCCGCTGTCACGCCAGCGCATCCGGGCCGGCTCATCTCGGCTGTCACCTCCTCCTCCTCGACGCACTCCCCGATTGCTGTGTGCGCCTGGAATCCCGGCCTGGCGAGCCCTCTCCTAGAGACAACACGAGCGGCTCCCAGACGTCCTCCCAGGGGGTCCTCCGTTACCGCCCGGCGGGGAGAGGGAGAAGCAACGTCCACTGCAGCAGGCACCATCCAGCCTCCAGGAGACAGGCAAGTCCCAGTTTGTTCACATCAACTTAGTGATTTGCTCTGTCATACTCCTGGAGGTGGAGTTCGGGGTCCGCAGCTCCCTGAACTCCCACCACCTGCTGTAACCTGTGTCATTAATCCTGCACCCTCTGTGTCTCCCTCCGCTGAGCGGTCCCCGGCGCTGGGTCAACGTCGTGGGATGAGGAGGGGGCCTGCGGTTTCGGTCCCGCAGCTACGTTGTGGACGGAGGAGGAAGACTGACTGCTATGTGGAGTCCGCGCCGACGACCAAGCGTCCCCGGGTCTCCACGGAGGAGCGGTTCGGTCCAGCGGGACGAGGTTCTCCTGCCATCACATCGTGTGGACCGTTGGCGTGGTTACCGGTGCAGGAGGAATCCCAAGCTGCGCTGTCCATCATGCCGGCTGCGGGGCCCGACACAGCTGAGTGGGAGCCTGACGACGACCTCCTGATGCCGGATCCTGGATCTTCGCAGTCCTGGACGGCGTCAGAACCCGAGATCAGGCGAGTGCTCTACTTTCACTTTCTCCTTCATATCTTTGAGCACTTTAGCCTGTCTCTAGGGGAGATGAGCCAGGTGCAGCCGTCCGCTGCGTCCAAGCTCATCTCGCCGGGTTCTGGCGCTGCCGGTGATCCTGATCCCGGTTCTGTTTTCTCTCCTGAGCCTTCTTCCAGGGTCGCCGGCGAGGAGTTGCCATCTCTTGTGGTGCTGGAAGGTCCAGGTTCGACGTCGGAGGTTGGTTCTGGTGCGGTGCCGACCCAGTCCGGGTCCGTCGTGGGTCCCGCTTCAGTGGTGTCCGACGTGGGTTCGCCCGAGACCCAATCGGGGTCCGACGTGGGTCCCGCTCCAGTGGTGCCCGACGTGGGTTTGCCTGAGGCCCAATCGGGGTCCGATGTGGGTTCTGCACCAGTGTTGTCCAGGTCCGGTGAGGGGGTGGCTGTTTCCCTGCGGTCTGACGTTCGTCCACCTCGTCATCGGCTCTCCCCCGAGCCTCTTCCACCGGGGTCCGCTTTAACCTCTCGCCCGTCCCAACGGTCCTGGTGGTTGAGCGATGCGGGTCGGCCGCCGGAGGGCCTACCGTGCCCATTCGGTTCGCTTGTGCGGCCGCCCGACCCGCAAGACGTTCGGTTCGGCGATCTGGTCCGACCCCCCGATGAACTGTGTTTGCTTCTGGGTGGCCTGGTACGGCCACCGGAGGACTTGTTTCTTGGGACCTGGGTCTGGGGTAGGCCGCCCGAACATTTCCTTTTCCCCGGTTCACCAGCTGGACAATGGGCAGGGAGACCACCGGAACAGTCCCGGCTTTATTGGACTCTGCCTGCCGTCTTCCTCGGGTGTCGCTTATGTTCAGTAAATATTAAGGTCATTCGGGTGCAGTTTTTTGTCCTCTAGGTGGATCTATGTATGTAGCCCTGTGTATTGTGTTTTTTATTAACCGTACTCAGCATTTTCTTCATTCTTGTCCTGTTCCTAGCCTCGTTTGTGCATTATGGAGTAATGTGTTTTGTTTCCTTTTCAACCGTACTCTGTAATTGCCTCATTTGTTCCTGTCACCTTCATGGTGGGTTTTTTTTCCTCCCCTGCCCCGATCTAGACATCATTTGGGTGCTGTTGAGTAGTGTGTTTTACCTGTAACCATGCTCAGTATTTTCCTCATTTGTGCCCTGGTCTAATTATTGTGTGTGTGTGTGTGTGTGTGTGTGTGTGTGTGTGTGTGTGTGTGTGTGTGTGTGTGTGTGTGTGTGTGTGTGTGTGTGTGTGATATGGAGTATTGTTTGGGGTTTTTTTCTCTGCCCTGGTACTCTGTATTTGTTCATGGTCTATTTGTCTTTTTTTTCTCTCTGCTTCTCTCCCTCGGGTCCTGCCTCCCTTCCACCCACCCTAGGTGGGGTGGGGGGCTCGGATGGTTCGGGTCGTTTGGAGCCCGACCGTGAGGGGGACGCTCTGTCACCATGGGATGAGACGCCAGGTCGTCCGGCGCTCAGACCATATCCCTCCTTATCTCTGTCTCTCATTTGACAGCGTCTCAGCGGGCTCCCAGCTGTCAGTGTTACGGGACGGCTGGGGCCCAATTAATCCTCATCAGCTGAGGCGCCGCTAATGAGGATAAAAAGGAGCAGCTCCGATCATTCGGGGCTGCGACTTAAGCACTGTGTAGGCTGGAACCCCTATGCCCGGTGCCAGCTCTCTACTCGTCTTGCAGCATTCTTGTGAGTGTTACCCGCTGTGAGTATTTATGCCTTGGAACCCCTATGCCCGGTGCCAGCTCTCTACTCCTCGCTGTACTACTCGTGAGTGTTATCCTGTATGAGTATCTGTGCTTTCGGTCTACAAGGCCGTGTTCCTTATCCCTTATCCCTTATTATAAATAAAACATCACAACTCACTGGCTCGCCCTCGGCTCTCTCTGTGTGGCTCGCAAGGGCCACACGTAACACATGAAAAAGTTCAATATTTTTTGTCACTCATTTCAGAAAGTGAAACCCATATATTATATAGATTCATTACACAGAGAGTGATATATTAAAAGTGTTTATTAAAATAAATAAACACTTGATGATTATGGCTTACAGCCCATGAAAACCCCAAATTCAGTTTCTCAAAAAATTAGAATATTACATAAAATTAATTTTTAAAAAATAGTTTTTTATAGAAATGTTGGCCGATTGAAAAGTATGTCCATGTACACACTCAATACTTGGTCGGGGCTCCTTTTGAATTAATTACTGTATCAATGTGGCGTGGCATGGAGGTGATCAGCCTGTGGCACTACTGAGGTGTGATGAAGGTCCAGGTTGTTTTGATAGTGACCTTCAGCTCGTCTGCATTGTTGGGTCTGGTGTCTCTCATCGTCCTCTTGACAATACTCCATAGATTCTCTGTGGGGTTTAGGTCAGGAGAGTTTGCTGTCCAATCAAACACAGTGATGCCATGGTCATTAAACCGGGTTTTGATACTTTTGGCAGTGTGGGGGGGTGCCAAGTCCTGCTGGAAAATGAAATCAGCTTCTCCATAAAGCTTGTCAGCAGAGGGAAGCATGAAGTGCTCAACAATTTCCTGGTAGGAGACTGCACTGACGTTGGTCTTGATGAAACACAGTGGACAAACACCAGCAGATAGCCTCTGTTCAGATAAAAGTAAATTTTGCATTTCAGTTTAAATCAAAGTCCCAGAGTCTGGAGAAAGAGTGGAGAGGCACAGAATCTAAGTTACTTGAGGTTTAGTGTGAAGTGTTCACAGTCAGTGATGATTTGAGGAACCATGTCATCTGCTGGTGTTTGTCCACTGTGTTTTATCAAGACCAAAGTCAGCACAGTCATCTACCAGGAAATTTTAGAGCACTTCATGCTTCCCTCTGCTGACAAGCGTTATGGAGAAGCTGATTTCATTTTCCAGCTGTCATGATTCCCCGTGTGCCATTATACGGCGAACGAGGGAGAGAATGAAAAACCCAATCGCATGAGTAGAAAGTGCCATTTTATTATATTAACCCACAAAATAACAAGTCCAGTAGACAACCGTCACAAAATAACAAGTCCAGTAGATCACAAAAATACAGAGAAATGCAAATGAGGAAATTAAGGCCACCAGACATACAGGGCGCCTGCTGGATGCTCTACAGCCCGGTCAAGGGGAAGCCTAGTGCCGCAGGACTGCTGTCAGCACAAAGAGAAAGGCAAACATGACACTTAGGGGGCTGGTGCGATCTCGGGGCGATCCGTGTAGTCTGGAGGATGAAGAGGGTGAGCAAGGTCAGCCGATTACACCAAAGGCTAAACCGAACTTCAAGTGCTTGGCTGAAAAATAGCAGGTAATGAAAACTCATATGTGGAGAGCTAGCTGCCACATATGGAGGTGAATGCTCCAACAATCTCTTTCCGCAAACGCAGCGAAGAAATACTCCTGAAGCTAACGAGGAACGAGATTGCCGGTGCGAGAAAGCATGGGCTGAACGTGATTGGACCTGGTGTGTGAGAGAGCGGGTATGAGTGTGTGAATGGGAATGAATGGAGTGTGTGCGTGTGTGTGTGTGTGTGTGTGTGTGTGTGTGTGTGTGTGTGTGAACATCCGTGACAGTACAGCTGATGGCACTTGGCTGGAGAAGGGGGCATGCCCAAGCTGTCAGGGAGCATAAGCCCAATAGCTCACTGAAGTGCCAGGTGGAAAATAGGGCAAAACATAACAATAAGTCAGACCTGGGTTTGGAACAGCCAAACCCAGATTCATGATACCAGCAGAACTTTGCACCCCCCCCCCCACACACACACACTGCCAAAAGTATCAAAACCTGGTTTAATGACCATGGCATCACTGTGTTTGATTGGACAGCAAACTCTCCTGACCCATCCTAACCTATCCTGACCTCCATGGATCGCCACCTTGTCGCGGTGGAGAACCTTGTGTGTCTGGCACACAGGCGATGGGTGCGTGATACAGTCGTTAAGCTCTTGGACTGAGGCAGAAAGAGCTTCTCGGCAGCTGCACTCATAACTGAGCAGCCCTATTCAGGATCCACTCTGCTCACCCCAGTAGGGGAGGGGGTTAGAAAAGGTACCCCAAACATAGCCTGCCTCACAAAATCCTGTCTGGAATATCGCATCCAGAGGGATCACCACTACGCGGTCAGAAACATACAAAACTACATATTGGAGCCTGGAATGTGCGAACCCTTATGGACAACCAAGCCAGTGATCGACCTGAAAGGCGAACTGCCATCATCTCCAGAGAGCTAAGGAAGTTCCGGATCGACATCGCAGCACTCTCCGAGACCCGACTGGCTGATGAAGGGCAGCTGAAGGAGGAAAAAGGCGGGTATACTTTCTTTTGGAAGGGAAAGCCTGCAAATGAGCCACGAATCCATGGTGTGGGATTTGCTATTAAGAACTGCCTCATCAACCACCTCCATGAACTCCCTGTGGGCATCAACGAGCGCCTAATGACCATTCGTCTGATGCTTGCCTGCAGTCAAATGGCCACCGTTATTAGTGCCTACGCTCCAACGCTTGATGCACAGGATGAAGTAAAGGAGGCCTTCTATGCTGACCTGGGAAAAATACTATCTGAAGTCCCAAAGGAGGATAAGTTAATCCTGCTTGGAGACTTTAATGCCAGAGTGGGACGAAACCATCATCTATGGAGCGGCACGCTGGGGAGAGAAGGGGTTGGAAACACAAACTCAAATGGCATACTACTGCTAACCAAGTGCTCAGAGCACAACCTGGTCATCACCAACACACTTTTTCGTCAGAAAACCAAGTTCAAAACGTCATGGATGCATCCCCGCTCCAAATTATGGCATCTCATTGACTACATCATAGTCCGCTCCAAAGACCGCCTCGATGTCCTTAACACCAGAGCAATGACCAGTGCAGATGACTGCTGGACTGACCACCGCCTCATTCGCTCCACCATGTCTATCCGCTTAATGCGGAAAAGAAGGTTGCAGAAAGGACAGAGCCGGCCAAAGCTTAACATCGTGCTGCTGGACGACATTATCTACCAACAACAGCTGCAGGATACTCTTAGGGCAGCTTTGCCCAAACAGTACCCAGAGGATACTGAAAAACACTGGAGCACACTTTCCACTGCCATCGTGGACTCCTGCAAAAGCATCTTCGGTCATAAAAAGCGGAGACATCAAGACTGGTTTGACGAGAATGACAGTGAGATCCAACAGCTCATCGACATCAAGCGGCAAACTTTTATCACCTGGCAAAATAACATTCACTGCAAGGTTAAAAGAGCAGCCCATGCCAAAGCGAAGACAGCCGTACAAACACTTGTTAGGAAATTGAAGAACCAGTGGTGGACAAAGCTTGTCGACTCTAGAGACACGAGAGGATTCTTTGATGCCACAAGAGCGGTATACGGCCCCAGCCACCGCTGCCTAACCCCCCTTCGCTCCAGAGATGGGTTCTCGCTTCTGAAGGACAAGGAGGCAATTGCAGACAGGTGGAAAGAGCATTATAAGGACCTCTTAAACAGGGACACCACTCCTGAGATGGAGGCCCTTGATCAACTCCCTCAACAGCCCATAGAGGAAAGCATGGGAAAACCACCTAGCTTGGATGAGGTGCAGGACGCCATCAGGAAGATGAGAAACAACAAGGCTGCTGGACCTGACGGCATCCCAGCAGAAGTCCTGAAGAAAGGCGGTCCTGATCTTCTGAAGCACATCCATGCCCTGCTCCTGAAAATATGGGAAGTAGAGGAAATCCCTGCACAGCTCAGGGATGCCTTGATTATCTCCATCTTTAAAAAGGGGGACAGGGCAGTTTGTGGGAATTACAGTGGCATTTCTCTCCTGTCCACCATAGGGAAAGCCTTTGCCCGGGTCTTGGCCAATAGACTCACCCCCCTGTCAGAGAGCATTCTTCCCGAGTCCCAG
Source organism: Pholidichthys leucotaenia (assembly GCA_020510985.1). Taxonomy (NCBI): domain Eukaryota; kingdom Metazoa; phylum Chordata; class Actinopteri; order Cichliformes; family Pholidichthyidae; genus Pholidichthys; species Pholidichthys leucotaenia. The sequence continues at coordinate 146,615,357 of CM035836.1, read as the reverse complement.
AGTGGTTTTCGCCCAAACAGAGGCACCACAGACATGATTTTCATTGCTCGCCAATTGCAAGAAAAATGCCGGGAACAAAATCTAGCATTATACATGACCTTCATAGACCTTACCAAAGCCTTTGACTCAGTAAACCGTCAGGCCCTTTGGCTGGTTCTGGCAAAGATTGGCTGCCCAGAAAAATACATCCGGGTACTGAGACTGCTGCATGACAATATGTCTGCCACGGTACTCAGTGGCAGTGAAGACAAAACAGAACCCTTCAGGGTTGACACAGGAGTTAAACAGGGATGTGTCATCGCTCCTACATTATTCTCCATCTATATTGCTGCTATTTTCCATCTCACGAACCAACATCTGCCCCTGGGAGTCAAAATCACGTACAGAATCGACGGTCAACTTCTCAATATCAGCCGATTTAGAGCTAAAGGTCAAACCACCACCATATCCATTATGGAGCTGCAGTATGCTGACGACAACACTCTCGTAGCCCTCTCAGAAGAGGACCTTCAGTGCATCTTGTCTGCCTTTGCCAAAGCATACAAACAGCTTGGTTTGGCGGTCAATATAAAAAAGACACAAATACTCCACCAGCCATCACCAAGCTGCAGTACATTTGCCATACCCCCAAACATCTCCATTGATAACATCCGACTGGAAAATGTGGACCACGTCTTATATTTCTGGTTCCGCCGGACCGGCGGCGCCACACGAGTCGGCTGCCTGTTGCAACAGCCTTTTTTTTTTTTTTTTTTATCTTCCTTCTTCTTTCTACACCTTTCACTCTGTATATACTGTATATCACGGACGCACGGATCACCCCGGGGGTCTCCCGGGTCGGCGGACGGAGCCACGGTTTGCAGTGGGAGACGTTACAGCGGGGAGGAGCTAGTGCTAGCTAGCACTTGGCCGCCACCCGGTGCTAATGGGAAACTCGACATACCGGGAGCTGTAGCGAAAACGAAGCGGGTGCCGGGCTGGAGTTTAGGCGGCGTGAAAGAAATATAAGACAGAATAATAAAGAGCGATGGCAAGAACCAAGCAGACCGCCCGTAAAATCTACTGGAGGAAGAAGCCCCCCAGGAGACAGCTAGCCACAGGGCTGCTCGGAGAGGCGCTCTGGCCACCGGCAGAGTGAAGAGGCCTCGCCGTCACAGGCCCGTGGCTCTGAGAGAGATCCGTCGCTACCAGAAATCCACGGAGCTGCTCATCCGTAAGCTGCCCGTCCAGCGCCTGGTGAGGGAGATCGCTCAGGACTTCAAGACCGTCCTTCGTTTCCTGAGCTTCGCCGTCATGGCTCTGCAGGAGACCAGCGAGACCCACCTGGTGGTCTCTTCTTCGCTAAGGGGGTCACCATCATGTCCAAAGACTTCCAGCTGGCCCGCTGCATCCGCGGAGAGAGAGCTTAGACTTTCTGCTGCACATCCACCAGCCATAATGCTCTGCACTGTGTGTCTATATATATACATTTATAGTAATATGGACATATGTTTACTAGATGTTGTTTTTTCTTGCCTTCTGATTGTTGCTCTGAGTGTTGCTATCCCTGTGCTGTTGCAATCCTGGAATTTCCCCATTGTGGGACTAATAAAGGCTTATCTTATCTTATCTTATCTTATCTTATATCTTGGCAGCCTCTTCTCATCAAAAGCCGTCATCGATGATGAACTACACCGCCGCCTCAGCAGTGCCAGTGGGGCTTTCTCAAGGCTAAGGAGGAGAGTCTTTGAGAACCGCGATCTCCAAGTGAAAACCAAAATCCTGGTTTATAAAGCGGTGGTGCTCCCCACTCTCCTGTATGGATCAGAAGCCTGGACTACATACAGCAGGCACTTAAAGGCACTTGAGGCATACCATCAGAGATGCCTCCGAAAAATCCTCAGGATTAGTTGGGAGGATAGACGCACCAACACCAGCGTCTTGGAGGAGGCTAACCTTCCCACCATCACTGCCACCATTGCCCAAAACCAGCTCAGATGGACTGGTCATGTTATCCGAATGCCTGACTCTCGCCTCCAGAAACAAGTCCTGTACTTCCAGCTAGCTGAAGGGAAGCGGGCTCCAGGAGACCAGAAGAAGAAATTTAAGGACAACATAAAAACAAACCTAAAGAAGTGCCACATAGACCTAAAAGCTTGGGAAAATATGGCAACCGACAGGGCGACCTGGAGAAACATTGTCCGTGAGGGTGCCGCACAGTACAACGCTGACCTCCATCATGCTGCACAAGACAAATGCAGACTCAGGAAGGAGAGAGCAACCAACAATCAGGACCAACCCAAACCCACCACCATTACATTCCCCTGCCCACATTGCAGCAGAATAATCGGGTCCAAAATTGGCCTCTATGCCCACCTGAAGACCCACAAGAACCAAGAGGGAGGACAGTCATACTCGACTACAAGTGACCGCCGATGATGATGATGATGGTGTGTGTGTGTGTGTGTGTGTGTGTGTGTGTGTGTGTGTGTGTGTGAACACCCGTGACAGTACAGCTGATGGCACTTGGCAGGAGAAGGGGGCGTGCCCAAGCTGTCAGGGAGCATAGGCCCAATAGCTCACTGAAGCGCCAGGTGGAAAATAGGGCAAAACATAACAATAAGTCAGACCTGGGTTTGGAACAGCCAAACCCAGATTCATGACACCAGCAGAACTTTGCCCCCCCCCCCCCCCCCCCCCCCACACACACACACACACTGCCAAAAGTATCAAAACCTGGTTTAATGACCGTGGCATCACTGTGTTTGATTGGACAGCAAACTCTCCTGACCTAAACCCCACAGAGAATCTATGGAGTATTGTCAAGAGGAAGATGAGAGACACCAGACCCAACAATGCAGACAAGCTGAAGGTCACTATCAAAGCAACCTGGACCTTCATAAAACCTCAGCAGTGCCACAGGCTGATCACCTCCATGCCACGCCACATTGATACAGTAATTAATCCAAAAGGAGTCCCGACCAAGTATTGAGTGTGTACATGGACATACGTTTCAGTCGGCCAACATTTCTATTAAAAAACTATTTTTTTAAAATTGATTTTATGTAATATTCTAATTTTTTGAGAAACTGGGGTTTCTCAAAAAATTAGCCCATGGGGTTTCCATGGGCTATAAGCCATAATCATCAAAATTAAAATAAATAAATACTTTAAATGTATCACTCTCTGTGTAATGAATCTATACAATATATGGGTTTCACTTTATGAAATGGGTGACAAAAAATATTGAACTTTTTCATGATATTCTAATTTTTTGAGATGTACCTGTATGTGTGTGTGTGTGTGTGTGTGTGTGTGTGTGTCCTCTATGTAATTAATGTGTTTGTTATGAGTCATACAAATGTCCATATCTGCTAATTTCGTCAATATTCAGTTGAAGTCGGTCTGTTGCTCGCTTTGGAAGTGGCACTGAGGTGAATAAGTAGAGATGAGAAGCAGGAAATGTGAAAGAGATGAAGTGGACCAATCACAGCTGTTTTGGTCTGCGTCACCACACGGGTAGTTACATTTATGGAGAAATGCCCATCAGGCTACACTATTGTTTTGATGCAGAAGTATAAATTAGGCTTTTGTTTTTCTTTCCTGAATTTGATAGGATGTGATTAAGGCTTATTTATATGGTATTTACAGGGTACATACTTAAAGGTTTCATATTTTATTACCATTATCCTCTGTTTAATGCATTGAAATGATGATGCTATAAGAATATAATTATAATTAATGATCAGTATTAATTATTAATCTGTTCATTAAATTACCTCATTTCAAATTTTCAGGGCACTACCTCTAGTTATAGAGCAGAGAACTCTTCAGTTAAACTGAAGCATTATCAATGATTAATAATCAAGCCAGTCTCTTAATCTGTGCGTAAATTCTTGACATTGAGTGATTCTGAAACCTTGGATACAGGAACCACATGTTCAACTCAGTTTAGCAATTTAATGAAAGAACCCAAGAGATAGCAGACGTGAAGGTTTGCAGAATGAAGAAATAACCAGATATCATAGAAACAACTGTTAATTTCGCCGGCGCCACACGAGTTGGCTGCCTTTTGCAACAGCGGCTCAATTCTGAGTCTTTTTATCTTCTTTCTGATCCAGTGATAACTTTCTGATCCAGCACACCTTTCACTCTATATATATCACGGACACACAGATTGCCCCAAAGGTCTTCCGAGTCGGCGGACGGAGTCACTGTTTACAGCAGGAGACGATACAGCAGGGAAGAGCTAGCTAGCACTCAACCGCCACCCGGTGCTAACGGAGAAACTCGACATACCGGGGAACTGAAGCGAAAACGACACGGGTGCCGGGCTGGAGTTTAGGCGGCGTGCAAGAAATATAAGACAGAATAATAAAGAGCGATGGCAAGAACCAAGCAGACCACCCGAAAATCTACTGGAGGAAAAGCCCCCCAGGAAGCAGCTGGCCACCAAGGCTGCTCGGAAAAGCGCTCCGGCCACCGGCGGAGTGAAGAAGCCTCATCGTTACAGGCCCGGTACCATGGCTCTGAGAGAGATCCGTCGCTACCAGAAATCCACGGAGCTGCTCATCCGTAAGCTGCCCTTCCAGCGCCCGGTGAGGGAGATCGCTCAGGACTTCAAGACCGACCTGCGCTTCCAGAGCTCCGCCGTCATGGCTCTGCAGGAGGCCAGCGAGGCCTACCTGGTGGGTCTCTTCGAGGACACCAACCCGTGCTCCATCCACGCCAAGAGGGTCACCATCATGCCCAAAGACATCCAGCTGGCCTGCCGCATCCACGGAGAGAGAGCTTAGATTTTCTGCTGCACATCCACCAACCACAATGCTCCGCACTGTGTGTCTATATATATATATATTTATAGTAATATGTACATATGTATACTAGCTGCTCTTGTTTTTTCTTGCCTTCTGATTGTTGCTCTGAGTGTTGCTATGCCTGTGCTGTTGCAATCCTGGAATTTCCCCATTGTGGGACTAATAAAGGCTTATCTTATCTTATCTTATCTTATCTTAATTTGCGTATATGAGGAAAGAACAGTATTTATATACACAAGGGAATAAACATATTTACAGTGGCGTGAAAAAATGTTTGCCCCCTTCCTGATTCTCATTTTTTTGTATGTTTGTCATACTTAAATGTTTCAGATCATCAAACAAATTTAAATATTAGATAAAGATAACACAAGTAAACACAAAATGCAGTTTGTAATTGAAGGTGTTTATTATTAAGGGGAAAAAATCCAAACCTACATGGCCCTGTGTGAAAAAGTGATTGCCCCGTAAACCTAATAACTGGTTGGGCCACCCTTAGCAGCAACAACTGCATAGTCGTTGGCCAACTCTGGTGGAGCGTCTTCAGGCGGCTCATTACATTGCCCTGACTCTCCATACGGCCAAACGTGTGAGAGAAAGCCTCCACGAATTGCTCAAATGTGTACTGCCGTCCCTCGGGGTAATCTATTGTGGACCATGGCCAATCAAGGGCTCGGTCTTGAAGCAAAAGGGTGAAAAACTGAATTTTTGCCATGTCCCCTGGCAACTCCTCCCCGACCTCTTCCAAATACATACAAACTTGAATAAGGAAACCCTTGCATTTCCTCACTTCCCCCGCGTACGGGGCAGGCGTGGGAACGGAGGTGGTGCAACGCACCGTAGTGCAGGGAGCAGGCTGAGAAGGAGGAGCCTGAGGAGGCGTATTGGGCCAAAGCCGCATCATATTCTGAATTTGTTAAGTCAGTACGGCCAGCTGGTACTCAGTCGCTGATAAGCGATCCAAGGCGGTAAACTCCGAAGCCACTGCACCAGCTGAGCTGCGGTCCTGGCTGGCTCATTCTGTCATGGTTAATAAGCTGACAACTCACATGCATGATACAACAGCACAGGAGAACAACCACAAAAGGAGGCACATTTGAGAGTTTATTGGATTTCAAAATAAATGTACAACTATGGAAACAGTCACTTGCCAGAGGAATCAGCCTGCAGAAAGAAGACAAGAGCTGTGAAAGGAGGAACGGAGTAAGAAGAAAGGGGAGAGCCAAATTGCCACTTTCTTGGGTTCCAAGGGAGAACCGGCAGGGCCCTAGCGGGAAATAGATGAACCAGTAGGGTGAGGGGGATGAGCTGGTGGTGCCTGACCGGGTGGAGGTTGGAAACTGGAGTCCTGGAGACACACCTGCACGGTGGCAGCAACCTGAGGAAGAAAGAGGAACAAAGGCTGCACGGTGGCGCAGTGGTTTAGCACTGTGGCAGCACAGTTTTACCCTCGGCCGGGGGACCGCGGGGATCATGAGATCGTGGGTTCGATCCCAGCCCCCGACCAACAGTGAGCTGTGTGGAGTTTGCATGTTCTCCCCGTGTTGCACGGGTTTACTCCGGGATTTCTCCGGTTTCCTCCCGCACACCAAAAAACATGTAGGTTTAGGGTGCTCGCGCACGCAGCGACCAGCAGCCGGTGGCTTGTCACCAGACTGCAAACCAAGTCTACCTACGGGTACAAATAAGTAAAAAAAAAAAAAAAAAAAAAAAAAAAAAAAAGTTAGACAACATGTCTAAGTTTGTCAACAATACTTGCTTGTCCTAGATGGGGCAGTATACCCAGACGAGCCAGCGTTGAATACACAGAGAGAGCCTCCTTAAGTATGCTGGCTGATGAGCGGGAGCAGGTGTGTCTTCTGCCTCAGGTGCAGTGATGAATCAGTAAAGGTGAGATGGGATGGGAGGGGCGCGCTCTCACTGTCCATGACAATTTATTATTAAAGGTAAAAACAATCCAAACCTACATGGCCCTGTGTGAAAAAATGATTGCCCCCCTGTTAAAACATAAATTAACTGTGGTTTATCTCATCTTTGAAACCTGAGTTCAATTTTCTAGCCATTTCTAAAGCTTTGAGACATTATCTACAAATGGCAAAAACATGGAACAGTAGTGAACCTTCCCAGGAGTGGCCGGCCATCCAAGATTACCCCAAGAGTGCAGCGACGACTCATCCAAGAGGTCACAAAAAAACCCACAACAACATCCAAAGAACTATAGGCTTCACTTGTCTCAGTTAAGGTCAGTGTTCATGACTCCAGCATAAGAAAGAGACTGGGCAAAAATGGCCTGCATTGCAGAGCTCCAAGACGAAAACCACTGCTGAGCAAAAAGAACATAAAGGCTCCTCTCAGTTTTGCCAGAAAACACCTTGATAATCCCCAAGACTTTTGAGAAAATACTCTGTGGACTGACGAGACAAAAGTTGAACTTTTTGGAAGGAGTGTGTCCCATTACATCAGGCGCAAAAGTAACACAGCATTTGAGAAAAGGAACATCATACCAACAGTAAAATATGGTGGTGGTAGCGTGATGGTCTGGGGTTGTTTTGCTGCTTCAGGACCTGGAAGACTTGCTGTGGTAAATGGAATCATGAATTCTGCTTTCTACCAAAAAAATCATGCAGGAGAATATCCGGCCATCTGTTCGTGACCTTAAGCTGAAGTGCACTTGGATTTTGCAGCAGGACAATGATCCAAAACACACCCACAAGTCCACCTCTGAATGGTTTAAGAAAAACAAAATGAAGACTTTGCAGTGGCCTAATCAAAGTCCTGACCTGAATCTGATTGAGATGCTGTGGCATGACCTTAAACAGTCTTGAAAACCCTCCAACGTGGCTGAATTACAATAATTCTGCAAAGATGAGTGGGCCAAAATTCCTCCACAGTGCTATAAAAGACTCATTGTCAGTTATTGCAAATGCTTGATTGCAGTTGTTGCTGCTGAGGGTGGCCCAACCAGTTATTAGGTTTAGAGGGCAATCACTTTTTCACAGAGGGCCATGTAGGTTTGGATTTTTTTCTACCCTTAATAATGAACACCTTCATTTGAAAAACTACATTTTGTGTTTCCTTTTGTTATCTCTGTCTAATATTTAAATTTGTTTGGTGATCTGAAAGATTTAAATGTGACAAACATACAAAAAAATGAGAAATTGAGAAGGGGCAAACACTTTTTCACACCACTGTGTTGTTTCCTAGTGTTTCAGATTAGATGCCAAGATGCCCAAACAAATGATTTTACTATGATCTGATCTGCATGCATGTGTCCACAGGTGCATGTATGGTACTGTTTAAAAAAGCAATGTGCATGCAGAGAGAAGAATAGGGTCAGACCAGGATTCAAGTTCATCGCCATTGAGGCCAACCACACACAGCATGGTGCACACTTTGAGTAGACATCCAAGAAGGGAGTCTTCGGGGAGAGACAATAGCAGCACATGCATATATTTGGACTTGTAATGAGGGCACAGCCCACCAATTAAGGAGGACTGTGTGTTTGTGTGTCTATGTGAGAGTGTGTGTGCACGTAAGCACTAGTCCCGACAGGGAATGGAGACAGAGCCCAACGGAGGGGAACCGACCCCGTTCAGAGCTGGTAATCCAATTCTGAAAGCTCTCTTTCAGAAGAGGAGGTCTGTGTTCGAGGCAGCAGCGAGCAGTTCTTTAATGTAAATGCAAAGCAGAGAAGGGGTCAGATTACTCCTCTGCCCCATCTTCTTGTACCCATTCATTTTTTTATCCATAACTCCCACTCTTGGGGGGAGGGGGGCACTATGGAGCATGAAAATCCTTCCACTCCCACTCAACTTCTACCATCTCTGCCACCAGCTCTGTGTCCTTCATTCAATAACCCAATAAATGAGTCCTTTTAACAGAGGCTTAGGTTTCATTTTCTGACTTTTTGTAATCCTGAACATGACAGATAATGCTAAAGACAAAAGAAAAGAATTATTCTATTTTTGGTAGACTCAGTAACCAAGCTCTCCATGTTTTACCTTGTGAAATTTATGTACATTAGGCGGACGTTGTACCAACCTGGTTTCACATTGTCGCACCTAAACACAGGCTGCCTTTTAAACATCACTGCTCACCATTAGTGTTGGGAGTAACGCGTTACAAAGTAATGTATTACAGTAACACCACTACTTTTGCAGTAACGCGTTGTGTAATGAAATTACTGTTTAAAATTCAGTAATGCATTACAGTTACTGAAATTTGATCAGATGCTCACATTACTCGTCTTGTGGAGTGTGTAAATGACGAGGCAGGTTTGTCTCAAGCAGTTTATTACACACCTCCAACATGAGCATAGTAGAAAGAGGACATCTCAGACAAAACTCGTCCCTTAAATACTCAGGTCTCCCTACAGCTCAAAAGTCACATTGCATTCACATCAAAGGTCACATTGCATTCACTTCCTTAATCCCTTAACATCCCCCTCACAGTCTCTGACACACAAAGGATCCTCCAAGCAGTCTCTGACACACAAAGGATCCCACTTTCACAACTTCCTGTTATCTCCAAGGAAACTCTGCACTTTGTTCTTATCTAAGATGCGAGGCATTATGTTTTCCCCCTGGCGGCTACAGTCTTATTAAAATGGATAGATATTTTGTAGCGCAAATAAGTATAAACTGATCCTACCGTAGCGCAGCTGTCAGTCTCCTCCGCCAGTGTTCTGCCATTTTACCATACTTATCAGAACAGCCATACCCTGGGTTACTACGCATGTGCGGCATGCACACACATGCGTAGCAACAGGAAATACACTTCCGCTCATAATTTCAGCATATTTTCACTTGATGAAGACCCTGGAGAGACTGCTCCTTGCTCACCTCCGCCCCCTGGTGGAACCAGCGATGGATCCACTCCAGTTCGCCTACCAGCATGGCATTGGGGTGGAGGATGCGGTGATCTTCCTCCTTCACCGTTCTCTGTCCCACCTGGAGAAGCCCGGGAATATGGTGAGGATCATGTTCTTTGACTTCTCCAGTGCTTTCAACACCATCCAACCGATGATCCTGAAGGACAAGCTGCTGCGCGCAGGGGTGGACCAGCACCTGTCATCATGGATCCTGGACTACCTCACGAACCGGCCTCAGTTTGTGAGAACCCGGGACTGTGTGTCCGACACGATCATCAGTAGCACGGGGGCCCCCCAGGGAACGGTGCTGGCTCCCTTCCTGTTCACTCTTTATACTGCGGACTTCTCACACAACACAACACACTGCCATCTACAGAAGTTCTCTGATGACTCTGCGATCGTTGGCCTCATCTCCAATGGAGATGAAGCTGAGTACAGAGGGCTTATCCAGGACTTCGTGGACTGGTGCCATCGGAACTGCCTCCAGATCAACGCGAGGAAAACTAAGGAGCTGGTGGTGGACTGCCACAGGCATGGGCAGCCCCTCACAGTACCAGTAAATATACAGGGAACAGACATCGAGATGGTGACATCCTATAAGTACCTGGGTATTCATCTGAACAATAAACTAGACTGGTCACACAATACTGATGCACTCTACAAGAAGGGACAGCGCAGGCTGTTCCTGCTGAGGAGACTCAGGTCTTTTGGTGTACAAGGGGCGCTGCTGAAGTCATTCTATGACACGGTGGTGGCATCAGCCATCACTTTTGGAGTGGTCTGCTGGGGCAGTGGCATTACTGCAGCCGATAGGAAGAGACTGAACAAACTGATTAAGAAAGCTAGCTCTGTCCTGGGGCAGCGCCTTGATCCGATGGAGGAGATAGGAGAGAGAAGGACGGTGGCTAAACTGTCATCTCTGCTGGAGTCCGAGTTCCACCCTATGCAGGACATACTGAATGCACTGAGGAGCTCATTTAGCAGCAGACTACATCATCCCAGGTGCACAACCGAGAGGTTTCGTAGGTCCTTCCTACCAACGGCTGTCAGACTGTACAACCTAAGCAGGGCTGCTCGCAGAGATAGCAAAAAGACGTAACAAACTAATAGTTTTTTGAATGCAAAAGATGCAATAGACTTACACAATGGTCCTCTCCGGCATACAACTAGGAACATACCGGTCGCTATGGAGGGTGAGAATATGTATGGGCACATAATCATACCATGTAGGATAACTAAGTAGACGGTTATGCTGTTTCATTCCATCTAGCAACAATGCTCTGCACTGTGTGTGTTTATATATTTGCATATTTATTCCATCTAGCTACAATGCTCCGTACTGTGGGTGTTTATATATTTATATATCTACATATTATTCCATCTAGCTACATTGCTCCGCACTGTGTGTGTTTATATACTTGCATATTTATTCCACCTAGCTGCAATGCTCCGTACTGTGGGTGTTTATATATTTACATATTTATTCCATCTAGCTACAATGCTCTGCACTGTGTGTTCATATATTCATATATTTATTCCATCCAGCTACAATGCTCTGCACTGTGTGTCTGTGTGTGTGTGTATATATATATATTTTATAGTAATACGTACATATGTTTATTAGCTGCTCTTGCTTGCTTGTTTTTTTTCTTGCCTTCTGATTGTTGCTCTGAGTGTTGCTATCCCTGTGCTGTTGCAATCCTGGAATTTCCCCGTTGTGGGACTAATAAAGGCTTATCTTATCTTATCTTATCTTATCTTATATCATACAGCTAATGGAAACAGCTGACGGCGCTGCACCGTGATTGGCTGATTCAAAAATATGGCACATTTTCAGTGTGTCTATTTATATATATTATATATATTTCCTGCAGTTAAAAATTACTCAATACAGCTGACGGAAGGTAAACAACAGCATACCACTGCCCAGCTGAACACCGGTCGGCTTCCTGTCCAGCTCACACGCAGCCCAGTAGGAAGTAATGCCGTGGCGACTTCTCATATCGAGTCTTGATCACCTGTTGTCCCAGTGTGAGTAGCCCCCATCAGCTCCTACCTCTGTGGTTAAACATGAGTATTTTTTGAGCAAGAAGCTCGCATTTAATGTCCGCAGTTGTGTAGATGTGTAAGTTGTGTAAGTAATTGTAATAATTTTCTTACGCACAGAGAAAAATGACTGTGATTTGCTGCAGTGAACAGCTTCTCGTAAGCGGTGAACTTTCAGTTATCTGTGCGTTTTGTTTTATTTCATCTCATTCATTTACATGCTATTGTGATATGCACCTATTTCATGGAAGTAAATCCTCAAAATATGCGTTTTTAATGCGCTGGTCCAGGGGTGTCAAACATAGGGCTCGTGGGCCAAAAACAGCCCACCAGGGGGTCCAAAATTTTCTCTGTGAATTTACAGCTTTACTTCTTGTAATTTCTTACTTTCAACTGATTACAATAGTTTGTGTAAATCTGAGACATTTTTTTCACTATGACACTTTTTTCTCATCAGTTTCTTTTTCTTCTTTTTTCTGATGAGAACAAGGGGCCCTTGATCTTGCTATGTGTGCAAGAGGGTTTAAGTATGCATTTACAAGTAACGTGAAAGTTACTTTTCCAAGTAACTAGTTACTTTAATCATGCAGTAGCTCAAAAGTAACTCAGTTACTTTTGAAAAGAAGTAACTAGTAACTGTAACTAGTTACTGTTTTTTAGGAACTTGCCCAACACTGCTCACCATGTAGGGTGCTTGTAACCATGGTAACCATAATATCTAGCCTCTGAAACCTTGGAAGTCAGGGAAAAGCTTGAATTTCACCAAAAGATTGCATATAAAACCACATATAAAGATTAGCATACAGTATCTGAATAATAATAAAGTATTGAGACATGTTCTATACGGATATGCACCAAATCATTTTCTCAGCGAGTTTATAAGTTTAATCTGTTTAACTATATAGAGGTGATTAAGGTCCCTGTTTGACCCCCATATGATGATAAAACAAAACATTTCCAACTGGCTCTGTCATAAATTGCCCCTCAGGGCAGAGAGGAAAGACCCAGGTGCTGAACTGCAGTTTGTGATATTTATTCAAGGAAAACATAAAGTACTATGTGTACAACAAAGCAATAAGCCACAGAGAGAATAACACGGGAAGTGAGCAAGAAATAGAGAACGTCAAACTTACGTCTAGAAGTCATAGACAGTAGTCAAGACCACAGCAAGGAATGCAAGGAGCAACAGTCTTAAATAAGGCGTAACACAATAGAACACAGGTATGGATAGTAGAGCGGGCAGGAGGAAACAATGATTAATAATTTGGACCAGCTGGGGTCAATGAGAGGGGAGAGACCGGGACTGACAGCTGACAGGGACACCGCCCACACTGAGCAAAACCCTGGAAGCGCAAGTGACAGCTGTCAACCCAGAGGGAGAACACAACAGGAAGGGATATAAAGAATAAAATATCAACAAATACAGACTGAGAAATAAATACAAACTAATACAAAATAAGAGCGTAACAAAACTATGACATAAACAGGAAAATAGAAAACAGTATGAGAAATACAGAAACCAAAAGGCACAAAACACAACAAATATATAAATATAGAGAAAAGCCATGAGACTGAGCATGGCGGAAACCTCCAGTGCTCAGCTCATGATAGAGCCCCCCTCTCAAGGGGTGGAGACCAGACACCCAGGGAACATCACCCCCCCCCCCCCCAAAAAAAAAAGGACTGTAACAATAACCACCCCAGGCGGGTGGTGGGGGGAACAGGCTAGGAGGGACCGAAAACACAACCCCGCTCAGGACCCACACCAGGCAAAACCCCAACCACCTAAGCCCCCTGGACTGAAGAGCTGGACAGTTCAGGCGGGCAGCCAAAGTCCCAGGCCCGGCAGATGGCATGATGGAAAGAGTTGTTGATAAATTGACTTGATTTCTCTCTCTCTCTCTCTCTCTCTCTCTCTCTCTCTCTCTCTCTCTCTCTCTCTCTCTCTCTCTCTCACACACACACTACTATTATCTGCTTGCTTTACATGCTACACTGTAGAGTTTAGTTTACACCCCATAATTCATTCGTTGAAATCAGAATCAGCTCTGTACACAGCTGAGCTGCCACGTAAGTCTAAAATGTGTTACAGATACAATGAGGTAAAACCCCTCCCTCTTGCATGAGGGGGTGGTTAGGCTATAAAAACCATAGGGCTCCATTTTGGGGTGGCACACTCTCACCAGGAATTGCCTAAAGAGGTGTGTCCCAGCGCTGCCTGTAACCATATCTCACTTTCAGTAAAAAAGGAAAATATACTTCATCTCTCAGCCTGGTTATTTGGCCGTCAAATCAAAGAACTGGGGTTTAAGGTATGTTAGACTCAACAGAGTCGGGTGGCCTACCAGATAATGTGGGCCACCCAACCCCACGGCACAGTCTGTCAGGTGGTCTGCCAGAGTTTTTTAACGACCTGAACAGAAAGGGTGGTCCAGGAGGTGGCTGCCCAACAGGAAGAACCAGCGGTGAGCCAGATGGAGGAGTCGGGGAACCCAAGCCGACGTCAGGGTGAGGAGAGGGAACCATGATGGCCCGGGAAGAGGAGAGGAAACCACGACGGCATCTGGCAGAGAAGAGGGAACCACAACGGCATCTGGCAGAGGAGGGGGAACCACAACAGTGTCTGGCAGATGAGGGGGAACCATGACGGCGTTAGGCAAAGGAGGGGGAGCCACGACGTCCTTGGACTGGCCTGCAGCACCCTTGGTGGTCCCAGACTGGGACATGGCAGCACCCGTGGTGGCTCCAGTCTGGAGCAAGGCCGCACCCACGGTGGACCCGGACTGGGCCAGAGCTGCACCCACAGTGGCTCCGGGCTGGAGCAAAGTTACACCCATGGCAGACCCAGACTGGGCCAAAACTGCACCCCCAGTGGACCCGGTCTGGGCCAAAGCTGCAACCACAGTGACCCCCAGGCTGGATCATAACGCCCATGGCAGGCCCATACTGGAGGGCAGCACCCAAACTGGTTTCAGGCTGGGGCGCAGCATCCACAGCAGTCCCCAACTAGGACACAGCACCCACGGAGATCCAGACTGAGGAGGAGCTGCACCCACAGAGCTCCTGGGCTAGGACGGAGCACCTGCAACAACCTCATCAGACGGGGAAGCAGAGGAGGGTCCTCCGTCCTCTGAGGGTCTTCCGAGGCTCCGTCCCAGGTCCCAGCCTGGGACGGAGCACCTGCAATGACCTCAGCGGGAGGAGCTGGACCCACGGTGACCTCAATTGGCGAGCCTGGACCCACTGAGACTTCTGGCTGAGCTGGACAATCCTTGGTGACCCTGGGGGAAAGCTCAGGCAAGAGAGCCAGAGAAACAGGGTCAGGGCCACCAGTGGCAGTGCAGCCTGGCAAGGTAAGCTCAGGCACAGCTGACGGCTGCACTTGGATCTCCCCACCAAGAGCCAGGCAAGATCTCTCCAAAACAGAAGCAATGAAAACAAAGGAGAGCACTTGCCTGAGCTCGAGCTCCACCGCCGTCCAGGACTCCGTTGAGCCAAGCGGCGACGTCTCGGGCCCGGCCTTCTGGAGGTCCAACTCCGGCTCTGCTGCGGCGGCCCCTGCAGCAGGCATCGTGGTCGATGCAGTACCGGGACCCCCCAGTGAGGTGACCCATGCAGGTGGCTCATCTGGCGTGGATTCAGGAGGTTGATTTTCTGCTGGCGCTGACTCCTGTGTAGCTGAAGCCAGGGGATGCTCTATCGTCAGCGCAGGCTTCAGGTTGGAGGCAGCGCTTTCCCTCTGTCTGGACCGTGGCTGCGGGGCTGGAACCTGGTCCTCTAGAGCCGCAGGCTCCTCCATTGTCCGGTGGCCCAATCCCACAACCGGCAGACATCCAGGGGATGTAGGAGGAGACATGGAGAGACCAGGTGGAGTAATTATGGCTGCAGCAGGAAGTGAGAGCTCAGAGGACTGCGAGACCTGAGCCTCACCACCGGGAATCAGGCAAGGTAATTCATGGGAGGATGATAGAAATGAAAGAGCACTTGCCTGTGTTCCCGGGGCATCATGTTCTCTGCTGCAGCTGGTGTAAAGACATCCTTCTCCATGGCTACGGTGGCCATGGGCCCCTCAGAGGATCGTGGAGGAGATGCCCCTGTGGGCACGGAGATGGGCAGAGCCAGAGAGGAAACAGCCGATCCCTCAGCAGCAGGAGGGAATGTTGAGGAGAAGCGGGAAACAGCAGCTGCAGAGAAGGAGGAAGTTGACGATTCAGCCAGAGAGGAAAAACACAAAGAGGCAACTGCTGCGGGAGTCTTCTGCCTCGGCAAAGGAGAAACTGGTGCCTGAAAGGTGGAGGCGTTCTTCCGGCGGGATTTTCCTGGATAGCGGCGTTCTGGAGCAGATGGAGTGGGAGCAGGAACCGGTGCCGGAGACTGGTGAGGAGCCGATACAACAGAGGCCTGAGAATACCTCCCCTTCGGCGTGGGCCCAAGTTTCCTCTGGGAATTCCTCACCATCTCACTGTTCTCACGCTGCAGAGCCACCACCAGAGAAATCCTCTCCACCTTCTCACCATGCTCCTTGAGCTGAGGGCACCAGTGAGCAGCTGCCTCCGCGAGACCCAGGTACCACAGTGTGTCTTTCGGAGTAGGACCGATGCAAGCTGCGGAGATGAGCCGTCCATCTCCATAAGGATTTTACAGCACTCCCATCCCAGGCTCATCGGGTAGCTGCACCCACCTGTAGAGTCCGTATGGGCTGATGACATGTCAGCTGCTCCGGAAAAACAGGTGAGTGAAAAAAGAAAACAAAACAAAAAAAAACCCCACAAACCACAGCAGCTGGGTCTCTTACTGGCAGTGGTATTCTGTCATGAATTGCCCCTTAGGGAAGAGAGAAAAGACCCAGGCACTGAACTGCAGTTTGTGATATTTATTCAAGGAAAACATAAAGTACTAAGTGCACAACAAAGCAATAAGCCACAGAGAGAATAACACGGGAACTGAGCAAGAAATCAAGAATGTCAAATTTACGTCTGGAAGTCATAGACAGTAGTCAAGACTGCAGCAAGGAATGCAAGGAGCAGCGCTCTTAAATAAGGCATAACACAATAGAACACAGGTGTGGATATCAGAGCTGGCAGGAGGAAGCAATGATTAATAATTTGGTCCAGCTGGGAGCAATGAGAGGGGAGAGACCGTGCTGACAGCCAACAGGGACACCGCCCACACACAGCAAAACCCAGGAAGCACCAGTGACAGCTGTCAACCCAGAGGGAGAACACAACAGTAAGGGATATAAAGAATAAAATATCAACAAATACAGACTGAGAAATAAATACAAACAATACAAAATAAGAGCATAACAAAACTATGACATAAACAGGAAAATAGAAAACAATACGAGAAATACAGAAACCAAAAGGCACAAAATACAACAAATATATAAATATAGAGAAAAGCCATGAGACTGAGCATGGCAGAAACCTCCAGTGCTCAGCTCATGACAGGCACCTCCATTTAAAAATGGTAAGTCATTCACTCATGAGCCTGCAGTTTTGTTTGCTCATCAAATCAGCTGGATTATGACAACAGAAACTTCAGGCTTAATATCATGTCCCAAAGTCAATGTGTGACTTCATGGAAACTACTACAGTTCCTCTACTATAGATCTGCGGCTGGCTGCAAAAGGGAGTCTCCTATGTTATACCTATCATGGGTGGGTATTTCATCTCACTGTTGGCAAACAGATAATTTTCTCAAGAGTGAATCCTTAGGGCAACACTATGAGTATTATTGCAGTCAGGGTAGTTTCTAGCTTTTTGAGGGCCCTTGTATGGGGACCGATGTTTTTGAAATGGGGAAGAGTTCAAACTCTTTAAAATGGAAATAAAAATCTATCCCTTCCAACAAAAACTTTAAAAAAAACTGTTCATTGATGAAAAGAATATTTTTATACCATCACATAGAATAGAAATGAGGTCCACGTCTCCTCCTGTCCTCCCATGTCCAAGGTCGACGTTTCCTCCTGTCCTTCCTCGTTCAAGGTCGACGTCCTCTCCTCTCCTCCTTCATCTTCTGGTTTTCAGGTCTCTGGTTCATCTGTGGGTCTGCTGGTTGACTACAACTGCTGGTGGGCGTGTCTCTGGTGCTGTTCTACTGGTCACTGCAGCTATGGCTCTGGCCTCTGTTGACCATCTGCCAGTAACTGCTGCCCGGATGCAGTGGTAGCCCTCTGAAACTGTGCTGCTGCAGCCCCTTGCTCCTAAGTGGCAGTTTCCACCCTCTGACCACGGCTACAGATGTTGCCTCTCACTCTCTGATGGCGGTGGGGTGTCCCCCTGATTTAAGGGTCCCTTGGGGTTTTGGTTTACCAGTGATCAGCCACCTGACTCATTTTCTTGCTCTCCTGTTGGGCCAGCACTGTACTTTAGCTGGCCTCCTGAGAGGCCTCACTCTCCTACTGGGCCGGTAATGGACTTTGGCTGGCGTCTTCAGAGGTTTTCCCATTCTTACCTCTTTGCCTCTTGGGCTCTATGTTTTCCCTCTTGAGAAAAAAGGGGAGAAAAAAAACGGTACCTTTTGTAAAAAAAATTTAACTGACTTGGCTGTTTCCCATATGTAAGTTTTACCTTTTTCTAGCCCTCCAATCAGACCTACCTCTTCCCACCCCGGTTTGGATGGAGTTGTTTTTGTTCTGGGGCGTCTGGGCTCTGCTCGTTGGGGGGGCACTGTCATGGGTGACATGTTTTGCAAACAAGTTCCACCCTTTAACTTGTTTTTCATATTTATTATTATTATTGTAATTATTAATCTTCTAGACTTCAGTTCTTTGGTAGTTTTTCATGCATTTTTCCTTGCCTTGTCTTTGTTTCTGAGTTTGCTTTTAGTTTCAAGCATTTCCTGTTTTGTTCCTATCTAGTTTTATTGTGATAGTTTTCCCTTTCCTGTTTTTTTTCATAAGGTTCATTATTTACCTTTTCTGTGATGTAATCCGATGCAGTTGTTAATTGATTCAAGATTCATGATTCAAGATTCAAGATTCAAAGATTCAAAGGCTTTATTATCATGTGCACAGTTAAGAAATGCTACATTTCCTGAGCAATTAAATTCTTACTTTGCTCTCCGGACAAATGCCAAGTTAAAGGTACAGAAACAACAATTTTAATAGGTCATGACACACTAACACATTAGCTCAATCCTAGTACTGATGGATGCTAAGACACATACACCAACACACAGTTAGGCAGTAGAGGAATGAAAATGAAAGTCACCGGATTACTAAAGTGATAGTGGTATATTGATATCAGAGATGATGTGAACCTGAGATGGCATAGACTTATGTATAGTGTGCAAATGAGCAGTGTGCAACCTGATGTGAACCTGAGATGGCATAGACTTATGTACAGTGTGCAAATGAGCAGTGTGCAGCCTGATGTAACCTGAGATGGCATAGACTTATGTACAGTGTGCAAATGAGCATTGTGCAACAAGCAGTATATAATTACAAATTATTGATAAGTAGCAGCAGAGATGATATGGACATCAAACAGGTGATACTATATCTACTGTACAGGTGAGCAGTGTGCAAATTTAGCAGCCGGTGTGCGAGTTCCTATGTGCAAAGCTGTGTTACAGAGTTTTGGGAGTTGTTGTTTGTTCATGAGTCTGATGGCAGTGGGAAAGAAGGAGTTTTTCAATCTGGTTGTCTGGCATTTCACACTTTTGTACCTCTGACCTGAGGGTAGAAGTGTGAACAGTCTGTGTTGGGGGTGGGTGGGGTCCTGGAGGATGGCATCAGCTCTCTTTTGGACTTTGCGGTGGTAGATGCTCTGCAGAGAGGGGAGTGGAGTCCTGATGATCATCTTCGCTTTCTTCACCACTCTCTGCAGGTGTTTGCGCTCCAGGGCGGTGGTGCTGCCGTACCACGCAGTGATGCCGTTGGTCAGGATGCTCTCGATGATGCAGCTGTAGAAATTGTTGAGGATCCCGGAAGAAATGCCAAACTTCTTCAGCCTCCTCAGAAAGTACAGTCGCTGTTGAGCTCTCTTGACCAGCTCTGTGGTGTTGTGTGTCCACTTAAGGTCCTCGCTGATGTGGATGTCCAGGTATTTAAAGCTGCTCACCCTCTTCACCTCAAGCTTCTGGATGAACAGTGGCTGATGGGGTCTCCTCCTCCCTTTCCTCATGTCCACTATCATTTCCTTTGTCTTGTCCGTGTTGAGGGTGAGATTGTTGTCCTCACACCATGACACCAGGTTGGCCACCTCTCTCCTGTAAGATAAGATAAGATAAGATAAGATAAGATAAACTTTATTGTCCCTCAAGGGGAAATTTGTCTTGGGCTTGTCACCCGTGCTGCAACCACACAATTCACACATACACAATGGATGTAATACATAATAAATTAAATAAAACCCAATAAATAATACAAGTACATACATAAATAAATATATAACAGCAGTCATTAAGAACAGGCGTTATAAGTGTCCCTGACCTATTTATCTGAGTTTAAAAGTTTTACTGACATCAGGATAAATGAGTTCTTATATCTATTGAACCTGCACTTTGGGACTCTGTATCTCCTCCCTGAGGGCAGCCGCACATATTCATTGTTTAGTACATGGCTCATGTCACTGATTATTTTTTGAGCTTGTCTACAGGCTGCCTGTTCGTGTAAGATCTGCATGGGTAAATACTCTTTAACTCCAATAATTTTCCATACTGTATGAATTAAACGCAACACTCTGTTCTTTAGTTTCACAGAGAGGTTGCCAAACCAAGCTGTAATGCTGTATCTAATACAGCTCTCCAACACAGCCTGGTAAAATATTAACATAATCCTTTTATCAACGCCATGTATTCTTAATCTATGCAAGAAATGCAGCCGCTGTTGTAGTCTACTACAGAGGTAATCAATATGTGTGCTCCAGGTTAATGAATGGTCAATAAATACTCCCAAATATTTATAGGAACTAACCTGTATTATAGTGTGGTTGTGGATGACCACAGGCCTGTGGTCACCAACTCCCCAAGGGTCAAACACCATCTCCTTTGTTTTATCAGTATTCAAAATGAGATGACTGTCATCACACCAATTGACAAACCTCTGATTTTCTATAAAATAGATTGATAGATCATGAGTGTTTTGAAGTAGTGATAAAATAGCAGTGTCATCAGAAAATTTAATAATTCGATTGCCTGGATAGACACTTCTGCACTCATCAGTGTACAAGGTGAACAAAAATGGTGAACTAACACAGCCTTGGGGAACTCCTTTGCTGAGGGTTCTAAATTTAGATAAAGTTCCATTTACACTAACTTGCTGTTTACAATAAGTTAAAAATGAGTGGTACCATTTAATAATGACAGGATGCACTTTAAAATCATTTAACTTCTTAATTAAAAGGTGTGGCTGCAGTGTGTTAAAAGTTGAACTAAAATCAACCAATAAAAGACGTGCATTTGAGGTTGTCTCCTCCAAATGTTTAAACATAGAATGGGTTAAGGTTAAAATGGCATCCGCTGTACTTCTATTATTTTTATAAGCAAACTGCAGAGGATCCAAAAGTCCTCCAAAATCAGTTTTCAGAATGTTAATGACAATCTTCTTGAGGCACTTCATTACCAGTGAGGTCAGTGCAACAGGACGATAGTCATTATTCTCTTTACAGCTTGCTTTTTTTTGGTACAGGAATAGAGCTTTTCCAAATTACTGGGACAGAACACGTATCTAAAGACTTCTGGTAGATGGGACTCCAAGCTTCTGCTAGCTCCTCACTACATGACTTCAGTAAGCGCCCAGAGATCCCATCTGGTCCAGATGCCTTCTTGGGGCACATACGTGAGAAAAATCTTTCCACAACATGCTGGTCAACTATAATTTTTGCAGAGCCTAAAACTGATATAGTGTCCAGAGCAGCTTTTTGTTCATGAGAAAAATCTCTAGTCTCAAATCTGCAAAAGAAATTATTCAACTCGTTTGCCTTTTCTTCCTCATTCATTACATTAATGCAGCTTTTAGATGGAGTCATCTTTGTCATTACTTTAACTGGGTCCCACAATTTCCTAGAACTTTTTCCTAGGCATTCAGATTCAAGTTTCTTCCTCGTCTCATCTCTAGCTGTTCTTAGTTTATAATTAATTTCTTTCTGTATATTTTTCATACTTAACATGTCCCCATTCTTAAAGGCAATCTTTTTCTGTACTATGCACCTTTTTAATTCCTTGGAAATATAAGACTTATTATTGGGATACATAGTGATTACTTTCTGAGGTAAAACATTTTGTAGGATTTTGTAAGATGCTTTGTCATCACCAGTGATGCGTCCTATCACTGCTGTCATCCGCAAACTTTAGGATGATATTGGACCTTTATTGGGATTATTTTTCTCCACATCTTGTGAGTGGTTCTGTTTTCCACATTTTGTTATGTTACATCCATCCATCCATCTCCTTTTGCTTAATCCTTTTCGGGTCACGGGGGGCTGGAGCCTATCCCAGCATCTTTGGGCGAGAGGCAGGGTACACCCTGGACAGATCGCCAGTCCATCGCAGGGCCAACACAGAGAGACAGACAGCCATTCACTCTCACAGTCATACCTAAGGACAATTTAGAATCCCCACTTTGATGCCAGTTAACCTAACTTGCATAGTTTTATTCCAAAATGCATTAAATTAATTTCCCCCCAAAATTCTACACACAATATCCTATATTGACAATGTGAAAAAAGTTATTTTGAGATTTTTACAAATTCATTAAAAATTAAAAAAGTAGGAAATCACATGTACAGAAGTATTCACAGCCTTTGCTCAATACTTTGTTGATGCACCTTTGGCAGCAATTACAGCCTCAAGTCTTTTTGAACATGATGCCACAAGCTTGGCACACCTATCTGTGGGCAGTTTCACCCATTCCTCTTTGCAGCACCTCTCAAGCTCCATCAGGTTAGATGGCAAGCGTCGGTGCACAGCCATTTTCAGATCTCTCCAGAGATGTTCAACTGGACTCAAGTCTGGGCTCTTGCTGGGCCACTCAAGGACATTCACAGAGTTGTCCTGAAGCCACTCCTTTGATATCTTGGCTGTGTGCTTGGGGTCGTTGCCCTGCTGAAAGATGAACCGTCATCACAGTCTGAGATCAAGAGTGCTCTGGAACAGGTTTTCATCCAGGGTGTCTCTGTACATTGCTGCATTCATCTTTCCCTCTATCCTCACTAGTCTCCCAGTTCCTGGCACTGAAAAACATCCCCACAGCATGATGCCACCACCACTATGCTTCACTGTAGGGATGGTATTGGCCTGGTGATGAGCAGTGCCTGGTTTCCTCCAAACAGGACGCCTGGCATTCACACCAAAGAGTTCAATCTTTTTCTCATCAGACCAGAGAATTTTGTTTCTCATGGTTTGAGAGTTCTTCAGGCACCTTTTGGCAAACTCCAGGTGGGCTGCCATGTGCCTTTTACTTAGGAGTGGCTTCCTTCTGGCCACTCTACCATACAGGCCTGATTGGTGGATTGCTGCAGAGATGGTTGTCCTTCTGGAAGGTTCTCTCTCCACAGAGGAATGCTGGAGCTCTGACTGACTGACCATTGGGTTCTTAGTCAACTCCCTGACTAAGGCCCATCTCCCTCGATCGCTCAGTTTAGATGGCCAACCAGCTCTAGGAAGAGTCCTGGTGGTTCCAAACTTCTTCCATTTATGGATGATGGAGGCCACTGTCCTCATTGGGACCTTCAAAGCAGCAGAAATTTTTCTGTACCCTTCCCCAGATTTGTGCCTTGAGACAATCCTGTCTCGGAGGTCTACAGACAGTTTCTTTGTCTTCATGCTTGGTTTGTGTTCTGACATGCACTGACAACTGTGGGACCTAATATAGACGGGTGTGTGCCTTTCCAAATCATGTACAACTAGAAAAGCACTCGGAGAGCGCAGACCTCCGCCAAGTGCTACAGTTCCCCCCATACAGTGTTTGTGTGTACATTTTCAGATTCCTTGACCATGAAAACATATGAATTGGATTGACAATGATAGGATTAGTGGTTGAGTAGTAATTCACGAAAATGACATTTTCCGTAATGGCGGCCACAGTTCCGCCCATACATTGTTTGTGAGTACGTTTTCAGATTCCTTGACCACAAAAACACATGACTAGCAATTGAATGACAATGATAGGATTAGTGGTTCAGCAGTTATTCACGAAAATGGCATTTTCCGTAATGGCGGCCACAGTTCCCCCCATACAGTGTTTGTGTGTACGTTTTCAGATTCCTTGACCATGAAAACAAATGACTAGCAATTGGATTGACAATGACAGGATTAGTGGTTGAGTAGTTATTCACGAAAATGACATTTTCCGTAATGGCGGTTTTCTTCTGGACGGTGATCCGGATCATCCCCAAAATTTAATCAGTTCTTCCTTGTACCATTTCCAACAACACCTGAAAGTTTCATCAAAATCCGTCCAAAACTTTTTGAGTTATCTTGCTAACCAACAGACAGACAAACAGACAGACAGACAGACAAACCCCGGCAAAAACATAACCTCCTGGCAGAGGTAATCAACTGAATTTACCACAGGTGGACTCCAGTTAAGCTGCAGAAACATCTCAAGGATGATCAGTGAAACAGGATGCACCTGAGCTCAATTTTGAGCTTCATGGCAAAGGCTGTGAATACTTACAGTATGTGCATGTGATTTCTTAGTTTTTATTTTTCATAAATTTGCAAAAATCTAAAACAAAACAAAACTTTTTTTCACATTATCATTATGGGTTATTGTGTGTAGAATTTTAAGATAAGATAAGCCTTCATTAGTCCCACAATGGGGAAATTCCAGGATTACAGCAGCAAAGGGATAGCAGCACTCAGAGCAATAGTACATAAGACAATAAGATAAGAATTGGTTAGCCAAAGCAGTAGATGAATATACATATGTACACAGATATATACACAGTGCAGGAGCATTGCAGCTAGATGGTATAAACAGCATTACGGTTTGTTAAATTACCCTGCTGAATATGAATATGTACCCAGACAGTATATTTCGCATTTTAATCAACAATGTTGTTTCCACCCTCAGTAATGATTGTCATTGTCCCAGTTGTGCATTGGAGGGGATGATCTCTATTGTGCAAAGCTGTTATGTTTAGTACATTTAACACAACCTCTACGAACAGCCCTGATTAGGTTATAAAGTCTGACAGCCGTAGGTAGGAAGGACCTGTGGAACCTCTCCGTTGTGCACCTAGGATGGCACAGCCTACTGCTAAATGAGCTCCTCAATGCGTTCAGCATGTCCTGCATGGGGTGGAACTCGTAATCCAGCAGAGATGACAGCTTAGCCACCGTCCTTCTCTCTCCTATCTCCTCCACAGGGTCGAGGCGTTGCCCCAGGTCAGAGCTAGCTTTTTTGACCAGCCGGTTTATTGAGGAAAGAAATGAATTTAATCCAATTTGGAATAAAGGCTGTAACATAACAAAATGTGGAAAAATTGAAGCGCTGTGAATACTTTCCGGGTGCACTGTATGATGAGATGGAGGCAGATGATCTGAGATATATATTGTTATAAAGGGACTTATAACAGATAGCAGCATGATGACGTAGCCAGCTGGTGACATCATCACACCAGCCTATAAGTAGGGAGAACTGGCCATCTTGGGCTCTCTCCACTGATATATACTGTACATAGGACCTCAGTGCTGGGTTAACTTGTATTGCATTTCTAACTTGTTGTAATAAAGTTTTAGTTCCAGTACAGCTGTCTCCTCCTTTGGTCATTCCAGGTTTGCAGACATAACACACACACACACACACACACACACGTGAGGCAATATGTGAAGCAAATTTATGAGGAAAAAAATTGTATATTTACAAGAAAAGTGCAAATTAATGAGAGAAAAGTTGCCAGTTTACAAGGACAAATGTCCAAAATTGTTGCAAATTAATGAGAAAAGAGTTGCAAATTTACATGAAAAAGTTGCAAATTTATGAGAGAAAAATTGCAACTCTAAAAGAAAAGTGACATGGTAAAAGGTAACAGACCCAAGACAGATAGCAAGAGAGAGACCAAGGTTGCAATGCAATAATGTGAGTTTATTGTGTAAAGGTGCTGGGGTGGCAGCACAGAGAGTGTAACACTCCTGCAGAGGAGAGAAGAGGAAAATGATTAGTTGCAGGGGCAAGGGCTGTGTTTGATCTTATGTTCTCTCTTTCTTACAGGTTTGGTCTAGCAACCCGGTGGTGGCAGGTTTCCCTCGGCGACTCTTCAGCGTGGTGAAAGAGTCTTTGTGAGGTGAGTGGAACACTGAGTGAGTAGTCACACTGGGGAAAGAGAGATGAGGGTATAGGCTTAGTGCACGTTGGTAAGTTGACTTACTTGGGGAGTGAAGATGGGGGAATCCAGATCCATGGTTCTGCCAGAGGAAAAGGTCCACTCCGCCAAGGGTGTCCTGAGGAGAATGGGGAGAAGCGTTTTAAGGTAAAATCGATGAGGGCTTACAGTGGAGTGGTAGGAGAACATAGGCTGGAGGTAGCTGATCCTGAAACAGCATGGAGCAAGTCTAATGAGCTCCTGCAGTCTGCAGCGCGTAGCTCCTATTTGAGGAGTGGGGCTGACTACAGGCAGGTGAGGAGCTCAGCCATGGGAAACAAGCAGTTATGGGAGAGGGAGGAGAGTGTGCAGCTTGAACCACTTCAAAAAGTTGCAAATTCTCCCCCAAAATATTTGTTTTGCATGTATCCTTTGCGTTACATTTCATTTTATTCAGTTTTGTAACATGATGTAGGTTAAATAATAATGGTTTATGATGATATGGGGGGGGGGGGGGGCAATTCTTTTTTTTTTCAGGTTGGGGGGATACTGTATGTCCCCCCCGTCCCTCCTGATTTATGCCTATGACTGTACCACCACTTACTTCCTCTGTAGAAAATGAAGCTGTACTTCCAGAGTAACGAGTGCTTTTGATGTCTTTTGCAGCAGATCATTTGGCTTATTTTAAGTAACATTATGCCAACCTGACAAGAAAATTTGGTTTATTAAAACTGCTTAAAACAAGTAAAAATGATCATGATGCAAGTGGGTAGGAGAAATACCTTGTCACATGAAAAACAAAGCATTTAAGATATTTCATCTTACAGTGCATTGCATCCGTCGCCCGTCTGTCTGTCCACATTTCACAAAAATCGCTACTCTTCCTGTTGCTCACCAAACTCGGACATTGGACATGTCCTAAAAATGACCATAAAGGTTCAGTCTTTTTTGGTAGTGGGGTAGCTGGAAAGAACGTGGACTCCAGTGCTTTGGACAATGTATGAAATGATGCTTTGGACTGTTGTATTATTAAAGTAACGCAACAGAGAAGCATGCCCCTTCATCCTTGAAAAATGTGCAGTCCCTGCTACATTCAATCACCAACTCAGCTTCTTGCATTAAAACACAAAACTTTTTAAATGTATTTTGCTGAAGTCAAAGGTGCTGATATCACTCGGGAAAAGGTGATGCATTCACACGCTGATCCCTGGTGTCATCCTTTCAAAATGATTGTCTGAATCTTTACTTTTAAAAAAATCAGCTTTTTTTTAGCAATAGAGGTGAAATCAGTGTCAGCGAAGACCTAAGCATGGAGGAGGAAGTGATAAAACAAATTGGCTCTGGGGAAAGAGGATGAGACATAGAGATGGCTGAGAAAATTAGCAAGAGAAAGAAGGAGAGCAGAAGATGGGGCTATAATGAGGGGGCGAGGGAGCCCCTGTAAGGCCCGCCAGGTCTCTGCAGACCACTGGGAGAGTGGAGCGCTGCAACAGAGTGGCCGTTCTTCTCTTTGTGAGCCCAGGAAACCGGAGATGCTCCTACGCTCGGCTACTGAGTGACATCAGCCGCTCGGGAAGAAGACACAGAAACTTCCACATACACACATAGCTAACCACCCACCACTTCCACATTCACTTGCAGAAACATCCAAAATCCTCTAAATGGCTAAATATTTGCATACACTGCTGTTCCAATTATCCTCCTGTCTGCCTCCTCTGCTCTTTTATCTCTGGGTGCAGACAGGTCTGTGTGCGCTTTAATGAAAGTGAGACAGGCCCTGTCATCTCTATCACACTGAGTTCTGTCTCTTCTTATTGCAATATTAGTGCAAGGAATGAAACAAAGACCTTGTATAAGAACCCACAGGAATAAAAGAGTAGAATATAGTAAAGTGTAATTCACATGTAAAGCACGTGGAAAGGTACAGGCTAGGTACATCCATGATTGTCTAAGGGAATTCTCACACCTAAAAGTCTGCATCAAGGTTAATGATTTTGTTATTTTGTCTACATTTGGTATGTTTGTTTGCTGTTTAACTGGAACAGCAACCCCTTAAAGATGAAGCCAAAGTAAAATGTTAACATTTTTGTATGGAATCCGGTCCGTCCCATGAGTGGTTCTTGGAATGTTTGAGTGCAGGTGATCTGCAGGCAGAACTTCATTAAGGAATCCAAAGATTTTTATTCTTAAATGCTCCCAGTTGTATTCAGATTGACTGTTTTTAGTTTGTCTTAATTAAGTTGGTTGCAAATACTCTGCTTGCTTGAATAAAGATCTAAATGTGATCAAATGAAATTGTATGTTAAATGGCATATTGTATGATATAGTGTAGTTAGAAATGTACTTTAAGTCAGTTAACATTATTCTTAAAATGATATTTTGAAAACTCAAAGCAATCAGAAAGTGGCTATAAGGACTGGAAGAGAAGTGGGAAAAAAAATGCAAAAGTTAAAACAATGTGTCATGGGTTTAAGTGTCCCCTGAAGCTTATGTTTCCTGAAATTGTGACTTAGATTAGCCGTTATAATTCAATAAGTGATTCCGCAAAACACTCATGGCTACTCTGTTCATTCACAGACCAGAAAATTCACACTGTTATCCTGTTAAATCAAAGGGAATCTTTGTTCTTTGGTATGTTCTTTTGTTGTTAAAATTGTGGTAACAGGTCAGAGAAGTTGTTAGTTCCTGCCCAGCAGATCAGTTGGGGGGAGGGGGGTCCATGCTGCTGTTAAAGCCACGTCACCCTTTAACCTTTGGTTCCCATCTCAGCATCAGCTCTGTTTGAATTGTCCTCAGAAGGGAACATGTAAATCAACAGAGGTGTGAAATTTGTACCAGCTGTTCGCACTGATGTTATTGGGGGGGGGGGGGGTCATCTATTAAGTGTCATGTGGTGTCATGTGTTTACTCCTCCTGGGCTAACTGGATTATTTCTACTGCTGTGGATCACCTAGTCCTCTTCTTTGTCTCCTTTTCCCTGCTGATTAGTGCAAATCTGCAGGATTTAACACCACCGAACACCACCGTTTAGTTCCTCCTCACGGCTGTCATTTTTTTTTTTTTTTTAAAAAGGCCAACACATGCCAATTTATCACATCCTTTTTCATGTAAATTAGAAACATTCTTTTGTAAATGTGAGGATTTTTCTCATAAATTTGCAGGATTTTCCTGCAGAGTTACAGGCATTTTACTCAGAAATGTGCAGCTTCTTACTTGAAAATTTGCAGCTTTTTATTATCCATAATTTTGCAGTTTTTTTTTCCTCATGAATTTAGAACTTTTCTTACCCTTGAATTTGCAGTTTAAAAAAAAAAAGCTTAAATTTGCAGCATTTTACTCGAATCTTATATTTGCAGCGTTTTAGGTTGTAAACAGTTTGAAATTTACACTTTTTTTTGTCTTTTTGCTAAAGCTGCAGCTTCTTACCCATAAAATTCCACTTTTTTGGGGGTCAGAAATGTGGCAGCTTTTTACTGAGACTTACATCCCCCTCTCCCTTTTATTTTTTATTTTTTTGGTCAGGTCAGCCGTTTAGTTCCTCCTCACGGCTGTCATTTTTTTTTTTTTTTTAAAAAAGGCCAACACATGCCAATTTATCACATCCTTTTTCATGTAAATTAGAAACATTCTTTTGTAAATGTGAGGATTTTTCTCATAAATTTGCAGGATTTTCCTGCAGAGTTACAGGCATTTTACTCAGAAATGTGCAGCTTCTTACTTGAAAATTTGCAGCTTTTTATTATCCATAATTTTGCAGTTTTTTTTTCCTCATGAATTTAGAACTTTTCTTACCCTTGAATTTGCAGTTTAAAAAAAAAAAGCTTAAATTTGCAGCATTTTACTCGAATCTTATATTTGCAGCGTTTTAGGTTGTAAACAGTTTGAAATTTACACTTTTTTTTGTCTTTTTGCTAAAGCTGCAGCTTCTTACCCATAAAATTCCACTTTTTTGGGGGTCAGAAATTGGCAGCTTTTTACTGAGACTTACATCCCCCTCTCCCTTTTATTTTTTATTTTTTTGGTCAGGTCAGGCATTGGCTTGCTTGCTACCGGATAACCATGAAAACCGGTACAACCTGTCTCACGGGTCTGGCCATCGGCAACTCAACCGGCATCCCCACCTTTCCAAGGGCATGGATGGTGAAACAGGGCATCCTGGCAGAACTAAAAACAATATCTGCCACAGGTCTGTGGTGGACCACTCCCAGTTATACAGGGTGAGACTGGACATACTGGCAGATAAACATACTGTATATGTTGCAAGGTCTGTGGTGGACCGTGCCAGTCGGTTCATCGTGGCATGCACTACACAAAGAGCAGAGATAAACAAACCTATCTTCTGGTCAGTCACTGCAACAGATACTGGAGTCAGTTTGTCTTGGCTTGTCCTTGCCACTGATAATACCTTTATCTGCCAAGAATGTGCTGCTAGTCCAGCAAAAGCTAGCAGTACTCAAATACTTTGCAAGCAGTTTCATGAAATGGTCAATCAGAAAGCAACTCATACCGGCTTGGACGTCGCCCGGGCTTACAAGGTCCACGCTGATCTGTTCACACTCCGACAAGCAGCGAAAAGTAAGCTAGGAGCAGGAAGACAAAAGAAGAGGAAAACAGCAGCCTTGTGTGTAGCAGAATGGAATGTACGCACTCTGTTGGACAGAACAACATCACAGCACCCCGAAAGACAGACCGCACTTGTGACACTGGAAATGAACAGGTACAATGTAGACATAGCTGCACTTAGTGAAACAAGATTGCCTTGATATGACAGCTTGGAAGACCATGGGTACATCTTCTTTTGGAGTGGGAGATCAACTCAAGAAAGGAGAGAAGCAGGAGTGGGCTTTGCAGTTAGAAAGGAGATAGCGGGAATGCTTGATGAGGAACAGGTGCCAATCAATGACAGGATAATGACTACGAGACTCCCACTACAGCGGAAGATGTATGCCACACTCATCAGTGTATATGCCCCAACAATGACCAACACAGAGGAGGTGAAGGAAGAGTTCTACAGTGATTTACGTGAGACTATAAGGTTTGTACCGACTGATGACACGCTGATACTCATTGGAGATTTTAATGCCAGAATTGGTTCGGACACTGAGAAATGGAAAGGAGTGCTAGGCAGTTATGGAGTAGGCAAGTGCAATGCTAATGGAGAACTTCTACTTGCTCTATGATCAGAGTTCAACCTTGTGTTAACCAACCCTCTATTTAAGCACAAGGACACACACAAGAAGACATGGATGCACCCAAGATCCAAGCACTGGCACTTGTTAGACTACATCATAGTCAGGCAGACAGACATAAGGGATGTATTGGACACCAGCGCAATGAGAGGCGTGGACTGTGGTACTGATCATTTTATGCTGAGATCTAGATTAAGGATTTGGAGACAAAAACAGCACTGCAGGATGGGTGTGAAGCCACCACGGAAGCTAAACACTAGTTCACTGAAAGGCCAAAAGAAGCAGGAAGAACTTACACAGGAAATGGATGAAAACTTGAAAGACTGGGACAGCAACAACTCAGAGAATGACATAGAAGAGAAATGGGCAACACTGAAGGATACGGTGTATCAGACTGCGAGTGATGTATTAGGCCACCCTGAGAGGAAACATCAAGATTGGTTTGATGAGCATGATGAACACCTGAAGAAACTACTAGAAGTGAGGAATACAGCTAGGCAGGGAAACCTACAGTGTAACACAAGGTTGAAGAAGAAGAAATACTCAAAGGCTCAAAGTGAGCTACAGAAGTACACCAGAGAGATTAAGTCCAGCTGGTGGGATTAAAACGGAGAAACTTCAAACTGCAGCAGACAGGAAGGACATGAAAACATTCTTCACAGGTTTGAGAGAAATCAACAGCCCTAAACCAAGAGGATTGATCCAACTAAAGGCTATGGATGGTGAAACGGTTTTGCAGGAGAAAGACAAGATCTTGGCCAGATTTGCAGACCACTTTGACCAACTACTAAACAACCCTGAAGATCTCACTGAAGAGGCTAAAGAAGCTCTAGTGCAGTGACCAGCTGTATCAAGTCTGGATGAACCACCAAATTTTGATGAACTAATGGCAGCTATCAGGACAACACAGGATGGTAAAGCTCCATAAAGGGATGGAATTCCAGTAGAAGTGTGGAAATTTGGTGGTGTTCAGCTGACCAACTGCCTGCATAAGCTCATCCAAGAGATATGGGATACCCAGAAAGTACCTCAAGACTGGTAGGATGCAAGTATTGTGCCTTTGTTCAAGAAAGGTGACAGGAAAGATTGTGGAAATTACCGAGGTATATCACTGCTAGCCACTGTTGCTAAGATTCTCTCACGTGTACTACTGAACAGACTCAATGAACACAATTTGCAGAATGTACTACCGGAAACCCAGTGCAGCTTTAGAGGTGGGAGAAGCACAATGGACATGATTTTCTGCTTGAAACAGGTTCAAGAAAAGTGTATCGAACAGAACATGCCACTTTATGTAGTCTGTTTCGCGACAAGGACTTTGGCAGGTACTCAAGAAATATGGCTTTACAGAGAAGTTTGTCAGCCTGATCAAGGCACTCCATACAGGTATGCAAGCAAATGTGGCAATGAGTGGTTCAGTATCTAAAGACTTTTCAGTAAGCAACGGGGTGAAACAAGGGTGTGTGCTGGTGCCTACACTCTTCTTGCTATATCTGGCAGCCATGCTTGAGGTGGCCATCAAAGACACTTCAGAAGGAGTATACATTCAAACAAGGAAAGAAGCAGACTTGTTCATTGTTCATTCATCGTTTAAAGCCAAGAGTAAGACATTGATAAAGGTAGTAAGAGAAATGCTCTTTGCTGACAACAGTGCTCTAGTTGCACACAGTGTGGAAGATATGCAATCTTTAGTGGAGAAATTTGCAAGAGCAGCTAGCCAATTCAGCCTCCAAAACAGCATCAAGAAGACAGAGTGCCTTTATCAACCACCAAAGTTCCAATTATCAACATCACTACCAGAAGAGATCAGTATTGGTACAGAGCCACTAGTCAAGTGTAAGACTTTCAATTATCTAGGGAGTACTGTTTCAGAGAATGCTAGGCTGGAGGATGAACTATCTCTCAGAATGGGAAGAGCGAGCGCTGTGTTTGGAAACTTGAGGGAGAGACTGTGGAACAATCGACATGTGTCTATCTGTGTGAAATGCAAAGTGTACAGAGCGACAGTACTGGCTACTCTATTGTATGGTGCTGAAACTTGGACTGTCTACAGAGTGCAGGT
Organism: Pholidichthys leucotaenia; assembly: GCA_020510985.1. Lineage (NCBI taxonomy): Eukaryota > Metazoa > Chordata > Actinopteri > Cichliformes > Pholidichthyidae > Pholidichthys > Pholidichthys leucotaenia. The sequence goes on along the minus strand of CM035836.1, from coordinate 146,582,145 downwards.
AAAGAAACACCACACGTACATGATGAGACACCTTCGAGCCATAATGAACATCTCATGGAAAGACCAACTAACCCTAACCAACATAAAAGTGTCGAAACGAGCTGGTCTACCATCAATGGAGAACATGCTAATACAGACGAATCTGAGATGGCTCGGACATATTGAGAGGATGGACCATCAGCGTCTCCCTCTGCAGTTACTCTACTCACAGTTATGCGAGGGCAAACGCAATCAGGGTAGACCAAGGCTCAGATTTAAAGACACTGTAAAAAGAAACTTGAAGAAGTTGGATATAGACAGGAGTTCCCGGCAGCGGAAGGCTAAGGACAGAGCTGTGTGGAGGAATCAGATCAGACCTAAATGAAACAGTCATTGTCACCCACGACAGACTGCTATGATGATGATGATGATGATGATGATGATGATGATGATGATGATGGTATGTTTGTGTAGTTAGCAGAGGCTGTGGTAGTTAGCAAAAATGCTACTCACCCTCTCAGGTGTTTTCTGCTGCTCTGGGAATTTCTGAAATTGTACTTTAAGTCGAAACTGGAGAAGACTCCATCATGTTAGGATGTGGACTAGTTTAGGCTAGAATATTACCCAAGTCTTTATTAAACACGCTTTTCCTTATCATCGGCCATGATGATTTCCAGGTGGGGTTGCTCTCCTGATCTTTCATGCACTCGCCATTGAATCCTCTCTGAAAATATCAGGTAATTTTCTGAATTTTTATGATTTTTTTTTTAATTGGCTATTTATGCTACCAGTGGGCAATATTTCAATTAAAAACTGGTTTGCCTCCTCTTGCCTAGTGCTACTTTAACTCATTTTCCCTCTTATCGGCTGCCGTAACTTCCTGTGTTTGGTTCTAAAGTCCAAACCTTTTTGAAAATTGGGTCGGATTCAGACGGCCACTGTTTAGTCCAGACCAAAGGACCAAACAGTGGCTTCCGCGGCTAGTCCTGTCCATTCGGTACAGTCTGAACACGCGTTGGAACTCTGTGGCGCACCAAACAAACGAAGTCTGGTGCCCCTGAAAATGGAGGTCTCAGTTCACTTGCAAAGGAAGTCTGGTGTGCTCTGCTTGCAGTGTGAATCCAAACGGACTATCCAGTGGACCAAAGGGCGGAAGTGCCCCTCAGCATTTGTGTGACCATAGCAACACATAGTCTGAGAAGAGGAAGTGGCATTTACCGTAGTACATTTTGGGTAGAAAATAACAATAAAGAACTGCACGAATCCAAGAAATCCCTTTACCAGAGAAAACCAAGGAGAAAAATTTAAAAAATGTCTTATTTGTGGCGAACAAACAACCCAATTGAAGGGAACAGATTTCCGTTTTCAGTCCTGGCCAATCGATGAGCCTGATTTTTCTTCTTCCCCATGATTTTTTCTTCCTGGTTAGTGGTGTTTCAGCTACAGTGCCCCAAGCAAGCAGTTGTTGTAACAGCATGACGTTTGGTCTGCTGCAGTATGAGTGCAAACCAAACCAAACAAAGGCGTGAAAATTCTCAGCATTCCCCGACCAGTTGAACCAAGACCCCCAAACTATTCTGGTCTAAATGCAGCCTTGTTTTCACACTGTAAGGCTAAGCATTAACCTAGGTTAATGCATATTAATAATCCTTTGGTAGGGCTTTGGTATGATCCGGCTAGGTCATACCAAAGACCATATAAAAAAATGATACCTTCTGTAGAAGAGCTTGGAAATGAAGAGGCGGTTTGGTTTATAAGCAAAGCTTTAATATTCAGCTCTTCTAACAAGTCTCATCTGGTGCAGAGAGTGGCAGAAGGGAAAAGAGACAGAATCTCTCCAACTCACTGATTATATACATGCACACAACAAAAGACATGCATAACAAAGGCTGACATCCCTCATTATCTTAATCCCCCCATTGTCCTGGTATTTCCTCTCCTCGCCTTGGGGGGTGAGGGTGGCTCCTCCGGTCTCCTCCGCCGCGTCTGGGAACGTCTTTGTTCTTCACTCGGCGGGTGAGAGTCCTTTGTCCTTTCACAGGTGTGAAGTTCTTTACATATGTAATCACCAAACATTTCCACATGCTTCAACATATGTAGGTTATGGAATATATGGTTAATATAGACCACAGGCCCCCCAAACAACTAAGAAAGGACAACAGGAAGGTTCACAGTCTAAGATAGTTATTATGACATACTAAGTGTTACATCTGTTGCCACGGAAGAAACTTTCTAGCAGCCATGCTCCTAAGAGAGTTCAGTGGTAATTATAACAGCATAGTAAAATCATAAGTCAGTCCTAAACTGTTGCAGCACAATTAGTGAAAAATTGTGGAGTAGTTTGTATCAGTCCCTGTGCTGTCTGGGTTTTAATCTTCTCCCAAAACTGCTGTAGGTTGGTTTAGGCGCCCTGCTGGGACCTTCTTGAGAGGGATCTGCAGTGTGGGAAGGAGAGAGGTTAACTGTTCCCTGATGGGGGGCTGAGTCTTTTCTCTTGGGGGGTCTACCCCGCCGAGGTGCTCTCGCCAACTGTGCAGGCTCATCTTTCAACAAGAAGGCAGGTTTAAGTCTGTCAATGCTGACTGTTTCTTTTCTATCCCCAAAATCAAGCACAAAGTGTTTATCACCATGTTCCAGCACTCTGTATGGCCCATCGTATGCTGGGCGAAAGGTAGGTTTTAAAGCTTCATGCTTAACAAAAACGAACTTAGCGTTTTTTAAAGCCCGAGGGACAAAAACCCGTAGGAAGGAGTGATGAGCTGGACCGGGGAGAGAGTTCGGTCCGTTGCTGCCTAAAAACCTTGGGACTGGAAGGCGCCCTGGCTCTGGGTTCTCTGGTAAAAATTCACCTGGGAGCCTGAGAGGTTGTGCAAAGACTAATTCTGCGGGAGAGGCGTCTAGATCCTCTTTAGGCGCAGCACGCAACCCCAATAAAACCCAGGGAAGTTTATTTACCCAATTTGTGTCTGTTAGTGAGGCTCTGAGGGTGGCCTTTAAAGACCTGTGAAAACGCTCGCATAACCCATTAGCCTGAGGGTGATAAGCGGTGGTGCGGTGAATTGTTGCCCCTAAGCTGCTGGACATGGCTGACCAGAGCTCTGAGACAAATTGAGGCCCCCTGTCGGACGTGATGTCCGATGGGAAGCCGAAACGTGCCACCCAGTTTGTCAAAAAAACGCGAGCGACTTCCTCCGCTGTGGTTGCCGCTAGAGGGACTGCCTCTGGCCATCGTGTGGTGCGGTCTATCATTGTTAACAGGTGTGTGAAACCTTGGGAGGAAGGTAGTGGCCCCACGAGGTCGACATGAACGTGGTCGAACCTTCTAGCAGGGATTGGAAAAGGCTCCAGAGGGGCTTTTGTGTGTCTGTGTATTTTGGCGCGTTGACAAGAAATGCAAGTTTTTGCCCATTCTTTTACGTTTTTGCGCAGGCCTGGCCACACAAACTTTTCGGCGACCATTTTAACCGAGGCGCACACACCTGGGTGCGCGAGGGAGTGAATTGCATCGAAAATACGGCGGCGCCATGTAGCTGGTACTAACGGGCAAGGTCGGCCGGTTGAAACATCGCATATTAGGGGGGGCACGCCGTCGCGTAAACCCTTTTTCTCCAGCCTTAACCCTGTTGGTCCAGACAGGAGTGCGTGCACGTCCGCGTCACTATTTTGTTCCTCCGCCATGGCTGCATAATCTATCCCTGCATGGATAGGTGCTGCGTATGTGTCTGCGTTAGTGAAGAGTTCTGCTGCTGAGGCAGTATAATCTGTCTCCCCGCGCTCTGGTGGTGTCACAGCGCGAGAGAGACAGTCCGCTACTACGTTAAGTTTGCCTGCCACGTGTCGAATGTCTGTGGTGAACTCTGAAATAGCAGCTAGCTGTCTTTGTTGCCTGCCTGACCATGGTTCTGAAATTTTAGCCATAGCAAAAGTGAGCGGTTTATGGTCTACAAAAGCCGTGAAACTCCGCCCTTCTAACCAGAACTGGAAGTGGCGGATGGATAAATGAAGCGCCAGCAGCTCTCTGTCAAAAGTGCTGTATTTGCGTTCAGTTTGGTTTAGCGATTTGCTAAAGAATGCTAAAGGTTGCCAGACCCCGCTGACAAGTTGTTCTACAACTGCCCCTATAGCTAGGTCTGAAGCATCTGTGGTTAGTGCAATGCGGGCCAAGGGATCTGGGTGAACTAACAATGTGGCATTAGCTAGGGCGCTTTTTACTTCCGCGAAAGCGCGTTCGCGCTCTGGGGTCCATTCGACCGCGTTGGAAGCTTTCTTTTTGGTGATTGTTGCATTTCATGCTGGCGAGTGTCCCTCTCATGTGTGGCGGCAGCGTGCTGAGGAAAATAAACTGGAAGAGGAAGTTGTCATTGTCCTCTTCTTTGAGCTGTAGCAAATCCTCCATGAGGGCCTTCGGTTTGCACCCTCTGTGGCCGTAGACCGCCAGGATCTTCTCGGCTCTCTCTTCCGCTGATGGGACGTAGTTCGCCACGATGGTTGCTTTGAGCGTCTCGTATTTGTCCCGGGCCGGTGGTCGCCGGATCATGCTCCGCACACACTTCGAAGTGGCGGCGTCGAGTTTGGAGACGATATGATAAAATTTGGTGTCATCAGCCGTGATGCCCGCCAGTGCAAATTGGGCTTCAGCCTGCTGAAACCAAGAGGCGGGGTCTTCTTGCCAGAAGTCTGGCAGCTGGACAGCGACGGCATTCGTGCACACCATCACTGTTGTGCCCGCCGGGTGAGAGTGCCTTTCCTCGGCTCTCGCCGCGGTGCTGGTGCTCGGTTGAGCCCTCTCAATCTCTTCTGCCGGGGGGAACAGTTGTCCATCTGCTCCCTCGTCTGCGTGGCGGCTGGCGTCTGCCTGGGTCGCCGCGGATGAGTCAACTGCGGGGGAACGCCTCAGGTCCATACTCGCGTCAAGGTCACCAGTGTAGAAGAGCTTGGAAATGAAGAGGCGATTTGGTTTATAAGCAAAGCTTTAATATTCAGCTCTTCTAACAAGTCTCATCTGGTGCAGAGAGTGGCAGAAGGGAAAAGAGACAGAATCTCTCCAACTCACTGATTATATACATGCACACAACAAAAGACATGCATAACAAAGGCTGACATCCCTCATTATCTTAATCCCCCCATTGTCCTGGTATTTCCTCTCCTCGCCTTGGGGGGTGAGGGTGGCTCCTCCGGTCTCCTCCGCCGCGTCCGGGAACGTCTTTGTTCTTCACTCGGCAGGTGAGAGTCTTTTGTCCTTTCAGAGGTGTGAAGTTCTTTACATATGTAATCACCAAACATTTCCACATGCTTCAACATATGTAGGTTATGGAATATATGGTTAATATAGACCACACCTTCCGCCTTTTAGCTTGGTGCTCACCTTAATAGAACGGGGAAAGGAACGTTCACTCTCAGAGCTACCGGCGGACTGGCCACCCACTGTAGCTTTCATTACTCACAGTAGCTGTGTGGCCTAGGGTCAGAGAGACAGAGATAGGAATGGACTTTGATGGTCAATACAGAAGAACAGAATAAATTGTTTTTTTTTTCTCTGTGTCTCTCTACAGCCTGGTACTGAATGGTTGGGGACCACTGATTTAGAGTATTTTTTCACAGGGTGGAATGTGATCCAGTTTTCACATTTGTACTGGTATTGTGGCTATATATGGTCAAAAAGGGAGTTCCACTTTGAGATAAAATTGGCAAGTTAAACTGATAAAGCACAGACTATTTTCGGATAAATATAAACTATATTCATATCATTAGACATCTGGTCATTGGTGGGGTTTCTGAAAGTCTCCTAGCAGGGCAGCCAGAACCACAAAAACATGGTATTATTGGACCTGATATAACCATTTTCTGGCAGAGAAAATCTAAATCCTCACTGTTTTTATGACTATTCAGCATTTGGTAAACTATTAATCATTTCACTGTTCTACTCATATGCCTCGTTCCTCATCACAGAGAGAGTGAGTTTGGAGGAGAGGGGGTTGGACAGATGAAGGGGAGAAGTGATGGAGCAATGACAGGATCGGGGATGAGAGGAAAGCCTGACGCTCCAGCAGAGTTCTGTCGGCTCCGATCACCCACAGCAGATGGTCGGCACTCTGATCAAGTTTTTCGCCGCAGGCACAGATGGATGGACAGCCATCAGCTGATGTTATTTTTTGTTGTTGTTTATGTTCATTTGAGCCAGTGAGGGGATGGGATTTGGGTCTGATTTCTGTGGCTGCTTTACTTCTCATGCCCCACTCCTGTGTGAATTTGTGGAACAAGTTTGAATTTTAGACCACAAGATATTTTGACTCATCTCGAATCTTAACCTACAGCTGTTTTTTGTTTTTTGGTTTTTTTTTTCCAGAATGTTTGAGGCTAGTCATAGTTCCAGTTTCCACTGACAGTTCTAGTTTGAGTTTTCATCCTCAAAAATCCTCTTTCAGGGACTGAAGCAGAGGAACCTTCAGACAATAATATCCTTTTCTGATGATGTTTGTGTGCAGCTGTTTCTGGCCATAAAGCAGAGTACACAAATAGTAAAGGCACCCCTCAGCCAATGGGGGCTCCCAAGCTTCAGTTTCAGCCTCAGCACTTTTTTTTAGGGAGAATTAAAGTTATCTTCAACTATTTTGTTGTAAATTTGCAACATTCCCCTAAACTTAAATGTTTTTCTCATAAATTTGCTAGTTTTTATGTTGTAAATTTTAGTTTTCTCAAAAATTTGTCTTATTTCTTGTAAATTTGCAACTCTTTTTCTGGAAATTTCTTTTCCATGTAAATTTGCAACTTTTTTCTTGTAAAATTTCGGCTTTTTTTCTTCTTAATTTGCTTTTTTCTCATAAATTTGAAACTTTTGTCAAATTTGTGACTTTTTTTCTTGAACAGGTGCAAGCATAGATGTTTTGTGATTAATAATGGCTCTGTTTCCTTCACATTTCATCCAATTTAAAATAATTCCTTATCAAATATATAACAGTTCCTGTCATGAACCGAGCCTGTGTTGTCCTGCGGGCTCGGTTCTGATCGCTCTTGGTCTTATGCTGTGTTTTGATTTCTCTCCTGTCTTATTTCTATGTTTGTGACCGCTGCACTGGCCAGCGATCGTTTGGCAGCTGTTTGACCCACCTTCTATGCTTAGGCTGTTGCCCAGTTTGCTTCCCCTGAGTCAGTTGAGCTTCCTAGAGTCTTCCTCGCTCTCCCGAGAGCATTTGTTATTGCCCTATTTTTTTGTGACCACGGTACACAGTGGTCTGCCCGCTGTTCACTTTTGCGTCAGCCTTTTTGTGTACATTGTTACTTACCTATTAGTCTCTATTTGTGAATTGTTTCTTGTCAATAAATGTGTGTTTGGTGTAACCCCACATTTAAGTCCATCCTTCCTTCTCCTCCTCCGTGCGCTGTAGAAAAGCGCATGGGGAGTTTATGACAGTTCCTACACTTCATTTGAAGGATAAATGGTCTGTAGGTCATAGTGCATTGACATTTGAGAATGGTTGTGGAGTGTGGCTTGCTCTAGGAGCATAGACTGCACTCTATACAGTGGTGTGAAAAAGTGTTTGCCCCCTTCCTGATTTCTCATTTTTTGTATGTTTGTCACACTTAAATATTTCAGATCATCAAATTTAAATATTAACAAAGATTACACAAGTAAACACAAAATGCAGTTTTTAAATGAAGGTGTTTATTATTAAGGGGAAAAAAATCCAAACCTACATGTCCCTGTGTGAAAAAGTGATTAACCCCTAAGCCTAATAACTGGTTGGGTCACCCTTAGCAGCAACAACTGCAATCAAGTGTTTGCGATAGCTGGCAATGAGTCTTTTACAGTGCTGTGGAGGAATTCTGGCCCACTCATCTTTGCAGAATTGTTATAATTCAGCCACACTGGAGGGTTTTCAAGCATGAACCGCCTTTTTAAGGTCATGCCATAGCATCTCAATCGGATTCAGGTTAGGACTTTGACTAGGCCACTCCAAAGTCTTCATTTTGTTTTTCTTAAACCATTCAGAGGTGGACTTGCTGGTGTGTTTTGGATCATTGTCCTGCTGCAGAACCCAAGTGCGCTTCAGCTTAAGGTCACAAACAGATGACCGTACGTTCTCCTTCAGGATTTTTTGGTGGACAGCAGAATTCACGGTTCCATTTACCACAGCAAGTCTTCCAAGTCCTGATGTAGCAATACAGCCACAGACCATCACACTACCACCACCATATTTTTCTATTGGTATGATGTTCCTTTGCTGTGTTCAAATGCTGTGTTACTTTTATGGTGGATGTAATGGAACACACACCTTCCAAAAAGTTAAACTTTTGTCTCGTCAGTCCACAGAGTATTTTCCCAAAAGTCTTGGGGATCATCAAGACGTTTTCTGGCAAAACTGAGATGAGCCTTTATGTTCTTTTTGCTCAGCAGTGGTTTTCATCTTGGAACTCTGCCATACAGGCCATTTTTGCCCAGTCTCTTTCTTATGGTGGAGTCATGAACACTGACCTTAACTGAGGCAAGTGAGGCCTGCAGTTCTTTGGATGTTGTTGTGGGGTCTTTTGTGACCTCTTGGATGAGTCGTTGCTACGCTCTTGGGGTTATTTTGGATGGCTGGCCACTCCTGGGAAGGTTCGCCACTTTTTCACACAGGGACATGTAGGTTTGGATTTTTTTTATCCTTAATAATAAACACCTTCATTTAAAAACTGCATTTTGTGTTTACTTGTGTTATCTTTGTCTAAAATGTAAATTTGTTTGATGATCTGAAACGTTTAAGTGTGACAAACATACAAAAAATGAGAAATCAGGAAGGGGGCAAACACTTTTTCACACCACTGTATATGGGTGGGGGAAAATTGATTCAGCATTTGTGGTGGAGATACTGTATGGATTCAGAGACACCAGTATGGTGAAACTTTATTAAAAATTGTTAATTTTTGCAAATACAAACTTACTTGGCTACTATTGTAATAAAAGCAATAACTTTTCAGTCCATTATATGGTGTTAAATACTCACTGTTGGGTGAGGTCAGCACAGCAAAGGAGTAACTAGTGACATCTAGTTGAACAAGACAAAGATCTGGATGGGAAATTTTAATATATGATATCTCAACACTAAATGAATCATTGGGGTGGAGGGGAATCGATACAGTGTAGCATTGCAATACTGTGTCTATGATATTGCATTTGTGGTACACCCAAATCGTGCACCACATTCGGAAATAATTCAGAGAGACTGTCATTTTATTTTTTATTTTAAGAGCATTTAAATATATTTTGAGATTGTGGACGATCAGTAATATTAACATTTGATATGTAGCCCTGTATAAATATTTAAGAGTAAGCAGCGGAACCTTTGGCACTGCGGTCGTCCCGCCCCAGGTAAACAATGAGGGTGCGCTTCCGGCCCCCCTTTAGTACTATCTGGAGAAAGACACGAGTGGTCCTGTGTTCTGTCTTTCTAAGACTCTTTCTTTATTTTACAGGTCAGTATTTGGTTAAAAATGCCATAAATAAGAGCCTTAAGCTCCGTGTTACTTCTGTGTTTCGCGACGAGTAATACTGTGATGTTGGCGTGTCGTTTAGATACGTTTTTGTACAAGTTCAAGCTGCGGCCGGCGCCGGAGATCAAAGGTGAGCCGCATCGCGGTAGTGGTTTCGCGCCAGTCTAGCTTAACCTTGGGAAAGACTGTTAGCTCACATAAAATGTTTTACTTTATACGAGTATATTTTGCTCCGTGTGAATGTAAAAGTCTCCTGGTGTTAATTAATAGTCAGAGTTTGTCCTGTATATATATTTGCCTATTGCCAAGTTTGTGAAGTAATTTGTTATATTTGCCTATTGCCAAGTTTGTGAAGTAATTTGTTAAAGAAAATAAGAGTACTATCTGGAGAAAGACACGAGTGGTCCTGTGTTCTGTCTTTCTAAGACTCTTTCTTTATTTTACAGACCCAAGAGCAGACACGGAGGATCACGTTTTAAGACCTATTTCTTTTTGTTATTGCGGCCACCTCCCCGGGACCCATAACAAACTGTGGGGGCTCGTCCGGGATCTCTCCTCTTCAGTCATCGAGGGAAGATCCAGTGATACCAGAACCACAAGACAACGGTTGCCAAGCTGCTACATCAGACATGTCAGTCAGTGGGTGTCCAAGGAGGAAGATCAAAGAGAAAGAAAGGATCTTCAACCAAAAGTGGAACTGCACTGCTGTCAAGAAGGTAAAACGCAGCCTAGTCACTGTAAAGATAATACAACACTCGAACTACAGATAGCTAAAGTACCATGTCGACAGCACGGAAAGAACCGATATGGAGCATCAGAGGACGCTTGTTTGCCCTCTCAAGTAAGGATCTTTTCGGGCTAACAAAGAGCCTTGCAGCTGGAGACAAGGACACACAGTTCAGTGAAGACGATAATGAGAGCTGTATGGACTATGTCAATTCCTATTTACGGTCCCCAACTCTGCTGAAACTTGAAGATGAGGGAATGAGTCAGTTGCTAATGTTGGATGATCTGCTAACTGAAGTGATACAAACGAGCGGCTCCACCACGCATCCAGCTGATCAGGCTGCAACACCAACCAAGTCAAGTCCTCATCCATCCAATATGTTGCCAGATCCACCATCACCATCTGCTGTTCCACCAGGCATTCAAGTTAGTGTGAACGCAAACGCAGAGTCTGTAGAGGAACTGAGGAAAGCATATGAGACACTGGGTGAAAGACTAAGACTGTGTGAAGTTGTGACACTCCAACCACCGGCAGCACCCAGTCGTCAGAGCCATTCATAACCGCAGCCAAGGGAACAAGGTAGTCCAGAAAGACATGTCACTCTCAAAGACCTTTCCTACCTGCCTCGGAGAGAATTCAAGGTTTTTGGAGGACAAATTGGAGACAACACCTCTGAAATCAGTTATAACAGTCTCATGAGACAGATCAATGAAGGATTAAAAGAAGGATTTTCTGAAGCAGAGATCGTGAGGGGGGTACTGAGAATTGTAAAGCCTGGCACGTTCAGGGACATGGTCATGCTCAAAGACGAACTGGCTCTTTCTGAACTTCAGGGCTTTCTCCGATCCCACCTTGGGGAAAAGGCAACAACAGAAATGTTCCAGGAGTTAATGTGCGCCCGACAAACTGAGCAGGAGTCCCCTCAGCAATTCCTGTATCGCATGATTGGACTCAAACAGAAACTTATCTTTCAGTCAAAACAAGCCAATGCAGACATCTCGTATGACCCAAGGACAATCCAGGAAGTGTTTCTACACACAGTCTATCAAGGCCTGGGAGTGAAGTATGCAGACCTGCGGCAACGACTAAGACCTCTTACATCAAACAACAATGTAACAGATGAAGAGATTCTTAGTGAGGTCACAAAGATAATCAGTGATGAGAATAAGCACCAGCGAAGGTTAGGGCAAACCCCTCGTCTGAAGTCAGCACAAAGCGCTGTGATTGCAACAAAGGACACGACAGCCAAAGACCAACAAGCTTCACAGACAATCAAACAACTTGCTGCACAAGTAGAGACTCTAACCAAGATGGTGGCAACTTTCATGGAACAGAAAGCTGTAAACGTCTCCCCTCAGCGTTCTCAGCCTCCAGCCAACCAAAAGAAAACCTATCTCTGTCCGAAATGTACTGAACAAAGCTTACAGGAGTGCAGTCATTGCTTTGTATGTGGTGAGTCGGGACACAGAGCAGTTGGATGTCTGAAGCGACCCAAGAATCAGGGAAACGGGAATCGGTCTCTGTCAAGGGACAGCCAGAGATCGGTACAGAGTCAAAGTCCCAGCCAGTTAAACTCCTCCTCTGCCGAAGCTTCAACTCCGCGCCCCAAGCACCAGAGCAAGCAGCTGAGAAAGCAGGTCAAACGCAACAGAAGGAAAGGTCAGATCCCCTCCTGTCAGAGTGCCACCAAATGCCAAGCTCCCCTTGTCGGTAAGAAAAGTCTGCTGAAATGTCTAATCGGTGGGTATCCTGTAACAGTGCCGTTTGACTCTGGCTCACAAGTGAGTATAGTTGACAGGCAATGGGTCAAAAGGTACATACCCAACACTGTGGTAAGACCACTCCAAGATCTGCTGAACGACGAGCTTGAGGTTTATGCAGTTAATGGCCAAGCAGTTCCATATGACGGGTGGGTCGAGCTTACAGTCACTTTAGCGGGTCACGAAGATCCCAATCTCACTGTACGAGCGCCATTCCTAGTCAGTAAGCTGTCACTGAACCAACCACTAGTTGGAGCTAATGTGCTGGGAGCGATTATACAAGGCCAAGAGACAGATGAAGAAGCCAGTACAGGAGAACTGTCAGAGGAAGCCGTCGGTGCAGTATGGGAAGGGAGCAGAAGAGCCAAGCAAGGTGATGTAGCATGGATTGCAGCCCTCAACCTTGCTTCACCAAGTTCACCCCTCAAGGAGCCACTGCATTCCATCGGCCACGATAAACTAGTCCAAGAACAAAGAGCAGATCCAGCCATCAGGAAAGTCATGGAGATGAAGGAAAAAGACATGACACCAACCGAAGACGACAAAGCCAAGCTTGACATAAGCACAAAAAAACTGTTGAGAGAGTGGAGTCGGATGCACATTGAAAATGGCCTTCTCTATAGGAAGACCGCAGAACGTAAGCAGCTAGTTCTGCCCGCTGTCTACAGACAAGTAGCTCTCACCCATCTCCATAACAACATGGGCCATGTCGGCGTGGAGAAAGTCTTGAGCTTAGCCCGTGAGCGATTCTTTTGGCCTTTCATGAAGCGAGAGATCGAGGAGTATGTCACCAGGAAGTGCCCATGCATAAAACAGAAAAAGCCAGCAACGCATGAGAGAGCACCGATGGGCAGTATAACATCCAACTTCCCACTCGAGTTAGTATGCATCGATTTCCTGCATCTAGAGTCCTGTAAAGGCGGGTTTGAGTACATCTTGGTGGTAGTCGACCATTTCATCAGGTTTGCACAAGCCTACCCCACCAAGAACAAAGCCGCAAAGACAGCAGCAGACCGCCTCTTCAATGATTTCATTCCAAGATTCGGCTACCCCTCCAAGCTTCATCACGATCAGGGTCGTGAATTTGAGAACGAGTTATTCAAGTCCCTCAGAGAGCTAGCAGGTGTTGGCCACTCAAGGACTTCTCCCTACCACCCCCAATGTAACCCGGTCGAAAGGCTGAATCGGACCTTGTTGCAGATGCTATGTACATTGGGAGAGAAAGAGAAACTAAACTGGAAGGAACACTTGCCTCACACCATCCATGCTTACAACTGCACTAAGCATGAGGCCACTGGCTTTTCTCCATACTTCCTGTTGTATGGCAGACATCCTCGCCTTCCAGTAGACCTTCTCTTTGGCCTCATGACAGAAGAAGACACAGAAACAGCACATGGATACGCTCAGAAATGGAAAGGGAAAATGACAGAGGTGTACAGGATCGCAAGTGCAAACAGTCAACAGTCAAGCTCCAAAGGAAAGACAAACTATGACAAACGATGCAAAGGTGTAGTCCTGCAAGTAGGAGACAGAGTGCTTGTGCGGAAACTGGGCGAAAGAGGTGGGCCTGGCAAGCTAAGGCCCTACTGGGAACAAACAGTCTACATCGTGAGGGAGCAGGTTGGAGACAACCCCGTCTACAAAGTAAGTCCAGAGACAGGAGGTCGTCCCATCCGTACCCTGCACAGAAACTGCTTCTCCAAGTCAACGACTTATCAGTCGACATCGTTCAAAGTCCAGTTGCCAAGTCACAAAAGAGAAACAACAGACCTACCGATATAAGACAAAACACACTGGAAAAGCTAAACAGTCCTGAAGCGAGTGATTCAGAAGAAGACGAACCCCTCTATTGGTTTCGTGTTCCCAGACACCTGCAAGAAAGTCAACGTCCAGTCGACCAAGTTCAATGTGAGTCAAAAAGAAGACAGGGAACAACACAGCAAAGACAAGTACAAGTTCCTATTCAATCTGAACAAGACAGAGACAGTATTATGGAAGAAGGACAAGAAATACAAAGGGAAAGCAAACAAAACGTGGACCAACTTCAACCAGACGACGACAGGGAAGTGCTTCATCTCCACCAAGATGTTCCTGCCCCTAGTCCCGGACCTGCAGCTGATCCTGAGCCGGTGCCCAGTCCAGAGCCAGACCGCCGTCCTGAGTCGCCACCACGTCTGAGGCAGTCCACCAGGCAGAGACGACCCAACATGGTGTTCACCTATCTGTCCCTGGGCCAGCCAGCCTTCCAGACTCGTCCGTCGGTGAACACTGTCAGTGTTCAGCAGTCAACACCATATCATTTTATGTGCTACCCTTCTTTCTATCCTCAACCTTTTTATCTTCCTCCTTTCACCTCTAACTACTTGCCATGTCAGTATGCTATTCCTTGCTATTAAACTGACCAGATCTTGGATAATACCTGAAGATTAGGGACACTTGAAAAGAAAGACGTTCCAAAGACTTTTGAATAGAGACTTTATTAGTGTTGAGATTTTGATTTGTTACTGTTAAGTGTCAGGAGCCACTTTTGTTGTTGGGGAGCGTGTGGTACACCCAAATCGTGCACCACATTCGGAAATAATTCAGAGACTGTCATTTTATTTTTTATTTTAAGAGCATTTAAATATATTTTGAGATTGTGGACGATCAGTAATATTAACATTTGATATGTAGCCCTGTATAAATATTTAAGAGTAAGCAGCGGAACCTTTGGCACTGCGGTCGTCCCGCCCCAGGTAAACAATGAGGGTGTGCTTCCGGCCCCCTTTTAGTACTATCTGGAAAAAGACACGAGTGGTCCTGTGTTCTGTCTTTCTAAGACTCTTTCTTTATTTTACAGGTCAGTATTTGGTTAAAAATGCCATAAATAAGAGCCTTAAGCTCCGTGTTACTTCTGTGTTTCGCGACGAGTAATACTGTGATGTTGGTGTGTCATTTAGATACGTTTTTGTACAAGTTCAAGCTGCGGCCGGCGCCGGAGATCAAAGGCGAGCCGCATCGCGGTAGCGGTTTCGCGCCAGTCTAGCTTAACCTTGGGAAAGACTGTTAGCTCACATAAAATGTTTTACTTTATACGAGTATATTTTGCTCCGTGTGAATGTAAAAGTCTCCTGGTGTTAATTAATAGTCAGAGTTTGTCCTGTATATATATTTGCCTATTGCCAAGTTTGTGAAGTAATTTGTTATATTTGCCTATTGCCAAGTTTGTGAAGTAATTTGTTAAAGAAAATAAGAGTACTATCTGGAGAAAGACACGAGTGTTCCTGTGTTCTGTCTTTTTAAGACTCTTTCTTTATTTTACAGACCCAAGAGCAGACACGGAGGATCACGTTTTAAGACCTATTTCTTTTTGTTATTGCGGCCACCTCCCCGGGACCCGTAACACATTGATTCAGGAAACCTGTACTGTGATACTTAAAAGTATTAATAAATGTTACACATGCATTTTTATTTATTTTTATTTTATTTTATTTTATTGGGTTTTTTTGCATACCAGAGTAAAAAAAAAATCAACTGGACTTTTTAGTCCAGGAGTTTGCCATTTGTTTCTGTTTGTTTATGAGTTCCTGTTATCATAATCTTAGTTTTGCTATTATAGTCTTGTTCATTATTATTGTGTGTCTATGGCCATCTTGTTTTGTGTCTTAATGATATCTTCCTATGTTTGGTTATGAACCTTCTCTGTCTTCACCTTTAGTTCATTCCTTGAAGTGTTATACTAATTATTATTGTTGTTCACCATTATCTTGTCCTGACCTTCCTGTTTTCCTGCCTTTGAAGCCTGTAAGTGATATTTTGTGTTTTTCATTAAATCTTTGCAAACTCACAGCCAGCATTTGGGTTTCCATTCCGCCCTGAAGGGCATTTGTAACCCAGCTGAGAAAATGACCTTTTTTTTTCTCAGATGTCAATTGTATTAATACAATTGTGTGATTTTATTTTGAAAAACGGTTATTTTGGGAAGAGGAAGTGTGATCCTCGTTATCCAACTTTTAAATTCCCGTTTCATGGTCACGTTGGGTGATCTGGGTCTTTTCATTCGTTAAGAGCGATATTAGCCCCGCCTTCCGAGCAGAGTGCCGAGGCGCTCTGCTGGTTTGTCGGTCTTTTACGATCTGAGAGCGGACGAGAGAGGACTGTGGACGGTCTGGTTCACACTGATACCTCTTCTTGGTGAGCTGAAGTTAGAAAGATGCTGTAAATGAATCTAAACACTGTCCAAACACTAATTTGAAACCTTTATTATCCTAAGTTGATGGGAGCATGAGCTTGAGAGGCCATGAGGCTGTGACTTTTGCTGTGTTCACACTGATACCTCATCTTGGTGAGTGAAAAACATGCCTGAAAGGTGTGAAATGTGAATTGTAAGATCTTACTATATTACTGGATTGTAATAATAGTAATATGAGAGAAGAATTTAAACACTAAGCTATGGTGTTATATAAGAAGGGATTGGAAAACGAATTACTCTAGCTGTAAACAATAATACCATTATTGTTGTGCAGGCTAGGTTTTTTTGGTTGCCGATCAAGAACCTTCTGGATCCTGGATTCTCTCCAAATGGAGATGGCGAGCCTGACCCGAGACTGAACCGAAACTGAACCGAGATCTGACCAAGATCTCGATTGAAGGACATCCTTCCTCTCTCCAGTGCACAACATTGAAGTGTTAACAACTCAAGCTGCCACTTTAAAAGAGGAAAAGAAACCTGAGTCTGGAGATACAAGATATCTTGACTGGTCAAACGACTAAACCAAACGGACAAACAAACACTGAGCTCAGTAGGACATTTTGGGGGTTTTATTTCATGCCGGCCGTTGTTATATTTGTATAGTAGTAAATTGTTTGTATATATTGTTCGCTTTATCTCTACAAATAACAACCATTATTGCTCATTTCTTGCCTCCAGCTATTTCATTCCACACTCATTTTAATTCCCTATTGTAACCCTTACGAACCTAGCAACTGGTCTACACTTAATAATTTCCCTTACCTAATTAACATAAGGCAAGGGTTACACATTCATGACAGCAAGATCATAATATTATATTGTGGCCCAAGTATTATGATAGTATCGTATCCTGAAGCCTCTGATGATTCCCACCACTAATGTGTCATGTGATGGGCCATTTGGCCTTCTTATTAATGTTATCCTTTTCCAGGTAATTGATGGGCCGGGCCACTTAATCTGGCAACTGGATGCACCTGGGCCCGGTATTCTGGAATCCCCAGGAACCCCCTGCTCCATTCATTCAGGAGAGGCTCCTCTCTGTGCGCAGCATCTTGGGTTTATGTTGGTTCATCATACAACATGCACTCACTGTATTCTCACACATCCATCACTCCCACACAACTGAATTAACAGCTCTCCACACTTAAACCTTTTTCTTTCTAGTTCAGGGGTCACCAACTAAAAGTGCAAGAGGTCTGATAAGTCAGTCCACCTCTCAAGCTGAGGTCCGAATTAGGACTGGGGATCTTTAAGCACCTCATGATACAATTATGATTCAGGGTCTCTGATTTGATTCTGAAATGATTCTCGATGCGTTTTTTTTTTTCAGGATTTTATTCCTCTCACTGTGTGACAGCTTGATAATTTTAAAGCCAAGTGTTTTTGCAAGGACCCATGAATTTACTTCAAACATCTTTTAATAAAAGAAATGGAAGAGGAATGTAACAAGTCACAGGGACAAATTTATCTGAAAACATGCTTTTAAGAACTGTAATGTAGTGGATTTATGGGTTTTATAGGTATTTTATTGTTGGTACAAGTATTAATGTATAAATGAATGTGAGTAGGAATGAAGATTTCCTTTCATTACACTCATATCCTCGTAGGGCACCAGTCCAGATAATGGACAGTTTTATTAACAATTCTTTATTCGTACCAATTATGAATCAGTCTCAAAAAACCCTTGTGAGTTCTTGTCTGCTGATAATCAAGAAGATGGACATGAAATCAAACAATAACTCTCATATGTCTTTCAGTAGTTTAATAAGAAATGTCAGAACAGGTTAACACATTTGGATAACTTTAAAACAGAGAATTCAACATGTATCATGGGCATCATAGACTGAGTTATTGAGTATCACATGTGAATCAAACCTTTGTGGAACCAAAGAACCCTAGTTTAACTTGTCAGTATATACTGGAAACTGGAAAGCCATAACATAGCATTGGTTAAGAAAAGTGGATGCAATTTTATGAAGAAAATGATGATTAACCTATTTTTAAAAATGAAAAATTAGTGTTACTCTGAAAAGAACATAAATTAATGAAAGGACAAAATGCAGTTTGAAATTCTGATGGGGGTGTGCATGAAATTAAGTTAAAAGAACTTATACCAGGAATATTCTGAAGAATTAAGTTTAAATTGGCATCAAAACAGAATATGTATGGGTACATAATCATACCATGTAGGATAACTAAGTAGACGGTTGCGCTGTTTCAGTCCATCTAGCTACAATGATCCGCACTGTGTGTGTTTATATATTTATTCCCTCTAGCAACAATGCTCCACGCTGTGTGTGTTTATATACTTACATATTTATTCCATCTAGCTACAATGCTCCGCACTGTGTGTGTTTATATATTTACATATTCATTCCATCTAGCTACAATGCTCCGCACTGTGTGTTTATATACTCATATATTTATTCCATCTAGCTACAATGCTCCGCACTGTGTTTATATATTTATATATTTATTCCATCTAGCTACAATGCTCCGCACTGTGTCTATATATATATATATATATATATATATATTTATATTTATATGTACATATGTATAC
This sequence comes from Pholidichthys leucotaenia, assembly GCA_020510985.1. NCBI lineage: Eukaryota > Metazoa > Chordata > Actinopteri > Cichliformes > Pholidichthyidae > Pholidichthys > Pholidichthys leucotaenia. The sequence continues at coordinate 146,563,414 of CM035836.1, read as the reverse complement.
TTGCTGCTTTTGTTTTTCTCTTGCCTTCTGATTGTTGCTCTGAGTGTTGCTATCCCTGTGCTGTTGCAATCCTGGAATTTCCCCATTGTGGGACTAATAAAGGCTGATCTTATCTTATCTTATCTTATCTTAAACTGGGGATTCTGAAATTGTCCTTATGGCAATGATATGACTGTGAGAGTGAAAGGTTGTCTGTCTCTCTGTGTTGGCCCTGTGATGGACGGAGTGGTTCTGTTGGAATACTGGCAGACAGGCTCCTTACCACAGTTATGGCCTACTCCCAAGATCACAAAGGGCTGGTTCTTCAGCAGGCTGGCTGTGGTCTTCTCTTATGCACTGAAGAAGGAATTAGTTTATTGTACAAGTCCCATCAGAAATTCAAACTGAGGCAAAAACACATCACAAATCCGTTTCTTCTGATGTTGGTGGTTTAAATGAATTGGTTTAAGCTTAAAAAAATCAAGCAAAATCTTACACAGTAATTTAAAGAAAAGGATTAAAATAAGAAAAAGTGAACTTCAAAGAAAAGAAAAAAAATTCACAGAGCATGACAGGCTCTGGGCCTTACTTGGAAGATAAAAAAAATTGGGAGAGCAGAGAAGTCTGCTCCTTACAGCCTGACTAACGCCCCAAAAATTGAACAAAAGAAACAAAAAGTAAGTTTTTCTCGGGTGTGGCAGGATGGTACTAAACTTCATGACAACTGGGCTGAACCAATTACATTTGAGCTTCTTTGTTTGGCAGAAGTCATAAACTGACTAAAAAGGCAATGAAGATAGGTTTGGGAGCCCATTGAACAGTTCAAATTTCTGAGGTGGGGGTCTCCCACAGACAGAGGAGAGAGCAAAATTTCCTCCTAAAACACATATGTTGCTGAATAAAGCATAAATTCCTTAAACTTTAGTGACTAAAGTTTTTTAGTGACTTTTTGCATTACCGACTGCACTATGTGGTACTCCACAATATCTGCTGCTCGCTAATATATTTAAAAACTGCTTTGACTAGTATTACTCATTCTTATTCTACACTTTATTGCATGTATAGTTTTTTATTTCTTTTATTTTATCATGTTTAATGTTGCAGCATTGCACCGAGACAAATTCCTAGTTTGTGTACTACATGAACAATGGCAATAAATCTGATTCTGATTCTGATTCTAAGATATTCTACTCAATAATAAGGGAACATACAATGTCTCTACATTGTAACTGTAATTAATTTGGGATAGTAAGCATGCGAAAATTAATTTCTTCCTGAAAATAAAGCAACACATATTAAATCATATCAGTAAAAACATTTGAAACCACAGTTGTCCATTCCGGAGTTCAACCATGTCTTCAGTAGTGGATTCTATCTTGAGAGAAAGAATATGAATTAATTTATTGTTCAAAACTGCAAAGATTCCATTTCAGAGAGAGAGAGAGAGAGAGAGAGAGAGAGAGAGAGAGAGAGAGAGAGAGAGAGAAATTATTAAATATTCCTGCGTCATCCACTAGATGGCACTGTGAATCTGTCTGGTTGTTCACTAGAGAATCTTGACTCCCAAGTCTGGATTATATCAACCATAAATCTGTCAATTTGAGGAATTCCTTCCTGGGGAAGGGATTAACTTCCACTTTATAGCCGATGGATAGTGTTACAGCTCTGGTCCTTGGGTGATAGAAGCAGTTCATGAGCAGACTTTTGAGTTGAAACAATTTTTCTTCAGCAAAGAATGATTTTATAGATTGGAACGCAAGGTCAACTCTACAGTAATCTTTTCATGGATATTCTTTAAGATGACCACAGCTTTCTCCAGTAGGCCAATATGGTAAATGGTAAATGACATTCACTTACATAGCGCTTTTTTTCTCATCTCTAGATGACCAAAGCGCTTTACAAATTCTATTATCCACCCATTCACACACTGATGGCGGCATAGCTACCATACACCGGTACTGGCTGGTGCTGGCTGTCATTTGCTTTTACACATTTTTTATTAAGCAGATGTTTTAGCTGCTTTTAGTTCTGTATTATTTTTAAAACAAAAAAATCAAATAAATTCTTTGCTCAGTTTCAAATAAAACATAATAATTTAATCATAATAATACAGAAGACTAAATGTGCTTTTGACTTCAAATAAATAGCTCTAAAATTTTAAAATCTACAACTTAAATCCTAAAAATGGAAAGTTTTACAGAAGAACAAAAACTAAATTACATATATTTAAAAAGATTAATATCTGAAAACAAAATCTCACAAGTCTGCCTCTATACTGTATTTTCAGAATTGAAAAACGTTTCAAACTATAAGCCTAAAAAAGAGACAGAAAATATAATTAATTCCACAGTACAGAATTTCTTTGGAGGTTTTTTTATGTCAACAATGTTTTTATCTTTTTAAACCGCATCTGGGTCTGTCTGGGTAACGCTGTCACAGGGAGAGAGGAGGTGGATGTGTGTGGAACTTTTCATGTTCAGTAACGCACAGAGCAAATTATGGTTTTTACATGATATCAGAGGGTAGTGGAAATTACCTCCATAAACAACGTTGTGCAGCCCAATGGGGATGCTGCCCAGGAAGGTGTGGAGGTGCTGCGGGGACCTTCCATCAACAAACCCCTGGGTGGTACCATCGGAGGCAGCCAAAGTGGCGGTGGACACAGTTTCACAGCAGCGTTTCATTCCATGGGTTACACCGGGAAGGAAGCTTGGCTATCCACCCGCAGCAAACAATGATTTTACTTCCTGCTGTATCCCACGGAGTATGTCCAAGGTACCACACCATAAAATGTCCAGGTGCCCGCCACCGATACAGCACTTCAGTTCCGTTTTTTCATTCGGTTAAAACAAAACAGTATAATTTTTCCTAAAATTATATGAAAACGCTTCGGAGTCAGGACGGGCAACTTTTGAGGTCCAGATCCAGACCAGAGTCAACCAGTTGGTGACCCCTGTTCTAGCTGGTAAATTTGCTTTCACAAATAAACAGTATTATTGGCAATCTTGGCGTCTCTCCCCTTTATTTTGTTACGGCATTGGAGCCGGCCTTGACAATCGTTAGATCGTGACATATTCACATTGTGGCCCAAGTATCGTGATAATATTGTGTGGCCTCTGGTGAGTTCCACCCCTAACTCTATAGCAGGGATGTCAAAGTCATGCCAGGGCGGACCAAGACCCTCCAGGTTAAGTTTCCACTACTCACGAAAATGGTGTTTTCACTCATCAGCAATCAGTGACAAGGAAATCATTGAAATCACCTGATGAAGAAAGTGGTTGGGACCTGCAGGGTCTTGGCCCTCTGTGGCACAACTTTGACAGCCAAAGCCTGAAGTGGGCATTTATGGGACTGCAGTTTTTACCCTAACATTGCATGTTGGATTAAAGTCAGTCTAAGGAGAAGAGGACTACATTGTCAATGAATGTCCTTGCAAAGACAGCCATTCAAATGTGTGTTTTAAATGGGGAGGCAAGCCTGGGGAAGAATGAGAGGCGCTAAATCGGCTCTGCATAAACATAAGATGAATAAATACTTCAGCATGCCACACTCTTGTAACTGCATGGCTGAAAACACTGCGTCTCACATGCACACAGCCTGACTTGAAGTGACATGCACAGTTATCCCCTTTCACAGACGCCTGAATTAAACAACATCACTGGATGTCGTGTGGGCTGCTCTTTTAATGTGGCTTCAGAGGAACAAAAGCCATGATGTCACATCCTTGCTGCCCTAGGTGTCATAGATGGCCCGTTTCGAGGGCAGCGGAAGACACCAGACCCCATCTGTGAATTTGCACATTTATTAATATAAACACAAACATAATACAGAAGCACTAGTGATGTTATGCTCGACACTGCCCACTCAACACTGACTCGAGCAATATAATGCGGAAGTATCGTGAGCAGAGTGTCGAGCACTGTGTCAACATGCCCACAGTTGCGTGACCGTAGCAAACAAGGCCTCGTTATGTCGGTCACATCACGTGACTTGAGGGCTCGTGGGAAGTTTGAGAGGGAATTAGTTTTTTTTGGTTTGCTTTGCATTGTTTGTTCCTGCCATCCAGTGTTGACTAGACCTCGAATGGCCAAATGCTCAAAAAAAAAGTATTGAGATTTTTTTCCGGTTTCTCAATTCTGATGCAGTTCAGACAGTCTTCAGACAGATGGCAGTCTTTATTAGATGTTTCATAACACTGTGTCACTCATGAAGCAACTGTCTCAAAGTTGCTCATTGTTTCATGAGGCCTCAGTTTTAACATCACTAAAAAACACTACACTTACACATAAGGAAATGATGAGGTGCGCTGGAAGTGAATGGGGCTCTCACCGAGGGGGAAAAGAACAACCTGGAAGGAACACAGGCTGAGGCATGTGGGAACACCAGGGAAAAGGAGACAAACCAGCTGGAGTCACACCCAAAAGGAAACATGGCTCACGGCTGAGGGAAAGGAGGAAAAGAGTCAAATCCTGGATGGAGCGCACCCTTACAGCTCTGCGACAAACCCAGCTCATTCAGAGTATGACTGATTCTCCCGAGGAAGTTCACAGTAGGACACGGCAACAGGGGAAACGTTGCCGTATCCTTAAATAGGTAAATGGACCAGTGATTGATGAATGACAGGTGTGGGTACATGAATGAGGAAATGATCACAACAACAAGTGACAGCTGTGCAGCCTGCAAAACAGAGTTTGACAGCTGGAAGTTGCCCAGCACTGTCAAAACAAAAGCACAGACCAGAAACAAGAATAAGAAAAAACAACCCCAAAATGATACCATACAGGGCATCCAGAAAGTATTCACAGTGCTTCGCTTTTTTTACATTTTGTTAGGTTCCAACCTTATTCCAAAATGGATTAAATTCATTTTCCCTCAGAATTCTTCACACAATACCCCATAATGACAACATGAAAAAAGTTGGGTTTTTTTTTTTTAGATTTTTGCAAATTTAATAAAAATAAAAAATTAAGAAATCACATGTACATAAGTATTCACAGCCTTTGCCATGAAGCTCAAAATTGAGCTCAGGTGCATCCTGTTTGAACTGATCATATTTGAGATGTTTCTACAGCTTATTTGGAGTCCACCTGTGGTCATTTCAGGTGGTTAGACATTATTTGGAAAGACACACACCTGTCTATATAAAGTCCCACAGTTGACGGTGCACGTCAACAAACAAAGCATGAAGTCAAAGGAATTGTCTGTAGACCTCCGAGACAGGATTGTCTCAAGGCACAAATCTGGGGAAGGGTACAGAAAAATTTCTGCTGCTTTGAAGGTCCCAGTGAGCACAGTGGCCTCCATCATCCATAAATGGAAGAAGTTTGGAACCACCAGCACCTCTTCCTAGAGCTGGCTGGCCGTCTAAACTGAGCGATCGGGGGAGAAGGGTCTTTGTCAGGAAGGTGACGAACAACCCGATAGTCACTCTGTCAGCACTCCAGTGTTCCTCTGTGGACAGAGGAAAACCTATGAGAAGGACAACCATCTCTACAGCAATCCACCAATCAGGCCTGTATGGTAGAGTGGCCAGATGGAAGTCACTCCTTAGTAAAAGGCACATGGCAGCCCATCTGGAGTTTGCCAAAAGGCACCTGAAGGACTCTCAAACCATGAGAAACAAAATTCTCTGGTCTGATGAGACAAAGATTGAACTTTTTGGCATGAATGCCAAGCGTCATGTTTGGAGGAATCCAGGCACCACTCATCAACAGACCAATACCATCCCTATAGTGAAGCATGGTGGTGACACCATCATGCTGTGGAGATGTTTTTCAGCAGTAGGAACTGGGAGACTAGTAAGGATAGAGGGAAAGATGATTGCAGCAATGTACAGAGACATCCTGGATGAAAATCTGCTCCAGAGTGCTCTTGACCTCAGACTGGGGTGACGGTTCATCTTTCAGCAGGACAACGACCCTAAGCACACAGCCAAGATATCAAAGGAGTGGCTTCAGGACAACTCTGTGAATGTCTTTGAGTGGCCCAACCAGAGCCCAGACTTGAATCCAATTGAACATCTCTGAAGAGATCTGAAAATGGCTGTGCACCAATGCTTCCCATCCAACCTGATGGAGCTTGAGAGGTGCTGCAAAGAAGAATGGGCAAAACTGCCAAAAATAGGTGTGCCAAGCTTGTGGCATCATATTCAAAAAGACTTGAGGCTGTAATTGCTGCCAAAGGTGCATCAACAAAGTATTGAGCAAAGGCTGTGATTACTTAGGTACATGTGATTTCTTAGTTTTTTTACTTTTAATAAATTTGCAAAAATATAATTTTTTTTCACGTTGTCATTATGGGCCATTGTGTGTAGAATTTTGAGAGAAAAAAATGAATTTAATCCATTTTGGAATAAGGCTGTAACATAACAAAATGTTGAAAAAGTGAAGCGCTGTGAATACCTTTCGGATGCACTGTAAATACAAAATGACACACAATAAATAGACAGGACAGTAAGGACAAAATTAAGAACACAAACATTCCATAAATAAACAGAGACCAAACATAGTAGACCATAATGCCTGCAACATAAACAAAGAAGGAAACACACAGAAAAGGACTTAAACTAAACCAGAGGCTGAGCACGTGTCCTACCCATGCTCAGGTTCATGACACTATGTTTCTTTTTAACTTTTTTGCTTTGTGGAAAATTCAGTATTGTTTAGGTCCATTTTTTAATTTATAATAAGTTACAAATAAGTTACAAATAAGTTATAATAAGTTACAAATTCATTACAGTTCTTTACAAGTGCTACTCGCTATACACACACTGCTGCTCTCCTTTTTCAATATACCTTTTCTTTCAGTGCAATGATATTTAGGCAGTGAACGTTTCTGGGCTTATGGAAAAGTGATGCTCACAAAAGGCCAAGGAATAGGAATCTACACACTGTTCTAAGTTTTGGTTTTTAGCTATTAATTGCAAATGTCAGTGAGTTTTTCAATGAGATTTTCTTTTCTCTGAACCATAAAGTGCAAAGTGTAAAGCTTCATTTTCTGTTCAGCTCTGTGAAAACTTTAAAAGATATACTAAACTTTAAAGAACAGTTGGCATTGGACAATGATTTGCGAATCATTTTCAACCTATATTCACTTTTACACTACAAAGACAAGATGTTTAATGTTCAAACTGATAAATTTTATATATATATATGTATATATATATATATGTCATCACCCGCAGCTCACGGGCTTCCACCTCAGCTGCGCGCACACCTGCTTCTCGTTAGTGCGCAGCTATTTATTCCATCCTGCCCTGAGCTGCAGCCTGGAGCCGTCTGTCTCCCTGCGTACTCAACTCACAGCAGCATCCTTTCCTCCAGGCCTGCTGACTACTCTTCAAGACACATAAGCTGTCTGTAATTGCCTTACCTTCTCCTGTCAGCCTTCCCCTGTGCACAGGTGGATCTCTCGGCGGCGGACTCACTCCCCCTCGTCTCGCCGCTCCTCTACCTTGCGGCATCATCCCGGACGCACAGCAGGACGCTGTCTCCCAGGCTTGGGACCTTGCCAATGCCAGCCACCACGTCACTACAAGTAAGCACAGAACTGTGTCACTCTCCTGTGTGGTTGCCCAGCTAATCCTTGCTCTCCTCTCGTTCATAGGGTTGCCTGGCCGCACGGCGTGCTGCTCTGTCCTGACCTGCATCCTCCACCCACATCACACTCATCTGTCACACACGCATTCATATACGAAACATTATTGTTGAATAAAGCTTTCAAATCTGCCTGAGCCTGCGTGCGTGTTTCCTGGGCCGAACAATATGTCAGTATATTCACCGGCCACTTTATTAGGTACACCATGCTAGTAACGGGTTGAACCCCCTTTTGCCTTCAGAACTGCCTCAATTCTTCGTGGCATAGACTCAACAAGGTGCTGGAAGCATTCCTCTGAGAGTTTGGTCCATATTGACATGATGGCATCACACAGTTGGCGCAGATTTGTCGGCTGCACATCCATGATGCGAATCTCCCGTTCCACCACATCCCAAAGATGCTCTATTGGATTGAGATCTGGTGACTGTGGAGGCCATTTGAGTACAGTGAACTCATTGTCATGTTCAAGAAACCAGTCTGAGATGATTCCAGCTTTATGACATGGCGCATTATCCTGCTGAAAGTAGCCATCAGAAGTTGGGTACATTGTGGTCATAAAGGGATGGACATGGTCAGCAACAATACTCAGGTAGGCTGTAGCGTTGCAACGATGCTCAATTGGTACCAAGGGGCCCAAAGAGTGCCAAGAAAATATTCCCCACACCATTACACCACCACCACCAGCCTGAACCATTGATACAAGGCAGGATGGATCCATGCTTTCATGTTGTTGACGCCAAATTCTGACCCTACCATCCGAATGTCGCAGCAGAAATCGAGACTCATCAGACCAGGCAACGTTTTTCCAATCTTCTATTGTCCAATTTCGATGAGCTTGTGCAAATTGTAGCCTCAGTTTCCTGTTCTTAGCTGAAAGGAGTGGCACCCGGCGTGGTCTTCTGCTGCTGTAGCCCATCTGCCTCAAAGTTCGACGTACTGTGCGTTCAGAGATGCTCTTCTGCCTACCTTGGTTGTAACGGGTGGTTATTTGAGTCACTGTTGCCTTTCTATCAGCTCGAACCAGTCTGGCCATTCTCCTCTGACCTCTGGCATCAACAAGGCATTTCCGCCCACAGAACTGCCGCTCACTGGATATTTTTTCTTTTTCGGACCATTCTCTGTAAACCCTAGAGATGGTTGTGCGTGAAAATCCCAGTAGATCAGCAGTTTCTGAAATACTCAGACCAGCCCTTCTGGCACCAACAACCATGCCACGTTCAAAGTCACTCAAATCACCTTTCTTCCCCATACTGATGCTCGGTTTGAACTGCAGGAGATTGTCTTGACCATGTCTACATGCCTAAATGCACTGAGTTGCCGCCATGTGATTGGCTGATTAGAAATTAAGTGTTAACGAGCAGTTGGACAGGTGTACCTAATAAAGTGGCCGGTGAGTATATATATATATATAAAATTAGATGCAACATGTTCCAAAAATAGTAGGACACGTGCATATTTACCACTGGTTATGTGATCTTTCCTTTTAACAACACTCAATAAGTGCTTAGCAACTAAGGACAGTAATTGATGAAGCTTTGTAGGTGGAATTCTTTCCCATTCTTGTTTGATGTACAACTTTAGTTGCTCAACAGTCTGGGGTCTCAATTGGTGTATTTTGCACTTCATAATGTACCACACATTTTCAATGGGAGACAGATCTGGACTGCAGGCAGGACAGTCTAGTATCTGCACTCTTACTATGAAACCATAGTGTTGTAACGTGCATAATGTGGCATTGTCTTGCTGAAATAAGCAGGGACGTCCCTGAAAAAGACGGTGCTTGGATGGCAGCATATGTTGCTCCAAAACCTGTATGTGCCATTCAGCCCTAATGGTGCCTTCACAGATGTGCAAGTTACCCATGCCATGGGCACTAACACAACCCCATACCATCACAGATGCTGGCTTTTGAACTGAACACTGATAACAATCCGGATGGTCCTTTTCCCTCTTTAGCCCAGAGGACACAACGTCCATGACTTCCAATAATAATAATAATAATAATAATAATAATAATAATAATAATAATAATAATAATTGATTTATTGATTTGATTTTGATTGATTTATTTGAACATCAATAAATATAAAGAAAATGCCTTGTTCAAAAGGAGTGGGAAGAAGCCACACACATATAGTCCCACCCCTTCTCCATGCCCAATAAATTATAATATCATTCTAGTCATTATCCTTCCCATGATTACATTCATTATACAATACCATAATATATAATGCATCTTATAATTAAATTATGCAATAGAAATAATACAACAATCATAGTTTATAGTGACAATAATATCAACATCTAATAATACTTGTAATAATAATAAGTAAATACTTCTGGTATGTTTAAGATAATTATAGACAATATTGTCATTATTATAATCACCATATACATACCCCCATATACCCCCACATGGCTTACAACATCTAGGCGCAATAAGTAACCATATAATAATAACCATAATAATAGGTAGCCATATAGTAGTTACAATAACAATAATAATTATAGTAATAATACCACCTGCCTATATAATACTTTAAATAATTCCATCCTAAACAACAATCATAATACTATAATACCGTTGTAATATTCTAGTAATAATGATATCAGTAATAGTACTCAGCATATATATTCAACAAATAACTCAGCATATATATAGTCAACAATAACAACCTTTCTTCATTAAAGACACATTGTAATATTACTGTCCTTTATTTTTATATTGTTCAAAAATTGTTTCTTTATGTGTTGATTTAAATATATGGATGTTTGGACGTTACCTGTGTTTCTCCCCCAACCCATTCCACAATTTTACCCCACACACAGACACACAAAAACTTTTCCTAGTAGATCTTACTAGGTGCATTTTAAATTTTGTATTCCCCCGTAAATTGTATTTCCCTTCTCTCTGACTAAAAAGATTTTGTATATTGTGTGGCAAAAAGTTTTTACTGACTTTAACCATAAACTGTGCTGTATAATAATCAACCAGATCCTGTAATTTCAATAACTTTGAATGTAAAAACAATAAATTAGTATGTTCAAGATACCCAACTTTGTGTATAACACGGACTACCCTTTTTTTTTGTAATATTAGCAATGAATTAAGTGTACTTTTATAATTTTTACCAAAGATCTCTATACAATAGGTCTGTGATGACTCGCTCTGCCTGTCTGATTCTCCACAGCTACGCGCACACCTGCTCTCCCTCATCAGCAGAGCTATTTAAGCCGTGCTGCTCATGGATCAGCACGGAGTCGTCTTTCTCCCTGGTCTGATGAGACCGGCACGTCACTTCGTCTGCTTCCTGAGCTCCTTTTCCTTGTCATAGTTTCCCAGAGGTTTCCGCTCTTCATCGTCGTCTTCCTGAGGAACCAGTGATCCTTCACCGTTCGTCTGGGAGTGCTCACTCCCCCACGTCAAGTAACCCATCTTCTCCTTCACCACCTTTCTACGCTCTAATCCCCTGTGCATAGGCGGAGATCCGTGGCGGCAGACCTCTCCTTCCTGGCGGCGGACCAAGCCCTCACTACACCGCTACAACACCTCCCTCGCTACAACACCTCCCTCGCAACCGGGTCTGTAAATGCTGTCTCCCTGGCCGGAGCCTTCGGGGCTAAGCCTGAGCTGCTCACCATCTCATCGACAGTAAGCCCTAAAACATCACTGTACATTCCCTTCTGAGTTTTGACACTAATCCTCCCTGTCTTTGCTCGTTCATAGGGTTGCCAGGCTGTACGGTGCTCTGCTCGCCCCAGCTGCAACATCTGCACATACTTGCACGCACGCACACACTCAGCACACAATAAAGATAATTGAATTTACTTTTGAATCTGTGTCTGCTCGCTGGGTCCTGAAACATGTCAATACGACTCTGTCACAACAACCCAGCAGACAGCACGCTAGCACACAAGGTTAACATCTTAGAGGCTCGAGTAGATCAGTTATCACATCAACAACAGGCTATACTCACCCAGCTGGTCCAGATTAATTCCCGGTTGGATCGCCTGTCTGGTTCTCAGTCCTTCCCTCCAGCTTCAGGTAGCTCCAATGCTCCCGCTAGCTCCCAACCTGCTCCATCTCCATCATCTCGGCTGACACCAATTCCCATGCCCACTCGCTTTAGCGGTAAGCTAGGGGAGGCTAGGGGATTTCTATTACAGAGTGGGATAGTCTTTCAGCAGATACCAGGGGATTTTCCCACCAGTCACAGTCACATAGTTAATCTTCTGGAGGGGCGGGCGTTAGCCTGGGCCTACGCGGTAATGGCTAGGGCGGACTATGCAACCTTGACTGACAACCAGTTTGTCAGTGAGTTTAATGAGGTCTTTGACCACTCTGTGACATGTTTCGGGACCCAGGAGACAGACACTGACACGAGCAGATAGTGACAATAATCTTTATTTAATAGTGAGTGAGTGTAATGCGAGTGTGAGTGCGAGAATGTCGTTCTGGTCACTGGAGCTGAGCGACCTGGATGGAGACCCGGCAACCCTGGAACAGATAAGCAGAGACAAATTACTAATGCTCCACACTAGCAAAGAGCTGCAGATAACAAGGCTTACTTGAGACCAGCACTGGCTTCGCTCTGCTGAGTTCCAGCGGCCGGGCAGTGTGGAGGTGAAGGCGTCCATGACCGTGCTAGGGTTACAACCCGTGGCTGTGACAATGACAGTCCTGACGATGACACCGGCTGTGACTCCACAGACCGGGATGACGATGATCCTGACGATGACGCCGGCTGTGACTCCACAGACCAGAATAACGATGATACAGATGATGATGCAGACAAAGACGAGGTTAGTGACTCCACAGACAGTGGCAATGATGACGCAGCTGATGCTGATGACAGTGATTCCACCGATAACGTTGGCCAATACTCCTGTAACTGATACAATAACAGTTCTGGTAATTGAGGAGCAAGACGTACCGGTAGGCGTGGTGGTAGCGAGCCGCTACGAAGACGTGATGGCGTTACCTCGTCAGCTGGGGACGCAGGTCCGCCGCCAAGGTGGTCCACCTGTGCACAGGGGTAAAGGTTTGGCGTAGAGTAGCAAATGGTGCGCTTACTTGCTTGACGCTGGGAAGAGTTCCTGGATGCAGCAAGTGAAGCTCTTGACGAGACAAACGAGGTTCCAGACGAGACAGACAAAGTTCTTGACGAGACAGACAAAGTTCCAGACGAGACAAGAGATATTCTTGACGAGACCAGAGAGCGGAGTGCAGGTTCATTCTCCATTGAGGAAGACAGACGACTCCGTGCCGGGCTGTCAGCGACACTGGCTTTTAACAGCCGTTGATTCACACCTGTTGGTCTGTGCGTAGCTGGGGCTAATGACACTAATGACGGCCCAGAGGCCGCCATGAAACTCTGACTGCAATAACGTGTTTACCTCCCGGCTACTTAACTTAAGGCAAGGGAGCAAATCTGTAGCCGACTATGCTGTAGACTTCCGGGTGGTAGCCACAGAGGTGGGGTGGGAGGATGCCTCGCTTTGCAGCATTTTTGTCCGAAGCCTTATCCCTAGTCTGAGGGATGAGCTAGCCTGCCTTGAAAAGCCCAGTAGGTTAACCGAGCTGATCTCCCTAACCATTAGCCTTGACAATCTTCTAAGGGAGCGGGCCACTGAGCGTAAGGCTTCCGGTCGCTCGGGTTTCCAGTTTTGCCGCTCCCCGCAGCCCCCCCCCCACTGGCCCTATCTCCCTCTGATTCTGTAGACTCCCCTGAGCCAATGGTAGTTAGGCAGTCCAAGTTACCACAAGCAGAGAAACAGCACCGCCGTGAGTTAGGGCTATGTCTCTATTGTGGCAGTGAGGAGCACGAGGTAGCTACTTGTCCTATACGGCCAAAAGAGGGAGTCCATGCGTCGCAGTAGGGGGACTCACAGACTCACCACAGAACAATCCCCTCACTAGATTTCTATTACCCATCCGCTTTGTCCATAAGCAGGTTGAGATAGTCACACATGCTCTTATTGATTCAGGGGCTGAGCAGAGCTTCATCTCTGGGGAGCTGGCAACCCGATTGGGGCTTCTGTGTCACCAACTGAAGACCCCCCTCAAACTGATCACTCTGTCCAAAGCTCCACTGGCCGTGGTGTCTAAACAAACTGCTCCAGTGTCAGTCATAGTGTCTGGGAATCATCGAGAGCAGCTCAGGTTCTTCGTGCTTCCGTTAGCCACCTCTTCGGTCATTCTTGGTTACCCCTGGCTCCAGTTGCACAATCCTACAATAGACTGGTGCTCCGGGAATGTAGTGTCTTGGAGCTCGTTTTGTCTCAGCGCTTGTCTTCAGTCCGCTGCTTGCTCGCCATCCATGCCCCTCGGTCTACCCGACACACCTCCTCCCGATCTGTCCAAGGTGCCCCTGGAATATCACGACCTGGGAGCCACCTTCAATAAGGCCCAAGCTCTATCTCTTCCCTCCCCACCGCCCATACGATTTTGCCATCAACCTCCGGGCTGGAACCCCGCTACCATCGAGTCAGCTCTACAGCCTGTCAGCCCCGAAGTGGGAGGCTATGGAAACATACATCAAGGAGTCCTTGAACTCGGGCATAATTTGGCCCTCGTCCTTGGCAGTGGGGGCGGGATTCTTCTTTGTGGCAGAAAAGACGGCTCGCTGAGGCCATGCATTTACTTTCATGAGCCCTAGCGGTCATTTCAAATATCTCGTCATGCCGTTTGGGCTGACTAACGCCCCCGCCGTATTCCAATGGCTTATCAATGATGCATTGAGGGATTTTTTGGGCTCTTTTGTCTTTGTATACCTTGATGACATTTTGATCTTTTCCCAGTCTCTGGATGAGCATCAGGTGCACGTGAGGCAAGTCTTGCAGTGGCTACTTGAGAACAAGCTGTTTGTGAAGGCAGAAAAATGTGAATTCCACACCTCTAACACGTCATTCCTGGGTTTTTATCATTTCTCATAACGAGGTCATCGCGGACCCTGATAAGGTAAAAGCGGTGGTAGAGTGGCCGACTCCCTCCTCCTGGAAGCAACTACAACAGTTTCTGGTATTCGCCAATTTCTACTGCTGCTTCATCAAAAACTACAGTATCACTGCCCTTCCTCTTACCCATCTCGCCTCCTCCAAGGTGCCCTTCCGGTGTATGGAGGAGGCTGAGGCGGCCTTCGTCAATCTGAAATCTCAATTCTCCTCCCCTCCGATCTTGGCACAGGTGGATCCCGCTCTGCAATGCCTGGTGGAAGTAGACGCCTCGGACTCTGGAGTTGGAGCCGTTCTGTCCCAGCTCTCCCCGGTAGACGACAAGATCCGCCCCTGTGCGTTCTTCTCCCGGCGGAGAGGAATTATGACATCGGGGACAGGGAGCTCCTGGCGGTCAAGCTAGCGCTGGAGGAGTGGCGCCATTGGCTGGAGGGGGCTTCCCAGCCATTCGTCGTCTGGACGGACCGCAAAAACTTGGAATACCTCAGGACAGCCAAACGTCTCAACGCGCGCCAGGCCCATTGGTCCCTGTTTTTTGGCCATTTCAATTTCACCATCACCTACCTTCCTGGGTCCAAGAACACCAAGCCTGACGCCCTATCCAGGCAATTCACCTCAGATGCCGCGGAAGTATCAGAGCACCCCATCATCCCCCCATCTTGCATCATGGGCGCCCTCTCATGGGGTATCAAAGAGAAGGTCCTGAGAGCACAGGAGACCGAGGCGGACCCGGGCGGGGGACCAGTTGGGAGGCTGTTTGTTCCATCTGCCATCCGGGGCGAGGTGATTAATTGGGCCCACTCCTGCAAGCTCTCATGCTACCCTGGGATGGCACGCACGGTGGCACTTCTGCAGAGAACCTTTTGGTGGTCTTTGCTCCGGATGTAGGAGAGTATATCCGTGCCCGTCCCCAGTGTGCTGCTGGCAAGACGTCCTCCTCTCCTCTGGCCGGCCTACTTCACCCTCTCCCTATCCCTGGCAGGCCCCGGTCCCACGTGGCCTTGGACTTTATCACCGGTCTTCCACCATCTAACAACCACACCGTCATCCTCACCATCGTGGACAGGTTCTCGAAGGCAGCCCACTTCATCCCCTGCACGGTCTGCTGACAGCGAAGGAAACAACGGATCTGCTCATCCTCCATGTGGTGAGGCTGCACGGCATCCCCCTGGACATTGTATCCAACCGGGGGCCCCAGTTTGTGTCTCAGGTGGGGAAGGCTTTTTGTAACGCCATCGGGGCTACGGTGAGCTTGTCATCAGGGTATCACCCGCAAAGCAATGGACAATGTGAGCGGGCCAATCAGGAGTTGGAGGCAGCGCTGCAGTGCGTCGCCACCGCCAACCCAGCGTCCTGGAGCACCCATCTACCATGGATTGAGTATGCTCATAACACCACCGTGTCTTTGGCCATAGGCATGTCCCCTTTTGAGGCCTCTCTGGGCTACAATCCCCTGCTGTTTCCTGAGGAGGAGGGGGACATTGCCGTACCTTCTGTACGAGCCCACCTGAGATGGACGCACACCTGCTCTCTGTCATCAGCAGAGCTATTTAAGCCGAACAGTGAACAAATGAATTAGTGTGAGCCCAAGGTGCGGGTGAAGATGGTGTGTTTATTTAACAACATGGGGAAACACAAAATACACCAAATGTTCAGCAGAACACAGTCTGGCACACAAGCGATGGATGTCTGAGCTCAGTTGGCTGAGGAAGGAGCCCCACACACTCCCAGGATGGAACTGGGTAGCGGACAAAGAAGGGCAGTAAATAATATGGAGAACACTTACAATGGGCATTGGAGCTAAGCAGGCTCTGGGAAAAAACAATGCCAGAGTAGTCCAATGGGGGAAAAACACACCAGCGGCTCCGGGACATCAACATCGGCTGGAGTAGCCATAGACAGGTAGACTTAGACTGAACAGTGATGAGTGCTGACTTACGCCACAACACTGAATGCCCCATTGTCACCCAATAAATACCAGACAGACTAATGAGTGACAAGTGGGCGCAGATGTGCGGCAGGAGTCTGTGTATGAGTGCGTGCCAGCATATGTGAATAAGAATGAATATGTGTGTGTGTGCATGCATGAAAGAGTGTGCTTGAGAGCGTGCGTGCATGTGTGTAATGTGTGTGGTGATGACAAACAGCCGGTGAGTGTCTGGTAAGTTGAGAGAGACAGAGAGGTGTGACTGTAGGCTGGCAGGGAGCCCGGCTCAGGCTCTAATCACCTGCCAGCTGGAACCAATTAACAATAAATCAGGAAACTACAGCCACCAATCATGGGTGGGGCTGAACATTAGCCCCACACATGACAGAGCCCCCCCCCCCCCAATGGGTGGACGAAAAGGAAACAAAACACAAGAGAAAACCTGCCCCCCCTCCCCATCCAGAAGGAATGGAACTAACCAGGAAGGCAAAGAACTAACCAGGGCGGGAGGTGGGGGAACAGGTCAGGAGGGATTCAACTAAGGAGAAATCATACACAAAACAACACAAGGGAGCACAAAATTCCCAACCCCAAAACTAAGACTAACCCACCCCAAACCCCAAGAGACCCCAAGTTTCAGGGGGCCATCCAAAGTCCCAGGGCCCACGAATGGCCATGAGTTCAAGGGGCCGACCAAAGTCCCAGGGCCCACGAACGGCCATGTGAACCAGGCCAGGTGGCCTATCAAAGTCCAACACCAGCCGGACCACCAGGCAAAGTGAGTCGGGTGACCTGCCTGAAAAAATTGGCCACCTAACCCAACAATACAGTTTATAGGGCGGCCAGTCAGGAATTTTCAGCCCCCAGGCCAGATGAAATGGGCCGGAAGACGACTCCCCCACCTCGAGACCCAGTCGTTCGGGCAGGCAGCCCGCATCATTGAGCCACCAGGGCCCGAGGGGTGGGTGAGGAGGCGGCCTACCCACCAGGAGGCTTGGAGGTGGGTGGCCGGATCAGGGAAGGGAGACCCCTGCGGTTACTGGTGGCAGGACCTGATAGACCACGACGGTGCCCAGCAAGAAAAGAAGGATCACCCACCAGGCCTCTGGAAGGGGGAAGGAGACCCTGGTGTCCTTGGGCTGGATGGCAGCACCTTTGGTGGTCCCGACGTGGAACTGGAACCTTGTCGCACCAGTGGTGGCCCTTCCCGGGACCTCATTGCTCCCACGGTGAGCCCTGACTGGGCCTGCCTTGCACCCACGGCGGACCCCAACCGAACCATGGTTGCACCCATGGTGGAGTCCGGCTGGACCTCTACTGTACCCGTGGTGGATCCTGACCCAGCCATGGTTGCACCCACAGTGGAGCCCAGCTAGACCCCTGCTGCACCCGCGGTGGGACCCAGCTGGGCCACTGCTGACCCCAGTACTGCCTTGACTGTGGGCCAGCCGACCCGTATGAGCACCCGAACCAAGAAGCAGTCGACCACAGGCACCCTGGGCTGGAGCCGTCTACCCACAGTGAGCTCCTCGACAGGGGCAGCAGAACCACTGGTGATCTCCATAGGAGCGGCAGCAGCAACGATGACCTCCAGCAGCGAGCCTGGATCCACGGACGACCCATGGTGGATCCTAACCCAGCCATGGTTGCACCCACAGTGGAGCCCAGCTAGACCCCTGCTGCACCCGCGGTGGGACCCGGCTTGGCCACTGCTGACCCCAGTACTGCCTTGACTGTGGGCCAGCCGACCCGTATGAGCACCCGAACCAAGAAGCAGTCGACCACAGGCACCCTGGGCTGGAGCCGTCTACCCACAGTGAGCTCCTCGACAGGGGCAGCAGAACCACTGGTGATCTCCATAGGAGCGGCAGCAGCAACGATGACCTCCAGCAGCGAGCCTGGATCCACGGACTTGTCCAGTGCTGATGGACTCTCTCCAGCAACCCTGGAAGAGGACTTGGACAGAAAACAAAAGGTGTCAGGGTCGCCGGCAGCGGCGGAGACCAGCGAGGTGAGCTCAGACGCAGCGATTGGCTGTGTCTTGCTCTCCTCACCATGAGCTAGGCAAAAATGCTCAATAATTGAAAGGAGAAAATCAAAGGAGAGCACTTGCCTTAGCTCGAGCTCCACCGCCATCCAGGACTCCAACGATCCAGGCGATGCTCCCACTGGCTCGGCCTCCTGGAGGTGCAGCTCTGGCACTGACACTGCTGCGGTGGCCTCCACAGCAGGCATGATGGTCTGTGCAGTCTTAGTTGTCCCAGCCGCCGTAATCCACGCTGGCGACTCTTCCGGCATGGCAGCTGGGGTCTAACTCACCGTTGCTGTGGGGAAACGATCCTCCCAGACCTCTGGCTCCTCCTGGTCCTGATGGTATGGTTCCGGTGCTGCCATGCACTCAGAGGAGACAGGAGAGAGCAAGGAGAAGGCTGGTGAGCAGTTCAAAACAGCAGCAGGTGGGGAAAACTCAGGGGACTGTTTTCCCTGAGTCTCCCTACCAGGAATCAGGCAAGACATTTCATTATTTATAGGAGTAAAATGAAAATTAACTTGACTGTCTCCCCGGATAATGATGTTGGCTGCGGCTATAGTTTGGGCGTCTTCATCCTTCCGTGCAGGAAAGGCAGTGTTTGGTCCCTCTGTAGACTGTCGAGGAGCCGCCCTTCTTGCCACAGGAACGGGAGCCACCGATGAGGAAAGCAAGCACCCCTCAACCGTCTGCGGATACACCGAGGAAGAGGATCTTGCAGCTGATGTGGAGGAGGAATTTGCAGATGGAACTGCTTGGAGAGAGACACATGGATGAGGATCCGCTGCGGGGATAACCGGGCTCGGTGTAGAGAAAGAAGCAATTGGCGGAGCTGGATAATTCCTCTGGGAGTCCGGTGCCGGACAACATCAACGTCGCTGACCTGGCGGTGGCCATGTTGGAGCTAGAGGCGGAGTGGAGGAAAAGATGGCCCCCGGCTGAGAAGAGCGTCTCTGCTTGGGCTTGGTGCGAAATGCCCGTCTCCTCAGGTCAGGGAAAACCCGCTCGAGCGCACAGACGGAGGATAACAGTTCAGTGTATTGAGGGTATTTCAGAGGCCAGAGTGAGCTTCCAGAATCCCCAACGCTCCGTTCAGGCAGTCCCATCTCTCTCCAGGGCCGTAGGCATCATTGGCATCGAACAGGAACTCCCGGATAAGCACGGCTGCCCATTCCTCCTCCATGCTAGGAAGCCCCGCCACTCGTCTCCTCCTGACAGTGAGGGGCCAATGTGCCAAAGACATCATGCTCCAGAACAGGTAGGGAAAGACACAAAAGGTGAAAAAATATCACATCACTTCACCGCTGGGCTCTTTGCTGGTCACGGCATACTGTCATGTCCGCTGCATAAATGTGCAGTGAACAAATGAATTAGTGCGATCCTAAGGTGAGGGTGAAGATGACGTGTTTATTTAACAACATGGGGAAACACAAAATACACCAAATGTTCAGCGGAACACAGTCTGGCACACAAGCAATGGATGTCCAAGCTCAGTTTTGGCTGAGGAAGGAGCCCCACATGCTCCCAGGGCGGAACTGGGCAGCGGACAAAGAAGAGCAGTAAATTATATGGAGAAGACTTACAATAGGCGTCGGAGCTCAGCGGGCTCTGGGAAAAGACAATGCCAGAGTAGTCCAATGGGGGAAAAACATACCAACAGCTCCAGGACATCAACATTGGCTGGAGTAGCCATAGACAGGCAGACTTAGACTGAACAGTGATGAGTGCTGATTTACACCGTGACACTGAATGCCCCACTGTCACCCAATAAATACCAGACAGACTAATGAGTGACAAGTGGGTGCAGGTGTGTGGCAGGAGTCTGTGTATGAGTGCGTGCCAGCATATGTGAATAAGAATGAATATGTGTGTGCGTGCATGCATGAAAGAGTGTGCTTGAAAGTGTGCGTGCATGTGTGTAATGTGTGTGGTGATGACAAACAGCCGGTGAGTGTCTGGCAAGTTGAGAGAGACAGAGAGGTGTGACTGTAGGCTAGCAGGGAGCCCGGCTCAGGCTCTAATCACCTGCCAGCTGGAACCAGTTAACAACTAGAAAAGCACTCGGAGAGCGCAGACCTCCGCCAAGCGCCACAGTTCCCCCCATACAGTGTTTGTGTGTACGTTTTCAGATTCCTTGACCATAAAAACATATGACAAGCAATTGGATTGACAATGATAGCATTAGTGGTTCAGTAGTTATTCACGAAAATGGCATTTTGCATAATGGCGGTTTTCTTGTGGACGGTGATCCGGATCACCACCAAAATGTAATCCTCTGTAGGATACCCCATTTCTGACAATCTGTGAAAATTTCATGAAAATCCGTCCATAACTTTTTGAGTTATCTTGCTAACAAACAGACAAACAGACAGACAGACAGACAAACCAATGCCGATGAAAACATAACCTCCTTGGCGGAGGTAATAAATAAGGAAACTACAGCCACCAATCATGGGCAGGGCTGAACATCAGCTCCCTGTGTGGTTTCCAACTAATTTTATCATTTAGTATTACACCCAAAAATTTGATCTCTGTAACATTTTCAATAATTACATTATCTATATGAATATGTATATTGTGGAGAAAGGATTGACCAGGCCAAGCATTCAGAGCAGATGAACTTTATTCCCTCTCTGACATCTCTCAGAATCAGAAAACATTACATTCTGTAGCAGGGGCTCTCTTTTATATTACCACACTCATACGCCCCTGCTGCCTGAGGTCCTGCATCACAATTCATTCTCACATCACAATCCCTTTTGTCCCCCAGCCCCTTAATCCCCATGCTCTTCCGTCAGAGGAAATTACTGCATCTCCCTTCGTTCCAGTCTGAGATGAATACCACAGCATGAGTCCCCATACCGCCCCCCTCCCCCAGAGTCTCAGACTGAGTTTTTACCCTCATGTCCTCTCGGCTTCAGCCTCCACCCATAGCTGCTGTAATGGGGGGTCTTCAGCTCCGAGGCGCTGCTGTGCCGGTGGGGGGTTCCTGGGGGTGTATCCGTCTGTGGGTGGACAATGGAGGAGGGGGGGGACATTCAGCATGCTCGTGTGACTGCTCTGATGAGTTGTTTGCCTGGGGAGTTCGCGGGGGGTGTCTTCCGCGCCGAGGAGCTCGAGCCAACTCCACCTGCTCGTCTGCCACCACAAAGGCTGGCTTAATCTATACAGATTTTCTCCCGGTGACCCTCCAAGTCTAACACAAATTGTTTGTCCCCGGGTTCCAGCATTCTAAACGGTCCATCGTAGGGTGGCCACAATGGGGGTCGGTGGGCATCTTGCCTGACAAGCACGAACGCCACGTCCTTCAAGGTTTTCGGCACAAAAGCGCGGGGAAAACAGTGGTGGGCCAGGCCAGGTAGCGTCCCTGCGTCTGCGTTATGCCGTGAACGCGGGGATAGATGGATGTTCGGTGCGGGGTTATCTGGTTAAAAATTCCGCGGGGAGCCGCAGTGGCTAAGGAAAAACAAATTCTGCTGGGGAAGCCTCCAAATTCTCTTTTGGTGAGGAACGCAACCCTAATAGAACCCACGGCAACCGGTCCACCCAATTTACATCCGTAAGTGAAGCCCTGAGCGCTGCTTTCAGTGACCTATGGAAATGCTTGCATAACCCATTGGCCTGTGGGTTGTACGCGGTCGTGCGATGAATTGCAACGCCCAGGCTCTGGGCCATCGTGGATCAGAGGTCAGAAACAAACTGAGGGCCCCGATCGGATGTGATATCCGAAGAGGTGCCAAAACGTGCCACCCATGTTGTCAAAAAAGCGCGTGCCACGTCTGCGGACGTGGTTGAAGCTAGTGGGACTGCTTCTGGCCATCGTGTGGTGCGGTCCACCACTGTCAGGAGTTGTGTGCACCCCTGCGATGGCAGGAGGGGGCCCACGAGGTCCATGTGAACGTGGTCGAACCTCTTAGCCGGGATATGGAACGGCTCCAAAGGGGCCTTTGTGTGCCTGTGCATTTTGGCTCGTTGGCACGCTACGC
Source organism: Pholidichthys leucotaenia (assembly GCA_020510985.1). NCBI lineage: Eukaryota > Metazoa > Chordata > Actinopteri > Cichliformes > Pholidichthyidae > Pholidichthys > Pholidichthys leucotaenia. The sequence continues at coordinate 146,540,943 of CM035836.1, read as the reverse complement.
AGGCTGCAGCCCACTCTTTCACCTGTTTGCACAGGCTTGGCCAGATGAACTTCGCTCCCACCATTTTGACTTACGCGCGCACTCCTGGGTGCGCCAGGGAGTGAACCGACTCAAAAACGCGGCGGCGCCAAGCACATGGGACCACCGGGCGCAGGCATCCCATGGAGACGTCACAGATTAGAAAGACTGGGGGGGGGGCGTCTTACAGTACCCTGGTCTCCAGCTTTAACCCTGTTGGTCCAGACTGGAGCTCGCACACATCCGCATCACCGATCTGCTCCGCGGCCATGGCCGTGTAATCTACCCCTACGTAGACTGGGGCCACTAAGGCGTGCAAGAGGCAGTCTGCCACCACGTTAAGTTTACCGGCCACATGCTGAATGTCGGTCGTAAACTCTGAGATTGCGGCCAGCTGTCTCTGCTGCCGGCCCAACCATGTTTCCCAAACCTTGGCCATCGCGTACATTAGCGGCTTGTGGTCCACGAACGCAATGAAGGTGCGCCCTTCCAGCCAGAACTGGAGAGCCATTAACTCTCTGTTGAACACGCTGTATTTACGCTCACTGTCGCGCAAAGCCCTGCTAAAAAAGGCGAATGGCTGCCAAGAACAGGCGATGCATTGCTCCATGACATTCCCTATGGCCACGTCCGAGGCGTCTGTAGTGAGCGCTATCCGAGCCGCCGGGTCCGGGTGTGCCAGTAGTGCGGCGTTTGCAAGGGCTGTTTTAACCTCAGAGAACGTCTGCTCCCGCTCAGGAGTCCAGTCGTCTCTGTCCGCTGGTTTCCGTTTCTTGAGTGCGGCATACAACAGCTGCATGGGCTGGGCTGCCCGGGGGAGGAAACGGTTATAAACGTTAACCATCCCCCAAAACTCCTGCAGCACCCTGACCGTCTGAGGCCGGGAAGAATTTGCCACTGTGCGCACCTTGTCCAGCAAGGGTATCGCCCCCTCTGGTGAGATAGGTGTCCCAAAAAAATCGATCCCCGTCACGCCGTACTGGCATTTCGCCGGGTTAATTATTAACCCGTGCTCCTCTAACTTCTGGAAAACCGTCCTGAGGTGGGTTACGTGTTCGTCCTCGGACGCGCTGGCCACCAGGATGTCATCCAGGTAGACAAACACAAATGGCAGATCGTGCAACACCGCATCCATCATGCGTTGGAATGTCTGTGCCTCGCCTTTTAACCTGAAAGGCATGGTAAAAACTCAAACAGACCAAACGGGGTTATTACTGCCACTTTAGGTATGTCCTCTGCGGGCACCGGGACCTGGTGGTAACCACGGACCAGACCAGGTTTATCTTAGAAAAAATATGTGCCCTGGTGAGGTGAACAGAAAAATCCTGAATATGGGGGATCAGGTAGCGGTCGTGCGCTGTGGCGTTATTTAATCTGCGGAAATCTATGCAAGGTCGCCACAATCCCTCGGCCCTAGGGACCATATGTAGTGGGGATACCCATGGGCTGTTTGATCGTCTGATGATGCCCAGCCTTTCCAAGTTGGCAAACTCCTCGCGCGCTATGGCCAGTTTAGCTGTGTCCAGGTGCCGAGGTTGTGCGAAAATGGGCAGCCCGGTGGTAATAAAGTGCTCCACCCCGTGTTTAGTGATGGCCACCGAAAACATCGTGACCGTGAGTGCTGGGAACTGGGTGAGCAGTGTGTGGAACTTACCACCTGGAGCTGTGACGTTGGCTAGTGATGTTGGCCCGGCTCCTCAAGCTGTACGGGGGAGAGAATCAAAAGACATTGCATTAATCAGGCGTCTGTTAGCAACATCAACTAGTAGTCCATGTGCACACAAAAAAATCAGTGCCTAAGATTGGGAAACTGCATGCTGCTATGACGAATGTCCACTGGTACATACGGCTGTGCAGGGATACAGTCAGTGTCCTCTCACCAAAAGTCTTAATGTCTGAGCCGTTTGCGGCCGTCAGCTCGGGGCCGCTAGCACCCGCTAGCCAGTTGGCATAGGACTGCAGGATGAGATTCTTTTGGGAGCCAGAGTCCACGAGGAACTGTCTCCCCGAGCGTGAGTCTGTCATGTAGAGCAGCTTGCTTTCTTCACCGGCGGTCGCAGTTGCTACCGACTGCCGGTCCTGGCGTTTCCCGAATGCTTGAATTGGCACGGTGGCACGCATCGGCATGCGTCCTCTCCAAAACGGCAGTGGTAGTAGCAGAGCGTGCCTCTCTGGTGCTTCCTGGCCCCCTCTGCTGCTACCATCGCTGGCTCCTCACTTCCGCTGGCCGTCTCGCTGGGTTCCGACGCCGCTGCGTTCACTGTGAGGGCTCTGGTGGTGAGGATGATCCGATCTGCCTCCTGGGCTAGTGCACGGTAGTCACATCCGGCCAGCAACAGTGAGTTGACAAGTACTGCTCTTGCCACCGTTGGGAGGCTCCAGAGGAGAAGGTGGGCAAATAGAAAATGCCCGTTGTCCGTGCCCATCAACGCCAACGTCTTCTCCATCAGTTCGACCGCCGACCCATCTCCTAACTCGGAGCACGTCAGGAGCCTCTCAGCTCTCTCGCAGTCCGAGAGCGTGTAGCGCCGGGTCAGCACGGCTTTGAAAGCCCCGTATTTGTCGCGGGCTGAGGGCTGTTGGAGCAGGCTCACTACTTGCTGAGTCGGGCGAGCGTCCAGTGCTGCGACCACGTAGTAATATCTGGTGTCATCTGCTGTTATTCTCCGGAGCGTGAACTGGGCCTCGGTGTGGAGGAACCAAGACTTCGGGTCGTGCAGCCAAAAGTCTGGTAGTTTGACCGAAACAGCACACGTGTTGCTGGGGCTTCCCGTCCGGGTAATCTCCGGGGTGTTTGCCTCGTGTTCCATTATTCGTCAAGGGTCACCAGTGTGGAGAGAGGAATGACCAGGCCAAGCATTCAGAGCAGATGAACTTTATTCTCTTTCTCACATCTCTCAGAATCAGAAAACATTACATTCTGTAGCAGGGGCTCTCTTTTATATTACCACACTCACACGCCCCTGCTGCCTGAGGTCCTGCATCACAATTCATTCTCGCATCACAATCTCTTTTGTCCCCCAGCCCCTTAATCCCCATGCTCTTCCTTCAGACGAAATTACTGCATCTCTCTTCCTTCCAGTCTGAAATGAATACCACAGCATGGGTCCCCCATAATATCTTCTTTATTTTTACAGTTACCAAATATTATTACCTCCGCCAGGAGGTTATGTTTTTGCCGGGGTTTGTCTGTCTGTCTGTCTGTTTGTTTGTCTGTCTGTTTGTTTGTCTGTCTGTTGGTTAGCAAGATATCTCAAAAAGTTTTGGACAGATTTCGATGAAACTTTCAGGCATTGTTGGAAATGGTACAAGGAAGAACTGATTAAATTTTGGGGATGATCCGGATCACCGATCATGATCATCATCGTAACTACAATAATAGGTATCATCATCATCGTGATGATGATATGATGACTATGATGACTATGATGATGATGATACCTATTATTGTTACTACGATGATGATGATACCTATTATTGTTGTAACTATGATGATGATGATACCTATTATTGTTACTATGATGATGATGATACCTATTATTGTTGTAACTATGATGATGATGATGATGATGATACCTATTATTGTAACTATGATGATAATGCTCAGATGATAATGCGCAGACTTCCGCTTGAGGTCTGTGCTCTCCGAGTGCTTTTCTAGTTACCTTTGTTTTGGCTACATTTAGTGATAATTTATTACGATCCATCCATTTTTTTAAGCTTATTTAATTCATTATTTAAAGTATGGATTAGTTCCTTATAATTATTTCCAGAATAAAATATATTATTATCATCAGCAAATAATAACATTTTTGATAATTTAGAAACTTGGAATGTATCATTTACAGTATATATATGTTAAATAATTTGGGGCCCAATACTGACCCCTGGGGGACACCACAGACAATTCCTATACATCCAGACAGATATTCTCCCATCTTCACAAACTGTTCTCTCAGATAAATAACTTGTAACCCAATTCAATGCCACTCCCCCAATACCATACAATTGCAGTTGATAAAGAAGTATTGAATGATTTATTGAATCAAATGCTTTTCTAAAATCTATAAATACACCAATTGCATATTTTCCCTGATCTAATGCATTTATTATTTCTTCTGTTGCAACCAGTTGGCGCAACAAAGAGGGACTCAGATAACTCCATCCTACTACTGGCGCCTCTGCCCGATTTCAGCGAGTGCACAGCCAACGAAAGACCTTCCCAGGCTGAGCCCAACAGGCTCAGTGTTACTGCAGTGAAGGCATTTGGAACCAGGCACTGAAACGGACTGGGTGATGGGTCCAAGAACCCTACATGCGGCTTGCGTGTGAGTACATTTATTTATTGATTGACCCTGGGATGAGAGTCCCCAAGGGTAAATGTTGTGTTTGTTAAGCTGAGCGTTTGGCATCGCAAAGTCTGGTGTACGTTTCTGCTCACCGTAGCCGTAGGTTTAGTTTGGCTCAGTCTAGAGCAGTTCGGGTTCGACAAGGTGGAAGCTCAGTGGTGTTGTTAACACACGGAACCATTGACGTAAGAGGCTCCAATAAGATCGTAGTAAGCATTGATGGAATCGGTGTAAGAATCTCCAATAACATCGCAGTGAGCACTGATTAAAGTGGACCGGTAGAAGAAGGGTTAACCTTTGAAATAGAGCTGGTTTGAATAAAATTACTGCAGTTTGTTTGTCTGGTTGTTCTGTGTTATACGGTTTGTCCTGGCGAGACCGCAGAGGCGGAAGTACAAGTGCCTGAGGGCAGATAAACAGCATTGGACTATTTTATTCAATTTTGAGCTATTTTATTCAATTTTTGAAGTGTCAGTGTAATTTTTCAGCTCACAGGGACAACAGTGAACTTTACAGGGAAAAAGGGCGACGGACTAATGGTCTGACATGACAATGAGCGCCGCACATTTGTCCCTCCCTCCCCCTGCTCTTCGCTGTTGTGCTGCTCAGCCATGGCCCTGCCCCAGGAGCCCAGCGAATGACGTCACCTCACCTCTGCTCACCGCACCCCTCCTATCAACAGCCAAGCCATGTTGGATAGCCAGTAAGTTAAGTAAAAGTGCACGCATATTAATCACTGCAACCATCATGAGTATGATAAATTAAACTGAAGATTATGTAATAATGCTGTCATTAAATAATACCCAATGATTAAAAGCTTTAAATCCAGCTTATATGACATGATTCAAAGCACAGACAAGGTGATAATGACAACGTTTATGCAAATGATTTGCCTGAGGCTGTTGATCAAACAGAATCTTTAATGCTTCTTTGCCATATTATTGTTCTTTTGGAAATAGAAAAGTCAATCTTAATGAATGACTATGTGATTATTAAAGTTTTAATCCTTTTACTGCTCATGACAAAACAGCAAAGCTCTGAAGGATTATAGGATTTAGAAGAAACAGAAGAAAAAGTCCCAATACTGGGCTCTCTGATTAGATTTGTTTCTGTTTGCATTAAAAAAGACCAAGTGGCTGGTTTACTGTCTTGTCAATTTAAAGAAATGACAGAGTGTGTGAAAGTTGACATTGTAATACACAATGTATGGGTAAGGGACATTATGAGGACAGACAACTATGCAAATCACTACTGGAATACTATAAAATCACCACTTTTTCTTACTATTTATATGGGTGTGCTTGAGTAAAAAAAATCTTATTTATTCTCTAACCTACTGAAAATAAATCACCAAAAATAAAAATTATCATTTATGAGCACATGACAAATATCCAGAAACAAAGATGTTGCCTTTGACGAGTCTTTGGATTAAGTAATGAAAAGAAAACAAGTTCATGTTACTCCTTAAGTACTATAATGCTTAAAATTTTACCTAGAAAAGGAACTCAGACAGTTCCAGTCTGACTTTCCCATTTAACAACATATACTCGTAGAATGTGTAAATTTTTTTCCCTTAATGAAATGGAACACGCTTAAGGGCTCAGTACAAGGTGGGAAGCACCTTGTGGAATTTAAGCCCGCGAATTCCATCAATCAATCCTTTACTACTTACCTAGTCACAGGGACAGCAGTGTAAGAAGAGAAGACGGACTGCTGCCCAGCTGACTTATCACTATGACCTCTTCCGCAGATAATTGGGAAGATTTCAAAAGGATTTAACATGAGGAGAGAAAAGATTTCTCCCACTCCAGCAAAACATTACAGAATAAGCTTGGGTCATTTTTCTAAATGTATGGGCAAAAACAAAAAGTGAGCCATTAATTAGAGTACAAATTTGTCACGCCGCGCCATTCATCAGCGGCGCCACCTGCTCACGCACCTGACAATCATCAGCGGCGAGGGATAAAGGCCGTCTCGCCCGGAGGCTCGGCCTGAAGCCGTCAGACTTCGTCCCTCACCGTTGTGAGCATACTTCCCTTCAGCGTCACCATTTTGGTAAGAAGATCGCTTACCTCTTTTCTTCAGTCTTCTCCCCTGTGCACAGGTGGATTCCCCAGCGGCGGACATCTCCACTCCATCGCCCAATCCTCGCTGCTGTACAGAGCTCTCCAGGTGGCTGTCTTCCGGGCTTCGCCCCCTTGTTGTGCCAGCTGTCCTGACCCACCAAGTAAGTCCTTCTCTCGCCATAAATCCCTCCTGTGTTGGTGTATGCCCGTCACCCTCTCCCTGTGCTCTCTCCATAGGGTTGCTCGGCTGTACGGTCACCTGCCTCTGTGCCTGGAGCAGACACCATCACCAACACATTTACATCCCGCAGACACGCACTCATTCACTCCTGCTGTTAATAAACTCTTTGAACTACTCTAAGCCTGTGTGTGTGCGTCTCCTGAGCCGTGCGTTATGTCAGTACGGCTTCAGCAGAGCGGCTCGGCGGACGGCGGGCTCGCACACCGGTTTTCCACTCTCGAGGCTAGAGTGGATCAAATAGCTTATCAACAACAGGTGATCTTTAATCAATTATTGAATTTAACTAACCGGTTGGGCCGCTTGGATCCTCAACAGCCGTTCCCCCCGGCTCGTCAGGGTGGCGCGGCTCCTGCTGTTCCAGCGGCCGTCCAGCCGGCTCCGGTGGCACCGGTTCGGCTCACACCGATTCCGACCCCCGCCCGCTTTAGCGGTAAGCTCGGCGGAGCGCGGGGGTTCATTATGCAGTGTGAGTCCGTGTTCCACCGTGTGCCCGGAGATTTTCCCTCGGATCACAGTCGGATTGGTTACATAGGGAATCTTCTGGAGGGGCGTGCGTTAACTTGGACCTACGCCGTAATGGCGAGGCCCAGTTATGCCACCCTCACCTATGACCAGTTCGTGAGGCGCTTTCTGGAGGTCTTTGACCATTCTCAAACCGAGACGGTCCAGGTCGATCGGCTCCTCGCTCTCCAGCAGGGAGGCCGGTCGGCAGCGGACTACTCGGTCGACTTCCGGGTAGCGGCGGAGGAATTGGGCTGGGAGGAACGCTCCCTCTGTGGCCTGTTCCTCCGCAGCCTCAATAGTGATCTGAGGGATGAACTGGCTGGACGGGATATCCCTGGGACGCTAGCGGAGCTGACATCCTTAGCGATAAGTTTGGATAACAGGCTGCGCGAGCGCTCCTCGGGGCGGAAGTCTTCTTCTTCTCGCCCTCGTGGAGTCTCGCCGCACCTGTTCCAAGCTCGCCCCCTGGCGGCGCCGCCAGCATTGTGCCCCGAGGAGTCGGAGCCGATGGTGACGGGCTGGACCAAGCTTTCCCCTGCGGAGAAACAACGCCGCCGTGAGTTGGGCCTCTGCATGTATTGCGGAGGTGACCAACACACTGTGGAGCGTTGCCCGCGGAAAGCCAGTCGGCGGGGTCCGCGAATCGCTGTAGGGAGCCTCGCGGATCCCAACCGGTTAGACTCTCTCACTCAATTAAAGCTGCCCATCCGTTTTTGCCACAATCCCACTGGGCACCTCACCCACGCACTGGTGGATTCGGGCGCAGAGGGCAGCTTCATTTCACAAGGCCTGGCAACCCGATTGGGCATCCGCTGTCAGGCATTAAAACACCCCATCTCCCTGGTCCATCTCTCCCGTGCCTCCCTTGGGAGAGTTTCTCACCAAACCATGCCTGTCCCAGTCATCATCTCAGGGAACCACCGGGAGGAGATGGTATTTTACGTCCTGCCCAACTCTGTGTCGCCCGTCATCCTGGGGTATCCCTGGCTACGCCTCCACAACCCTGTCCTGGACTGGAGGTCCGCTGGGGTATCGGCATGGAGTACCTTCTGTATGGGCACCTGCCTTCAGTCCGCTGCCTGCTCCCCATCCGCGGCTCCCCCTGTGGCGGATACAGCACCTCCGGACCTGTCACTGGTGCCTCCAGAATTTCACGACCTGGGTATGGTATTTAGCAAATCGAAAGCTATGTCTCTTCCCCCGCATCGACCATATGACTGTGCCATCAACCTCCGCCAGGGGGCTCCCCTGCCATCTGGTCGGCTCTACAGCCTGTCGGCGCCGGAGAAGGATACCATGAATACATACCTGAAGGAATCTCTGAGCGCTGGGATTATTCGCCCATCGTCGTCACCCGTGGGGGCAGGGTTTTTCTTTGTCGGGAAAAAGGACGGATCCCTCCGCCCCTGCATAGACTACCGAGCGCTGAATGACATCACTGAGAGGGACCGTTACACCCTGCCCCTCATGGACACTGCCTTTCACTCCCTCCAGGGGGCGACCTGGTTTACCAAGCTGGATTTACGCAGCGCTTACCACCTCATCCGGATCCGGGAGGGAGATGAATGGAAGACAGCCTTCCGTACCCCGAACGGCCACTTTGAGTATCTCGTCATGCCGTTCGGGCTGACCAACGCTCCTGCCGTCTTTCAGCGCCTCATTAATGACGTCCTCCGGGATTTCATCGGCCTTTTTGTGTTCGTCTACCTGGATGACATCCTTATCTTCTCCAGGTCCAGGGACGAGCACCAGGTCCATGTGAGGCGGGTCCTCCAAAGACTGCTGGAGAATCGTCTGTACGTGAAGGCTGAGAAATGCGAATTCTACGCTAGGACCACATCCTTCCTGGGATTCATCATCGCTCAAGATCAGGTGCTCCCAGACCCAGAGAAGGTGAAGGCGGTGGTGGAGTGGCCTACTCCCACATCCCGGAAGCAGGTGCAACAGTTTGTTGGCTTCGCCAATTTTTACCGCCGCTTTGTCCCAAATTTCAGCTCGATCGTCGGACCGCTGACCCGCCTCACGTCCCCGAAGGTCCCGTTCCGGTGGACTGAAGAGGTCGCTGCTGCCTTTAGGGCGCTGAAGGCGGAGTTCTCCTCCTCCCGGGTCCTTCGCCAGGTCGACCCCGCGCTGCAGTGCATTGTGGAGGTGGACGCATCGGACACGGGAGTGGGAGCAGTGTTATCCCAGCGGTCACCTGACGATGGCGCCAAACGGCCGTGCGCCTTCTTCTCCCGGCGCCTGTCCCCGGCGGAGAGGAACTACGATGTGGGGGACAGAGAGCTCCTGGCCATTAAACTCGCCTTACAGGAGTGGCGCCACTGGCTAGAGGGGGCGGACCTGCCGTTTGTGGTCCTGACGGACCACAAGAACTTAGAGTATTTACGATCTGCCAAGCGCCTGAATGCCCGCCAGGCGCGCTGGTCTTTGTTCTTCGCCAGGTTCCGCTTCTCGATCACCTTCAGGCCGGGCTCCAAAAACGGCCTGCCTGACGCCCTCTCTAGGCAGTTCACCCCCGTGGAGGCTGAGGAGACGCCCCACACTATCCTGCCCAGGTCGTGCGTCCTCGGTGCCATCTCTTGGGACATTGAAGACAAGATCCGGAAGGCGCAGGAGGTGGAACCTGATCCTGGCGGCGGACCGGAGGGAAGACTGTTCGTCCCATCTGCGGTCCGAGGAGAGGTCATCCACTGGCTCCACACCTCCCGGCTCACCTGTCATCCCGGCACCTCTCGGATGATCAGCCTCCTCCAGCGGTCCTTTTGGTGGCCAGGCCTGCGGAGGGATGCAGCCCGCTACGCCCGGGCTTGCCCAATCTGTGCCACCAGCAAGTCGGGAAATGCCCCCCCAGCGGGTCTGCTCCAGCCTCTGCCCGTCCCCGGCAGGCCCTGGTCGCACATCGCACTGGACTTCGTCACCGGACTCCCCGTTTCCAACTCCTTTGACACCGTCCTGACCATTGTGGACCGTTTCTCCAAGGCGGCGCACTTCGTTCCCCTGCGAGGTCTCCCTACTGCCCTGGAGACGGCGGGCCTCCTCGTCCAACACGTGGTCAGGCTGCACGGGATTCCGGTGGACGTGGTCTCGGACCGGGGCCCCCAATTTTCATCCGAGGTTTGGAGGTCCTTTTGTAACGCCATCGGAGCCAAGGTGAGCCTCTCCTCCGGCCATCACCCCCAGTCTAACGGGCAGTGTGAGAGGACCAATCAGGAGCTGGAGGCTGCGCTCCGCTGTGTTACTAGATCCAAGCCGACGTCCTGGAGCAACCATCTCGCCTGGGTGGAGTATGCCCACAACACCGCCCGCTCTTCTGCAACGGGGATGTCCCCCTTCAAGGCGTCCCTGGGTTACGACCCCCCGCTGTTTCCAGCGCAGGAGAACGAGGTGACTGTCCCCTCTGTTAGGGTGCACCTTAGGCAGTTCCGCTCCACCTGGGCTGCCGCGCGTCATGCGCTTTTACGCACGGCGGAGCGCAACAGGACCGTGGCGGACCGGCACAGAAGACCTGCCCCGGCGTACAGAGTTGGGCAACTCGTGTATGTGTCTACCCAGGACGTCACATTAAAAGGCGAGAGGAGGAAGCTGGCACAGCGATTCATGGGTCCCTTTCCCATCACCCGGATCATCAACCCGGTGGCTGTGCGCGTGGCTATTCCCCCCTCCCTCCGCATCCATTCCACTTTCCACGTGTCGAAGGTGAAACTGGCAGTCACTGACCCCCTTTGCCCTCCTCCTGCAGCGCAACCCGCGCCCCGGATGATTGGTGGCCATCCGGCCTGGTCCGTCTCCTCCATCCTGGACTCCCGGCGCCGAGGTCGTGGGTTGCAATACCTGGTGGACTGGGAGGGCTATGGGCCCGAGCATCGACAATGGGTGCCCCCGTCGTTTGTGTTGGACCCATCGCTCATCGCGGACTTCCACCGAGCGCACCCGGATAAGCCATCGCCAGGAGGCGCTGCTAGAGGGGGGAGTACTGTCACGCCGCGCCATTCATCAGCGGCGCCACCTGCTCACGCACCTGACAATCATCAGCGGCGAGGGATAAAGGCCGTCTCGCCCGGAGGCTCGGCCTGAAGCCGTCAGACTTCGTCCCTCACCGTTGTGAGCATACTTCCCTTCAGCGTCACCATTTTGGTAAGAAGATCGCTTACCTCTTTTCTTCAGTCTTCTCCCCTGTGCACAGGTGGATTCCCCAGCGGCGGACATCTCCACTCCATCGCCCAATCCTCGCTGCTGTACAGAGCTCTCCAGGTGGCTGTCTTCCGGGCTTCGCCCCCTTGTTGTGCCAGCTGTCCTGACCCACCAAGTAAGTCCTTCTCTCGCCATAAATCCCTCCTGTGTTGGTGTATGCCCGTCACCCTCTCCCTGTGCTCTCTCCATAGGGTTGCTCGGCTGTACGGTCACCTGCCTCTGTGCCTGGAGCAGACACCATCACCAACACATTTACATCCCGCAGACACGCACTCATTCACTCCTGCTGTTAATAAACTCTTTGAACTACTCTAAGCCTGTGTGTGTGCGTCTCCTGAGCCGTGCGTTATGTCAAAATTTTATCAGCATTAAAATAAGCACTGTTACAAAAGCAAATTACAAGGAAAGACTTAAATCAATACAAGAGTAACACTTACAAAAAATTTATGAGAAGACAAATTTGAACTCCTGTTTATATGATTTCTGACGCAAGGGGGGGAGGCCTACATTGGGGGAGGCCTACAGCTTCCCCCAATTTTATTTTTTCAGGATGGCATAGACTTTAAACACTTGTGGTAGATGGGAGGACATTGAGAGATGTGGGGCAGGCTGGCTGCGGCAAGGGGAGCACGATGTTTGTCATCAACCTGAACATCAGGGTCATTGGCTGGGGGCAGCGGCGGAGTGGGGGAGGGGGACCTCACAGGCGGACCACAACATATGACAAGCAGACCCAAAGCTACTGTAAGTAAAACAAATGACAATGACAATGGCATAATGCATATCAATTCACCTGACTTTGACAATGTAATGTTTACCTGAAATGACATTCAGGTCTGACACATTGCAAAGACGCCTCTCACCAGATAATGGTATGACAGTATCACATTTCAGAAATGTGACAGGAATAAGGAATAATTGTGTTGTACGATTGTGATGTGCTAAAGAGCTGGGCTGTGCCCTCAGTGCTTGGCCTTAGCCGAGCTGGGCCTCGGGACTACAGACAACATCAAAATTTAGGAAGAAGCATGGGAAATAAAGCATTCCTTGTGCAGAATGAAGCCAAATTCAAATTAAGCAATATGTCCACCCTTCCATTAATAGGAGTGGAACATACCCTTTCACAACCATGCACTAACACAAATTCAAACTGTCTGCGGTCAACAGGAAAGACAGATGTGGGCTTAATGAATAATCCAGAACTGGTTATAATAAATGCTAAATCACATTAAATCTGCACAGACAGCTGGCCTAATTGTTCTTACTAAAATTTTTAAATTAGGCCAAGGGAAGACACTCACAAAAAGAGGCATGATTACAGAGACCTCAGTTTAAAGTGCTGATGACACGTTTTTGACATTTTTTAGCATGTTGTGTAAACCCAGAAGTCATTGTCTATGATGATAAAAATGGTAAATGGCATTCATTTATATAGCGCTTTTATTCTCATCTCTTGATGACCAAAGTGCTTTACAGATCCTGCTATCCACCCATTCACACACACATTCACACACTGATGGCAGCATGCTACCTAACATGGCGCTTCCAGACCCACCAGGAGCAATTGCGGTGAAGTGTCTTGCCCAGGGACACATCATCACATGATCAATATAATATTTACAACAGCACCTGCATAAACTAGTTATCACCAAAAAACCGCAGCTGCTGACTGGACTGTGGTGCCGCCCACCGAATTAAGGGTGGCACCCCAATGACGTAATCGACAGAACAGACTCTGGTGTTGTTAACTAGAATGACAGCAGCTTTGTAGCTCACAGTTTCTCTGGTTTCTTACTTTAATTTACGGCCATACCTTCACGTTGTGTCGCAGGCTTAGATAAACAGTAGGACCACATCACACGCTTCAGCTCCAACTGTCATAAGCCTTCTCGTGCGCTTTTAGGCATGAGGAGCGCACGGAGGGGAAGGATTAATGGATTTAAGCATAGCTTTGACCTACTTTCTCTGATCACACGCCGGTCCAGGCACGTCCCCTCTCTCATTATCAACAGCTGATTCCCCTCCTGTTGGTCATGTCCTCGCCCAGGTGCTTGTCATCACACTATCACCAGCAGTGCGTGTACATTTTGGCGGCCGTTTGCCATTAGCACACTGCTGGTCAATAGTATTGTCATCTGTGCTGTTAGTCTGCCAGTATTTTCAGCACTCTCACGACGTGTTAGTCACTCCATGTTTGCTGTGGTTCTCGTGCGTCCTTGAAGCGATGTCGGCTCTGGGGCACACCTGTGGCTAACACGTTTCCTCTCCATGTTTGCTGGGCGATGTTGGCCCCAAACACCTACTGTTTGTGTCTGTTTATTATTTGTAAGTCTTCATCTTTTTGGGAATTGTCTGTCATTCTATATTAAATGTGCTGTGGTGAATCCTGCACGCAAATCATCATTATTTCATGCGCCTTCTCCCTGCCCTCCATAAGAGCGCACAGAGAGGGAGGATTTACGTGTAAATAACGAGGATTTACACGAGGATTTAAGTGCAGGATTCACCACAATCACCACAATTAATGTTGATATGTACAAAATATAGTTAATTGTTTACTTGGGGTCTTAAATGAGGTAATTTGTATATATTTCACATGGGTTGTATTTATTTATGGAAAAGAGGAGTTGGAGTTAATAAGTGTTCACTTCATCCTTCTCCCTTTCGAGCACTGTATACTGTCACTTTATCGCACTTGTCATTTGTTTTGTTTTTTTACTTTTTTGTTCAAAATAAAGTATCTATCTATCTATCTATCTATCTATCTATCTATCTATCTATCTATCTATCTATCTATATGTGCATCTGGCACCAGGACACCTAGGTCACAAGTCAATGATTAATTTTGTCGTTGTGTCATCAGACCTGTGACCATATATCTTGGACACTCAGGTAAAGAGAGGTGCAGAGCTGTCAACTGATCACCACCTGGTGGTGAGTTGCATCCAATGGCAGGGGTGGACACTACTCAGACCCAGTAGACCAAAACATATAGTGAGGGTGTGCTGGGAATGTCTGGCTGAGGCCCTTGTCCAAGAGGTCTTTAACTCCTACCTCCAGAAGAATTCCGACCACATTCCGAGGGAGTCTAAAGACATGGAGTCTGAATGGGCCATGTTCTCCACCTCCATTGTTGAAGCAGCTGTCCAGAGCTGTGGTTGCAAGGTTGTTGGTGCATTCCATGGTGGGAACCCCCGAACCAAGTGGTGGACACCAGTGTGGAGGGGGGGCATCAAGCTGAAGGAGTCTTACAGAGCTTGGTTGGCATGTGGGACTCTCGAAGCAGCTGAGGTGTACTGACAGGCCAAGTGTAGTGCAGCTCGGATGGTTGCTGAAGCAAAAACTCAGGTGTGGGAGGAGTTTGGTAAGGCCATGGAACAAGACTTTCGGTTGGTCTTGAAGAGATTCTGGCAAACTGTCTGGCGGCTAAGGAGGGAGAAGCAGCTCCCTGTCCAGACTGTGTATGGTGCAGATGAGGCACTGCTGACTTTGGCTGGGGACATCATCAGGCGGTGGAAGGAATACTTCGAGGATCTCCTCAATCCCACTGACCCGCCTTCCACAGAAGAAGCAGGGCTTGAGGATGAAGGGGACAACTCATCCATCAGAGCCCGCAACTCAGCCTTCAGGCAGAGAGACAGCTCTCTGTACAGCACTGTCAGAGCCAACCTGAGGCGAGGGATAAAACACTGCAACAACGCCTATAGGAGGAAGGTGGAGGGCTTCCTCACAGACAACAACCTCAGACAGATGTGGAGAGGTATCCAGACCCTCACCAACTACAGGGGCCAGGGGCCAGATGCCCAACATCTGACAGCAGCCTCCCACTGGCAGAGGAGTTTAACAGTTTCTTCACCCAGTTTGAGCACACCTTCCCCTAACCTGCCCCCCCCCCATCCCTTCTCCCCCTCCCCCCTCTCTATAGGTGCATAAGGTGAGGAGGCAACTGAAAGCAACGAACCCCCGCAGAGCTGCTGGTCCTGACGGCATCCCAGGAACGGTGGTAAAAGCATGTGCAGACCAGCTGGCAGAGATTCTCACCAAGCTTTTCAACCTCTCCCTGACACACATCACAGTCCCGTCCTGCCTCAAGGCCTCCACCATCATCCCCATCCCCAAAAGGTCCACAATTGACAGCTTGAACGACTACAGACCTATAGCACTCACGTCTGTGTTTTGAACGACTGGTATCCCAGCACGTTAGGGACTGTCTCCCCCTCTCCTCTGACCCCCACTAGTTCACCTACAGGGAGAACTGGCCTACGGAAGACGCCATCACTACCACACTCCACAGAGCACTGAGCCACCTGGAGAACCCAAAGAGCTACGTGAGGATGCTCTTTGTGTACTACAGCTCAGTTTTCAACACCATCATCCCGGACATCCTGATCAATAAACTGCACCTCCTCTAACCCCCCCCCCCCCCACCTGCTTCTGGATAAAAAAAAAACAAAAAAACTTTCTCATAACTGCCCACAAACAGTCACACTTTGCCCCCACCACTCCTCCACACTGTCTCTCAGCACTGGCTCCCCCCAGGGCTGTGTGCTAAGCCCACTAATGTACTCCCTGTGCACCTTTGACTGTATTCCAACCCACCCAACCACTGTCATCGTGAAGTACATGGACAATACAACCTTGGTTGGGCTCATCACCGATGATGATGAGAAGGCATACAGGGTGGAGGTAAAGAAGCTGCTGCAGCTTGTTGAAGCAGCTGTTTGCTGCTGTCAGTTTGCTTGGCTGTAGTGCCAAGCAAACAACTTGAAACTAAATGTCCAAAAAGCCAAATAACTCATACTAGACTTCAGGAAGAACAGTCAGGACCACCCCCCTCCTCATAAATGGCGACCGTGTGGAAGCCATCCCCATCTTCAGGTTCCTGGGCACCCACATCTCCTCTGATCTCTCCTGGACTGTCAACACTAAGGCCCTGGTGAAGAAAGCTCAGCAGCAGCTGCACTTCCTCCGTGTCCTGAGGAAGAACAACCTGGACCAGAAGCTCCTGCTGGCCTTCTAACACTGCTCAGTGGAGCACATGCTCATCTACTGTCTGGGTGTGTGGTATGCCAGATTCAAGGCCAAAAACAGGAAGGCTGTGCAGAGGGTCATCAACACCGCCCAAAAAAATCAGCAGCAGCCCTTTACCCTCCCTGTAGAACATCTCCAGACCCTCCTGTCTCAGAAAGATCAAGGCCATGGGAGGAAACCCCTCACATCTGGCCCACCACCTGTTTGACCTGCTCCCCTCTGGATGACAGTTCAGATCAACCTGATCTCACACCTCCAGACTGACAGTTTCTTCCCTTGGGCCATTCAAACTGCAGTCAGAGGCCCCACCTCCCTCCCTCCGATCACCCACATGCACAGAACTGAGGATCTTTTTAAGTCTCATAATAACACACCTGTCTTTGCACTCCACACTTTCACTTATATTGACCCATCAGTGAAACCACTACCATTCCTGTGTATATTTTCCATAATCCTTGTGCCATTTTACTCAGTCGTGTGTTCTGCACTCTGCACTCTTATGTACATATTTCCATCAGTGAAGCCACAACCGTACCTGTGGGCTATTTTTATTTCTATTTCTGACGTATGTTTAATCGTGTATTCTGTAACTGTGTTTTGTCAAATCCCTCTCTCTTACTTTATTGCACAGTAGCCTGGTGGAGCTCCCACAATTTTGTTGTACTGTACAACTGTACAATGACAATAAAGTCTATTCTGTTCTATTCTATTCTATCACAGGGGCTGAGGTTGCTGAAGTGGTTCAAAAAAATTCTTTGGTGGCCAGGCCCCGGGGTGGACGAGATTCACCCTGAGTAGCTCAAGGCCCTGGATGTTGTAGGGCTGTCATGGTTGATACGCCTCTGCAACATTGCATGAAGAATGGGGACAGTGCCTTTGGCATAGCAAACTGGGGTGGTGGTCCCTTGCTTCAAGAAGGGGGACCGGAGGGTGTGTTCTAACTTTAGTGGGATCAAACTTCTCAGCCTCCCTGGGAAGGTCTATGCCAGGGTACTGGAGAAGAGAGTCTGAGGTTGAACCTCAGCTCCAGGAGGAGCAATGTGGTTTTCGTCCCAGCTGTGGCACATCAGACAAACTCTTTATTCTATCGAGAATCCTCGAGGGTTCATGGGAGTTTGCACAACCAGTCCACATGTGTTTTGTGGACTTGGAGAAAGCATTCGACCATGTCCCTTGTGGTCTCTTGTGGGGGGTGCTGCGGGAGCATGGGGTATTGGGCTCGTTGCTACGAGCTATCTGGTCCCTATTCAACCATTGCAAGTTTGGTTTGTTTTGCCAACACCCAGTCAGACTCGTTTCCAGTGAGAGTTGGACTCTGCCAGGGCTGCCCTTTGTCACCAAACCTGTTCATAATTTTTATGGACAGGATTTCTAGGCACAGCCAAGGAACGGAGGGTGTCATGTTCAGTGACCTGAGGATCTCATCTCTGCTGTTTGCAGATGATGTCGTCCTGTTGGCTTCATCCAGCAATGACCTACAGTTCTTACTGGGATGATTTTCTACTGAGTGTGAAGTGGCTGGAATGAGAATCAGCACCTCCAAGTCCGAGTCCATGGTCCACAGCCAGAAAAGGGTGGATTGGCCTCTCCGGGATGGGGACAAGCTCCTGCCCCAAGGGAAGGAGTTTAAGTATCTTGGGGTCTCATTCACGAGTGAGGGGAGAATGGAGTGAGAGATTAACAGATGGATCAGAACAGCATCTGCAGTGATGTGGACGTTGTACCGGTCTGTTGTGGTGAAGAGGGAGCTGAGCTTCAAAGCAAAGCTGTCGATTTACCAGTCAATCTACGTTCCTACCCTCACCTGTGGTCATGAGCTTTGGGTAATGAGCGAAAGAATGAAATCATGGATACAAGTGGCTGAAATGAGCTTTCTCCATTGGATCGCTGGACTCACCCATAGAGATAGGGTGAGGAGCTCAGTCATCCAGGAGAGGCTCAGAGTAGAACCGCTGCTCCTCCACATCAAAAGGAGCCAGTTGAGGTGGTTTAGGCATCTGATCAGGATGCCTCCTGGACACCTCCCACTTGAGATGTTCCGAGCACGTCCCACTGGGAGGAGACCCCAGGGCCAATCCAGGACACGCTGGAGAGACTATGTCTCCCAGGTGGCCTGGGAACATCTTGGTATCCTCTCTGAAGAGCTGGAGCAGGTGGCTGGGGAGAGGGAAGCCTGAGCTTCTCTGCCTGAGCTGCTGCCTCTGCAAGCCAGACCCCCGGAAAGGTGGTAGAAGATGGATGGATGGATGGATGGATTTGCAAAAAACATGTTTATTAGTTTGAACATTAAATCTCTATCTTGTCTTTGTAATGTATTCAATTGAATATAGGTTGAAAAGGATTTGTAAATCATTGTATTCTGTTTTTATTTACATTTTATACATCTCAACTTCACTGGAATTGGGGTTTGTATTATTTTAATCATCAGTATAGGCCAGAGTCTTCATAAATGGTGAATCCTTAGTTGTTTTACATGCTGAAACAATTTAACTCCAGGCAGAGGAAGTCAAACTTTGAATCAAACATTGAAATATATATATATATATATATACTGTATATACTGTATATATAATAAAATCATAGATAACTGTTCTCCTCATCAGCCAGCGGCGACTCAAGCGGCAGACCAAAAACCTCCACCTCCACAGCCTTGTTGTTTACTGAGACCTCCTTCTCTGTAGCCCACCACTTTCTGACCCCATGCCCACGCAGGAACCGTGATCAAAACTACAGCAGACTTTGTTACATGAGGACCGAAGTCCTGTCGATGCATAAGAGAAGAGCAGAGATACGGAGAAGAAGATAAATGTGTGTTTCCTCACTGAGATAGGGCTGGGTAAACATGTGGGGTTCTGAAACTTCAAGGCGTGCTGCGTTCATAGCTAATATGAGTCTGTTTGTATGTAGCAGAGAGATGAATGTCTGCATTCCTGTATATGATGCATAGGCTATATATACATTCCTGCATTTTGAAGTGTTTCCTCCCTTTGTTTCAGCCTACATTTGTGTGCACCTACAATATGAGTTCCTCATCAAGTGAATTTTCTGTCTGTATAAAAGCATGCATGAGGCTTGTGCCATTATTTTTGTTTGGTTTTTCAAACTCCTCCATAAACATTCATTAGCTCCAAACATCAAGCAGGAAGGCAAAGACCAGAGCCACAAACAAGAGTGTGTAGGTGTGCAGAGCAACAAAGAGCATAGGCAATGGCACACACTGACACTGGGGAGATTGCTTTTGAAGTTTCTTTGCTTTCCGTCCAAAGTTTAGGCAGCCGTAGTAGTGCTCCCAATATGGCAAATGAAGTCTGACACCGTGTACAGTCAAATTTAAAACAAATTTGAATACATTACATTCAGCTTAGAATGAAAATAACAAAAATATACATATTCAATTTCATTTGAATGACAAAAAGCACGCCTGCTCAAATATTAGCTGTCTAGCTTTGTTTTCCTTTAATTAAGGGATTTCTGACTAATGGATGGCTGACTGAGCTGCAGATTCAAGCTGTTCTTTTCTCTTTTTTTCCCGTGAAATGAGTCAGGCAACACACTGACCACCAAAAACACATTTTAAAAGTGATTTCTGCTGAGACTAAAAGTTGTTTTGCTTTTCTTGCGGAAGCTCTAAGAAGTTGTGCTTTAACAGAGTGGAATTTGACTCTACGTACACACATTTACAGTATGTGGTGCCTTTGAAACTCTTTGTGAGTAGGAACATGTGTTAGTTTTGATAAGCCTGGTCTAGTGTGAGACAAATTGTGCCTTTATTATTTGTGATGTGTTTTTCTTTTGCTAGGACTGCAACCCCAAATGTGAATAAACAAGTTTATCGAATA
This sequence comes from Pholidichthys leucotaenia, assembly GCA_020510985.1. Taxonomy (NCBI): domain Eukaryota; kingdom Metazoa; phylum Chordata; class Actinopteri; order Cichliformes; family Pholidichthyidae; genus Pholidichthys; species Pholidichthys leucotaenia. The sequence continues at coordinate 146,520,704 of CM035836.1, read as the reverse complement.
GAGTTGGTGGAGATAAGCGGTTGGATATGGTTGTTAGGCTGCCTTTTGGGAAGGCTACTTTGAAGATCTGCCATGGCTCACAGGCTCTACAGACCTCCCAGAAGAAGAAAGCCATTTGGAGAAAGAGGGCAGGTGGGTGAACAAATAGAAGTGAAGGACGGGATCACATTTATAGATGTGTTGCAAAAGTAGGTTTGGGGTGTGCCCCTGCTCTTGAAATCTGGATAAAATTAACATCAACCAGCTAAGAGCTAAAAAAAAAAAAGTTTAAATTTAAGAATACTGCATCACATCTGACTGGCACATCTCTGTAACCAGCCAATCAGAATGTGACTAAAAGGATACTGTGATCAATATTTAAATACAAAGCTTTGAGAATGCATGTTTTCTTACCAGTTTCTTTCTCATAAAGACTTTTCTTTTATACAGTGATCCCTCGCTACTTCGCGCTTCACCTTTCGCGCCCTCAGTGCATCGCGGATTTTTCAAAAATATTCATCAAAAATTCAAAATTGAGAAATAATGGGCGGGCGCTAGCAGAAGGCAGGGAGATTACATTAGACCATCAGGTGTCAACACGGACAGCCGCTCAACTCTCTGTTCGCTGTTCTCGTGTTTGCTCGGCTCGGAAATCTCGCAAGCTGATTGGCCGAGACGTTTCACCCCGCAAGCTGATTGGCCGAGACGTTTCACCCACCTCCTCTCCCTGCCAAGCACCCATGAAGGGAAGGAAGACCGCATTCATTGCTTTTTATCGCTCGTGTTACTTAGTCTCGCCGCGTGGAACTTTTTGCTGTTCTCTTGTGCCATTTTGTGCGAAATAGTCTTCCCGTCGAGCCACTGCGCCGCCTCCTGCAGCTTCAGCTCTATCGGAAGCTGCCCTCGATGATCCTGAGCCTCCAGCACCTCACGATGAGGCGTCACCTGAGGAGCAGTAAAGCTCTCATTAACCTGTGCAGTAAATCATTTTCATCTTGAGTTACGTATCTTGTTATAAGAATAAAAGAGTTCTAAAAACATATTTATGTACACTTTGTTTACATCTACGTATGTATGTACACGTACACACACACACGTATCATATGAGAGAGAGAGAGTGGGAGAATGAACGTACGTATTATTTATGGATGGCGTCATTAGGGGTGACGCTGCTTCGCGGTTTTTCACTTTTCGCGGTCGGTTCTGGAACCCATTAACCGCGATAAGTGAGGGATCACTGTATTTGCTTTTATTATAAAGTTGCAAATTTACAACTATGGTCATAAAATTGAATTTGTTTAATGAGTCTTGCATCTTTAACCATTTCTACATAAACTTTGGACTTTTTTCTCCTATCTATCTATCTATCTATCTATCTATCTATCTATCTATCTATCTATCTATCTATCTATCAGTGTGACTTGATAGATAGATAGATAGATAGATAGATAGATAGATAGATAGATAGATAGATAGATAGATAGATAGATAGATAGATAGATAGAGACCCTGGTTATGAGCAAAAGACCTACATGTGGCAGCAGAGCCACAGGTTGAAGTGTCATGGGCACACATGCTCTCCATCCCAGCTTGGCTATTTAAACCGTGAGGCCCTGAGATCAGTGCGGAGTCGTCTGTCTCCATACCCTGAGACCTGCTCTTGCCAAATCTCCAAAGCTGAGCTTCCAAGCCTCACCTATTCTCCAGCTCTGCTCGTCGACACCAGGACCTGCCTTGTCCTTCATCCAAGTAAGCCTACATCTACTCCTTTACCACTCTGAGTCCCCTGTGCACAAGTGGAGATCCGTGGAGGCGGGCTTCTCTCTTTCCTGGTGGCGGACTAAACTACACTGCTTCATCTGCCCATTCCTCCACCATTGGGACTGCGGGCACTGTCCTCCTGGCTGCAGCCGCTGAGCTAAACCTGTGTTCCACCTCCACACTACAAACAGTAAGCACAGTATTATTGTGTGTATCTCCTGCGAGGTTAGCCTCTAACTGTCCCTCTGTTTGTGTGTCCATAGGGTTGCCAGGTTGCACGGTGCTCTGCTTGCCCCAGTGGATGCATTCATACATTACACTTCTACACAGATACGCACACACGCACACACACCCACACATTATCTTCAATAAAGAGTTAATTGTGTTATTCTCGAGTCGTGTCTGCTCCTTGGGTCTAAAACCATGTCATGAAGACCCCTAATCTACATATTTACATTCATTCATTCATCTTCTACCGCTTATCTGGGGTCCTGGATCACACGGGGCATCAGTCAAAACAAAGAAGCACTGCCACCCAGTTCACATAGCACCATGATCAGCACGATCCATTCTGCAGTTGGTGACCCCACAATAAGGCAGACCCCATGTGGCTCATTCAGGCTGAGCCCTGCCAGTAGAGGTGGGGCAAAAGATCAATTTGGTGTAGCATCACAACACTTGGGATGATGCACTGATCCCTAAACACACGTATCGATCTTTTATTAATTATACATATGTGTAAATGTTGCAAACTCTTGGATATTAATCAACCAACTGAGTTTTCAGTCCACTGCATAGCACAAAACAAGCCCACATTGGCAGATGAAGTCATAGCTTGTCTCACGAGATTTGCAGCCAGGTGTACAAATTAGGAAGCAGTCAGAGAACAACACCTGGAGGAAGAACTGAATGCTCCAAAAAGTTAACTCAAATGTCGGACCTGTTTTTGGATTTTACGACAAAGATGGAACAAAAGACCTTGACATGGCATACATAACCTGCACGGAGCACTGCACAAAAAAACATAACAAAACAAAAAACAACAACACTTGGGCAACACTCGGAACGAGCAGCCCAGCACACTCCTCTCTGGGCTGTGTAGCAATAACGGCGTTAGCAGATGACAGCCAAGCAAAAACACTCCAGCATGAGCAGCGTCAACTCTGATGACAGTCAAGCCAAAATAGAGCCTGGTAAAACTCAAGCAACTCCAGACAACCCTCACACAACTAAGCCACCTCCAAACTCTGCAAGTGAGCCAAGAAGACAACACAGTCCACTGCCTTCCCCGTGTGCATATACAAGGGGGGTGGGGGGGGGGCTGAAAAGTTCATAGTGGTCATATTTGACCAAATGTTGTCTATTTTTCAATCACAGGGATCCAAGCGCTGCAACACCAATGGAAGAAGTGTGTGGACCAAAGGGAAGACTATGTTGAAAAATAAGCCACACTTGCTCAAATATTACCACCATGAACTTTTCAGCCTATGAAATTTTCAGCCCCCCATCGTACCTGTGTTGACACAGAAAACAAAGCCTCGAACATGAGACACTGGAGCCCCAGCATGTGACCTCATCCTGCTGAAACAGTGGTCTCAAAACCACACCGAGAAGTAAAGCCCAAAGCCGAGAAATTTCTGAGCACGGCAGATAGGATCGCACAATGGCATACCATCCCACGGAGGACTGAGAGACTCCAGCCATCGAAACAAAAGCAGCCACAGTGACTTGAAAAGAATGATAATTTATATGAAATAGATAGTGACAGCTGTACTTTGGGGACACAATTTAACATTGAATTGTGGTATATATACTCAAGGAATGGTAGTATCAATATCGTATTGCATTATGATTCAAGTCTCACAATGGGTATCGTATTGCGAGGTCCCTTGCGATTCCCACCCCTACCTGCTAGGTCCTATGGGTAGAAATCTGATTACCAGGATCTTGTCATCAAGCACCTCCCCCTGGCTAGGCTCCAGGTAATCATTTGCTGGGTGGGGTACAGGATCCTTGTTGTAATGTTTTCATGGGGATCTGCTGGATTGCTCTTAGTCTGGCCCTTCACCCAGGATCAGTTTGCCTTAGGAAAGCTTATGAGGGGCAAGTAGACCCCAACAACATAGCTCCTGGGATCTTTAGGGCCCACAAACCCCTCCATCACGATGAGGTGGCTGTCCACAAAGGGGCATACTTACATTTGAGGTTGAAAAACCAATACGAAGGGAACAGCCTTCCGTTACCATTTGGTTTTGAGAAACCAAAAACTTCACTTTGTTTGCTATACTTTTAACCTTAGCCAACCCTCTCAAAGCCCTGGTTCTCTGATTTCCCCCAGCTGATGCTTAACTCAGTCAATTATATAATATCCTCCTGCGAGAAAATACATGTAAAACTATAAATTCCTCCTCTGCACAAGAGAGTGAAAGCAAGAACAAATGGTAGATCCAGTGTCAGTGGCACCTCTGAGTGGGGATGAGCCAACATTATCAGGGACAAGCTGCTCTAACAGCCTACCCAGCCATCCTCCTGCACTGCTGCATTGTTCCAGCACACTGACTCACAAAATGGGCACAAAAATACACCAAAACCTCTGTGCTGCCTTGCCTCCTTGCTCTCAGTGACTCACAAAGCTGGACTACATTTAGCCTTCAACATCTGCCGCCAACACAATCTGACAAAAGTGCTGCAGAGCTGTTAAGTCTTATGCAAAAAAGAAGGAAAGAAAGAAAGAAATGTTAAATGAGATAGATATTAAAATATCTTTAGAAGATATGACATTATGAAGGGCCATTTTTGGATTTTGACAGCCAAATTATAGCACTCATTACATCTAATTGAACGATCCTCTGTAGTTCAGTTAAGTGGATGTCAAGAAACAATTTTTTTAGAGATGATTGATCGGTGGTGATTAGCTTTTTAATTATTTATGTTACCCCCAGCCTTTAAAGTATATAGAGGTTGAATGTTTGCTCAGGTGAGTGTGGTTGGTGCATTTTGACACTCATGAGACTTTAAAATGTCATGGGAATGCACTCAATTGATCTTTAGACATTTCATGTATTATGACTTTTTACTCTTGAAATGTTAAGCCGTTGTATGATAAAAGACTCTAGCCTTGATGCTGCCTACCTCAGTCAAGAAAATGTAGTAGATGTTAAACATTTTCAACAGATTTTATGACTGAAAAATAAACTTAATTTGCATTCATATGGTCCAAAGGGAAGAAAAAAATAATAAAGAATGAAAAAACAGTTGCGCTGTTCAATTGATTAAAGGTCCCATAGACTAAAACAATGGGTGTTTGTGGGGATTAACCTTCTAAAATGTTTTCTTGGGTCATATGATTACAGTAAAAATATTAAAATCTCTCTTCACTTGGGAATGATTATGATTATAATATATATACAGTATATATATAATGATTTATATTTTATTTTTCGGCAGAATGTTCAGAAGCTGGTTTTGCTCTTCCATGATCTTTTTTCTCTATCAAATCTTCAGTTATAACCCATCACTGTGATATTGGCTGTGAAGATTCAACTAGCTCTCCAGAGCTAGCTTTTGCAGTGATGGTAAATCGAACCATTAGCATTAGCTTGGTTAGGCGGTTGGAGTCGGTCTGCCTATTTAGCTTAATTGTCTGATTGCTCCTGGCTGTGATCACTATTTTCTAAAAATTCTATTCACCCCTGCTGGAATCCTTGTTCATCTACCACACTTATCATATAGGCCGGTCTTCGATATTTTTTTAGCATATTTATTTTCTCTGATCAGGGCCAAAGACATGTAATGGCCATTAGCAGTTTCCCATTCACTCCTTCAGGTAACCCTGAGCTTATTGAGGTAACCCTGTGCTTATTGTGCTTCAGGGACTGGTTATCATCACTCTATCACTCTATAAATTCAAGAAATTGTCTGTCTGTCTGTCTGTCTGTCTGTCACGATCATAGGACATCATAGGACAGCCTATGATGTCTGCCTGATGTCCTATGATGATCCTATGATATCAGGCAACATAGGACTTGCAATGCCGTCATATAGACAAATGTGTTCAAATGTGTCTTTATGATGTCATATAGACCATCACTCACGATGCCTACACTAATGTGTCTTTATGATGTCATATGGCTAAAAATTGGCAGGGTGAATAAGTCATCATCATATTATAATTCAAGAAATCTGTCTGTGTGTGTGTGTCTGTCTGCGTGTGTCTGTGTCTCTGTGTGTGTGTGTGTGTGTGTGTGTGTGTGTGTGTGTCACAAGCATAGGATTTTGTGTTGCCATGGTAACCATGTCAAAGATGAAAGGCGGGCGTGTAGCAGGGGTTATACGGGCATGCACAGGTACCATGTCAACATCCTCCAATTTCAGCCTGCCCGGATATGCGGAAGTTTGGGAGGGGAAATCTTTAATGAACGTCCATAGGGGATCCATAGGGGAGCTGTGGGCATTCATAGCTATGACATCACAGGCACACACTGTGTTCCTATGATGTCACATGACCATATAAAGAGTTCTGAACAACTTCTTTGAACAACTCCTTTTATGATGTCATACAGACATCATAGGCACCCTGTGAGGTCAGAACACTCTTTTTACAGGCATGCAGGAATGTTTGCTTACACTTGCTTTCTACGGGCATGCAGAAATACTTGCTTAACCATGTCAAAGATCAAAGGCAGGGATCACCATGGCACTATTGCCATGGTAACAGTAACTTTCTACAGGCATGCAGAAATGCTTGCTTACACTTGCTTTCTGCGGGCATGCAGAAATACTTGCTTATGCTTGGTTTCTACGGGCATGCACGGGTATGCACTAGTATTCTATGAACCACTGAAACTGTGATGTATGGGAGTTGTATGAGTTGTATGAGTTGTATGAGTTGCATTTGCATATGCCACCCCATTGGTGGGCGCTGTACTCTGTGGCATTGCCAATAGTATAAGAGTGTGCTCATTGAACTGAACACACGTGTATGTGTGCGTATGCCTGAGTAAACGAGCAAGCTAATGACCTGCAGCCGTGTGTGTCTTTGTGTTTTTTCCTCCGAGTGGTAATCTAAAGTAGAAACCCACGGACAATAACATCATTGGCGACGAAGATAACTTTAGGTTTCCAAGTCTCGCCGCGGTAGTGACTGCGAGTGACAGAGGAAGAGGAACGTTTTTCCTGGTGGGAGTTTGGCTGGGCGCAGCACGCCAGGTGACAGGACGCCAGGTGACAGCGCACCAGGTGACAGGACGCCGGGTGACAGGACGCCAGGTGACAAGATTGCTAAACGCTAGCTAACTGCACGCCATGGCTGGAGTTATTGGACACATTAACCCATTCGACGAGTCGGTGGAGCAGTGGACAACCTATGTTGAGAGGTTTGAGTATTTTGTAAGGGCAAATGGTATTGCAGAGGAGAAAAAGCTTGCTGTTTTCTTAAGTGTAATTGGTGTGTCAACATATGGACTTTTACGTAGCCTCGTAGCTTCAGATAAGCCAGGGGCTAAGACATATGCTCAACTCACGGAAGTTTTGAAAGACCATTTTTCCCCAATTCCACAAAGCAATTGTGATTGCTGAAAGATTTCGCTTTCATAAATGGAACCAACAAGAGGGAGAAACTGTGACGCAATACATAGCAGTCATCAAAAAGCTTTCTGAACACTGCGAGTTTGGTATGTACCTGCAGGATGCATTGAGGGATAGGCTCGTTTGTGGACTGAATATAGAAGCTATCCAGAAAAAATTGCTGACGGAGGAGAAGCTTACTTTTTCCAAAGCAATGGAACTAGCCGTGTCAGTGGAGACAGTAGCTTGCGAGACACATCAGCTGAGCAACGCGCTGAAAGTGCATGCACTGTCACCACACGACAAACAACACACGAAATGTTCGCGCTGTGGAAAAATGAACCACAAAGAGAGCGATTGTTTTTATAAGGAGCAAAAATGCCATAAATGTGGTAAGAGAGGACATATCTCGAAAATGTGCAGGAACAAAGAGACTGTAAATAAGGAGAAACCAGTGGAGTATAAAGCTAAAAAGAAAAAAAGGGTGCACCAACTGGATGTAAAAGAAATATCTAGTGATGGTAGCACTACAGACACTGAAGTGAGCCTGCATATGGTGTCTCAGCAGAGTAATTTGTCATACATGTGTGTTAAACCAAAAATTGAAGGTAAAAGGATTATTATGGAATTAGATACCGGTGCTGCCGTTTCTCTGATTTCAAGAAAACTGTATGATGCACACTTTAAGGACTTGCCCTTGCGCCAAACCCATATAATGCTGAAAACATACACGGGCGAGGTGATTCCAGCAGAGGGTGTCATCACCGTTTCAGTGAGGATGAATAACCAGAGGGCTAGACTACCACTGTATGTGGTTCGGGGAAGTTCACCCCCACTTTTTGGTCGGGAGTGGCTGCGGAGGATTCGAATTGACTGGCGAGAAATAAAGACGGTCCGGGAGGAGACGCTAGAGGGCGTGCTACAAAGACGTGCAGAGGTCTTTAAAAAAGAATTAGGCACTCTGAAAGGCATGGAAGTAGCCATAGCGCTGAAGCCGGATCATGTGCCACGGTTCTGTCAAGCGAGAGTCGTTCCCTATGCCCTTAGGCCAAAAGTGGAGGCTGAAATTGACCGATTGTGTGAGCAGGGCATTATATCCCCTGTCAAATTCAGTGAATGGGCAACACCCATTGTGCCCGTTGTGAAAAAAGAACGGAGATGTTAGGATATGTGGGGATTTTAAAGTCACAGTTAATCCGGCCCTGTGTGTGGAGAAATACCCAATTCCATGCATTGAAGATCTATTTGCATCACTTTCGGGGGGGCAGCATTTTAGTAAACTGGACTTATCTCATGCCTATTTGCAAATGGTGATAGAGGGAAATTCCAGAAAATATTTCACAATAACCACATCCAAGGGTCTGTTTTGTTACAACAGGCTGGCATTTGGAATTACCTCAGCACCAGCGATATTCCAGCGTGCCATGGACCAAGTCCTCCAGGGTCTGCCGAACGTTCACTGTTACCTGGACGATATATTGGTCAGTGGACAGGATCGTGTGCAGCATCTGAAAAATCTGGATGCAGTCCTAGGGCGCTTGGAAGAATTCGGTTTGCGAGTACGGAAGGAAAAATGTGAATTTTTCAAGGATTCACTGGAATATCTGGGTCACGTCATTGATGCCCAGGGTCTGCACAAGGCACCAAAGAAAGTCAGGGCAATTGTGGAGGCTCCTGCACCTACAGACGTGAGTCAGTTACGTTCTTTCTTGGGGCTAATTAATTATTACAGCAGATTTATCCCCAACTTGTCAGCTATCCTAAGCCCACTGAATACTCTGCTGTGCAAAGGAAAACAATGGCAATGGACATCTGAATGTGCTGCATCTTTCAAAGAGGCAAAAGAGTAGTTACTCTCTCAAAGCATGTTAACCCATTATGATCCACAACTTCCCATTCGGTTGGCGTGTGACGCATCACCTTATGGTGTAGGTAGTGTCATCTCACATATTCTCCTGAATGGACAAGAGAGGCCCATAGCTTTTGCATCAAGGACTCTGAATAAGGCAGAACGCAATTATGCCCACATTGAGCGCGAAGCTCTTGGCATTATATTTGGAGTTTGTAAATTCCATCATTATCTGTATGGCAGGCAGTTTACACTCCTTACAGATCATCGCCGATTGACCACTATTCTGAGTCCGTGCAAAGCCACACCATCTATGGCTGCTGCTAGGATGCAGCGGTGGGCTCTCCTGTTAGCTGCCCATAATTACACCATACAGTACCGAGAGGCAGCTCGTCATGGAAATGCGGATGGGCTTTCACGCCTTCCATTACCAACATCATCAAGAGAGAGAATCAGTACTGTGGACAGTTTTCACATTAAACACCTAGAAGCCTTACCTGTGAACTGTCGAGAAATCTGCCGAGAGAGCAGGGGTGATCCTGTCCTTGCTCAAGTCCTGGAGATGGTCTCCACAGGTCGCTTTCCGAGGGTCCAGGATGTGGCCAGCACATTGGTGCCATTCATCAGCCGGAGGGATGAGTTGACACTCCAGCAAGGTTGCCTTATGTGGGGTGTGCGCGTCGTCATTCTCCCAAAATTGAGATCACGACTGCTGTCGGAACTGCATACTGGACACCCAGGTGTTGTCAAAATGAAAGCTGTCGCCCGCAGTTACATGTGGTGGCCCGGAATTGACGCTCAAATTGAACAGGTCTCAAAAACATGCCAGTCCTGTCAATTTACACAGAAAGCACCGGGACCAGCACCACTCCACCCATGGACCTGGCCTGGATCCCCGTGGCAGAGAATTCATGTCGACTTTGCTGGGCTGTTCCAAGGCCAAATGTTTATGGTGGTTGTAGACGCCCATTCAAAATGGCCTGAGGTACACCTTATGAGTTCCACTACAACGGCTAATACCATCCAGGTGCTCCGAGGGTTATTTAGTCGCTATGGGCTCCCTGAGGTGTTAGTGAGCGATAATGGTCCTCAGTTTACCTCACACGAGTTTGACACTTTTATGAAAGGCAATGGAGTAAAGCACATTCGCTCTGCACCATTCCATCCATCAACAAATGGTCTTGCAGAACGTTTTGTACAGACATTCAAGCAGTCACTGAAGCGTTCCACTGGAACCACTTCCATACAACACCGACTGGACGCCTTTCTACTCACGTACTGTAATACTCCACACTCTACAACGAAGGAGTCCCCGTCTATGCTTTTCATGCATCGCAAGCTGCGATCTCGATTGGACCTGCTGAAACCTAGAGTGACATCAGAGGTAGAGAAAGCACAAGAGGCACAGTGTGCGTATCGAGGAATGCATGCAAAAGCCAGAACGTTCAAGGTGGGAGACCCAGTTCTTGTTCGGGATTACGGGAGAGGAGAGAAGAAGTGGATACCAGGGGTTGTTTCAGCTGAGACTGGCCCTGTATCCTACACCGTCGACATCGGCGCATCGCAGCACTGGAGGCGACACGCGGACCAGATGCTGGCCAGGGTTGTTGAATTGGATACCTCTACAGACGACGGTGGAGCTGCATCGTCGTGCATCTCAGCAGACCTGCCTGTGCTGGAAAAGACTGTTCCAGAACCAGCTACTCCGGTTCCTGTGAGTGACCCCTCACCATTACCCCAGGTAACCTCAGAGGGAAACACCACATCACCTCCAGAGACTGGTAAGAGATATCCTTCTCGTATTACTAGACCACCAGAGCGTTATGTTCCATAAACTTTGTTTAAGATACTTTTAAGAGACATATATTGGACATTTTTGAATAAGAGACCTTTTTTATGTGTTAGATGAGAGAGTCACGTCTCACCAAAAGGGCAGAATAAACCCTTGACTGACTCAGGGGTTTGGGATCGTCTACAGCCTCAAGACTAGTGTGTGTTTTTAAAATAATAAAAGTTGTTTGCTTTGTGTATCTTGGGGGTGGGTACAACATTTAGTGGGGAGGAGATGTGACGTATGGGAGTTGTATGAGCTGTATGATTTGCATTTGCATATGCCACCCCATTGGTGGGCGCTGTACTCTGTGGCATTGCCAATAGTATAAGAGTGTGCTCATTGAACTGAACACACGTGTATGTGTGCGTATGCCTGAGTAAACGAGCAAGCTAATGACCTGCAGCCGTGTGTGTCTTTGTGTTTTTTCCTCCGAGTGGTAATCTAAAGTAGAAACCCACGGACATAACAGAAACCACACACCCCCGTCCACCAGTGATGCACCATTACATTCATTCTTAAAGATGAATTAACCTTAGCTGGCTCAGGCCATGTTAGCTTCACGAGCTAGCCTGCTAACATTAGCAACATCCTAAGTGAGGAAAGGGAGAGGGTGGAGATAACTGTGGCTTCTGTGCACTTAAAGAGACATGCACTATAACAATGTTGCAGTAATAATTAAAGCCAATTTGAACAAAGCATGCCGCAGACATTTCATTAAAACAGGTGGGAATTGTCAACATATGCAAAAAGTGCAGTAAATGGGACCTTAACAGGTTGTGAGTGAAAAGGACTTCTGTGGTTTTACAGTTGCCATTTTAATAGTAGCACTGTTTGTCTTGTAGACTCTGTAATTATCCCTTCATCAATCATTGCTTCAGGCCACAACCATACATTTTCTATAATTCCTTAGATTGTCTCGACAACTTTGGTAAACAAACAACAACATCTTGTTAGATTTTGTCTTCATAGAGTAAAACCACATGTTAAGTCAAGATCACAGTTGTCTTTTTAAAGTTTTGTAAAGATGGGATCAGGATCAGGATATGCCTTTTTATGTGCTTTCATCCCATATGTATTTTTTAGTAAGTGTTTCATTCACTTTCTATAGGGGATAACACAAGAAATCATATTTAAAGAGAAACACATAACCTGGCTCTGAGTTCTTTAATGTGAATATATGAACTTAAATTGCAGAGTTGGAATTCATAAGAGCTGAAAATGCACTTTCTCCTTGATGATGAATATGTGCCTGACATTTGAAACCCAATCATAGGGCAATCAAGGCAAAGCACTTGAGCTAAGCCACGGCAATTTGCTGCCAGAATTCCACTTGTGCACTTTCAAATGAATAATTCTATAAATTACTACACAGAACCGCATGTACACAACACATAAACCCTCGGTTGTGGAATTAATTAAATTGACCGCGGTGTAGTTTGAGAGCTCATATATTCCTCGGTAGCTCTTCTGTGAGTTTTGTTGCATTGTTGGCGTTTGAGGTCTCACTGGGTTTTGGGCTGCAGGGGGATTTGTTTGTTTGTGTCTGAGAGGCCTTTGCGAGCATGTGTAAAAGCCTACATTAACAAGACATTTAATGGGCTTAAGAGCAGGATGCACCGCTCACAGCTGAGTTTGTTTGTTTGTTAATGCCTGGTTAAATGTGGTCTTGGCCGTACAGGAACTCTAAAACCACAAATCAGTGGCCATTTGTCTCTTTTTTAATTCTTATTTTCTATTTTTCTGTTTGTGTATCTTTGCTGATGCTTCACAGGATTAGCAGCCATTTACACTGTGGTGACACAATATTGGATGGTACTCCACCCAGGACTCTGGGGCATGGGGGGAAGGAAAGGAGAGATGGTAATGGGGGGAAGAGGTGAGACGGGCGCCAGAGCGCTAGGGTGGTATTGAACTCAGTAAAGATGTGCCTTCACCCCCGCTGTGCCAGGTGTGGGATGTATTGTAGAGAAGTAAGATGCTTTTCACAACTGAGGATTCCGGGGCACAAAAGTATTGTGTTATCCATGCTCTGTGACGTGCGCTTATGACCCAGCCGCTTGGTTTATACACGTGGAAGCCCACTTCGCCCTCTGCGGAGTCTCAACAGATGACACGAAGTACCATCATGTGGTAACTGGACTGGACGCGTGCGCCACACAGCATGCCATGAGCCTACTCCGAGCCCTGCCAGCCCAAGGAAAATGCAACACTCTCAAGCGGCTGCTGCTTCACCATTATACCCTTTCAGATGCAGAGAGGGTGGAAAAGCTCCTCACCCGCTCAGAGCTGGGAGACAGATCGGCTGTGGACCTGGTGGAGAGCATGCTTTCGTTGATGGGCACGGACGATGGAGCTTTCCTTTTCGCCCACCTCTTCCTCAGAAACCTACTGGCTTCAGCACGAGCAATCCTCGCTAACTCACTGCTGCTGGCAGCCAGGGATTACCGCACACTGGCAGAGGAGGCAGATCACATCATCCTGGCAAATAGGGCTCTCAGTGTTCAGGCAGTGAGACTGGGAACTCCAGTGGAGCCCGGCGAGGTCGGGGAGCCAATGGTGGTGGCCGGGACAGCCACCAGGAGACACAGGACTGGGACACTGTGTTTTATGGGACTCCACCCAGGGACGGCAGTGGCTCAGGAGGTAGAGCAAGTCATCCAATAACCAGATGGTTGATGGTTTGAATCCCACTCTCCCCGGATATCCTGCTGTAGAGTCCCTGAGCAAGACACTTTACCCACCTTGCCTCCAGTGTCCATAACACTGGGTATGAATGTGTATAAATGTTCAGTGGTGGCTGGAGAAGCCGTTGGCGCAGATTGGCAGCCATGTTTCCGTCAGCCTGCCCCGGGGCAGCTGTGGCTACAGTAGTAGCTTGCCACTACCATTGTCTGTCTGGAGTGAATGAATAATGTATCTATTTGTAAAAGCGTCTATGATAAAGCGATATATAAATCTGATGTATTATTATTTATGACCGCCATTTTGGCAAGGAAGCATAACAATATCTGCTGCTGTGCCACTTCAAGAAAGTCGGGAAATGGGACAGCTAGTGGTCAGTAGCAGCTGTGACCACTGGCGACAGGGAGAAGCTGCTTTTCATCATGGACACACGTTCTTGGAGACGTTTTTTGATAGACTCTGGCTCCCAGAAGAGCCTCATTTTGCCGGTCAGCGCGGACAGGCTGGCAGAAGGTTGTTGCCTGTCTTTAACGGCTGCCAATGGATCCCACATCAGGACGTTTGGAGAAAGGACGGTGACTGCATGTTTACATGGACGATATTACCAGTGTGACTTTGTGATAGCTGCATGTTCGGTCCCCATCTTAAGTGCTGATTTTCTGTGTGCTTATGGTCTCCTGGTTGATGTTGCCAACAAATGTTTAGTGGAAGCTGTATCTTTTTCCTCCTTGCCCTGCACAGCTCAGGGAGTTGGGCCACCAACACATGCACAGGTTCTAGCTCCAGGGGGTAAGTACCAGCGTTTGCTGTCCGAGTTCCCAGCACTCACAGTGCCCACTTTTTCCGCTACGGTAACCAAGCACGGGGTTGAGCATTTTATCACCACCAAAGGTCCACCTATTTTTGTTCGCCCTCATTGTCTGGATGTGACTAAACTAGCGATTGCGTGAGAGGAGTTTTCTAACTTAGAGCGCTTAGGCATCGTTAGGTGCTTCTACATTCCTTGGGCCTCCCCGTTGCACATGGTGCCCAAGGCCAATGGGTCGTGGAGGCTCTGTGGCAATTTCTGACGTTAGAACAATGCCACGGAACACAACTGTTACCCCATTCCGCACATCCAGGATTTTTCCGTGCACCTGGCCGGGACGTGCATTTTCTCAAAAGTGGATCTGGTCCACGGTTACCACCAGGTCCCGGTTCGCACAGAGGACATTCCCAAAACAGCGGTAATAACTCCCTTTGGTCTTTTTGAGCTTTTACGCATGCCGTTCGGGTTAAAAGGCGCAGCCCAAACTTTTCAAAGGATGATGGATGCGGTGCTCCATGACTTGCCATTCATTTTCATTTACTTAAACGACATTTTGGTGGCTAGCACGTCAGAGGAGGAGCACTTTGCCCATCTCAAACAAGTTTTCCAATGGTTGGAAGCACACGGGCTGATTGTGAACCCAGCAAAGTGTCAGTTCGGACTGCCAGTGTTTGATTTTTTGGGCCATTGCATCTCGTCGATGGGTGCGATCCTGCTGTCGGGTAAGGTATGCGCGGTGTCAGATTTTCCGCGTCCACAGACAGTGAGGGCATGAAAGGAATTTTTGGGGATGGTCAGTTTCTACAACTGTTTCCTCCCCCAGGCAGCCCAGCTGCTGTAGCCGCTCTACGGCACGCTAAAAAAAAGAAGCCCACGGATAGCATCGACTGGACCCCTGAGCAGATCCAAGCATTCACAAACACCAAAACGGCGCTCGCCAAAGCGGCTTTGCTGGCTCACCCAGCCCTGTCAGCATGGATAGCACTCATCACAAACGCATCTGACATTGCGGTAGGAGCTGTGGTGGAGCAGTACGTCTCCGGTTCGTGGTAACCCCTTGCCTTTTTCAGCCTTACTTTGCACGACAACGAGCATAAATACAGCACTTCTGACAGGGAGTTGTTGGCTCTCCACCTGGCTATGTGTCATTTCCAGTTTTGGATTGAGGGCCACGAGTTTACCATGTTTGTTGATCACAAACCACTAACTTACGCAATGTCCAAAGTTTCGAAACCATGGTTGGCTTGGCAACAATGACACTTGGCCGCAATCTCAGAATTCACTACCGATATTCAACATGTAGCTGGTAAGCTTAATGTCATGGCCAACTGCCTGTCATGCACGCTGGTCTCCCCAGTCTACATGGGAATTGATTTTTCTGCCATGGCCACCAACCAAACCGGGAACGCAGACATATGCGCGCCCCAGTCCGCAGCTACCGGATTAAAACTGGAGAGTAGGGTGGTACAAGAAGGGTGTTCCCCCTTGCGCTGCAACGTCTCCACCAGCTGCCCCCGCCCGGTGGTTCCAAGCTCTTGGCGCTGCTGCGTTTTTGAGTCCATCCAGTCCCTTTTACATCCCGGTGTGCGAGCTTCGGTTAAACTGGTGGGGTCCAAACTTGTCTGGCCTTGCTTACATAGGAATGTGAAAGAATGGGCCACAGCGTGCGTTGCGTGCCAACAGGCTAAGGTGCACAAGCACACCAAAGCCCCCCTCGAGCCTTTTCAAATTCTGTCCAGGAGGTTCGACCACGTACACGTGGATTTAGTGGGTCGCCTTCTGCTGTCGCAGGGGTTCACACACCTGCTAACAATTGTGGACCGCACTACGCATTGGCCAGAGGCAGTTCCACTGAATTGCACCACGTCCACCGAGGCAGCCCATGCGTTTTTGTTGGCTTGGGTCACACGGTTCGGCTCCCCATCGGGCATCACGTCCGACAGAGGTCCGCAGTTTGTTTCAGAACTTTGGTCCACGATGGCCGACAGCCTGGGGTCAAAATCCACTGCACCACTGTGTACAACCCACAGGCTAATGGTTTGTGCAAACGTTTCCACAGGTCACTTAAAGCAGTGCTCAGAGCCTCGTTAACAGACGCAAATTGGGTCGACCGCCTGCCTTGGGTCCTATTAGGGTTACACTCTGTGCCTAAGGAAGATTTGGCAGCCTCCCCGGCAGAACTCGTTTTTTCTCGGCCGTTGCGGATCCTGGGGGAATTTTTGCCAGAGAGCCCCGAGCGAGGTTCCAACCCACCCATGTGCCTTTTTTCTGGGGCAGAGGTTGGCAGCGTCCCCGGGCTGACGCACCATTGTTTTCCCCACACCTTCATTCCAAAACATTTGGAAAATGCCAAATTCATTTTTGTGAGGCACGACGCCCACAGAACACTGCTATGTCCACCATACGATGGCCCGTTCAGAGTGTTGGAAATGGGGGCAAAACATTTTGTGTTAGACTTGGGAGGACGTAAGGAAACCATCTACGTTGACAGGCCGAAGCCCGCTTATGTGTTGGCAGATGAGCAGGTGGTGCTGGCTCAGGTTCGCCGGCGCAGACGCCCACCTATGGTGGCTCCCCATGTTAGTGTTCCCCCTACAGAGAACTGTTTGCAGGAGACTAGGGTTTTTTCCTCCCTACCCTTTCTCCCTTCAGAGGATTGCTTGCCAGAGACCGAGTTTTTCTCCTACCCACCTCGACAGCAAGGCACTTCGGTTGGCCTGGCAGCTCCACGTTAGAGCCGTTACAGCCGCCGGCTCAAGCCCAGAGGACCGGAGGGTTAGAGCCTCTTCTGGGTGTTTGGGGGGGAGGGGGGCTGTGTGGTGACACAATAGGAGATGGTACTCCATCCAGGACTTTGGGGCATGGGGGGAAGGAAAGGAGAGATGGTAATGGGGGGAAGAAGTGAGACAGGCGCCAGACCGCTTGGGGGGTATTGAACTGAATAAAGATGCACCTTCACCCCCGCTGTGCCAGGTGTGGGATGTATTGTGGAGAAGTAAGACGCTTTTCACACCTGAGGACTCCGGGACGTAAAAATATTGTGTTATCCATGCTCTGTGACGTGTACAATGTCTCTGACGCATGTGTCAATGTGTTCACCCTGGGAGCCAAAGGCAGAATAAAGTTGTATAAAGGAGTTCATGTTGGCACCCAGAGTTAGTCTGTCTGTTCTGCTTGTTGGAGGAGAATAAAGTTATGTGTTGTCAGCTCATGTCTCGTCTGATTCCTTCCTCTATAACACGGATGTTTGTTGCAGTTCTAAATGGAAAACTATTTAAATAACAGGGTGGAATGGCCAACAGCTCAATGGGGTAATATTTGCCTGCTATTAGAGGGAGGAGACTGTGGTGTATGTAAAACAGTGCGACGCACAACGCTGCAATAGCACGTTCGCACGTGTGACATTATAACACCGCAGGGTATATTAGACAGCTGCCCAGGGCCAGCCGGCCTCTTTCTGCACCTACCTGCTTCCAACCACAGCCTGTTGTGTACCGTTTTGCTGTGCTAACCTTAATAAAGCTAATCTGAACACATGGACGTGTCTGTCCTTATTTCCAGACATAACATTAGCGACGAGGATGACCCACATAACATCAGAGATGGAGATTTTACTTGCATCTTTTCCACCAAAGTTCCTCAGTGAGCCTGGTGAGCCACCTATCCCCTGGTCCCACTGGTATGAATTGTTTGAAACCTTCATGACCACCACTGACCTAGCTAATGTTAGCAAGGCTAGGCGAAGGGCCTTACTACTTCAAGGCCTTGGCTTTGAGGGACAGCGCATGTTTTGGTTGCTCAGACCAGCAGACACCTACGACGAGTGTGTAGCTTTGTTGACCAGACATTTCTCTCCTCCACAGAGTGTAATGGCCCGAAGATTTGTGTTTTACTAGCACCAACAGCAACCAGACGAGTCGGTCCCATAGTACATAGCTGCCCTCCGCTGTTTGGCTAGCACGTGTATGTTCAGATACTTGGGAGATGGGTTGGTGCGAGGACAGTTGGAGATGTACACCTTGAATTTGGAGATACGAGGGAGTGCTGCAGATGGCGCTGGATGATCTGCCATTGGCAGACACAGTGGAAATGCTACAGGAGTTGCTGTGGATATTGCTGGATGACCTGCCATTGGCAGACACCATGGAAATGGCATCCCAGCTGGAGGTAATGGCCCAGTTAGCATTGTGGCTAGCAGGCCCCAACCTGCGCTCCCCACATTCAGCTCTGCTGATACAAGATGTGGCTCCGGCAACTCAGCCTCTCGGCCCCACGTATGACCCACATACCATCCGTTCTGTGAGCTCTGATATCAAGCCATCTATGTGGTGTACAGTGGAGTTGGACGGCGTCAGCCTACCGATGTGGCTGGACACCGCTGCTTCAAGATCCTTAATGAATGAGGCCATGGTTAGGAGGCTTTTTCCCCTGCAACCGATTAAGCCAGAGGCGCCGGAACTGTTTGGCTATGGACACACGAAGATTGGCATGGTAGGAACCGTTATCTTTTCAGTTTGCCATGGGTCAAGAATCCTCCCAGCGTTCACATTCCAAGTGACGCACCATGGTAACAACATCCTGGGATATGATTTGTTCTATGAACTGGGCATCTCCATAACAGACTACATGGGATTCTGTTTGACTGACGATGGCCTGAATCCACTGCACACAGACGTGGATGCAGCCACTCCCAGCTTTGCACCGCACACCGAGCAGAACTATATAGAACCGGAGCTGATACTCCTGCAGCACGAGCATCCTTGAGCTGCCACCTCACCACAGGAGCTCCAGAACACATCCACACAGGATCCGGAGTTGGTCCTCATGCAGCACAAACGTCCTCGAGCAGCTGCCTCATTGCAGGAGCTCTGGTCTACAGTTGCGCAGGACCCAGAAGCTGGTAGGGCCTACCCCGTCAGCGGCAAGACCGGCCTGCCTTTACATCTTCCCTCGGACAGCTCACATCCTTCACCAGACGATACTCCAGTAATGATGCCTTTGCCCAGCAGCGGGACGGAAGAGCAGTGACAAAAGTGCCTCACGCAGCAAGAGCCTCCTCGGGCTGCTGCATCACTGCAGGAGTTGCAAGCCGTAGCTGAACAGAACCAGCCACGTCCTCCATCAGATGACACTCCAGTGATGGCGCTCTCCTCTAACAACAGGGTGGCAGAGCGACAACAACACTTCATAAAGAAGGAACACCGAGTAGTGTGCCCTTCACTCACGGTGCTCAACGGGGTCCGGGTAAGTTGACGCAATCGCTTGAACAAGCTGCAGTCATTCTGGCCAGCGCTGATGCGGATCACTGCTTAGCTAGGACCAGCTGGCTTCCCTCTGACTGATGGGTCACAATGGCATACCAGCCGCTGCAGAAGGATGATGCCACCTCCCGCTTCCGATCAAGAAACAAGGCGGCCCACCCAGACTGAGACTTCGCTGATGAACGGTCCGCAGCTCCAGCGGGGTGTACGCCTGAACCACCCAAGCCAGCGCAGCCTGAGCCCCGCTTGGCACGAGTCCGATGGAGGCCTCTTCATCTTGTGGACAATGTTACTGACTTTAAATACATTGGTAGTCAGCGCATGGTCTGTTCAGTGGCAGAATAACCCACATGACCATGTGAACGCACCGGCAGTCTATCCGGGTGTCCAGTTAGAAGTGTTATGGTTGAAATGTGCTTTCAGTGGTTCGTTATAATGGCCCGTTTGGCCCAGTCAGGTATGTGTTCTGTTTCATATTAGCCAATACACTAATCTTTATACCGGCCCAGTCATATGAGTGTGTTTTAGCTTTCCATTAGCCAATATGCTAACAAGTACAGTGGGGTATAAAAGTATTTAGTCAGCCACCAATTGTTCAATTTCTCCCACTTAAAAGATGAGAGAGGTCTCCAATTTTCATCATAGGTATACCTCAACTATGAGAGACAAAATAAGAAAAAAAAATCCAGAAAATCACATTGAAGGATTTTTAATTAATTAATTGGTAAATTCCTTGGTAAAATAAGTATTTGGTCAATAACAAAAGTTCATCTCAATACTTTGTTATATACCCTTTGTTGGCAATGACAGAGGTCAGACATTTTCTGTAAGTTTTCACAAGGTTTTCCTCCATGCAGATCTCCTCTAGAGCAGTGATGTTTTGAGGCTGTCGCTGGGCAACACAGACTTTCAACTCCCTCCAAAGATTTTCTATGGGGTTGAGATCTAGAGACTGGCTAGGCCACTCCAGGACCTTGAAATGCTTCTTACGAAGCCACTCCTTCGTTGCCCGGGCGGTGTGTTTGGGATCATTGTCATGCTGAAAGACCCAGCCACGTTTCATCTTCAATGCCCTTGCTGATGGAAGGAGGTTTTCACTCAAAATCTCACAATACATGGCTCCATTCATTCTTTCCTTTACACGGATCAGTCGTCCTGGTCCCTTTGCAGAAAAACAGCCCCAAAGTAGGATGTTTCCACCCCCATGCTTCACAGTAGGTATGGTGTTCTTTCTCCTCCAAACACAACAAGTTGAGTTTTTACCAAAAAGTTCTATTTTGGTTTCATCTGACCATATGACATTCTCCCAATCCTCTTCTGGATCATCCAAATGCTCTCTAGCAAACTTCAGATGGGCCTGGACATGTACTGGCTTAAGCAGGGGGACATGTCTGGCACTGCAGGATTTGAGTCCCTGGCGGCGTAGTGTGTTTCTGATGTAGCCTTTGTTACTTTGGTCCCAGCTCTCTGCAGGTCATTCACTAGGTCTCCCCATGTGGTTCTGGGATTTTTGCTCACCGTTCTCGTGATAATTTTGACCCCACGGGGTGAGATCTTGTGTGGAGCCCCAGATTGAGGGAGATTATCAGTGGTCTTGTATGTCTTCCATTGTCTAATAATTGCTTCCACAGTTGATTTCTTCACACCAAGCTGCTTACCTATTGCAGATTCAGTCTTCCCAGCCTGGTGCAGGTCTACAATTTTGTTTCTGTTGTCCTTTGACAGCTCTTTGGTCTTGGCCATAGTGGAGTTTGGAGTCTGACTGTTTGAGGTTGTGGACAGGTGTCTTTTATACTGATAATGAGTTCAAACAGGTGCCATTAATACAGGTAACGAGTGGAGGACAGAGGAGCCTCTTAAAGAAGAAGTTACATGTCTGTGAGAGCCAGAAATCTTGTTTGTTTGTAGGTGACTAAATACTTATTTTACTGAGGAATTTACCAATTAATTCATTAAAAATCCTTCAATGTGATTTTCTGGATTTTTTTTTTCTCATTTTGTCTCTCATAGTTGAGGTATACCTATGATGAAAATTGGAGACCTCTCTCATCTTTTAAGTGGGAGAACTTGCACAATTGGTGGCTGACTAAATACTTTTTTGCCCCACCGTATGTTCTTATGCCAGCATGTTCCTGCTAAGCTAACTAAACGAGCTAATGTTCTAAGCTTCTCATGGGGGAGTAAATGTGGCGTATATAAAATAGTGCAACGCACTACGCTGCGGTAGCATGTATGCACGTATGACATCACAGCACCCCGGGTATATTACACGGCTGCCCAGGGCCAGCTGGTCTCTTCCTGGCTGCATCTACCTGCTTCCAACCACAGCCTGTTCTGTACTGTTTTGCTGTGCTGACCTTAATAAAGCTAATCTCAATACGTGGACGTGTCCGCCCTTATTTCCAGACATAACAGAGACATTAACGTATGTATGGGATTCATTAGTCAGGAGGCTGATATCATACAGAATTAATCCTTAACCATGACAAAAAATGATAAGAATAGCTACTCATTTTCTTAACCTGTTGAGGTCGGCAAATTCTGATGTAGAAAGAGCTTATTCTTAGCAATCTTTGACCCCCAAACAAACAAACAAAAATCAAGCCATGAAGTCAGAATATACTGGTACAGCTGTAAAATTAGAATATTGTGGGGGCATAGGGTGGGGGTTTCTCCACCCAGAGAAGACAGGGGGAAGGGGAGAACAATGGACTGAAGGAGGAGGT
This sequence comes from Pholidichthys leucotaenia, assembly GCA_020510985.1. Classification (NCBI taxonomy): domain Eukaryota; kingdom Metazoa; phylum Chordata; class Actinopteri; order Cichliformes; family Pholidichthyidae; genus Pholidichthys; species Pholidichthys leucotaenia. Next base: position 146,498,239 of record CM035836.1, on the reverse strand, counting down.
GTCACCGGGGGTATCAGACGGGACTGTTAGGTCTATGCACCACTGGGGGAGAGTAAGAGCTGCCTGAGCCGCTGAGAGAAGGATGTGGGAGCAGCGCCGGCGTTATGTTAATGTGCCACACATTTCTTTGTTCAAACAACAATGTATGATGGTCGGAAGTTCCGGGTCTTGATGCATGGAAATAAAGATATAAAAGAGGAATGCACAGAGACCCGGGATTCTTTTTGCTGTAGGTTATGTTGGAGAAAGAATAAAGTTTCTGTGTCGTCCAGCTTGTTGCTTTCGCCTGCCTCCTTTCTCCACAATATCATAATTTAGTAATTTAATCCAGTGAGCTAAATCTACATTTCATAGATGTACTAGTATATGTGAGCCTCAAAATGTAGGTAAAACAGCAAAAATATTGCTATTAACTGTCCTGTCAACATTAACATCAGATAAGTTCTTTCCTCTTTCTCTCATAAATGTACAGTGTATCCATGAAGTATTCACAGCACTTCACTTTTTCCACATTTTGTTATGTTACAGCCTTATTCCAAAATTGATTAATTTCATGTTTTCCTCAAAATTCTACACACAATACCCCATAATGACAATGTGGAAAGAAGTTTTTGGGGGATTTTTGCAAATTTATTAAAAATAAAAAAAACTAAGAAATCACATGTACATAAGTATTCACAGCCTTTGCTCAGTACTTTGTTGATGCACGTTTGGCAGCAATTACAGCCTAAAGTCTTTTTGAATATGATGCCACAAGCTTGGCACACCTATCATTGGGCAGTTTCACCCATTCCTCTTTGCAGCACCTCTCAAACTCCATCAGGTTGGATGGGAAGCGTCGGTGCACAGCCATTTTCAGATCTCTTCAGAGATGTTCAATTGGATTCAAGTCTGGGCTCTGGCTGGGTCACTCAAGGACTTTCACAGAGTTGTCCTGAAACCACTCCTTTGATATCTTGGCTGTGTGCTTAGGGTTGTCGTCCTGCTGAAAGATGAACCATCGCACCAGTCTGAGGTCAAGAGTGCTCTGGAGCAGGTTTTCATCCAGGATGTCTCTGTACATTGCTGCATTCATCTTTCCCTCTATCCTGACTAGTCTCCCAGGTCCTGCCGCTGAAAAACATCCCCACAGCATGATGCTGCCACCACCATTGGCATAGTTATGAGTGGTGCCTTGTTTCCTCCAAACATGACACCTGGCATTCACGCCAAAGAGTTCAATCTTTGTCTCACCAGACCAGAGAATTTTGTTTCTCATAGTTTGAGAGTCCTTCAAGTGCCTTTTGGCAAACTTCGGGCGGGCTGCCGTGTGCCTTTTACTAAGGACTGGCTTCCATCTGGCCACTCTACCATAAAGGCCTGATTGGTGGATTGCTGCAGAAATGGATGTCCTTCTGGAAGGTTCTCCTCTCCCCACAGAGGAATGCTGGAGCTCTGACAGAGTGGCCATCAGGTTCTTGGTCATCTCCGTTACTAAGTCCCTTCTCCCCTGACCGCTCAGTGTAGATGGCCGGCCAGCTCTAGGAAGAGTCCTGGTGGTTCCTAACTTCTTCCATTTATGGATGATGGAGGTGACTGTGCTCATTGTGACCTTCAAAGCAGCGCCTTTCCAAATAATGTCCAATCAACTATATTGACCACAGATGGACTCTAATTAAGCTCTAGAAACATCTCAAGGATGATCAGTGGAAACAGGATGCACCTGAGCTCAATTTTGAGCTTCATGGCAAAGGCTGTGAATACTTACGTACATAACACACTTAACACTGGGGAGAAGAGAAGAGGCCCACGGAGAAGAGAGGAGAGGCTAATGAGGAGTGTGGTGTATGTAGGGTTGCCAGCTTTCTCACAGCCAAATAAGGGACAGAGGGTTTTAACTATTGCTCGGTGCCATGATGTTGTGGACATTAGTGTTGTCATAATATTGGGATTTTTTACCTTGATAATACCCTAGAAAATATTGATAATCAATGTCATGTTTAATACTACAAGGAGAAAATATAGCACACTGTATTATGTATGGGAAATGGACTTTGGGGTTTGCCGTAGCCCTGCCGGGGTGGGGGGAATGAGTGATGTCAGGCGGGCTACGGCTGGGATATAAATTGGAATGTGAACTCAAAGTTCAGTTGAATGCTCACAGAGAAAGCTCTCCATCCTCCATTATTTTAGAATCTAACATTTGGTGACGGAGGAAAACAAATGGGTGCGTGTGTCATGTAGCCACCTGCGTGGCCAGTTTAGCTGCATCCAGGCACTGAGGTTGTGCGAATACCGGCTGCCCTTTTGTTGTTATGAAATGTTCGACCCCGTGCTTCATTATCGTAGCCGAAAACGTTGGGAACGTGAGTGCTGGGAACTGTGTGGTAACTGTTGGTACTTACCCCCTGGAGCTATAATGTTAGCCAGTGTTGTCGACCCAGCTCCCTGAGCTGTACAGGGCAAAGAGGCCGCATTCACTAATCTCCTATTATCAATATCAACTAATAACCCATAAGCACATAAAAATTCTGCGTCTAAAATGGGGCTAGAACATGCAGCTATCACAAAGTCCCACTGAAAGTTGCGTCCATGTAAGCATATTGTCAGTGTCTGTTCACCAAATGTCCTGATGATGGATCCGTTGGCGGCCGTGAGCTCAGGACCGCTGCGTTGACCAGCAGGATGAGGCTCTTCTGGGAGCCAGAGTCCACCAAAAACCATCTCCCCGGATGTGTGTCCGTGACATAAAGCAGTCTGTTCCTGTCGCCATCGGTTGCAGCTGTCACCGAATTCCGAACGTGCAGTCTTCCTGGCTTCTTGAATTGGCATGGCGACAGGCAGTGTTGGGCATTCGAGCCGAAATGGTGATAATAAAAACAGATCACCCCATTTCTTCGTCTTCTGGTGTCCGTCCCAGCTACCACGAACGGCTCCTCGACCTCCCTGGAGTCCCTGATGGATGCCGGTGCCACTGTGTGCGCTCTGGGAGCTCTGGTCGCCAAGATGATGTGGTCCGCTTCCTGCACCAGGGCGCGGTAGTCCTTAGCAACCATCCACGATGAGGTGGCCAGGATCGCCCTCGCTCTAGCCGGTAGGTTCCTGAAGAACAAGTGGGCGAACAGGAAAGATTCATTGTCCTTCTCCCACAGTGACAACATGCTCTCCATAAGCTCCACTGTTGACTTGTGTCCTAACCCCGAACGCGTTAGGAGCCTCTCTGCCCTCTCACTGTCAGAAAGGGTATAGCACTGGAGAAGCATCTTCTTGAGCGCTTCATATTTTCCTTGGGCTGGTGGCTCCTGGAGCAGGCTCGTCACCTGTTGCGTGGTGCACGCATCCAGTGCAGCGACCATGTAGTAATATCTGGTATCGTCCGTTGTTATCCCACGGAGTGCGAACTGGGTTTCTATGTGCAAGAACCATGCAGTCAGGATGTGAAGCCAGAAGTCTGGGAGCTGGACTAAGACCACGCACGTGGCACTGGTGCTCTCCCTCCAAGCAGTCTCTGGGGTGGTGCTCGGCTTGCTTTCCATGGCATGTCTTTGGGTCACCAATGTGGACAAAGGAGGTAGGCGAGGCAACGAGCTGGACGACACAGAAACTTTATTCCTTCTCCAATATAATTTACAGCAAAAAAGACAGCCCCTGGTCTCTGTGCATTCCTGTTTTATATCTTTATTCCCATGCATCGAGACCCAGAACTTCTGACCATACACATTGTTGTTTGAACAAAGAATTGTGTGGCACATTAACATAACATAATGTCGGCGCCACTCCAACACCTTTCTTCTCTCCGTGGCTCGGGCATCTCTTACTCTCCCCGGGGGGCGCATAGAACCAACAGTCGCGTCTGATACCCCCGGTGACACTTCCTCCTTCGGTCCATTGTCCTCCTCTTCCCTCTGCCCTCTCTGGGTGGAGAAACCCCCACCCCATGCCCCCACACAGTGATCTTTTTCATTGGCTCGTGATAGGCCCTGATCTTTGTAGGCATCAGCTCAGTCTAGTCCGATTAAGGCGGCCTTGAATATGGGACAATGCACAGCCCGCTTGGGACAAAGATATTTAGCCCAAAAAACAGGATGTCTTGGATAAAACGGAACAGTTGACAACTCTAGGTGTATGTTAAACGGCGTGATGCACTACAGTAGCACGCACACGTGTGACGTCATGGCACCTCAGGGTATATTAGATGGCCGCCCAGGGCCAGCCGGCTTCTTTGGCACTCTTCCCTTCCATGCTCCGCCTGCACTGAGTACTGTTTTTTTGTGTTAACTTCAATAAAGCTAACCTCAACACGTGGACGTGTCCACCCTTATTTCCAGACACAGTAAGGAGGGCTAACAGCTAAGCTAAAGCTAACAAGTAAGATAACAACTGCTGTTATAATGCTGTAGTGGTTGCTAGTTGTTTACACATGCAGTATATCTGCAGTACTTTTTTGGAGAATATTCTGGATAGTTTTCATTTTTGACATGTTGAAAGCTTTAAAAAATAAAACAACCTGCAGTTGCAGAAGACAAGCACATTTGTCCACTTCCATGTTAATAAGAGCTTGAAAAATTACAATGAATTACATATAATTTTTTTCACTTTTAAATCATAATTGCAAATAAATGTAAAATTTTGGAGCTTAATCATGATTAAAACATTTAATCAGGGCCCACCACTACAAAAAATGTAATGCCCTAGTCTTGCTGGGGTAATATTTATATTATCTTTTTTTTTATTTTCTCAACATTTTGTTTAATATTTGTAAAAGTACCATGTGGTGATACTACTGATTCTCTGACCCAGTGGCTTATTTTCACAAAAGAATAAAACTTCAGATATTTGTTGACATCATAATTAGTATCCTTTCCTCTAGTTTTGTTATGTTACAAATACTGTAATTATTCAAATGCATGGCCAGAACTCTGACAATTTCAAAGGAACTTGTAACAAAAGAGAAAGATGGCAATTTTGAAAAAGACAGAGAGGGCAGCCGGCACCGCCATAGCAACAGCAGTCCTAATGACAGGCCAGCAGAAGGGGAGGTGGCTTCAATCTCGGTCATATCAAGCACTGCTGCTTTGTGTTTTGTTTTTGTCCCTCTGCGAGATGGTTTGTTCATTCATTTAGGCCGCGGTGCTAAATTGAGGTAATTTTCAAAGACTGATTGCAGGCTGAAAAGTCTGCTCTGGCTGTTGTGGGACACGGAAGCAGTTTAAAATCAGAATCTTAATTGGACAACTGTCATTGCGTGTTATGCATCTCTGAAAATGAAGTATGTGTGTGTGTGTATTGCTCTGATATTGTGGAATAATTCAAGTCAGCACATATTTAAATAAATCTGCACAGAAGAGTGGGAATGAGAAAACATGCACTCGCAGATGAATTGAAATCATTCAAACTTTATTCATCACGCTTACACCACCCATCGTTACAAAGCTTTGGGGCCCCTAGCTCTGATTGTCACTAGCCATTTGTTCAGAGCTCCATCACCCACCCAAGCCATTCCATCCAAAATTGAAAAAAAAAAAAAAAAAAGAGAAAGGAATAAAATTTCACATTCGTCTGAGTTCACAGATAAAACCCCAAAAACAGAAAATGGAAATGAATGATGAGCTGAGGAAACCATTTCTATTTCTCTAGCAGCGGCTCACAAGTTTCATTTTGTCATAAATTTGAAAATCAATAAGTAAAGAAAAACAGCTTCTTTGTGTGTCTCTTTTCCAGCCGATGCGAAGATGATGAGATTTTAGCGTAGCCTTTTCTTTTACAGCACTTCTTCACATTTTTTTTTGCTGAACGAATAGCCAACACTTTTAGGCATGACAGCAGCAGCCATTATAGAAACACTCTCACAAAAAAGAGAACAGCTGAGCAAACATCTTGTACAATCAGAAGAGCACTTACAGTGACTCACAGGCAAGATTAAAAATGAACAGCTCAGAGGAAACAGACACCTTCATCTGGTTCAGGGAGGAAGGTGCTGCCTTTTTTTTTTTTTTTTTTTTTTTAGTTAAAAGGGTACCAGAACGTTGCACATAACACAAAAAAGTGAAAACACACCAGTGTGTTGTAACCTTAAAAGGGTTGACTGCACTTTTTCCACATTTTAACAGCTCATACAGGCCTTGATTAAATGATTGTGACAAATTATGGTCAAATTTTCTTTAAGACCTAGATAAATAAATAACCTTAATAAATAAATGAGTGATAAAAGGTTCATCAAAAGCCAAAAATATTCCAAACACAGTAAATCCTTTTTTGGCAGTTACTCATTTAAAATAAACAGTTTTTAATTCTAAAAGTCCCATTTCTAAAGCAAGAGTTTTGTCTCGATGAAGCAAGAATCTAATTACATAACAGCTATTGGCAGTGGATTAAAAAAATCTATTAAATAAAACATTTTTTTTAATAAATACATATTAAATGGATGAAAAAGCACAACCTCATAAATTAAATATGTATTTCATATGAAACACTTTGGGTGTTTATATGCTTGATAGCTGTCATACTTAACAGCATTTTGATTTCCTGTTATACTACCCTAGATTCAAATTAAGCTGAAGCCGATGAGGAGGTTGTTGTTGTTGTTGTTGTTGTTTTTTACCATCTTTTAGCACATTCAGTTGCAGCTGATTTTAAATCAGTATGAATGTGCTTGATAGTCAACATCAGCAGTCTCATACTTAAGCAGTGGTTCTCAAACCAAGGTCAGAGGACTCCCTGGGGTTGGCAGGCCATGGATGAGAGGCCAACAGATAATTTAGTCTAAATTTTATACTTTCACACATAAATACTTCATCCCAGCTTAGTGCGGCGCTCTGTCGCTGCTCACAACTTTCTGTTTTGCCTTTTTAAAAACTCTCTGATGAGGAAAATTGGAAATAAAGACAGTTTCAACCCCCGTATGATGATCACCAGTGTGCACCATAAAACCCGAGGAGGAACAAGGAATAAAGAGATCAAAGAAATAACTAAATGGCTGTTGATGTCGTAACAAAGAATGCAGCACGTGCCACTCACAGGCAGACAGGTATATAGTGCAGCAGGTGAGGCAAATTGTGTTTTTCCAGGGGAAAGCAGGAAACAGACGGGCTTGAAAAGTCTAATTTATACTTGGGTTGCTGTCTATGAAATATTAAATGGCTATGCACCACCCCCCTGGGAGAATATGTTAAGCTGAGGACTGTCACCGGCACAACCATCAGAGCAATCACAAGAGGAGACTGTGAGGTCCCCCACACACGCACCACATTTGCTCAATCTGTGCTATCAGTGAGTGGCACCAAGATCTGGAATAACATACCACCTGCAATCAGAGAATGCACCACACTAGACACTTTTAAGACTCATTGTAAAAATTGGCTTTTAAACAACCAAAACTGTACCCATAACTAGTGGTTGCTCTGCGGCATGTGCATATACAGTATATGTGCCTGTGCATCACACACATATGCCCCCGCCTCCTTTGTTGCCGTTGTTTGTTGTTGCTGTGAGGTGCTTGGGTGCATGAGCGTATGCATACATACACAGCACTTCATTTGTGTGACATCTGAATGTTTTGTTTCGTAGCACCTTAACTCTTGCACTTTTGCAAATCCACTTTGTACAGTTTTATTGCAGATGTTCTTCTCGTGTATGACTGTTCGTGTGTTTTTGTGACCCGCTGGGGGACTACAGATGCAAATTAGCAGTATTGCTAAATCTGGCATACTTACATTTGTATTTGACGATGAGTTTGATGGAAATACTGAAACTAAGCCAAGTTACACTCCACAAGTGATGAAGCAATGCTGTGCTGAAAGTGTGAGTCCTGTAAAATTTGGAAAATGTCCTCCAACAGAAAATACCCTGTATGGTTGATTTTACTAGTAGGAATAATGTTGTATATGAATGTCCTATATGGGTGCTTTGACACTAATGGCCATGTAAATAACGGTAGAGGGTAACAGTTGTAAAGTGTGTAAAGTAGACCCTCGCCTTGTTCTCACCCTAATTACTCCCCTATGTTCATATTTTATTCAGTATATCAAAAACAGCAATTAACTTTTTATATAAGATAGAAAGACCGTATTGTACTGAGGGAAATTCGGATTCTCTGGAAAATTGCAGCTTATCAATTAATCGTTAATCAATGGATAAAGTGAATCAACTAATGACTAATGAATTAACCGATAACTTGCATCTCTAATATGGTCGTATTCGGAACACACAACCTATTTTTACATATTAGTTGGGAGGTCTTTTTGTGAATTTGACTAATAAGGTCACTCTTTCAAGTGACCTTCTGACAATACACACACTCCTGAACAAAATCTTAAGACCGGGGGAAAAATTACAAGTATTCGCCATCCTGTGTGTTCCCCTGATCTGAATCCGATTGAAAATGTTTGAGGATGGACGGCAAGGGAAGTTTACAAAAACGGACGTCAGTTCCAGATCATAGATGCCTTTCATGAAGCCATCTTCACCACATGGAGCAACGTTCACACCAGCCTCCTGGAAACACTCACATCAAGCATGCCTAAACAAATTTTTGAAGTGATCAACAAGAACAGTGGGGCTACTCACTACTGAGTCCTTTTTTGACTTGGGGGGGTGGGTGGGATGGTCTAAAACTTTTGATCAGCTGATTAACAGCCTGTTTGATTTTAAATGTGGTTTTCAATAAATTGCCTTTGCTATTTTTTGTCTCTTACTCCTGTTTCTTTTTGCATTTGAAACTCTAATTACATTACAGGTGCTATTCAGACAGACTTTGAGAAGACTAGACTAAAAACCCTAACAGACCAATGCCGTACTTGCACTTGTATAAATTATAACATCCTTTAGATAAATAAATATAATGGTAACATGACATAATTAGAATAAACATGCAGACAGGGCTTCTTTATCCCAACAAAACAAACACATAGCATCCATCAGTCCCATTCAATCAATCTACCAATCTGTCATGAAAACAGGTTGGAATTGGCCTTTTCCTGCTGTGTAACTTGGCTTATTAGCTTGCGAACTGGTGAGAACTGAGGAATATCAAAGTCTGACCACACTGTTAAGTGGCTCTAAGCCCAAACTGACACATTGTACAGGTCAGGATTATACAAGAGGTTTCCTCTCTGCTCTCATGGGGTCTGTGGACTTAAAGAGCATGTCAAACATGTTGAAAATTTACAGAAAAAAATCTCAAATTTACCAAAATAAGCTGCATATTTAGGAGCAAATAATCACAAATTTTCAAGAAAAAAGTTTGTAAGAAAATCTGTAAGAAAATGAGTTGTAAATGCATGAGAAAAGAATTTGCAAACCTACAAGGAAAAAATAAAATTGCAGATTGTCCATGAAGGAGTAGTTCATTCCTGCCTGACGAACACACCCCAAGGTCATAAAAAGCCTTTCCTTCTCTCTCCATACACACTAATAAATAGTCTACTCATATCTTGTGAGCACTGACTTTGACTTTGAGCTCAACCTGCATACAGACCCACCTGAGGATCTCTGAATGTTAGTTTGGTGAGTATCCGGGCAATTGCCAAGCAGAAGTAGAGATTTTTGCAAAATGTAGAAGGTGCTAGCTTATTTTGCCTGAAAATGTCAAATTAGCAAGTAAAAAACTTGCTCATTTAAGGGGGGAAAAAGTGTAAATTTACGACAAAAGTTATGAATTTATGAGAGAAAAGGTGAATATTTAATATTACTGATACTGACAAGCCAATTTTACTTACAGTATCTCACAAAAGTGAGTACGCCCCTCATATTTTTGTAAATATTTTATTATATCTTTTCATGGGACGACACTGAAGATATGACACTTTGATACAATGTAAAGTAGTCAGTGTACAGCTTGTATAACAGTGCAAATTTGCTGTCCCCTCAAAATAACTCAGCACACATCCATTAATATCTAAATCACTGGCAACAAAAGTGAGTACACCCCTAAGTGAAAATGTCCAAATTGTGCCCAATTAGCCATTTTCCCTCCCCGGTGTCATGTGACTCATTAGTGTTACAATGTCTCGGGTGTGAATGGGGAGCAGGTGTGTTAAATTTGGTGTTATCACTCTCACACTCTCTCATACTGGTCACTGGAAGTTCAACATGGAGCCTCAAGGCAAAGAACTGAGGATCTGAAAAAATAATTGAAGCTCTACCTAAAGCTGGCCTAGGCTATAAGAAGATTGCCAACACCCTGAAACTGAGCTGCAGCACGGTGGCCAAGACCATACAGCGGTTTAACAGGACAGATTCCACTCAGAACAAGCCTTGTCATGGTTGACCAAAGAAGTTGAGTGCACGTGCTCAGCGTCAGATCCAGAGGTTGTCTTTTGAAAATAGACGTGAGTGCTGCCAGCATTGCTGCAGAGGTTGAAGGGGTGGGGGGATCAGCCTGTCAGTGCTCAGACCATACGCCGCACACTGTATCAAACTGGTCTGCATGGCTGTCATCCCAGAAGGAAGACCCCTTTAAAGATGTTGCACAAGAAAGCCCGCAAACATTTTGCTGAAGACAAGCAGACTAAGGACATGGATTACTGGAACCATGTCCTGCGGTCTGATGAGACCAAGATAAACTTATTTGATTCAGATGGTGTCAAGCGTGTGTGGCGGCAACCAGGTGAGGAGTACAAAGACAAGTGTTTCTTTCCTACAGTCAAGCATGGTCATGGGAGTGTCATGGTTTGGGGCTGCATGAGTGCTGCTGGCACTGGAGAGCTACAGTTCATTGATGGAGCCATGAATGCCAACATGGACGAGGGGAAAATAATGGTGACCACACAAAATATTGACACTTTGGGCACAATTTGGACATTTTCACTTAGGAGTCTATTCACTTTTGTTGCCAGTGGTTTAGACATTAATGGCTGTGTGTTGAGTTACCTTGAGGAGACAGCAAATTTACACTGTTATACAAGCTGTACACTGACTACATTGTATCAAAGTGTCATATCTTCAGTGTTGTCCCATGAAAAGATATAATAAAATATTTACAAAAATGTGAGGGGCGTACTCACTTTTGTGAAATACTGTACAAGCCAATTATTTTAGCTTGATTTTAGAACTCACATATGTTTTCTAGCTCCATGCAGATTTCTTTTTCTCAGCCAGAAATTGTTCCAAAGACTCTTTCTGTAGTAGAGATTGCAGACTCCTGATCAACATAGTCAACAAGATACCTTGTGTAGTGTTCCTCTGTGGTATTAAGATCATTTTGGTAATAAAAAAATAAAAACTCATAGAGTTGCACAGCTGCAGTGCTTTACATGTGAGTTGTTGTAGGTACTTATGTCTTCAGTAGGACCCAGTGCACAAAAGGGAGTTAGCAGACAGATTTGAAAATTATTCATCTCAGCCTTTTTTAGGGATTTGTTAACAGTAAGAAAAATATACAAAATAACTGCCCTCATTGATAGAATTTAACACACATCTAAACACACTTTAAGTGGCTGCGAGGTTCACGTAAGCCTGCTTTGAATACCGACACTCACAGGCACTTCTTAAAGCTGTCCTCTACTCGGCTGTCAGAACAGCGACGGTGGCGGCTCATGCATGTTTCTTATTCTTCTAACCTGCAGTGTGACAGAATCAAACCACAAAAGCTCATTGCGGTTAAACACTAAAGGGCTGCAGAATGGAAGATTAACTTTAAAGCCACTACACTTGTTTCCACGTGCGGTTTTCAGAGGTGCAAAACATGTATGGAATGAATATTTGATGGCTATGCCTTGCACCGCCTCTGCTGCCTGAAGTGGAATGCTGCACATACAATATGACGGTCTGCTAAATGCAAATGCCTTTTTTTCCCCCCATCCAGTGACATGAAAAACAACAGTTAAAAATACAGAAACTGACCTTTTTTAAGCCCCCGTAATAAATAATACATAATTCTAATAAATCTCTCACACAATATTTCCTTTTGTTGCCATGCCAACTTGGCAGATAGAGACACTTCCTGGCTCGCACGCGCACTCTCACAGTCTCACAAAGACATTGTTCCTCTGCTCAAGTCAGTAGTACCCCACTGATCGTTGGAGGGATAAAAGAACATAAATGACACATTAAATGAGCAGAAAGCATTAAAAATGGATCACAGCTGAGATAAGTGGAGACATTTTTAAGATCCCAGCCGGCCCAGCGGCTTTACGAGGCTTTAAGCGTCTTAAGTTAACAGCTCTCGCTTTGTCCAGCTGTGCTTCGGCATTCAGAAACAAGCAGCTTTCACCTGGCTGAGCATGTCCTTAATGAAAATGTACAGCAGTGTAACCTTAGAATGTGGACCATAGTCGGGCTGTGAGAGGAGGTGTTTAAATATTCAAACTCGGCGATGCACGGGCTTCAAGTCTTTGTCCTGTCAAGTTTCTTTTTGTGCCAGTATCTGTGTGTTTGTGTGGTGTGGAGTTGCTGGTAGGTTATTAAATCTATGCCTTCCATATAGGAGGAAGGCCTGGGGATCTTATTGCAATAACGTCCAAGCTTAAAAATACATCCCCACATTAAGAAATTCTGAGAAAGCTAGACATATGGAGAGGGGACACGACAGGGTTGCAAAATAGAGAGAGGGATGTGAGGGAGGTCAGAGGTTGAGGAGACACTGGCTTTATCTGTGTACCAGCCTCTGTGGGAGTCATGGCAATAATGGATGGCCAAATTGAGTATCCAGCAGTTTTTAGGGCTGCCCTCTTGGCTCTTTCTTACGCTGCCTGTCTGGCTCTTTATCCTCATCAGTCCTTCCACCTTTAGAATTGGTAAGAGAAGAAGAAGAGGAGGAGGAGTTTTTGTGCTGTCGTATTAATGATTGGAGGTAATCTCACTGTCTGTCTGACCTCTTTCTCGGGCTCTTTAGAGGCCTGACAGCCAATCTCTTCATGTCATTATATCTCTCTCAAGGACTTTAAGTGGCATATGTAAGGGAGAGAGAGAGTAGACGAGAGCCAGAGAAAAAGGGAAATAAAAGTGGGAAATATGATACTATGCCAGTGTGATACCCACAAAGCTCGCTGTGTGTCTCATAATAGGCCCAGTACGGCCACGTCCCTATTCAGTTGCAGTCACACATAGCAGATTTGCTTCAAAGAGACGCTTTTCACCAAAAATCTCTTTGCTATCTGCTGTGGATGAGTGTGCAAGTGAGCCCAGTTCCAGTTTAGTACTAGATCCAGTGTTTCACCAGTCCTGATACTGTTTCACAGACCAGGAAAGAAGGGGATTCAAGTTCAAGTATAGATATGTCCAACCAACTTTTCCCCCCACTAACCCATCAATCACATTGTCATTTGGGTCAGGATGGGGAGAACAACGCAGTTTGTTGGACACTTAGGTTATATTCAAGTCTGTATTTCTTAATCTATGAGGCCTGGCTCTGAGGATTGAGGTCCTAACTTTGGGGTCCGACTCTGACTCCCTGTGGCAGGCCTTGAGGTGGAGCCTGTTCCTGAGGCGGGGCCTGGAGCAGCAGGCTGTGGCGGCTGGCTGCGATGAACTTGGGGATGCCGAAACAGGACTGTGCGTATGGGCTGCTGGGCGGTGTGTGGCTGCTGCGGGGGCCGTAGTTGATAGTTTCGACGGTAGCGTAGTGACTGGGAGCGTAGCAGCACCTGCGTATACTGGACCTCTGGCATGATCAACTTGAGGCAGAGCTCCTGGGCCTGGCTTGAGAATCCCCGGCTAAGATTTACTGGGAGTTCGTAGCCCACAATGTCAACTTTCCCACTGGGCTGCCAGGGCCGGAGATCCTTGTTTTTGATCTGTGCAGCTGACCTCAGAAGGGGCATTTGTCCACCAAAACAGCTTCTCATTAGCCTCTCTTGTGCCCTCCGAAGGAATCGCACCTCCCTTGCAACACAGGCTGAACCCAGTGCTGACAGCTGGCGCCACAGTGAGGCATTGAAGTGGTCATAGAGACGCGCGTCTAAGGAATTCCAGGCACGGACTTTCGCAGGAAGACCAGGAGTTAGGCTCCGCTTGGAACTTGGGGTCCTCATGTTGAGCTTAACATATAGAATGTCATCGAGATCCCAGGAAAGGAGGTGTCGAAGTAGAACTAGTGATTCGTCAAAGTACTCGGCAATCATCACAAGGGAAAACACTCGCTCCACCTCTGCAACAAAGGCTCGTGCATATGCCACATCTATTGTCGGGCGATCCTTATCACCGCCCAAGTCAAAGGTCAAGGTGTTGCGTGCATACATGGAGTCCTTCTCATCTTGCCTGTAGTAGCGCCAAGGCTCTTCTAAGAAAGCCTCGAGTGATCCATTGGGGACTCTCTTGAAGCTTTGGCAGTACTGGTTATAGTAACTGAACAAAGATTCAAACATGGACCCAGGCTCTCTCAGAATTGTGATGTATATTGTGTCATTCGGCATCAGCCGTTGCAGCTCAGCCTTATTGAAGCGCATGTGGCTGGTGATGATGTTTGGTGGTACCGTGTGGGGATGAATAAAGTGTGAGGTGAAGGAGCGTGGGTAGCAGAACTGGTGGCTGCAGGCCTGTACGGGTAACGCCACCGTTAGGTTGTTGCGCTCAGCAAAGCGGAACAGCAGGTTCTGCATGGTGGTGCTGGCCGTTTTGTGGGTCTTCAGGAAGACCACATTGGTGTGCTTTGGTTTCAGGCCTGGGGCAGGGTGAGATCGCAGGGCTGGACAACCGAGGTGGAAGGCCTCCATGGTCCTGGTGGTAGAAAAACAATAGTATACTTTTTAGCTCAAGTATAAAGGTTGTCAGTTCAAAATAAATACTGATTTTAAGAACATACAAGTGCAGCTCAAAAATTCATCTCAATTCCAAAAGCAAACTTTCATACATTTTATATTCCTTAGTAATAAGAAGTAAAAGGAATTATTTCAAGCCTTTTTTAATTTAATTTTGATGATGACGATTTATAAAATCAGAAATCTAGAGTCTCAAATTATTATGCCTCGGTAAAACGGAGGCATACAGTAATTGGTTAGTGCGTCTGTTCATGGCTGTGTGTATCTGTCTGTCTGTCTGTCTGTCAGTCCGTCTGTCCACCTCTCTGTTTCAACTTGCCTGGTCAAAATTAAGTGGAACTAAAGCCTTGTATCATTGTATCACCATATTTTCTCGACTTTTAATTTGCCAGAATTTTAAACACTGTTTTTGAAATAAACACAAATTTAACTCACCATTCCTGTCAATGCCGCAGCAAAAAAAGGTATTCTAATAAATATCCCAGGTTAGTAGAGGTCGGAGTGCCACTTTTTTACAGCCGCCCATGCTACCATGCCACAGGCACCAAGGTACAGCACCTTGGTGCTTTCATTAAAATATTCATTAAGATCAGTCCAAAATAAGTATTTACAATAGAGAAATGTCCAACTTTTGAGAAGTTTCTCATTTATGCTCTCAATGCCCCTGCTCCTTTACTGTGAATTACTGCATAAGTGTGATATGGCATGGAGGTGATTAGCTCGTGGCACTGCTGAGATGTTGCTGAAGCCAAGGTTGCTTTGATAGTAGTTTCCACCTAATCTGGATTGTTGGGTATGGGGTTTCTCATCTTTCTGTTGACTATATTCCTACATTCTAATAGATGAGGTTCAAGTCAGACCAATTGGCTGGCAAGTTAAGCATAGTAATATTATGGTCAGCAAACCATTTTTGCTTTTCAACAGATGGAAGCATGAAGTGCTCTAAAATTTCCTGGTAGACAGGAGTTTTGGCATTGGACTTGATAAAACACAGTGGGCTAACACCAGCAGATGGCATGGCACCCTAAATCGTCACAGGCTGTTCTTATTTCTTAAATTGACTTTTCTTGACAGTCCCATCAAAGTCACAGTCATCCCTGTTGCTTCTGCAGCTTTTTCTACCACACGTTTTTCCTTTCAGTCAACTTTCCATGGATATGTTTAGATTTAGCACTCTGTGATCAGCCGGCCTTGATCTTCTGTGGCTTCACTGATCTAATTTTATTGTAATTTTTGAGATGCTCCTCTACAAATTGGACCTTGGTCATTTTTTAAATGCTAAGACGTTTTCTGTTTTATTTTGAACAATGTTGATTCCTGTCAGTTTAATTTCCTTTTTTTTCCTTTGTTTTGACTCCTTTTTGATTGTCTTCCCTGTCCTAATTAGTCTCATCCATGTTTGTTTGTGCACCTGTTCTCAATCAGCTGATCACTCATTTGTGTTTTTACTGTGGTGTGAAAAAGTGTTTGCCCTCTTCCTGATTTCTCATTTTTTTGTATGTTTGCCACACTTAAATATTTCAAAGCATCAAACGAATTTAAATATTAGACAAAGATAACACAAGTAAACACAGAATGCAGTTTTTAAATGAAGGTGTTTATTATTAAGGGTAAAAAAAAAATCCAAACCTACATGGCCCTGTGTGAAAAAGTGATTGCCCCCCATTAAAACATAAATTAACTGTGGTTTATCACATCTTTGGAAAGCTGAGTTCAATTTCTCTAGCCACACCCAGGCCTGACTGCTGCCACACCTGTTCTCAATCAAAAAATCACTTAAATAGGACCTGCCTGGCAAAGTGAAGTAGACCAAAAGATCCTCAAAAGCTAGACGACATGCTGCGAGCCAAAGAAATTCAGGAACAAATGAGAAACAAAGTAATTGAGCTCTATCCGTCTGGAAAAGGTTATAAAGCCATTTCTAAAGCTTTGGGACTCCAGCAAACCACAGTGAGACTACCAACCAAAATTACCCCAAGAGCGCAGCGACGACTCATCCAAGACCCCACAACAACATCCAAAGAACTGCAGTCCTCAATTAAGGTCAGTGTTCATGACTTCACCATAAGAAAGAGACTGGGCAAAAATGGCCTGCATGGCAGAGTTCCAAGACAAAAACCACTGCTGAGCAAAAAGAATATTAAATTAAATTAAAATTAAATCACCCTTTATTGTCATTCAACTGTACAACCAATCATGTACAGCAGAACGAGATTGTGTTTTACCTATCTACTGTGTTAATCACACACACCCCTAGTGTAGAATCAGAGGGCCGCTGCCATGCAAGGCGCCGCCACAAATTTCCCTCCTCCATTCCATTATTGCTAAGGCTTGTCTCAGTTTTGCCAGAAAACACCTTAATGATCCCCAAGACTTTTGGGAAAATACTCTGTGGACTGATGACTGACAACAAAAGTTGAACTTTTTGCAAGGTGTGTGTTCCATTACATCCGGTGTAAAAGTAACACAGCATTTCAGAAAAGGAACATCATACCAACAGTAAAATATGGTGGTGTGGCGTCCATAATTGTAAATGTATGTGACTCACATGGGTGCATGCTTGAATTCAGCCTAGAGAGACTTTAGGCTGGCAGTGTGTATTGACATCACACCTCAAGAGGACAATACGTCTGGACCACCTACGGCTCGAGAGAAAGGAGAGGATCCCTCGCGTCTGACCATCTGGGGTCAGACAGGAGAACAGAAGGACTCTGGAGTTTTATAATGCAAATGGGAGAATGTAACTGAAGTGTGTGACTTTGTATGTGATGTAGTATTGGAGGTGTGTATAAATGGATGTGAGTGACTGCGTTCTGTCTCTTTTACTCTGACTGAGAGAGAGGACGTAGGATGCGAGAGAATTAAAGAAAATACTGGAAAGACACCCAGTCTTGTCAATTGTTGACTCCTACACTGGTGACCTATACATGAATCTGAGCACGCCGAGGCTGGAAGACAGCTTCGTGATCGACATGGAAGAACCGGGAGACAGCCGCTCAGACCCGGATTCACCGGGAATTGCCCGCAGGGGCACAAGCCTGATTAAGCTCCCCGAGTTTTGGCACGATGACCCGCACTCATGGTTCCAGCACGTGGAGTCGCGTTTCCTACTCGGGGGAGTATCAGCGGACGACATTAAGTTTCATAATGTCATCGCGAGACTCGACAGCCGCACAGCTCGGTGTGTGCGGAGCCTGGTGCAGCAGCCGCCCGCTGCTGGCAAATACGACGCGCTGAAAGCCACCCTCATCAGGAGCTTCGTGCCATCGCCCGAGGCAAGGGCCAGGCAGCTGCTGGACCTGCGCGACAGAGGTGGACGCAGGCCGACTGTCCTCATGGAGGACATGCTACAGATGATCGGGACGGACAACGACGCGTTCCTCTTCAAGCACATTTTCCTGAGGACCCTCCCAGCGCACACGAGAGGTCCCAAGTCCAGCAGACGATGTGTGAACCAGCAGGACTTCCGCGAGCTGGCCCAGGAGGCGGAGCGGCTCCTCAACGCCTGCGACGAGCAAGAGACCTCCGTGGCAGCGGCAGACCTCGGCGCGGCGGCTGGGGGCAGTGTGGAGCCAGAGGCAGCAGAACCCACCCCAGCGACGACGGCGGCGGCGAGATCCCAAGCCAGGGGAGATGACAGCCTCTGCTATTACCACCGACGCTTCGCCGAGAAGGCGCACAGATGCATCCCGCCGTGCAGTTTAAAAAAGCAGGGAAACGACCGGACCGGGAGTCATTAGCAGCTTCCACTCTCGGCGAACGGAACAAGCTGCTTTATCTGACAGACGCGGGCTCCGGGCGGCAATTCCTCGTGGACACCGGAGCCCAGAGGAGCTTCATCACTGCAACTTATGCAGATCGGGTGGCTGGACCCCGCGGAGATGGAGCAACAGCGGCCAACGGCTCCAGCATCAAGACTTACGGAGAGAGAACCTTTTTTTTTTTTTTTTTTTTTGTTACTTATTTGTACCCGTAGGTAGACTTGGTTTGCAGTCTGGTGACAAGCCATCGGCTGCTGGTCGCTGCGTGCGCAAGCGCCCTAAACCTACATGTTTTTGGTGTGCGGGAGGAAACCGGAGAAATCCCGGAGTAAACCCGCGCAACACGGGGAGAACATGCAAACTCCACACAGCTCACTGTTGGTCGGGGGCACGATCTCATGATTCCCCGCGGTCCCCCGGCCGAGGGTAAAACTGTGCTGCCACAGTGCTAAACCACTGCGCCACCGTGCAGCCCATGTCTCTTGCCCAGAACCTTGTCTCTGTCCTTCCACGGCCGCGCTTACGAGTGGAACTTCATCGTAGCGGCAGTGAGCTTCAATATGTTAGGTGCTGATTTTCTGTGTTCACATGGTTTGTTAGTTGATCTGGCCAACAAACGCCTAGTAAATGCACTCTCTTTCTGTTCTATCCCTTGTGCAGCTCGGGTGTGCCCGCCGCCAGTACAGACCAATGTCGCCGCAGCAGGTGGTAAGTTTCACACTCTCCTAGACCAGTTTCCAGCACTCACAGTTCCCACTTTTTCAGCTAAGGTGGCGAAACACGGGGTGGAGCACTTCATAACCACGAGTGGCCCACCAGTTTTTGCTAAAGCTCGGCGCTTGGATGCAGCTAAGCTCTCCGTGGCACAGGAGGAGTTCGCCAACCTGGAAAGGTTGGGCATAATTCGCTGCTCGAAGTCCGCTTGGGCTTCCCCCCTGCACATGGTGCCTAAGGCTGACGGCTCGTGAAGACCTTGCGGTGATTATCGCAGGTTAAACAATGCCACAGCTCAGGATCGCTACCCGATTCCACATATCCAAGATTTTTCAGTGCACCTGGCAAAAGTGCGCATTTTTTCGAAAATAGACCTGGTCCGCGGTTATCATCAGGTCCCGGTTCGACCAGAGGATATTCCCAAAACAGCGGTAATAACCCCGTTCGGACTTTTTGAGTTTTTACGCATGCCTTTTGGCCTTAAAGGCGCCGTGCAAACCTTTCAACGGATGATGGACGCAGTGCTGCGCGACCTTCCGTTTGTTTTTGTCTACTTGGACGATATTTTAGTAGCCAGCGCCTCAGAGGAGGAACACGAAAAACACCTCACTACAGTTTTTCAAAAGTTGGAAGCACACGGGTTGATAATCAACCCGGTCAAGTGCCAGTTTGGCGCAGCGCAAATTGATTTTCTGGGGCACCGTGTCTCACCAGAGGGAGCAGTTCCTCTGCCGGCAAAAGTGCGCGCGGTGGCTGAGTTTCCCCAGCCACAGACAGTGAAAGCGTTGCAGGAATTTTTGGGGATGGTGAATTTTTATAACTGTTTCATACCCCGCACAGCGCAACTCATGCATCCGCTATACACCGCGCTTAAAAAACAGAAGCCTGCCAATGTGATCGAATGGTCCCCGGAGCGGGAGCGCGCGTTCACAGCGGTAAAAAAAGCACTCGCGGACACAGCACTGCTGGCGCACGCAGACCCGGCAGCTCGCATAGCGCTAACCACAGACGCGTCAGAGGTAGTGATAGGGGCCGTGGTAGAGCAGCAGGTCGCCGGAGTTTGGCAACCTCTCGCTTTTTTCAGCAGGTCCTTGCGCGAGCCCGAGCGGAAATACAGCGCATTTGACAGGGAACTCCTGGCGCTCCACTTAGCCATTCGCCATTTCCAGTTCTGGCTGGAAGGGCAGTGTTTCACCGCGTTTGTCGACCACAAACCACTCACTTTTGCGATGTCCAAAACTTCAGAACCGTGGTCAGGGCGGCAGCAGAGACAGCTGGCCGCAATTTCGGAAATTACCACCGATATTCAGCATGTGACCGGTAAACTCAATGTAGTGGCAGACTGTCTGTCATGCGCGGTAACAGCACCCGTCCGCGCGGAGCAGGGGTGCGCGGCTGCTTACCCAGAGCGCGGTAACAGCGCGGACGCGCACGCGGCTCCGGTCCACGTGGGAATAGATTATGCAGCCATGGTGGCGGAGCAGAGCGAAGACGCGGACGTGCGCGCGCTCCTGTCTGGACCAACAGGGTTAAGGCTGGAGCGAAAAACTTTACAAGCTGGTTCACCCCCTCTAATCTGCGATGTCTCCACTGGGCGACCGCGACCGGTGGACGTGGTACCGGCCACGTGGCGCCGTCGCGTTTTTGACGTCGTGCACTCCCTAGTGCACCCGGGAGTACGCGCTTCGGTGAAAATGGTAGCAGAGAAGTTTGTTTGGCCGAGCCTGCGCAAGCACGTGAAGGAGTGGGCTAAAGCCTGCATGGCTTGCCAGCGGGCCAAAATCCACAGGCACACCAAAGCACCCTTAGAACCGTTTCACATTCCGGCTAAGAGATTCGATCATGTGCACGTGGACCTCGTGGGCCCCCTACCGCCATCTCAAGGATTCACACATCTCTTGACGATGGTGGACCGGACAACACGTTGGCCGGAAGTGGTCCCGTTAACATCGACCACAGCGGCAGAGGTGGCTCGCGCCTTTTTAACAGCCTGGGTAGCGCGTTTTGGGGTTCCGTCAGATATTACGTCCGATAGGGGACCTCAATTTGCATCGGAACTGTGGTCAGCAGTGGCCAGCGGCTTAGGAGCGGCAGTACACCGCACTACCGCTCATCATCCCCAGGCCAACGGTTTATGCGAGCGTTTTCACAGGTCTTTGAAGGCAGCCCTCAGAGCGTCGCTAACGGACACAGATTGGGTAAACAAACTACCATGGGTTTTATTAGGGTTGCGTTCAGCACCCAAAGAGGACCTAGATGCCTCACCAGCAGAGTTGGTTTTAGCGCAACCTCTCAGGCTGCCCGGCGAGTTCTTGCCAGACCATACGGCACCAGGGCCCCCCCCCCCCGGTCCGGGGACCTCTGAGTAACACGGGAGCGGAAATGCTCCCGGGCCCCGCTCATCACACTTTTCCGCGTGTGTTCGTGCCCAAAGCTTTACAAAAAGCAGAGTTTGTTTTTGTCAGACATGACGCCCAGCGTCACAGCCTCCGCCCACCTTACGACGGTCCATTTCGAGTGCTGGAGACCGGGGAGAAATATTTTGTGCTAGATTTGGGGGGCAGGAGGGAGACGATCAGTATTGATAGATTAAAACCTGCTTTTGTGTTGCATAACGAGTCTGTACGGCCGGCGGGCGCACCTCGACGCGGCAGGCCTCCCAGGGGGCGGCCCCCGGATCCCCCGCAAGGGGCAAATAACCCTTCTCCCCCTCATTCCACAGATTCACAGCAGGACGGCCCGGCACAGGCTGTGAGACCTGCGTACAGCAGATTCGGGAGAAGATTGAAACCTAGATGACAGGCAGAGTGATGTGGGTTTTGATCAGACTGTTGGATTGTGCTGTAAGATTCTGCAGGGGGGGGGATGACGCTGTAGGTGTATGTCCAGTCTTTCGCATGGGAGGGGGAGTGATGTGGCGTCCATAATTGTAAATGTATGTGACTCACATGGATGCATGCTTGAATTCAGCCTAGAGAGACTTTAGGCTGGCAATGTGTATTGACATCACACCTCAAGAGGACAATACGTCTGGACCACCTACGGCTCGAGAGAAAGGAGAGGATCCCTCGCGTCTGACCATCTGGGGTCAGACAGGAGAACAGAAGGACTCTGGAGTTTTATAATGCAAATGGGAGAATGTAACTGAAGTGTGTGACTTTGTATGTGATGTAGTATTGGAGGTGTGTATAAATGGATGTGAGTGACTGCGTTCTGTCTCTTTTACTCTGACTGAGAGAGAGGACGTAGGATGCAAGAGAATTAAAGAAAATAGTGGAAAGACACCCAGTCTTGTCAATTCTTGACTCCTACAGTGGCGGAAGTGTGATGGTCTGGGCTGTTTTGCTGCTTCAGGACCTGGAAGACTTGCTGTGGTAAATGGAACCGTGAATTCTGCTGTCTACCAAAAAATCCTAAAGGAGAATGTCCGACTATCTGTTCATGACCTCAAGCTGAAGCGCACTTGGGTTCTGCAGCAGGACAATGATCCAAAACACATCAGCAAGTCCACCTCTGAATGGCTTAAGAAAAACAAAATGAAGACTTTGGAGTGGCCTAGTCAAAGTCCTGACCTGAATCTGATTGAGATGCTGTGGGATGACCTTAAAAAGGCGGTTCATGCTCAAAAACCCTCCAGTGTGGCTTAATTACAACAATTTTGAGTGGGCCAAAATTCCTCCACAGCGCTGTAAAAGATCCATTGCCAGTTATCGCAAACGCTTGATTGCAGTTGTTGCTGCTAAGGGTGGCCCAACCAGTTATTAGGTTTAGGGGCAATCACTTTTTCACAGAGAGCCATGTAGGTTTGGATATTTTTTTTTCCTTAATAATAAACACCTTCATTTAAAAACTGCATTTTGTGTTTACTTGTGTTATCTTTGTCTAATATTTAAATTTGTTTGATGATCTGAAGCATTTATATCATGATCCTGCGCATGGGAGGAGCCCATGCTCATGCTCCCTGTTTATTTAACATTATCCTCTGTATGTCATGCATCTCTGTATTTTGGTCGCTGGGTTATTATTTGTCTGTCTACTTATGAGTGGTCTTGTATTCCCAGTTTTGTTCTTATTAGTCTTAGTCCTTTAGCTTGTGCACTTATGATTATTTGGTGTTGTATTTTATATTTTTGCCTGCATCTGTCTAACAGTCTTCCGTATCCTCAGCCCTCCTTTTGTCTTTTGGGTTTCATGTACCGTGTATTATATTATCTGCATCTCTGGGTTGTCTTTATCTTGTCCTCGCCTTAGTTTTCTTTTGTTGTACATTTAGTAGTCTTGCCATTATTTCTCTCAGTGTGACAGCTGTCGGTGTTTACTTCCTGTTGTCAATCCCATTCGTGGGCTGTCACACCTGAGTTGGTTTGCCCTGATTATTTCCTCATTCATGTGATCTACACCTGCCAATCATTGGTCCATTTTTCCTCTGTCTATTTAAGACAGTGGTCTCAAACTCATTCCTCTTGGGCGCATGCGCACGCAGCGACCAGCAGCTTGGTGATATAGTGCGTGTGTGCATGTGTGTGTGTTTTGTACTTTTTTGCCTTTTTAGAAAATCCTCTGTGTCGTTTCTGCCCTGGAGCGTTTGTGGAATATATGGCGAACAGCTCCCTGGTATCTGCAACATGGATTTCCTCTCATATCTCGCACTGCTGCTTTCTGTGTTCTGGCTCTTTGTCTCTGAGGTAAACGCGTTCGGCTCCATGGCGAGCAGAATAGTGGGCAGAATACAATTTTCCAGGGACGTGTTGCTGCGCTTTAACGCAGCTGGTGCAGAGTCTCTGATTGCGCCCAAATTTCAGCTGCCGGACTTTATTTTGAGAGACGGACACAGCGGTGAAAAAAGAAGCGGCAGGAGGAAGTGTGGAAGACGTGGAGGTGTGAAATTGCGCCTTAGGAGACGTCAGTTTGGTAACATTCCTCTTCCTTCGATCATTTTTGGGAATGCACAGTCTGTGAGAAACAAGGTGGAGGAAATTCAAGGCAATGTACGTTACCAGAAGGATTTTAAGAACTGCTGCGTCATGGCTTTCACTGAATCTTGGCTTACTGCGCATGATCGGGATGCAGACCTGTGGATTGACGGCTTTGGAGCTCCGCTGCGCTCGGATCGGCAGGAAGAGGTAACTGGGAAGCGTCAGGGGGGCGGAGTATGTTTATACATTAATAAGCAGTACTGCACATCTGTCACGGTCAGAGAGTGCATCTGTACACCCCATGTGGAGCTGCTGTCTGTGTCACTATGCCCCTTTTATTTGCCTCGAGAGTTTCCCCAACTTTTCATCACAGTTGTGTACATTCATCCGAGGGCAGACGCTGACTCCGCCTCCAGCACCATCTCTGACGTGGTGCAGCGGCTGCAGTCAATTTCTCCAGAGGCGCCAAACTTCATTCTTGGGGATTTTAACCATGTTTCGTTAAAGAAGACACTTAAAAACTTTCATCAGTATGTCTCCTGCCCAACCAGGCGAAAAAAGACATTGGACCTGTGCTATGGATCCATAGAGAGGGCCTATAAATCACTCCCCCTTCCTCCTTTAGGATCCTCAGATCACAACTGTGTTCATTTGCTGCCCACATATAAAACTGCTCTCAGAAGAGGCAAGGTGGAGATGAGAGACATTGATGTGTGGACAGAAGATTCAGAGCACAGCCTCCAGGAATGCTTTGACTGTACAGACTGGAAGATGTTCATAATGGCCTGCGGGGATGATTTGGACTCTCTGGCTGAGCTCACATGCTCATACATGGCTTACTGTCAAAATAAGTTTGTTCCACGTAAACGTCTCAAAATATACCCCAACAACAAACCATGGGTTACTAAATCAGTTAAATCCTGCTTACAGAGGAAAGCTCTTGCCTTTAAACAGGGGTCTGTTTCTGCGCTACAGGTTGCCACCAAGGAGCTGAAGGCCGAAATTTTAAGAGCAAAACAGAATTATAAATCAGAGTTGGAAAGCAAGATGGCAGCAAATAAACTTGGTTCGGCCTGGGCCAGTATGAAAACTATCGCAGGCCTTCAGAGCACAGAGCGCAGTAATCGTGTGTTTTTAGATGGTTTTAGTTCAGACACAGAGCTGGCTAATGCTCTTAATTGTTTTTATGGTCGTTTTGACTCCTTTGATTTTAGCACAGAAATCCAAGATTTGAAACAGAAACTCAAAGACAATCAGCACTTTAATATTGAGATGCAGGATGTTAAAAGGGAGTTCCGCGCTGTAAAAGTGAACAAAAGTCAGGGCCCTGATAATATATGTGGACGCCTGGTAAAGTCCTGTGCACATGAACTGAGTCCTATATTTCATTATATTTTCAATAAGTCCTTACAGACACAACATGTGCCTAAGATCTGGAAAGATGCCGTGGTTGTTCCCGTTCCAAAATCTAGCTGTCCTAAAACGGTAAACGACTTTAGACCAGTTGCTTTGACTTCAATTTTAATGAAAATTTTTGAAAAACTGGTCAGACGTGAGGTCCTAAGGCAGACTGAACATGCATTGGATCCTCTGCAGTTTGCCTATAGGCCTCACAGAGGAGTGGAGGATGCCACTGTCACTCTGTTTGACATGCTTTTTAAACATCTGGATTTTAATGGGACACACGCCAGGCTTTTATTTGTGGACTTTTCTTCTGCCTTTAATACAATCCAACCTCATATTTTAGTTGAAAGGCTCCTGCAACAATTTGATTTAAGCAATAATCTGGTGGGTTGGATTCTGGATTTCTTAACCAACAGGACGCAGAGAGTAAGGGTCAATGGCACATTGTCTGACCTAAAGTGCTCTTCTACTGGCTCTCCTCAGGGGTGTGTGTTGTCACCACTACTCTTCATCCTGTACACAAACATGTGTCGGAGCAGACATGACAACAGACACATTATAAAGTATGCTGATGACTCAGTCATTGTCAGTCTCCTCCAGGATGGTGAGAGTGGCCACGGCCCAGTAGTTGATGACTTTGTTCACTGGTGTGAGGATTCCTACCTGCAGCTGAATACAACAAAAACGAAAGATATGATTATTGACTTTAGGAGGAAAACTCCCAGGCACAAAGTCACCATACTAAAAGGCCAGACCACCGAATGTGTACAATCGTACAAATATCTTGGGACAATTATTGATAGTGGATTGAACTTTGAGGTGAACTGTGAAAGGGTGTGCAAAAAGGGTCAGCAAAATTTGCATTGTTTGAGGAAACTTGCACGCTTCCAAATTGACCGAACCATAATGACTATGTTCTATCGGGCTTTTATTGAATCTATTTTATCCTTTTCTTTAATGTCATGGTTTGGTCAGATAAAACTGAAACAGAGGAAATCCTTGGATCAGGTAGTCAGATGGTCCAGTCGTTTGCTTGGTGAGTCACAGCTGAGCCTGACATCCCTGTACACCAGACAAGTACAGAGGATGGCCGACTCGATTTTAAATGATGACTCCCACCCTTTGCACTGCAACTTTCAGCTTCTTCCCTCCAGACGGAGGTTTGCTGTCCCAAAAAGTAGAACCCAGCGCTACAAAAACAGCTTTGTCCCTGCTGCTGTCAAAGAGTTGAACAAGCTATAAAAATTATATTGTACATATTTTATATTTACCTATTTTGTAAGATGTGTGCCTGTGTTTGTGTCTGTGTTGAATGTAATTAGTGGCTTGTAAATATGGATGTCACCAACTGCAAAACAAATCTACCTACGGGTACAAATAAAGTAACCTGAACCTGAACCTGATTCCATGGAGGGCCAAGACCCTGCAGGTTTTACCTCCACCCAGTGTCTTCAACAGGTGATTTCAATGAATTTCTTCCCACTGATTGCTGATCAGTGAAAACACTTGCTGAAGATACTGGGTGGAGGTAAAACCTGCAAGGTCTTGGCCCTCCATGGAATGAGTTTGAGACCCCTGATTTAAGACGACTGCAACGATTTACTCGTTGCAGCAGTCAACTGTTTAGATAGATAGATAGATAGATAGATGTACTTTATTGATCCCAAACTAGGAAATTACAGTGTAACAGCAGCATGAGAGTTGACAGCCAAACAACAGAAACACACACGACAGACAAAGGGATTACCCATGGAAAGTAAAAACTAACACGACTATAGAACCTATATACATCATAGCTTAATATATGCTGACCCGTATAAACACATGAATCATCCCATTGCACAAAGAAGGACTATCAGGAGCAGAGTGAAAAGTGATGTACCAGTTAGTCTGTAAGATGCAGTGTGGCAGCATAGCTATGACCAGAATACAACATCATAGTGAGTTATTGTACAGTGAAATTGCATGAGGCATGAAAGACTTCCTGTACCTGGCCGTTCGACAACGAAGCTGTCGTAGTCTACTGGAGAAAGTGCTTCGCTGTCTATCTAGTGTATGGTGGAGGGGGTGATCAGGATTGTCCATGATGGATCGCAGTTTATTTAGTGTTCTCCTCTCCACCACTGTCTCAAAGGTCTCCGGTCTGAGACCAATTACAGAGCCAGCCCTCTTGATAATCTTGTCAAGTCTGTTGGTATCTCTGGCCCTGATACTGCTACCCCAACAGACCGCAGCAAAGAAGATGGCGTTGGCGACAACAGTCTGGTAGAAAAGCTCCAGCATCCTGCTGCACACGTTGAAGGATCTCAGCTTTCTCAGGAAGTAGAGTCTGCTCATCCCCTTCTTGTGCGCAGTATCGGTGTTGGATCTCCAGTCCAACCTGCTGCTGATCCTGACACCCAGATATTTGTAGTCCTCAACCACTCCCACATCCCCCCCCCCCCCAATCTGCAGTAGCTGAAAAGGAGCCTTCCTCTTCCTGAAGTCAATCACCATCTCCCTGGTCTTGCTGACATTCAACTTCAGGTGATTCTGCTCCGTCCACTCCACAAATCTGTCTACCAGTGCCCTGTACTCCCCCTCCTCTCCTCCTCTTATACACCCCACAACAGCTGAGTCATCAGAGAATTTTTGCAGGTGGCATGACTCAGTGTTGTACTGAAAGTCCGTGGTGTATAAGGTAAAAAGATAAGGAGAGAGCACAGTCCCCTGTGGCGCTCCCGTATCACTAGTCACCACTCCAGACAAGACACTGCCCAGCCTGACAAACTGTGGTCTGCCTGTCAGGTAGTAGGTAATCCAGGAGATCACAGAGCTGTCAACCCCCATCACCTGCAGCTTCTTGCCCAGCAGCAGTGGCTGGATGGTGTTAAAGGCACTGGAGAAATCAAAAAAAGTGATTCTCACAGTAACTCCTCCACCATCCAGGTGCAGATGGGCTCGTTGCAGCAGGTAGATGACAGCATCTTCAACTCCTAAATGGGGCTGATATGCAAACTGCAGAGGGTCCAGCCACGTCTTCACCTGCGGCCTCAGGTGGGCTAAGACCAGTCTCTCCAGGACCTTCATCACATGAGATGTGAGGGCAACTGGTCGGTAGTCACTCAGATCCGATGGAGATGACTTCTTGGGGACAGGAACCAGGCAGGATGTCTTCCACAGCACCGGCACTCTCTCCAGACTCAGGCTCAGGTTGTACAGGTGTTTCAGTACCGGAGCTAGTTGGTTGGCACAGGTCCCCAGGGTCCTTGCGGAGATGCCATCAGGGCCCGAAGCCTTCCGCTGACGGAGTCTCTCCAGCTGTTTCTCTACCTGATCTGTAGTCACTGTGAAGTGAAGGAGGGTCCTGGTGCCCCCTGGGGAGGAGGAGGGGGGAGATGGAGAGAGGTTCTGCACGGGAGGGTGGGTGGGGAGAGGTGCGTGGGGGTCTGGTTGTGTTGCTCGGGTGACAGACTGTGAGTTGAACCTATTAAAAAACAGATTCAGTTCCTCAGCTCTCTCCTGGCTCCCAGATGGCTGCCTGACTCTCCCCTTGTACCCAGTGATTTGTGTCATTCCCTCCCACACATCTTTAGTGTTATTTTGCCTGAGGTTTTCTTCCAACTTCCTCCTATAATTGTCCTTGCACCTCCTCTGCATCTCTCTCAGCTCATGCTGCACTCCCCTCAGCTTCTCCTTGTCTCCAGCCCTAAAAACTCTCTTCTTTTTGTTCAGAAGTGCTTTCAGGTCACTGGTGACCCATGGTCTGTTGTTGGAGAAGCAATGTACAGTCTGAGCTGGCATGGTCATGTCTTCACAGAATCTAATGTATTCTGTGATGCAGTCGGTCATATTGTCTATGTCCACCCCATGTGGTTCACAGAGTACGCTCCAGTTTCCCTGGGTGTCTGTAACACTGTTTGACAGGAATCCCCTGTCATTATTCCTCGCCTGTAGATGAGCTCCGTCCAGACCTTTTTCTCTTTTTCTCCCGGCGGTCCTGCCCTCCTCAGCCTAGGTGTGGCTGTTCACCTGTTTCCCCCCGGTCAGGAGCCCCACGGAATTCCTCCCATTACCTTGTCTCTATGCAAGATTAAGTGTTTTGTGTATGGTGTATTTTTATGTTATTAAATATCAGCAATTCACAGCTCCTGTGTTTGACATCTCCTGCCTGCCCTAAAGGGCGATCTTTGACAATTTAAGTGTGACAAACACACAAAAAAATGAGACATCAGAAAGGGGGCAAACACTTTTTCACACCACTGTATATACCAAATATTTCCCTTTTGTCCTTTGTTAAATGGTCTTGTGAGTTTTCTTAAAGCCCATAAACCTCTTGCACATGATGTCACAGCCCATCTCTGATTGATCAGAATTGCAACAATCACCATATTGTTAGGCTGTGCAAACAGAGAGTGACAAAGAGGTCTGCTGAGGAAAATTCAGACATCTTTGTGTCAATAGATGCCTGACACTCAAAAGCTTGGCGACATGTCCCCAGCCCCCCTTCTCTTAGTGATGCTACCAAAATGAAATCCTTGTTAAATCGCTGTAAATTCATACGTCATTGCTGGTTGCACAACCTGAATTGTGACCTCCTGTCTGAGGTAATGTTCTGCTTGAGATAATGGTGAAAATTTAAGTAGCTTTTATAGGGTTTTTTAATCCATTTTGGGGGGCTTGATTTTAGAAATAAGCTACATTTATTTTAAAAAAATAATTTGGGTTTTTATTAGGGCTGTACATCAATTAAAAATGAAATTAATTTCTCATTTCTCTGTAGTTAATTGCAATTAAGAGAATTGAGAGAAACAATGAATGAAAAAGAAGGATAGTTAAGCAATTTTTAATTGCATTTCAGTGAATAGGTATATTCAGTGAATATACCTGTGACCCTAATATTCAACAAAAATACTGCTAGAGGAGGGGCCCCCAATAAGTTTTCAAACTACTGTTTTTAATTTGCTTGTGTTGTTGTCTTTAATTTCCCTTTTCTATTCTGAAACAGTAAGAGAGGAAGTCAGTGCTTTTACTGAAGGTAACTTTCCTAATTAGTATCTCAGCAAGTGAACATACTGTTGTGTACTCTCTGTGTGTGTGTGTGTGTGTGTGTGTGTGTGTGTGTGTGTGTGAGATGCCGTACCCGCCCACAGTGTGATGTCAGGTGGGAACGGCCACTTGTATATACAATTCTGATAATAAAGTTGGTTGGTTGTTGGTTCCCTGCATGAAGAGAGACTCCAACTCCTTTCCTCATACATAATATTTTGGTGATGAGAAGAAAATTATGGGAGTGTATGGGCTACCTCCATCACTACTACCGTTTCTGGAGTACACGGGAGAGCCAGTGATCTTGTGGCTGAAGTGGAGGGTCATGTTCGAGGATTATATCGGGGTGCTAGGCTTAAGTAGACTTGACGGGAGACGACGCCGAGCACTTCTGGCCCACCATCTCGGTGCGGAAGGCTGAAGAATTCTCGGTACGTTGGGTGAAACGGAGCGTTATGAGGATGCTGTTGAACGGCTGGCTGAATACTACGCCAAGCAGATGAAGACCACAAAGCTGTGGGTGGTGGGACTGTTGGTGCCAAAGGGAGCTAGACTAGTTAGCTCGGAGAAGCCCACGCATTGTCTATGGGTTAGTTAGCCACACAGCTAACTGCGCGCCAAAAGCAAGTTCCAGGCTACCAGATAGGCATCAAGGTGGGACCGGGGTTGTGAGTGGTGGAGTTCCCAGTCACTGCAGACAGCGGGCCAGCCAAGGAGCGCAGCACAGTACGGGACCGTAGTGCTGGTGAGTCTGACGATGCAGTGAGTAACGACAGCAAAGACAAAGTGCAGCGACAGGAGTCATCCCCGCAGCTGGAGGCTGGGCAGCAGGAGAGCGGCAACATGCAGGCTGATGACCCCGGGAGAGAGCAGCGACAGCCGGGCATGGAGACGACACAGCGGAGCTCCTGGGATGAGGGTGCTGAGAGCAGCTACGGAGCACCTGGGTCGGAAAGTGATGCCGATGAGAGCGAAGCTGGGAGCCCTGGGAGGGAGCAGCAACAGTCAGGCATGGAGACAGCGCAGCGGCACACCTGGGACGAGGGTGCTGAGAGCAACGGCGAGGTGCCCAAGGCAGCGAGAGGCACCGACGAGCAGGCTTCGGGTGTCCCCAGAGTTAAGCCACAGGGGGCCAGAGTGTTTGGAGTGTTGAGCACGGAGGGACTGTGTGCCGGACAGCAGCAGTGCGGGTCCCGAGGAATGAGGCAGTCAGTGGTGAAGAGGGACATTATCGCAAGAGAGGTCGTTTTTGATCCCGAAGGCAGACGGCAGTGAGGGGCGCACATGCCATGTGGCTGCCCAGCGCCTCCGAGCCAGTCTTATCTTCGGCGGCCAGGGGTGTGCCTGATTTGGGGCTGCCCTGGGCCCCCGGGCTGGTTTTACCGTTGGCTGCCGGTGGACATAGGTGTGACTTGAACGCTCTTGATGTAAATATGTATATACTCCGCTGGTGTGCATGTGAGTATGTGTGATATGGGATTAATTTTTTATATTTTAGAGACATGGTCCGATAATAGTTTTTGGGATGAATGTGTTAGGTTATTCTTGTGCACTGTTCCCCGTTAGTTCCTTAGTGTATGATTCGGGTCCTAAATTGGGAAGGGTCTTGATTGTGTGTGTGGTCTTACACTTTTGTAAAGGTGAGGGGAATGTTGTGTAGTGTGTGTGTGTGATGCCGTACCCGCCCACAGTGTGACATCAGCCAGGCACGGCCACTTGTATATATAGTTCTGAGTTCTGGTTTTAAAAATTGCTTGGTTGTTGGTTCCCTGCATGAAGAGAGACTCCAACTCCTTTCCTCATACGTAGCACGTGCATACAAACGGAGTATTTCTACAATGATTTCCAAAAAACATGCGTAATTCCGATCTTAATGATGAGTTAGATAGTTTAAATCTTTTTAGGTTATATCAGAGTGAGTGGTCAGTGGGAGCTGGTCTTTTCCTCTGCATACTCTGACAGAAAGTCTCCTTCTTCACGTACTATTGAGTGAACAGCACCAATCAATAAGAACTACATCAGGTGTGAGGGCTTGAACAGGTGTGTGTGTGTGTGCAGGATGAGGTCAGCACACTTAAGGTGCCCTGAGTGTCAGAGGATCAGTTTAGTGTTGTGTAAACATTGCAAATTTAAACCCTAAAAAACAAGACTACTCTTCTTTTAAGCTGAGCCAGCTGCTGAGACAAACCAGACACTACTGTAATCTCACAGCAAATTTTTTAATGTGTTAATTGGCCTACACTAATCAAAAATAATTAACATGTTAATGAACCCAGCCCCAGTTTATGAATAAAGGGGAAATTAATTGCTTATTAATATTGGTCATTTTACTTAATACGGTAAACCTGTAATTTCCCAGTTTGGGATCAATAAAGTATATCTATCTTCTCTCTCTCTCTCTCTCTCTCTCTCTCTCTCTCTCTCTCTCTCTCTCTCTCTCTCTCTCTCTCTCTCTCTCTCTCTATCTATCTATCTATCAACTGTCAGTGAAGTAAAACAGCAAAGAAGAGAAACTTCAGCTGAAGAGGAGGTGCTGTCAAAACTCTACATTCTGGCTACTTTTATTTAATTGGTCTGCTTTTGTAATTGGTCCAGTCCCACACATGTCTGGGAATCTGCAGTCAATACTGCACATTTCACGATGATAACAGGCCAGTCTCTCAAATTATTTAAAAAGTGCCTCTTTCAAATATTTCATATACTCTAGTTTGTACTTCATGGTCTTATACACAGGATACATTTAATGTGTGACTAATTTCAGTCACTTACCAGTTCAGGTGACCCCCATGGTGCAGCAGAAGACTGACAGTACTGATAGCAATTAAGACCAGGAATATCTTCTTCTGCGACATCTCTCTCTCTCACTTTCCTTCACTGGGACTGTAGACAGAAGAAGCACAAGGAAAAGAGTGAGAACATAAGGCTAGCTAGAACAAGAGCAGATGAAGACGTAATGAGAAAACAAATATGAGGACCATGAGATGGAAGGGGAGCGATGGAGACAAATGGGCGAGGAAGAATCGAGGAACAAGAGAAGTGGTAGACATGACAAAAGGCAGCAGAAACTGACTGAAAGGACAAGAAGAGAAGGGAACAGAGCGAGACAGAAAAGACAATTTATTCTGCAAATAATTGCAGGGATCCATTAGCAGCGAGCGGGACTTGCCTTTTGTCACTCAGTAATAATACAGTGAATGATACCTTCATTTCCTTCCACAGCTGTAATAGCCACATTTGCTTTGACCCTGTGCCGACAGCCTCATACATCAGGCCCCGTTAGTAATAAGGGGCATGCATATGCGAGAAAGCCAGTGACATCGCAGAAACTCCCGTAACACTCGACCCACTCTGCTGAAATGCTGCGACAGCAGCAGAACTCGGGAAGGAGTCCAAGTGTCTCTCCACAGTGTCTCACTTCCATAACAATGGCTGACGTCTCTCTCCTTGATTACACTGCCCTGTTGCCGTCTGTACGCATGCCAACAGGCGAGAGTGCTGGCCCGCATTACTCTCACCAGCTGGATTTTACACTCCATCTGCCCTGTGTGATGGGTCATCAGATTTAAGCATCAATGGTTCCCCTGGGGGAAACTACAGTGAATGTCACCCTCTCAAGTAAATGATTATTAAAGTGACCCCCCCCAAAAAAATCAGTTCCATCTCAACATTTGTCTTCTTCAGAATAATCCAATAAAAAAAGTAAGAAATAGTTTTATACTTGGCTTTGGTGCAACCAGTACATGAAAAAAGCTGTTTCTTATTTTACCATGGAGAGATATTTAATTAACTAGATCCATTCTGATCTATTTCTGCCCCCCAAAAACTTTATCTATCTATCCATCTATCTTCTACCACTTTTCCGAAGGTCCAGGTCGTGGAGGCAGCAGTTCAAGCACAGAAGCCCAGACTTCCCTCTCCCCAGCCACCTGCTCCAGCTCTTCAGAGAGGATACCAAAGTGTTCCCAAGAGAGCTGGGAGACTAAGGGGCAGATTTACTAAGGCAGTGCAAATTAGCAAGTGCAGAGCGCCTCGGGGAGTGGCCAATTTTTGCCAGTGGTCTACTAACAACACACAAAATTATGAACACAGACACAGTCACTTCATTTCAGTAATGCCCACCCACCCACCAAGAGCACCGCAAAATTGTGCACAGGCACATCTGATGAGGAAGCGGGTCATCAACAAAGGCACAGCCAGTTCGGAGGAGCATAATACTGTATATAAAGCTTTTTTTAAAAAAAGTTTTTAAGTGCAAATCCTACTAAAATAGTTTATTTTTGTTCATTATATTTCAAAATTTAGATTTTCATTTAACATGGCAGACTTGTTTGTTTAATAAGTATAAATGAAGCATTTGTATCTAATTTAATAAAGGACTACTCATGAAGAAATTGATTGATTCTACCTTGAAGGTAGAGATGGCTGAGAGATCAGTGAGGGATCACTGAGTTGTTGGAGATTGTTGAGATTGTTGAGTGATTATTGGGAGATCAACGAGATCCTTGAGAGCTCATTGATAGATCATTGAGAGATTGGTGAGATTATTTCCCTTTGGAGATTGTTAAAAGTGATGAGTTAGTATATGCTTCTTTGGTGTTGGCACAAAATAAGTCCAGTGTTTTATTGTCTCTAGTACGGCATGTAACATACTGGGTGAACATGGGCAGAGTGGAGGACAAGCAAGCATTTCAGAAGGTTAAAACCCACAAACACACCAAGTTTGAGTAACTGTGGCCTGTAAAATGAAACAGCTAAGTTAACTATACTGTCAACATTAGCAGCAGCAAAGGTTTTTGCCTCTTAAATATGCAGCTTTTCTCTCATAATTGTACTTTTTGTGTAAATTAGCAACTTTTATCGTAATTTAGCGATTTTTTTGTGCAAATTTGAGAATTTTGTAAACTTGGATTTGTTTTCATACAAATTTGAAGGTGCTTTCTGTTAAATATGAGCAGATTTCTTTCCTCTAAATTTGCATTTTTTCTGCTAAATTTGTGACTTTATCAAACTTTCTGATATATAGTATTTTTAGCTTACTCATATTTTTTTTATATACATAGAAAGTGACACTTTCCACCAAGAACAAGCCTCAAGAAAAATCATGATGATACTGAACAGAGAAAACATTAAACTCTCAACACATCTGGATTTAAAATCTATCAAAAATCGACTTGAGGAAACACACAAACACAGGATAAACCCATGCTATACAACACGGAGTCAGTCCCGTCTGAAACCCAAAGCTTATAAATAAGAACAAGGTCTTTTCATTTGCAAATCATGCAGAAGTGTCAGAGAAAATGAGTCACAGGGACTCAAAGTGAAATCAAGATAGGCTTCCCAAATAGTAATTAAGCTTTCAGAGAAGAAATGACAGCTGACCTCATGTTGAGTTGTAGAAGATTAAGAGAGAATGAACTGCGATGTGGGTGCACATTCATTCTGGCATTCATCTTTTTTTGGTCTTTTTTATGGACTTGAACAGCTGGCTGTGCTCAGCAGGAATGTGCATGAGCATGAGTGCTGGCACACAACTGTACAAAAGCATTAAGCCCACTCTGACAGTGAACAGGCACTGATGCTCTCATGCTAATTGATGCACAGATTACCACAGACAAACAGCTTGATTTGTCAATATTGCATGTCCTCCGCTTCCCTTCCGACAAGCCAAAACTGACCACAACTCATCATAATCATTTTACTTAATTGCACATTGTTAATAACCTCAGACTATGACAGCTGTCAGTCTAATAGCTGTTTGTGTGGCAGCCGGAGAGGCACAAAGACAAAATCTCACCAGTCTGCTGAGGAA
This sequence comes from Pholidichthys leucotaenia, assembly GCA_020510985.1. Taxonomy (NCBI): domain Eukaryota; kingdom Metazoa; phylum Chordata; class Actinopteri; order Cichliformes; family Pholidichthyidae; genus Pholidichthys; species Pholidichthys leucotaenia. The sequence goes on along the minus strand of CM035836.1, from coordinate 146,461,929 downwards.
GAGCAAGATTCGGAGCACAGATGATCAGCCTGCTCAGGCAAACAGAAGGCAAAAGGTACAGCAAAATATCAGAATATTCCCAGTCTGCAACACCAGGGAAATGACAAGTCTGAGAGCTTAAACACACGAAGACAGCAGGATTCAGGTGGAGCACATTATGGCACTAAATGAGGGCAGGAAAGAGGTGGGTAAGAGTGACTTTCTTTTCTTGGAGCAACTCAGTTTTGGTACCTGGAAGTCAGTTTTTCGCTCGTTAACCCTTAGCAAGATTGAGTTGAAATCCGTGCCTGAAGTCACGATGGCTGCGTTTGAGCGCCGTGCATCAATAATGGTGTAAAGTGTATGCTCTTCCAGTCTACCATACACACAGTACTGCCCAATTTCTATCAGTGGACATGTCACTATGGTATTTTTAACGGCGTACTGTTTTGTTTTCATTGGGCGCCGCTAGCCATGGCTAATAGCAAACTGGCTAGAGCAAACCGATTATCCCACCTTGCACAATGAAACAAAAGAAAAAACTAAACTGAGGTTGAAATTTTAATTTAAAAGCCTAAGCGTTGACTTCATCAAGCAATGACCTACAGGTCTTACTGGGACGGTTTGCCACTGAGCGTGAAGTGGCTGGGATGAGAATCAGTACCTAGTTGTCGATTTACCAGTCAATCTACATTCCTACTCTCATCTATGGTCATGAACTTTGGGTAATGACTGAAAGAATGAGACCACGGATACAAGCAGCTGAAATGAGCTTTCTCTGTAGGGTGGCTGAACTCACCCTTAGAGATGGAGTGACAGGGGCGAGACTGGGGACAGACAAGTTTGAGCTGCTCTGCTTAGACTGCGGCCTCCATGACCCAAACCCCCAGATAAGCAGTAGAAGACGGATGGACGGATTGATGGATGGAAGTTTGTCAAACAATGTGTCATTTTCTTGTTGTTTGTTCTGCCATCATGACAAACAGCTGAAAAAAGCAAGTCATACTAGTATCATATGGCATGCATAATTACATCATGATGACACACTAGCCTATCAGCAAATTAAGAAAAATTTGCTCTTAAACTGAAATTAGATGTGAATTAATGTATCTAGGCTGATGTGCTACAGCTGGAGTTTTGACTGTCTAAGTCCGGCTAACATTTGCCTTCTCCATGCTGTTCAGGGGAAAAAAGAAAGCACAGCACAGAGGAAAATTAAACAGGATTACAAAAATGTACAGTAGGTCTACACCGACGGTGACGGCCCCCTCCACGGGAAATTAGTCAGTGGTGCAGGTCATGACACCATTAGGGTATACCTCCACTCCTAGCCAAGTTGCTAGGGAGAAATTCCTCTTTGGCTCAGTGTTAGAGTAAGAGGTTTTCACATCACAGTGTCATGGGTTCAAGACTCAGCCTGGGATATTAGGAGGTGTGTGTCTACCTTGCCTGAAGGTGAAAGTGACATAGGTCTGTCCACCGTGACTGGAGGGGTCAAAATGGACTTTGTGATCCCAGGCTGAAAGAAGCAGTTCTGGCCTTGGCCCAGAAAGTGGGTTGAAACAAAAATAGGCAATTCTGGCCTTGCCCCAGAAAGTGGGTTGTAACACTGACTGTGTGTTTGAAGAGCTGCTTTTGCCGTTCCACACACCGACGTCACTGCGGTGGTCGGTGGAGAGTGATGATACGTGCTAAATTGTCTGCCTCAAACCTTTTCCCTCAGGTTTAACAGCTTTGCTAGCTAAAACGCCACCATTCACACTCCATTTGTCACCCTGAAACCAGACTACACACAACAAACACACTACTTAGGTGATGAAATATGTTATATTGTTGTCCCCATATGCTGACGGTCCTGCTGGTGGTGCAAATAAAACCAAGAAGCCTCCAAATGTATTGTTCTCAGGGAGCTCTGCAGTGGGCACTTGCTTACGTATATAGTGATTGTCATGAATAAGCACTGCCACAAAATGCTTATATTGCCATTGCCGATCTTTACATTTAAAATGCTGAAACATGGGAATGTCGTGTTTTTTCTTGCAACACCGCCTCATGCATTACATTTAGTAATCAGCACTTTATTTATGTTAGATACTTGCCACTCAAAGAAGATGTTTGAGGATGAAGCAACACTCCAGTGAGCTCTTAAAATACAGAGTTTATGGGTCCCAGTCCTACAAATTCCTACCATCCTGTTTTCTTACAGTATAACATGCCAAAGTTGTTTTCTGCTCCACTGGAAATCATGCTGGGATGGTGCTGGCAGTATTCAGTGTGATCTCAGCAGTGTGGAACAACTTAAACCAACTCAAAGCACTTTTTAGTGGAGGAAGATGTTTCCTTTCAAGTCTTGAATAAATCAAATGATCTTTTTAAAAAACATGTTTCCTTTTTCCTTTACATTGTTAACTTCAATAATTTATGTGAACACAGTTGAGGTCATTGGGGCTGTCTGTTTGTGGAAAATAATCATTTTTACTTGTTGTTTTTGTCTGACTGCTGCTGCTGTTCATTTTAAAATCATATATTTTATGATGAGTTTAGCAGAACTGCAATTCAGGGCAAATAAAGAAGCACGTATAAGAAGAGACATTATTCTACATGAAAAAGGGTAAAAAGGGAGCAGCAAGTGTAACTATGTGGGACTGCAATTTATGAATGTGAAATCGAAATGTCAAATAGAAAATCTGTCTGTAAATATTTCAGCGCTGTGCATTTACTGTTTGTTGATGGCAATCATAATGCAAATATTCAAAAACTTAATACATACAAACCCCAATTCCATTGAAGTTGGGATGTTGTGTAAAATGTAAATAAAAACAAAATACAATACAATGATTTTCAAATCCTTTTCAAACTATATTCAACTGTATACGCTACAAAGACTAGATTTAATGTTTAAACTGATAAACTTTGTGTTGTTGTTTTGTTTGTTTTTTTCAAATATTCCCTCATTTTGAATTTATGCCTGCAACACAATCCAAAACAGCTGGGACAGGGGCAAGAAAAGACTGGGAATGTTGAGGAATGCTCAAAAACACCTTTTGGAACATTCCACAGGTGAACAGGTTAATTGGAAACAGGTGATCATCATGAATGGGTATAAATGGAGCATCCCTGAAAGGCTCAGTGGTTCACAAGTAAGGATGGGGTGAGGTTCATCACTTTGTGAACAATTGTGAGATCAAATAGTCCAACAGTTTAAGAATGTTTCTCAACTGCAAGGAATTTACAGATTTCATAATCTACAGTCCAAAATATCATCAAAATTTCTGCACGTAAGCAGCAAGGCCAAAAACCAGACTGACACAAAGTGGAAAAGTGTGCTGTGGTCTGACGAGTCCACATTTCAAACTGTTTTTGGAAATCATGGATGTCGTGTCCGCTGGGCTAAAGAGGAGAAGGACTGTTATCAGCGCAAAGTTCAAAGCCAGCATCTGTGATGGTATGGGGGTGTGTTAGTGCCCATGGCTTAGGTAACTCGCACAACTGTGAAGGCACCATGAATGCCATTAAACCAGATTTTGATACTTTTGGCAGTGTGAGCAGGTGCCAAATCCTGCTGGAAAATGAAATCACCATCATCATACAGCTTGTCAGCAGAGGGAAGCATGAAGTGCTATAAAATTTCCTTGTAGATGACTGTGCTGACTTTGGACTTGACAGAACACCAGCAGATGACATACTAGCTCCTCAAATCATCACTGACTGGAAACTTCACACTGCACCTCAAACAACTTAGATTCTGTGCCTCTCCACTCTTCCTCCCGACTCTGGAACCTCGATTTCAAAATGAAATGCAAAATTTAGTTTCATCTAAAAAGAGGTCATCCGCTGGTGTTGGTCCACCTGTCCACACTGCCAAAAATACCAAAACCTGATGTAATGACCATGGTATCACTGTGCTTGATTGACCAGCAAACTCTCCTGACCTAAACTCTATAGAGAATCTATGGAGTATAGTCAAGAGGAAGATGAGAGCAAGAGTGTCCTCAGTTCCTAAACGCTTATTAACCCTCTGAGTGTGTGTGTCGCACTTCTGCGACTGTCAGCTGATCAGTCCAAACAAAGCCTGTACAGCTGAATAGAGTGTGAAATGTACAAACCTTTTAACACCACTTGGTGGCAGACAGGTCTGGCTTTCCACTTACCGCGAAAACTGGAAATGGTCCAATGCAATAAGTAGGTCAAATCAGCATTTGAAGCATGCCCCCTTTCATTCTGCTGTTTGACACGGAAGAGACAACATGGCGAGGAAGACGCTCCCAGCTGAAGAGGTTTTAGCGCTGGTGTTCGCCGCTCCTGGATCAGAGGAAGAGCTTAGCCCTAGTTCTTTATCTGAGGAAGAGTCCAGCTCTGATTATGTGCCTTCGGACAATGCTGCAAGCAGTTCTGGTGAAAGTGGAGACAGACATCTTGCACGCGACGCTGTAGCTGCGTTTTCTGTGTCCAGCCGTGCCCAAAATGGCACAGGAGCCTCGTCTGCAGATTGTTCTGCTTTGCCAAACCGTGGTCGTGGAGTGAAAAGGTCCAGAGCAGCCCATGGGCGATGTTTGGGTGGGCAAGAGCGCACAGCCGGTGTGTATCGACGTGCGTCACGTATGCGCCATGGCAGGACGACAACAACGGGCAGTGGTGATGCTCCAGGAGGTTTGGACATTGATGGCTGGGAGCTTCTTAGAGATGAAGAAGTTTATCATCCGTGGCTGAAAGCATGTGAACAGCCAGTTGGATACTGTGGAGAGAAGGACCTGTCATCTGCGCCCGCAATTGATTTTGTGTCGCTGTTTTGGACTGAGGAATTCTGAAAGCTTGTGACCGACGAAACAAGCAGGTACGTATTGTTGCATAAACTGTTTCATTTGCTTCAGTTTAGTTTAGTGTGAAACAAATGTGGCATGAGATTGTTTTTTTTAATGATTTTTAGCAATTTTGGCAATGAATGGACAAAGGACCATGTGGTGACATAGTGTGTAACAAAAATTGGGGGTTTTTTTGTATGATTTTTAGTAATTTTGGCAATGAAGGGACAAAGGACCATGTGGTGACATAGTATGAAACAAATGTGGCATGAAATGGGTTTTATTTGCCTTACAATGCTAATTTTGAGGTCAAACTTTGTGTGTCCCAAACAGGTACGCTGACCAGGTCATAAGCCAAGCCAAAGCAAAGGATGAAACCCCAGTCCTGAATTCAAAAGTGGACTGCAGTAACTGTGGAGTAGATGAAGGTGTTCATGGCACTCCATCTGTCCATGGGAATATTGGAGCAGCCTGCACTGAAGGACTACTGGCGAGAGTTTTGGCTAAGATTTACTCCTGGATATGACAGAGTAATGACATATGACAGGTTTGCAATCATCCTGTCTTGCCTTCACTTTGCAAAAAATGACAACTGGGTTGAATATGGAGAGCCAGGCATGATCGTCTTTTCAAGATCCACCCAGTCATTGACTGTGTAGTGCCACGTTTTGCCGCTGCTTATGCTCCAGGCAAGGAACTCTCCCTGGATGAAATGACAATTGCATTCAAGGGGAGGTCGACCTTGAGACTTTATAACCCCCTAAAAATGGACAAGTATGGCTACTAAGCATTTGTCTTGAGTGAAGCCAGCACAGGCTATGTGTTGCAGTGGTCACTTTACAATGCACAAACTGTGACAGTGTGGGCGCAACTCATCTTGTTGTGCGTCAGTTGATGGAGCCATACACTGGGAAGGGACATGAGGTGTATATGGATAGCTATTACACAGCGCCAGCAATCACTATGGAGCTCGCAGCCAAGGACACTGGACTGTGTGGGACCGTCAGCAGCAACAGGAGAGGTAATTTGTTTTTATTTTTATTCATTTTTTGTGTGTTTTTTATGCCGATTTATTTATGCCAGTTTATTCATGCCATTATTTATGCCATTACTGTAGGTATGCCAAGGGATCTCAGACAAACCCTGTTGCTGTTGAGAAGGGGAGATAACCCAATTTTCATGTGGCACGACAAACTGCTGGCCTGTGCATGGCATGACATGAAGCGTGTCACCATGCTCTCATCCATACATGCCAACACTTGTGTCTGGAAATGCATTCGCTAAAAGGGGAGTGCGACTGGTTTCCAGGACATAAACAAGCCTGTGTGTGGACAGCTATAACACCTACATGGGAGAAGTAGACAGGGCTGACCAACGAATGAAAACTTACCTGTTTCCACACAGGACCAAGAAATGGTACAGCCGCATTTTCAACGCACTCATGAGCATCTGTGTTGTGAACTCCCACACCCTGTACACTAGGTGTACTGCTGGTTCACACAAGCCCCTGAAGCTATTCATTCAAGAACTCATCATAGGTTTGCTTGAGGGGCACAAGAGCAGTGAGGGCAAGAGAGCTGGAAGGCCTTCACAGCAAGCTTTGGAGACGTCACAGAGACTGACTGAACGGCACTTTATGGCCGAAAGTACTGGTTCACGTCCAGACTGTGTAGTGTGTTCGGATCGGAGCCGTCCCCAAGGTCGTCGCCAGATGCATTTCAGATGTGCTCAGTGTGGGGTAGGACTGTGTGCTGTGCCTTGCTTTGAGCATTATCACACTGAAGAATTTCAAACTCTGCCACCTTGACAGATGAGGGCAGATACTTACTGACAAAATGACCACAATGACCAAAAACATAAAAAAATTGGCTTTGTTGCTTGTCATGGTAAAATTATATGTCACATTTCTTGTACTTTTTTACCAATGAGTTACTAATGTGTGTTTTGATTATACTGACTTTGCACATTACGCACATTGGTAAATAAAATTTCTGAAATCACAACCTTCTCTGTCATCTGCGACTTTTTTCTGGAAAGTATTGAACATTTCATTGTTGCAATATGCAAATTAGGTCCAATTATGCACAATGCATGGATGCAAGTTCACCTGGCAGACACTTGGGTACCTCTGCAAAACTTTTGGAATTGGGACTTTGCATCTAACTGTAATCATTCTGAAGCTATAGTGTTATAATAAAATTTGGATTGTTGCAATATGCAAATTAGGTCCAATTATGCACAATGCATGGATGCAAGTTCACCTGGCAGACACTTGGGTACCTCTGCAAAACTTTTGGAATTGGGACTTTGCATCTAACTGTAATCATTCTGAAGCTATAGTGTTATAATAAAATTTGGATTGTTGCAATATGCAAACTAGGTCCAATTATGCACTATGCATGGATGCAAGTTCACTTGGAAGACACTTGGGTTCCTCTGCAACATTTTTGTAATTGGGACTTTGCATCTAACTATAATCATTCTGAAGCTGTAGTGTTATAAAATTTGGATTGTCGCAATATGCAAATTAGGTCCAATTATGCACTATGCATGGATGCAAGTTCACTTGGCAGACACTTGGGTACCTCTGCAACACTTTTGTAATTGGGACTGTGCATCTACTGTAACTATTATCGTTCTGAAGCTGTAGTGTTGTAAAATTTGGATTATTGCAATATGCAAATTAGGTCCAATTATGCACAATGCATGGATGCAAGTTCACTTGGCAGACACTTGGGTTCCTCTGCAACATTTTTGTAATTGGGACTTTGCATCTATTACCGTTCTGAAGCTGTAGTGTTGTAAAATTTGGATTGTCGCAATATGCAAATTACGTAGTGTGGCCGACACACATTGTGGGCTCACGTTGCCACAGAGACAGGACTGCATGTGTATTGAGGGTGTCACGTCTGCAAGGACAAGAGGACTCGAATCTGCAGAAGATAACAAGGAAGTGTGAGATTTGTCTCTTTGTCCCACAGAAGATGCCCCGGAGGGTATTCCGGTTCATCAGGAAATGAGAGACAATAGGTGAAGCTTCAAAGGGATGCTTTGTAACTGTATGTTTACTGAAGACACCATGTGACTTGAATCCTGATGCTGGAAATGTATAAAAGGGGTGTTGAGATATGATTCTTTCTCTTTCCTGCTTTGAGAATGCTAGAAGCTGTGTTCTGTCAAATAAAGCTGGTTTATGACTGAAACTCAGCCTTGTTATTTGAGCATGCTTCTACACTGGTGACCTACGACGGAAAATGAGCAGACAGAATTCTCCCGAGCAGGGCTCGGTGGAAGCCAGCCTGATGGCCGCCTCCACGATCCGGCTGCCCGATTTCTGGCAGCACAGCCCGCGCTCATGGTTTAGCGCAATCGAGGCGCAGTTCAACCTCCGGAGAATCTTCAACGACGACACAAGATTCTACCACGTGGTAGCGAAGCTGGACAGCAACACGGTCCAGAGAGTGGAGGATCTGGTTAATCATCCACCAGACAGCGACAAGTACAGCGCATTGAAGGACGCGCTGATCAGCCATTTCACCCCCTCAGTCCAACAACGAGCAGAGGGGCTCCTGGCGCTGACGGAGGCAGAAAACGATAGACCTGCGGACCTGATGGTGAAGATGCTGCAGCTCAAAGCCTCTGAGGATGGCGAATTCATTTTCGCCCACCTTTTCCTTCGAACCCTACCACCAGCAGTGAGAGTGGCCCTGGCAGAGTCGCCCCGATTGGCCAGGCGAGACCACCATGGGTTAAGCAAGGAGGCGCAGAAGTTGGTCGATGCCCACAAGCGGAACGCGGTTTCGGCCGCGGCGGCCAGTCCGGGAACGGCGTCCGGAGACAGCGCGGGTCCAGCGGCCGCGGCACCAGACGCACCAACAACGGCGGCGACAGGAGCCAGACGACGCGGAGCGGAGAACGGCTCGTGCTTCTACCACTGCCGTTTTGCAGCGAGAGCGCACAGGTGCGTCCCACCGTGCAATTTTAAGCGCCAGGGAAACGCCAAGACCGAGGGCCGGTAGCAGCTGCGACCCTCGGCAACAAGAACAGGCTGCTTTACCTGACGGATGCACGCTCGGGGAAACAGTTCCTCGTGGACACGGGCTCTCAGCTGAGCTTCGTCACGCCCACCTACGCGGAACGGCTGTCGCCTTCTAAAGCCCCCTGGGCGTCAGTGTCAGCAGCAAACGGCTCCACGATTAAAACGTTTGGTGAGAGGACCATGCTTCTGTCCTTACAGGGCCGTTCATTTGAGTGGACATTTATTGTAGCAGCAGTCAGTTTCAACATGTTAGGGGCTGATTTTTTGTGCTCACATGGTTTATTGGTTGACCTTGCTAATAGACATCTGATTAATGCACTGTCCTTTCATTCTATTCCCTGCACAGCTCGGGTGGCCCCGCCAACTGCACATGCCAGCGTCTCAGCTGCGGGTGGTAAGTTTCACACTCTGCTTGCTCAGTTTCCAGCACTCACAGTCCCCACGTTTTCAGCAACGGTGGCCAAACATGGGGTAGAACATTTCATAACAACCACAGGCCCTCCCGTTTTTGCAAAGGCTCGGCGCTTGGACCCAGCTAAACTGGCCATCGCGCGCGAGGAGTTCACTAATCTGGAAAAACTGGGCATTGTTAGACGTTCCAAGAGCGCTTGGGCTTCGCCGTTACACATGGTCCCAAAGGCTGACGGCTCGTGGCGACCTTGTGGCGATTTCCGCAGGTTGAACAACGTTTCAGCTCATGACCGCTACCCGATTCCGCACATTCAGGATTTTTCTGTTCATTTGGCGGGGGTGCGCATTTTTTCTAAAATAGACTTGGTGCGTGGCTATCACCAGGTTCCAGTGCGCGCGCAGGATGTACCCAAAACAGCGGTTATAACGCCTTTTGGCCTCTTTGAGTTCTTGCGCATGCCTTTTGGCCTCAAGGGGGCCGCGCAGACTTTCCAACGCATGATGGATGCAGTTTTACGCGACCTGCCTTTCGTGTTCGTTTATTTGGACGATATTTTGGTAGCCAGCACGTCCGAAGGCGAACATGAAAAACACCTCACAGCAGTTTTCCAGAGGTTGGCAGAGCACGGGTTAATAGTGAACCCAGCGAAGTGCCAGTTTGGGGTGGCGCAGATTGATTTTTTGGGACATCGCGTTTCGGCAGAGGGAGCAGTTCCCCTTCCAAATAAAGTGCGTGCCATAACGGATTTTCCGCGACCTCAAATGGTCAAGGCGCTTCAGGAGTTTCTAGGGATGGTTAATTTTTACAACCGATTCCTCCCAAGCGCAGCACGACTCATGCAGCCATTGTACACCGCGTTAAAAAAACAAAAGCCCGCAAATAAAGTTGAATGGTCTCCGGAGCGGGAGCGCGCTTTTGCCCAGGTCAAATCAGCCCAGGCAAACGCAGTTTTGTTAGCGCAGCCAGTTCCAACGGCCCGCATGGCGCTCACCACGGACGCTTCCGATGTAGCGGTGGGGGCGGTAGTTGAACAGTTTGTGGCAGGTACCTGGCAACCCCTCGCGTTTTTCAGCAGAACTTTGCGCGATAGTGAACGGAAATACAGCGCGTTTGACAGGGAGCTTTTGGCCCTACACTTGGCCATCCGTCATTTTCAGTTCTGGTTAGAGGGGCGACGTTTCACCGCTTTTGTGGATCATAAACCGCTAACGTTTGCGATGGCCAAAATTTCAGAGCCCTGGTCAGGCCGGCAACAAAGGCAACTAGCCGCAATATCGGAGTTCACTACTGATATTCAGCATGTCGCGGGTAAACACAATGTTGTGGCAGACTGCCTCTCGCGTGCAGTAGCACCGCCAAGCCCCATAGGGGCAGACTCTGTAGCCATGGCCGCGGGCCCGGGCAGCGACGCGGGAGCGCGCGCAGCCCCGGTCTGTGTTGGGTTAGATTATGCAGCCATGGCTGCGGAGCAGGTTAACGACGCGGACGTGCGCGCGCTCCAGTCTGGACCAACAGGGTTAAGGCTGGAGCACAGGGTGCAAACAAACGGTATGCCCCCACTAATCTGCGATGTCTCCACGGGACGGCCCCGCCCCGTGGTGCCAGCCGCGTGGCGTCGCCGCGTTTTTGACTTGGTCCATTCTCTCGCACACCCGGGGGTGCGCGCATCGATCAAATTGGTGGGGGAGAAATTTGTTTGGCCCGGGTTGCGCAAACAGATCAAGGAATGGGCGGCAGCCTGTGTAGCGTGTCAGCGAGCCAAAATACACAGACACACTAAGGCCCCGTTAGAACCTTTTCACATCCCCGCTAAGCGTTTTGATCATGTGCATGTTGACTTGGTCGGCCCGCTTCCGTTATCACACGGGCACACACATCTTTTGACGATGGTAGATCGCACCACGCGCTGGCCAGAGGCGATTCCTCTGACATCAACCACAGCGGAAGAAGTTGCGCGAGCATTTTTAGCAGCGTGGGTTGCGCGTTTTGGTGTACCGTCGGACATAACGTCCGACAGGGGTCCCCAATTTATTTCCGAGCTATGGTCATCGATGGCCCGCAGCTTGGGGGTAAAGATTCATCGCACCACCGCATATAACCCCCAGGCTAATGGTTTATGCGAACGCTTTCACAGGTCATTGAAAGCAGCCCTCAGAGCGTCGCTAACGGATACAAATTGGGTAGACAAACTTCCATGGGTTTTATTGGGGTTGCGTTCTGCACCTAAAGAAGATTTGCATGCTTCCCCGGCTGAATTAGTTTTTGCACAACCGCTCCGTTTGCCGGGGGAATTTCTTCCCGATAATCCCGCACCTAATGGCCCCCCTGCTCAGCCGTGGCAGAGCGGCTCAGGAGCAAACACGCTCCCTGGCCCAGTCCATCACAGTTTCCCACACGTTTTTGTGCCAAAGGCTTTAAAAAATGCAGAGTTTGTTTTTGTTAAACATGATGCTCAGCATCCAAGTTTGTGGCCGTTTTACGACGGACCGTTTCAAGTGCTGGAGACCGGGCAGAAGCATTTTCTGCTAGATTTAGGGGGCAGAAGGGAGCTGATTTGCATAAATAGGCTCAAACCCGCTTTTGTGCTGGCTGACGAGGAGGTGCAGCTCGCGAGGCCCCCCCGCCGTGGCAGGCCACCAAGAGGACATTCTCCAAAGTCTTCACAGAAAGGTGCTAACAGCTTTAATCCACAGGTGCAGAGAGATGTTGCAGGTGCAGCCAAGCCAGGTTGCAGCAGATTCAGCAGAAGGTTAAAACCTAGGCAGTTGGTGGATTGATTAGCGATGTATGGAGTGCTTTGTGTTTTTCTTTTTTTTTTCCTGTTATGCCATGCAGGTTTTGCCTTACTAGACGTTTGGGGGGGGGGGGTAGTGTGGCCGACACACATTGTGGGCTCACGTTGCCACAGAGACAGGACTGCATGTGTATTGTGGGGTGTCACGTCTGCAAGGACAAGAGGACTCGAATCTGCAGAAGATAACAAGGAAGTGTGAGATTTGTCTCTTTGTCCCACAGAAGATGCCCCGGAGGGTATTCCGGTTCATCAGGAAATGAGAGACAATAGGTGAAGCTTCAAAGGGATGCTTTGTAACTGTATGTTTACTGAAGACACCATGTGACTTGAATCCTGATGCTGGAAATGTATAAAAGGGGTGTTGAGATATGATTCTTTCTCTTTCCTGCTTTGAGAATGCTAGAAGCTGTGTTCTGTCAAATAAAGCTGGTTTATGACTGAAACTCAGCCTCGTTATTTGAGCATGCTTCTACAGTAGGTCCAATTATGCACAATGCATGGATGCAAGGTCACCTGGCAGACACTTGGGTTCCTCTGCAACACTTTTGTAATTGGGACTGTGCATCTAACTGTAATCATTCTGAAGCTATAGTGTTATAATAAAATTTGGATTGTTGCAATATGCAAACTAGGTCCAATTATGCACTATGCATGGATGCAAGTTCACTTGGAAGACACTTGGGTTCCTCTGCAACATTTTTGTAATTGGGACTTTGCATCTAACTATAATCATTCTGAAGCTGTAGTGTTATAAAATTTGGATTGTCGCAATATGCAAATTAGGTCCAATTATGCACTATGCATGGATGCAAGTTCACTTGGCAGACACTTGGGTTCCTCTGCAACATTTTTGTAATTGGGACTTTGCATCTATTACCGTTCTGAAGCTGTAGTGTTGTAAAATTTGGATTGTCGCAATATGCAAATTACGTAGGTCCAATTATGCACAATGCATGGATGCAAGTTCACCTGGCAGACACTTGGGTTCCTCTGCAACACTTTTGTAATTGGGACTGTGCATCTAACTATAATCATTCTGAAGCTATAGCGTTATAATAAAATTTGGATTGTTGCAATATGCAAATTAGGTCCAATTATGCACTATGCATGGATGCAAGTTCACCTGGCAGACACTTGGGTTCCTCTGCAACATTTTTGTAATTGGGACTTTGCCTCTAATTATTTTTTTTTTTGTTTTTTTTTATTTTGTAACTTAGAATTTTATTAATTTTTCCTCATATATATTGCATTCAGATCACAGTCTACATTTAAAAACAAAGGGGCTAGAGTAAGAAAGAAAAAAAGGAAAAAAAAAAGGGGGGGGGGAAATGTTGGAGCATCAAGTTTTTAGTTTCCATCTCTTAATTCTTCTGGTTTTTCCAGTGTCTTTGGTTATTCTTTCAATTTCTGTCTCGTTGTTGCACTTTGTAGTGTGTCCATTTCCGCCATTTTTTTTCATATAGTCCTTCTTGCATTCTTTGTCGATATGTTAGTTTTTCCATCATACGTATGTCCTCAACAATGTCAGTCCATTGCTCTTGGTCAGGAAGAACTTCTGATCGCCATTTTTTTCTGATTGTTTTTTTACATGCAATCAACAAGATTTTAACTAGATATCTGTCCTCAGCCTGTATTACATTGTCTCTTTTAAGATCACATAAGTACATCAGGTTACAGTTCATTGGTATATTATATCCTAATATCCTCTGTATTGTCACATGTATAGATTTCCAGAATGATGAGATTTTGCTGCATTTCCAAAACATATGTGAGAGGTCTGCATTTTGAGCCCCACATCCCCTCCAGCATAAAGATTGGGTATTTGTATATTTTCCTTGAATCTGTGGTGTAATGAAAAAGCGAATCAGGTTTTTCCATCCAAATTCCCTCCATGTCCTTGAATTTGTTGTTGTGTGTTGTGTTTTCCATATTTCCTGCCAGCTTTCTTCTGTTATGTTTAAATTTAGCTCTTTCTCCCATTTCTCCTTCATATAGTTACTTGAATGTTTGTTTGCCATAAGTTTCTGATATAGCTTTGAAATAATTCTTATTTTATTTCCTGCATATGAGCTTAAAATGTATTGTATAATCTTGCTCACATCTGTTTGGAGGTTATGCCTAATCTTCTTCATATAATAGTCTCTCATCTGCAGATATCTGAAGAATTCCGATCTTTCTAGTTTAAATTTTCTTCTGATGTTTACAAAGCTCCCGAGATCTTTTTTTCTGATATTGCCCCATGCTGTGATTCCCTTGTTCACCAGATTTTTGTATCCCCTATCTTGCTTTGCCGGTTCAAACTGACTGTCAAATGCTACCCATTTCAATAGTTTTATGTCTTCCTTTATATTATACTTTTGTACTATTTTATACCACAGTTCTAAAGTAAATTTAGTGATTGGGTCTATTTGTTTGATTTGTTTATATGCATCTTTATCTCCTATTATGCTTTGTACTGGGAGTCCCTCAATTTCCTTTTCCATTTCTTTCCATTTTGCCTCAAATCCTTCATCGCACCAACATATAATATATCTTATTTGTGCTGAGTAGTAATATTCCTTTAGACTCGGTAGGCCCATGCCTCCTTTCTCTTTTGGTAACTGGAGAGTTTTATATTTCACTCTTGGCTTTTTACCTCCCCAAACAAATCTCGATATCATCCTGTCCCACTTTGAGAACTGGGCACCTGGAATCTCTGTTGGTAGAGCCTGGAAGAGGTAAAGTAATTAAGGTTGTATGCTGATTTTGACTGTCTCAATTTTTGAATTCAGATCCATATTTAAGATTGACCATCTATCAATATCTTTTTTTATTTCTTGTTCCAACCTATCATAGTTTGCTTTATAGATTTTGCTTAGATCTTTAGGTATGTTCACTCCAAGGTATTTTATTTCTTTTTGTTTCCAGTTTAGTTTGATCTTATCAGTTATCTGGTTTAGAGGGTTATAGTGGAATGTCAGTATTTGTGTTTTTGTTATGTTTATCTTGTATCCTGATAATTTTCCAAAATTTTCTATCAAGTTCATCATTTCCATTATTGATTCATCTGGTTGTTCAAGGTAAACTATAATATCGTCTGCAAATAGCCCAATCTTGTGTTCCGCTCCCTTTATTGTTACACCTTTTAATTTCTTATTTTGTCGTATCGCTTGAGCCAGTGGCTCTATGAACAGAGCAAACAAGGTGGGCGATAAGCAGCATCCCTGCCTGGTTGATCTTTGTATATTTACTTTGTCTGTTAAGCTACCGTTTATCTTGATTCTTGCCACAGGTTCTTGATACAGCGTCCTTATGCATTGTACTGATTTTTCGTTAAATCCAAAGCGTTCCAGCACACTATATAGGAATTTCCAGTTAACCCTGTCAAACGCTTTTTCTGCGTCTAAACTCATTATTACTGCACTTTTCTTTTCTTTATATATTTGATTAATTATATGTATTGTTCTCCTGATACTGTCATGTGTTTGGCGTCCCTCTATGAAACCAGTTTGATCATCTTCTATCAATTCCGTCAAGAATGTCTTTATTCGTTTACATATAATTGTTGTATATATTTTATAATCCACATTTAATAAAGAGATTGGTCTATAGTTTCCGCATTGTTCTCTATCTTTCCCTGGCTTTAAAATAACTGAAATAATGGCTTCGTTCCATGATGGAGGTATTTTGTTGTTGTTCAACGTCCAATTAAATGACTTTAGGAGCTGTGGCGTGAGTTCTTCTATAAACAGTTTATAAAACTCAGACGGGTACCCATCACTACCTGGTGATTTACCGTTTTTAAGTGACTTAATCGCATCTCTAATCTCTTGTGTTGTTATTTCTGCTGTTAGCTTTTCATTTTGTTGATTTCCTATTGATGGCAAGTCCAATGTGCATAGAATTTTTTTAATATCCTTAGTATTTGTTTCTTCAGGTTGCGAGTATAGTTCTTGATAGAAATTATGGAATATTTCTTCGATGTTTTCTGGGTTAACTGTGGTTTTATTTGTGATGGGGTCTTTAATCTTATATACATTATTCACTGTTTGTTGTTTTCTTAACCGTTTTGCCAGCAGTTTTGTGGCTTTTGGTCCCGTTTCATAATATTTTTGCTTTAGATATCTATTTTTCCTTTCAATTTCATCTATTTGTGTTTCTTTTATCTTTATTTTTTCTTCTTTAATTTCTTGGTATATTTTTGGGTCATTTGTGCTTTGATGTTTACGTTCTAATTCCCTCAGTCTCTCACATCTTTGTTCATATGTTTCCAGTTTAGACTTATTTGCTTTTCCTGTTTCAACAATTAATTTACCTCTTAACACGGCTTTTAGTGCATCCCATAGTATTGTTGGGTCCACTTCTTCATTGTCATTCTCTTGGATATACTCGTTTATGTTTACTTTTATTCTTTCTTTCATTTTCTCATCATTTAACAGTCCTACATTAAGTTTCCATGTTGTTTGTCGTTTTCTATTGTTTAAATATATTTCCATGTATACAGGATTATGATCTGATATTTCTGCCCCTCCAATCCGACAATTTCTCACCCTGTGTCTGTCACCTTCATTCATAAGGAAGTAATCTATTCTAGAGTGTACTTTATGGACTGCTGAATAATGTGTATAGTCTTTTTCGAGTGGGTGCAGGTCCTTCCATATGTCTGCCATACCCATTTCTGCCAGTGAGGTTCTTATGAACTTTGTTACATGTTTTTTTGTCTTCTTAACACTTGTTGTGTCAACTTCATGATCCATGATGGCATTTAAGTCTCCTCCACAAATTAGGACTCCTTCACTGTGTGTTGCTATGAGATCAAACAGATGTTGAAAAAAAACCCTTGTCACTTTCTGGTGGGGCATAGATGTTCACTAATGTGATCTGCATACCATCTATTCTTCCCTTTATTATTACATACCTGCCTTCTTTATCCTGGATTTCTTGTTCACATTCAAATTGTATTTTATTTGAAATTAGTATCATAACCCCCCTTTTAGTTCCTCCCTTAAATGAACTGTAGTAGGAGTTCTTATAGCCAAATCTCTTTAGTTTCACATGTTCTGTCTTGCTCAAATGTGTCTCTTGCATAAATATAATTTCGGCTTTTTCCTTCTTGAATTTTCTTATTATTCTTTCCCTTTTAACAGGTGAGTTCAGACCATTCACGTTTAGTGTCATTATCTTAAGATTTTTACCCATATTCATGTTTTTCCATTTTTTTAACTTGTGCTCCTAGCCCCTTTAACAACAAAAATAACGCATATTTATATAAAAACACATTAAAAAATCTCGACCTCCGTACTTTGGGCCTTTCTTCTGCCCACTGGTCCCTGTTGGTGGGTGGAGGGAATGACCTCACTGAGTGAGGGGCCCTCCCTAGACCTGTATTTACTATCCAAGTAATAGTCATTAGTCTAGAAATGTCCAACAAAAATCACTTAAACCTCTCCTGGCCGTTTGTTTCTCTTTTACCTTGTCTTCTTGGGCTTCATTTCTTCTGTGCCTTTCTTAATCTTTGTTATAATCTAGGCTTTCAGTTGAAAGCCTTGCAGTTTTTCCTGGGCCCGCTGCTCCACATCTCTCCCCCTTCTTCTGCCGCTCACTTGTCTCCACTCCAGCTGTCGTGATGCGTTCAGTGCCGCCGCTGCTCCAGCCGCTTCCTCCAGCACGCTCACCACAAAGCCCTGCTCCATCATGTCCCGCGCTGCCTCTCTGGCCGTGTTGTATGTCTTCACGCCGTCCTCCCAATGAATCCTCATCTTCGTTAGCGGTGTTTGGAATCTAATTTTTTTCTCTTTCAGCGTTTTTTTAATGTTGACATATTTCTTTCGCTGCTGCACAATTTCTGTCGGGTAGTCATGATCAAAGAATATCTGTTTGTCGCCGATTCGTATCTTTTTTTTCCATGCTTGTGTCAGGATTCTTTCCTTTACATCATATTTCAGAAAGTTTACCACAACTGACCTGGGTGGAGAGTTTGGTTTCGGGTTCTGTGCCAAGGCTCTGTGCGCTCGCTGAATCTGCAGATCCGCTTCACCGGGCAGCTCAAGCTCTTTTTTTAAGAACTGATCCATGAATTTCGTCATCGAGTTGCCTTCAATGCCCTCCGGGATCCCGAAGATGCGTATATTGCTCCGTCTGGACCTGCTCTCCAGGTCGGTTATTTTTTCCTGCATCCTCTGTGTTTGTGTCGTCAGGGTCTGCAGCTGCTCGCTTGCCTCGCTCTTCCAGCCTTCCAGCTCCGATATTCGGGCTTGTGCTTCTGTCATACACGCCCGTTGAGAGCGCAGCTCCTCCATGTTTTCTGCTAGCGTGCGCTCCATTTCTCTTCGGAGGCCCATAATTTCCTCCTTCATCTCTTTTTTCAGCTCCTCCTTAAGAGCCGCTAAATCCTGTTGGAGTTGACGCTTGAAGTCTTTTAACTCTTTACCTAAGTTGGCGAAGCCAGTGTTCATGGTATTGAGTTTGGCGTCCTCCATTTTCCCTGCTGCAGTCACCTCGTTTTTTTGGGCCTCGTGTTCAGCGATTTCTCCTGCGTTGTTGAAGAGGAATTCTTTAATTTTACCCTGCTTTTGTCTGTGTGCCCGGCTCCTTCGTGTTTTCATCCCTTGGTTTATTGATCCGTTTATGTCGAGTTGGCCATTTACCAATGATTTTTAATCCGGCTAGGGAGAGCTCTCTGTTTAAGCGTTATGTCTCTCCGCCATCATCCCGGAAGTCTGCCTCTAACTATTACCGTTCTGAAGCTATTGTCATTTGAAAATTTGAGGTCAAACTCTGCATTTTCCTGCCAAAAATTCTACACACTCAAAGGGTTAAGTGTTGTTAAGAGGCAAGTGGTAAACATGCCACACAGTGGTAAACATGCCCGTTTGAGGATTTTTTGGAACGTGTTGCAGGTATTAAATTAAAAATGAGTGAATACCCCCCCCCCAAAAAAACAAAAAAACTAAAGTTTATCAGTTTGAACATTAAATATCTTGTCTTTGTAGTGTATTCAATTGAATATACTGTAGGTTGGAAAGGATTTGCAAATCATTGTAATCCCTTTTTGTTTACATTTTACATGGCATCCCTACTTCACTGGAATTAGGGTTTGTATTTGAGTAAAGTTGTACAGCATAACCAACAGAGAATATGAACATTAAAATGCAGAATTAGGGGAAGTATAAGCAAACAAGGTTGGTTTGAAGTTGCTGATAATGCTCTTCAGTCAACTGTCCACTGAATTAGAAACGTCCATCACAGTGACCTCATCAAATGTCTTGGTTTGTCAAAAAAAAAATAGAACAACTAAAAATTACTCATCTTATAAAGCAAAATTAATTAAAGTGGCAAATATTCATGTTTGAGAACCTGAAACAATCATTGGAAAGATGATCGGAAGATGACTATGTGACTCTAACTCGGGTAAATGACCTACTTCAGCAACAAAAGGACATGTTTTCAGCACTTATGCAACAACAGCAGGAAACTTTTACGAGCATTGTCAGTCATTATGGAGTCCACAAACTCCAGGATTGCCATGTTAACAAGGGAACTGCAAGATATAAAAACAAGTCTCCAATTCACACAAAAAGATGTGGACGACATAAAAATTGAAGTTGCAAAACAAAATGATGGCAGTAATTCATTACAATCAGACATTTTCAAAGTGTGTGATAGCCTTCTTACTGTCACCCATAAAATGGAATATCTTGAAGCTCAATTCAGAAGGAACAATTTGGTGAATTGTTCCTTGAATTGTAGGAATTGTGGAGTCACCTGGAGAGACCTGGGCCGAAACGGAGGAAAAAATAAAGATTTTCTCAGAAAAGCTTTGGTTGTCGCAGGTGACTGAGGTGGAGAGAGCTCATTGCACAGGGAAGCCTAGCAGCGAAAGACCAAGGCCCCTAGTGGTGAAGCTTCTGCAGAACAAAGACAGAGCAGAGATTCTCCAATGGACTAAAACTCTCAAAGGAACTAAAATACACATTAATGAAGATTACACTGACACTGTGAAGAGAAAAAGGAAAGAGTTAATACCAGATCTGAAAGCTGCAAGAGTGAAAGGGGACCTTGCATATTTACGCTGTGATAAACTGATCATTCATCTACGCCAGCCTTGCAGCAGTATGCCGAAACCAACATAGGGATTTAACCATCAAGCAGGTATGAAAACTCCTTCATGACAGCTAACAAATCTAACATTCATCCATCAGTTAATGATATTCTTCAAAGACAAAATCTCCAGGAACTAAGTACTACTCAGTATACTGACCACCACCAACAGGATTTAGAAAATGACAATGACCCTGATAATAACATTTTCTTTAATATTAAAAATAACTGTCTTTATTACACTGAGGAACAATTTAACAACATCAAGACAGAAAATAAACTTTTAATAATTCACTTTAACAGCTGAAGCCTGTATGCTAACTTTGAGAATATCAGAAAATACCTCAGTCAGTTATCACAACCTTTCAACATAATAGTAGTTTCTGAAACTTAGTTCAGCACTGATAAAGGTGTGGACTTTGGTATAGAAGGTTATAAACTGGTATATAACAGAAAAAATAAAGCCGGGAGTGGTGTTGCACTGTTTGTTGATAATAAATTTAACTTTAAGGTGGTGGAGGAGATGTCAGCTGTGGTGGATAATTTGTTGGAGTGTGTTACAATTGAAATTCTTGTGGAAAAAAAGAAAAATGTCATAATAAGCTGTATATGTAGAACACCAGGTTCTAGTATTGAGGCATTTACTTGTTGGATGGAAGAAAACTTCACAAGAAAGAATCATAAGATATTGAGATGAGATGAGATGAGATTCAACTTTATTGTCATTACACATGTATGAATACAAGGTAACGAAACGTGACTTGGCATTTGGGCACGCTCTGCAGAGCGTATCCAAGGCCAGGGCAGCCGCTAGGCGCCAGTCATAAAGAAGAAAGGGAAAAAAAAAAGAAAGAGTGGATATCACACAGTAGGCGAGAGAAAAAAACATGTTTTTTCAAATTGACGCTTAAGTAAGTAAGCGAAATTTTGATTGCAGGCAAAAAAACCCTCAATGCTTATTTAGCAGACATTTAGTAGACAAATCACACAGCAGGGAGAGAGCAGTGTATGTATATCAGTATGATGATATCAGTGTGTGTGCAGTGTTGAGTGTATCAGTTACTGGAGCACAACAAATAGTCTCCTAGGCAACGATAGATGTTATAGTTCATGAACGCTGTCCCTGAAGAGTTCTGTTTATTGCACAGCAGCGGTGTTTGGGTTAGCGAGCCAGCTGACACATCCGCTTATCTCAACTCTGGAGGAGTGAGTTATCCAGGGGCGCCGATCAAGGCCGAATCTGCTCAGACAGAGTATAGGAGTATAGGATTTCCCTATTGTCATATTCTGAGCTTACAATTCAAATTAACATTCACTGGCTTTAAATTCATATCATTCCCTGGAGAGCACAAAGCGACTCCAGATGTTTCCCCTTCTAAACACAGATGAACATGTCCGGTAGAGTTCATCTCTCTACAATGCATGCAGATGGTAAATTCCATGTTGGTCATTTGCCGCTACTTCGTGCACTCCCCATCTGGTCGAATTATTGAGAAGCATCTCCGCCGGGTCCGCATTTTGATTAGCTCCTCCAGTTAAATTTTCGATACACCAGGAGAACTCCAAAGCCCAATCGGCAGAAATCCTGTGACCGTAGCCAAAACAGGTAGATGTTTTTCCACATCCTCAGTCAAATCACACAGACACATGAGTTCCAATCCATGGGTCTCTCCACATTTGGGCTCCCCCGGGCCCAATTTTCTGTTTGAAAAGGTGGTGTCAATTGCGTTTAAAGCCCAGCTTATATCCATTTTCCGTATTTTCCATTTGGGTTGAGATCAGCAAGATGGTGAGACGGCACAGACACTCACTCAGACGCAGCAAGCTGGGATTAGGTCAGGAAGGCAGGATAGGAGGAGGGAGGAAAAAAATGTGACTGCTCTCACTGAAGGCAAAAGGAAGAAGATATTGTTCATCTGTGGTGATTTCAATATTGGTGGTAATATTTTTAATATTACCACCAATATTGGTGGTAATATTATTTAATATTGTGGTGATTTCAATGTTGATTTGTTGAATCCAAATAAGCACAAATTGACAGATGACTTTATCAATGCATTGTACAGCTTGAGCCTATTTCCTCAAATCATTCAGCCCACCCGAATTACTTCGCATTGTACAACTTTGATTGGCAATATACACTACCGTTCAAAAGTTTGGGGTCACTTAGAAATTTCCTTATTTTTGAAAGAAAAGCACTTTTTTCAATGAAGATAACTTTAAACTAATCAGAAATACACTCTATACATTGCTAATGTGGTAAATGACTATTCTAGCTGCAAATGCTTGTTTGTAACTTGCTTGTTTTTTTTTTTTTTTTTTTTTTTTTTTTTCTTGCCTTCTGATTGTTGCTCTGAGTGTTGCTATCCCTGTGCTGTTGCAATCCTGGAATTTCCCCGTTGTGGGACTAATAAAGGCTTATCTTATCTTAAATGTCTGGTTTTTGGTGCAATATTTACATAGGTGTATAGAGGCCCATTTCCAGCAACTATCACTCCAGTGTTCTAATGGTACACTGTGTTTGCTCATTGCATCAGAAGGCTAATGGATGATTAGAAAACCCTTGTGCAATCATGTTAGGCCTGCAATGCTGTAATTGCTGCAAATGGAGGATTCTTTGACGAAAGCAAAGTTTGAAGGAAAAAATTATTATTTCAAATACAAATCATTATTTCTAACCTTGTCAATGTCTTGACTATATTTTCTATTCATTTTACAACTCATGGTGGTAAATAAGTGTGACTTTTCATGGAAAACACAAAATAATTGTCTGGGTGACCCCAAACTTTTGAACGGTAGTGTATTTTCCAAAAGTTTAGACAACAACATGGTGAGTGGATTGCTGATAAATGATATCAGTGACCACCTGCCAGTATCTTTAATTTATGATGATAAATATACAAATTCTTTGGTCAAGGATAATATTTAGAAACAAGTTAAAACAGAACGAACAATGAGATGGACTAAAAAAATGATTGATTACAACAGGACTGGAAAACTATTTATAAAGAAAGGGATGTTGATAAAGCATATAATGAATTTCTTGAGATATTCGGTTCACTGTACGACAAAAACTGTCCAATTAAACAATTTGGTAAATACAAATACCAAAACAAACCATGGATGTCAAAAGCATTGCAAAATGCATGTAAAAAGAAAAATATGTTAAACAAAATTTATAAAATATCAAACAAAAGAAGCTGAAAATAGGTATAAGAAATATAAAAATAAGTTGACAAGTATTATGAGAATTTGTAAAAAACAATACTGCAGTAAATTGTTAGAAGACAGAAAAAATCATATTAAAGGTATATAGCGTGTATTAAATAGCATAATTCACAATAATTCTGGACACAGTAATTATCCTCCACATCTATCTATTAATTTAAGAAATCTCTGTGTGTTTGTCTGTGTCTGTTCCGAGCGTATCTCCCGAACCATTCGTCGCACTGGCCTCAGATTTCACACGTACATTGCTGAGGTCACGAGGGTGTGCATGCCCGAATTTCAGCCTCCCTGGATACGCGGAAGTTTAGCGGGGGAAATCTTTAATGAACGCCCCTGGGGAGCTATGGGCGTTCACAGCTATGACATAGCTATGGCATCATAGGGCTCGCTATGACATCATCAAAGAGCAAAGGCAGCCATCACTGAACAAGGGGTGATGTCAAAGATCAAAGGCAGGCATCACCATGGTTACTGTTGCTATAGTAACAGTAACTTTCTATGGGCATGCAGAAATGCTTGCTTACACTTGCTTTCTACGTGCATGCAGAAAGAATTCTCTGTCTGTCTGTGTGTTCCGTGCATATCTCCCAAACTGTTCGTCGGACTGGCCTCAGACTTTATATGTGCTTTGCTGAGGTTGCGAGGGTGTGCATGCCCGAATTTCGGCCTCCCCGGACACGCGGAAGTTTAGCAGGGGAAAGCTTTAATTAATGTCCATAGGTGAGTTATGAATGTTCATAGCTATGAAATAGCTATGACATCATAGACGCACATCCTGTGATGTCATAGATCAAAGGCAGGCATCACTATGGTTACTGTTGCCAGGCAGACACATCATCAAAGATCAAAGGCAGGCAACACTGAAAGAGTGGTGACGTCAAAGGTCAAAGGCAGGTTTCACCATGGTTACTGTTGCCATGTTAACAGTAACTTTCTATGGGCATGCAGAAATGCTTGCTTACACTTGCTTTCTATGGGCATGCAAAAATACTTGCTTACACTTGGTTTCCCTGGATACGCGAAAGTTTAGCAGGGGACATTTTTAATGAATGCCCATAGGGGAGCTATGGGCGTTCATAGCCATGCCATCATGGTGACTTTCGTCGCACCGGCCTCAGATTTCACACGTGCTTTGCTGAGGTGACGAGGGTGTGCATGCCCGAATTTCGGCCTCCCCGGACACGCGGAAGTTTAGCAGGGGAAATCTTTAATTAACGTCCATAGGCGAGTTATGGACGTTCATAGCTATGAAATAGCTATGACATCATAGACGCACATCCTGTGATGTCATAGATCAAAGGCAGGCATCACTACGGTTACTGTTGCCAGGCAGACACATCATCAAAGGTAGGCAACACTGAATGAGTGGTGACGTCAAAGGTCAAAGGCAGGTTTCACCATGGTTACTGTTGCCATGTTAACAGTAACTTTCTACGGGCATGCAGAAATGCTTGCTTACACTTGGTTTCCCTGGATACGCGAAAGTTTAGCAGGGGACAACTTTAATGAATGCCCATAGGGGAGCTATGGGCGTTCATAGCCATGACATCCTGGTGACGTTCGTCGCACCGGCCTCAGATTTCACACGTGCTTTGCTGAGGTGACGCGGATGTGCATGCCCGAATTTCGGCCTCCCCGGATATGCGGAAGTTTAGCAAGGGAAATCTTTAATGAACACATGTATGGGAGCTACGGGCGTTCATAGCCATGACATTGCTATGACATTGCTATGACATCATAGGACTTGCTATGACATCATCAAAGGCAGGTGTCACCACGACATAGCTATGACATCATAGGACTCGCTGTGACATCATCAAAGATCAAAGGCAGCCATCACTGAATGGGGGTGACGTCAAAGATCAAAGGCAGGTTTCACCATGGTTACTGTTGCCATGGTAACCATGCCAAAGATCAAAGGCAGCCATCACCATGGTTACTGTTGCCAGGGTAACAGTAACTTTCTACGGGCATGCAGAAATGCTTGCTTATACTTGCTTTCTACAAGCATGCAGAAATACTTCCTTATACTTGGTTTCTACGGGCATGCACGGGTATGCACTAGTTTTACTGATGATGATAAGAATATCAGTGATATGAATGACACTGTGAACAAATTTAATGAGTATTTTGTAAATGTCTGACTGAAGCGGCATGAAATAAAATAGCGTTGGTGAAGGTTTTAAGCAGAGTTTATTGAATCATACCGCCTTCACAGGATCCCTGCTCCGGTGCAAGTGTGAGCAGACCGGAGCGGGATCCTCAGGCTCTCATAGGAGGAGACACAAAGTGTGTGTCTGCAGCAGCAGCTGAAGAGTAGAGTGAATGAAAGGATGAGCATGGGTTACAGTGCAGTATATATACCCAACTACAACAATACATAAAAGAGCATTCCCCAGCAGTTGGTATGATCAAAGAGATTGCAGAACAGGCATGAGACATTTGCATTTGAGAGACATACATCACAATAGGCAGATTGCTGGCCTCTGCTCCAGCTGGAAGATAAAGAGGTTACAAGGCACATCTACATATTGATCTCAGTCTCTAGCTCACAGTAAGGACAGGACGCATGAACACAATGCATGAAAGGCACATTAACATCACAGAAGTGGGCCAGAAGAAGCGGGGCTGCCTGTAGACATTAATACACACATTTCACTGTTCTGTTAATTGCTCTAGCCGAGCGCTGTGTCTGTCCAGTCTGTTGTGGGGATTACACCAACCCGCCACATGACCTTCTTTAGCAGAGAAAATTCCTGATACTGTGACATTCATATATCATAATGTGAGCTATACTGCAAGAAATCCTCATTCTATTTTCATCAACACTTTTGAAGAAAGAGAAATTATACATATTGTTCATAAATGTAACGGTAAAACCTCTATTGATTGTGATGATATTGACATGAAGACTGTGAAATGGGTTATTGTTGGTGTTTCCAAACCACTGACTTACATCTACAATTTATCTTTCCAAACTGGAACATTTCCTAATAAAATGAAAATAGCAAACGTCATTTCATTATTCAAAACTGGAAACAAACACCACTTCCCAAATTATAGGCCTGTTTCTCTTTTACCACAATTCTCAACTAGAAAAGCACTCGGAGAGCGCAGACCTCCGCCAAGCGCCACAGTTCCCCCCATACAGTGTTTGTGTGTACGTTTTCAGATTCCTTGACCATGAAAACACATGACTAGCAATTGGATTCACAATGATAGGATTAGTGGTTCAGTAGTTATTGACGAAAATGGCATTTTCCGTAATGGCGGTTTAGCGCCACAGTTCCCCCCCATACAGTGTTTGTGTGTACGTTTTCAGATTCCTTGACCATGAAAACATATGACTAGCAATTGGATTCACAATGATAGGATTAGTGGTTCAGTAGTTATCGACGAAAATGTCATTTTCCGTAATGGCGGTTTTCTTCTGGACGGTGATCCGGATCACCACCAAAATCTAATCATCTGTAGGACGCCCCATTTCTGACAATCTGTGAAAATTTCATGAAAATCCGTCCATAACTTTTTGAGTTATCTTGCTAACAAACAAACAGACAGACAAACAGACAGACAAACCAACGCCGATGAAAACATAACCTCCTTGGCGGAGGTAAAAATTCTGGAAAAACTCTTCATTGCTAGACTAGACAAATTCATTGATAAATATCAACAGCTTTCTGATAGTCAATATGGATTCAGAACTATCCGGTCAACAACATCAGCACTGATAGACTTCATTGAAGAAGTGACAGATTCTATGGATAAGGAAAAAATTTCAGTTGGGCTATTTGGTTATTTTTAGATCTTAAAAAAGCATTTGACACAATTGATCATAAAATATTATGAAACAAATTGGAGAAATCAGGAATACGGGGAGTTGTGCCAGATTGGGTACAAAGCTATTTAACAAACGGGAAGCAATTTGTGAAGATGGGTGAGTTTAAATCTGAATGTTTGGACACTGTATGTGGTGTACCACAGGGGTTAGTGTTAGGGCCAAAACTATTCATTATGTACATAAATGACCTATGCAAACTATAAGATTCCATAAAAATTTGTTTTATTTGCAGCTGACACAAATATTTTATGCACTGGGGAGAATTTACAGCAACTTTTGAGCCATATCACTGCAGAAATGAACAAAATTTAAAAATGGTTTGATATAAATAAACTGTCACTAAATTTGAGCAAAACAAAATTTATGGTATTTAAGATAAGATAAGCCTTTATTAGTCCCACAATGGGGAAATTCCAGGATTGCAACAGCATAGGGATAGCAACACTCAGAGCAACAATCAGAAGGCAAGAAAAAACAACATCTAGTAAACATATGTCCATATTACTATAAATGTATATATATATATATATATATATATATATATATATATATATATATATAGACACACAGTGCAGAGCATTATGGCTGGTGAATGTGCAGCATTCTAAGTCTAAGCTCTCTCTCCGCGGATGCAGCGGGCCAGCTGGAAGTCTTTGGGCATGATGGTGACCCCCTTAGCGAAGAAGAGACCACCAGGTGGGCCTCGCTGGTCTCCTGCAGAGCCATGACGGCGAAGCTCAGGAAACGCAGGACGGTCTTGAAGTCCTGAGCGATCTCCCTCACCAGGCGCTGGACGGGCAGCTTACGGATGAGCAGCTCCGTGAATTTCTGGCAGCGACAGATCTCTCTCAGAGCCACGGGCCTGTGACGGCGAGGCCTCTTCACTCTGCCGGTGGCCGGAGCGCCTCTCCGAGCAGCCCTGGTGGCTAGCTGTCTCCTGGGGGGGGGGGGGGGGGGGGGCTTCTTCCTCCAGTAGATTATACGGGCGGTCTGCTTGGTTCTTGCCATCGCTCTTTATTATTCTGTCTTATATTTCTTTCACGCCGCCTAAACTCCAGCCCAGCACCCGCGTCATTTTCGCTACAGCTCCCGGTATGTCGAGTTTCCCATTAGCACCGGGCGGCGGCCAAGTGCTAGCTAGCACTAGCTCCTCCCCGCTGTAACGTCTCCCGCTGCAAACCGTGGCTCCGTCCGCCGACCCGGGAGACCCCCGGGGTGATCCGTGCGTCCGTGATATATATACAGAGTGAAAGGTGTAGAAAGAAGAAGGAAGATAAAAAAAAAGGCTGTTGCAACAGGCAGCCGACTCGTGTGGCGCCGCCGGTCCGGCGGAACCGGAACCGGTTGGTAATAGTAAAATGGAAAAGCAAAATTCACTTACAAATTGAAGGTGTAAATATCGAAAAAGTACATAAAATACAATTTTTGGGAGTGATAATGGACGATAAAATTTGCTGTAAATCTCACATTAAATACATTACGAATAAATTGTGCAAAAATATTTTTATTTTATCTAAAGCAAAACATGTAATTAATCAGAAATCACTTTTCATTTTATATTGTTCCTTGGGGTTACTGTATTTAAGTTATTGTGTGGAGGTCTGAGGAAATACTTATAAAACTGCATTAGAACCATTGTACTTAATGCAAAAAAGAGCTTTAAGGATTATACAATGGGTGAGTTTTTGTGAACACACCAATGTCCTTTTTTTACAGTCATGAATACTGAACTTTTTTGATCTTTTTTTTTTTTTTTTTTTTTTTTTGTTACTTATTTGTACCCGTAGGTAGACTTGGTTTGCAGTCTGGTGACAAGCCACTGGCTGCTGGTCGCTGCGTGCGCGAGCGCCCTAAACCTACATGTTTTTGGTATGCGGGAGGAAACCGGAGAAATCCCGGAGTAAACCCACGCAACACGGGGAGAACATGCAAACTCCACACAGCTCACTGTTGGTCGGGGGCTGGAATCGAACCCACGATCTCATGATCCCCGCGATCCCCCGGCCAAGGGTAAAACTGTGCTGCCACAGTGCTAAACCACTGCGCCACCGTGCAGCCCATCTTGTGGAATTTAAAACTGTTTCATTAATGTACAATGTTAGGAATCATGTTTTGCCTCAAAATATTCAAAACTTATTTTGTGAAAGAGAGGGTGATTATAATTTAAGGGGTTCATTAAATTTTAAGTTGCATAATTTTAGAACTACCAAAATAAGTTTTTCTGTTTCAATATGTGGTGTCAAGCTCTGGAATCAACTAAGCGAGTCATTAAAACAATGTCCAAACATCGCTCAGTTCAAAAAGAAATATAAATTGTTTTCACAAGGTACTAGTGCATACTTGTGCATGCCCATAGAAAGCAAGTATAAGCAAGTATTTCTGCATGCCTGCCTTTGATCTTTAACATGGTTACCATGGCAACAGTAACCATGGTGACGCCTGCCTTCGAGCTTTGCCATGGTTACCATGACAACAGTAACCATGGTGATGCCTGCCTTTGATCTTTGACATCACCACTCATTCAGTGATGCCTGCCTTTGATCTTTGATGATGTCATAGTGAGTCCTATGATCATGACACATTCACAGGCACACACACTACCCGTGCATGCCCGTAGAAAGCAGGTGTAAGCAAGCACGTCACCACTCGTTCAGTGATGCCTGCCTTTGATCTTTGATGATGTCATAGAGTCCTATTATCTTTGATGATGCCATAGCGAGTCCTATGATCATAAGTGATGCCTGCCTTTGATCTTTGATGATGTCATAGTGAGTCCTATGAGCTTTTAGCGAGTCCTATGATCGTGACACACAGACAGATTTTCTTGAATTATATATACTAGTGCATACCGTGCACGCCCATAGAAACCAAGTATAAGCAAGTATTTCTGCATGCCCGTAGAAAGCAAGTGTAAGCAAGCATTTCTGCATGCCTGTAGAAAGTTACTGTTACCATGGCAACAGTAACCATGGTGAAACCTGCCTTTGATTTTTGTCACCACTCGTTCAGTGATGCCTGCCTTTGATCTTTGATCATGTCATAGCGAGTCCTTTGATCTTTGATGATGTTAGCGAGTCCTATGATCTTTTAGCGAGTCCTATGATCATGACAGACATACACAGACACACAGAGATTTCTTGAATTACAGATGTGGACAAAATTGTTGGTACCCCTCTGTTAATGAAAGAAAAACCCACAATGGTCACAGAAATAACTTGAATCTGACAAAAGTGGTAATAAATAAAAATTCTATGAAAATAAATCAAAGAAAATCACACAGTGCTTTTGAATTGTGGTTCAACAGAATTATTTTAAAAAACAAACTCATGAAACAGGCTTGGACAAAAATGATGGTACCCCTAGAAAAGATTGAAAATAATGTGACCATAGGGACATGTTCAATCAAGATGTGTCCTCTAATTAACATCACAGGTGTCTACAAACTTGTAATCAGTCAGTCGGCCTATTTAAAGGGTGGCAAGTAGTCACTGTGCTGTTTGTTGACATGGTGTGTACCACATTAAACATGGACCAGAGGAAGCAAAGGAGAGAGTTGTCTCAGGAGATTAGAAAGAAAATTATAGACAAGCATGTTAAAGGTATCAGAATCAGAATCAGAATCAGAATCAGAATCAGGTTTATTGCCATTGTTCATGTAGTACACAAACTAGGAATTTGTCTCGGTACAATGCTGCAACATTAAACATGATAAGATAAGAGAAATAAACTATACATGTAATAAAGTGTAGGATAAGATTAAGTGATACTGGTCAACAGTTAAAATATATATTAGCCAGCAGCAGATACTGTGGAGAACTATATAGTGCAGTCGGTAATGCAGGAAGAAAACAGTGATGATTGACATGAGTCTGGTTGAGCTGCTGTACATGGTGCACGAGAGTCACTTAGTGTTCAGCAGTCTAATGGCAGAGGGGAAGAAGCTGTTCATGTGACGGGAGGTTTTAGTCTGGATGGACCGAAGTCTTCTACCAGAGGGGAGGGGGGCAAACAGTACATGACCAGGGTGTGAGGGATCGGCTATGATCCGGCCAGCACGCCTCCGGGTCCTGGAGATGTACAGATCCTGGAGAGATGGGAGCTTGCAGCCGATCACCTTCTCAGCAGTGCGCACGACGCGCTGCAGCCTTAGTCTGTCCCTGGCAGTGGCTCCTGCGTACCACACGGTTATGGAGGTGGTGAGGATGGACTCGATGATGGCTGTGTAGAACTGCACTAACATCTTGGTGGGTAGCTTGAGCTTCCTCAGCTGCCGCAGGAAGAACATCCTCTGCTGGGCTTTCAGCAGAGGATGTTCTTCCAGGTAAAGGCAATAAGACCATCTCCAAGCAGCTTGATATTCCTGTGACTACAGTTGCACATATTATTCAGAAATTTAAGATCCACGGGACTGAAGCCAACCTCCCTGGACATGGCTGCAGGAGGAGACGGATAATACAAATGGTAACAAAAGAGCCCAGAACAACCTCTAAACACATTCATGGTGAACTCCAAGGTCAAGGTACATCAGTGTCAGATTGCACCATCCGTCATTGTTTGAGCCAAAGTGGACTTCATAGGAGACGACCAAGGAGGACACCACTGTTGAAAACTAATCATAAAAAAGTCAGACTGGAATTTGCCAAACTGCATGTTGACAAGCCACAAAGCTTCTGAGAGAATGTCCTATGGACAGATGAGACAAAACTGGAACTTTTTGG
This sequence comes from Pholidichthys leucotaenia, assembly GCA_020510985.1. Classification (NCBI taxonomy): domain Eukaryota; kingdom Metazoa; phylum Chordata; class Actinopteri; order Cichliformes; family Pholidichthyidae; genus Pholidichthys; species Pholidichthys leucotaenia. The sequence goes on along the minus strand of CM035836.1, from coordinate 146,430,037 downwards.
CAAGGCACATCAGCTCTATGTTCACAGACGCAAAAATGAAGCATACCAAGAAAAGAACACTATCCCTACTGTGAAACATGGAGAAGGTTCTGTTATGTTCTGGGGCTGCTTTGCTGTATCTGGCACAGGGTGTCTTGAATCTGTGCAGGGTACAATGAAATCTCAAGACTATCAAGGTATTCTAGAGAGAAATGTGCTGCCCAGTGTCAGACAGCTTGGTCTCAGTCGCAGGTCATGGGTCTTGCAACAGGATAATGACCCAAAACACACAACTAAAAACACCCAAGAATGGCTCAGAGCGAAACATTGGACTATTCTAAAGTGGCCTTCTATGAACCCTGATCTACTGTAAATCCTATTGAACATCTGTGGAAGGAGCTGAAACATGCTGTCTGGAGAAGGCACCCTTCAACCTGAGACAACTGGAGCAATTTGCTCATGAGGAATGGGCCAAAATACCTGCTGAGAGGTGCAGAAGTCTCATTGACAGTTACAGAAATCATTTGATTGCAGTGATTGCCTCAAAAGGTTGTGCAACAAAATATTAAGTTAAGGGTACCATCATTTTTGTCCAGGCCTGTTTCATGAGTTTGTTTTTTAAAATAATTCTGTTGAACCACAATTCAAAAGCATTGTCTGATTTTCATTGCTTAATTTTCATAGAATTTTTATTTATTACCACTTTTGTCAGATTCAAGTTATTTCTGTGACCATTGTGGGTTTTTCTTTCATTAACAGAGGGGTTCCAACAATTTTGTCCACGTCTGTATATATGGAGTGATAGAGTGATAAGGAATGGGCTGGTGGATCAGCCGCCAGTCAAGTCTAAAAGAAGAAGCAGAAGAATGAGATGAGACGCAGATATGGACTACAGCTCCTGACAGGATGGAGTGATGATGTGGAGTGAGGTGCGTGGCGATGATGCACCTGTGGGCTGGTTGCCAGCCGCCAATCAAGTCTAAAAGAAAAAGACGATTGTTCAGAACTCCTTATACAAAGATATAGAGTGATGATAATCAAGTCAGTGGCAGTAATGCACCTGTAAGCTTGTTGCCAACCACCAATCAAATCTGAAAGAAGAAGGAAAATTAAAGGTGTTAATTACAAGGTGTATACAAGTCTTAGTTGTGTTTGGTCTGTGGTGTATATCTACTTTTCTGCATTCTTGTATTTGATATATTGACATCCATCTTCTTCCGCTTAATGCTTTTCGGGTTGCGGGGGGGGGGGGGGGGGGGCTGGAGCCTATCCCAGCATCTATATTGACAGTTCTTTTTTATTTGAGAATTATATAAGGTAAGGGGTGGGATTAAATAAGTGTTGACTTCATCCTACTCCTTTTTGAGCATGTACTTTGTGTGGCATTTGCATATCTGGAGCAAGTTTTATGTCTCCTATCTGGTTCTCTTAAAATTTCTTTTCTCTTTGTACTTTTCTGATTTTACATTTACATGTTCGAAATAAATAATCAAATCAAATCATATTTTTAGAATTTTTACTGGAAAGTGGGCATAGGTGATTTTTCAATTATCAATTAGTTGCTGATTAGTTTTCTGTGAATCAATTAATCTATTAATGCACAAACAAACTGCAAACTGCAGCACTAGAAACAAGTCATTATACAACACCATAGTTTGAGACTTGACTGCAAAAATCTGGCTGCTGTATTTCTTGTATAACTGATTTGATCTTTAAATAAGATCATCTCATCGCTATCAAAATTTTCATCACTATGCTAAAAATGTCATAGTTCAGGAATGGTCACTGAGATATTCATCTCATGGTTTGATCACATTTGCATATGAAATGGCAATGGAAGACCAGACTGATTAAAGCACCAATGAAACAATGAAATAGAAAGTGAGTACTGCATGATGGTTGCGGCTGATACTCGGCCTTTATAGTCCATCCTCCACACATGTTGCAGTGGTGCAGCAGGTTGTAGTTGTGAGAGTGCGTGTATAGATCATGTGTCACAGCGAGTTAATAAGAAAGGGATTTAAGGGGCTTTCGGCAGGCAGACCCGACCTCTTCCCCCTTCATCCACCCTCATCTGCTGCCCCCCTCGCCTCCTTCTTTCACCTCACAATACTCATCATCATCATCATCTTTATCCTCCTTCTGCACAAACACTCTGGTCTCTTTAATTAAAAGGGTCTGAATAGGTTGTTCCGACGACTGCTGAAGATAGAAAAGAAAAGAAAGAAGACACCCATTCTCTCTGTTAGCAGACAAACCCGGGCAGACGGGAGAAAATCTTATTTCTGTATTGATTTAATGATTTAGAAAGGATCCACAAGGAGACGTGCTTTTGGAAGACTTTCAACACATTGCGAAGGCAGAGAAATAACTGATAAGGGATGACTGCTGCTAATCGACTTCTAAATTCAGATTACGATCTCTACTCATTTAAATATGCTAGATTTTGAGTTATGCATGTTAATATTTAACATACTTGTTAATGCACTCTTCCTCAATACTATGATGCAATGATTTAAAGGTCCCAGTTTCTGCTGTTTCCAGTGAATATTTTTAAGTTTGACTTCCTCTCCATAATATACTGTATACTGTGTCATCACTGTCTGTTACAAACATCGTATCTCCAACTTTATTTGCTTTTATCTATTTTTTTACTGAACCCATTCTACTGGTTACGTTTTATGTCTCGATGTTTTTACTAATATAAAAACAATTATAAGCATTGGAAAACCCATATGAATAAATCTTGTAGCTGCTAAATTAATGGTAAATGGTGTTCACTTATAAAGCGCTTTTCTGGTCATCTATGGATGACCAAAGCACTTTACAGATTCTGCTATCCACCCATTCACACACAGGCGCTGGCCTGACCCACCAGGAGCAACTGAGAGTTCATTGTCTTGCTCAAGGATACTTCGGCATGCAGACTGCAGAAAGAGTGGGAATCGAACCACTGACCCTCCGATTAGTAGCCAGCCACACTACACCTGCTCCACAGCTGCAAAATTAATGAGAAAATACAGAGTTTTTTTCCATTTCCTGAAAAATGTCTGTTTTGGATATGCGAGGTTTGCACTGGATGGTGACATATGTCGTTTAAAGGGCAAAAATCCTTCCTGTTTTGTGTCACAGCTCATTAAAAACACATTTTCTACCTGCTCATTAAGATTCATAAGCATCTTATCTGATTGGACAGAGTTTTTTTTAGGTGAATTGCGGTAAAGGCCGTTAAAACACTGTTAAGCTACTAAGCCTGCTAACCTAACTGCTATCACTAACTGCTCAGTTAATGGTCCAGCTCACCACAGCTGGCATTTATACAAAAGGCAGGAGAGCAACATTTCCAACAATATGAAATGAAACTGCCTCCAACACACACACTCACACTCACAGACAGCAAATTATATACCTCAATCCATTAGCATCCCAGTGCTAAACTAACAGCAGCTTCAGCAAAGACAACTTCCGGTTATTCAGCCTTGCACATAAGATATTTAAAGGGCTCACTGACTGAAAAATAGTTTTTGTAGTTTTTAACCATCTGAAATGTGTCTATTACCCATAACCAGTGTTGGGAGTAACAATTACTGTAATGCCACTACTTTTGCAGTAATGTGCTGTGTAACAAAATTACTGTTTAAAAATTCAGTAATGTGTTACAGTTACTGAAATTTGATCAGATTTGTTACTCGTTTTATTAATATGAATAGATATTTTTAGTGCAAATAAATGAATATTCAAATTGACCCAACCATAGCTGAGACGAGCTGTCAGTCGATGTGACCTGTTGCAGAGAGCTGAGTCTTCACTACTGAGCGGAGGAAGAGATGAAGCTACTTTGTTTTCGTGGAAATAGATTATTTTTCCTTTGTCACGGTTAAGGACAAAAGCATATTGGTGGTTGGAAGCTAAAGTGCCGGTTGAGACCTACTGCAATCTTGAGAAGCGCTTCAAAACGACAACAAAGCTCCGACAGAGCTAGTGCTAAGTAATAGCTAGCTATGCTAACAACACCATGTTAGTGGATCTATGCTATCTGAACAGCCACAGCTGAATGTAAAGTGGAAATACTCTTGTCTCAACAGCCAGGGCTGGATTTCAAGCACTGGTATGTATCTGGACAGTTTGTGACCCAGCAAGAATTAAACCGACTGATTGCCAAATACGTCATTACAGACTGAAGACATGATAACAGTCACTTTCCAGCAGACAACTGAGACTGTGATCCACTGAAGTTAATACACATTTACTACCTAGATAAAGATTATTCAAAAATGGATTTTGATCTCCGCACTGTGTATATATATTTATATATTTAAGTGTACATTGTGGAGAAGTGTGGAAGGACGAGGCTGAGTTTATTTCTCAAGTCCAGTTTTATTCACATTCACATTCTCCAACATCCAAAAACAGAAAGAGAATGTATCCCCCAACATCTGTCCCTTTTATACCCCAGGACATCAAAGCACACAGTCACATTGTCTTTTAATCCCAAATCACAATGCATCCCCCTCCAGGTCTTCTCACCTCCACCTAAAGTCCTGGTGGTCAGGAAATCCTTCAAGGCCATCTCTTTGCATACAAAAGGCCAGATTTCACATCCTCCTGTTACCCCTAGGAGGTTCAGTCCTTTTGTTCCTCTGAGACGTGAAGCATACAATAAGCATACAGTAATATACATGTGAAGTATATGAAACCCACATATGTGCACCACAACATATGTATATTCACTGCTCTTATTTTCTTATCTTCTAAATTATTGCTCTGAGTGTTGCTATCCCTGTGCTGTTGCAATCCTGGAATTTCCCCATTGTGGGACTAATAAAGGCTTATCTTATCTTAAAAAGGAATTTGAGGGACTAGATCATGTCTCTGGACTGTGGATAATGGACATGGATAATGGACTGTGGATAATGGACATTTTCTTTGGATCACGGCACATCGGATTAAATCCATATCATAAAGGTAAGATAAACATGGACAGCTTCATGCAGCGTTGCTAATTCTATCTCCAAAATGAGGAAACTACTGGCAATATCATGTTGATTTTCTTCAGATTTTTCCCACAATAAGAGCTCTCAAGGCAGGATAAAGCAGAATTAGCATGTTCTAAAAGCTCTGTCTGAAACAGTCTGTTTTCAGCCTGACATTAATAAGCCCAAACTGTAATCCATTAATTAAATTATATTGCTATGTGTGCATGATTTAAGTATGCATCTAAAAGTAATGTGAAAGTTACTTTTCCAAGTAACTAGTTACTTTAATCATGCAATAATTGGTGAAGTAACGCAATTACTTTTGAAAAGAAGTAACTAGTAACTGTAATTAGTTACTATTTTTTAGTAACTTGCCCAACACTGCCCATAACTGTAAAAACTGCTGGAGAACCCTGAAGGAACCCCTCAAATCGCAACGCTTGCCAGCATTCACCTCTCCTTGCCTCTCTGTGAGATACTACTCTTAAAGATCTCAAGGATGACTTCGGGGGCCGACTTGACTTGTATTTAGCTCAAGATACATCCAAGCTAAAGGCTAGGAGCTAGCCAGCTAATGGCTAAGTAGAGAGAGGGCGGAGCTGAATGCAGACAGGGATTTCATAAAGTGAAGCTGAAACAGATGCTGGTGGCGCAGTGGTTAGCACTACGGCAGCACAGCAACTCACCCTTGGTCGGGGGATCCTGGGTTCGATCCCAGCCGCCGACCAACAGTGATCTGTGTGGAGTTTGCATGTTCTCCCCGTGTCTGCGTGGGTTTACTCCGGGATTTCTCCGGTTTCCTCCCACATGCCAAAAAACATGCAAGTTAGGTTAATTGGCATCAAACTGGGGATTCTAAATTGTCCTTAGGTATGACTGTGAGAGTGAATGGTTGTCTGTCTCTCTGTGTTGGCCCTGCGATGGACTGGCGATCTGTCCAGGGTGGACCCTGCCTCTCGCCCAAAGATGCTGGGATAGGCTCCAGCCCCCCCGTGACCCGAAAAAGGATTAAGCGGAAGAAGATGAATGAATGAATGAAAGCTGAAGCAGATGCTAACGGCTAACGAATGGAAATTTATCGTGTAAGGTAACGTTTAAAGTTACGTTCTCTGCAATAAAAATTGTAATAAGCATTGCAAAAGTGTGAACCTGTGTAAATGTTTGGTACAATTACTACTGCTCTTCAGGAAAGAAAATTCAGCAAATGTTGGTCAATGCAAGTTTAAAAAAAAGTATCAGATTACTCGAGTAATCTTCGATTAGAGTGGGCAATTACCTAAGCCTTAAAATAGTCGTTAGCTGCAACCCTACTCTTGACATACTCTTCCTTCAAGATTACTCCTACTCCATCTCTCTTCATATCTACACCATGGCAGAACAGTTTAAATCCACCTCCACTGCTTCTAGCCTTGCTTCCCTTCCATCTGGTTTACAGTATAATAAGCTGTTTTTTTAATTCAGTTTTTAGCTTTGTTCAAAGGATTTTTAATATCTGGAATCAACCTCTTTTCAGAGTTACCAACTTTTCAGAAAAGCTTGGAGTGAGATTTAGCGGGAATTGGGGAAACTGGGTAGTGGTGCAGTGAGTGTGTACAAGCATACAAATACAGTAATTTTTTCAACACATACACTTTACCTCAGACTTGGTTTTAGAACATGTTCAGTCTGTTTACCGTGGCAATCAGCCTTGATCATACCTTGACAAGGCTGATTGCCAGTGCATCTCACTGCCATGAGAGCTTTTATAGTGTAAAAATTTGAAGGAGGTCGACACAGTATTAGCAGTATCTTCCTCATTTTGGAGTGAAAAATAGGGTTTGTGGTGTGAGACGGAGGGGGGAAAAGAGTGAGAGTTGGCAGCACTGCTCTTTCATACAAAAGTACAAATTTCACTTCATTCTTTATTGTATACTGAACTAAATGTATTTTCCTAAAATCTGGCACTATTTCAACCAAAGTTTGCATTCTTGGGTATTATCTGAATAGCTCAACAATTTTATGTACACTACCGTTCAAAAGTTTGGGGTCACTTAGAAATTTCCTTATTTTTGAAAGAAAAGCACTTTTTTTCAATGAAGATAACTTTAAACTAATCAGAAATACACTCTGTACATTGCTAATGTGGTAACTGACTATTCTAGCTGCAAATGTCTGGTTTTTGGTGCAATATCTACATAGGTGTATAGAGGCCCATTTCCAGCAACGATCACTCCAGTGTTCTAATGGTACAATGTGTTTACTCATTGCGTCAGAAGGCTAATGGATGATTAGAAAACCCTTGTGCAATCATGTTAGGTCTGCAATGCTGTAATTGCTGCAAATGGAGGATTCTTTGACGAAAGCAAAGTTTGAAGGAAAAAATTATTATTTTCAATACAAATCATTATTGCTAACCTTGTCAATGTCTTGACTATATTTTCTATTCATTTTACAACTCATGGTGGTAAATAAGTGTGACTTTTCATGGAAAACACAAAATAACTGTCTGGGTGACCCCAAACTTTTGAACGGTAGTGTATGTGTAACACGCTGGATTAGAGCTGATTTGTTTGCACTGGATCTATTTTTAATTTTTTTTTTTTTCTGTGTGGCTGCAAACTGCTTGCAAATACACTCTGATTTCAGAAAGAGATGTGTGAAGGAATCACATCTCTCTTCAATTCTTGCTTCAGGTGATTCAAACTTTATTTCCTCCTTCTTCCTCTGCATTTTATTTCCTTCAGTGTCTTCTATCTTTCTGCCAGTGTGCCTCCATTTATCCCAGAGGCCTTTTTTAAACATCTCTACTGCTGCTGCTGTTATTGGAAAACCTGATACCCACCAAATGTCAGCTGTTCATAAATCAAACAAATGAGAGCTATGATGGAAAAAGTTTTGTTTTATTGTTTTGTTTTTAATCTCGGAGATATTTCAACTGGGAGGTGAGCGGTCACACAGTATCAGACTCAAGAGTAAGGTACGAAAACGGTGAACTGCAATTTACAAAGACAAAATACCAAAATACTACAGCCTTTCAGAAGTGGGCAGTACGTAGTTACATTTTCACAAGTACATGTACTTGGGTAACTTTTGCACTTAATTGTACTTCACTAAGAGTTTTATTGCAGAATAATTTTACTCATACTTTAGTAAATCTCTGAGGAAAAACCTGTTCTTTTACCCAGTTACATGCTCTTTGAATTAACTGATCTGAACATGCAAATGTTTATTCTGTAATAACATGTTTTTGCCAGAAATGACTGCACCTTTAGTCTTAATAATTTTATTTCACTGCAATCATCATTCCTCCTTTCTTGCTCAGGAAATATTTATTTTATTACTGTTTCTGAATGTGATTTAGATGACATCAGAGTGTACATGTGCTGAGCTTATATTCGATTTTCCTCAGACTAAACATTTTTAGAGAAAAACCTCAGAAATCAGTAAAAGTAAAGCTGCAAAATTACAAGAAAAAACTTGTAAATTTACGAAACACTTTAAATTAACGTGAATAAATTCACACCTTCATCACGAAAAACTTCAAATTTGTAAAAAAAAAAAAAAGTCATAAATTTACAAGAAAAATGTGTCAAATTTAAAGGAAGCGCTCAGAAATTTATGAGACTAAAGTTGCAAATTTACAATAAAAAACTTACATTTATGCAATTTTTTTTTTCAAATTTACAAGAAAAAGTCTCACAGCTACGTGTAAAAACTTGCAAATTTGCAAGAAATTTTCATTACTGACACTCAGTTTCAGCAACGGCAGAATCTTGATGATGACTGAGTATTGCGGCCAAGTATCAGGTAAATTTTTCTCCTGACCTGGACAAAACGTAACTCACGCGGACGTGGTTGCACATGTATTAACGTCACCCGGAGCAAATTTGAGTGAATTTCCATTTTCCCATTGACTTTGCACGTAATTGCATTACACAAAAAATTTGCTCTGTGTTTGGACTCAAGTAATTTTCTTGGCGGCTACTCTTACTTGTACGTGAGTAATCAATATAATGCGATGAGACTACTTTTATTCAAGCACATTTTCTGGCTGCTCTACCAACCTCTGCAGCCGTTGCATGATACAGCAACAGAAGCAAAGCTATCCCACCCCCGTTACACACAAACACACATCCTTAAACAGATGTTCACCACATAAGCACGTTTCCCCTGACACACACAGAAATACACAGCTGACTGGCAGTCCGAGGCAAGAGCAGCTGCTCCGCTCAATGATCTGCTCGTCTGTGCTGCTGTCATTAGATGACCTCTATTACAACTCAATGGGCCAGTAAGGCAGCACGTAACACTAGCCCTCACCTCCCTGAAGTCACGTCCCATCCAGTTTAGGGCTGGGTCTAAGATTTTATTGTTTATTTTAAATAGATCAGCGCCACCCTATTTATGTGATCTTTTAAAATTTCACACCCAAGTCAAACCAGCAAGGTCATCTAACCGGGTTCTTCTAGATGTCCCCAGATCCAGAAGTAAAAGTAAAGGTGACAGTTTTTGTGGTCATTGGAATAAATAAATAAAAAATAACATATTAATCTTCTTCTTCCGACTGCTCTCTTTAGGACTCACCTCAGCAGATCATCTGCCTCCATCTAACCCTATCCTTTGCATCTTCTTCTGTAACACCAACCTTGCTTCACTACATCCATGAAACTTCTCTGTCGTCTTCCTCTTTTCCTCCTGCCTGGCAGCTCCATCTTCATCATCCTTTGTCCAATACACTGTATCCACTATCCCTCCACTGCACATATCCAAACCATCTCAACCTTGCCTCTTTTACTTTGTCTCCAAACCGCTCAACCTGAGCTGTCCCTCTGATATACAGGTTTCTAATCCTGTCCCTCCTAGTCATTCCCAGTGAGAATCTTAGCATCTTCAACTCTGCCACTTCCAGCTCCACATCCTGTCTTTTTGTCAGCACTACCATCTTCAAGCCATATCATAGTAGCTCTCACTACCGTCTTGTAAATCTTCCCTTTCATTCTAGCTTCTACCCCTCTGTCACAAATCACCCCTGACATTCGTCTCCACCCACTCCACCTTGTCTGCACTCTCTTCTTCACCTCTCTTGTGCATTTTCCATTGCATTGGATGGTTGACCTCAGGTATTTGCATCTTTATCATTACACCTTCCTCCCTCTCATTCACACACATGTATTCTGTCTTGCTTCTACTGACTTTGATTCCTTTTCTCTGCAATGCATTAAAAAATGGCTTGGGCATGGTGGCGAGAGCAGGTCGATCACACTCTACACCTGCACCACAGCCATAGCAACAATTGATTGAATGACTATTTTGAGCTGTGAATATTGATCACTGGTAATCTTAAAGCTTAGCTGTTAACAAATCTTCCACCCTCTCAGAAGTGGTGCCCCCTAGTGTTCAAACCAGGTAATAATCTGTCTATTCGCATAAAAACTGCTAATGGTATGCAAAGCTATAAGTCAGTGCTGAAGACGGCTTTCAACTCAAACTAAGTTGGGCATCTCAGTTGTGTACATACGCATGTATAGTTTTGAGGGGTTTTAGGATTTGTCACACTGATTGCTTTTAAATGTGCTATATAAATTTGTCATTGACATATATGCACAACTTTACCTGCTGATTGCAGGTATCAGAAAACTGATTTCTCAACACTACCATTTTACACTGATGTTCTGTTGGTGGGAGAAATGCTGACTCTAACAAACATCTACATTAATATGTATCCACAAACGGCACACAAAGCCGGATAACTGCACAAATTAGCAATAATAAAAAAGCACCACACACCCAAATGGAAGCCATGGCCCCATGCTGTACCTGGTAGAGTTGCACATCATGGTATGGCTCACATGCACCAAAAAAATAAAATCAACACAAGGATGCCTAAAGATCAATGGGCAGCAAAGCATCTTTATCTATCTATCCATCCATCCATCCATCGCTTATCTGGGGGTTTGGGTCAGGGGGGCAGCAGTCCAAACAGAGAAGACAGACTGCTGCCCGGTTCACATAGCACCATGATCCTCACAGTCCCTCCTGCAGGTGGTGATGCCACTGGAGGGCAGACCCATGTGGCTCCTTGTTGAAACTTTTTCATGAGGATCCACTGGACTGGTCTTGGTCTGGTCCTTTACCCAGGACTTGTTTGCCGTGGGAAGCCCTACCAGAGGCAAGCTGCCTCTGACAACATAGCTCCTGGGATCATAAGGACATGTAAATGTGATTTGTTTGTTTTCTAACAAGAGGAATGGTGGTGGTTGTTACAAATTTAGCATAAGGTATAAACATATGAATGTAAATTATGTATAAATTTGAAAGAATGAAGGGGCAAAATATGATTAAAAAAAAGATGCTTAACATTTTTTAAGTCAATAATTTACCATGAGATAAGTCTTAAATTTAGCAAAAAAATGACAATTTTATAAAATGGGAGAGGTTCAAACAAATTTAAAAGGAGGGAAGTCACAAGTTTATGAAACTGGGGCAAAACTCCTGAATTTACATGATTGGAAAAAGTCGAACATGTTTAAGAGGAGGGAAGTCAAAAGTTTATGAAACTGGAGGGAAAAGTTACACATTCACAAAACTGGGGGAAAAATGTTGCAAATTTACAAGATGGGAAAAAGTCAAAAAATTTAAGAGGTGGGGAGTTGCTAATTTACAAAACTAGCAGAAAAAATAGCAAATTTGAAAGATGGGAAAAACTGCAAATTTAAGAAACTGGGGGGAATGGCACAAATTCACTAAAGTGCGGGGAAAAGTCACAAGTACAAGCTACTTGAAAAAATGTAGTAAATGTTGTTATTATTATCATTTCCTTGGACTCTTATGGACTCTTGATGGGGATGGGGGATGGCAGCTTAACAAGGGGGGCTGGTTTGGGGTCAGTTTGTTAACAAGGGGGGTGACACCCTCTCTCAAATCACCTACTGTACAAATCCCTCCACCGCAATAAGGTGCCAATTCATGGAGGAGCAAAGCACCTTTATATATCATAAAAAAATCAGCATCAAATTCCTTCAGTCAGCACCAGCATAAAGGATTAACTATAAGGATATGACAACTACACGCAACATTAGACAGTATAGTCACAGCTATACTGTGAAGGAGCACCCCACTATCTGAAACCTTGCCCTTAGCACCCCTACTTCCCGGGGCCATGACTGGAGCACAAACTTATTTGAGCAGTCGAAAAACAGTGTTCAGAAACTCTGTTCAACAGAGCCTAGTTGACAGCTGCAGGCTACAGCTGCTTGTGTTGAAGATAGCTGTCAATCAAACAAGTAATCTCCCTAAATTTATGGCAACACAAAACCAAAAGGAGAGAGTTGGGGGTGAAAGGAAAACAACCATTTGCAGCTGTTAAGAAAGGGAAAATTGCAGAGAAGAAAATTAGTTTAAATCAAACTCTAAATATGTAAATTCATAGGTATATTTTGGTATTTTTACATGAGAGTCTGAGGATTGGCTTACTTTTCAAGCCAATCTCAAGAGGCTAACATACAAATTGCAGTTTTCTTCACTTCCACATACAATTTATTTTTCTGTATCCAAACCACTGAGCTACAACAACTGATTCTGAGCACACATATCACCTTGTCAACCCCCATCTCATTTTGCTTTTCAAGCATAGACCCTCAAACGCACAGCTGTTTGGGGTTCAGCCACCAGGGAGATGAACTATGCTCCGGTCATCACTAACAGCACGGATGGCTGCAGCGGGAAACGAAGGGCAAAGCCCGGCACACCATCTAACACCATGAATAGATGAACAGAAATGCCCACTCAAGACAGACCCGAGGTTATGTCTGCGTCACAGCTGCCCTTCAACAACTGAAATGTTGTGTTAGTATGCCAGTGATAAATGAGGTAAGGGCCACAAGCTTAAGTGGTACTCTGAAAATTAATAAAGGAGATAAAGAAGTATAAAAAAAATCAATGATTATAGTTTATAAAACTTTGGGAAAAAAAATCTTCAGAACTACTTAAATGACATATTCTGATAGTAAAGGGTGCGGACTAGATCAAAATGAGCAACCGCCACTGCCACTATGTAAAGACCAATTCTGAGCAATTTGTTTTTGGCTTAAAAATCTGCATGGAGTGACAAAACAACATATGGAGGCTTGTTTGTACTTCTTCTATTACAAACATTAAGACCGATATCAGATACCTGAGATCAAGCTGATGCAAACGAGAGAGCCCTGGTTGAAGCTAATGTTAGTAGCCTAGCTGTGGTTGTCAGACACAGTGTGATCTAATTTATGTAACAATGCAAGAGGGCAAAAGACCAAATAAAGCATCACTGGTGATAGGGGTTTGAGGCTTTACTGGCCAATAAGTTAGGACCTGCCCCGGGGAACAAAACAAACCTGAATGAATGAATGGAGGAAACTGCTAGCTGTGGTTAACTACTGCTGGTAAATGGTATAATAAACTATAATAAAACAAGCTAAAATAATACCTAGACTGAGATATGTGATAAAGTTTTTGCATTGTCTCAGGTCAGTACACACTCTCACCTCATTCACTGCTGCTGATTACCTGATCATGCCCAGCTGTACCAATTACTCCACCTGTGTCTCATCAGCTTGCAGCCTTTAAAAACGGAGTAATTCCTCTTCTTCCTCCCTTGGTCTGTTGGACTTTCTTCATGTCAGCAGTGTTGGTTTCCATGTGTGCCTACCTGAATGCCTCTGTGCCTTCTTCCTCTCACCTTCTCCCAACACTGGAAATTGGAAGCCTGAAAACATTAAATAACCTTTACTACCACTTCCCAACCTTTCAGGAAATCAACCAGCCTTAATCACTCTCCTGGCACACTTGTAACTCTCTTGGGTGGACCTGTCCAATCCGGAACCCCCCAATTACCCAAGTAAGTCTCGAGCACATAACAATTAACAATAACCTCAGGAAGCCCCTGGGCCTGGGGCACCATCTCCTACCTTCCACTCTTTCCAGCTCTCACTGTATTTGGAAATGGAACTTATTCAACCTGTGGAGAAGAAAGGACACCTACCTAAAAAAATACTCACTGTGCCACTCTGCATCTGTGAATGTAAGGAACAAATCTACTCTCACCATTATACTCACTGAAAGCCTAAACATATATTTGCCATTGTCCTCTGTCTCTGCAGGGTTGCCAGCTTCTCCTTAATTACTCACTTTCTGTCAAATACATATACCTTTGCATCAACTCTGGTCTCCTCTGTCTGCTTTTAGGTCCATTTATCTGTAAATATGTCAGTTTTGGTAGCTGATACAGTTGGGATAATGGATGTTGATGAAGTGGGTGAGTTATGTTGAGTGGCCATAAGTGATTGTTAAACTAGGCAAACGGCTAGTATCACTGCCAGCATAGTTATTACAGTGCCAAAACATAATAAAATAAGCCACAGTAATGCCTGGAAGTGAGTTGCATGATTTAAAATATGGTAATGAACCAGCTAGGAACATGAATGTCTATCACTGTGAGAAGGATAGAGAAGCCCAATAAATGTGGTGCTGGTTAAGGTAGGCTACTTGGTGAGCAGCGTTCTGAAACTCACAGGGACAAAGACGTGGGGGGTTGTATTACTCCATAGAGCTCTAGCTAGGTCATCACAACCACAGGCAAATCTGAATGGCTCACTGTAGGAGACCTTTTAAGACAAGAACCTAACAAAGTGACAGGGTTGTTGGTTTTCTTTTTCTTTTTTCCAGAGTTTCTGCATTGGTAGCTGTACCAGATACCCAAATTCATGCACAAAACCACAGAAAGTGAAGATTTTATGTCCCTTTTAAACAACTACATCTGGCAGCTGATTAAACCCAAGCCCCACTGTATTTTTCCCCTAGGGTATCATTTCGGTGTTTAAATCCCTATGGTGACCACGGAGCCTATTTCTGCCTGGCAAGTCCTTGAACAAAACATCAGATCCTTCTGAGCTCTTAGGGTTTTTGACCCTGAGGTCTCCCTGTGTGGGCCAGCAATTTTCTGCCTGGCAAGAATCGATAAGCATCACATCTGATTATTATTTTTGTTTACAAGGTGCAGTGATTCAGGTCTGACTTTGTTTTCAGATTTCATGAGGTGACCTTGTTTGAGAAAAAACAAATCAATAACTGGATGACTGGCTGCTGGATGGAAGCTGTGCTGGTAACAGCTGCAGCTTGATGTAGACATGTGTCTATCCATTAACATCTGCAGCTGCTCACTGACAGATACTTGATTTTGTCCATGATTTGAGGATTTACTGGAGGATGGGACAGCAAAATGCTCTGTTAGATATGTGAAACATGCCATGCAGAGCTACTGTATTAATCATCTTCTCAGAAATTCTCAGAGACTTGCAGACAATCTAAGAAATCCACTCAATTTCCAGGAGGGTTGCTTGCTTATGTCTGACCTCTTATCTCTGAAATCCTTAAAATCAATCTGAGATAGGAGGCTTAAAATCACTTTCCTTGGCTGCATCTCTGCAACTGCACCCCTTCAATGAAACTGAACTTCAGCTCCGCATTCAACACCATCCGCCCCGCTCTGCTCCGGGACAAGCTGTCCCTGCTCAACGTGCCTGACTCCCTCTGCAGGTGGATCATCGACTTCCTAACGGACCGGAGGCAGCATGTGCGGCTGGGAAAGACTGTCTCAGACTATACTAGCATCAGCACCGGATCACCCCAGGGCTGTGTACTTTCCCCCCTACTCTTCTCCCTTTACACCAACTCCTGCACCTCCAGCCACCAGTCTGTCAAGTTGATCAAGTTTGCGGACGACACCACCCTCATCGGGCTCATCTCCAACGGCGACGAGTCCGCCTACAGGAGAGAGGTGGCCCAGCTGGCGTCCTGGTGCAGCAATAACAACCTGCAGCTGAACGCTCTGAAGACAGTGGAGATGATTGTAGACTTCAGGAAAGTCACTACTCCTCTGCCCCCCCTCACCCTCTCAGGCTCTCCCATCACCACTGCTGATTCCTTCCGCTTCCTAGGCACTACCATCACCAGGGACCTCAAATGGGAGCCGACCATCAGCTCACTCATCAAAAAAGCCCAGCAGAGGATGTTCTTCCTGCGGCAGCTGAGGAAGCTCAAGCTACCCACCAAGATGTTAGTGCAGTTCTACAC
This sequence comes from Pholidichthys leucotaenia, assembly GCA_020510985.1. Taxonomy (NCBI): domain Eukaryota; kingdom Metazoa; phylum Chordata; class Actinopteri; order Cichliformes; family Pholidichthyidae; genus Pholidichthys; species Pholidichthys leucotaenia. Next base: position 146,413,994 of record CM035836.1, on the reverse strand, counting down.
AGCCATCATCGAGTCCATCCTCACCACCTCCATAACCGTGTGGTACGCAGGAGCCACTGCCAGGGACAGACTAAGGCTGCAGCGCGTCGTGCGCACTGCTGAGAAGGTGATCGGCAGCAAGCTCCCATCTCTCCTGGATCTGTACATCTCCAGGACCCGGAGGCGTGCTGGCCGGATCATAGCCGATCCCTCACACCCTGGTCACGTACTGTTTGCCCCCCTCCCCTCTGGTAGAAGACTTCGGTCCATCCAGACTAAAACCTCCCATCACATGAACAGCTTCTTCCCCTCTGCCATCAGACTGCTGAACACTAAGTGACTTATTGACTCTCGTGCACTATGTACAGCAGCTCAACCAGACTCATGTCAATCATCACTGTTTTCTTCCTGCATTACCGACTGCACTATATAGTTCTCCACAGTATCTGCTGCTGGCTAATATATTTTAACTGTTGACCAGTATCACTTAATCTTATCCTACACTTTATTACATGTATAGTTTATTTCTTTTATCTTATCATGTTTAATGTTGCAGCATTGTACCGAGACAAATTCCTAGTTTGTGTACTACATGAACAATGGCAATAAACCTGATTCTGATTCTGATTCTGATTCTGATTCTGAACCTCCCAAAGCGGAGAACTGTTTTCAAACCAAATTCATTTTCAGATTAAATGTAAACTCATATGTTAGACTGCCAACAAATAGAGAAACATATTTAAATAGTCCAAATAAGCTTGTGTGCAGAATTAAGTCTTAGAAGTCTTAGAACCAACTTCTAAATCAACTTCCAATTTGATGATTAAGAACTTTTTCATGCAAAAGTTAAGAGAACTTTGCAGTTCCCTTTGTGGATCTTTTGTCCTTATATCCCAATCTTGAAGGAAGGCAATCTGTGCCTTTTCTCGTTTTAGTTTTGTCAAAATCTTACTCCTCTTTATAGGATTCAGAACTCTATTTACATTGAAAAAAACAATTTCAACCGGTTTTCCTTGCATTCAAATATTTACATTTAACCTCAGTTCCCTGTAAGCACTCCCTTGGAAAAAGAATAACATAATGAATAACAAAAACAAACTTTATGAACATTGAACAGATTCCAAAACTAACTTCCAACCCTAAGGTCGATTTACTGACCCGTTGCTGGTTTGAGGGATAACCTCTACACCTCCAGTGTGTCAGAGGGCCCTGCCCTATGACGTCAGCCATATAAACAGTTCAGTGTCCCCTCGTTGTCCCTTCCTCCGACCAAAATTTTCGTAGTTCTTTTCTTATCCATCTTTCTCATTTATTTCTTATCTTTAATCAAAAAAGACCAAATCAACCTGTATCCTCCGTTGCTGTGTGTCTAAATGCTTGCAGCTTTTGCATGAAGCTCTGCGTGTTCCTGGCCGTGGTGCTCCGTTTGGTCCACGCTGGCTGCCAGGCTCCTCGCTGAATCCTCTCCCACAACGTTGCTGGCTGCTCAATCACTTTCACTGGCAGGCCACAGCTGACCATGTCCGCTGTTGCCTCTTCTGCTGTGTCATACGTTCTCTGCCCTTCTTCATAGTGAACTCTTAGGCGAGCTGGACAGAGAGTCTGAAATCGTATTTTGTTTTCTTTCAGGACTCGTCGCGCCTCGGCATATGCTTTCCGTCTGTGTAAAATTACAGAAGCATAATCATGATCCAAGTTTATCTTATGGTCATCCAGAGTAAAGCCTTTCTTCTGCCATGCCAAACGGATTACTTCTTCTTTCGTTCTAAAGCTCTGGAATTTGACCAGGATAGATCTCGGCTTGGCTCCAGGTGGGGGCTGAGGGGTGAGTGCTCGGTACGCCCTCTCTATGTTCAGGTTTACAGTATCAGGGATGCCAAGGTTATCTCTAAACACTTTCTCTATAAATGTAATCATTGTCTTTTGGTCCATTTCTTTTTGTTAGGAATTCCATAAATCCTGATGTTTTCTCTTCTCGACCTGCATTCCTGATCCGTTAATTTCTCCTGAAGTTGTTCTTGCAATTTTAATATTCCTGCAACCACTCCTTCTATGTCTTGTAGCCTTTCCTCGTTCCCCACAATTCTTTTCTCCGCTTCATCCAGTCTTGAGTTTGTCTTGGCAAATTCTCTCATGATCTCTTGTTTGTATTCACGCAGCTCTTTGAGTATTGTGCTGTTAGTCACCTCTCCTTCGTCCTCATTTGCGTCGCTTTCTCTCTGGTTAGCAGCGGTAGGATTAGCATTAGCTTTTTGATCTTGCGACACATCCGTTTCTGTGGATGTCGCTACAGTGGTTGATTTATTTCTCCCTTTCGGAGGCATCTTCTCTCCATCTTCTCTCCTTCTCACCTTTCTCTCCTTCTCTCCTTCTCCATCTTCTCTCCTCGCTATAATCCTCTCGGCGCCACACGAGTAGGCTGCCTTTTTGCAACAGCGGCTCGATTCCAAGTTTTTTTCCCTTCCTCTCTTTTTTGATCAGTCTTTTTTTTCACCCCACTTATATCACGGACACACAGATCGTCCCAAATGTCTCCTGAGCCGGTGGACGGAGCCACTGTTTATAGCAGGATTCGATACAACAGGGAAGAGCTGCTAGCATTTAACCGCCACCCGGTCCCATTGGAAAAACTCGACATACCGAGAGAATTGAGGCGAAAGCGTCGCGGCTGCCGGGCTGGAGTAAGGCGGAGGACAAAAAATATAAGGTACAGACCCTCCCTTCCATCTGTTGTCATGGGAAATGTACGGTCGATACTGGGAAAGTTAGATGAGCTAGCGGCTATCTCCCGTTATGATAGCACTTACCGGGAGTGCTCTCTCCTTTTGTTTACTGAGACGTGGCTAACTGAACTAGCAGCAGATGCTAACATTGAGCTGGAGGGTTTTCACATGATACGAGCTGACCGAACACCAGACAGTGGCAAAGCTAGGGGCGGTGGAGTGATAATGTACGTTAACAACAACTGGTGCAGACCGGGACATATCACTGTTAAACAACGACACTGCAGCAAAGACTTTGAGTTGCTAGCTGTTAGCATGAGGCCTACATATTTCTCGAGAGAACACTCACACGTGATCTGCATTGTTGTTTATGCAAATCCGACGGCGAACGCTGGGACAGCGCGTGACGTCATCCATTCAGTAACCAGCAGGCTGCAGACAGAACACCCAGATGCTCTTCTCCTCATCTCAGGCGATTTCAACCACGTTTCACTGTCTCCCATTCTACCCACGTTCACCCAGTATGTCACATGCCACACTAGAGACAATAAAACACTGGATTTATTCTACGCAAACACTAAGGAGGCGTACACCTCATCACAACTTCCCCCACTCGGGAGATCGGATCACAACTTGGTTCATCTCCGGCCGGTGTACAAACCCCTAGTGCACAGACAACCTCCGGCCATGCACACTGTGGAGTTATGGTCTGAGGAGACAATGGACACTCTAAAGGACTGTTTTGAAGCCACCGCCTGGAAGCAGCTCTGCGATCCACATGGTGAGGACATCGATGGCCTCATTCATACCTTCACGGGCTACCTCAGCTTCTGTGTGGACAAATCAGTTCCCACCAAGACCATACGGCGTCACTCAAACAACAAACCCTGGATCAACCCTGAGATAAAAACACTTCTGAGAGAGAAGAAGAGGATCTTCAGGTCGGGGAACAGGGAGATGCTGAAGTCCGTACAGAGGGAGCTGAGGAGAAAGATCAGAGAAGGCAAGGACAGCTTCAGGAAGAAGATGGAGGACAAGCTGCAACAGAGCGACATCAGCGGGGTCTGGAGAAACCTCAAAACCATCTCGGGGCTCCAGAATACCTCCCCCCAGGCCACGGGGGGCAGGGAGTGGGCGAACAACCTGAATCTGTTTTTCAATAGATTTGACCAACCGCCCTCCCCCCCTGTCTGCACAACAACCACTGCTGCCTCTAAGAAATCAAGTCCTGCTGCCCACTCCCCACTCCACCGACACCCCCCCCACTCCCAACACACAGCCCCCCATCCTGACCCTGACCAAGACCTAGGTGAGGACGGAGCTGAGGAAGATCAAGGCGAGGAAGGCGTCGGGACCGGACGGCATCAGTGCAAAGCTCCTCAAGTCCTGTGCAGACCAGCTGTGTGGGATTGTGACGTATATCTTCAACATGAGCCTGAAACTGGGGAGGGTACCACAGCTGTGGAAAACATCTTGTGTGGTACCTGTACCAAAAACTTCCCACCCCAAAGACCTGAACAGCTACAGACCGGTGGCCTTGACGTCCCACTTGATGAAGACCCTGGAGAGACTGCTCCTTGCTCATCTCCGCCCCCTGGTGGAACCAGCGATGGATCCACTCCAGTTCGCCTACCAGCATGGCATTGGGGTGGAGGATGCGGTGATCTTCCTCCTTCACCGTTCTCTGTCCCACCTGGAGAAGCCCGGGAATATGGTGAGGATCATGTTCTTTGACTTCTCCAGTGCTTTCAACACCATCCAACCGATGATCCTGAAGGACAAGCTGCTGCGCGCAGGGGTGGACCAGCACCTGTCATCATGGATCCTGGACTACCTCACGAACCGGCCTCAGTTTGTGAGAACCTGGGACTGTGTTTCCGACACGATCATCAGTAGCACGGGGGCCCCCCAGGGAACGGTGTTGGCTCCCTTCCTGTTCACTCTTTATACTGCGGACTTCTCACACAACACAACACACTGCCATCTACAGAAGTTCTCTGATGACTCTGCGACCGTTGGTCTCATCTCCAACGGAGATGAAGCTGAGTACAGAGGGCTTATCCAGGACTTCGTGGACTGGTGCCATCGGAACTGCCTCCAGATCAACGCGAGGAAAACTAAGGAGCTGGTGGTGGACTGCCGCAGGCATGGGCAGCCCCTCACAGCACCAGTAAATATACAGGGAACAGACATCGAGATGGTGACATCCTATAAGTACCTGGGTGTTCATCTGAACAATAAACTAGACTGGTCACACAATACTGACGCACTCTACAAGAAGGAACAGCGCAGGCTGTTCCTGCTGAGGAGACTCAGGTCTTTTGGTGTACAAGGGGCGCTGCTGAAGTCATTCTATGACACGGTGGTGGCATCAGCCATCACTTTTGGAGTGGTCTGCTGGGGCAGTGGCATTACTGCAGCCGATAGGAAGAGACTGAACAAACTGATTAAGAAAGCTAGCTCTGTCCTGGGGCAGCGCCTTGATCCGATGGAGGAGATAGGAGAGAGAAGGACGGTGGCTAAACTGTCATCTCTGCTGGAGTCCGAGTTCCACCCTATGCAGGACATACTGGATGCACTGAGGAGCTCATTTAGCAGCAGACTACATCATCCCAGGTGCACAACCGAGAGGTTTCGTAGGTCCTTCCTACCAACGGCTGTCAGACTGTACAACCTAAGCAGGGCTGCTCGCAGAGATAGCAAAAAGACGTAACAAACTAATAGTTTTTTGAATGCAAAAGATGCAATAGACTTACACAATGGTCCTCTCCGGCATACAACTAGGAACATACCGGTTGCTATGGAGGGTGAGAATATGTATGGGCACATAATCATACCATGTAGGATAACTAAGTAGACGGTTATGCTGTTTCATCCCATCTAGCAACAATGCTCTGCACTGTGTGTGTTTATATATTTACATATTTATTCCATCTAGCTACAATGCTCAGCACTGGGTGTGTTTATATTTATGTATCTATTTATTTATTCCATCTAGCTACAATGCTCCGCACTGTGTTTTTATATATCTACATATTATTCCATCTAGCTACATTGCTCCGCACTGTGTGTGTTTATATACTTGCATATTTATTCCACCTAGCTGCAATGCTCCGTACTGTGGGTGTTTATATATTTACATATTTATTCCATCTAGCTACAATGCTCTGCACTGTGTGTTCATATATTCATATATTTATTCCATCCAGCTACAATGCTCTGCACTGTGTGTCTGTGTGTGTGTGTGTATATATATATCTTATAGTAATATGTACATATGTATATTAGCTGCTCTTGCTTGCTTGTTTTTTTTTTTTTTTTTTTTCTTGCCTTCTGATTGTTGCTCTGAGTGTTGCTATCCCTGTGCTGTTGCAATCCTGGAATTTCCCCGTTGTGGGACTAATAAAGGCTTATCTTATCTTATCTTATCTTATCTTTGTAGGCGTTTGAGCTAGTTTTGTCGGTTTTAATTTGACTTTTTCAAAGTAATTTCTTGTTTTTGGTCGGAAGACCACGCTCTGTGTTGCCATCCCTTGGTGACCCGGAAGCGGAACCCCTTATATCCCAATCTGTGCTATTTTTGACTGGTTTGAAACAAGTATTTTAGGAAAATTAAACATTTAATATAGTAATAATAATAATAATAAAACTGCCCACCTCTGTATGTGGGGGAATTTTTTAAAATTTGTTCAAACTAGCAGTTGTTGGTGTCAATTAAAAACAGATTTATCAACTAAATGGCTTATTTTTCACCTCAAGTTTTCAGGAACACTTAAGGCTGCTCTGTTTTCATGATATCAAGTTTACTGCTGAACTGCCTTAAATATATCACACTCTGTGTAATGACTCTATATAATACAGAAGTTTAATTTTTTTGAATTGAATTACCTAAATAAATCAACTTCTTGTTGACATTCTAATTTGAGATGCACCTGTATATACTTGCTTTTACACATCACTGTCTCTAACCATCTGTATTGCAGGTGGATATAGGTATTCACATGTAATCACAGGAGCAGTCTATGTGACTGAGTCTAAATTATTGTAAGGCAGGCTCATTTTAAGGGCGAACCTGTTCACTCTGTTTTTCAATCTTTGGCTCAAAAAGATTGAGCTGTTTTTATATTGAAAAAAATCTTGGGAAACCCCACCAATCAAAACTGTTACAAAATGACAAATTGTAGCCTATTACAGCATTGACAATTTAGTCTTGTAAATAGTTTATACTCAGTGTGAAACTTGGGCATGTTCAGATGAACACAAAGCTGATATCCTGGCAGAAACATGTCAAGGTTGGCACTTTCCAAATGTTTTTGCCAGAGGTATACCTTTGAACAGAATCCATTTATTACCTCCACCAAGGAGGTTATGTTTTCATCGGCGTTGGTTTGTCTGTCTGTCTGTCTGTTTGTTTGTTTGTTAGCAAGATAACTCAAAAAGTTATGGACGGATTTTCATGAAATTTTCACAGATTGTCAGAAATGGGGTATCCTACAGATGATTAGATTTTGGTGGTGATCCGGATCACCATCTGGAAAAAAAAAAACAAAAAATAAAAACAAGCATCACAGTATAGCTAATAATATATGCCACTTGCGAATGGCATTTTTTTCATGGTCAAGGAATCTATAAAGTTAGACAAAATAAATGTAGGATTAATATTTATGATGTTAAACACTGTATGGGGGGAACTGTGGCGCTTGGCGGAGGTCTGCGCTCTCCGAGTGCTTTTCTAGTTTTGTATGTGCTTGTGAGCAACTTTTCATCTTTGCCTTGTATATGCATGTTCAGTTAATTCAGATGCTAAAATATATCTTGGTATGCCAGCGTTGCAAGCAGCTTTCCTCATCAGTCAAAAACATTTTTACTTCCTGTCAGAGCTCATGCACATGGGCCAGTAATTTGCCATGCAACAGCCATCAGACCTCACTATGGAGCATAAAGGTTTTATGCTCCATTCCCATTTCCTCATATAAAGATACAAATATGCTGCTTTTCAGAGGCCTTTAACAAAGTTTACCATCCACATGACATCATCCAACATGCTGTAGGAGCTAGGTCTGATGGTAGTTTCGGTAATGAAAGAATCCCAATGCAAGAACCAGTGCATAACAACATCTAGGCATCTTTCACTCTGCTAACAGCCTTTGGTGCACCAAACCCTGGCAGTTGCTCCATCAGTACAGGGCCCAGTTTAGAGTCTGAATCTTTCCTCTTCAAATATTTATCCATTGATGTTTTTCCATCTAGTCACCACAACCTCTAGCACATCTGAAAAAGGTCATTACTTCCATAAAACACATGAAGAACAGGATGAAGAAGATGGTAGCACCTACTGTCATGGAAAAGCCACTACAAGCACCCATGTACAATGGCAAATTATTTGCAATTTTTTGGACTAATTAAGAAGTGAAATTAGACAATTCCTGAGGACCACTGAACATTCTCTCAAGGAACCCTCTCAAGGTGCTAGATAAGATATTTTGAAGTGCCCTTGTAAATCTGTTAGTTTCCTTTGACAGCATATTGGACAATATATGGTGCATAGGGGACAGTGCCTCTCTGCAATTCCTCTAACCCTAGGCCACCAAGCTACAGTAAGTAGAGGAAGCTATTATGTTTTGGTGAACACCAAGCTGGTAGGCAGAAAGCACCATTTTTATATGGTTTCTTTTATGACCAGGGTGCAAACTCAGAACCTCCCAGCTGTTGGCTGGATGCTCTACTACAAGGCCACCACTCCGGTTCATAAATCTGTTAAAGATATTGATCCAAGTATCAGACAATTCCCTTTCCAGTGTGAAAACACAGCTGTCACAGGCACATGTAGACAGTACCTTCAACTCTGCAGTGGAAAAATACTGGAATGCTGTATTACTGTTGTACTGTTTTTCTTTTGACGTATCTGAATTTTTTCAGCTGAGAGCATTCCTACCAAAATCTGAAACCACAGGAATAGAAATGCTGTCTGAATGCCTTTTAATATTTCCTGCTCTATTGTTGTTTTTCAATTCTTACTGTATAACATACACATCCTACTAGACTGCCTTTTCCCCCCTTTTGAGCTGTAGGAGCCATGGTTTGGGTTATTTCCTGGCATATCTGAAAGAAACATGAAAACCAAAGTCAGAGAGAGAGAGAGAAATGAATCCCTGCAGACTCTCTCACCTCCACACACCTATTCGCTCACTGTGTGAAGTGTGTGCGATTGTCAGTTTTGTAAAGACTCCATGCAGCGCCGGAGTGCAGACCAGCATGTTTCATTCCAACGCTGACACAGTGGGGAACCCACACAGAGAGAGACGGCCACTCCAATACGTGCAAGAAAATACATTCTAGTAAATTATTTTCCCATGTCACATTATAGGTTAAGCCGATTACCACTGAAATTCCTAAATTGTAAAATCCACTCTCAAACAAACATTGCATAAGCATAAACTGACATCTGTTTAATCCACCCAGGCCAACTTTCCTGTATCCTGTATGATTTCCCACTTTTATTTCATATCTATGATGAAATTTCCTTGTTGAAAAGTTCAGCTTGTTGGTATTTATGAGGTAAGAAGAGGGGCTCAATACGAGCAGTCAATGAACACGGCTGCATCAGCGTGAATCAAACACCCCTTATTTTTATCGGGGGACTTCAAGCTAAGGAGTGTCCGCCAGAAGAAGAAGAAAAAAAATCTCTTACCACTCTCGCCCTACAGTCTCCCTCCTATCCTCATTACTTTAATCTGAACTGCACCTCACTGACGTTCCTCCTCCTCTCCGTTGGGCTTTTCTTCTCTCCATCATCTTCTCTCCCATCCCTTTATCTTTACTGTAAAAGCAGTCAAGGCTCTCTGGCATGGTGGCAAAGATTTTTAAAGATGCGCCCCACCCTGTTCTTCCTGGACCTGGAGTTAAAAACTCAGCGCAAGTGCATGTCTCTTCTTCCACATGTGTTTTCTTTTTTGTGTATGAGTGCATGCCTGAATCGTTACCCATCTCCTCACATAGACCCACAGGCTTTATATCGCTCCACCAAACGATGCCCCGGAGACAGTGATCAGTTGAGAGAGGGAGGGTGGGGAGATGCAGGGAAAAAGATTTGACAAAAGATGAGCAGCAGAGAACACGGGAGGAGAAAATGAGGCCGGGGGATGAGACGAGCGGGTCGAATCAGCAGCAGTGGGGTCTTGTACTGGAGTGCTTATTGATGAAAGCCCCTCAGATCATTTCTTTAGTGGCAAAAGCCTTAAGCCAAATCCAGGGTGGGAACAAGACGGAGCGGCACAAAACATCAGCGACACAATGTTCCCTTTGGCAAAGGCAAATGAAAAGCACTTCTTCTTCATCTGTGTTTTTGATTTGGCCGTCTGCAGCTGGCATTCACCCATCTCTTAGAGTTAGCACTATAAAAGAAAAACTCAAAAACAGGTATTAAAAATGTCTTGGTTTTAGTTTAATCGTGAAAAGAAAATCTTTGAATAAGTAAATTTTGACATCAATAGCTAAGGGTAATTTATAAGTAGTTTTGAACCCATTCACAACAAATTCTATGTTTACCGCACATATCTGTTCTCAAATGTGACACTAAAGTGGAAATGAATTTTACATGCATTCTTCTTAACAGCCAGCAGGGGGAGGTTTTTTCTCTTGATTGTATATTTTTTTTCCTTTATTATCACAAATATCCAATTAATATGAATGTCAGTAAAATTAAAAACACCACAGTGTGACGCGATTCATTCACTTATTTTAAAATAACTTTTATAGTCCTGTAGAAAGCTCAGTTACTGTTTTACAGAAGTCACCCTTGATGACAGTAATAATAAACCAACTTAATCCTTTGGGTGTGAGAATTTGCGTGCCCCTAGTGGTAGAGCGCGGCACTGCGCCTGCCTTCTCACTCTGACATGATTGCCTGCATTGGGAATTTGTACTGATTTGCCAATTTCAAAACGTGGCAGACATCTGTTGGAGGACTCGGTGGATGACACGTAATACACCAAAGAAGAAGAACCCCTCATTTCCTTTTCCTGTTCGTAGCAGCTAGCCCAGAAAGCTAATATGGCCACGATCGTCACGTCACTTTTTCGGCTTTGTAAGCAGAAAATAGCCGCGGGATACAAGCAAAATTGATGTGGGATAATCATAAGACTTTGTAGATGTGGTAGAGATTTTTTTTTTTTTTGTAACTTTGTTTTTTTATTCATTTTTCATGATACATATTACATTCAGATCACAGTCTCTATATTTAAAAAAGGAGCTAACCATACAGTCAAAAAGAAAAAAAATAAAGAAAAAAGAGGGAAAGAAAAAAAAAGGGGGGGACAAATGTTGGAGCATCAAGTTTTTAGTTTCCATCTCTAAATTCTTCTGGTTTTTCCAGTGTCCTTGGTTATTCTTTCAATTTATGTCTCGTTGTTGAAGAAGAGCTCGGAATGACGAGGCGATGTGACTTATAAACCAAAGTTTATTATCAGCTTTGCTCCTCTAACAAGTCTCATCTAGTGCAGCAGCAGAAGAAGTAAGAGAGCGAACACATTCGGCTCTGTGTACTTATACTCACACACAACAAAAAACATGCATACAAAGCTGACATCCCCCATTAACTTAATTATCCTCCTTTGTCTCCGTACCCCTCCACCTGGCCCTGGGAGGTCAAGGCGACCTATCTGGTCTCCACCGCAGTGCCTCGGATGCTCTTTGATCTCCGCTGACGGTTGAGACCTCTTGTCCTGTTCTGAGGTGTGAAGTCGCTTTACATATGTAATCACCAAACATTCTCACATGCTTATACATATGTAGGTTATGGGATATATGATTAATATAGACCACAGCCCCCCCCAAACGACTAAGAAAAGGACAATAGGAAAATTCACAGTTTAAGATAATTATTATGACATACTAACTGCTACACCTCTTGACAAAGAAGAAACTTTCCAGCAGCTATGCTCCTGTTGAGAGTTCAGTGGTAATCATAACAGCATAGTAATATCACAAGTCAGTCCTAAACTGTTACAGCACAATTAGTGAACAACTTTTGAGTAGTTTGTATCAGTCCTTGTGCCGTCTGGGCTTTAATCTTCTTCCGAATCTGCTGTGGGTCCGTTCGGGCGTCCTGGTGGGACCTTCCTGTAAGGAATCTGCAGCTTGGGAAGGAGAGTGATTATTTGTTCCCTGCAGGGGGGCTGAGTCTTTTCTCTTGGGGGGTCTACCCCGCCAAGGTGCTCTCGCCAACCGTGCAGGCTCGTCTCTCAACAAGAAGGCAGGTTTAAGTCTGTCAATGCTGACTGTTTCTTTTCTGTCCCCAAAATCAAGCACAAAATGCTTATCACCAGGTTCCAGCACTCTGAATGGTCCATCGTATGGTGGACGGTAGGTTGGTTTTAAAGCTTCATGCCTAACAAAAACGAATTCAGCGTCTTTTAAAGCTTGGGGGACAAAAACCCGTGGAAAAGAATGATGTGCCGGCCCGGAGAGAGAGTCCGGTCCGTTGCTGCCTAAAAACCTCGGGGCTGGAAGATGCCCTGGCTCTGGGTTCTCTGGTAAAAAGAGAACCCAGAGCCAGGGCATCTGGGCACGCAACCCCAATAAAACCCAAGGAAGTTTATTTACCCAATTTGTATCCGTTAGTGAGGCTCTGAGGGCGGCCTTTAAAGACCTGTGAAAACGCTCGCATAACCCACTAGCCTGAGGGTGATAAGCGGTGGTGCGGTGAATTGTCGCTCCTAAGCTGCTGGCCATGGCTGACCAAAGCTCTGAGACAAATTGAGGCCCCCTATCGGACGTGATGTCCGATGGGACGCCGAAACGTGCCACCCAGTTTGTCAAAAAAACGCGAGCGACTTCCTCCATTGTGGTTGACGCCAGAGGGACCGCCTCCGGCCAGCGCGTAGTACGGTCTATCATTGTTAACAGATGTGTGAAACCTTGGGAGGAAGGTAGTGGTCCCACGAGGTCGACATGAACGTGGTCGAACCTTCTAGCAGGGATTCGAAAAGGGTCTAGAGGGGCTTTTGTGTGTTTGTGTATTTTGGCGCGCTGACAAGAAATGCAAGTCTTTGCCCATTCTTTTACGTTTTTGCGCAGGCCAGGCCACACAAACTTTTCGGCGACCATTTTAACCAAAGCGCGCACACCTGGGTGCGCGAGGGAGTGAATTGAGTCGAAAATACGGCGGCGCCATGTAGCTGGAACTACCGGGCGAGGTCGGCCGGTTGAGATGTCGCATATTAGGGGGGGCACACCGTCGCGTAAACCCCTTTCCTCCAGCCTTAACCCTGTTGGTCCAGACAGGAGTGCACGCACGTCCGCGTCACTACTTTGCTCCTCCGCCATGGCTGCATAATCTATCCCTACGTGGATTGGGGCTGCGTATGTGTCCGCGTTGGCGAAGAGTTCTGCGGCTGAGGTAGTATAATCTGTCTCCTCGCGCTCTGGCGATGTCACAGCGCGAGAGAGGCAGTCTGCTACCACGTTAAGTTTGCCTGCCACATGTCGAATGTCTGTGGTGAACTCTGAAATCGCAGCTAGCTGTCTTTGTTGCCTGCCTGACCACGGTTCAGAAATTTTAGCCATCGCAAAGGTGAGCGGTTTGTGGTCTACAAAAGCTGTGAAACGCCGCCCCTCCAACCAGAACTGGAAGTGGCGGATGGATAAATGAAGCGCTAGCAGCTCCCTGTCAAAGGTGCTGTATTTACGCTCAGTTTGGTTCAGCGATTTGCTGAAAAATGCCAAAGGTTGCCAGGTTCCGCCGACATGTTGTTCTACAACCGCCCCTATGGCCAGGTCTGAAGTGTCTGTGGTTAGCGCAATGCGGGCCGAGGGATCAGGGTGAACCAACAATGTGGCATTAGCTAGGGCACTTTTTACTTCCGCGAAGGCGCGTTCGCGCTCCTGGGTCCATTCGACCGCGTTGGAAGGTTTTTGTTTTCTGAGCGCGTCATATAGGGGCTGCATGAGCTGAGCTGCGCGGGGGAGGAAACGGTTGTAAAAATTAACCATTCCCCAAAATTCTTGCAGCGATTTGACCGTTTGTGACCGTGGGAAACTTTTTACTGCGTGAACTTTGTCTGGCAGTGGGACTGTCCCCTTCGGTGAAACTCTGTGTCCCAAAAAAATTTGTGACACGCCGAATTTGCATTTGGCTGGATTGATTATTAACCCGTGCTCTTCTAGTCTCTGAAAAACCATAGTGAGATGCTGTTCGTGTTCTTCCTCAGATGAGCTGGCTACCAGCATATCGTCGAGGTAGACAAACACGAAAGGGAGGTCGCGTAATACTGCGTCCATCATCCGCTGAAAGGTTTGAGCAGCGCCTTTGAGGCCGAAAGGCATCTGCAAAAATTCAAAAAGGCCGAAGGGGGTTATTACAGCTGTTTTAGGAATGTCTTCCGCTCTAACGGGGACTTGATGATAGCCGCGGACCAGGTCTATTTTTGAAAAAATGCGCGCACCTGCCAGATGTAGTGAAAAATCTTGGATGTGAGGAATTGGGTAGCGGTCATGCGCTGTCGCATTGTTTAATCTGCGGTAATCGCCGCACGGTCTCCAAGAACCGTTGGGTTTAGGGACCATGTGAAGCGGTGACGCCCAGGGGCTTTTTGAGCGCCTGATAATGCCTAGTTTTTCAAGGGTGGTAAACTCGTCCCGAGCTATGGCGAGCTTGGTCGCGTCTAAGCGCCGAGCTTTGGCGAATACGGGCGGGCCCGTTGTGGGAATAAAGTGTTCGACCCCATGCTTAGCCACTGTAGCTGAGAATTTGGGAATTGTGAGTGCTGGAAATTGGGTGAGGAGTTGATCAAACTTACCTCCTGTTGTAGTGACGCTGGCTTGCACGGGTGGTGGAGAAACTCGAGCTGAGCAGGGAATAGAAGCAAAGGACAATGCATTAACCAAGCGTCTGTTCGCTAGATCAACCAATAACCCATGTGCACACAAAAAGTCTGCGCCCAACAAGTTAAAACTCACCGCCGCTACAACAAATGTCCATCTGTAGTTGTAGCCATGGATGCGGAGGGGCAGGTTCCTTTCGCCAAAAGTGTCGATGATGGAGCCACCGCTCCATTACCCCGGGGGCCCATGGCCCGGTCTGCTTGGGAGGGCATTATAAAACTCAGTTGAGCTCCCGTGTCAATGAGGAACTGCTTGCCGGTGTGTCCGTCCGTCACATATAGAAGCTTGCTTTTTTCGCCGAGAACTGCCGCTGTTAACGGTTCTCGGCTTTGGCGTTTTCCCGAAATCGTGAATCTGCAGGGGGAAAGGCATTTGTAAGCCTTCTCGGCGAAGCGGTGGTGGTAATAACAGATGTCGCTCCGTCTGTTACGTCTTGGCCGTGTCGCTGCCATGGCGGGCGGATTCTGCTCAGTGATTTGAGGCTCCCCGTGGCTCCGGACATCGGCGTTGAGGTCTGCGGATGCTGCTGTGGGTGTCTGTTCCCTGCAGGCGTTGATGAGTCGCTGCGCTTCACGAGCCAGCATGCGGAAGTCTTGCTGGGTGCTGCATCGCATGTTGGCAAGCGTCCCTCTCATGTGTGGCGGCAGTGTACTGAGGAATATAAATTGGAAGAGGAAATTGTCATTGTCCTCTTCTTTGAGTTGCAGCAAGTCCTCCATGAGGGCCTTGGGTCTGCATCCTCTGTGGCCGTAGACGGCCAGGATCCTCTCGGCTCTCTCCTCGGCAGAGGGGACGAAATTCGCCACGATGGTTGCTTTTAGTTCTCTGTATTTGTCCTGGGCCGGCGGCCGCTGGATTATGCACCGCGCACATCTCGAAGTGGTGGCGTCGAGTTTGGCGACGATGTGATAGAACTTTGTATCGTCAGCCGTGATGCCCGCAAGTGCAAACTGGGCTTCAGCTTGCTGAAACCACGAGGCGGGGTCTTCCTGCCAGAAGTCCGGCAGGTTGACGGTGACGGCGTTTGTGTGGACCGTCACTGATGTGTCCGCAGGGTGAGAGTGTCTTCCTTCGGCTCTCACAGCGGCGCTGGTGCTCGGTTGAGCCCTCTCTATCACTTCTGCCGTGGGGGAACGTCGTCCATCTGTTCCCCTGTCTGCATGGGCGCCGGCGTCTGCCTGGGTCGCCACAGATGAGTCGATCGCTGGGGAACGCCTCTGGTCCATCCTCGCGTCAGGGTCACCAGTGTAGAAGAGCTCGGAATGACGAGGCGATGTGACTTATAAACCAAAGTTTATTATCAGCTTTGCTCCTCTAACAAGTCTCATCTAGTGCAGCAGCAGAAGAAGTAAGAGAGCAAACACATTCGGCTCTGTGTACTTATACTCACACACAACAAAAGACATGCATACAAAGCTGACATCCCCCATTAACTTAATTATCCTCCTTTGTCTCCGTACCCCTCCACCTGGCTCTGGGAGGTCAGGGCGACCTATCTGGTCTCCACCGCAGTGCCTCGGATGCTCTTTGATCTCCGCTGACGGTTGAGACCTCTTGTCCTGTTCTGAGGTGTGAAGTCGCTTTACATATGTAATCACCAAACATTCTCACATGCTTATACATATGTAGGTTATGGGATATATGATTAATATAGACCACAGTTGTTGCACTTTGTAGTGTGTCCATTTCCACCATTTTTTTTTTCATATTGTCCTTCTTTCATTCTCTGTCGATATGTTAGTTTTTCCATTAGACGTACGTATATCCTCAACAATGTCTGTCCATTGCTCTTGGTCAGGAAGAACTTCTGATTGCCATTTTCTTGTGATTGTTTTTTTTACATGCAATCAGCATGATTTTAACTAAATATCTGTCCTCAGTCTGTATTACATTGTCTCTTTTAAGATCACATAAATACATCAAGTTACAGTTCATTGGTATATTATATCCTAATATCCTCTGTATTGTCACATGTATAGATTTCCAGAATGATGAGATTTTGCTGCATTTCCAAAATATATGCGAGTGGTCTGCATTTTGAGCCCCACAGCCCCTCCAGCATATAGATTTGGTATTTGTGTATTTTCTTTGGATCTGTGGTGTAATGAAATAGCGAATCAGGTTTTTCCATCCAAATTCCCTCCATGTCCTTGAACGTGTTGATGTGTGTTGTGTTTTCCATATTTCCTGCCAGTTTTCTTCTGTTATGTTTAAATTTAGCTCTTTCTCCCATTTCTCCTTTATATAGTTACTTGAATGTTTGTTTGCCATAAATTTCTGATATAGCTTTGAAATAATTCTTATTTTATTTCCTGCATACAAGCTTAAAATGAATTGTATACTCTCACTCACATCTGTGTGGAGGTTATGCCTAATCCTTCTCATATAATAATCTCTCATCTGCAGATATCTGAAGAATTCAGATTTTTCTAGTTTAAATTTTCTTCTCATGTTTACAAAACTCCCGAAATCTTTTTTTCCCATAATGCCCCATGCTGTGATTCCCTTGTTCACCAGATTTTTGTATCCCCTATCTTGCTTTGCCGGTTCAAACTGACTGTCAAATGCTACCCATTTCAATAGTTTTATGTCCTCCTTTATATTATACTTTTGTACTATTTTATATCACAGTTCCAAAGTAAATTTAGTGATTGGGTCTATTTGTTTGATTTGCTTATACGCATCCTTATCTCCCATTATGCTTTGCACTGGGAGTCCCTCAATTTCCTTTTCCATTTCTTTCCATTTTGCCTCGTATCCTCTATCACACCAACATATAATATATCTTATTTGTGCTGAGTAATAATATTCTTTTAGACTCGGTAGACCCATGATGCCACCTTTCTCTTTTGTTAACTGGAGAGTTTTATATTTCACTCTTGGTTTTTTACCTCCCCAAACAAATCTTGATATCACCCTGTCCCACTTTGAGAACTGGGCACCAGGAATCTCTGTTGGTAGAGCTTGGAAGAGGTAAAGCAGTCTAGGTTGTATGCTGATTTTGACTCTTAATTTTTGAATTCAGATCCATGTTTAAGATTGACCACTTATCGATATCTTTTTTTATTTCTTGTTCTAACCTATCATAGTTTGCTTTATAGATTTTACTTAAATCTTTGGGTATGTTCACTCCAAGGTATTTTATTTCTTTTTGTTTCCAGTTTAAATCACCCTTATTAAATTAAATCACCCTTATTGTCATTCAACCGTATAACCAATCATGTACAGCAGAACGAGATTGTGTTTTACCTATCTACAGTGTAAATCACACACACCCCAAGTGCAGAATCAGAGGGCCGCTGCCATGCAAGGCGCCGCCACAGAGTTCCCTCCACCATTCTATTTATAGATGATTTGCTGTGACGTCACATCCTACGCGCGGTTTTGTTTACGCTGCCATATTGGACGGCAAAAGCGAGTGGACGGCACATTCAGCAGCTGTTCAGCGGTGTACCAGATCTCGATATATTTACCTGATTTCAACCTACATCTTTGTCTTATTTTATGTTGGCATTAAATTAGACTATGGTGCTTCACTGCTGTGCCTTTGGTTGTACAAATCGCCAGAAAAAGGGAGCCAACTTGAAGTTTTACCGGTTCCCAGCTGACAAAGACAGGGGCAGGAGGTGGGTGGCAGCGCTGAAGAGGAAAGATTGGTCCCCGTCGCCTTACTCGCGGCTATGCAATCAACATTTTATATCGGGTATGTCTGATGTATCAGTGTCTACAGATGTAATGTTATATCATTGTAAACACTGGTAAATGGTAAAGCATGAGTCTGAATGACTCCATGTTTTAATCCTGTACTCCTGGTTATAAATCAGGTTATCGGGTATGTCCCTCCCTGTGTGCACCACCAAGGCCTACCATCTGTGACCTAGCACTAGACAACTGCTAGATGACAAGATATACATGTACCTATAGACTGGTACATTGTAATGATCATGAATGCATGCTCCTGTTTGAAATTTAATGGGTTGATCAATATGGCTGAGTTTATTTTGCAATGAATAAAAAATTTATTAAATTTACCAAAAAAAGGAGTATTTTTACAATAATTCACATTCACCAATTCAGTTAACCTCTTGCACTCCGTTGTACTGCAGGCGGGCAAGTCTCTGCGTCCCAGAGCGCACGAGGGCGCTCTCGTGCGCCCTCGTGCGCTCTAGGACGCACGATGGAGCAGCGGAAGCTGCATTTCCGTTCTTCCACTGCAGACACAGCCGCGAACAGATTAGATCATCTGATTGACCTCTCATTCGACTAATAAGAGCCTTGAATTGGGTTTCTGAAACCTTGAAGAACCAATGACTGAAAACCTAGCAAGAAGGACCCGCCTACCAACGCTGTGAATGCAGTGAGCCAATTGAAGCAGAGAAGTTCGCGAGCTGTTTTTTTTAAGGCTGGGTGAAGACAGACTGCTGCAGCAGATAAAAAAAGGACCCGCAGGAAGAACCGTCACAGACCCAGCAGCACGGAGACTACCCACAAGTGCAATCTGTGTGACAGCGACTGCCATTCGCGCATCGGCATGTTCGGCCACAGGCGGTGCTTATTTTGTTTTTGTTCCAGCAGAGTAGACGTTATGATTTACTTCCATGGTCATAGACCGACGGAGGCCGACAACGAAGGCTGAGTGACACACACGCGTTCACCAGTCTTTTTTTAATTACTACTGTTATTTGTTTTGAAAAATCGTTCGCCAAAAACCGCAATCATGGAAGCGCAAAACCGCAATAATGGAATTATGTTTTGATCGGGTCGCGAGACCAGAACCACGAGCGGACCAGCGTCGCATCCGTCTGACAATGAGGAAGAGAAGTTCGCCAGGACACTGCTGTGAAGAGGTAAGGTGTTATAAGCTAAATTATTCTTTATCCCTGAAAATTGTAATCAAAAACAACTTTTGACCGATCGGTAAATTACAACTGTGCGGCGCACGAAGTCTGAAGTTCATGCGCCATGGTACACGGATCGTTCACCACGTCCAGACTATGAACGCCCCCCCCCCCACTATTCTTCTGTAGCGAGGGGGGGGGGAGCCACGGTGACTGTGCCGCGGTCGCCACATCGCCACGAGTCTATTCCGTCATGTAGCGATGGCCGATGTCCGTCCTCTGTAGCGAGGGGGGGGGGACAACCCCCCCCCACACACACACACAGACACAGCCCTGAATGTCACCTTTCATTAGAACCCAAAATAAAGCTTCTACATTGAATCATTCAAAAATTACAGATGTTTTTCCAAACGGTGCCATTTGGCACAATTTGGCACAGTTCCAAAACGCCTGGGAACTACCTGAGGAAAAAGCTGTGTAATATATTCATTTTTTGTGGTATTGTTACAAAATTTGGACCTCAGCTGGATAACACTTGGTTCTACATTTCTGTTGCATTTTCCAGCCCGGATCTGAAGCTGTGTGTAATTTGCAATCATTTGTATCCAAAAAAACACCCAGGCCAAATTTATTTTCTTCAAGTTCACTATGTTTAGATGACTGTAACTCAGTGGCCAGAGCACTTAGAGAGATTATGACTGTTTTGCCAAAAAATTCAAAGTGTTTTCTTTTAAGTGAGACCAATCCCATGAAGATGCTGCAAAGGGTTGAAGAACAGCTTTGGATTTAATTTGGGCACATTATTTTTTGGCGTTTTTAGGGAAATTGACCGGAGTGCAAGGGGTTAAACCTCCCACCATTGTTTATTACTTTGTACTTCAATGTACCACATAAATAGGTCTACATGGACTAAAAGAATGATATAAACATGATAAATCGTTATATTGCTTCTCAACCTGTATAAACTATATATTCTACCTACTCCATATTCCAGGTGAGAAGAGCAGTGACCCTCTTTCCCCAGATTACATACCATCAGTCTTCACCTTCACGTCTACTCCAACGAAAGACAGAAACAACGCCAGCTTCCATCAGTACATTAAAACACAAGCAAGGAAAAAAAGACAGAGAGAGAACTTGGATCGCTCACTTGCTGCCAGTGTACTCGTAGAAATGTCTTCTGGAGGTACTGTGTGTGAAAAGGAAGAGACAATAGAGGTGAAAGAGGAGCAGCCTGGTATGTCTGTCAAGGCGGATATTGCATCAGAGCCAGACGAGGTCACGAGAGTTTGGTATCATCTGCAGGGACTTCTTGTTCACGTAAAGTTGAGTGTGATGCATTAAAGAAGCAGTGCCAATCACTACAAGAAGAAGTTTATGCTTTACGTGCCCAGGTCAAGTCGCTGTCTGACACTGAAGAATCACTGACTGGAAATGATGAGAAAGTGAAATTTTATGCAGGACTGCAGTCTTTTCAACTGCTGCAAGAACTATTTTTCCATATTGAAAGACATATATGTGATGTGAAAGGAGTATCAAAATTTCAGCAGTTTCTGATGACCTTGATGAGGCTGCGCTTGAACCTGACTTTCCAAGACCTCGCCTACAGATTTGGAATTCATGCGTCAACTGCTTCCAGGATTTTTCAAAATATCATTTCCATTTGTAGTGCTTTTCTTTTTCCCAGTTTAGTTTTCTGGCCTGAAAGAGAATTGTTACGTTCAACATTGCCAGCTTGTTTTAGAAAACATTATTCAAAATGTGTTTCAACAATTGATTGTTTTGAAGTGTTCATCGACGTCCCTCCGATTTGAAGGCCAGAGCCCAGACGTACTCCTCCTACATGAGCCACAACACAGCCAAGTACCTTATTTCCATAACACTTCAAGGTACTGTCAACTTCATATCCCGTGGATGGGATGGCCGTGTTAGTGACAAGCACATAACTGAAAACTGTGGCTACCTGAACAACCTTAATCCTGGAGACCTTGTCCTTGCTGATAGAGGGTTCAACATACGGGAGTCCCTTGCATACTATGGTGCACGCATTGAAATACCAGCTTTCACCAAAGGAAAGAAGCAGTTGGATTCCAAAGAAATCGAGTCCACACGAAATTTGGCTAGTGTTCGTATTCATGTAGAACGGGTGATTGGGATTATGAAGAACCGCTATACTATCTTGCAGGACACTTTACCTATCGCAATGCTGGAACTTGATGAAACCACTAACTTAACTTGTCTCGACAAAGTAGTAAGAGTTTGTTGTGCATTGATAAATGTAAATGATTCTGTTGTGCCTTTCAATTAAACTGATTTGGCGTTTAATTTTTGGTCAAAACAGAAGTAACCCGAAAATTATTTATAACAATTAAATTTGAATTTATTACTTAATTCATGATATATTTTACATGCAATAGCTAAGCTAGTTGTACAACAAAGAAATATTATATTCTATTTGGCCAATACATTTTCTTATTTTTAGTAAACCTCAGGTGATGATACAACCACAGTCTACATGCTACATACACTTAGTTCTTCAGATTTTTCTGACTCCTTGAAATTGCTCTACAATCTGGACAGCACCACTTTATCTTTGGAACATTTTTCAACCTGAGACACTGTACATGGAACTGACCAATTTGACAAAAGCCAGACTCACAGGTTACAATAGAAATAAAAATTGTACCAAAGCTATTAACCTGTGGAATGTACTCCTGATTATAAGGCTCAACCAGAGATAGTATAGCACACTGTTTGCCTGTCATTCTAGAAGTTTGATGCAGCCTTTGATACAATGCTCGGTGATCATCATCTGATGGAGGGGCAATGGGCTTGCTTTCCCTTTTACGGGGAGTATGTTCTTTGTTCTGCATTGACATCCGTTGTTTTGTTTTGGGGTTGGAAAAATCGATATCACGCAATGCAGCAAAAGGAAGCTTCAAGTTTGCTGTCGGTCTATTCCAGGCGCAGGGAACATCAGTGCAAGTCTGGCCTTCGGACGTGCGGACAGCACACTCAACAGCAAACAACACAGCTGCAACATGCGAACAAGTCTCTCCTAACCCTGCCATCCAAGTACAGTGTGAAGACAATATGACACCATCTTGCTTCACGATCACCCAGGGTTTCAGTGGGGGGTCTGACATCTTCTGGGAGTGATGTACCTGTAGTGGATAAATATTCTTAAAATTAATATGTGGGTATGATGACTTTTTATCTGGATATAAGTCTTTCTTGTATAGACTGGACAATAAAATTTGTAATATATCTAATAGTGTTGGGAGTTGTTTATCCAGTATTCTATTGATACGACAAATATTTATAAATCCTTTTACAGAATATATAGATCTATAAAAATATTTAATTATTTTTTAATTAATTTAATTGAGATATTATATATGCTGCTAATAATAATGATAATAATAATAATTGAATATTTTATAAAAATTTTAATAATTTATCACTTAATAGATTCTATATAACGTGACAAATCTATACAGTAGGGGTATATAGAGACTAGAGTCTGAATTTGGGAAAAAAGAAAAGAAAAATACCTGAGCCTTCACGACATAGTGGACCGCTGAAGTGATGACTGGGGATATCAGCACATTTCTCACAAGCCCAGCAATAAAATAACTATAAGCGTCCAAACTTTTGTAGGCTTTCAGAGACTCTCCAGTGTACCTAGACGGTGCGTTGACCAGGTAGTTGTAGATGTCCATATAGCGTACATCAGGTTTGGGGCAAAAATCTATGAAACTGGTGAATTTTTCAAGCGACAAGTTGTAAGGGTCCACGCTGATAACACTGATCTTTTCCGTGTACCTGTCACAATGTTTTTTATCTAGTAGTTGGCAACATCGGACAAAGCCGGCACATCTGACTGAGCTGACGCCATGCTGAAATGCACTCACACAGCGCCCGAGTTGCCGTCCAATATGGCGGTATCAACAAAAATCACGTGACACCACTGGCAAAACATCAATTGCTGAGCACCAAGCTGGACGACAGGAAGTTCTACTTTTTTTATATGGTCTTTGGCATGACCCGGCCGGGATTTGAACCCCTGCCTCCCGGGCGGATGCTCTACCAACTGAGCCACCACTCCGGTAGGGGTGGTGGCTCAGTTTGATAGTTTGGTAGTTTGATCTTATCAGTTATCTGGTTTAAAGGGTTACAGTGGAATGTCAGTATTTGTGTTTTTGGTATGTTTATCTTGTATCCTGATAATTTTCCAAAATTTTCTAGCAAGTCCATCATTTCCATTATTGATTCATCTGGTTGTTCAAGATAAACTATAATATCGTCTGCAAACAGCCCAATCTTGTGTTCCGCTCCCTTTATTGTTACACCTTTTAATTTCTTATTTTGTCGCACCGCTTGAGCCAGTGGCTCTATGAACAGAGCAAACAAGGTGGGCGATAGGCAGCATCCCTGCCTAGTTGATCTTTGTATATTTACTTTGTCTGTTAAGCTACTGTTTATCTTGATTCTTGCCACAGGTTTTTGATACAGTGTCTTTATGCATTGCACTGACTTTTCATTAAATCCAAAGCGTTCCAGCACATTATATAGAAACATCCAATTAACCCTATCAAATGCTTTTTCTGCGTCTAAACTCATTATTACTGTGCTTTTCTTTTCTTTATGTATTTGATTAATTATGTGTATTGTTCTCCTGATATTATCATGTGTTTGGTGTCCCTCTATGAAACCAGTTTGATCATCCTCTATCAATTCTGTCAAGAATGTCTTTATTCGTTTACAGATAATTGTTGTATATATTTTATAATCCATATTTAATAAAGACATTGGCCTATAGTTTCCACATTGTTCCCTATCTTTTCCTGGCTTTAAAATAACTGAAATAATGGCTTCATTCCATGATGGAGGTATTTTGTTGTTGTTTAATGTCCAATTAAATGACTTTACGAGCTGTGGCGTGAGCTCTTCTATAAACAGTTTCTAGAACTCAGAAGGGTATCCATCACTACCTGGTGATTTACCATTTTTTAGTGACTTAATCACATCTTTAATCTCTTGTGTTGTTATTTCTGCTGTTAGCTTTTCATTTTGTTGATTTCCTATTGATGGCAAGTCCAATGTGTATAGAAAATTTTTTTATATCCTTAACATTTGTCTCTTCAGGTTGCGAGTATAGTTCTTGATAAAATTTATGGAATATTTCTTTGATGTTTTCTGGGGTAACTGTGGATTTATTTGTGATGGGGTCCTTAATCTTATATACATTATTCACTGTTTGTTGTTTTCTTAACCGTTTTGCCAACAGTTTTGTGGCCTTTGGCCCTGTTTCATAATATTTTTGTTTTAAAAATCTATTTTTCTTTTCAATTTCATCTATTTGTATTTCTTTTATCTTTATTTTTCTTCCTTAATTTCTTGATATATTTTTGGGTCATTTGTGTTTTGATGTTTACGTTCTAATTCCCTCAATCTCTCACATCTTTGTTTATATGATTCCAGTTTAGACTTTTTTGCTTTTCCTGATTCAACAATTAATTTACCCCTTAACATGGCTTTTAGTGCGTCCCATAGTATTGTTGGGTCCACTTCTCCATTATCATTCTCCTCGATATACTCATTTGTGTTTAACTTTATTCTTTCTTTCATTTTCTCATCATTTAATAGTCCTACATTAAGTTTCCATGTTGTTTGTCGTTTTCTATTGTTTAAATATATTTCCATGTATATAGGATTATGATCTGATATTTCTGCCCCTCCAATCCAACAATTTCTCACCCTGTGTCTGTCACCTTCATTCATAAGGAAGTAATCTATTCTAAAGTGTACTTTATGGACTGCTGAATAATGTGTATAGTCTTTTTCGAGTGGGTGCAGGTCCCTCCATATGTCTACCATACCAATTTCTGCCAGTGAGGTTCTTATGAACTTTGTTACATGTTTTTTTGTCTTCTTAACACTTGTGTCAACTTCATGATCCATGACGGCATTTAAGTCTCCTCCACAAATTAGGACTCCTTCACTGTGTGTTGCTATTAGGTCAAACAGATATTGAAAAAAGCCCTTGTCACTTTCTGGTGGAGCATAGATGTTCACTAATGTGATCTGCATACCATCTATTCTTCCCTTTACTATTGCGTATCTGCCTTCTTTATCCTGGATTTCTTGTTCACATTCAAATTGTATTTTATTTGAAATTCACACTGGTGACCTCGAAGAAAAGAACACCAGGGTGACCCCGCAGAAAAGAACACCCCGGAGAGGTGACCCTTATTTGTATCCTCCACACTGGATACGAAGTGTGGGCGGTGCGGTGGCGCAGTGGTTAGCACTGTACCAGCACAGCAGCTCACCCTTGGCCATGGGATCCCTGGTTCGATCCCAGCCCATGACCAACAGTGATCTGTGTGGAGTTTGCATGTTCTCCCCGTGTCTGCGTGGGTTTACTCCGGGAGTTCTCTGGTTTCCTCCCACAAGCCAAAAACATGCAGGTTAGGTTAACTGGAGACTCTAAAGTGGCCCTAGGTGTGAATGTATGTGTGAATGGTTAAGGGATAGCGCCGTACCATGGCTGCTTCATCCATCCAGGTGGATGCCCTCAATTTCCCCTCTGAGGATCAATAAAGTATACAAAATCAAAAAAAAAAAAATCAAATTAGTATCATAACCCCCCTTTTAGTTCCTCCCTTGAATGAACTGTAGTAGGAGTTCTTATAGCCAAATCTCTTTAATTTCTTATGTTCTGTCTTGTTCAAATGTGTCTCTTGCATAAATATAAATTTGGCTTTTTCCTTCTTGAATTTTCTTATTATTCTTTCCCTTTTAACAGGTGAGTTCAGACCATTCACGTTTAATGTCATTATCTTAAGATTTTTAACCATATTCATGTTTTTCCATTTTTTTAACTTGTGCTCCTAACCCCTTTAACAACAAAACTAACACATATATGTACAAAAACACATTAGCGAACCTCGACCTCCGAACTTTGGGTCTTTCTTCTGCCCATTGGTCCCTGTTGGAGGGTGGAGGGAATGTCCTCACCGAGTGAGGGGCCCTCCCTAGACCTGTAGTTACTATCCAAGTAATAATCATTAGTCTAGAAATGTCCAACAAAAATCACTTTAACCTCTCCCAGTCATTTATTTGTTTCTCTTTTACCTTGTCTTCTTGGCCTTCATTTCTTCTATGCCTTTCTTAATCTTTGTTATAATCTAAGCTTTCCATTGAAAGCCTTGCAGTTTTTCCTGGGCTTGGTGCATCACGTCCGTCTCCCATCCTCTGCCGCTCACTCGCCTCCACTCCGGTCGTCTCGGTGCGCTCTGTGCCGCCGCTGCTTCAGCCGCTTCCTCGGGTATGCTCACCACAAAGCCTTGCTCCTTCATGTCCCGCGCTGCTTCCCTGGCCGTGTTGTAGGTTTTCACGCCATCATCCCAATGAATTCTCATCTTCGTTAGTGGCGTTTGGAATCTAATTTTTTTGTCTTTCAGCATTTTTTTTATGTTGGCATATTTCTTTCGCTGCTGCACAATTTCTGTTGGGTAGTCATGGTCAAAGAATATCTGTTTGTCGCCAGCTTGCATCTTTTTTTCCACGCTTGTGTCAGAATTCTTTCCTTTACGTCGTATTTTAAAAAGTTTATCACAACTGACCTGGGTGCAGAGTTTGAGTTCAGTTTCTGTGCCAAAGACTCTGTGCGCACATTGGATCTGCAGGTCTGTTTCACTGGGCAACTCAAGCTCTTTTTTAAGAATTGATCTATGAATGTTGCCATCGAGTTGCCTTCAGTGCCCTCCGGTATCCCGAAGATGCGTATAATGCTCCGTCTGGACCTGCTCTCCAGGTCGGTTATTTTTTCCTGCATCCTCTTTGTTTGTGTCATCAGGGTCTGTAGCAGCTCGCTTGCCTCAGTCTTCCAGTCTTCCAACTCTGATATTCGAGCTTGTGCTTCTGCCATACACACCCGTTGAGTGCGCAGCTCCTCCATGTTTTCTGCTAGCTTGCAGTCCATTTCTTTTCGGAGACCCATAATTTCCTCCTTCACCTCTTTTTTCAGTTCTTCCTTAAGAGCCGTTAAATCCTGTTGGAGCTGTCGCTTGAGGTCTTTTATGTTCTTACTTATATTGGCGAAGCCAGTGTTCATAACATCGAGGTTGGCGTCCTCCATTTTCTCTGAAGTCTCCTCGTTTTTGTTGGCCTCGTGTTCAGCGATTTCTCCAGTGTTGTTGTAGAGGGATTCTTTAGTTTTACCCTGCTTTTTTCCATGTGTCTGGCTTCTTCGTGTTTTCATCCCTTGGTTTATTGACCTATTAATGTCGAGTTGGCCATTTAGCAAAGATTTTTAATCTGACTAGGGAGAGCTCTCTGTTTAAGCGTTATGCCTCTCCGCCATCTTCCCCAACATCGATGTGGTAGAGATTTTAAATTACCGGCAGAGCGCAAAATATGGACCATGATGGGTGAAAACGCAGCAGCCTCGCCACCCAGCCCCCCTTTGTCAAAAGTAAGTGAGAAATTTCTGGGTTTTTTTTAAATGTATTGATTTCTTGTTCATATACTTTGAGATAAGATGATGAGGTACCGCTGTACAAAAAATGGTGCCAAAAGACTGAACCATTTTTTGTGTAAATACATCCAAAGTCCAGTTTTGACTGAGTTATGGAATTTATAGAAGTGCTGCAACATTATGCAAATTAGATGCGTAAATTTAGTCCTATCTGAAACTTTGGCTCATATTTTACATCTTTCTAATTGACAGTAAGCCATTATCTCTTACCACTTTCAAGTTATAGCCTTGCAAATCTGAACTATTTTATTGACAAAAAATATTTACCACTCTTGACCATTAGGGGTTATGTCGCAATTCTGCAACATACACACTCATAGGGTTAACTGTTTTTAAGAAAACCAAACAATTCGTTAAGCAGGGGAGGAACATGACATCTGTAACGTTTTTTTTATTATGCTGACTTTGAAATAGTTCTATCACATCTGTAATACTAATCAGATTCTTATGGCATTTTTCTTTCCTCCAAGTACATCAAAATTCTCCGGGACCTCTACTCCAACACCACGACCAGGGTACACATGGAGGGTGACATGTCAGAGCTTTTTGTCACCACCTCTGGAGTCCAGTAGGGATGCGTCGCTGCGCCAAATCTCTTTAGTGTTGCGGCTGACTACTGGGTCAAGAATGCAATGGAACAGTGCCCCAATCTCGGAGGTGACTTCCACTCCCACTTCATAGACCTGTGCTATGGGATGACATGGTGCTTTTCACCATGCATATAGACATAATTGCTGAGGCACTGGAGCTGCTTGCAGAGGAAGCATCACCCCTGGGCCTTACCATCAGCTGGGCAAAGACAAAGATCCAGTCGCTGTCAGACTTCTTGCCACCACCACCACAAGTCATCACCATCAACAACGAGCCAGTTGAGACTGTCAACAACTTTGTCTACCTCGGATCTAAGATCACCAGCTTCTGCTCGTCAGACCCAGAGATTACTCGCCACCTGCAGCTGTCTCGCAGTGCTTTCAGCTGCCTCCAGAGAGTCTGGCAGAGTGGGAAGATCCCTACGACCACAAAGTTGCAAATCTTTAACACCTGTGTGTTCCCCATCCTCCTTTACGGGTCCGAGACCTGGACCCTCTCTACCACAACCACCCACCATCTGGATACATTCCATCGGACCTGCCTCCATAACATCCTTGGCATCCAATGGTTTCACCACACCACAAACGATGAGGTCCACAGGAGGGCCGGCTGCCCTATCCCTATCTCTACCGTCATCAGAAGAAGGAGGCTGTGGCTCCTTGGCCATGTGGCCAGGCTGGAAGATACCCCCCCAGGGCTGGCATCACCCCCGAAGTTGGCCCAGACTGTCTTGGATGACCCAGGTTGCAATAAGACCTCTGGCCAACCTCATTGCCCTCGCCCAAGATCGCCCTGCATCAGATGATTGGCCTCAACGGTCACTTAAGGGGCCAGGTGAGGATTAAGTAAGTAAGTTTCTTTCCTCTTGTTTGTCTCTCTGAGGTGCACAGAGGTGAACCTGAAGGTCAGCAGTCAGAGCAGATGTGAAGATAACGGGCTTGAAGCTAAATAAGAATATAATGATGATGATCCCTTCATTGTCATTTTCATGTAAACATTAAAATGAAATACTGCTTCCACAACAAAACCACTCAAAATATTTAAGAACAATATCTCTCTAACAAGCCTACCTAAATGTAAAATAACTAGATAAGGATCATTAGTTTGCTTAAACTGATATAAATTTAAATAAAATACTGCAATAAAATAAAAAGCAACTAAGTCACTGTTCATTTAATAGTCTTATCACAGCAGGGAAGAAATTGTCCTTTAACCTGGACGTCCTGGCTCGAATGCTCCTGTATCTCCTTCCTGACGGCATCAGAGAGAAGAAACTGTGTGAGGGGTGAGAGGGATCCCCTAAGATGCAGCGCCCTCTGCACCTGCATCTATGGTTGTAAATATCAGTCAATGATGGTAGCTGTGTGCCAATAGTCCTCTCTGCCATCCTGATTACTCTGCCCAGACTCTGTTTCTCCTCTGCTCTGCTGTTTCCGTATCAGGAGGTGATGCAGTTTGTGAGGATGCTTTCAATGGTGCCGCAATAGAACAGTGTCATGGCTGGCTTAGAGAGGCCTGTTCTCTTCGGTCTCCGGAGGCAGTGAAGGTGCTGCTGTGCCTTTTTGATCACAGCTGTGGTGTTATCTGTGGAGGTTAGGTTGTCACTCAAATGAAGTCCAAGAAATTTGATACTCCGGACTCTTTCAACAGCCGAACCATAAATAATTAATGGAGAGTGGTGAAGTGGCTGGTGCTGTCTAAAGTCGATGATAATTTCTTTTGTTTTTCCTGCATCGAGACAGAGATTGTGGAAGTTGCACCAAGTCACCAGCTTCTTCACCTCATCCCTATATGCTGACTCATCACCATTTACGATGAGAACAACAACTGTCATGCCATCAAACATACATACATTACATGTTTACTCTTTATAGAAGAAACTGCTACTGTATTTCAATAAATACATATCGTTGAAAAAGACTATATGCTAATAGCTAAAAAGACTATATGCTAATATATACTAATACTATATACTAATTTAAGAAACTCGCAATATTCATTACACTTAAGTGTGAAACATTCCAAACCATTCTGATTTAATATTGACAATTACACACGTGGACAAAATTGTTGGTACCCCTCTGTTAATGAAAGAAAAACCCACAATAGTCACAGAAATAATTTGAATCTGACAAAAGTGGTAATAAATAAAAATTCTATGAAAATTAACCAATGAAAATCAGACAATGCTTTGGAATTGTGGTTCAACAGAATTACTTTAAAAAACAAACTCATGAAACAGACCTGGACAAAAATGATGGTACCCCTAGAAAAGATAATAAATAAATAATATGACCATAGGGACATGTTCAACCAAGATGTGTCCTATAATTAACATCACAGGTGTCTACAAACTTGTAATCAGTCAGTCGGCCTATTTAAAGGGTGACAAGTAGTCACTGTGCTGTTTGGTGACATGGTGTGTACCACACTAAACATGGACCAGAGGAAGCAAAGGAGAGAGTTGTCTCAGGAGATTAGAAAGAAAATTATAGACAGCATGTTAAAGGTAAAGGCTATAAGACCATGTCCAAGCAGCTTGATGTTCCTGTGACTACGGTTGCACATATTATTCAGAAATTTAAGATCCACGGGACTGTAGCCAACCTCCCTGGATGTGGCGGCAGGAGGAAACTTGATGAAAAATGGAAAAGACGGAAAATACGAATGGTAACAAAAGAGCCCAGAACAACCTTTAAACACTTTCAAGGTGAACTCCAAGGTCAAGGTACATCAGTGTCAGATCGCACCATCCATCGTTGTTTGAGCCAAAGTGGACTTCATGGGAGACGACCAAGGAGGACAACACTGTTGAAAACAAATCATAAAAAAGCCAGACTGGAATTTGCCAAACTGCATGTTGACAAGGCACAAAGCTTGTGGGAGAATGTCCCATGGACAGACGAGACAAAACTGGAACTTTTTGGCAAGGCACATCAGCTCTATGTTCACAGACGCAAAAATGAAGCATACCAAGAAAAGAACACTGTCCCTACTGTGAAACATGGAGGAGGTTCTGTTATGTTCTGGGGCTGCTTCGCTGCATCTGGCACAGGGTGTCTTGAATCTGTGCAGGGTACAATGAAATCTCAAGACTATCAAGGTATTCTAGAGAGAAATGTGCTGCCCAGTGCCAGACAGCTTGGTCTCAGTCGCAGGTCATGGATCTTGCAACAGGATAATGACCCAAAACACACAGCTAAAAACACCCAAGAATGGCTAAGAGCCAAACATTGGACTATTCTAAAGTGGCCTTCTATGAGCCCTTATCTAAATCCTATTGAACATCTGTGGAAGTAGCTGAAACATGCCGTCTGGAGAAGGCACCCTTTAAACCTGAGACAACTGGAGCAGTTTGCTCATGAGGAGTGGGCCAAAATACCTGCTGAGAGGTGCAGAAGTCTCATTGACAGTTACAGAAATCGTTTGATTGCAGCGATTGCCTGAAAAGGTTGTGCAACAAAATATTAAGTTAAGGGTACCATCATTTTTGTCCAGGCCTGTTTCATGAGTTTGTTTTTTAAAATAATTCTGTTGAACCACAACTCAAAAGCACTGTCTGATTTTCATTGGTTAATTTTCATAGACTTTTTATTTATTACCACTTTTGTCAGATTCAAGTTAGTTCTGTGACCATTGTGGGTTTTTCTTTCATTAACAGAGGGGCTTTGGAAATTTTGATATTTTAACCTGCTATTGCACGCCTGTGGCATACTGGTATATCACCATACACGTCATGAACGTGGGGACGCACGCACGACATGATGTCATCACGCCATGAATGTACTAGGGGACTAATGGCGGGAGACGCTCTCTTTGGTGCTCCGCCTTTCGCCACACTACCTGCCTGTACCACCTCTCTGCTAGCTGTTGCTACTGTTAGCTTGTTTAATAAAGCTACCCTCAACACATGGATGTGTCCGCTGGTCTCATTCCCTGCACAGACACAACATTGGCGACAAAGAGAAAAATTGGTCTTCTGGAGGAGAACTGAAATTTCTTCTGAAGAATGGAAGCGTGTCTGGCACCCCTACCCACCGTTCCTTGCCACGCCAGGTGAGCCACCCATCCCGTGGCCTCGTTGGTTTGAATTGTTCAAGACATACGTGTCAGCTATGGACCTAGCTAAGGTTAGCAAGCTTCAACCGTGTGTTCTATTGATTCATCGACAATCAACATTGTCGATGACGAGCTCACCACCCAGCTCAATTAGGCTGCCTTTGCCAACAACCATTCATTCAGTGGACTCTAGCAATTCGGCATATAAGTGGTGCTCAGTGAGGCTCGATGATGTCAGCCTGCAATTATTACTGGACACTGCCGCTACGAGGTCGCTGATGAACTGGGTCACAGTGAGGAGGTTCTTTTCTTGGCATCCAATCAAGTGGGATGTGGTGGAGCTCTACAGATACGGGCACACCAGCCTCAGCCTCATAGGAAGCATCACGCTGACGGTTCACTACGGGTCCAAAGTCCTCCAGCGTTCACCTTCTAGGTAGCGATGCATGGCAACAACATCCTGGGGTGTGACCTTTTTCACGAAGTGGGTTTCATCATTCACAATCATGAAGAACTTTGTCTGACTGCTGATGACCAGAGCACATCTCACCCAGATGTGAGCACAGCCACTCCAAGCTTTGCACTGCACCAAGAGCAGAAGATGAGACAGCACAATCCGGACTCAACTCTGAACCTCGCCCGGCACAAGCCTCATGGAACCACCGTCCACCTACAGGAGAGAGAGAGTCTGTGGCCAAGCAGGACCATGGTGAACAATGCCAGCCCAGAGCGTGTCCTGCCGCCGGCGAGAACATCACGCTGCCGCAACTACAACCAGAATTACGTACGAGAGGGCATAATCCGGACTCCCCTCAGATCCTCACTCGGAATAAGCCTCACAGAGCCGCTGTACAGCTGCAAGAGGTCAAGTCCATGGCCAAGCAGGACCCTGGAGAATAATGCCAACCTGGTGAGCATCTTGCTGCCGGCAAGAACATCATGCCGCCACAACAGCAACCGGCATCAGAGATGAGAGAGAAACAGCAGCGCCGCATGAAGTCAACTAGGTCTGGACTCACGGTGCTCAACTGGGTTTGGGTCTGCCAATCCGAATGCCCAGATGACCTGCAGATGTTCCTGTACCCGCTGATGCAGATCACTGTGCAGTTGGGGCCAGCCACCTTCCAGATGGCCGATGGTTCAAGATGGCACGGCAGCCGTCTGCAGAAGGTAAGAGTAGCAGCTGCCCCAGATCAAGATGCAACACTGGAACCGACCCAGCCAGTGTGGGACTGTGACTGTGACTTTGCTGACGAGCGAGTGATTCCAGCAAAATGGCACCCAGGTCTGCCGCAACCAGCACCTCTAGGGCTAAGCCGACCGCAGGCTCGCCAGAGACCCCTGAAATTGAACTTTTAAAGTAACTCTGTTCTGTCCAATTAACCTAACAAAACACAAAGCACAAAACATGAACAGAGAAACCAGGGGAGACAAGACCAAGAGAATAATAATAATAATAATAATAATAATAACAATAATAATAATGAAAAACAAACTGAGGCAATGGCAGGGAAGAAAATAAAACACGGATGAACATAACAGAGGGCAAGGGCATGGGTGAACTGTCCTGAAGATTACAGAGAAACGAATAACAAAGTGCGAACATAAGCACAGCCATGCCCAGACTCTGACAGAAATTAGCCAGCTGGAGGTTTTTACTTACGCTAGCAGGCCGCTACACTAGTAGAGGGCTTTGAAATATAAAATTTTTAAAAAGGCAATTTGGATTAAAAGGAGTCAGAACGCTGCTGTTTGGTTTCTGTGTGAATGTGTATGTATGTGTCTATGTCTCAGCCGAATGCTGCATTTGTGTTCAGACGGAACACCCTTTTCCCAAATATCACTCCCTCCTCTTTGTGCATTCATATTCTGCTCAGGGGACTCAATGTGCTTTTGCTACTCAGCTGCTCATTTACATAAGATGCAGCTTCATACTTTAGCAAATTAATTTGATGTTCTCAGAAGCCCCCCCCCCCAAAAAAAAATCTTCCAAAAACATCTTCACCAGATAAAATCTCAGCCTCCTTCAGTCTAGAGTGGTGAATTTTAAATGAACTAAGCCAGTGGTCTGCAACCTGGAGACCTGGAACTCTGGAGTCTCATGTGGATCTTTCTTCATACTGTAACTAGTGGCTCTGGCAAAAAAAAAAAAAAAAAAAAAAAAGGAACTATGTGAAGAAAGTCCTAAATTTAAGAGAATAACTTCACAAATTTATTTAAAATCCAAATTTATAATAAAGAAATAGTGCATTTCAAAGAAGAAGTCACAATTTACTTGGTAAAAGTCACAAATATAAGAGAAAACTTTTGGGTTTTTTTTCTCTTAAATTCAATCAGCAAGGGTAAAAGGGCACATTCATGATGTGAGACTACAGTAAAATTAACACAACAGTGAACCAACACAATCAGACGACCTCTTTTCAGATTAAAATAAATTTTTCATGTCATTTGGAAATCAACATCCCAGAGTTTGGAGGTAGAGTGGAGAGGCACAGAATCCAAGCTGCTTGAGGTCCAGTGTGAAGTTTTCAGTCAGTGATGTTTTGGGCGATGATTTGCCATCTGCTGGTGTTGGTCCACGGTGTTTTATCAAGTCCAAAGTCAGCACAGTTGTCTACCAGGAAATTTTAGAGAACTTCATGATTCCCTCTGCTGACAAGCTTTATGAAGATGTTGATTTCATTTTCCAGCAGGACTTGGCACCTGCCCACACGGCCAAAAGTACCAAAACCTGGTTTAATGACCATGGTATCTCCTGACCTAAACCCCATAGAGAATCTATGGAGTATTGTCAAGAGGAAGATGAGAGACAGCAGACTCAACAATGCAAGACGAGATGAAGGCCACTATCAAAGCAACCAGGGCCTTCAGAACACCTCAGCAGTGCCACAGGCTGATTATCTCCTTGCCACGCTGCACTGATGCAGTAATTCATGTACAAGGAATCCTGACCAAGTATAGAGTGTGTGCATGGACATACTTTTCAGTCGACCAAGAATTCTATTAAAAATCACATTTTTAAAACTAATTTTATGTAATATTCCAATTTTTTTGAGAAACTTAATTTGGGTTGTTTTTTCTTCTTTCTTTCTTTTATTCACACTTCTTGTTATGATCAGGTCAGCACGCTCCCCCTCCCTTTCTGTGGGAGGGTCTACATCTAGTTCCCCGGCTCCGCAGGTGATCAGCACACCTGCGTGAGTGGATGCATCTGCTGCCTCTTCCCCGCAAGCGCATAAAAGGACCAGTTTGTGAACGCTCCAGTGCTGGCTCGTTGGGTATAGCTGCCACTTAAAGTGAAGTAAGTTTTCGCACGAGTAATTAAGGAACTCAGCGCTAAACTCCTTTTCTCTTCTTCTCTCTCAGGTTGCTGCCATCTCTGTGGTGCGTCTCCGGGGTTGCTGTGCGCTCACCTTCCCCATCATCTGTCACCATGGGTTGAGATGCCGTCTCGGCACTCAGCCCATGTTTTCCCTCATCCCTGCTTCCCATTGAGCAGCGTCTCAGCTGGCCCCCAGCTGGCAGCATTATGGACGGCTGGGGCCAATTGGTCTTCATCAGCTGGGGCACTGCCAATGAGGATAAATAGGAGCAGCCTTGATGACTCGGGGCTGCGACATAAACACATTGCTAAGCTGAAGCCCCTTCGTCTGGTGTCAGCTTATACTCCTCTTGCAGCATTCCTGTGTTTGTATCCCGCTGTGAGTATGTACGTCTTGCTACCCCCACGTCCGGTACGAGCTGCTTACCTCTGCGCTGTGCAACCTGTGAATGTACGTCTGCATGAGTATCTGTGCTCTCCTCATCCCTTCCCCTTTACCCTGAATAAAATATCACGACTCACTGGCTTGCCCCTGGCTCTGATTGCCCGGCTCCCTAGAGCCGGATATGACAGTATGTCGCAGCCAGAAGAGTTGCCGGCGGCCGTGAGTCGCTGTGGAAATGTACCTTTCTGTCCGGGTGTCAGCGCTGCTAGCATGCCGTTTCCCAGGAGTCACTTCCGGCGCCAGGGCGACGAGCTGAGGTCCATCTCGGAGGCTGTCGACGGGACGTTCTTCACCCTGCACGACGCCTCCAACGCGAGACGCTGGCATCCGGGCCGTGCAGAGGAACTCCTGGACTGTCACCCTCACTCTCTGTACCATCTGGAGGACAGTGCCAGGATAGACGCTGCAGGTACACAGCGAGAGAAGCTCCACGGGGTGGATGGAAATTCCGGCAGGGAGTCGAAGTGGGCGACGTCTTTCCCCGCTTCGGAGTCCCGTTCCTGCCGCTATTCCAGTCCGGGAGTTCGCGCCAACCAGAGGACTTCCCCCGACCTGCGCCACGTCACTCGGGATTCCCTTCAAGGAGCCGCAGCTGACAGCAGTTATGTCCGGGGTCGAGTGGCTGTCGCGAGCTCTACTGTGTTTCCTGTCACCACCTTCAGGCATGTGGCGGCGGCAGTGAGATTGATGGTGAGGACTTCAGGGCTACGAAGCTTTCCCGTGCTCGACGCCTTCCTCGTCTCGATCTCCGATCTGGAGCGGCGAATCCTGGGTTTCCCCCTCGCTTCGTCCCCTGGGAGTAGTCGTCATCACATTGCCGAGTCACCTCTGCACGAACCTCGTCCGGATCCAGTTCTGGGTCATCGTCAGGACCGTTCCTCCCACGCAGCTGTCATCCCTTCGCCTCGTCAGTGTGGAGATTCTACAGCCTCGTCCCCTGAGCCTCGTTCCCCCCCTGTCATTCCTGGACATTCGGGCTGGCTCACCCCGGCTGTTTCCCCCTCCTCCTCGACGCGCTTCCTGACCGCTGTGTGTGCCTGGAATCCCGGTCTGGTGAGCTCTCTGCTGGAGACAACGCGAGCGACCCTCAGACGAATTCCCGGGGGGTCCTCCGTTATCGCCGGGCGGGGAGAGGAAGAAGCAGATTCCACTACAGCAGGCGATACTCAACCTCCAGGGGGCAGGCAAGTCATTGTTTTTTCACACCTGCTTAATGATTTGCTCTGTCACATCCCTGGAGGAGAAGTTCAGGGTTCACAGCTCCCTGAACTCTCCCCACCTGCTGTAACCTGTATTCCTAATCCCGCATCCTCTGTGTCTCTCTCCGCCGAGCGGTCCCCGGCTCCGGGTCAACGTGGTGGGATATGGAGAGGGCCTGTGGTTCCGCAGCTACATTGCGGACGGAGGAGGGGGACTGACTGCTGCGTGGAGTCTACGCCGACGACTGAGCGTCCCCGGGTCTCCACGGAGGAGCGGTTCGGTCCGGCGGGACGAGATTCTTCTGGCTTCACGCTGAGTGGATCGTCGGCGGGGTTACCTGAGCTGGAGGAATCTCAAGCTGCGCTGACCATCGTGCTGGCTGCGGGGCCCGACGCGGCTAGATGGGAGCCTGACAACGACCTCCTGACGACGGATCCTGGATCTTCGCAGTCCTGGACGGCGTCAGAACCCGAGATCAGGCGAGTGCTCTCCTTTCTTTTCTCTCTTTTTATCCCCGAGCACTTCAGCCTATCTCCAGGGGAGACGAGCCGGGTGCAGCCGTCCGCTGCGTCTGAACTCGTCTCGCCGGGTTCTGGCGCTGCCGGTGATCCTGATCCCGGTTCTGTTTTCTCTTCTGAGCCTTCTTCCAGGGTCACCGGCAAGGAGTTGCTGTTCCTCGTGGTGCTGGAGGGTCCGGGTTCAACGTTGGAGGTCGGTTCTGGTGCAGTATTCAACGTGGGTTCGCCCGAGACCCAGTCGGGGTCCAACGTGGGTTCGCCTGAGGCCCGATCGGGGTCCGACGTGGGTGCTGCCCCAGTATTGTCCAGGTCCGGTGAGGAGGTGGCCGTTTTCCTGCGGCCTGACGCCCGCCGCCCTCGTCATCGGCTCTCCCCTGAGCCTCTTCCACCGGGATCCGCTCTGATCCTTCGCCCGTCTCAACGGTCCTGGTGGTTGAGTGATGCGGGTCGACGACCCGACCCACAGAACTTTCGGTTCGGTGATCTGGTTCCCCCCACTGGTCTGTTTCCCTCTGGGCAGCCTGGTTCGGCTGCCGGTGGACTGGATTCCTGGGATCTGGGTCCAGAGTTCGCCGTCCGAACACTTCTCTTTCCCTGATTCGCCAGCTGGACGATGGGCGGGGAGATCTCCGGAGCCATCTCGGCCATTTTTGGACTCTGCCTGCCATTCACCTCGGGTGTCACTTTTTCTTTTGTTATTAAGGTCACTCGGGTGTAATGTGTTGTCCTGTTGGTGGATTCGTTTTTATAGTGCTGTTTTCCATCGCTCATGCTCAGCATTTTACTTTTTGTGCCATGTTTTTAGCCTCGTTTTTTGTATTGTAGAGTTATGTTTTGTTTTCCGTAACACCATGCTCTGCAGTTATCCATTTATTCCAGTCACTTTCATTTCTTTAGGTGACTGGGTATTTATATATTCGTGTGTGTGGGTTTTTCTTTGCCTGCACTCAGTATTTCTTTTTTGTCCTGTTGGTTCATTATAGAGTCATGTGCCTTGTTTTCCGTAACACCATGCTCTATAATTGTCATTTGTTCCAGTCACCCTCACTTTTCTTGGTGACTGTGTGTGTATGTACTTAAATTAGCGCTGTGTATAGGTTCCCCTTTATTTAACCGTACTCAGCATTTTTTGCCCTGTACCTTTTTGGTGGTTCTTTTTTCCTTGCTCTGGGTCACGCATGGTTGGTACTCTCTGAGTAGTGTGTAACCGGCGTGCTGACCCAGTTCTTCTCCCCATCTGTACCTGGGTTAATTATTCTGTTTTGTCAGTATTGTATTTGGGTTTTTCTTTCCCGCTACCCTACATTGCCCCATTGGTGTTGTCCTTCCCTTGGCTTCTTCCCCTCCGGTCCGCCTCCCTTCCTCCCACCCTAGGTGGGGGGGGGGGGGCTGGGATGTTCCTGGTCGTTCAGGAGCCCGACCTTGAGGGAGGGGCTCTGTCACCATGGGTTGAGATGCCGTCTCGGCACTCAGCCCATGTTTTCCCTCATCCCTGCTTCCCATTGAGCAGCGTCTCAGCTGGCCCCCAGCTGGCAGCATTATGGACGGCTGGGGCCAATTAGTCTTCATCAGCTGGGGCGCTGCCAATGAGGATAAATAGGAGCAGCCTTGATGACTCGGGGCTGCGACATAAACACATTGCTAAGCTGAAGCCCCTTCGTCTGGTGTCAGCTTATACTCCTCTTGCAGCATTCCTGTGTTTGTATCCCGCTGTGAGTATGTACGTCTTGCTACCCCCACGTCCGGTACGAGCTGCTTACCTCTGCGCTGTGCAACCTGTGAGTGTACGTCTGCATGAGTATCTGTGCTCTCCTCATCCCTTCCCCTTTACCCTGAATAAAATATCACGACTCACTGGCTTGCCCCTGGCTCTGATTGCCCGGCTCCCTAGAGCCGGATATGACATCATCCTCGTCATCACTCCAGGGCTGCCCTCTCCACCTGGTCAGACACTCCTCCCAGCTCCACTCCTCCTCAACTCCCTGCCAGCTTCACCTAGCTCGTCCCTCTGTTTCCCGCTGGGTTCCTCTGCCTGGCTCTCTTCTCCCAATCGTAACATTTACCCTTGATATCCTTTGCCCCTTGTCTCCCTCCACATTGCTAACCTGCTCTCATCTCCCTCTTTTTCAGGCTGTGTGATTCTCTGGCAAGTGGCGTTTTCCTTAGCTCTGAGTTTTTTCTTTGTTCACTAAAATTGTGTTTAAACGTAGCCCCTCTGTGTCATGTGCATTCACTGGTGTAGCATCCTGCACGTGAGCTGACCGTTCTCTCAATCATGACACTTCTGTGGAAGACTGCAGTTGCCAGTCGAAACATGTAAAGGTAAAAAATATCTCTTTTTTTGTTCTTGTCTGAAATAAGAAAAAACAAAAAACTAATAATTGAAAAAAGGCAAAATGAACCCACTCGTGCAACTTAATTTGGGATTTTAATTAGCTATAAGCTATAACCATCAAAAGAAAATGAAACACTTAAAATATATCACTCTGTGTGTAATGAATCCATATAATATAGGATGTTTCATTTTTTGAATTGAATTACTTAAATAAATCAACTTTTCGATGACATTCTAATTTTTTGAGATGTACCTGTGTAAGAAAAGTGTATTAGAAAAAGTTCAAATTATGAAAAAAGACAATTTTACAAGGAAAAAAACTGCATTTTTTTCTTAAACTACATTGGAGAAAAATTGCAAATTTCAAAAAGTCAGAATTTTTTAAAGAAAAATTAACAAGAATAAATATGCAAATATAAGAATCAGAAAAGCTTCATACCTAAGAGAAATGCCCCACAAATTTACAAGAGGCAATAGCAAATTCATAAGAAGTCACAAATTTATGAGAAAACATACAAAAAAGTCAGAAATATAAGAATAAAATCATAAATGTGCACTTAAGAATTTCCAAATTTGCAAGGAAAAATGTAGTTTTAAGAGGAAAAAAATTAATTTAGAAGAAAAAGTGAAGAATTAAAAAAACCCAGCAAATTAAAGAGAAGCAATCTTAGAAATGTACAAGATAAAAATAAGAAAAAAGTTACAAATTATAGATGACCAGAAAAATAAAAATCAAACCACTGCACAGAAGAAAGATTTAACCGATATCCATATAAACACTGCAATTTACAAGAAGTCAAACATTCACAAGAAAAAAGTTGAAAATTTTTGACGAAAAAGCAAAAAGAAAATGTGAGAAAACTGGGAGAAAAGTAAAAAAAAATTATGACAAAAGTTCAACATTTATAGGAAAAAAGTTTCAAATTTATAAGAAATGCTGCAAATATATGAAGAAAATTTACAAAAAGTAGCAAATTGATGGAAAAAATTTGAAGATAATTTTTAATCGCCCCACAATAAATGTTGAGAATGAACTTGTAGCTTTGGGGTTCCTTAGTGGTTGAGGGTGCCGTAGCATTTGCATACTCTGCTTTATAGCCAAAAACGGCTTTGCAAGGATGTGTATTATGAGGCTAAAACACACAGAAACACCATTTGTGAACAGTATGGGTCCTTTATAACTACCCAGGATGCTGTACATGCTTTTGTTTTTGTTAGTCTTAGTCTTACTGAACTGCATCTGTAGGTTTAACACAAAACCCCCATGCCACTGCTCTGTCTTTAAGCTCTATGCCAATTAGTAGAGAGCGAGCAGAGCGATCTGGCGGGTCTGTTTGGGCCACAGCCTGCTTTGTATTCTCCACTTTATCGGATGACAGTTCATTCTGCTGCAGTGGGCCGCTTAGATAACCCCCCCCCCCCTTTCCCACTAAAGATAAAAGCCCCGCTCCATCAGCATGACAAACAAGCCAAGATTTGTGAATCTAAACATGTCTTCTCCTGTCTGAATTAGTGTATATTATTTTCAGCGGAAACCTCTTGCCAAATCCCCCAACTTGCCCCATGCACTCCCACGACCAGACGCATCAAAACTGGAGAGCGTCGACTCTGCCAGGAAACCAAAAGAACCGCCTGCACGCCACAATTAAGCTGAGGCACTGTCACAATGGGAGAAAGAAGGAGCCTGAAAGGCTCCTCAGCACCACAGCGGAATATGGACAAGCTTATTTAAAAGGCTTGTCGGCTTTCATCGGCAATGCTGGAAATGCCGCTGAGGTGGGCAGACAGGCGGGGTGGCCTTTGGTGAGCCGGGGAAAGGTCGGATAGGATATGCAGATCAAACACAGCTGCACATAAGCAGAGGTGAGTAGGAACCAGAGGCATTTATCAATGGGGGCAAACAAAAGAATTGTCCCCCTTTTCTCATAAATTTGCCAAGTTTTACTCATAATTTTGCAACTTTTTTCTCTTAAGCATCACAAGTTGCAAATATGAAAGCCACTGCAAATTCATGGGGAGAAATGTAATACATTTAAAAGTCCCAAATTTAAGAGAAAAACACTGCAAATTTACAGGAAACCATTTCAAATTTATGAGGAAAAAATTAAAGGGCCTATATCATGCAAAACCGACTTTTTTGAGCTTTTAAGCATGTTATAATGTTAATTCCTCACCAAAAACACCCCCAAAGTGGTATTTTGCTCCATTCACGCATCTGAGTATTCCTCCTCAACCCTGCTCTCTGAGCTGCTGCTCCGCCCTGTCCCTGATAATGACTGGGTCCCCACATTCATACGTATGAACGTGGGTGAGCCGTCCACTCCAGGAAGTGCCTGTGCTGCCAGCACCGCCCCCAGGCTAACGCACACACCCACTTTCTCCGCACAGCTGACAGAGTGGTGATCGGCAAAACTCTTTCACTTTAGCATTGACGCTGTGAAGTAGTTCCTCTCGCACCTAATCTGCTCAGTGACAACAACTGTTTGCTTTTTTACGTAAGACAATGTCTTCTAAGTGGCGTAAATGTGTCTTTGGCTGTGAGAGATTTAGGAGTTTGTTCAGCCTTCCTAAAGAAGAGCCTACTCGACAGAAACGGTCAAAATAGACCAGAACGCAGAGGCTAAAATCATAATATTAAACGTGATTAACCATACACTACATAAGAATAATATTATA
Organism: Pholidichthys leucotaenia; assembly: GCA_020510985.1. Taxonomy (NCBI): domain Eukaryota; kingdom Metazoa; phylum Chordata; class Actinopteri; order Cichliformes; family Pholidichthyidae; genus Pholidichthys; species Pholidichthys leucotaenia. The sequence continues at coordinate 146,370,880 of CM035836.1, read as the reverse complement.
GGCTAAAATAATAACAGGAGGCTAAAGAGTTCAACATGCTCATCCATCTTTTCTAAAGTGTACTGTAGATGTTGTTTTCGTGGGCGGAACCCAGCGACACGCTGCAGCAGCCGGCTCAGGGGTTACATCATGAAATGGGCGTCAGCCACAAGAAGGAGAGGTAGAGCCTCAGAGATCGAGGCATCTTACTTCCGGGCTCGCGAAAATAACTCATATTTCATAAGAAATTCATTCTCCAGTGTACCAAAGGTAATATACTATCACATACATG